>FR989975.1:5742160-7237762 GCA_905404175.1 Anthocharis cardamines
ATTTTTTGCTCGACACCGAACATTTTTCCGAGCATTTTTTGCTCGACACCGAACATTTTTTGCTCGACTCCGAACATATTTTGCTCGACTCAGAACATTTTGCCGAGCATTTTTTGCTCGACTCCGAACATATTTTGCTCGACTGCGAACATTTTGCAGAGCATTTTTTGCTCGACACCGAACATTTTTCCGAGCATTTTTTGCTCGACACCGAACATTTTCCCGAGCATTTTTTGCTCGACTCTGAGCATATTTTGCTCGACTCCGAACATTTTGCCGAGCATTTTTTGCTCGACTCCGAACATTTTGCCGAGCATTTTTTGCTCGACTCCGAACATTTTTTGCTCGACTTGGAACATTTTTTGCTCGACTTCGAACATTTTCCCGAGCATTTTTTGCTCGACTCCGAACATCATTTGCTCGACTCCGAACATTTTGCCGAGCATTTTTTGCTCGACTCCGAACATATTTTGCTCGCTCCGGACATTTTTTGCTCGACTTCGAACATTTTTTGCTCGACTTCGAACATTTTTTGCTCGACAACGAACATTTTGCCGAGCATTTTTTGCTCGACTCCGAACATTTTTTGCTCGACTTCGAACATTTTTTGCTCGACACCGAACATTTTCCCGAGCATTTTTTGCTCGACTCCGAACATCATTTGCTCGACTCCGAACATTTTGCCGAGCATTTTTTGCTCGACTCCGAACATATTTTGCTCGACTTCGAACATTTTTTGCTCGACACCGAACATTTTGCCGAGCATTTTTTGCTCGCTCCGAACATTTTTTGCTCGACTTCGAACATTTTTTGCTCGACTTCGAACATTTTTTGCTCGACAACGAACATTTTGCCGAGCATTTTTTGCTCGCTCCGAACATTTTTTGCTCGACTTCGAACATTTTTTGCTCGACTTCGAACATTTTTTGCTCGACAACGAACATTTTGCCGAGCATTTTTTGCTCGACTCCGAACATTTTTTGCTCGACTTCGAACATTTTTTGCTCGACACCGAACATTTTCCCGAGCATTTTTTGCTCGACTCCGAACATATTTTGCTCGACTCCGAACATTTTGCCGAGCATTTTTTGCTCGACTCCGAACATTTTGCCGAGCATTTTTTGCTCGCTCCGAACATTTTTTGCTCGACTTCGAACATTTTTTGCTCGACTTCGAACATTTTTTGCTCGACAACGAACATTTTGCCGAGCATTTTTTGCTCGCTCCGAACATTTTTTGCTCGACTTCGAACATTTTTTGCTCGACTTCGAACATTTTTTGCTCGACAACGAACATTTTGCCGAGCATTTTTTGCTCGAATCCGAACATTTTTTGCTCGACTTCGAACATTTTTTGCTCGACTTCGAACATTTTTTGCTCGACACCGAACATTTTTTGCTCGACTGCGAACATTTTGCCGAGCATTTTTTGCTCGACTCCGAACATATTTTGCTCGACTCCGAACATTTTGCCGAGCATTTTTTGCTCGACTCCGAACATTTTTTGCTCGACTTCGAACATTTTTTGCTCGACACCGAACATTTTTTGCTCGACTCCAAACATTTTGCCTGGCATTTTTTGCTCGACTTCGAACATTTTTTGCTCGACTCCAAACATTTTGCCGAGCATTTTTTGCTCGACACCGAACATTTTCCCGAGCATTTTTTGCTCGATTCCGAACATATTTTGCTCGACTCCGAACATTTTTTGCTCGACTTCGAACATTTTTTGCTCGACAACGAACATTTTCCCGAGCATTTTTTGCTCGACTCCGAACATCATTTGCTCGACTCCGAACATTTTGCCGAGCATTTTTTGCTCGACTCCGAACATATTTTGCTCGACTTCGAACATTTTTTGCTCGACACCGAACATTTTGCCGAGCATTTTTTGCTCGCTCCGAACATTTTTTGCTCGACTTCGAACATTTTTTGCTCGACTTCGAACATTTTTTGCTCGACAACGAACATTTTGCCGAGCATTTTTTGCTCGCTCCGAACATTTTTTGCTCGACTTCGAACATTTTTTGCTCGACTTCGAACATTTTTTGCTCGACAACGAACATTTTGCCGAGCATTTTTTGCTCGACTCCGAACATTTTTTGCTCGACTTCGAACATTTTTTGCTCGACACCGAACATTTTCCCGAGCATTTTTTGCTCGACTCCGAACATATTTTGCTCGACTCCGAACATTTTGCCGAGCATTTTTTGCTCGACTCCGAACATTTTGCCGAGCATTTTTGCTCGACTCCGAACATTTTGCCGAGCATTTTTGCTCGACTCCGAACATTTTGCCGAGCATTTTTTGCTCGACTCCGAACATATTTTGCTCGACTGCGAACATTTTGCAGAGCATTTTTTGCTCGACACCGAACATTTTTCCGAGCATTTTTTGCTCGACACCGAACATTTTTTGCTCGACTCCGAACATATTTTGCTCGACTCAGAACATTTTGCCGAGCATTTTTTGCTCGACTCCGAACATATTTTGCTCGACTGCGAACATTTTGCAGAGCATTTTTTGCTCGACACCGAACATTTTTCCGAACATTTTTTGCTCGACACCGAACATTTTCCCGAGCATTTTTTGCTCGACTCTGAGCATATTTTGCTCGACTCCGAACATTTTGCCGAGCATTTTTTGCTCGACTCCGAACATTTTGCCGAGCATTTTTTGCTCGACTCCGAACATTTTTTGCTCGACTTGGAACATTTTTTGCTCGACTTCGAACATTTTTTGCTCGACACCGAACATTTTGCCGAGCATTTTTTGCTCGACTGCGAACATTTGTTGCTCGACACCGAACATTTTTCCGAGCATTTATTGCTCGACTCCGAACATATTTTGCTCGACTCCAAACATATTTTGCTCGACTCCGAACATTCTGCCGAGTATTTTTTGCTCGACACCGAACATTTTTCCGAGCATTTATTGCTCGACTCCGAACATATTTTGCTCGACTCCAAACATATTTTGCTCGACTCCGAACATTCTGCCGAGCATTTTTTGCTCGACACCGAACATTTTCCCGAGCATTTTTTGCTCGACTCCGAACATATTTTGCTCGACTCCGAACATTCTGCCGAGCATTTTTTGCTCGACTTCGAACATTTTTTGCTCGACACCGAACATTTTCCCGAGCATTTTTTGCTCGACTCCGAACATATTTTGCTCGACTCCGAACATTTTGCCGAGCATTTTTTGCTCGACTCCGAACATTTTGCCGAGCATTTTTTGCTCGCTCCGAACATTTTTTGCTCGACTTCGAACATTTTTTGCTCGACTTCGAACATTTTTTGCTCGACAACGAACATTTTGCCGAGCATTTTTTGCTCGCTCCGAACATTTTTTGCTCGACTTCGAACATTTTTTGCTCGACTTCGAACATTTTTTGCTCGACAACGAACATTTTGCCGAGCATTTTTTGCTCGAATCCGAACATTTTTTGCTCGACTTCGAACATTTTTTGCTCGACTTCGAACATTTTTTGCTCGACACCGAACATTTTTTGCTCGACTGCGAACATTTTGCCGAGCATTTTTTGCTCGACTCCGAACATATTTTGCTCGACTCCGAACATTTTGCCGAGCATTTTTTGCTCGACTCCGAACATTTTTTGCTCGACTTCGAACATTTTTTGCTCGACACCGAACATTTTCCCGAGCATTTTTTGCTCGACACCGAACATCATTTGCTCGACTCCGAACATTTTCCCGAGCATTTTTTGCTGGACTCCGAACATTTTTTGCTCGACTCCGAATATTTTGCCGAACATTTTTAGCTCGCTCCGAACATTTTTTGCTCGACTTCGAACATTTTTTGCTCGACTTCGAACATTTTTTGCTCGACAACGAACATTTTGCCGAGCATTTTTTGCTCGACTCCGAACATTTTTTGCTCGACTTCGAACATTTTTTGCTCGACACCGAACATTTTCCCGAGCATTTTTTGCTCGACACCGAACATCATTTGCTCGACTCCGAACATTTTCCCGAGCATTTTTTGCTGGACTCCGAACATTTTTTGCTCGACTCCGAATATTTTGCCGAACATTTTTTCCTCGACTCCAAACATTTTGCCGAGCATTTTTTGCTCGACTCCGAACATTCTGCCGAGCATTTTTTGCTCGACACCGAACATTTTCCTGAGCATTTTGCTCGACTCCGAACATATTTTGCTCGACTCCAAACATTTTGCCGAGCATTTTTTGCTCGACACCGAACATTTTCCCGAGCATTTTTTGCTCGATTCCGAACATATTTTGCTCGACTCCGAACATTTTGCCGAGCATTTATTGGTCGACTCCGAACATTTGCTCGACACAGAACATTTTGCCGAGCATTTTTTGCTCGACTCCGAACATTTTCCAGAGCATTTTTTGCGTGACTCCGAACATTTTGCCGAGCATTTTTTGCTCGACTCCGAACATTTTGCCGAGAATTTTTTGGTCGACTTCGAACATTTTGCCGAACATTTATTGATCGACTCCGACCATTTTGCGCGACTCCGACCATTTTACGTGACTCCAAATATTTTGCGGAGCAATTTTTCTAGACACCAAACATTTTACCGATAATTAATTTTTTGCTTGACTCCGAACATTTTGGCGAGCATTTTTTGCTCGACTCCGAATATTTTGCCGAGCATTTCTTGCTCAATTTCGAGCATTTTTTGCTCGACACCGAACATTTTTTGCTCGACACCGAACATTTTTTGCTCGACTCCAAACATTTTGCCTGGCATTTTTTGCTCGACTTCGAACATTTTTTGCTCGACTCCAAACATTTTGCCGAGCATTTTTTGCTCGACACCGAACATTTTCCCGAGCATTTTTTGCTCGATTCCGAACATATTTTGCTCGACTCCGAACATTTTTTGCTCGACTTCGAACATTTTTTGCTCGACAACGAACATTTTCCCGAGCATTTTTTGCTCGACTCCGAACATCATTTGCTCGACTCCGAACATTTTGCCGAGCATTTTTTGCTCGACTCCGAACATATTTTGCTCGACTTCGAACATTTTTTGCTCGACACCGAACATTTTGCCGAGCATTTTTTGCTCGACTCCGAACATATTTTGCTCGACTCCGAACATTTTGCCGAGCATTTTTTGCTCGACTCCGAACATTTTGCCGAGCATTTTTGCTCGACTCCGAACATTTTGCCGAGCATTTTTGCTCGACTCCGAACATTTTGCCGAGCATTTTTTGCTCGACTCCGAACATTTTTTGCTCGACTTCGAACATTTTTTGCTCGACTTCGAACATTTTTTGCTCGACTCCGAACATATTTTGCTCGACTCAGAACATTTTGCCGAGCATTTTTTGCTCGACTCCGAACATATTTTGCTCGACTGCGAACATTTTGCAGAGCATTTTTTGCTCGACACCGAACATTTTTCCGAGCATTTTTTGCTCGACACCGAACATTTTTTGCTCGACTCCGAACATATTTTGCTCGACTCAGAACATTTTGCCGAGCATTTTTTGCTCGACTCCGAACATATTTTGCTCGACTGCGAACATTTTGCAGAGCATTTTTTGCTCGACACCGAACATTTTTCCGAGCATTTTTTGCTCGACACCGAACATTTTCCCGAGCATTTTTTGCTCGACTCTGAGCATATTTTGCTCGACTCCGAACATTTTGCCGAGCATTTTTTGCTCGACTCCGAACATTTTGCCGAGCATTTTTTGCTCGACTCCGAACATTTTTTGCTCGACTTGGAACATTTTTTGCTCGACTTCGAACATTTTTTGCTCGACACCGAACATTTTGCCGAGCATTTTTTGCTCGACTGCGAACATTTGTTGCTCGACACCGAACATTTTTCCGAGCATTTATTGCTCGACTCCGAACATATTTTGCTCGACTCCAAACATATTTTGCTCGACTCCGAACATTCTGCCGAGTATTTTTTGCTCGACACCGAACATTTTTCCGAGCATTTATTGCTCGACTCCGAACATATTTTGCTCGACTCCAAACATATTTTGCTCGACTCCGAACATTCTGCCGAGCATTTTTTGCTCGACACCGAACATTTTCCCGAGCATTTTTTGCTCGACTCCGAACATATTTTGCTCGACTCCGAACATTCTGCCGAGCATTTTTTGCTCGACTCCGAACATTTTTTGCTCGACTTCGAACATTTTTTGCTCGACACCGAACATTTTCCCGAGCATTTTTTGCTCGACTCCGAACATCATTTGCTCGACTCCGAACATTTTGCCGAGCATTTTTTGCTCGACTCCGAACATATTTTGCTCGCTCCGGACATTTTTTGCTCGACTTCGAACATTTTTTGCTCGACTTCGAACATTTTTTGCTCGACAACGAACATTTTGCCGAGCATTTTTTGCTCGACTCCGAACATTTTTTGCTCGACTTCGAACATTTTTTGCTCGACACCGAACATTTTCCCGAGCATTTTTTGCTCGACTCCGAACATCATTTGCTCGACTCCGAACATTTTGCCGAGCATTTTTTGCTCGACTCCGAACATATTTTGCTCGACTTCGAACATTTTTTGCTCGACACCGAACATTTTGCCGAGCATTTTTTGCTCGCTCCGAACATTTTTTGCTCGACTTCGAACATTTTTTGCTCGACTTCGAACATTTTTTGCTCGACAACGAACATTTTGCCGAGCATTTTTTGCTCGCTCCGAACATTTTTTGCTCGACTTCGAACATTTTTTGCTCGACTTCGAACATTTTTTGCTCGACAACGAACATTTTGCCGAGCATTTTTTGCTCGACTCCGAACATTTTTTGCTCGACTTCGAACATTTTTTGCTCGACACCGAACATTTTCCCGAGCATTTTTTGCTCGACTCCGAACATATTTTGCTCGACTCCGAACATTTTCCCGAGCATTTTTTGCTGGACTCCGAACATTTTTTGCTCGACTCCGAATATTTTGCCGAACATTTTTAGCTCGCTCCGAACATTTTTTGCTCGACTTCGAACATTTTTTGCTCGACTTCGAACATTTTTTGCTCGACAACGAACATTTTGCCGAGCATTTTTTGCTCGACTCCGAACATTTTTTGCTCGACTTCGAACATTTTTTGCTCGACACCGAACATTTTCCCGAGCATTTTTTGCTCGACACCGAACATCATTTGCTCGACTCCGAACATTTTCCCGAGCATTTTTTGCTGGACTCCGAACATTTTTTGCTCGACTCCGAATATTTTGCCGAACATTTTTTCCTCGACTCCAAACATTTTGCCGAGCATTTTTTGCTCGACTCCGAACATTCTGCCGAGCATTTTTTGCTCGACACCGAACATTTTCCTGAGCATTTTGCTCGACTCCGAACATATTTTGCTCGACTCCAAACATTTTGCCGAGCATTTTTTGCTCGACACCGAACATTTTCCCGAGCATTTTTTGCTCGATTCCGAACATATTTTGCTCGACTCCGAACATTTTGCCGAGCATTTATTGGTCGACTCCGAACATTTGCTCGACACAGAACATTTTGCCGAGCATTTTTTGCTCGACTCCGAACATTTTCCAGAGCATTTTTTGCGTGACTCCGAACATTTTGCCGAGCATTTTTTGCTCGACTCCGAACATTTTGCCGAGAATTTTTTGGTCGACTTCGAACATTTTGCCGAACATTTATTGATCGACTCCGACCATTTTGCGCGACTCCGACCATTTTACGTGACTCCAAATATTTTGCGGAGCAATTTTTCTAGACACCAAACATTTTACCGATAATTAATTTTTTGCTTGACTCCGAACATTTTGGCGAGCATTTTTTGCTCGACTCCGAATATTTTGCCGAGCATTTCTTGCTCAATTTCGAGCATTTTTTGCTCGACACCGAACATTTTTTGCTCGACACCGAACATTTTTTGCTCGACTCCAAACATTTTGCCTGGCATTTTTTGCTCGACTTCGAACATTTTTTGCTCGACTCCAAACATTTTGCCGAGCATTTTTTGCTCGACACCGAACATTTTCCCGAGCATTTTTTGCTCGATTCCGAACATATTTTGCTCGACTCCGAACATTTTGCCGAGCATTTATTGGTCGACTCCGAACATTTGCTCGACACAGAACATTTTGCCGAGCATTTTTTGCTCGACTCCGAACATTTTCCAGAGCATTTTTTGCGTGACTCCGAACATTTTGCCGAGCATTTTTTGCTCGACTCCGAACATTTTGCCGAGAATTTTTTGGTCGACTTCGAACATTTTGCCGAACATTTATTGATCGACTCCGACCATTTTGCGCGACTCCGACCATTTTACGTGACTCCAAATATTTTGCGGAGCAATTTTTCTAGACACCAAACATTTTACCGATAATTAATTTTTTGCTTGACTCCGAACATTTTGGCGAGCATTTTTTGCTCGACTCCGAATATTTTGCCGAGCATTTCTTGCTCAATTTCGAGCATTTTTTGCTCGACACCGAACATTTTTTGCTCGACACCGAACATTTTTTGCTCGACTCCAAACATTTTGCCTGGCATTTTTTGCTCGACTTCGAACATTTTTTGCTCGACACCGAACATTTTCCCGAGCATTTTTTGCTCGACTCCGAACATATTTTGCTCGACTCCGAACATTTTGCCGAGCATTTTTTGCTCGACTCCGAACATATTTTGCTCGACTCCGAACATTTTGCCGAGCATTTATTGGTCGACTCCGAACATTTTGCTCGACACAGAACATTTTGCCGAGCATTTTTTGCTCGACTCCGAACATTTTGCAGAGCATTTTTTGCGTGACTCCGAACATTTTGCCGAGAATTTTTTGGTCGACTTCGAACATTTTGCCGAACATTTATTGATCGACTCCGACCATTTTGCGCGACTCCGACCATTTTGCGTGACTCCAAATATTTTGCGGAGCAATTTTTCTAGACACCAAACATTTTACCGAACATTTTTTGCTCGACTCCGAACATTTTGCCTGGCATTTTTTGCTCGACTTCGAACATTTTTTGCTCGACACCGAACATTTTTTGCTCGACTGCGAACATTTTGCCGAGCATTTTTTGCTCGACACCGAACATTTTCCCGAGCATTTTTTGCTCGACTCCGAACATTTTTTGCTCGACTGCGAACATTTTGCCGAGCATTTTTTGCTCGACTGCGAACATTTTGCCGAGCATTTTTTGCTCGATACCGAACATTTTCCCGAGCATTTTTTGCTCGACTCCGAACATATTTTGCTCGACTTCGAACATTTTGCCGAGCATTTTTTGCTCGACTCCGAACATTTTTTGATCGACTTCGAACATTTTTTGCTCGACACCGAACATTTTCCCGAGCATTTTTTGCTCGACTCCGAACATCATTTGCTCGACTCCGAACATTTTGCCGAGCATTTTTTGCTCGACTCCGAACATTTTCCCGAGCATTTTTTGCTGGACTCCGAACATTTTTTGCTTGACTGCGAACATTTTTTCCTCGACTCCAAACATTTTGCCGAGCATTTTTTGCTCGACTCCGAACATTCTGCCGAGCATTTTTTGCTCGACACCGAACATTTTCCTGAGCATTTTGCTCGACTCCGAACATATTTTGCTCGACTCCAAACATTTTGCCGAGCATTTTTTGCTCGACACCGAACATTTTCCCGAGCATTTTTTGCTCGACTCCGAACATATTTTGCTCGACTCCGAACATTTTGCCGAGCATTTTTTGCTCGCTCCGAACATTTTTTGCTCGACTTCGAACATTTTTTGCTCGACTTCGAACATTTTTTGCTCGACAACGAACATTTTGCCGAGCATTTTTTGCTCGAATCCGAACATTTTTTGCTCGACTTCGAACATTTTTTGCTCGACTTCGAACATTTTTTGCTCGACACCGAACATTTTTTGCTCGACTGCGAACATTTTGCCGAGCATTTTTTGCTCGACTCCGAACATTTTGCCGAACATTTCTTGCTCGACTTCGAACATTTTTTGCTCGACACCGAACATTTTTTGCTCGACTCCGAAAATTTTTTGCTCGCTCCGGACATTTTTTGCTCGACTTCGAACATTTTTTGCTCGACTTCGAACATTTTTTGCTCGACAACGAACATTTTGCCGAGCATTTTTTGCTCGACTCCGAACATTTTTTGCTCGACTTCGAACATTTTTTGCTCGACTTCGAACATTTTTTGCTCGACACCGAACATTTTCCCGAGCATTTTTTGCTCGACTCCGAACATCATTTGCTCGACTCCGAACATTTTGCCGAGCATTTTTTGCTCGACTCCGAACATATTTTGCTCGACTTCGAACATTTTTTGCTCGACACCGAACATTTTGCCGAGCATTTTTTGCTCGCTCCGAACATTTTTTGCTCGACTTCGAACATTTTTTGCTCGACTTCGAACATTTTTTGCTCGACAACGAACATTTTGCCGAGCATTTTTTGCTCGCTCCGAACATTTTTTGCTCGACTTCGAACATTTTTTACTCGACTTCGAACATTTTTTGCTCGACAACGAACATTTTGCCGAGCATTTTTTGCTCGACTCCGAACATTTTTTGCTCGACTTCGAACATTTTTTGCTCGACACCGAACATTTTCCCGAGCATTTTTTGCTCGACTCCGAACATATTTTGCTCGACTCCGAACATTTTGCCGAGCATTTTTTGCTCGACTCCGAACATATTTTGCTGAGCATTTTTTGCTCGACTCCGAACATTTTGCCGAGCATTTTTTGCTCGCTCCGAACATTTTTTGCTCGACTTCGAACATTTTTTGCTCGACTTCGAACATTTTTTGCTCGACAACGAACATTTTGCCGAGCATTTTTTGCTCGCTCCGAACATTTTTTGCTCGACTTCGAACATTTTTTGCTCGACTTCGAACATTTTGCCGAGCATTTTTTGCTCGAATCCGAACATTTTTTGCTCGACTTCGAACATTTTTTGCTCGACTTCGAACATTTTTTGCTCGACACCGAACATTTTTTGCTCGACTGCGAACATTTTGCCGAGCATTTTTTGCTCGACTCCGAACATTTTGCCGAACATTTCTTGCTCGACTTCGAACATTTTTTGCTCGACACCGAACATTTTTTGCTCGACTCCGAACATTTTTTGCTCGCTCCGAACATTTTTTGCTCGACTTCGAACATTTTTTGCTCGACTTCGAACATTTTTTGCTCGACAACGAACATTTTGCCGAGCATTTTTTGCTCGACTCCGAACATTTTTTGCTCGACTTCGAACATTTTTTGCTCGACACCGAACATTTTCCCGAGCATTTTTTGCTCGACACCGAACATCATTTGCTCGACTCCGAACATTTTCCCGAGCATTTTTTGCTGGACTCCGAACATTTTTTGCTCGACTCCGAATATTTTGCCGAACATTTTTTCCTCGACTCCAAACATTTTGCCGAGCATTTTTTGCTCGACTCCGAACATTCTGCCGAGCATTTTTTGCTCGACACCGAACATTTTCCTGAGCATTTTGCTCGACTCCAAACATTTTGCCGAGCATTTTTTGCTCGACACCGAACATTTTCCCGAGCATTTTTTGCTCGACTCCGAACATATTTTGCTCGACTCCGAACATTTTGCCGAGCATTTTTTGCTCGCTCCGAACATTTTTTGCTCGACTTCGAACATTTTTTGCTCGACTTCGAACATTTTTTGCTCGACAACGAACATTTTGCCGAGCATTTTTTGCTCGCTCCGAACATTTTTTGCTCGACTTCGAACATTTTTTGCTCGACTTCGAACATTTTTTGCTCGACAACGAACATTTTGCCGAGCATTTTTTGCTCGAATCCGAACATTTTTTGCTCGACTTCGAACATTTTTTGCTCGACTTCGAACATTTTGCCGAGCATTTTTTGCTCGACTCCGAACATTCTGCCGAGCATTTTTTGCTCGACACCGAACATTTTCCTGAGCATTTTGCTCGACTCCGAACATATTTTGCTCGACTCCAAACATTTTGCCGAGCATTTTTTGCTCGACACCGAACATTTTCCCGAGCATTTTTTGCTCGACTCCGAACATATTTTGCTTGACTCCGAACATTTTGCCGAGCATTTTTTGCTCGACTCCGAACATATTTTGCTCGACTCCGAACATTTTGCCGAGCATTTATTGGTCGACTCCGAACATTTTGCTCGACACAGAACATTTTGCCGAGCATTTTTTGCTCGACTCCGAACATTTTGCAGAGCATTTTTTGCGTGACTCCGAACATTTTGCCGAGCATTTTTTGCTCGACTCCGAACATTTTGCCGAGAATTTTTTGGTCGACTTCGAACATTTTGCCGAACATTTATTGATCGACTCCGACCATTTTGCGCGACTCCGACCATTTTGCGTGACTCCAAATATTTTGCGGAGCAATTTTTCTAGACACCAAACATTTTACCGATAATTTTTTGCTTGACTCCAAACATTTTGGCGAGCATTTTTTGCTCGACTCCGAATATTTTGCCGAGCATTTCTTGCTCAATTTCGAACATTTTTTGCTCGACACCGAACATGTTTTGCTCGACACCGAACATTTTTTGCTCGACTCCAAACATTTTGCCTGGCATTTTTTGCTCGACTTCGAACATTTTTTGCTCGACACCGAACATTTTCCCGAGCATTTTTTGCTCGACTCCGAACATATTTTGCTCGACTCCGAACATTTTGCCGAGCATTTTTTGCTCGACTCCGAACATATTTTGCTCGACTCCGAACATTTTGCCGAGCATTTATTGGTCGACTCCGAACATTTTGCTCGACACAGAACATTTTGCCGAGCATTTTTTGCTCGACTCCGAACATTTTGCAGTGCATTTTTTGCGTGATTCCGAACATTTTGCCGAGCATGTTTTGCTCGACTCCGAACATTTTGCCGAGAATTTTTTGGTCGACTTCGAACATTTTGCCGAACATTTATTGATAGACTCCGACCATTTTGCGCGACTCCGACCATTTTGCGTGACTCCAAATATTTTGCGGAGCAATTTTTCTAGACACCAAACATTTTACCGATAATTTTTTGCTTGACTCCGAACATTTTGGCGAGCATTTTTTGCTCGACTCCGAATATTTTGCCGAGCATTTCTTGCTCAATTTCGAACATTTTTTGCTCGACACCGAACATTTTTTGCTCGACACCGAACATTTTTTGCTCGACTCCGAACATTTTGCCTGGCATTTTTTGCTCGACTTCGAACATTTTTTGCTCGACACCGAACATTTTTTGCTCGACTGCGAACATTTTGCCGAGCATTTTTTGCTCGACACCGAACATTTTCCCGAGCATTTTTTGATCGACTCCGAACATTTTTTGCTCGACTGCGAACATTTTGCCGAGCATTTTTTGCTCGACTGCGAACATTTTGCCGAGCGTTTTTTGCTCGATACCGAACATTTTTTGCTCGACTGCGAACATTTTTTCCTCGACTCCAAACATTTTGCCGAGCATTTTTTGCTCGACTCCGAACATTCTGCCGAGCATTTTTTGCTCGACACCGAACATTTTCCTGAGCATTTTGCTCGACTCCGAACATTTTCCCGAGCATTTTTTGCTGGACTCCGAACATTTTTTGCTCGACTGCGAACATTTTTTCCTCGACTCCAAACATTTTGCCGAGCATTTTTTGCTCGACTCCGAACATATTTTGCTCGACACCGAACATTTTCCTGAGCATTTTGCTCGACTCCGAACATATTTTGCTCGACTCCGAACATTTTGCCGAGCATTTATTGGTCGACTCCGAACATTTTGCTCGACACAGAACATTTTGCCGAGCATTTTTTGCTCGACTCCGAACATTTTGCAGAGCATTTTTTGCGTGACTCCGAACATTTTGCCGAGCATTTTTTGCTCGACTCCGAACATTTTGCCGAGAATTTTTTGGTCGACTTCGAACATTTTGCCGAACATTTATTGATCGACTCCGACCATTTTGCGCGACTCCGACCATTTTGCGTGACTCCAAATATTTTGCGGAGCAATTTTTCTAGACACCAAACATTTTACCGATAATTTTTTGCTTGACTCCGAACATTTTGGCGAGCATTTTTTGCTCGACTCCGAATATTTTGCTCGATTCCGAACATTTTGCCGAGCATTTTTTGCTCGACTCCGAATATTTTGCAAAGTATATTTTGCTCGACTCCGAACATTTTGCCGAGCATTTTTTGCGCGACTCCGAACATTTTGCCGAGCATTTTTTGCTCGACTCCGAACATTTTGCGCAGATATTTCTAGACTCCAAACTTTTTGCCGAGCATTTTTTACGAACATTTTGCCGAGCATTTATTGCTCGACTCCGAATATTTTGCTCGACTCCGAACATTTTTCCTAGCATTTTTTGCTCGACTCCGAACATTTTGCCGAGCATTTTTTGCGCGACTCCGACCATTTTGCCGAGCATTTTTTGCTCGACTCCCAACATTTTGCGCAGATATTTCTAGACTCCAAACTTTTTGCCGAGTATTTTTTACGAACATTTTGCCGAGCATTTATTGCGAACATTTCAACAGCTTATCACCTACTTGCCCATAAAGTATAATGATCAGTGAAACAGACACATAAATGGGTCTGCCCCTTGCCCCAATAGGGGTCTCGGTAATTCACTTTATACCCCAGACAAGCAAATTTGTAAATGTTGATTTTATATACGTACTAGCAATTGCCCCCGCAACCCCCCTTGTGGGTTGAATTTCGTAAAATCCGTTCTTAGCTGACCTCTACTCGGCGAAAGGAATATTCCTACCATATTTCAAGTCGCTACCCCTTATGGTTCCAGAGATATCGTGATGAGTCAATATATAGGTGGAAATCTCTTTTATATATATATGTAGATAATAATTGTGAGTTGAGTTACTGCGTCAAGTTCGCCAACTGTGGTGATGATAAAACAAAATCACCTGCTATAGAAGTTATCTTGGTGAAACAGTTACTGGCTGTCAGCCGCATAACAGCTGCATTCGACGCAGTTTGCATGCAGTCAAATAATAATTAAGGGTCTTCGTAGACATGGTACTAATAAAGTAATAAGTCTACACTAATATTATAAAGTATGTGTTTAAGACTTAAGGGTTACTTCCGTTTAACGGTGATTTTAAATTGAAACGACGTGTAGTTATTATGCAAGTTTATTTGAGACTAAAACAAAATTCATTCTACACAGTGGACTGTATAACATGTATAATATATGAAGATAGTAGGTATATAGCTCATACCACACAAAACTATAAATTTACTTGGACAGTATGTATATATATATATATATATATATTTGTATGTTTGTAACGAACAAAATCAAAAACTATAGGTACTGGAACGATTTTAAAAATTATGTGATTCGAGTATTACATAGGCTATTACAATGCACCCGTGGGAAGCCAGGACGTGTTGATTGTACTAGTACATGAAAATATTCGGTAGGTACTCAATACGTTTATAATTTTTTATTTTGTATGTTAGATATCGACAGACGAGCATGAGGTTCACTTGATGGTAGGTGATATCTCAGCTACAGAACATCAGTCAATGATGCGCTGTCGACCTACTTTTTACTTTAGAGCCTTCGGAAATCCATAGACTGAAAACGAAACGCGAAAATCGAAAAAAAAAATACAATGAGTTTATATACATCAGAAATATCGTGTCTGCGTCGTGCTTTATAAACGAATCAGAGTACGTAGGTAAGAGCTTTTTAAACTGTGTTTTTTTATGCTGGAGGCTTTTTCAAGCCAACGGGTTGGACTAAATTAATATTTATTTTACTAACAACTTGTAAATTTTAGCTTGCTTTTTATTAGCTTTTAAATAAAATACTGTATACCGGATTAAAACGCGATTTATTATTTATATTGTTTAAATTATTTATTTCGTTTCGGATGCTTTACAGCAACCGTGGTCGCGGGGAGACAGAAAGATGATAGTTGTCTGATATTTGAAATGTCACAAAGTTGCCATATTTAATTCAATTAAATTCAAAAATAATCTATTAATTTAGGTAACACAATGTACATCTATGAACGTCAATAAAAAATAATACATATTAAAATAATAAATCGCGTTTTAATCCGGTATACAGTATTTTATTTAAATGTGTGATACTCGCGTTTTTATTAGCTTGTTTTATATAGGTAACTAGTTGCCCAACCCGGCTTGGTGTAGCTATGCTAATGAAGAAAATGGACCAAACCTCCCCTTTACACTAGCACCCGGTGCGGTTCCCTAATTTACCGCCCCCTTAATTTTGAAATTGTTTATATAATATTGGGCATGGTAAAAATAGTACTCTTATTGAATAGCACGAACCTAAAGAGAAACTCTGTCATTACGGTGAAGTACTAACAACAGCAAAAAATTACAAGTTACCTGTGAAATGCCCCCCCCCCCCGCTACGCCACTGTCCCTTTACAGCAGGGACTGAAACCGGTTAATTTTTATTTTCCAAAATACATGTCTAACTGAGATACCATGATATTAGTTTTAAAGAGTAATACACACGAAACATATCACATTAATTTTTATCAGTAAATATGAATAAAAACGAAAGAATATTAACAAAAACCTTTATTATACCGATATAACTCCCATAGTAAATTAACCGGTATTCAGTCCTTGCTTACAGTACTAATAAATGAAATTCAATCTGTCAATATGTTTTAAGATCTCCCTACGAACATGGTGTAATGGTTGCAGCTCCTTACAAAACATTTGTAAAACACAAACTTGGCTATTAAAAAGAGTGGCGGCGAGTTTCTTGCCAGTTCTTCTCGTCCGCTCTACGCCCTTGATTTGAGAACTGGCAGTAAATGTAAAATTAGAAGCATTTAATATGTATTTTTTATTGACGTTCATAAGTGTACATTGTGTTACCTAAATGAATAAATGATTTTTGAATTTGAATTTGAATTTAACAAAAACACGTCATATTTCAAGTAATTAACACAAAACAAATTAAACTATACGGATTTTGTAGCATGTTGTACTTGGGGCAAATTTAAAAAAAAATGGTGATATATTGCCGGGCTCGTTGGCGCGTTCGGCAGAACACTTGTCGTGCGCGCCGATGGGTCGTGGGTTTGAATACCACCGGGACATGTTTATAATTTTTAACCGATTTAAAAAAAGGAGTAGGTTCTCAATTTGCCTGTGTGTTGCTTTTTTTGTATGTTTGTTACGCGATAACTCCGCAAGTTATGGATGGGTTTGGATGATTCAGTTAGACAGTTTTTTTTGGAGTCGGTGCCAGCCAAGAAGGACAGATTAATCCTCGAACGGTACGGAGCGGCATCGGTTGGGTGGCACCGACTTCAAAAATAACTGTTAATAAATATATCTTTAAAATAATTCTTTGAAGTAATTAAAACATTATTTTTTATTTTTTAGTATAACGGAATGTAGTTGTAGTTTTGAAGTCGGTTTTTGTTTTTTTCTGTAAGCATGTCATCCCCACGTCCGGTTACTTCGGACATTGATCGGGTGGGAGGAATATCGAAGTTCCGACCGGGTAACGAACCACCGTTCATAGATAGAGAAAATTGTGTAGTACCTACATAATGCGTCCATGCACCATGCGTCATGCTCGTGAACGGGTGCTACTTGTGGTGACAGGTCGAACTTGAATTCGTGCATGCGGTGATATTAGTTATTTCGTCTATTTATTTGCGTGTTGTTCCCACTAGAATGTGAGTGCTCCTATTTCACCATACATACTGCTGATAGAGGACAAATCTTTGTTTTATTTTTTCGTTTATATATATTTTTTGATAATTATAGTTAATTGTGTGATGTCATGTGGAACATGGTGTAATGGTTGCAGCCACTTATAAAACATTTGTAAAACAAAAACTTGGCGATTAAAAAGAGTGGCGGCGAGTTTATTGCCAGTTCTTCTCGTCCGCTCTACGCCCTTGATTTGTGAACTGGCAGTAAATGTAAAATTAGAAGCATTTAATATATTGTATTTATTATTGACGTTCATAAGTGTACATTGTGTTACCTAAATGAATAAATGATTTTTGAATTTGAACTTGAATTTAATAAAGTATTTTAAATATATATTTTTTATTCATTTTTGTATTGAATTTCAGATACAACGATGGAGAGAAATACATTGATGGCGAAATGTTATCCCCGTATCAAGGATTATTGCAGGGAAAAGCATGGACTTGAGTTTCAGGTAATTATAAACAGATTACAGTGGTAAAATATCAACAGACGAGCATGAGGTTCACCACAGAACAACAGTCAATGATGTGCTGTCGATCTACTTTTTACTTCCAGCATTCGGAAATCCATAGACTGAAACCGAAAAGCGCAATATGCACTTCACGGTTTTTCCAACTATGAACGGTGGTCGGAATTTCAATAACCCTCCCACCCGTCAATGCCGGAATTTACCAGACGTGGGGAAGACATGCTTACAGAAAATTATAAACATGTCGTCCCGGTGGATTTCGAACCTACGACCCATCGCAGGGCAGGTGTTCTACCGAACGCGCCAACGTGTCCCTCAACGATATGAATACTTTCTCGTTAATTCTTGGCTCTCACAATACAAGTACTTACTGGAATAATATCGAAAGGTGACTTGTCTGAATGGGAATTTCACAAAGTTATACTATCGAGATTTATTTTATGTAAGTTGGTACTTACTATAATTCACTATACTACTTTTCTTATGTCAGAGCGCATTACTCACTAAAAACTTAATTCTTGTTGTTATGTTCTTACACTATTATATTATAATAATTATTATTCCTTATTTATTTTTGATTCTTTATTATTAGTATTTACTTTTACATTATTACATTAACATAATATAACTTTTATTTACAAGTCCGTAAGTCCTCACAGCCGCAGGGTCTCCTCTGAAAATCAGTGTAGCGACATTAGTCGCTGCTTTGCTGATGAGGGGTCCTATTTGCCATCACTTTTATTATTGTTTACATAATTGATAATCTAATTGTATCTTTTGTTAGTTTTGTTTGTTTTATGGGTTTAAGGTGGCAAATAAAGTTGATATCTAACTATCTATCTATCTATACAGTGGAAGTTTAGCGTAAATATTTATAAATCGCGTATATCTAGATAAGAAATGACTATAATACAAGAGGAAGTTTGAGAGTAGCGCCAGTGAATGAAAAATTGAAAGGTAATCGTTTGGCTTGGTATGGACATGTTATGAGGAGAGATGAAGGAAAATATCTAAAAAAGTTTTGAATGTGAAAGTGGGTATAGGGAAAGAGGGAGGCCAAAAAACATGGATTGACTGTGTGAAGAATGATATGTGTTTGAGAGGTGTGACTGATGATATGGTGAGTGAAAGGAGATAATGTAAAAAGAGAACATACTGCGCCGAACACAAATAAAAAAAAGAAAAAGGGAACAGAGCAGGAAGAAGAAGAAGAAATGTATTGCCATAAATAAATAAAATGTTTTAACCTAAAAAACTAATTCGTTATTCGTTAACTAATACATATATCTATATAAAACTAAGTCGTTATAGTTACACCATTTATAACTCAAGAACGACTCTTATTTATTGAATTCTTCTATATCCCGAATCTATACTAATATTATAAAGAGGAAAGATTTGTATTTTTGTATGTTATGATTAAACTCAAAATCTACTGGACCGATTTTGAAAATTCTTTCACCAATAGAAAGCTACATTATCAGCGAGTAACATAGGCTATGTTTTGTGTACATCTACATTGTGAAGCCGGGCGCTTTGCTAGTAATATAATAAAGTTATTAATATATCGGAAAATTTCAGGTTTTTTTCTGAAATTTTCAATATATAAAAATAATTATTAAATAAATTGGATTTTGGAACTACGCCATCGTCTGCAATTGACAGCTCACGTCACGCACGTATAGCTTTTTTTGTAATAATTGATATCCACTGCAAATCAGTGACATACTAGACATTATAGAATAGAGGTGGGAAAATACAATAATATTCAAACCTAGAAATACAATATGTTTATTTTTGAAGCCAACATTCTGGCAGGACAACGTCTGTCAGTTTAAACATGGGTAACTCAGCGAAATTCCTTGCGTTAATTCAGTAACTCAGGTGCAGTGTACTGCGTCGGCTCTTTGCGCTAACTCAAAATTGCGCTATGACGCAATAAAATGGGACGCGCGAAGTGAGCAGTGAAACTTCCAAAACGCACGCCATGCCACGCTCATAGTTCACTCACAAGGGGACCCCGCGTACTCGTCATCGCCGATTTGGGCAAAACTTATCCCACATGCAGGGCGTGACTGTTAATGAAAGTAGCCAAAGGGAGATTTATAGATGGCCAAGCGTTTAGCAGATATTCAAATTATAAGCGGCTCTCGCAAGCGAAGTACCATTTATGTTAGGCTCGTTTCCAAGCAGCCGTTCGCGTTGGTGTAGTAATTAGAGTGTTTGAATGATGATGCAATGGTGCCACGTTCAATTCTCCGTGTGAGAACTTTTTTTTTACTTTCAATTTCCGAGTACGCGGGGTCCCCTTGTCAGTGAGTGAGCTCCTGCGCCGTGTGCTAGCACGTGAGTGAGTTGACTCACCCAGCGCAGTGAAATATGTCGACGCAATTGCGCGGCGCAGCGCAGTGTAACACCTATGATCCGCTATTTACCAAATAAACATAACTGTATGTTACAAGTATATCTAATTAAATACATAAAAAGTATCAAAATTGGAACGGAAGACTGCTAGGCCCAAATCAATATCGACTTTCCGTGAAAAGAACGTGGTCTTAATACACAGATATCATAAAAATGTATGTCTTCTTAAGTCGTGTCGCTTTAAATCCTTCAAAGTTAAGGGGTAGCGTTTTTCATTTCAAGAAATATATTTATTTAATATTCATACGAGTATATGTAATTTAAAGTTATGAAAGTATTTTTAGAAATATTTAAGTATACAATTTAATAATTATTATTATTCTACTAAGCCCAACCGTTAAATTAAATTTATTATATTAATTCAACGGGGGGGTTTAGTAGATTAAATAATAATTATTACTTTATTATACTGAAATATTAAAATTTAAATTACATATACTCGTATAAATGTAATTTATAATACAAATATGAGCAAAATTTTAAATTTGATTGTGTATTATGATGAGGTACATGTATATAAATTTTTTATTAGATTTTAGCGTTCTTATATTTAGGCTGGATATATTTAACTATAACAAAAAATTTGGAATTATATTTTTCAACCATGTTTCGATATTCCTCCCACCCGTTTAATGCCCGAGGTGACTAGACGTGGGGACGACATGCTTACAGAAAATTATAAACATGTAGGCGGAATCGAATTCACGACCCAGTAGAGCGGTAGGTATTCTACATAACGCACCAACGAGCCCGTCAAAATCATTTGTAATTGTCTAAAAACATTTATACTCAGTTGTATGTATGTTCCGTTTAGCACACGTAGTCCGGGTTCGAATTCAGGGTAAACAGTGTTTGGTAGGCAGGGTACAGAAGACTTAGATTATTCTAATTTACTTGATACGAAAACCAGTGCAACAGACACAGAAATGTGCCTGCCCTCTTCCCCATTAGTGAATTCAGTTATGTCAACAATTCTAATTTAGCGCGAAATTGCCGAAAAAAAAACGGACCTCGAAGTTTGAACTGATTTTGACGTTTAGGCATTTGAGAAGAAAGTGTTGCCAGAAATTAAAAAAAAATATGGTATATTTTTTTATGGATCGAAATAATTTCAAGTATCGATTCAAGATTAATTATAAAATACCAAAATGTAGATCATTTTCGGGTGGGAAATTATTTCCCTATATTTATAAGAGTTAAAAATATTCAATTTAATTTCAGTAAATAATCCTACCCTTAACACCCGTTGGATTTACTCCCCTAATCCCTCAATAATTCAAGGTACATTTTCTTGAAAATCTAAAAGGGATTGGAACGATAAACACAGATAAAGAGACCAGCTGAATAGGTATATTGAAAATTTGAATCAGTCAAAAATATCGTTTTTTGGATATTTTATATACCTTAAAGACACATTTTAATGTTAGATATCGACAGACGAGCATGAGGTTCACTTGATGGTAGGTGATACCTCAGCCAGAACATCAATCAATGATGCGCTGTCGACCTACTTTTTACTTCGAGCATTCGGAAATCCATAGACTGAAACCGAAACGCGCAATGTGCACTTCACTGTTTTTCCATCTATGAACGGTGGTTCGTTACCCGGTCGGAATTTCGATATTCCTCCCACCCGATCAATGATCGAAGTTACCAGACGTGGGGAAAACATGCTTACAGAAAATTATAAACATGTGGTCCCGGTGGGATTCGAACCCACAACCCATCGATGCGCATGGCAGGTGTTCTTCCGAACGCGTCAATGAGCCCGGAATCCTCTGGTGTTTAATTTCTATACTAAAACACGATCCGCCCGGCTTCGGGTGCAATGTAGATTTACTATAAAAAAGTTATTTGTTTGTTTGTTTGAAAAAAATAGCCTTCTAATAGATATTCTGTATCATTCTACCTCGATAAAAAAAAGGTCAAACAAATTACGATTTTTTGTGACGATGACTGTATACTTCGATATGAATAAAAAATATTGGTCCAGATTGTGGGGTATAATACCTACTATAGCCTTCCTTGTAGTTGTTGAGCCTTTAACTTGACAGACTTGGTTATATTTCAAAACCAACTCATGTAGGCGTAAAAGTTTACTAACTCGATTTACTAGGGGTTGCTATGCGTCAAATTTAACTGTAAATTCTCATTGCTAGTACGGTATTTGTAAATATATTTCTGTAGTTACACGTGCTACACTTCCGACGACCGAAATAAACCCCAGCCGATTCGTCAGTTTTGTTTATGAAATGTATCCCGTTCAGGAATAGTCATAGCATACCACAACTACATAAGCATACCATTTAGATGATGCCATTTTCTTGTACATACAAGAGCACTGACCTTCAAGAATTTTCGACGGGCTCGTTGGCGCGTTCGGTAGAACACCTGCCGTGCGCATCGATGGGTCGTGGGTTCGATTCCCACCGGGAGCACATGCTTATAATTTTCTGTAAGCATGTTTTCCCCACGTCTGGTAACTTCGGGCATTGATCGGGTGGGAGGAATATCTAAATTCCGACCGGGTAACGAACCACCGTTCATAGATGGAAAAGCCGTGAAGTGCATATTGCGCGTTTCGGTTTCAGTCTATGGATTTCCGAATGCTCGAAGTAAAAAAAATAGGTCGACAGCGCATCATTGACTGATGTTCTGTGGCTGAGGTATCACCTATCATCAAGTGAACATCATGCTCGTCTGTCGATATCTGACATAAAAAAAAAAATTGTAATCAACTATTTACACGCGGATATTAGGTATGTGCTGTTTACACCAAGATAAGTATTGAAACAAAAATTGTATAACAGATCAAGAATGTTACGTGTTGTTCAGGCCATGCAAGTAATTAATTGCTACAATATAATTGTATGTAACAAGCAAGAATCTACTGACTACTGTCTTCTGCCACACTGGGGACTACTGAAAATCAGCGTCAGATCTTATGCTCTGACATATGCTGAGTACCTCCCCTTTTCGTGGCGGCACTTCTTCCTATATTTATTAATTGTTAATTTATATTTTAAGTTGTATTATTTATGATGTCCTTTTACTTACTTCTGTGCCGTCCCGAATAAATGTATTTCATTTCATTTCATTTCAAGAATCTTGCATCGGGTAAATGGGCCTTTAGTACTTTACTTGTATAGAACGATAGTATTTTAAACTTTTAGTCTTATTAAACATGTTAAACATGGAGAAACAGAGTCTAGACCCACGTTTGGGTAAATTCTGCAGTCCAGTGGGGTAAAGGACAAACACATTTCATTGTTTATAGGCAGTGGCGGCGTAAGGCGTGGGTGACGTGGGCCACCGCCTACGGCCTCGCGACCCAAGGGGCCTCGCGCCCCGAAAATTTATGCACTACTTTGTGGAGGAAGGAAGGCGTGGTCTTCCTCCAACCTAAAGGGAGGATCCTCGACCAGTCGAACCACTGACTGGCCGGCCCTAAGGCCCCAGTGGTTGATGTCGAGATGTTGTATATATACTTAGCGCGCACAGAAACTTTGATAGCGCGATTCAGGATTAGACGTCTTTGTATTGATTCTTGTAGCGGATTATAGATGTCGCAACAACTTAAAAAAAATTGCCAAAAAAAGCCATTTTTACACTGGCAGAGGGCCCAAAAATCTTGCCCACATACAATTTAGGTCTTACGCCGCCACTGTTTATAGGTATTGATAGTATCTCTCTATTAGTTCAGAACTTGGAAGAGACTAGCCACCCACAACACAGGGTATCCTAGTGTGGGAACTAGTACTTGTTGTTTATGTAAATTATTATTTTCGTTATTAAATAAACATTTCATTTCAGTTCAGTTCAGTGTCACGCGCTGGCTCTTTGACAAATGCCGTTTTAATTTAATAATTTCTAGATGTGTAATTGCAAAATATGTGACGTCATACTAGGGAGGGGGTAACTGTGACAAGGACGGAGGAGGGGTAAAAAAATCACGAAATTAGTGTGACGTACTTTATGGATGACCCCCTTTTTTTATGTGACCCCCCCCGACCCTGGGCGGTTCATAGGCGCGGGGAGTGTGGGGTTCCCTTGCGTCTGCTCCGAGGCCGTTTAAGCTTCAGATACAAGATCGGTTTTCGGTTACCCACTAAAAACACCACGGCCCACTTTCCGCCTTTACGGGATCCCTGGGTTCGCAGAGCATATCTCGAGGGATTTATGGATGACCCCTTAGTTGCACAGTGACGAAAGTTAAGTCTAAATTATGTATTTATTAGGTGGTGGACATGCGATGGGGAGTTCGTGATGAAGCTACAGACGACCACATGACGACTGAACTCTGTATGAGGGAGATAAAGAACTGCCAGCGGTTGTCTATGGGACCCAACTTTGTTGTGTTTTTGGGACAGAAGTATGGTTATAGGTAGGTTTTTCAACATTTTAAAATATGTATAACAACGCGCCCCGGCTTCACACGGGTGCAATGTAGATGTAATATACAGAAAACATAGCCTATGTTACTCGCTGATAATGTAGCTTGAAAGCTTGAAAGAATTTTCAAAATCGTTCCAGTAGTTTTTGAGTTTAATCATAACATACAAAAATACAAATATTTGATTTTTTTTACAAGTGTGATACATTGTCAAGAAATGTACCCAAAATAATTTATGGTATTATAAAAATAAAAAATATATATTGTTTCCTTAGTACACAATTTAGTTGTAAGATAATTCTAATTCGAAGACAACCATTTATTTGGAGTAAGGACCAAGTATCACGTATAAAAGCCTCCAGCCGGCCTAGCATGACCACCGCGACAAAATTTTGTCGACCGTTTTCTCGTGTTTTAATCGATTTTCTTTCGGGTTTTCATGACAATTACACTTAAAACTCGACTTTTAATATCAAAAATAGATATATTTGTCGATCAAGATATATTTTCTATGAAAATTGTTGATGTCGAGATATAATATATCGAGATATCTTACATCTTAGTTTGTCTTCTCTCGTCCGCGACATATCTCGTGGCGGTCATGCTAGGCCGGCTGCAACCTTCTCTCTCTCTCGTCCTGTTTCTCTCAGATTTCCTATGATTTCTTTTAATTCATTGCACCATCTTTTATTTGGTCTTCTGCGCCCCCACCTCTTATCCATAGGAATCCATCAAGAGGAAAGATTTGTATTTTTGGATTTTTTATGTTATAAAAATAGAATAGCCAATCGCCAATAGAAAGCTAAATTATCAGCGAGTAAAACAGTGTGTATAGTACATCTACATTGCACCCGTGTGAAGCCGGGGAATCAAGAATCACTTATGTTTTTGATTCTCTTCCAGACCAATCCCAACATACGTTCTATCATCTGAACTGCAAATGTTACGAGACGAGCTGGCGGCGGGTGGCGTTGATGTTATTCTACTAGATACCTGGTACAAGAAGGACTCGAACGCGGTACCCCCGGTGTCTGTGCTGCAGCCTATATCATCTATACTCATCAACTTTAATAATAAAGTGAGTTGATTGTTTATATAATTTTAAAATAATATCCTTACTCAGTCTCTTTCTAGAGTAAATATTCGAGAAGTATGGTAGGTACGTACTTAAGTTTAAATAAGAATTTATTTTCTCCAAATAACAATATGTTCACTTATAAATGAAAATAATATTAACATATAACTGTTATAGCATTATTATTGCTAATTAAAACATTAAAATTTTATATAAAAACTTGCGACCCGCCCCGGCTTCGCACAGGTGTAGATTTTTTGACAAAAAAAAGTAAAGGGTTGTATGTATTTTTTAATGCCACAATATAAAAAAATAAAAACAAAAATTTCGTCCAAAAATTAAAAAAAAAATTTAGGGGTGGACTACCCCTAACATTTAGGGGGATGAAAAATAGATGTTGGCCGATTCTCATAGATACCGGATAAGCACAAAAAATTTCATCAAAATCGGTCAAGCCGTTTCGGAGGAGTATGGCAACGAAAACTGTGACACGAGAATTTTATATTATATTAGATTATAAATTCTGCTCATGCTGCAATTTTTTAAATTTTCTTACTTCCTTACATACCTTAGTACCCCAGGTAACTAATTGTGCAATTTAGCTCCCTCAAACCTTATATTATACTAGCAATCCGCCCCGGCTTCGCACGGGTGCAATGTATCAGATCATGATAATAAAATCGGTCGAGTAGTTTTATATGGATAATTTTCCTCGTTTTTGCAACATTTTTCTTGCTTGCTTGATGCTTCGCTCCTATTGGTCGCAGCGTGATGTTATAATATAGCCTTAAGTCTTCCTCGATAATTGGACTATCCAACACAAAAATAATTTTTCAATTCAAACCAGTAGTTCCTAAGATTAGCGCGTTCAAACAAACAAACTCTTCAGCTTTATAATATTAATAAATAGTATAGATTTACCACTAGCAATCCGCCCTGGCTCCACACGGATGTATTGTTATGTACTAAAAATAAAAAAAAAACCTATGTTACTCGCTGATTGTACATTATCAGCGAGTAACATCTATCTAGCTATCTATTGGTGAAATAATTTTTAAAATCGATCCAGTAGGTTTGAGTTTATTCGTTACAAACATACAAAAATACAAATCTTTCCTCATTATTATGATGGTAGATGATACCTTAGCCACAGTCAATGATGTGCTGCAACCTAATTTTTTAATTCGAGCATTCGGAAATGAGACCGAAACGCGCTAAATGCACTTCACAGTTTTTCCATCTATAAACGGTAGTTCGTTACCCAATCAATACCTACTTCCTCTTTCATTCTCTTAATAATTATAGACCACTTAAAGGTCTAATAGTGATTGCTGAATGTTATAAAAGAGCTTTAGACAAATTAATATAATGTGAATATTCAGAAATCAAATTATAAACACTTTAGTATTAATATTCAACAGATTTAAATCAGTTATTTGCGAAATACAGCAACGTATGTAGGTACGTTAACGCTGCGAGCATGTTTGTATGCAAATGCTAAGTGAAAATTCAGAATGGAAATTGGTCAATTATTATTATCTTTTAAGCTATATGATGTGGTAAGAGTGAAATGTTTTGATAGGCTCGGGCGAATTCGTACATCTACCTCCGATTGGTCGCGAGTTCGAATCTCGAATGACGTTATAATTTTCTGTAAACATGTTTTTCTTAAGTCTGACCAGATTGTAAATCTATATATATAAAAGAAAGTTGTGTTAGTTACACCGTTTATAACTCAAGAACGGCTGTACCGATTTTAACGATATCTTATTTGTTGGATTCCTCTATGTCGGGAATAAGATATAGGCTATTAAAATATTGGAAAAAATCAGGAAAAAAATATATGCATAAAATTAATTATAAAATAAATTAGATTCGAAACTCCGCCATCTTGACAGCTCACGTCATGCATTCTTAGCTTTTTTGGAATAACAGATGTCCACTGCAAATCAGTGACATATTAGACAATTATAGTGGGCATATTCAAATTTAAGAATAATTATATAATTTCGAAGCCAAAATTGTGGCAGAACAACGTCTGCGGGGTCCACTAGTAAATGATATACCTTTAATAATAATAACATGAACTTTATTGCCACAAGTACATATATAATATCAAAATCAGAATAAAAAGCTTAAATAAAATAAAAGTACCACCATAACATAAAGCTAATCGGGGTCTGCACAGCTCTGATTTTTAGCCAGTCCCTATACTTAAGCCCGGTTTCCACCGCGAGCGGAGCGGACCCATTAAGGACCCCGTTTAACTCGCAAAATTAAACTGCATACTTGTATTTCCACCAACAAATAGTCGAGCGGAACGTACTAAACGAGTAAAAAGCGTTGAAATTAACTCGCTCAGTTCTAGGCGAGTTCAGTGGAAAACAAAAGTCAAAGCTCTTTGTTGCTGGAAATCTTAACCAATTCCCGCTCATTACCCTTTCGCGGTGGAAACCCGGCTTTATACTTTAAAAAGGTGCAAAGTAGGGACTGAAACCGGTTAATTTTTAATACCAAAATACGCGTCTGAATGAAATACCATGATATTAGTTTTAAAGAGTTATACACCCTAAACTTACCACAGTATTTTTTTCCAGTAAATATGAATAAAACCGAAAGAATATTAACAAAAACCTTTATTATACCGGTATAACTCCCATAGTAAATTAACCGGTATTCAGTCCCTGCCTTCAATTGTATAATTTGTGGAAATTATGAATATCTTCCAGAGAGTTCCAAAGTTACAAGCAGAGGATCAAGCCATCTGGTGGGATACCTTAGGAAAAATGCAGAAATTGTTCAGAAAGGCATCCTTACAACTCTACAATTCCGGCAAAATTGACAAAGATACGATGCATAACTACTTTATGTCAGGTAAGACACGATACACCTTTAAAATAGACATTTCCTTATACATATAATTGGACGATAAAACTACTTTAAAAAAATAACAGAAATGATAGATTTTTTTGTAATTATTATTATTAGACTAATCGCGGCTATCTGACTTATGGCCGATTGTTAGCAATTTAAAAAAGAAAACGTTTTTCTCCTTTATTTTTGTATTAGGTATCATTAATTGCATGTTTAAGTTATCTATTAATATTAACAATTACAAATAAAACCAAATATATAAAAAAACATAACAGTCTAAACGACAAGAACTTATTTATATTTTGTAGATTGCCGGACCAAAAATGTCAGATAGCCGCCTTTGATTCTATACGACTCAAATATAGTTATATCGCTTTTCTATAGCAATAAAAGTAATTGAATTTAGTGCATTAATGTTAAATATTTTAAACAATTTAGGTTTTCATGCCCGCTAGTTTTTTCAATATTTTTGTTATTAAAACGATTTAAATGATATACATCTTTTGAAATATGTACTCCAGCTCATAAGGAAGCGATTGGTATCGAAAATTTTTTTTTTTTAAATTTTGTGGGTTGACACTATATTGCCAGCGTCATATTATAGTCGCACTTCAAATGCCTTTTTTATTCTATATTTTTATATTCTATCTTTATCTATGGTTTCAGAGCACTGATTTAAATTCTCGGAATTAGTCCTGTTTTTAAAAATAGAACAGTTTGTATAATAAAATAAAACATTCTAATAATTCCATGAAAGACGGTCGATCGCAAACTGATTTGATTTGAAATATTGTTTATTTAGGTATTTTATTTTATGATAAAAATGTTATGTTTATTTATTTTTTTGGTTTCACTATGTACTTATACTTAATTTATATTCGGTTAGTAGGGTATAGTTTGATATACATATTTATTATTTTATTTTGTGTGCCGTGACGTAACCGGAAGATCAGCGCTGGTTAACAGCCAGCAAAATGCTGAGTTGAGGCCCTTTTTGTGACACTTTTGTATGTAAAATGTCTTCTTATGTGTTTTTATGTATTCCTATTTGTCACAAATAAATATAATTTCATTTCATTCAAATATCTTAATTCTCGATAAATAGAAGATACCTATAACAGTGAACTTAATGCATTCGTAGGGTTACGTAATTGCTTTAAAATCTTCGAAATACCCACAAATTTTCGTAGTACTTTGCGACGAATGAATCTTACCCGCATAACAAAATAAAGAAATAAACAATCTTTCAGATTGGTGACGTCGATATTATTTATTAATTAGTTTTCGAATTTATAAACAATATTTTATTTAATTAGTTTTATTTTTTGTGAATAGTGTCGTATACGTACGCGTTGCAATAAAAACATCGATTAAATACGAATGGTCTCTGCAAGAGATGGACGGCTGCTGCGTAGGAGTTTAGACGATGAAATAATATAATTCCGGATTAAGGAAGGTGTCACATACCTTTATGTGATGCTGGAGAGCCTTCGATCCTTACACACCACTTGCACAAGACCACAATGGGAGCACTGGGTTTTCTATATTAAGTTTTATGTAGGAGATGCACGACAACGATCACTCACGGCGCCATATTTTTCTAACACTCCAAAAGTCAATGCAATAGGTGGCGCTGGCAGATTGCAGCGCATTCACGTAATAGCTATAAGGTATGTGCTGGAGAAGGATAAGTGATAGGATTTTACATAGACCATTAAACTAAAACCTAATCCGCGCAACCATATATGCGTATATTATGTTCGTGCCTAAAATCGTTTTTTCTACTACGTACTTATCTAGATGAGTTATATTTTTAACTACTATATAAAAATAAGTCGGGTTTTCCTTCCTGACGCCACGTATAACTCCAGAACGCACGAACCGATTTCCACGGTTTTGCATTCGTTGGAAAGGTCTCGGGCTCCGTGAGGTTTATAGCAAAGAAAATTCAGAAAAAGCGGGAAAATCTTTTTTCTTTAAGAATAATTATATAATTTCGAAGCCAAAATTGTGGCAGAAAAACGTCTGCGGGTCCACTAGTTTTGGTATAACAAAGAATATCGAATAGAACATTTTTGAGAAAATAAACGTCATAAACCTCAGATATTAATACCTTTCTTCCTGAATCGGTGTCAGAATTAAATTACAAAAAATAGTTATTGATCAATTGATTCGACTTTGTAGTTACCGAACGGGAAGTGATAAACGGAGTTCTAAACGTCAAAAACACAAAGAACCACTGCTTGGCGTACGTGCGGTACATCAATAACATCAACTTGCAAAATCTGAAGAAGGCGAGCAATTTCGTGGATATCCTCAATAGAAGCTTGGATGCGGAGGCGTCCAAACTGTTGGCAGATTTGCGTGATGTCAGATTACCGGAAAAGATTGAAACTACTAATATACAGAAGTATGTACAATACATACATATACATCACGCCTCTTTCCCATTGCGGTAGGCAGAGATCACGGAATTCCATATGCTCCGATCCGTACATACCACTTTCGCTTCTTCTACTTTCATCAATGCTTTCATACACACTCGACGGTTACGAGTACTTTAAGTATGTATCCACTAATTACTTTAGTATAACATTTTTATGTCTGTTAGGGTTGAATTTATGTCTCTGACGGCCTAGCATGACCGCCAAGAGATAATATGTCGCGGACGAGAGAAGACAAACTAAGATGTAAGATATTTCAACATCGACAATTTTATAGAAAAGATATCTCAATCGACAAATATATCCGGCTGCCGGCCTAGCATGACAAGCGCGACAAAATTTTGTCTACAGTTTTCTCGTGTTTTAATCGACTATCGCTTTATTTCTTTCGGGTCTAACATGACAATTACACGTAAAACTCGACTTTTAATATCAAAAATAGATATATTTGTCGATCGAGATATCTTTTCTATCAAAATTGTCGATGTCGAGATATAATATTTCGAGATATCTTACATCTTAGTTTGTCTTCTCTCGTCCGCGACATATCTCGTGGCGGTCATGCTAGGCCGGCAGATGACTGATTTTATGTCTCTTAGGACTGAAAAATTAAATATCCTTAAAAACAGGAATATTATATTAATTTTCAATACAACAATTTTTAATCAGCATAATGATTTTAGATATCTTGACAATTTATTAAAATATTAAACAGAAACATCCAATAAAAAAAATCAAAACTATCGCTGTTATACGAAAATAAAAGAACTATATTACTCGGCGCGTTCGGTAGAACACCTGCCGTGTGCATCGATGGGTCGTGGATTCGAATCCCTCCGATACGACATGTTTATAATTTTCTATAAGCATGTCTCTACGTCTGATAACTTCGGGCATTAAACGGTGGGAGGAATATCGAAATTCCGACCAGATAACGAACCACCGTTCATAGACGGAAAATCCGTGAAGTGCATATTGCGCGATTCGGTTTCAGTCTATGGATTTTCGAATGCTCGAAGTAAAAATTAGTTCGACAGCGCATCATCTATTGATGTTCTGCGGCTGAGGTATCACCATCAAGTGAACCTCATGCTCGTCTGTCGATATCTAACATAAAAAAATAAACATCCATAATTGCCCTTACATAAGTACCTACGTATGTATAAATGTGTATGGCTACAATTTTAACAAACACTACGTAATGTTAACCTATTTTCAGTGTTTTTTCTCTGTTTTTATTCAGGTACACAGTAGAATGGATTGGACGCGAAGGACTTGATAACGAGACTCACGGGGAGTATCTCAACCACTTCATTGCACATTTCTACAAGAATATCATAAAGCTCGTGGACAGGTTATACCATTATTATTAATATTATCTTTTATTAACGCGAGTATCACACATTTAAATAAAATACTGTATACCGGATTAAAACGCGATTTATTATTTATATCGTTTAAATTATTTATCCCGACGTTTTGAGTAAATGTAAAATTAGAAGCATTTAATATGTATTTTTTATTGACGTTCATAAGTGTAAGTGTGTATATTTTGACAAACATATGAATTTTATTTTAGTTTAATATTTAAACTTATCTTTATTTGGAAAACTTAAATGAGATTTAATTGGCCGAATAACTTAATAATAAAAACCTACTAACATATTATTATTAATTTGTATTATCTGTAGGGCGATGAGAAAAGAAGACAGTAGTGCCCAGGGTCAGATTGTAACAGAAATCCTACAACATTTGCACGCATGCAATAATTCTGTCAAAGTGTTCCACGGACGAGAAAGCGACCTTCAATTCATCGAAGACTATATGAAGAATTCTTCTGATAAACCCTTAGTTTTGTACGGAGAAGGTAATTTTTCTATTACATAGATACAGTTATATGCTTTTTTATGTTTGGTATCGACCGACGAGCATGAGGTTCACTTGAAGGTAGGTGATACTTCAGCCACAGAACATCAGTCAATGATGCGCTGTCGACCTAATTTTTACTTCGAGCATTCGGAAATCCATAGACTGAAACCGAAACGCGTAATATGCACTTCACGGTTTTTCCATCTATGAACGGTGGTTCGTTCCCGGTCGGAATTTAGATAGATATTCCTCCCACCCGATTAATGCCCGAAGTTACCAGACAATGGGTAAAACATGCTTACAGAAAATTATAAGCATGTGGTCCCGGTGGGATTCGAACCCACGACCCATCGATGCGCACGGCAGGTGTTCTACCGAACCAGCCACAGAACATCAGTCAATGCGCTGTCGACCTACTTTTTAATTCAAGCATTCGCTTTCACGGGCTCGTTGGCGCATTGGGTAGAAGACCTACCTTGCGCTCCGATGGATCGTGGGTTCGAATTCCGCCGGGACGACTTTATCATTTTCGGTAAGCTTGTCTTCCTCACATATGATTCGAGCATTAAAATGAGAGGAATATCGAAATTCCGATCGAGTAACGAATTTCATCGTAAATCTACTTAAAATAAACATTGTTTTACTATAATATTACGAACGTTTAACCTTTTAATTACACACAACAAGCCAGAAAACAGTATCTATATTTTGTTTAGACTATTTAAATACAATATTTGTACAAACAAAACTTTTTGTTATCTAAATAATGGCTAAGATAAACAGCTCAGTTCACATATCTGAATAAACTAAGCCTAATTATATTGTTTTTTTAATAAATATCGACAGACAAATGATTTTTTGATTTTTGATGATTTTTTTGATTTTTGAGGTTCAGGAGGACTGCGACTTCGAGAATTCAGAAATCCATAGACTGAAACCGAAACGCGCAATATACATCAGAACGGTGGTTCGTTATCTGCTCAAAATTTTCATTATGTGTGTAAAATTTAAATGTGTTTTCCTTAAAACACATTTACAGAAAATTATAAAAAAATCATGATATTATACTGACTTGGGAATATTCAAGAAGCCTTCTTAACTTAAAGGCCTACAACTCATCTTCTCCAGAGAAGTACCAGTATTGCGGATGTCTGTGAGCCGATGTGGTGGTAGTCGCTTACCATCATGCCTTCTATCTTTTTACTTTCTCTAATATAAAGACCCTCATCGGAACGCGCGGTATATGGGTACACGGGCGTTTAAAAGAATACCTGCCGTGCGCTTCGATGGGTCGCGGGTTTGAAACCCACCAGGACGACATGTTTATAATTTCGGATTAGTTCGGGCATTTATTTATTTATTTATTGGTATCCAATCAACATACATGTATTAAACTTTACAAACTAACAATACTTAAGGTAAATCATGATAAACTTATACGTCAATTATATGGATACACTTATGATGACGTGATTTATAACTAAAAAAAACGAATATTGAAAGGGTGGGAGGAATATCGAAATAGGTACCGGGTAATGTACCACCAGCAATTCATAGATGAAAAAACCGTGAAGAACATTGCGCGTTTCGGTCTCAGTCTATGGCTTTCCGAATGCTCGAAGTAAAAAGTAGGTCGACAGCGCATCATTGACTGATTTTTATGTGGCTGGGGTATCACCTACCATCAAGTGAACCTCATGCTCGTCTGTCGATATCTATATCTATACTAATACACTAATACTAATTACTAATATTACTAATACTATTTACTATTATAATATTATAAAGAGAAAAGATTTGTATTTTTGTATGTTATGAATAAACTCAAAAACTACTGGACCGATTTTAAAAATTCTTTCACCAATAGAAAGCTACATTATCAGCAAGTAACATTGGCTATTTTTTTGTGTACAGTACATGTATATTGTACCCGTGTGAAACCGGGGCGTGTTGCTAGTCTAATATAAAAACGCTAACGTGCTTTTCAAAACTGATTGGTAATATTTCCAGGTGGTTGTGGCAAAACCAGTCTCCTAGCGAAGAGTTCAGCGATGTCCCTCAACTCCTGGTTCTCGGAAGCTCGTCCGACAAACATCATACGGTTTCTGGGAACCACTCCAGACTCCAGCGCACTCACGCCGACACTGATATCAATATGTCAACAGGTATTTACACGTACAAGCTTTAGTTAAGTTGTTTCAATGGGTTTTGACCTTTAAATGGGTAACTATTTCCTGGAACTACGTTGAACTACTCAAGACGGGCTCGTTGGCGCGTTCGGTAGAACACCTGCTGTGCTCATCGATGGGTCGTGGGTTCGAATCGATATCGGGACCACATCGATACCTCCTATGTATCTGTGAGTCAACTAACAGTAGTTCAGTAATTGTTCAGGAGACTCGACCGGTTTGAAAGATATTTATGGAATTGGATGATTAGAAGGTTGGATATTATTGATATCACACTAATTCAAAATAATATTAATATTTTTTTAACAAAGACTGAAAGCTCTTGCTTTGATATAAAATTGTTTTGCTGATTCTTGTTTTTAAATGAAATTTAAATCCATTTATACCTAACGTCAATTATTTTTTTTTTTAATTTTTCATTGAACGGGTGGGAGAAATATCCAAATTCCGACCGGGAAAAACCGAGAAGAGCATATTGCGCGTTTCAGTGTCAGTCTATGGATTTCCGAATGCTCGAAGTAAAAAATAGGTCGACAGCGCATCATTGACTGATGTTCTGTGTCTGGGGTATCACCTACCATCAAGTGAACCTCATGATCGTCTGTCGATATCTAACATAAAAATGATCAAATCAGTCAGTTAAAAATTTTAATTTAATCTCAAAAGCGGTAACTTGACCGCTCTGGTTGGAGTGTTAAATACTTGAAAGTAAAATAAATTAATCCGGTTAAGTCATTTTAGGTGTATAGCGTGTTCAATAAATTATAACTCATTTTATCTTCAATTACATTTAATTCCACAACCAATACATGGCGCGGTTAGCAGGTATACCAGGCAGGTATAACCTACCGTATATAATGTATTACTAAACAGCAACCTCATCAAAATGAAGGCACATTTAATCAAAGTCATCTCATAGGTTTGTTATTTGTATTCCAGATATCTTACAATTTTGCCCTTCCGTTTGAGAGTATCCCAGATGACTTGGTTCCCCTAACGGCTCATTTCAAACAACTGTTGACAATGGCCACTCAGCAAACGCCGCTGTTGTTGTTCATGGATTCTGTTGATCAGCTCACTGGTATAGGGACTGAGAATAATAAAGTTTCTTGGCTACCGACGAGGTTGCCTCCACATTGTAAGGTAGCGTATAATTTAATTTTGTATTTCTACTAGCTTCTACCCGCGATTTCGTCAGCACCGAATCTGTTTTTTAGCCTTTTCTCCTTACTATCCAACCACATATTTTTTTCGTGTAACTCTAACGGTTTATGCATCATACGCCGTTTCCGGGACTTATTTCTATTTTCTTTACACGAGCACTGAGCAGCCAGTCTAGCACGACCGCCACGAGATATGTCGCGGACGAGAGCAGACAAACTAAGATGTAAGATATCTCGATATATTATATCTCGACATCGACAATTTTGATAGAAAAGATATCTCCATCGAAAAATATATCTATGTTTGATATTAAAAGTCGAGTTTTAAGTGTAATTGTCATGCTAGACCCGAAAGAAATAAAGCGATAATCGATTAAAACACGAGAAAACGGTCGACAAATTTTGTCGCGGTTGTCATGCTAGGCCGGCTGTAATGGAATATTGGTAGGTACCTTATGTCTTCACAAAAGGTACCAATTTCACAAAATAATATGTTTGTTGCCTTTCAAACGATATCGCGTGTTATTAAGTTTATAATTATGTAGACGGTATACTAATCGAATTGAAGCACTGTTAAAACTAAATTTGACTCATAAAATTTCAGTTTGGTAGTGAATGTATCACGTATGGTATTTTTTATTCCAAATAAAATAGGAAATACATTTTATAAAAAGTATTTCAAATGCAAAATAAAGATAAATATAAGTAGGTACATTTTTGCATCTGTATCTTAAACTTTAATATGTACTTGTAACATCTATGTCCACTTGTAAACGCTACCTGCGTTCCGTTTTGTTCTAGAAAATCTTCATTAATCTAAATAACTATGCATTTGAGTTCATTGGAGACAAATATCTCCTACCACATAAAATAGTTTTCAGAATGATCCATTCATAAAATTACAATCAGACGTCACTTAAGGGTAAGTCTAATCTTAATTCATTTTTCAGATTATTGTAACTTGCGCATGTGAAGAAACAAATCCAGAAGTTTCCAAGGAATATGACGTACTTCGTCGAATGATTGACTCTGAAGATAACTTTTTAGAAGTGAAAGCGTTAGGTGAAGACCTCGCCATGCAGGTTCTGAAGTAAGTTCGATTTTTAAATTCAACTTCGAATAAAACACTTTTCATCACATCTTTTCAAAAAGAGCTAGTTGGTTCTCTGGGAGCAAAATAGCTTTTTAATCTCTAGGGAGTAACAGAGTTCATTTCATTTAATTTCATTTCATTTCATTTCATGATTTGAATTTGGAATGTGGATATTATTAGTAAATGTTTCAATTACCAAAGAGATCGACCACGCACACTGTATGAAAATGATACTGACTGTCAAAAAAATAATCCGCGCGCGGACCATATAAAAAAAAAAAGGTTTCTTTAAAAGTAAAAACGAGCTAAACGCAATCTGAGTAACGAGATGCGATTTGTATTCCAGACTATGGATGGCGGCTGCAGCTCGCGACCTCTCCAACTACCAATGGCGTTTAGTCTCCAACGCTATTGGACAGTGCTCCTTACCTATATTCGTTAAACTGGTCTTCGCTGAAGTGAGTACGCCTTTAAAACAGCTTGACGGGCTCTTTGGCGCGTTCGGTAGAACACGTGCCGTGCGCATGATGGGTCACGGGTTCGAATCCTATCGGGATGACAAGTTTATAATTTTCTGTAAGCATGTCTTCCTTACGTCTGGTAACTTCGGGCATTGAAGGGGTAGGAGGAATATCGAAATTCCGACTGCGTAACGAACCACCGTTCATAGATGGAAAAATTATGAAGTGCATTTTACGCGTTTCGGTTTCAGTCTATGGATTTCAGTCGACAGCGCATCATTGACTGATGTTCTGTGGCTAAAGTATCACCTACCATTAAGTGAACGTCATACTTGTCTGTCGAGCTATGAGCGTCAGAGTGTGAGTTCACAGGGATACTAGCAGCGCCGCGGTGGCTGGGGTGAGAACTATTCTTACCCCAAAGATACCGAGCCAAGCGCGCCCACAAACCCTGTGCTTTGTTTTATTGATACTACCAAAGTGTTTCAAACATCATGCTATTAACTTTTTAGGTTTGTAGATGGAGAAGTTACACAAAACCCCAGGATACACACTTGGCATCTACAGTAATGGACTCTATCATGATGCTGTTTGAAAGGATTGAGAAACAGGTAATCAGTAATGAAGCTCTTAAAAGCCTATACACTAACTAGAAGGCTTAAAAGGACAAATCCCTTTGAATTAGTGTATAGTGACAGTGAAAAAGTGTAGTGCTTTGCAAGGAACACAACAAATATGTGTCCCCCCATGATAGAGACAATAAGAAAAGTGTTAAAGGACATTATCTTAGTAAAAATATATTTTCTAGTTAATTTAGAATAGAAATAAACTGTTTATTAGCCAAGTGATAGGCTAGATTGCATGTGCTCTTAGTACTTACTTCGTTAGTGCTAGTTATTAAATAAAAATAAAAAAGTACTGAAGCTCTTTATTGATACTTATGTATAAGAGGAAGCGAGCAAGTAAGTGAAGGAAATCGGCCTTCGTTTGCAATATGTTACTCACTGATATTGTAGATTTCTACTGGTGAAATAAATTTATAACTGGTCCAGTAGTGTTACAAACATATAAAAATACAATTTTTTCCTCTTTACAATATTGATACAGATAAATAAACAGTTGTCGTAGCTATAAGACAGCTTATTTATTTATTTATTTTAAACTCTTTATTGCACAAAAAGTAGTGTACAAAAGGCGAACTTAATGCCTAAAGGCATTTTCTGCCAGTTAACCTTGGCTTTGTGGAGAGGTGTGTAGGCAGTGCAATAGTAAATAAAACAAGAAAATGGAAAAAAAAACTAAAAACTATTTGATTAACTAAACAGAAACAAATAAGAAAATTGTGAAAAAATGGAACAATTAGCAGGTTAATAATTTAAGATAGTACTCTTCGACCCTCTTCCTGAAGACGTTTATAGACGGTGCGTCGTGAATGTTTCGTGGTAAATTATTCCATAGAGATATGGCGGTGACCGTAAAAGAATCAATCTTCTATTTTTAAGTTTTTTGTATAATGCATATTGTTCGCGCCACAATATTGGCACTCCACACATCCTAAACCCGCCGTCCTGTCAATATCTGTTCCTCTCTTTCCGATGCCTTCCTTTCCCTATATACGGCCATCTTCGTCTCTCTAGTGGAAGGTTCGAGAGAGGGGGCCGCCGGCGCATCGCAACAGAAGAAGTCGCCGTTCAACCTCTGAGCGAAGACGCCGCCGCGATTCATATTTTTACAAACATTATTAAGTGTGTGCCGTGCTTCACATTATACAGTCCACACCGCATCCGCATGCGAGGAAGAGAACGAAGGAATACAAGGTAGGTCGTTCCTTTCATTTATCTTTATCCTTAGCTCCTTCTAAGCATCGAACCCGCATCTCCGCCATCTTGTGGTGCAATAACCTTGCATCGCCCTTGCGCGCACACATTTTCTTTGGTCACTTCGAGCCACGGATATTTACCTAATTAATATTCGTTCAAAAACCGCATTTAATTTCCGCTATTCTTTAAAAAAAAAAAAAAAAAAAAAAAACCGCATTTAATTTCTTTCCGCTATTCTTAAAAAAAAAAATAACGCCTAAACTTATTATATCGATTTTCTATATCGCTTAAGCTATTTATTATATAATTTACTTGTTTCGCTATTACGGTAAATAATATCTCTGTTCGTTTCATCGCTATATGATAGTTAGATCGCCGCTTCGATTTCTAAAAATTTCTGCGCATTTAACTTTATTTCTTACGCATACTTATAAAAATGAATACCCGCGCTAAAGCTAATATGGAAGATATTTCTCAAGATGAACCTCTCGATTCTAGGTCTATCCAACACTTAACGTTAGTAGGTAAACGCGACTATTTATTTGAACGATTACAAACAATATATAATCGATCGTTTAAGATTACAAATGACACCGACAAGGATCTATTTTTGTCTGGAATGATTTCTTTAGATCGAATACGCACAGAATTTAATGAAATTATAGCCAAAATTAATGTCACTGAATTATCTTTAAATCCAAGTTCTTTGGTTAATTTTCAAAGTATTAATAGCTTTGAGGATATGTATTGTCATTGTAAATATGTTCAAGAAAAATTAAATAAAACTGTTTCCATTTGTCAACCGCAACGCAAGTCGTTTCGATTACCCGAACTTGATTTAATGATGTTTAACGGGGATCCAATGCAATGGCCAATATTTTTTGAATCATTTAAACGCATTATTCATGAAAATCCCGATCTTTCTGACCACGAACGGGTACAATATTTAATTAATAAGCTATCAGGCCCCGCCCTTTCCGCTTGTGCTGGTATTGTTCCTAATGCTGAGAACTATTCTCTCATTTGGGACATACTTGTTTCAAAATATGAAAACAAACGTAGTTTAGGATTAGCTTATTTGGATGAAATTTTTAATTTTAAATCACTAAGTACCGCTTCACCTAAAAATTTACAGTTATTTCTCGACAAATACTGCACCGCTATTTCTAGTTTGGAATCTTTAAAAATAGATAATTTAGCCGATTTTATATTACTTCATTTATCTTTAAAAAAGTTAGATTATAATACAGTTCGTTCATTTGAAATGCATAATATGCATAAAAAATGTATTCCTACTTATACAAACTTAATTACATATGTTCGCGAGCAACATAGAATATTGCAACGAATTGGGCCCGACCGCAATGATAAGAAACCTGTTTCTTCAATGCATTCGTTTGTTACGGCCGCCGCGAGTTCTACGTGTCCGTTTTGCAAACAAGCTGATCATTACACTTTGTATAAATGTTCTTCATTCAATAATCTTTCTACTAATGACAAATTCAACTTTATAAAACAAAATAAAGGATGTTTTAACTGTCTTAGTATTTCGCATATGATAAATAAATGTAAATCGAAATTTAATTGCAAATATTGTGGTAAACAACATCATTCAATGTTATGTCGTAATAAGTCATCCCCTCGTGATGAGTCACGCGCTAATGCCGCGCCGCGGCCGCCGCGTGCGCAGGCTGTGAGCGCTCAGTCAAATAGAAATGTCTTATCGGCACAGCTGACTGCCGCTCCCGCTTCACCTGTTAGTGACCCCCCCGCGTCTCCCTTACATTGTTGTCATTCACCCGCGACGCATTCACAAGAGGTTTCGCTTTGTAATACACAAAATGCGTTGAAGTCTTTCGGTAGCGATTATACTACTTGTTTATTAGGTACAGTACAGGTTTATGTTACCGATTCTAACGGTAAAATTCATACCGTACGCGCTTTAATTGATTGTGCATCACAAAGTAATTTTATAACGACAAATTGTTGTTTAAAATTAAATTTAAAAATAAATAAAACACATAATCACATTGTCAAGGGCATCGGTTCGTCATCTAACCCGATTAAAGGGGTAGTGTCAACTGTTTTATCGTCGCGTATAAATAATAACTTTATTTCAATTAATGCTTTTACTATAGACAAGATAACCGATAATTTACCTTCGCAAAAGGTCGATGTATCTTCTCTTACGCATTTAAACCGTCTTCCTCTCGCTGACGAAGAATTCTATTCGCCTTCTGAGATTGACATTCTCTTAGGCGCCCCGATATACTCGGATATATTAATGCCAGGTCGCTTTACTGGTCAACCTGGTACTCCCACCGCGTTTGAAACAATATTCGGTTATATTGTAATCGGCACCGCTCCTATTCTAACCGCATATTCGAACAACGATTCTAATAATAATTCTTCCGCTATTTCTCTTTGTACGTTTGCTGAAAACCCGCGTTTAGATAACCTAGTTCAACAATTCTGGCAGCTCGAAGAGGTGCAATGCGCTACACCCTTGAGTCCAGCCGCTGAAGAAAACGAAATGTTTTTTAAAAATAATTATTCACGAGATTCCTCCGGGCGTTACACTGTAGCGTTACCCTTTTCAAACGAACCCGCTCACGTTCTTGGAAATTCTTACAACATTGCTAAGAAACGTTACTTATATCTTGAACGTAAGTTAACCGCTTCATCCCATCTTCGTATGGAGTATGACGCCATAATAAAGGAATATTTGTCGAAGGGATATATTTCAGTCGTGGACAATGACGATCACTTGACTGGTTATTATATTCCACATCATGCAGTTGCTAGGTTGGATAAAACTACTACTAGATGGCGCATGGTTATGGACGCCAGCGCAAAGACAGAACTTACTGATTTATCTTTAAATGATATTTTATATGTCGGTAATAACTTACAAAATAATCTTTTTGTTATTTTACTAGATTTTCGCTTATATAAATTCGCTTTTACGTCTGATATTAAACAAATGTATCTTCAAATTTCAGTCAGGGAAGATGATCGTAAGTTTCAAAAGTTTTTATATCGTTTTGATCCGTCATCACCAATTGATATATATCAATTTAACCGCGTTTGTTTTGGTTTACGTTGTAGTCCTTACCTTGCAATGAGAGTGCTTCGCCAGCTATGCTCTGATGAGTGTTCCCGTTTTCCGCGCGCTACAACTGTTATTAAAAATAATACATACATGGATGACGTCTGCTATTCAGTGCCAACTTTTACGTCTGGGGTCAAACTCAGAGATGATCTCCGCGAGTTGCTCAAGGCCGGGGGCTTTGAGTTAGTAAAATGGGCTAGTAACACACCCGAGCTCATTGAGTCTTTACCGCTTTCTGATAGGCAAACAGCTAATATAAACTTTGAAAATTCAGATTCGAACATAAAGGTTCTCGGTTTGCAGTGGTCACCCGTTAGTGATGAATTTATGTTTTCTGTAACTATTGATAACCGCCCCGCTACTAAGCGCAGTATTTTGTCACTTATCGCTCGTCAATATGATGTTCTTGGTCTCATAGCACCAGTCATTTTATATGCCAAATTAATTTTACAAAGTTTACATATTTTAAAACTAGAATGGGATGCGCAACCGCCTTCAGAAATTATACATATTTGGCAAAAGTATATTCAAGAACTACCTTGTGTTCAAAAATTACGTTTTCCACGTCATCTAAGTGTAAATGAAAATTCTAAAATTTCTATTGTGGCTTTTGCTGATGCCAGTGAAAAGGCATACGGTGCCGCTGTTTATATAAGAGCATACGATAGTACGAGTCAGTTACCTGTAACACGTTTAATTTGTGCAAAATCAAAGGTTGCGCCACTAAAAACTATTTCAATTGCCAGATTAGAACTCTGTGCATGTTTGCTTATGTCTAAATTGATACGCAACGTAATTGATACATATGAAAAACGTCATCCTATCGAGGATATTTATTGTTTTACTGACTCCATGGTTGCTTTACAATGGATCACCGCGTCTCCACATAGATTTAAAACATTTGTTGCTACTCGCATAACAAAAATCGTTTCCGCTATACCCGCTGACAAATTCCGACATGTTTCTGGTTCTCAAAACCCTAGTGACTGTTTGTCACGTGGTTTGTCGCCCGCATCATTATTAAATCACCCTCTATGGTTTACCGGTCCCTCTTGGTTGACTGATCACCCTAGTGAATGGCCAGTTACATCAGTCGTGCCGTCAAACGCAGACACTGACTTACAAGAAGTAAAGAAAATTATTTCTTTTTCCGCTACTACTGCGTGTGAATATTCTAGCCCGCTGCTAGAACTTTCACATCGTATTTCTTCCTGGGTTTTACTTCTTCGTACAGTTGTTATAATTTTCCGCTTCATTAAAAAGCTCCCGCGATCTAATCATATTTATACCGCCGAAGACATTACCTTTGCAGAATTACAAATACTAAAGTCCTTACAAATTTTATATTTTTCGGATATAATAAAAAATCTTAAATGTAATAATCGCTGTTCACGTGCTATACAAAGACTTAGGCCTTTTTTGGATTCTGACGGACTCATTCGAGTTGGTGGTAGACTTGTCAATGCCAATCTTGAGTATGATCATCAACATCCTATTCTCTTACCGCGAAAAGACCGAGTAGTTGAGTTGATAATATCTTATTATCATCGCAAAAACTGTCATACTGGTCCAGTTACATTAATGTCAATACTTAGACAACGGTTTTGGATACTATCTTGCCGTAACATAGTGCGCTCTGTAATACATAAGTGTAATTTTTGTTTCAAGGCGAATCCAAAACCTAGTATACCGATAATGGGAGAGTTACCTGCCTGTCGTGTTAACGAATCTAAAGCTTTTTTCCACACCGCTGTGGATTATGCTGGCCCCATTTCTATAATTCCTTATAAAAAGCGTGGAGTCCGTTCAATAAAGGCATATCTTTGCATATTTGTTTGTATGGTTGTACGCGCTGTACACGTGGAACTTACAACCGATCTTAGCACTAGTTCATTTCTATCGGCTTTCAAAAGATTTATCGCACGCCGTGGTACAGTTTCGGTTTTATATTCGGACAATGCCAAAAACTTTATCGGTGCTAAAAATGCATTATCAGACATTTATTCGCTAGTGAACTCTAGTCAGTACAATGAATCTTTTGCAAATGAGCTTTCCGCTAACCGTATATCATGGAAATTTAATCCACCGCGAAGCCCACACTTTGGTGGCTGTTTTGAAATATTTGTTAAAGCATTTAAGACGCACTTACATCGGGTAATAGGTGATCAGTTACTTACTTATGAGGAAATGTTAACTGTACTTACGCAAATCGAATGCGTTATAAATTCACGCCCGCTTACTCTTTTAAGTGAGGATCCTTCGGAACCCACTGCTTTAACGCCCGCACACTTTTTAATGTCTTTGCCTGTTAGGAATATACCCGCCTGTAAGATTGATAGTGAACCCGTTCATTTACTGAAGCGTTTTGCGTTGTTGGATCAAATGATACAGTCTTTCAGTAAACGCTGGAAGTTAGAGTACCTTCATTTGCTTCAATCCAGAAACAAATGGAATACTCAATCCAGTCCTGTTACAGTAGGATCAATCGTAATTATTGTGACAGATAATACACCGCCTCTTTCGTGGCCTCTTGGTATCGTCATGGAAACCTATCCAGGCAAAGATGGTATCTGTAGAGTAGCTTCAGTTAAAACCGCAACTGGTATCTACAAGAGACCTGTTGTTCGTTTATGTACTCTACCTTCTCAATAATTTAAACCGCTCTTATTTTACATAATTTAAACCGCTCTTATTTTACATATTTTAAACCGCTCTTAATTAGTTTCAACCGCTCTTAGTTTAAACCGCTCTTAGTTTTCAACCGCTCTTAGTTTAAACCGCTCTTAGTTTTCAACCGCATTCAATTTAAACTTTAATATTCTTACTTTACCGCGTTTTCTTAAAAACCAATGGTTTTTAGGCCGGGGGCATGTTCGCGCCACAATATTGGCACTCCACACATCCTAAACCCGCCGTCCTGTCAATATCTGTTCCTCTCTTTCCGATGCCTTCCTTTCCCTATATACGGCCATCTTCGTCTCTCTAGTGGAAGGTTCGAGAGAGGGGGCCGCCGGCGCATCGCAACAGAAGAAGTCGCCGTTCAACCTCTGAGCGAAGACGCCGCCGCGATTCATATTTTTACAAACATTATTAAGTGTGTGCCGTGCTTCACATTATACAGTCCACACCGCATCCGCATGCGAGGAAGAGAACGAAGGAATACAAGGTAGGTCGTTCCTTTCATTTATCTTTATCCTTAGCTCCTTCTAAGCATCGAACCCGCATCTCCGCCATCTTGTGGTGCAATAACCTTGCATCGCCCTTGCGCGCACACACATATATTGTTTGCAATAAAGTATTTCCTTACTATTCTTCACAAATTTTTCAGCACGGACGTCTCTTAGTATTTCACGCCCTTGCCTACATCACAGCAGCTCGCAGTGGACTCTCGGAGACTGAGCTGGAAGATCTGATTTCACTCGATGACAGAGTATTGGATGACGTATATCAATACCATCTCCCGCCTGTTCGAAGAATACCGCCCTTATTGTGGACAAGGTACCTCTCTTGTCAGGTTGTTGGAGTCGTGGGACTAAATAATAAGCCGGGTTCATTAGCGCGTTAGAACACCTACCTTGCGCATCGATGGGTCACGGGTTCGAATCCAGCCGGGATGACATGTTTATAACTTTTTATAAGCATGTCTTCCCCACGTCTGGTCACATCGGGCATTAAAATGCGTGGAAGTAATATTGAAATTCCGACCGGGTAAGGTGTGGTACCTTACTTCATGGCTTTTTCATAGATGAATTCATAGATGAAAAAACCATGAAGTGCATATTGCGCTTTTCATTTTGAAGTCGAGTTTTAAGTGTAAGTCCGACCGGGTAACGAACCACCGTTCATAGATGGAAACACCGTGAACTGCACATTGCGCGTTTCGGTTTCAGTGTATGGAATTCCGAATGCTCGAAGTAAAAAGTAGGTCGACAGCGCATCAATGGCTGAGGTATCACCTACCATCAAGTGAACCCCATGCTGGTCTGTCGATGTCTACAATAACATAAAAAAGTGTCATGTTAGACCCGGAAGACATAAAGACTTTCACTTATCTTAAAGGCCGGCAACGCATCCTCAACACCCCTGGTGTTGCGGATGTCCATGGGCGGCGGTAGTCACTTACCATCAGGTGAGCCGCCTGCCCGTTTGCCTCCTCTAATATAAAAAAAAAGAGATAATCGATTAAAACACGAGAAAACGGTCGATAAAATTTCGTCATGGTTGTGCTGCTAGGTCGGATGATGATATTTTTGTACATAGAATTCGCAACGACCTCCCCAATTACCTCTCTGAACGTGAGGCGGACGGCGTCTCCGTGATGAACTGGTATCACCGACAGTTCCGCGACACGGCGCGCGAGAGGTACTTCAAGAACATGAATATGGCCATGTACTTCCATTCTATGATCGCTGACTACTATTTAGGTTTGACTTCATCTAATTTAATTTGCCATTTTAACCAGTGTTGCCAGAGCAACCCGTCGTTAGGTATTAGCAAAGAACATAAAATATTCTCTTTTATTAACGCGAGTATCACACATTTAAATAAAATACTGTATACCGGATTAAAACGCGATCAAAAATCAGACAACTGTCATCTTTTTGTCTCCCCTCGACCACGGTTGCTGAAAAGCATCCGAAACGTCGGGATAAATAATTTAAACAATATAAATAATAAATCGCGTTTTAATCTGGTATACAGTATTTTATTTAAAAGAACATAGATTTACATAGAAGCACAGTGCCATAAAAACTTTTGACACAGAAAAAGTAGTTCTGCTTTTGACCTGTAGAGCGCGCGGCAATGTATCGGTGTGACACACATATCTAAGCAGTCCGCTGACTCCTCCCCTCTCGTTGTCTCGCTTGCTCTTATGAACGAACGGCAATAACACTCTAAAAGCGGCTGGGTGCGAGAGAGTGCGCGCTATTACTTCAGCATCAGAGTGTGCGTTCACACGGATACTAGCAGCGCTGCGGTGGCTAGGGTGAGAACTACTCTTACCCCAGAGAAAGCGTGACAAGTGCGCCTATAAGGCCTGTGCTTCTGTGTACATCTATGCTCTTTGGTATTAGATGGCAGCGCCAAAGCGTAACAGAACTCGAATTCTCGTACTAAACAGGATTGCCAGGTTAGTCATGGAGCTAGTCGCGTGCAAATGGCGCTCAAGTCGCCCAAAATCAAATCCATATACCTCTGAACTAATGATTTCTTATAATTGTTAAGGATGAGCGACAACAAGTTTTAGTTGTAGTAATTTAGGTATATAAAAAAATCTAAGATACTTACTAGAACGAAAGCACGAAGTCGACTGACTGACTGACTGACTTCAGCTCAGATGTCCGACATATTACTTTATTTATTATTATCCGACTTCAAAGGAGGAGGTTCTCAATTCGTCCGTCCAAATATTCTTTCGTTTTTATTATTTACTGAAAGTTACTGTGGTAAGTTTAGTGTGTATTACTCTTTAAAACTAATATCATGGTATCTCAGTCAGCGACGTATTTTGGAAAATAAAAATTAACCGGTTTCAGTCCCTGCTTTGAAGTAATTAAAACATTACTTTTTAGTTTAACGGAATGTAGTTGTAGTTTTGAAGTTGGTTTTTGTTTTTAGCTTAAAAATATTTGTTCCAATATTAGTTGGAAACTTTTAAATTAAATTAAAAGAAAGTTTATATAGAAACTTATGTATTGTTAGAACAGTATTACAGTTTTAATAGAGAGCGTGTGGATTTGATTGTCGACCAGTCGAGAGTGTTCTTCGGTGGTGTCCTCCTCGCCCTGGCCGCGCCGCCCGCGCCGCCTGCCCCTCTCTGGCCCGTTCACTTCCACAAATTACATTTTCGTGAACAATTTTTTTTTTATATACATTATACAACCTTGAGAATCTTTTGATTTTCCAGGTATATGGGGTGGAGGCATACCAAAACCCTTCAAGTATACTGAGATACAGCGTCACAGATTTAACTTGGCTGATAAAGAAGGTGTCGCGGACAGGAAAGTCCCGCTACAACCTCTGGTTTTCACTTCAGCTGATGGCTCTAGCAAGAGATACAACTTACGGAAGGTATGAAGTAGGGACACACACAGGTTTTATCTGAATTAAATTAAATTTGATCTGTCGGAACTGAAATCGGAACCGGATCCGGAATCGGAGATGCAAAAGAGAGATGTGTAATAAATTACAAACATTATTCATCAGTTTCATTCGTATCAGTTCAAAAAATAAAACACCTTCCCGAGTGTTGAAAATAAAATAAAAGATGTTTATAATTTTCTGTAAGCATGTCTTCCCCACGTCCGGTAACTTCGGGCATTGAACCACCATTCATAGAACTGTATATTGCGCGTTTCGGTCTCAGTCTGTGGATTTCCGAATACTCGAAGTAAAAAGTAGGTCGACAGCGCATCATTGACTGATGTTCTATGGCTGAGGTATCACCTACCATCAAGTGAACCTCATGCTCGACTGTTAATATCTAACATAAAAAGTAAGTGTTGCTTTACGTTAGTGATCGTAATTTCCAGTTTGGTGAGCTGCCATTCCACTTGGTGAGGTCTAAACGCTTCACGGATCTGTACGCAGAAGTGCTCTTCAATTATGAGTGGCTTCACGCGAAGCTCAACTGCTGTCCTCTACAAGCTGTCCTCGCTGACTTTGAAGACGCCAAGCTTCATGTAAATAAAGATGCTGTGAGGTGAGAACATTTTAAGTTATACAGAAATTCAAATTTGACAAAATCTATATATTTTTTATATAATAAAACTGAAGAGTTCGAATTTCTGAATGTCTGTCATAGAAAAAATGCTTTAAATCGGGTCAGGGGGATGTAAGAAGACCAATAGAACAAATCCCGATTTTTCTTCAATTTTTTTTTCTCTGTCTGTTTGTCTGTTTGCATGGTGGTACCTTATCCATGCCAACATCTTAGATACTTTTCATCCCGGAAAGTTAAAGAGTTCCCAACATCTCGTTTCGGCTTTAGTCTATGGATTTCCGAATGCTCGAAGTAAAATTAGGTCATCATCGCAACATGGTACATCATTGATTGAGGTATCACCTGCCACCAAGTTATGCTCGTCTGTCGATATCTAACATTAAAAAAAATTGCTCTCAGAGAACTAATGTTGGTAGCGGACGCCCTGCGCCTCGGCGGTGCTATATTGGGAACGTATCCAGACATGTTAGCCCCGCAACTAGTTGGACGACTGTTGCCCGAAGCGGGTCAGAATCCAGCAGTTTCTTCTCTGCTTAAACAGTGCCATGATAAAGGCAAGAACCACTGCGCCTTATTGCCCTCACATCACTGTCTACATACACCCGGGGGGCCATTGAAAGTAAGTACTATTATGTATGTATACACCAAAAACATAGATGTATATAGAAGCACAGGCCTTGGCTCGGTTTCTCTGGGGTAAGAGTAGTTCTCACCCCAGCCACCACGGCGCTGCTAGTGTATTTAAAAAAAATTGCTGTAAGCAACGCCTTCACGGGAGTATCCAGAACATCTCAGCGTAGCTTAGTCATAATCTATTGAATATTTTAGGAGTGTACAAAAGAATAACATTGATTTTTATTTTATAAATTTTTGAATAAATTTTCCTTATTTAAATTAAAGATTTCATATTTTCGCTTTCATTTTACGTACGTAATTTATGAACACATTAACATTGTTTTTAATTTTGATTTTTTATCATCTGCCAGCGAGCACTTGATGCGCATTGTCGCTACAATCAAATGAATTGATCTTTCATACACAAGTCTTTCATAATCATACATAGAAAGGCCGGCAACGCGTCCTCAAGACCCCTGGTGTTACGGATGTCTATGGGCGGCGGTAGTCACTTACCATCAGGTGAGCCGCCTGCCCGTTTGCCTCCTCTAATACAAAAAAAAATAAAAATAAAAAATTAACAAGTTTATATTTTTGTTTCAATTTTAGTATTCCTTAGAGGGACATCAATTCGCGGTGTTCGCATTCCGTCTCAGCTCGGACAAACGTTACGTGGTATCAATATCCAGCAGAGTGATCTCCTGGGACCTCTCCACCTCGGACCTGGCGAGGGACCTGTGCCCCCAGCTGGAGGGGATCATGCAGAATTTGGAGTTGTCTCCCGATAATAAGTGGGCTGCTGCATCGACTAATAACTCTGTTGTAAGTTTAGCAATTATTTATTTATTAAAGGAAAACCTACAGCAAACGTTACATTTTATTCACCTGCCGTGCGCATCAATGGGTCGCGGGTTCGAATCCCACCGGGACGACAAGTTTATAATTTTCTGTAAGCATGTGTCTCCCACGTCTGATATAACTTCGGGAATTGTACAGGTGGGAGGAATATCGAAATTCCAACCGGGTAACGAATCACCGTTCAAAGATAGAAAATCGTGATGTGCACATTGCGCGTTTCGGTTTCTGAATGCTCGAAGGAAAAAGTAGGACGACAGCGCATCATTGACTGATATTCTGTGGTATCATATACCATCAAGTGAACCACAAGCTTGTCAGTCGATATCTAACATAAAAAAACGCAAGCTATGATTTAAACAAATTAACAAAAACAATGAGAAACCTTAATAACGAAACGAAATCATTTTAGTTTTTATTGCTCTAGAATTGAAGTTATTACTCGCTTGCCATATAAAGGAATAAATTGACATATTTATGAATAGTATTGAATTAATTATTTGGTTGATTAAATAATCGCAAAATTGTTGTATTACTACATTATTTCAAGTTATTTAGACTGTTTTGAATACAATTGACTCTCATGACAATAAATTAATCCTTTTTTTGGAAAACTCTCATATAAATAAAATAAAAATTAATTAAATGTATGGTTCAGTATTTATGTTGTTTGTTCAATTAATTATGTATTGTTTTCTTTCCAGTCCATCTTGTTAAATATGTTGACAAGTGAATACATCACCATCGAAAATCCTTTAGATGAAGGTGAGGTCATAAATAGTTTATCTATTGATTTATAAAAACTTTTAAATTATTATGTCTCTATTTATTGTCAAATAACATATATGTACGTAGAAGCACAGGCTTCTGGCTTATAGGCGCGCTTGACACGGTTACTCTGGGGTAAGAGTAGTTCTCACCCCAGCCACTGCGGCGCTGCTAGTATCCGTGTGAACGCACACTCTGACGTTGAAGTCATAGCGCGAACTCTCTCGCGCCCAGCCGCTTTTAGAGCGTTGTCAAGCGGGCACATATACATTGTTTTAGTATGCGCAATGTTTATATAATGCGTATTGCTCCCGACATTCATATTTCATAGGTCCATTTGACTTCGTGAGATAGAATATTTAAAATACTGTCTATAATATTCAAAACATTTTTTTTTAATAATTATAAAAAAATGTGGAAATAACGCGTTTCTTCATACTTTTGTACCCTTTTAATTTCGGTCTTGACACATTTTGACTAAGGTAGGATTTATAGAGAACTTAAGACTAGAATTCACGCAGAAGACTATACTATACGCTATGATGAGGGAGAGTGTTAGGTTAGGGACTGTAGAGCTAGGAGCTTGGCTCTCCATAAGATCTAATAACTTATTTACATTGCAAGCAATATGTACCTACTCTGACGTTACTTTGCATGAAAATGTTTTTGGTGGGAGTAAAAGGAATTATTTTTATTGTTCAGGTGAATCAGTGCGTGGGGTGTTCGTTTTAAATCACCATATGATAATCTACGGACCGCAATCGTGGGTCCAGTACAACACTCGCGGGGAGCACGAACAAACTGTCTCAGCACCTACGACGGAACCCTACGATGATTTATCTTGGGAAATACTTTGTGAGTATTTATTTATTTAAGGCTTATCAACTAGATACATAATTTTACTCACTACTAACTTAATATTAACACTTATGACTACTTACATATGAGTCGTATAGAATCAAAGGCGGCTATCTGACATTTTTGGTCCGGCAATCTATAAAATAAAATATGTTCTTGTCGTTTAGACTGTAATGTTTTTTTATATATTTGTTTTATCTTTAATTGTTAATATTAATAGATACCTTAAACATGCAATGAATGATAACTTATACAAAAATAAAGGAGAAAAACGTTTTCTTTTTTAAATTGCTAACAATCAGCCATAAGTCAGATAGCCAGCCGCCTTTGATTCTATACGACTCATATGTAACTTATAGGTAGGCACCACATTAGTAATTCTTAAGTACAATATAATCCAAAGCGGAAAAAAACTAATCTAACTTATCTAAAATAAACAAAGTTGCAGGGGAGAGTTCAAGTATCATCAATAATTCTACGTTTCTTTTATTGAAAATACTCTGTTTCTGAATCAAGAAGGAACTATCCTTTGGTTTTGTATTTTATTTGATAGATATCGACAGACGAGCATGAGGTTTACTTGATGGTAGGTGATACCTCAGCCACAGAACATCAGTCAATGATGCGCTGTCAACCTAAATGTTACTTTCGAGCATTCAGACATCCATAGACAGACTAAATCGCGCAATATGTTTCACGGTTTTTCCATCAGTGAACGGTGGTTCATTAACCTGTCGGAATTTCGCTCAATATTATAAGTATTAACTTAAAATAAATGTTTATTAGGTTCTGAATTTCAGGCTATATCCAGAAAAAAATGAATCAATCCAGGCTTGCAAAAACTAACAAAAAATTGTACAAAATAATCTTAAGTAAAATGTTAAACATAACCTAACTTACTGCAAAAAAAAATAATTATATGTCAATAAATGCCTGACACATTATGAAACATGAAGTCTACCTACTTATGTATAATTTCTCCAAAATGGTTTCTTATTGCAGCTATGGACTTCAGGGATTTGGAGAACATAGTACTTATAATGTGGAGTGGGGACTTAGATGACGACAGGCTTCTGGTCCAGTTTTGTAAAGCTGGAAGTTGGATGCAACCTCTCCGCTGCAGAGGAGCAGTCAGTCTGGATAAGTCCTGGGGTAGAGTTTACAGTAGTGATCCGGAGAGAGGGTATCAAGTAAGCGGTTGAATATTTTTTTAAAACTAAAATATCTATATATCGCGAGAATATTTTATGTGTAGTGACATCTATAATCCGCTACAAGAATCAATACAAAGACGTCTAATCCTGAATCGCGCTATATAAATGTTTCCGAACATTGAGTTTATATACAACATCTCGACATCAACCACTGGGGCCTTAGGGCCGGCCATTCAGTGGTTCGACTGGTCGAGGATCCTCCCTTTAGGTTGGAGGAAGACAACACCTCCCTTCCTCCACATATTATGTATTCAGGTATCTACGATGTTACGGCTAAGGGTCCGCTAACACAGACAGGCTCGAAGAGGAGAGCAAATTTTGATCGCAATTAAAATAGTTTTGCATAATTGAAACAAGGTTTATTTTGTTCATTTCACATTTTATGTTATTTAGAGCCTGAGAGCGAACTTAACGCACTTAGTATAAAATAACCTTCGGGGGTGTGCGCAGAAAAATTCACCAAAGTTTCATCAAAATCAGATGATTAGTTTAGAGGACAAATATACATTGATTTTTATTTATATAGATTATATGTCATTTTCTTTCACCAATAATAATTTGATAAGTAGCTAACAAAATAGTCGTTCAATACTGTTTTGGATAGATTTGAAATAAAAATCTATAGGTAGATGTTAATATATATATTATGTTAAACTTAAATCAGAAAATCGATCAAATACGGAACATCGTAACTAAAGTGAAATTAAAAAAAGTGCTTAATATAAAATCAAATTCTCAAAGATATCTGCTTACGAACTGGATGAAGATCAATCTGTGTGGATGAAGGTGGAAGAGTTACATCACCAAGAGACCGACACTGCTGAGGCCATGCTGCAGTTGAAACGGGGCAAAAAGGATAGAATGCTACTTGGTAATACTTTTTATGTCAGATGTCGACAGACGAGCACGAGGTTCACTTGATGGTAGGTCAGCCACAGAACATCAGTCAATGATGCGCTGTCGAACTAATTTTTACTTCGAACATTTGGAAATCTATAGACTGAAATCGAAACGCGCAATATGCACTTCACGGTTTTTCCATCTATGAACGATCGCGATGATTCGTTACTCAGTCGGAATTTCGATATTCCTCCCACCCGTTCAATGCCCGAAGTTACCAGACGTGAAGAACATGTTTACAGAAAATGATAAGCATGTCGTCCCGGTGGGATTCAAACCAACGAGCCCGTTAAAAAAATAGACGAATCCTAATCTAAACTAATATTATAAAGAGGAACGATCGGGTAACGAACCACCGTTGAGACGGAAAATCCGTGAAGTGTACACGGCGCGATTCGGTTTCAGTCTATGTATTTCCGAATGCTCGAAGTAAAAAGTAGGTCGACAGCGCATCATTGACTGATGTTCTGTGGCTGGGGTATTACCGACCATCAAGTGAACCTCATGCTCGTCTGTCGATATCTAATATACAAAAAACATAAACCTCATTTATCAAACTAAATATCAAAATATTTACAGCAACAACAACATACAGTTTTGTTGTATGGGATTTCAACAACTATATACCACGGGGAAACCATGAAACGGATAAATCAAAAGGTGAAGATAAGGAAGAGATCGAAGAAGTAAGCTATTTTATAGTTTATTTATTTACTATATAAGAAACAAAATAGGTTTGACTATAATATAATAAAAAGAGTATGTATAAAATTACTGATGATTATCGTTGTAAAAATAAATAATAATACAATAAAACCTCTTTGAGTCGAACCTCGGTAGGTTGAAAACCACCAGCCGGCCTAGCATGACCGCCACGAGATATGTCGCGGACGAGAGAAGACAAACTAAGATGTAAGATATCTCGATATATTATATCTCGACATCGAAAATTTTGATAGAAAAGATATCTCGATCGACAAATATGTCTATTTTTGATATTAAAAATCGAGTTTAAGTGTAATTGTCATGTTAGACCCGAAAGAAATAGAGCGATAATCGATTAAAACACGAGAAAACGGTCGCAAAATTTTGTCGCGGTTGTCATGCTAGGCCGGCTGAACTCGAAAAAATAGGTAAAAAAACTTTTTAAGTTAAACGGTTTTATGTTAAACATACATTGCAATGTTTAAGATAAATGTACTAAAAACCAAAAAATAATAAAATAGATACAGTCGTGGGAATTATAAACATATGCATAGACTAGACTATAATAAAACCGTGGGGCACGTCAATTGTCTACAATCGTTGATTAAAATGTTTGTTTTGTAATGTTACACTATAATTAGGCAGTTGTTCAACCGACAACGATGGACGTGTGATAAGTAGGGCTAGAATGTGGAAACAGGCTAGCAAGTTCGATTATAAGCGAGTTTTAGGGTTTCATAGTGGTGAGCGAGTAGTACTTTTATCATATGTTTTGTCGATTAAAGACAAACTACGAGCAGTGAAACGATTCCTCGCCAGCCAGCAGTGTGAATGTCCAACGATAAACTAGTTGAAACATCTCTTTTATTTACATGGAGTGTATAACTATTGGAATTTCCATGAGCAAGAAAATAGTAAGTAATTTCCTCACCGTCTGCGGGCCAACTGCCTATTTTAACGACGAATTAAACGATTCTTCTATCGCACATTAAGTCGATAATTTGTAGACAATTGACGTGCCCCACGGTTTTATTTTAGTCTAGTCTATGCATATGTTTATAATTCCCACGACTGTATCTATTTTATTATTTTTTGGTTTTAGTACATTTATCTTAAACATTGCAATGTATGTTTAACATAAAACCGTTTAACTTAAAAAGTTTTTTTACCTATTTTTTTATTTTTTGGTTTTTAGTACATTTATCTTAAACATTGCAATGTATGTTTAACATAAAACCGTTTAACTTAAAAAGTTTTTTTACCTATTTTTATTTTTTTTATTTTTATTTTTATTCTTGTTGAGACCTTTCATTTGATACCCATGTTGATGGGATTGATAAAACCTAAGTTATCCGCCATTTTGTAGAGGCCGCCATCTTGGATTTTAATTTTATATAGTACATTGTATTATACTGGTTGAGCACTTTCATTTGATACCCATATTGATGGGATCGATAAAACCTACGTTATCCGCCATTTTGTAGCGGCCGCCATCTTGTATTTCAATTTTTTTTATAGTATATTGTATTCTGCTTGTTGAGCCCTTTCATTTGATACCCATATTGATGGGATTGATAAAACCTACGTTATCCGCCATTTTGTAGCGGCCGCCATCTTGGATTTAAATTTTTTATAGTATATTGTATTCTGCTTGTTGAGCCCTTTCATTTGATACCCATATTGATGGGATTAATAAAACATAAATTATCCGCCATTTTGTAGCGGCGGCCATCTTGAATTTATAATGATAATGAATAAACATAATTGTATTGTCACCAAAATCCAAAGTGTATACAAAATTTCAGATTAATCGGTTGACAGGAAGAGGGTGAAATTTGAATTACTAAATTTGACCCAAGAATAATAAATAAAACAAACGGGGTGAGCTAAATAAAACCGTTTAAAAAATGATTTATTTCCATCCCTTCAAGCTCGAAATCTCAACCCTCTATAGGTCGAAATAATCAGTGAGTCCCTACAAGCCATTTCAATACATATTATATATACTCCATAACTCAAAAAAATAAATGGGTTCTCTGCATCTCTAACAACAAAATCTACTCAATCATATGAAATTAATTTTATCGACTTTGAGAATCTGCCGACATTGTACGAGTACGTCATTGTTTCTAAGAAAACTATGTAGACATAGACATAGAAATACTTTATTCGACAAAGAAAACACAATACTTAATACAATTTTGAACTTACTTACAAAATACAATAAAATATATTGTGTACCTAATGCCGAAAAGGACCCTTCATCAGCATTTGTTGCAGTTATAAGCTGCAACGCTGGTTTGTACAGAATAACAGTAATACAGTAAATAGTAAATAGGATTACCAATTCTACGAATATGTGCTTATTTACATCTTAGCCTTTATAAATTGCATATTTCCTTTCACAATCTGCTTATGTCGAAATCCTTCATAAGTCGAAAACTCTGTAAATCAAATTTTTTGGTTGAAGTTCGACTAACTGTATATATGAAGTGTAAAACAAGAATTAAAAACAAACAAAAATATCAAGATATCGAATCATTTTATTATATTACTAGCTGATGCCCGCGACTTCGTTCGCGTGGGGTTCACTTTAAGCTGAGCTTTTGAGCAAGCTTTCTTCAAATGACATATCCTCCTCCACCCTCTGTACTTGGTGATTTCTTTCAGGAAAGAGCTATCAAATTAGTCATTGACGGTTGCTTTTGCATCATGTTATCGACATGTTTAATGGTGGTTCAGATTGGGGTTCGAAGGATAAATTGAAATTCAATAGTTGAAATAATTAACCTGACTTTAAAGAAACTTTAGGGAGATTCATATTAATTAAATTTTACGTGACCAAAATCCAGATATGTGTCTTTTTTCTACTAATCAGAGTTCAATCGAAGATTGGATTCAATGCATTTTCTGTCTTAAATAGATGCGTGCGTTCATTTAATTGGTCATTTTCATTTTCGGATTTTTTTTTTAAATTCCCGGGATTCCTGCCCGGGTTTCCGGTGCTAAATGCGGAAACCTCTACGGAAGCAAAAAAGCAATGTCGAATAATAGTAATTCTGTTTAAGAGAAAGGATTGATGAAAAGGTGAAATAAATGATCTCATAAGAAATACTTTTTCATATAGTAATTCAATAATACATTTTCTATTTTTGTTATAATATAGTTCTTTCAAAAAATAAATAAATAAATAAATACAAAAAAAATATTTCTTTCATTTCAACTTCAGATTCGAACTCGCATCAAAAGCTACGCTATGGGACTGCATATCCACTATTCTACGAATACATATTGGAAATGGCGAAATAATCAAACTATTTCATTTACATATCAGACTGTGATTGACATCTGACAATTCGAAAAAGTTCAACGCGAGTCAGTTTGCATTGAAATTTGGTGATATGGTGCCTTTAAAATAATATTTAAATGATGATAACTTTTCTTTCCGATAACCGATTTCGATGAAACAAAGCCTATATGTTGCCCCGGGCTTTCCTTAATATATTTGTGTAAATTGCATTAAAATCGGTTCAGTATCTTCGGAGATTAGCGTGAACAAACAGACAGACAGACAGACAGACAGACGGACAGACAGACAGACAGACAAGAATCTTAAAAATTGCATTTATGCATTCTGCTACCCTTCTTTTATCACCCCTATTAATTTCTGGTAAAAATATTTAGTGAAGCGTAATTTCGATCCTACTCTTTTATTATATGTATAGATATATAGATATAACATTATATTATGTATTGTTTTTAACTTCACCCATTTTTTTTTCAAGGAAGAAAAGATAGATGAACCAGAAAAAGATCTTCGACTGGAAGGTATCGTGTTAAAGCTTCCACATACTATCCGGAATATTTCTACTAAAATGACGCAATCTAATTCCTTTATGATCAGCAAAAACTATAAATATGCTGTGGCGGGAGTGAGGTAAGTTAATCGGATGGGAGGACCCGATAATCGCTACCTTTTTTTTATAGCGGATAACAGCAGGTGGTTTACCTGATAGACTTTTTTTATGTTAGATATCGACAGGTGAGCATGAGGTTCACTTGATGGTAAGGTCACAGCCACAGAACATCAGTCATTGATGCGCTGTCGACCTACTTTTTACTTCGAGTCTGAATCGAAACTGAAACGCGCAATGTGCACTTTACGGCTTTTCCATCTATGAACGGTGGTTCGTTAATCAATGCCCGAAGTTACCAGACGTGGGGAAAATATGGTTACAGAAAATTTTAAACATGTCGTCCCGGTGGGATTCGAACCCACGATACATCGATGCACACGGCAGGTGTTCTACCGAACGCGCCAAAGTCAAAATAAGTAATCACCACCGTTCATGGAGAAAAAAGGAGATATAACCGATTTTTTTTAAATTATTGATTCCTTGGGATTCGAACACGGGACCAATAGTGCTACGCCATCACTACTAAGCCAGTCATTAAAACATCTCATTAATACAATTTCCAGGAAGAATCTCTACGTATGGAGTCTAGAAACGACAAAGCTAATCAAAGTGCTGGATGCACATTTCGGCAGAATAGTTCAGCTGGAACCGTTGACTGTGGGCGCCTGGAACAACGTGATCACGTCATCTATCGACAGAACAGTGAAGATCTGGAATATAGATAACATATTTGAGCAAGTGCACAAGATTGATCGGCAGGAGTTGCCTATTGATTCGGTTAGGTAAACCATTTTACATAGTTCACAATTGAGAGCACATTTGCAAATAAAGTTGCCTTTTTTATATATTTTTTTTTTAATTTAAGAAAACCGAATTAGATATTGAATAAATTTTAAAACAAAAGAAAAAACAACAATTAGATCATTTGTTAGTACGGCATTATATGTTTTAAAAATATATTCTTAACCTTTTAAGCGCTTGGCTAAATCCAAAAAAAAATACTTTTTTCAGTAGATGATTCGAATGGTGTATCCGAATGAAAAAGTCTTAGATTCCTTGAAACGATATTACGATAATTATATACATAATAAATATTAACGTTACAACACTGAATATCGTTGACATGAATGCGCCTTCTGCTTTTTCTGAATGGAATCGCAATTTAATACAGGTGCTTTTTTTGTATATATTGTTTTTTTTTCTCTTAATATTTCCTATAATTAAGTTTTAAACAACGAAAATGCAACTTAGTCACCGTAATCCGAATTTGCTGAGATATGTGAAACATCAGCACAAGACAGCTTCTTATTAAATGTATAATTGCAACTAGGAGTCAACTAAACTTCATTTAGTTTCATATATGTATTTTTTTATGTCAGATATCGACAGACGAGCATGAGGTTTACTTGATGGTAAGTGATGCCTCAGCCACAGAACATCAGTCAATGATGCGCTGTCGAGCTAATTTTTACTTCGAGCATTCGGAAATCCATAGACTGAAACCGAAACGCGCAATGTGCACTTAACGGTTTTTCCATCAATGAACGGTGGTTCGTTATCCGGTCGGAATTTAGATATTCCTCCCACACGATCTATGCCCGAAGTTACCAGACGTGGAGAAAACATGCTTATAGAAAACTATAAACATGTCGTCTGTGGGACCCTCCCGAACCCACTACCCATCGAAGCGCACGGTAGGTGTTCTACCGAACGCGCCAACGAGCCCTTATATATATTCCAGTCTAGCTCGTGACAAGCAGCTGGCAGTTACCGTAACCCGTAGCTGCTGGGGCCTCTGGGACACCAGCTCGGGACGGCTTCTTGCCCAACTAGCTGAGGCTCCGCTCGGAGCCATCGTGACCCACGCCATCATCACCCCCAATGGGGAACTAGTTGTTACCGCTGAGTCCGGGAATGTGGTCATTTGGGACGTTGCTGACCAACAGGTAATTTAAACGATGATTCCCAGAGAATTCGTCAAATTAGTCCATATTCTTTTTTTTTCTATTGTACATTTACCACCAGAAGTGTTTAAGTTTAAAGTATATAAGGTTTCCAATAAACTCAGAAACATTTTTATCTTGTTATTTTATGTCAAAAAACATCAATAGAAGTAGCCTATGCTACTCGCTGATAATGAAGCTTTCTATTGGTGTATTTTTTTTTAATCAGTTCTCTACATCCAGAGATTACACTCTGCATCTTCTGAAACTCACAACTTTCTAAAATAGATACATCTTAGATCTAGATCATCTACAGAATAGATCGTTATATTTAGTACAAATAGTATAGATGTCTTTTATAATACAAAATGGGAATATTTCTATTTGAGAAAAAAAAATATTATGGATTTATACTTATAATTAATTAACTTATTATAATATACATATATTTCGATTACTACTGTCCTTAAAGGTCATTGGTGTTGCTAATATCTATAGGCAGAAGTGATCACTTACTATACTATGCCACCTGCCACCTGCCCATTTGCCCCTATTCTATAAAAAAAATGTGGCCAGCCGGCCATGACAACCACGACAAAATGTTGTCGACCTTTTTCTTGTGTTTTAATCGATTATTTTTATTTATGTCTTCCGGGTCTAACATGACACTTACACTTAAAACTCGACTTCTAATGTCAAAAGTAGAGATATTTGTCGATCGGGATATCTTGTCTATCAAAGTTGTCGATGTCGAGATATATCGAGATATCTTATATCTTAGTTTGTCTTCACTCGTCGTGAGATATCTCTTGATGGTCATGCTAGGCGGGCTGGATAGTCTAAAACATGACGCAACGGGTACTAAAAGGAATCTAAATTACTAAATTGTTTTAAAGGTGGTCTTCAAAGAAGAACAGAAAGGCGTAAAGCAACTAATTCTTTTAGAAGATGGTACAAAACTGGTAACCATATCGATGCGAATACCACTGGATAACGTCGACAATGTGGTCACGGCATATATTGTTGCTAGGACTATTCCTGGTACGAATTACAGCCTTATATAGAAAACATAAAGTTAGTTACGTTTTTCTTAAAGTTGCTGCATCTCAGCTCAGTAAATATCTATAGTAAAAACAATATTTTTTTATATTACACATCGATAGACGAGCATCAGGTTCACTTGATGGCAGATGACACCACAGAACATCAGTCAATGCACTGTCGACCTAAATTTTTACTTCGAGCATTCTGAAATCCACAATAAACGTTTTTCCAACGGCGCTTCGTTACCCGGTTGGAATTTCGATTTTCCTCCCACCCAATCAATGCTCGAAGTTACCAGACGTGGGGGAACATGCTTACAGAAAATTATAAACATGTTGTCTCGATGGGATTCGAACCCACAACCCATCGATGCGCACGCAGGTGTTCTACCGAAGGCAGGTTCTTGACCTGTGGCTGAGATATCAAGTGAACACATTAGACCGTATCGTCGTGATCGTAGAACAACGGCGGATCTGCAAAACGGCTACTTTACAGGAGAGCGTGTTAAAGATTGATTAGTCGTTTTTAATGCATAATTAAAACACGGCTAATCTATTCGGGTTCCAACTTGGCAATATTATGTTTAGTGCCGTTTTAATATTAACCTTATACTGATTACCGTAAGGGGAGGCCGAAGGGACGACGTAGTACAATGAAGGTATAATACGCGTTTTTGTACTGCGTTGAAAAAGCAGAACCGCTGTTATTCTAAGCAGTAACTTGATTGTTTTTATCAAACTCCAATTTTTTGTTTGTTCTGTTGAGAATTGACACTTTTTTAAAGATTTTTATACAATAAAACTAAAATCGAAAAAATCAGAACCGTTCTACGATCATAACGGTATGTTTACAGATGGTGAAACAATCTACAGAGCAGATTACGAAGTGCGTGGTACAGGGTATAAGGCGGCGGTCGTGTCGGCAGACGAACATCATATAGTAGCGCCGGGCCTCGACAAGTCTTCTCGAGAGTGCCTGCACGTGTTCCACGCGAGAACTGGTGCCAAGTTGCATAGGTTAGCTTTCTAAGTTACACCAAAGAAGATAGATTCTGTTTTTTATGTTATATTTTTTTTTCTATTGCATTGCCTACACACCTCTTCACAAAGCCAAGGTTAACTGGAAGAAAATACATTTAGGCCTTAAATTCGCCTTTTGTACACTTTTGTGCAATAAATAGTTTTAAAATAAATATATTTACATGCAAACACAGAGCCTATGTTAACTTTTGGCACAGAAAAAGTAGTTCTGCTTTTGACCTGCAGAGCCCGCAGCAATGTATCGGTGTGACACACACATCTAAGCAGTCCGCTGACTCCTCGCCTCGCGTTGTCTCGCTTGTTCTTACGAGCGAACGGCAATAACGCTTTAAAAGCGGCTGGGTGCGAGAGAGTGCGCGCTATGACTCCAGCGTCATACGGAAACTAGCAGCGCCGCGGTGGCTGGGGTGAGAACTACTCTTACCCCAGAGAAACCGTAGCAATGGCGCCCATAAGCCTTGTGCTTCTATGGACATTTTTTGCTTTTTTTTGTTTGGTTAAATTGAAGTTATCATTAATTTGTCTTGGGACCTGTGTCAGTAATTTAAATATGAAAATACCGCGTAGCAAAAATTCTATTTCTATTCAAAGTAACTATTTCGCGAGTAGCGCACATCGATTTCAGTATACGGATCTATGAGCGTTTGAAATAAAATATAGATAGATACTCGCGTTAATAAAAGACAATATCATAGAAAACATTTAATTTTAACCTATGTCTTCAGGATTCCAATAAAGAACAGTGGTATCAAGGACATGCAGTCTGTAGTCGCCTTACCCCATAAACCCCATTGGGTTGGCGTCGTCGGGAATGACAAAGCTGGCATACTGGACATCAAGAGTAAAAGACATGTCAGGTATGTAATAACAAGGCTAAATAAATCGAAAGCGGTTGCGACTCCCACCAAAACGACATGATTATAATTCTCTTCTCCACGTCTAGTCTTTGGGCATTAAACGGGCGGGAGTAATATCGAATGTCCAACTGGATAACGAACCACTTTTCATAGATGGAAAATTCATGAAGTGCACGTTTCTGTCTCAGTCTATGGATTTCCAGAAAAATGTAGGATGACAGCACATCATTGACCGATGTTTTGTGGCTGGGTTATCATCTACCATCAAGTGAACCTCACGCTAGTCTTTCGATATCTTACATAAATAAATCTTCAATTTAGACCAACTATTCCTATAAATACCCGAAATTTATGTGTCTTTTTTAAAACAAAAATTATAGAGCTAGGCCAACTTATACGTTTCCTTTCAATTATTATTATTTGTTTGTTCTTGTATTATTATAAATTATGAATTACTTGGAATCTGGCTTGCTTGTTTTAATAGACGAGTGCTTCGTCCGGTGACACTAGTCGACATTTTTTCCATAGAAATTTCGGGGGGGTATTACTCCACTATTTAGCACCGTATATGCAAAGTTATACATGATATCGTTTTGTCTCATTATTAATTTTGTCTGTGCAGAAACAGAATGGTAAAATAAAAAACCATTAAAAAGTTACGAGCTACCAAAGATTCGTTTTTATTGCCATTTTTTAACACAACTTTGGGCTTAAATTAGTAATAAAAGAAGTATCAAATTTTCAAAACAAAGTCGCTACAAACAAAGCACGATTATCGAAGAATACAATAACTTTTATTTGTAATTGATTTATGCAGTGGTTTTTTCATAAAACTCGATTTTCCAAAGGCTTTTTCGTATTTTTTTAGACGCCCCTTTTACTATGAATTATCGTGCATCTCACTTAATAATGACTGCCCCGGTGCGGTGCGGGAGAATAGCATGCTTTTTGGCGACGCCCACCAGTGAGTTCGAGCCCGCGACTTGTGCAACCTTAAACGTATTTTCGAATGACTTTTGAAATAAAAAAAGATGGCACGTCACAGACACAAAATTCTTGCTCACGCTTGTGGTTATCTTGGATGAATGTCTCGTCTCGATGACGATAGATGGCGTTAACACTAATATAGTTCCAATTTATTTAAGGAATGTAATGTTATTTTGTTTTGTATAATATTTGATTTGTATGTGGTCGTCAAATACCTTGATATTATAAGATAATTTTATAATTAAATTTTTTTTTTATCTTATATAAAAAAAAAATTAAAAAAAAACAAAATTCAGGTTCGTTCCTCGTTGGAATGGCGCGTGTACCAGAGATGGGAAAATTGGTATTTGCGCTCCGACAAGAGGCGGTCTCGACCTGATAGAACTGAAACGAGGCGCTTCAGTGCAGCAGCTCATATCGCGAGCCGCCGAGGGGGTGTTCTCCATCATCACAATGTTCAGCTCCACCGATGAATACGTGTTTTACTATCACAGTGGGAGAAAGACGCTAAGGGTTTTTAGGTAACTAACACTTTTAAATATGGAAAAACTATGAAATTCGTAAATTTTACAGATTTTTGAATTAATACCTACTCATCACCATGGACCTAAAAAAAAGAGCGGACAGAACGTCGCTAAGAAATATTTGAAGCACCACAATGGCGGCGGCGAACTATGTGTGAGTGTCTAAATTATTGCCAGATGGAAAAAAAATACCCAATTTTAAGACTTTATAACTTGGATTTTATTATAAATAACAAAAAGGCAACGAATGCTCAATAATCTAATTGATTTTATATAAATGAGCACTTTTAAAATAAATGATGTATTTTTTGTTTAATCTTTATATTCATTATTGCGTTCGTATTATTTATAAATGAACTGCATTCAAGCTCAAGGTAACATGATAATTATTTTTTAACTTTTATTTAATACTCAATAAAATTTGGTATACCTAAATAATATTTGAATTTATTTAGATATTTGTCTTTTTTGACAATTGCCTTTTATATATCCTCCTAATAAATACAATTTGATCTATATTATAATTAAAGTTTAAAAAATATTCGATCAATCTATAAATATTTTTGGTAAATATTTTTAATGAAAAAATATCTTTATTTATAATATTATAATAAATTTACACGGTGCTAAGTACATTAAGATAAAAATAATTTAACTTCTACGTTTAAGGTAATTTGCAAATTTAAATTCGGTTGTCTAGTCTATAATAAAAACAAGGAAAATAAAAAAATTAAATATCATCAAAGAATCTCAATTTCTTAATCCGATAATTTTAAAGCGTCTGATTTTTTTATTTTTTTTTCTGTTTGCTGGTCTGTCACAGCTTTTTATCTTGGTGTTAAATATTGATACTAACCTATATATTACTGTTTTAGGACAGTGGATGGTCGCGCCATAGCCGAGTACCGTGCACCGGCGGAAGTCACTGGCATTGCGAGCGCTCACGCCGGAAAAGCTGTCGCCATAGCCTCGCAAGATGGCTGCCTCACCATACTTAACATTGTTGACCCGCACAAATAGACCACTTGTCCATACAAACATGACCATTCCACACTTCATACACCACCGTTCATAGATGGAAAAACCGTGAAGTGCATATTGCGCGTTTCGGTTTCAGTCTATGGATTTCCGAATGCTCGAAGTAAAAAGTAGGTCGACAGCGCATCATTGACTGATGTTCTGTGGCTGAGGTATCACCTACCATCAAGTGAACCTCATGCTCGTCTGTCGATATCTGACATAAAAAAAAACTTATACTGGGTGAAATTGAAGTGAATACCCTTGTAACTAAGAACAATACCAACAATACCCATGATACAAACTGAATTATCGTAGAACTAAAATTACGCAAATCAAAATTATTATTATTAAATGTCCAAAAAATCTAGTAAGTAATATTGCAACGTTTGTTTCACTGATCATCGCTTACTAATTAATACTAGTGTATTATTTTATAATAATAAACCAGTATAGATTGACAGAATACTTCTTACATATTTCTGATATCCTGGTAGTTCTTAGAATATCCGAGTCACCTAGTGGGGTATGGTTCATATGCATTTGTGTATTCGGACATATTTCTTCTTAAATAATTAATTTAGCGAATAAGTAATAATAATAAATAGTATAGAATGATATAAAAATGGAACGCTAAGTACAATGAAATGACTGTGATACAGAGAAATGTTTTGGATTTGTTTATTTATATATTACGAAGGGTTATTTATAGATATCTAGTTTTATTATTTATTTTTAATTAGTCGTAAATGAAATAAAAATAACAACCTAGTCCTTACTAATAATTATACACCCTTAAGAACGGTCGCACTTTGGATACGAATTTCTATCGTACGTAAACGTACGTTATTGGACGTACGAATTGAACACGCACACAGGTTCCGTTATTCTCCGTAGAAATGCCAGGAGTGACTGTGGACCATAACCTTATCTTATGGTTATCTGCACATGAATAAAGATACTTTTGAATAATTTCGTATGTCGGAACCATACGCACGACTAGTTCGCATTCAGGCCCGTATTCTAAGACGTCACTCAAATCGTAATCTATGCTTGAGAACTGTCAATATGTCAAAATTCTATAGAGAAAAAACCTTTTGACAAGTCTCAAAACTAGATTCAAAACTGAGACACGTCTTAGAATATGGGCCTCAGTGTGCGAGGCTCTATAGTACTTGTAGTGTTGAAATCGTTCGTGCGTATTCGTACGTGTTCGTACGAATAGAATTCGTACAAAAATACATCCAAAGTGCGACGGCCCTAAGAATATTGTTACGGCTTTGTTTAAAGGTATAGTGGTAATTAAACTAGTTTGATTGATTTTAAATGGTTTTATTTACCTTAATAATTAATTAACAGTCGTACATACATCAATACAACCTTACACTAAACAATACTGACTCCAATTGATATTCAAATATGGAGTAACATGGCACAATAAAACATGTTTAACAATTATATTCGATTTTCAGATTAAAAAAAGGAAAAGTCCCTTATTAAAGTAGGATGCTCAAACTCGATACAATAAAAAAATTAACTGAGTAATGCTCACACGTCTCCTTATTTTAAACAACCGTAAATTCTTTTCAAATTAATTCTCTTTCATTTTTCAATTATTGTTTATGTGCTCCTAAAATTCATACTCCGAAACATAAATATAGAGTTTTGCAACAGCGATGCCGCCAAATTGTCCTCTGCTGTATAGTTCCATAGACAGCTCAAGTTCTATACTCTGAGGTCCCTCTAGAGAGCGTACCAAAGACATCACCGCTTGATTACTTGTTTGTGTCAATCTGTGAAATAAAAATTTAAAGAAACATTTAAATAAAATACTGTATACCGGATTAAAACGCGATTTATTATTTATATTGTTTAAATTATGCGTTTTAATCCGGTATACGGTATTTTATTTAAATGTGTGATACTCGCGTTAATAAAAGACAATATTAAAGAAACATTTTTTCATAACCTATACGACAGCAACCATAAGAATATGCTGTTATATAGAAATCATTTTTTAAGTTATCATATACTTAAGCCATATACATTTTGCCTTTGAATAAGCAAGTAACAAGACTGAACGTGGATAACTGAAATGGTAATTCAAAAATAGTAGGTAGGTAATAGTAGGTAGTGGTAGTGGTACTTCAAAATTTTTCTGACTCTTGAATTATGATATGAAATAAGAGAGACATTAATACTTTTAAGTAAACTTAATTTTGACCATCGTTTGAGTATAAGACCAAAAGTTTTAAAAAAGTAGTTTATTAGCAACAAAAGTAGCTTTAACAGATTTGAGTACATAGGATCTTACTGAGGTAAAATCGACAATATTCGGAATGATTTATAATAACGACAAAATTAAACGAGTGTCTTTCCAATTTAAATTTGAAACTGATAGTTGTATTCAATTTCAGCTGATTTCTCTGACAACTGACAGATTAACCTTTCTCGCAAGGCTTGCGTTTGAAGATTTCGATAGGAAATAAATTAGTATTTCTCTAAATTTAGGGTTTCAATAAATATATTGGATAATTACACAGTTAATTAGTATCTGGAAGATATAAACGCATCAAGTACTGAAGTTACAATTGTTTGGTTGTTTGGAACTGAACTCAAAAACTACTGGACCGATTATACAATTTTTTTTCGATAAAAAGCTACATTATCAGCGTAACATTTTTTTATAGTACATCTACTTTGCACTCGTGCGAAGCCGGGGCAGATCGCTAGTTTTTGTCTCGTATTCACAATGAGTCACTATCTTGTTTATTGCCGGCTCTTCTCGGTATAAGCAACATTCCCAACATACTCGTAAAAGGCTATTAAAATAAAGTGATTTTTTATTTATCTTTTTATAATACTTACAAGAATGAGTTGATATCAGCCTTCTCGCTAACAGATGGCGGTGCGTTGACATCGACCAGGCGCAATTGGAAGCGCATTTTAGCCGTCGGCCAGTTCGGACCGCGCATTGTAAATAGATCCACCTATGTACATACATATATTATAATATCTATATTAATCTTTACTATATTACTATATCTATACTAATATTTAAAGCTGAAGAGTTTGTTTGTTTGAACGCGCTAATCTCAAGAACTACTGGTTCGAATTGAAAAATTAATTTTGTGTTAGATAGTCCAATCATCGAGGAAGGCTTTAATCTAAATAACATCACACTGTGACCAATAGGAGCGAAGCATTAGTGAAAAATGTTGCAAAAACGAGGAAAATTATCCATATAAAACTACTCGACCGATTTTATTAGCATGATCTGATACATTGCATCTGTGCGAAGCCGGGGCGGATTGCTAGTATGTGATAAGTTGTAATTGTAATTTCTGGTAACATTGGACGAATTGGCGGTTGTTAGAACATCTAATTTGCGCTCCGATGGGTCACGGATTCGAATCCCACCGGGACTTGCTTATAATTTTCTGTAAGCATGTCTTCCCCAGGTCTGGTGGTCGGACTCCTCCAATCTCTTCCTCGACCGATTTTTTTTAGATATATTTGGTAGGTATGATAGGTCGTAAAGTCTATTTCATACTGCTAAGTGTCCCTTTCCAGAGTGTTTTTTTATTTGACTCCAAAAAATATCAATAACCCCAAATTTTCACTTTGTCCACGGGTCTTATCTTACATAATGCTAGAACGTTTAAATAAAATACTTTAAAACGCGATTTATTATTTATATTGTTTAAATTATTTACCCCGACGTTTCGACTGTCTGCCTGTGGCCACCTTGACCACGGTTGCTGAAAAGCATCCGAAACGTCGGGATAAATAATTTAAACAATATAAATAATAAATCGCGTTTTAATCCGGCATACAGTATTTTATTTAAATGTGTGATACTCGCGTTAATAAAGGACAATATTAAATTCTAGAACGTACCTTTGATTCTGGTATGTAAAGTTTGGAGACGAATGTGATGAAGTTATACGAGTAGGTACTGGGTTGGTGTGCGCACTCCCAGTCCGCGGGGGGACAGTAGGTTTGGATCTTGGTACACCGGCTGTAAAACAAATAAGAAATATATTATTTACATTAGTTCATTATACTTGACGGGCTCATTGGCGCGATCTGTAGAACACCAGGTTGTGGGTTCGAATCCCATCGGGACGACATTTTTATAATTTTCTGTAAGCATATCTTGCCCTCGTCTGGTAATTGGCATTGTAAGGGCCGGGTGGGAGTGGTAGGAATATCGATATCCCGACCGGGTAACGAACCAACGTTCGTAGTTTGAAAAAAGTGCATATTGCGCATTTCGGTTTCAGTCTATGAATTTCCGAATGCTCGGAGTAAAAATAGGTCGACAGCGCATCATTGACTGATGTTCTGTGGCTGAGGTATCGCCTACCATCAAGTGAACCTCATGATAATGCTAGTGTAAGATATGTAGAGGGCCCCATAAACGCTACGATCGATCTTTACGATACGTCGTAACAGACCAATCGAAACAACAAATTGATAGTGAATTGAAGATTGTTAACGATATATTTAATCGAGAACATTGTTATTATTGTTAATATTTATTGTTCCGTTTCAATCAAGTTTATCGATTGTAACGACCAATCGCTTCGTGTACGATTTTCATTAGATTGATCGGGGACGTTCTTCAAAAGGGCCAGGTCAAAAGTACTCGAAACCGACGAGTGTGTATGAAAGCATTGATGAAAGTGGAAGTTAGCAAGAGGTATGCAAGTATCGGAGCATATGGAATGCCGTAATCTCTGCCTACCCCAATGGGAAAGAGTATATGTATATGAAGAGTGTACGATGAATCGCATCGTATCACATCGTGGTGAGGGTACGTACTGTCTGCTCTCCAGGCGGTACCCCTGAGGACACGTGATGCGGTGACAGCGGTACGCGCCGCGAGTGTTGAGACACACGTCCGAAGCACCTTCGTAGTTGCCGCCCTTAGCACACGGCGCTATGCCCGTCTCGCATTCGTCTATATCTATACATATAATAAAACTCGAATGTACACATAGTACTAGGGATGTTACGGAAGTGGATTTACCGGAACCGAATTCGGAATCGGAGTTTATAAATTTGGTTTATCGGAACCGGAATCGGAACAGAAACCGGAATCGGAGGCAGACACAAAAGAGAATTGTGTAATAAAATAAAATTACAAACATTATTCATCAGTTTCATTCATATCAGTTCAAAAAAGTATACACCTTCCTGGGTGTGATATATAAAGATAAACTAATTTTCTTAAATTTTAAACAGAAGTTAATTAAATAAAATGGCGCTGACCGCAGCCACAGCCGCCGATGTGCTTCGACCTCCGATTTAAATTTATCGGAACCGAAATCGGAATCGGAGATGCAAAATCAATCGGAAGTTCCGACTTTTCGGAACCGAAATCGAAGCTCCGTAACATCCCTGCATAGTACCATAGAAAAAAATGCCAAATACCGAGTCAGGGGGATGTAAGAAGAGAAATAGAACAATCTCAATTTTTTTGTAAATTTTTTGTTTCTCTGTTTGTACGGGCTAATCTCCGAAACTAGTGTACCGATTTACATGAAATTTTGCATGTTTGTACCTTATAACCCCGGTCAACATCTTAGATACTGTTCATCCAGGAAAATTAAAGAGTTCCCAACACAAAGGCTTTGTTTCATCCAAATCGGTTGTCGAAAAGAAAAGTTAACATTTATGATGATCACGCGAACGAAGTCGAGGGCATCAGCTAGTCTGAAATACATGTGATATAAAATATACATATGAAGTGAACATTATGTGTTTTGTTCTCAGTCTATGGATTTCAGAATGTTCACAGTAGAAAGTAGGTCGACAGCGCATCATTGACTGATGTTCTGTGGCTGGAGTTCACCTACCATCAAGTGAACCTCATGCTTGTCTATCGATATCTAACATAAAAAATCGAGGTCTCTTTAGGTTTCAAGGTGGTTAGGTGTTAGATATTGTTAATATGTATTCATTTATTTACCGATGCAACTTCTCTTGTCCTCAGAGAGTCTATATCCAGCGGGACAGAGACAGTGATAGCTCCCCGGCTCATTCACACACCGTCCCACACAGAGGTTCTTCGATTTAAATTCCGTACATTCGTCTACATCTGAACATGTTCTGCAATATATTTAAATCAAAATTAGAAAAATCTAAGGATAACAATGAATGATATAGGGGGGAGTTATTAATATGAGGGCAACTTAATTTAAGGGAGGGATAGGGAAACTAAGAAACTTTTAGATGTTTCTATCTGAAAACATATTTCAACGCGAGTATCACGCATTTAAATCAAATACTGTATACCGGATTAAAACGCGATTTATTATTTATAACTGTCATCTTTCTGTCTCCTCGTGCCCACGGTTTCTGAAAAGCATCCGAAACGTTTAAATAAATAATTTAAACAATATAAATAATAAATCACGTTTTAATCCGGTATACAGTATGTTATTTAAATGGTGCAACACGCAGAGACCAAATTTTTGTGAAATTTGTATTGAAGTTTTATTGAACACTAGCAACGCCCCGGCTTCACGCGGGTGCAATATAGATGCCTAAAACAGCCTATGTTACTAGCTGATAATGTAGCTTTCTATTGGTGAAAGAATCTTCAAAATCGGTCCAGTAGTTTTTGAGTTTATTCATAACATACAAAAATACCAACCTTTTCTCTTTATAATATTATTATATTGAACATAATACCGTTGAACGTTACCTGTTATCCGGGTTAAGACGGTAACCTCTATGGCAGGAGCAGCGGTAACCTCCCCAAACGTTATTGCAGCGCTGCGAACACAGAGTTCCCGATGCGGCCTCCACACATTCGTCGACGTCTACGCAAACCTGATAAAAAATATATGATTAAAACCACACTCAAACTCTATCCAAATTCACGTAACTAAAGACGTCAAGTAGCAGTGCAGTTGCAGTGTAAAGCAGGGACTGAAGCCGGTTAATTTTTATTTTCCAAAATACGTGTCTGACTGAGATACCATGATATTAGTTTTAAAGAGTAATACACACTAAACTTACCACAGTAAATATGAATAAAAACGAAAGAATATTAACAAAAACCTTTATTATACCGGTGTAAAGTGTAACGTAATATTTATGAAAATGTAGTCGATTCTATTCGATTATCTTGTAAGTTTATTTTCTTTGCCATGGCTACACTATAAAAGCGAATTCGGTTGACGCGCAGTTCAAAGATGACTACTTAGAATACCATTTAGCACTCAAATTTAAGCTTCATCGGAGCGTCATTAAAATACGTGAATTAGCCTACAGGTTTTAGCAGTGGCGTAGAACGGGGGGCGGAGGGTGCGGTCCGCCCCGGGCGGCACTTTGACGGGGGCGGCATTTCACACTTAAACGACTTCCTGCAACGTTCTTTTTTTAATTTTTTATTTCTACATCACCGTTATAATAGTTTCTCTTTAGGTTAGTGTTATTTTATAAGAGCCCCTTTTAATAATCAATTGCAAAAATGAGGGGGCGGCAAATTTGAGATCCGCACCGCGTGCTAGTTACCTATGCTACGCCACTGGGTTTTAGTGTCTTAAAATGTGGAATGTGGAATAACATAACATCTCAAAGGATTCAGCAAAAGTCCTAGAGAACATTTGGCTATTAAAACGGTCTGGAAAGCTAGTAGTTAAACATTTTCAACTCATTTAACATTGACTTTTAGGGGGACGCTATCGCACACTTTTAGAAACTATACTCTCGGTATGATACTCAAAGTGTCCTAATTAAACCCCAGGGGTCCACAACTATACAGTACAGTAAATATTTTTCTTTGTTTATTTAAGGTCACCTTATAACACCAAGGTCTTTGACGACCACATATCAAATATTACACAAAACAGAACTTTCAGTTACATTTCTTACATATTCAAACACGTTATAAAAAATTTAATCAAAAAATTAAATTACAGTTTGAACGAAAATAATAATTAGTAATAATAATATAATACTATAAAATTTTATAAGGTATTTCCAACTGAGAAGTACTATAGCTGTCTTAAAATACATTTTAGACGTGCATGAATTTTCAAAAAAAAAATGTTACCAGTGAGATTTCTTTAAAGTAAAACTGATGAATTAATCTTACTGATTTTGTACTCGAAAGTCAAAACCGACGAGTGTGTATGAAAGCATTGATGAAAGTGGAAGAAGCGAAAGTGGTATGTAAAGATCGGAGCATATGGAATTCCGTGATCTCTGCCTACCGCAATGGGAAAGAGGCGTGATGTATATGTATGTATGGAAAATTGTGCGAAAGGGTCTAACAAGAGAAAGGTTTTGGGAATCTTCGCTCTAGGTATGAATCATAAATGTGTTCTTACCTTTTCATTAATCGGTGCGGCTTTGAATCCTTCGTGACATTGACATTGGTAGGATCCCACCGTGTTGATACAGTCCGCGTTTTGAGAACATATTGGCTGATTATACAAAATATTCATATTAGAAAGCATTTCTCGTATTAAATTGAATACATTTAAAAAGTTTTTTTAAACAGTAAGATCAGAGTATTGTTTTTAATTAAGAAAATACAGACTTTCTAATTATTCTCCTTCTTTTTTTGATTAAATAATTGGATTTTTTAAAAATATATCACTAATATTATGTCAATTAATTAAGTTGAATAAAATAAATAAATGAAACTGATATCGGATATTAACAGTATTTATTTAACCTACAAAAAGTGAAATATATACATATAAAAAAAACATGTTCCAGATTTTGCATCAATATTTCCAAATATGGAATGCAACTACGCACATTTTGCAACAAACTAATGATTTTGTCCTTTGGTTTACTCTATACAAAATGTAGTTTTTCTTCAATATACCCTCGTTTTCTTATAAACACTAAAAACTCACCACATTTCCTCCCAAATCACACTCATCGACGTCTTCGCACTCATGATCGCCGATCAGTTTATGCCCTTTGGGACAGCTACACGTGTAGCCACCGGGAAGGTTGGTGCACAACTGAATTGGCCCGCATTTCGCTTCGCCAGTCGCACATTCGTCTATATCTGAAGACAATAACAATTTCGAATTTAGAACTTACAGTCTGAAAGTTTTAAATGACTGTTCAGAGTCCACTGAACTGGAATGGAACTCCCTGCCAGCTTCTATCTTTCCGGACCTCTATAACTTGGATATTTTTAAGGCCAGGGTGAATAGGCTTCTTCAAGACAGACATGACAATAGATGCGTAGTATACCTCCCACCCCTTGGTACATAATGTGATACTTCATTGACTCCTCCCATAAAGTGTGACGTAATTTGTGGATGACCCCTTAGGGGACTCGGCAATTCACAAACAGAATAGAAGTTTGTAAAGATGAAAAATAAGAGAGATATAAGTTTTAATATTTGGCATGTGGAAATTGTAACCTTGGCAAGTATTGTCACAAACAGAATAGAAGTTTGTAATGATGAAAAATAAGAGAGATATAAGTTTTAATATTTGGCATGTGGAAAATATTACCTTGGCAAGTATTGTCGTCAGCTAGCTGAGTGCCCCAGGGACATTTGTATACCGAGCCGCCATGTTCTAGCGGAGTCACTTCCGGTTCAGCTATCCTACTGCCGCCTTGAGTTTGTGGAATTATATCTTGTGGATCTGTATACACTGAAAAAGTATGATTATTATAATAAGGTAGTTTATAAAACTTGTACATAAAGTTAATTTTAGTAGAATAAACGTTAATGGTAATAAAAATTAGTATGACAATTACTGGAAGCATATATCACTACTAATATTATAAATGTGAATGTAAGTTTGTTTGTTACGCTTTCCCTCCAAAACTACTTAACTGATTATCATGAAACTTAGTACTCATATTCTTAGAGGTATTAGAAAGGACAAAGGACTAAGGATACTTTATTAAAAAAAAAATTACGGAGGGTAAAAAAAAATATTTTAGCAACAATGCACCCGTGCGAAGCCGGGGCGTTTTGCTAGTATAGTGTAAAAAAAAAATTGTGACATTTTTGCCGCCTATATAGAAATAATAATAAATTATATAAATCTAAAAGATATTTAAAAACCACTTCTACACATATAGCTAGAATACATATTTCAAAAGAGTAATATAATACTTAAATCGTTTTAATAGTAAAACTATTGAAAAAAATTAGTGCCCAAACATGTTTAGAATATTTAACAATAATGCACTAAATTCTATTACTTTCATTGCTACCAAGAAAAACGATATACTTTTAATGTAATAATAATAATTACAAAAAACCTTTAAATAAAATACTGTATACCGGATTAAAACGCGATTTATTATTTATATTGTTTAAATTATTTATCCCGACGTTTCGGATGCTCTTCAGCAAGACGGGGAGACTCCCCGCGAACACGGAAAAGCATCGTAGCAATGCATCTGTAGCGTTTAATCCGGTATACAGTATTTTATTTAATAAAACTCAATAACAAAAAACCTATTATTTTTTAAAAGAAATTTAATAAAACCTAATTAAAACTTCAAACTCAATTTACTCAAAATGGCAACCATGTGGGTTGACACTGTATTGATTAATAGCATCCAAATGAGATGCTTCTCTTATACTCCGATATAAATTATTTTTACAAGTAAGCATTCCTGCCGGGCTAGCATGACCGCCACGAGATATGTCGCGGACGAGAGAAGACAAACTAAGATGTTAGATATCTCGATATATGTATTATATCTCGACATCGACAATTTTGATAGAAAAGATATCTCGATCGACAAATGTATCTATTTTTGATATTAAAAGTCGAGTTTTAAGTGTAATTGTCATGTTAGACCCGAAAGAAATAAAGCGATAGTCGATTGAAACACGAGAAAACGGTAGACAAAATTTTGTCGCGGTTGTCATGCTAGGCCGGCTGGTATCATGTTACAATATGTAGGTACTTACCAGGTCTTGGGCGGTTTCCATACCCGCTGGGGAATCGCTTGCTGCTCGTGAGGGGCACACAGCGTTGCCGTTCCGGATCCAATCGCCAATTGGGGGGACACTCACAGCGGTAGCCCCCTAGCGAGTTGACGCATATCTCCACAGAGGCGCAGTTAGCTTTGCCGTTTGTGCATTCATCTATATCTATAAAAAATGTATGTAGGTGTTTTTTAATTAGCACCTTTTGAATTATCGCCAATGTTCGTTTATTGTATAGGGTAAATCTTTCATTTAAGTTTTGGTTTTACTTTAACGTGAATTCCTAAGACCCCAAATGGGGCATGGGGCTTCTATGTCCTACTCCATCGAAACCATATTTTTAAAATCTTGCTTTCCTGGGACTCGAATCCACAGAGTATCATGGACTAATATTATTCTATTAAAATAAAAAAAGTTTTGACATAAGCATTGACATATGTATATTAAATGGACTTCTGATCCGCGCTCAAAAGTGTCCCAAACAATAGAATAACAATTCTGCAAATGAGTAACAATCGTGCGTCAATCTTTGCTAATGACTAATAATAATAGGCTGTGAAATCGTGTAAAAACTACTCAAGTAATAATAATAATAATAAACATTTATTTCAGACATTAATATCCATATTTGTTAGTATGTTAGTTACAATTATTCTTATTATATGTTAGTATGATTAGTATTATACATCATTGTTACATCTTTACAATCCAATGGCCATCTCCATCCATCTCTTTAGTAGGAAGGAGTCTGGCCTGTTAGCCACCGCCTTTAGAATACTGTTAGGACTGGCTTTAAGACGCTGCAGTATTGACGCTGCCTTTTTACGCATGATGGCAGCAAAACCGTCAGTGCGAGCCTCCGCAAACATCCCGGAAGCACTACAGCGCCGTGGCAGTCCTAGCAGCATTCTAAAGGCGTTGTTGTACAGTACACGTAGAGCGTTGTAAGTACCGTGGGTGTAGGTGACCCATAGACTGCTCGAGTAAAAAGACTGACAGAATGCTTTGAACAACACTATCTTTCCATCTGCAGTGAACCGAGCAAACCTGCGGGTCAACATGTTGCTCCTAACCGACAACGCCCTACGTTCTCTCTCAATGTCTGCATCATCCTTTAAATCACACGTCAGGATGTGACCTAGATATTTGAAAGAGTTAACTCTTTCCAAAGCCTCCCCATTGAGATATACCGGTGGCACATGGCGTGCATGGTAATGATGGTGTAGCATAATTTCAGTAAGTAAACATTTTTTTGCCATCTATAAACGGTGGTTCGTTACCCGGTCGGAATTTCGATATTCCTCCCACCCGATCAGTGCCCGAAGTTACCAGACGTGAGGAAATATGCTTACAGAAAATTATAAATAAATAAATAAACACGTCATCCCGGTGGGATTCGAACCCACGACTCATCGATGCCCACGGCAGGTGTTCTACCGAACGCGCCAACGAGCCCGTCAAATAAATAAAATATTTTATTAACACGTATTTTATGTCTATTTTTACCTTCACACTCTCCAATGAGCGCATTGAAATGATATCCAGAATCGCAAGTGTTCATAGCCTTGAACGGTCGTCTATTGAAGGGCCGGTAATCTGGGTAACCCCAGAAGTAATCTGAATTAAAAATAAACCTTATTACATATCTATATGTCTGTAATAAAGACTTCAATAAAAACTAAAGCTAGGGCTTTAAAAATGGCTGATAAGTCGCATAAGCCTGCATTATATTTCAATCAGTGGCGTGCCTAGGGTTTCAATAAAGCCCAAAAAAGAGTCCTACAGAAGGCTACTACAAGACAGATTGAGAAATACACAAGTTGGGCCAATGCCCAACAATGTATCGATGGTTTTCAAATTACACAAAAAGGTAATTACTTGCAACTAAAACTCCACAAATACCATGTCAATTGCCATATTGAGGCCCAAGCATTAACGACTTGTGAAAAAGTATTCCTGACATCAAACTGTCACTGACAAATCGACGATTAAAGGCCTGTTGCATACAATTAAATTTAAGCAATAAATGACTTGAATAACCTAAACAACACGTTTCAATAGTTTTCTTGGTGTAAACTGCACATAATATTCTTCAATTATGCATTCAATTATGGCTCTTGTATGAGAGAAAGCTGCTGGTTTATGCTAGGTTTTCTGATGTCACTCTTGTTGGAATGTCAACTATGCTGAATACAAACAACGTTCTATAAATATTGACGGTAACTTTAGTAGCAGTGACTGCAATATAAAGTCACTAAAATACTTACTTCTAGTTGACGACGTAGGCGGTGGTACCGTGCTAGTTGTTGTCGACGTTGTTGTTGAAGTGGTTGTTGAAGAGGTTGTTGAAGATTGTGTTGTAGACGTCGTTGATGGTGTTGTTGGAATAGGAGAAGTTGAAGATGTCGTCGATGGAGTTGTTCGAGTAACAGGAGTTGTGGGAGTAGTCGAGAGAGTTGTCGGTGTAATAGGAGTTGTAGAAGTTGTAGATGGAGTTGTTAACGGAGTTGTAGGAGTCGTCAAAGGTTTGTTTGTAGATGTTGGCATTTCAATTAAGACACATGTACCGGACAGTAAATCCCTTCTAAATCCGAGTGCACATGAACACAAGTACCCTCCCATGGTGTTCCTACATGTTTCTGTTAGACCTGAACATGTGTGGCGATTGGTAGTGCATTCGTCGATATCTGTTGTGAGTAACATAAAAGTATTCATTATTACAACTGAAAAATAATGAAGACGAAAAAATACTTAAAAGCTAATTTCAAAGCCTGCATGGAGTTATTAAAAGTATTACTTCTATTGGTTTCTCAATTAGAGGTTGCATGAGTCGTGATATGATTAGCTTTCATACATTTGTTTTCAACGGATGATAACGATGGCTAATACTGGTAGTAATACTCAAAACATTAGTATTTTTTCTAAATTTATGTTATACACAAAAATCGGTTTTTTTAAAGGCACGAAAAATAATATTCCTACACATAATTCTATTATAAATAAAACTTCGAATAATCTTACCATAACAAGCACCGGATGAATCCAATTCAAATCCAGGCTGACAATTAGAAGGCTTTTCATGTATTTTAGTCCACTCATTCTTCGGTATATCCTGTGTATTTACCACAACAGACCCATCATCTTTTTTATCACCCTTTACTATCGCAGTTTCTTCACCAACAGGTACATCTACCACCTTGGGTGATGTTACTTCATTTTCCTCAGTTGGTTTATAATCTGGTATTTTTTCTATTTGTGGTTTTGATAATTTAGGTTCTTCAGCATCAATATGATATAACTCTCGATCTGTAGGTTCAGTTCTAGTGGTTTCTGTTGGGCTTGGACCACTATCAATTGTATTCTCGTTGTCTTGATGGTCTTCTTGCTTACGTTGTTCTGGCTCAGTAGGCTTCGGGATAAGTTTGGTTGTTTCTGGTTGGAGAGTGGTAGTAGTAGTAACTGATGTTTTATTTTTCTCATCTTCTATTTCTTCACTGAATAGCATTTCAATATTTTATTATTATATAATTATATATATTTAATCAACAGATAAAATACTTATATTAATTATTATCAAAGCCTAAATATTTGCAATGTTTTTTTGTTACGAAAGTTTAAGCTAAACAAAAGTAAATACTGTGGTCCAAATAATGATGTAGGTACTAATTTTTGAATTTTTTTAAATTACACAAAGTTCATTTTTAATGTCACTTTTCTAAGCAGAGTATGTAGCATCTCTAATATCGAATTTATTTAATTTTTATAAAAGCTGAACCATCTATTTTGTAACCTGGGGTTTTCTTGGAAGAGATCGTCTAGAGTCTAGACTATAGAGCAATCAATAATTTAAATATCTACGTATTTTTTAAAGAATTAATTATTTATTGCTATCCTACCTAACATAATATGTTGCTACAATGTATTTACGGCATTTCTCCTGTGGCCACCAAGAGACAGGCCGTGCCTAGTTTGGGGTCGTAGTAGTATTGTACTGTTATTACGAGTATAAATAAATGTAAACATACAATGTAATATTCAATATATGTAAATGTAATAAATAAGATAAAGCTCTGTATAAAATATATGTAGGTATATCTATGTAGTTTTTTTTGCATTTTCTGCCGGCCTGGCATGACAACCGCGACAAAATTTTTTCGACCGTTTTCTCGTGTTTAATCGACTATCTCTTTATTAAACATGACAATTACACGTAAAACTCGACTTTTAATATCAAAAATAGATTATATTTGTCGATCAAGATATCTTTTCTATCAAAATTGTCGATGTCAAGATATAATATATCGAGATATCTTACATCTTAGTTTGTGTTCTCTCGTCCGCGAGATATCTCGTGGCGGTCATGCTAGGCCGGCTGTAATATCAAGAGCTATCGGTAGTACTTACTCAGAATCATAATATACGTATTCGTAGTCAGGGTTGGGGGTGGGCGTGGGGGGAGAAGTTGGTTTGGGTTTACGCTGACATCGAAATGAGCCAGGTATGTTAACACAGTGGTACTCAGGTCCGGCGCGGTCGCAGTTGTGCGTGCCAACTGCGCACTCGTCGATGTCTAATAATGAAAAAAAAACTTACTTTAAAGAATATATATACTTTTATATTATTACTAGCTGACCCGGCAAACGTTGTTTTGCCATGTAAATAATTTCTAAAAAGCAGGGGCTGGTGACAAAAAAAAATTAGGGTTGTATGTATTTTTTAATGCTACATTAAAAAAAATAAAAACAAAAAATTTCGTCCAAAAATTAAGAAAAAACTATTTAAGGGTGAACAACCCTTATCACTTAGGGGTATAAAAAGTAGATAGTAGTCGATTCTCAGACCTACTGAATACGCATATAAAATTTGGTAAAAATCGGGAAAGCCGTTTCGGAGGAGTACGGTAACTAACATTGTGACATGGAAATTTTATATATTAGATTATTATTACAATAAAAATACAATAATAAAAGTATCCATTTATATCGACGATAATTATTTAAAAATTATGATTCAACATGCATTCTTAATTGACAAGACGAAATTAAAAACTAAATGCTCAAAATTAAATAGTAAAATAATTATGATATTTATTAATTTTTCATTGTTTTACATAGTATATAAGTAAGTAAGTATTTTTCAAGTAAATAACGTTTTAACGTCTTCGTCGTCCGCCATTCGTACCCTGCCTCTCTCACACTATTTTCACTCTCATTCTTTAACGTTTCTATTCATATATTCTACACGTTGACATAGTAAAAATATGTCAATGATTTTACATCCAACTTTGAGACATCCCAGACATTAAATATCTTCAACGTTGTTACCACTCAGTCAGAGGCGAAGGCGAAGGTTGTTTCTAGGTAATATTTTACCTTCACAAGTGCTGGAAGAGTGATGCAGAATATATCCAGTGCCACAGGAAATAAAACGTATACAGAGGTACGATCCGACAGTGTTGTCACATCGCTGAGACTCCGGGATGCAGTCGTTTTGATCCGTCGCACATTCATTGACATCTGTCAAAACAAGTATAAATAAATAAATAAAAATAAAAAAGACATTTATTTCCTGTTATTTCTTTTTACACACTTTGTTTCTTAAGAATAATAATACTAAAATTATAATTTTAGTATTTTTAGTAAGGTTAGTATTAATTAGTATGAATATTAAGTATTAGTATGTTAATAGTGGTTTATCTTAAATGTTAGTTTTAATTAAAAAAATAATCTTCAGGAACCCCTTTACGGGTATAGGCCTCCTGCAAATATTTCCATGCTTCTCTATCCTGTGCTACTTTCATCCAGAGTGGAGCAGCCGGCCTAGCATGACAAGCGCGACAAAATTTTGTCTACCGTTTTCTCGTGTTTTAATCGACTATCGCTTTATTTCTTTAGGGTCTAACATGACAATTACACTTAAAACTCGACTTTTAATATCAAAAATAGATATATTTGTCGAACGAGAGATATTTTCTATCAAAATTGTTATATAATATATCTCCATATCTTACATCTTAGTTTGTCTTCTCTCGTCCGCGACATATCTCGTGGCGGTCATGCTAGGCCGGCTGCTGTACTCTTAGTACTACAATATAATAAAACTTATGTAGGTACTTAAAAGGGACATTTCTGGCAATTCACCTAACAGTGTTTAATTTACTAATTTATTAGGAGATTCATAGCAAATAATATTTTTATTTAAATTTTTAAATAAACCAGAGAACCAAATAAACCAGGGAACCAGATTCCAGAAATCAGTGCCGTTGTGAATGTGTTAAATAATTTAAATTCTTACCAACACAAGCGCCAGTGGTATGGTCCAGCTCAAATCCCAATTTACAGCGACACTCGTGACTACCGTTAGTGTTCAGACAGCTTTGATACTGGTCACACAGGTGAGTGCCTTCTACACACTCGTCTATGTCTGAAAGGTATCAAATTAATGCAATTAAAATATATCATTAATATTTTTTGTTAAATTAATAAAAAGTTATATAAATCCTTCGGTTGATTGGTAATAAAAACTTATTTACTTCAAGGAATTCGGCATTGTTTATGAGTGATTTTTCCTTAAACTTACAAGTAAAAACCATTCTTAATAACATTTGGTCCTTCACGCCGAATATAAAACATTCTCAACCAGGTAAGGATTCGGAATCAATACTTATTAATAATGTTTAATGTACTTTAAAATACTAGACACTAAAATAATATTTAACTTAATATTAAAGAATTAAACATACCTTCACATACTTTGCTATCTGGATTCTTTCTCATTCCGTCAGGACATGAACTATCTACCTTGCTAAAAAATGAAAAACGGACATTTTAGTAATTTCAATGATATTATATATTTCTATAACGACGGTGTTTAATTGTTTAATTAACAAAGATAATTTGAAATTGAGATAAAATTCTAACTTATGCATATTTCTATACATAAGTTAGTAGTTAGCTTAGATTTTATGCAGTAGAGATTACATGACGTTTATTACATTTATATTCAAAATTTCATCAAATTATTGCACTTTTTGTAATGCTATTGGCACTTGGTACTGTTTCTGAAGCATGGAACTGTGTAAGGAATAGCATTAGAGTTATCTATACTAATATTTTAAAGAGGTAAGGTTTGTGAGTTTGTAGGGGGTAATATTGGGATCTACTGAACCGATTTTAAAAAGTCTTTCACCAATAGAAGGCTTCATTATCAGCTTTTCATGATTTTTTTATTTTAATTCAAGGTTTAACAATCGAATTAATGTCTGGAAAATTAATTTCAAGCTTTTATTATCTTTAAATAACATAATATTAAAATTACAGACATTATAAAATACTTTGAAATTTTTATAAAAAATAAATAAACAATCGCGTATGGCTCATAATTAGCAATGTCAGAAATGTCTGGCAATAAAAAAGTATGACTTATTTAAAAACAAAAAATTAAAAATTACGCCTCTTAAAATGCTTTTAAAATCCATGATTATCACCTGACAGGTAGGATGCGCACAAACGAACGCAACCGCTACCGCCTGCCAGACAGCCCAGACTCTAACCGAAAAAGCAAGATGGACGACATATCACAAAATCAGCTGACCTAAAATTCTTTCTCGAAAACGTTGGTACCTCCTATACTATAACATAGGCTTTTTTACATCTACATTGCACCAGTGCGAAGCCGGGTCGAGTGGCTAGTAATTAATAAAATACTTACCTATACTTAGGTTTACAGTCATACTCTCCGGGCACGTTGACACAAATCTGGTCTGATCTGCAGATATCCTGTCCATCTTCACATTCGTCAATGTCTGAAAATAATTATAATACTATATTGATTAGGATTGTAGAAAAAAATATATACAACTCATAAACACAAAAAGCTAATTGCAAAATATTTTTATTGTCTATTTTCTTTTTACTAACGCGAGTGTGACACATTTAAATAAAATAACTTTTACCCGACGATTTATCCTGACGTTTTTAATTATATTATCGTCTCAAGAAATGTTATTCACAGATGGTTGCTTTACATAAATTTATATACCTATGATAAACTTACTACACACTTTCATAAATAAAATTTAATAATTATTACTAATAATAAATACTAATTACAAACAGAATAGAGAAAAGTGAAACTACCTTCACAGATATTAGTATTAGGGTTGGTTTTGAAACCGGGCGGACAATGTTTGGACACCTTGTCCTGGCAGTAGAACGACCCGCGAGTATTTATACAGAACTGGGACATTTTGTTGCAGTCATCTTTATTCAAAGCACATTCGTCCACATCTGAAATAAAAAATGGCAATTACATCAGCTGAAAAATGTTTTTTTTTTATGTCAGATATCGACAGACGAGCATGAGGTTCACTTGATAGTAGGTGATACCTCAGATACAGAACATCAGTCAATGATGCGCTGTCAATCTACTTTTTACTTCGAGCGTTCGGAAATCCATAGACTGAAACCGAAACGCACATGTGCACTTCACGGTTTTTCCATCTATGATCTATGGTGTATATCCCCATCAGGTAATCTCTGTTAATTCTGATCCGATAAAATATTATGATAATATTATTTTATTAATTGGAACATCTATAAATTTCATAATTCTTTAATTTTCTTAAACTATGACAATTTGCCTCGATGCTGATTCAGTTCATCATCAAACATCACCATATTTTGACATTAGTGTTTCGAGTAATTAACTTGATAAATTCCAGCTATTCTATGTGACAAAATCTTAAACACGCGAGAACTACTCACGCTGAGGAAAAATAAGCCAGTACCAGTCAGTGAGCGCTGTATTTATCAGCAAAAGCTGAGTCATACCCTTTTGTGTCACAGCTAATCCGATACGAATTGGGACTCTTCATGTAACGAACATATTCAAAATGGTAACAAAGCTGGCTCTCTCGCTCCATGTAACGAACATATTCAAAATGACACCAAAGCGGCTGGCTCTCTCGTTTTGCTGTTATGGCTAAAGGTGACCACATAACATCAGCAAACTACCTGCTTATTTGACTTAAAGGTAGTTTACCACACCATAAAATTATATTATTAGTAACTTTCATAATATATTTCTTATTGATTTTCCCCCTGCCTTGTTCCTTTTTTGTACCTCAAATACATAATATAATTTTTCATACAATCAATCCACTTTTTGATTGTATAAGTGATGTGTTGGATCGAAAAAAATGTATATCCGATACGGATCCGAATACGGTATTTGATATCAAAATGCGCGGATACGGTATCCGGCACATCACTATTAAAAACACATACCGTCACATTCCTCATTTGGTCCCATTTTGAAGCCCGGTGGGCATCTATCCTCAGCCTGGGGTCGTTTGTTGGGCAAGTTAGCGGGGTCCCCGGACGTTCCGCCACACTTGTAACCTCCTATTGTATTCTCACATAGATAGCTTGGACACGGTGGATTTGGAAGCTTACATTCATTTATATCTGCAAAGCAGTAAAACAAAAATTGAAGCCGTTTTTCCGAACCGATACGACTTGGGAATCTTCGAGAAAGGAGTCAATTCATTCCTTTTGGTGTTGCAGATGTTTATGGGTGCCGATGATCACTTACTATACTCGTAAGGTGCCATTTTGCCTCATAAAAAAAATGGTACACACTTTTTTCTCACGTAAAAGACAGTTATACGAGCGAGAGTCTAATTTTATGGTGACTGAGTGAGAAAAAGATAGTGTATATTTCACTTTCAAATACATTATATAAAAATAAAAGTTCCTTAACTCTATTAATTAATATTAGTTTAGACAGTTAATCTCAGCATTTTCAAGCTCCTCTCTGTGTTTCTGTTACGCTGATTTTCAACGACAGCCTTTGACTTATCAAGACACGCAATAACGGACGCTTCATATTACGATTATTAAAAAGTAACTTCTTAGTAAATAAACAATATAAACAAAGAAAAATATTGCTCAGCCATATCTTCTATTCTATTTTTAGTTTGTGTATTCGGAAATCCATACACTATTTACCATAAAGGAATATCTCGCTCGTCTGCGAGACAAAGTTGTTGTAAGGTTGTTAGTTGGAGACGAGTGAAACAAATGAGTGCGACAATAATACTGATCTTTATTGATACTTACTTATGTTAAAGATACATATAATATAGCATACACCACACCTCCCTTATCGGAGAAAAAAAAAAATGATGTAACCATTTTTTTTTTAATTTTCTTACATTAACATTATGTACTTAAAAATAAAATATACTAGTCTAAAATAACACGATTACAATAAGTCTTACATTAAAAAAAAATCAAAAGAACAACAAATTTAACTTGGAATATATAGTTTTGTTCTGTTCTTATGAACAATATCTTTTTTACCATTTTTCATAATTTTAACATTACAGTCTAAATCTTCTAAAACAATATATGGTCCTAAATAAATGGGATCCATTTTGTTATCAGATGGATTTCTTAATAACAAATAATCTCCTTTCTTATAGTAAACAGGTTTTATACTTAAATCATATTTAATCTTTCTCTTACATTTACTTTTGTATAAATTATCACGAGCATCCTTCTGAGCTATTTGCAATCGATATTTAAACTCTTTGGCGTAATTATCGTGAGCATATAAAGGTTCTACCACACTACCATTGAAAGAACTTTGTATGAGACATCTTTTTCCAAAAACTAATTCGTGTGGCGTGTATTTAGTTTCAGTGTGTACCGTATTATTGTATGAAAAACACCAATACGGTACCCAACTACTCCAGCAGTTTGACCTATTCTCACAATTAATTCTTAAATACGCACCCATAGTTTTATGCGAGTTCTCCAGTGCTCCGATGCTCTCGTGATGGTAGGCTGTAGAAGTAAGATGATTTATTTTTAAGAGTTGACATATCTCTTGAATTGTACTCGAGAGAAACTCTGTACCCCTATCTGTAGCAATTTCACGGGGTATGCCAAATCTTAAAATGAAATTATCAACAAAAGCACGAGCTACACTTACCGTATCTTTGTTTTGCAATGGATATGCCTCTGTGAACTTTGTTAATTCACACTGTAACGTAAGTATGTAGCTATAATTCTGATCATCCTTCGGCAACGGTCCGACTATGTCTAAAAATACTTTTTCGAACGCCGAATTAGCCGTGCTTGTTATGACCATAGGTTGCCTAGTGTTTGTAGAATATTTTTGTTTCTGACAATGTTGACATTTTGAGACGTATTCAGTAATATCCTTCTGCATACTAGGCCAGAAGTAATATTTTGTTATGTTATTTTTCATTCTCCTAATGCCCGCGTGGCCACTAGTGGGCAATAGGTGAAAATCGTTTAATATTACACGTCTATCGTCTACATTATTTATACGTTGTACGCTATTATTAACAATACATATGCGTGGTCCGGACCACAATTTATACCCTTTTATTTCTTCGACAATTCCTGCGATAAACTCTTCATTCGATTTATTTTTGAGTATGCATACTTCCTCAATTTTTAATTTTTTACACACATCTGACAAATCTCTCACCAATCCGACTCGCGTTATTGGCGATCGAGATGTTGTCTTTACATATATAATCGACTTAATGGGTACATATATTAAATTGCCATAAGTTTGTATAAATGTTCCGCTTTTTATCAACGCTTTTAATTTTTTCTCATTTATTAGTGAAATCTCGGTTAAATGGTTCGGTTTTCTAATGATATCCACAACCCTGGGTTGCGCAGGCCCTGAGTTCGTGTCAATATTATCAACCGAATCATTACAACCGCTATTTCCTCTCTCCCTATTCTCCACTTCGCGATATTTAGATCTAGTCATCACATACGTATTGGGAATGCGTTCGTTTATATTTTTTAAATCCTCTGATGAAATAATTATTCGTGACAACGCGTCAGCAACCGAATTTTGTTTTCCTTTTAAATACTCTATAGTAAAATCGTATTCTTCTAGCTGCAATCGAAATTTCAATAGTCGGCTAGACGGATCACGCATACCGAACAAGTAAACAAGCGGTCTATGGTCGGTCTGTATCTTAAACCGTCTACCATATAAATAAGGTCGAAAGTACTTAACACTCCACACTATTGACAAGAGCTCTTTCTCAATAGTAGGATAATTTATCTCCGCCTTATTTAAACTTCGACTGGCATAAGCTACTGGTCGTCCATCCTTATTACACAATACCGAGCCTATAGCCTTACCAGATGCGTCTGTTTGCAATATAAATTCGTTATTTTTTGTAAAATCTGGGTACTGTAACACTGGCGGTTCCATTAAAGCAGATTTTAAGTACTGAAAGGCATTTTCACATTCATCCGTCCAAGCAAACGATTCATATTTCCGACACATTTTATTCAAAGGGTGGACTATTTCAGCAAAATTCGGAATAAATTTTCGATAATAGTTAGCGAAAGCTACAAAGCGCTTGACTTCATCGACACTTTGTGGCCTTGGATAATTTTTTAAGACTTTAATTTTTTCTGTATCGGGTTGAATTCCTTTTCCGGATATGATATGGCCTAAATAAAGAACTTCTTTTAGAAGAAACTGACATTTGACCGGATTTAATTTTAAATTTACTTTACGTAATCTACTGAAAATATCCATTAAGTTTTGATTATGTGAGGTCAAATTTCGTCCAAAAACGATCAGATCGTCTTGGTATACTAGACATTTTTCATAATTTAGACCCGACATTGCTATTGTCATCATCCTACTGAAACTGTTCGGACTCGATTTGCAACCTTGTGGTAATCTACATAACTGATATTGATTTTTGCCAGTTGTGAATGCAGTACACGGTCTACTATTTTTATTTAATTTAATCTGGTAAAATCCTTGATATAAATCTAAATGTGTGAAATAGATTGCTCCTGATAACGAATCTAAGATGTCTGTTATGTTAGGTAAAGGAAATTTATCGTCCTGTACCTGATTATTTAATTTACGGTAATCTATAACAACTCGCCATTTCTTTTCCTGAATAGAATTAGATTTTTTCGGAACGAGTAGCAAGGGACTAGACCATGGACTCCTAGCCTCCTCTATAATACCTTCTCTCAACATATTTTCGATCTGTTTATCTAATTCTGATTTTTGTGCATGTGGAAGCCGATAAGGTTTAGTATAAATCGGAGTACTGTCTGGCTTTAACTGAATGACCTGTTCATAAATAGGTGTTGTAGTTAGCTTATCCCCTGGCAAATAAAATACGTCCGGAAATTTCGCACAGATATTTTCAATAGATTTCTGTTCTTCCACGTTCAAATGTTTTAAATCTAACAACGAAAACAACGATTTTACTCGACTGGAATTCATAGCGGGTTTATCGAATTGACAAATATGATATTCACTTAATTTACTAATATTTATCGGAAAATAATTTAATTTAACATCCGTATCTCTCGTATTTAAGATGCGTATCGCTATTTTCCCATTTACTGGTTTGGAAATAGTATTTGCTAAAAATACGCCTTCACACAACTGCTGAGAAGCTATCACACAGTCTTCTTTTTCTTCTGATTTGATATAGTGCAATAGTTCGCAACGCGCTGGCACAACTAAGTAACTAGACGTTGGTGTCAAATTTTCAAAATGCATTGTTAACATTTCATTATTTTCAGAAGTTAATTGCAAAGTATTTAGTTCGAAATTTAAAATAGCTTGGTAATATTTAAGAAAATCCTGCCCTAAAATTCCATCAGTTTTACAAGGTAAGTTTTTAAAGATCCAAAATTTCTGAGTAAAAGTATATCTATTATTGTATCTAAGTTTCAAATAAACATAGCCTTCTGACAACACATCTCCTCCTATGCCGCTGACACTAATTTTCTCTTTATGGAAAGGCACGTGTAAACACGAAACTGACTCATATTTAATCGCCGAGATAGAAGCTCCTGTATCAATTAATAAATCATATTCTTTTTTGTCGATCGTAAATGATACTTTGTTTAAACTGTTACATGATAACACAACATTATTCACGAAAAAAATGATTCAGCGAATCTGTATTAGGGCTGTCAAATGTAGTTTCGTTTTCTGTGGATAAAATATTCACTTTATTACGTACGTTGCTCATACGTCGATTTTTTACAAAGCTACCCCTTGTCCGATAACTATTTCCGCGATAAATATTATTATATGGTACCTGAGACCGTTGAATCGATGGCCGTCCGCGTGTATTTTGCATTGGCCCCCTGGAACCATTCGTAAAGGTGCGAAGACCCCTGTATTGACTCCGCTGTGGTCTTCTGTATGAATTATATCGGTTATAGGGTTTATACATACCTATAAACTCCGTTGAAGTAGACTGCGTCTCTTCATCTAGGGCTGCCTGGATAGCTTCTGACAAATAATCAAAATTACGCGCCGCAATAATCGTACTTAATCGACGATCTCTCAGGCCATCGGCGAATCTCTTAATTGCAAGTTTTTCGTTTAACGGTCGCAAAATATTATAATTGCTAGAGACACCGTCTGCCTGGGAAATTGTCAAATCTACAAAAAGTTCCGAAATGTCTTTCCCAAAATCTGTTATAGATTTATTATTCTGCCGACAATGTTGCAGTTTTGTCTGCAGCGCAGTTTGACTTTTCCGCGGTAATAATAATCGTCGCATATCCTTTACAAGCTCATCGATAGTACTGTAACTAGGTAACAACTTAAGTTTTGCTTGCTGTGATAATCTACTCTTTAATACAAACTGAATTAATTTGGTTTTACATTCCTGTCCAGATAACAGAGAGCTATAATATTCTATATTTTCTATTAATTGTTTTGTATTATCATCATTATCAGTCATGACAGAGAGAAGACTGAGAGCCGTTTTTAAATCAAAAGTAAAAGTAGCCATGATTTTCGAACTAGATTCCTCACTAGAATTTCCAGAACACAGTGAAATTATTTCTGAATATAAACGATTAAATTCGCTACAAATATTATGCACTAAAGAAATTTCTTCATGTGAATAATCACTCGAATTTGATTGATAGATATCTATATAAGTATTATATCGTAATAAAACTTTATTTGCTTCCTCTCTTTTTAATTTTAAAATGTCACCTTTCCTACGACTGGAGCCTATCTTTATCAAATATGTTCTTATATTTTTTAATTCATTTAAAATTAAAATTAATTCCTCTGCCATAACCAATAGTAATTAATAGTAATCATTACAATATCATATTCATATAAAATAAAAATACTGTTTACTAAGGCATACTTAGTAATACAAATTTCCAACAAGAAAAAAAAAAAAATATAATTATTATAATTGTAAAATAGTATCGTATAAAAATTGCACCAAAAATTGCATAATAAAATATAAAACATAAAGTATATAAAATTTATAGTGTAATTAACATCATTATTAAATTTTACACTTATTCATAGTGTAACTACTGTTAAATATAATTACTTAGGTTAGATATAGGTACATAACTATACAGACTATAAGATACCGAGCACTTCACTTATAACTTTTTTTTTTCACAATCACAACACATCACCGAGTTTGAGCTGATGCCGACGCATGATGCTCGAAAGCCTCATCAGGGTCCGCTCGTCCAAACTCCTTTGAATTCCTTGTCTTGGCACTACCAGTGGGTGGTCCAAGTTGTAGCCATATTTACACCACTGGGCCAATGTAAACCGGGCCCCAAACTTTGCGGTATCAAACTCTTTTTCTTTGAGAACCACATCACATAAATTTATTTCATTTTAAAATATATCAATTATCGTTGATGCATTCCATCACTCGTAATATAATATGCACAGGTATTAAACGCGGTCCTTATATGGAAATCACGCGCCGCGCGTGTATGTTCTCATCCTGGCAGGGTCGCCATGTAAGGTTGTTAGTTGGAGACGAGTGAAACAAATGAGTGCGACAATAATACTGATCTTTATTGATACTTACTTATGTTAAAGATACATATAATATAGCATACACCACATTGTCGACAACTTTGATAGACCAGATTTCTCGATCGACAAATATCTCTACTTTTGACATTAGAAGTTAAGTTCAAGTGTGTCATGTTAGACACGAGAAAACGGGTCGACAAAAGACGTGGTTGTCATGCTAGGCCATCTGATAGCGAAATCAAGCGAAGGTCCTAGATACTCAGAGTTTCCAGATATAGGGACAAGAATAAGAAAAAGTGGAAACCATACCATCACACGCGTTATTAGCAAGATTCCTTGCGAACCCCGGAGGACACTGGCCTTTGTCGTGAACTTTAGGATGTTTGAATGGTATACACTTGTATGAGCCAAGGATATTGAAGCATTGCGTGTTCGGCAGACATACGGGCGGGTCTAGCACACACTCGTCAATATCTGTGAAAAAATATTGAATTAATGTTTTTTTTAATTCTGTGATTTTAAAGGAAATAAGAGATTCAAAATAACTATTTTAAACATTGCAAGTGCTAAAATATATTTTAATTAAAAAACTGGCCTTGTGCAAGTTGGACCTAAAAGTAAAGATTTTTCCAATAAAAAAAACTAAAAATTTACGGTATTCTTATTTGCGAGTGTCAAAATATGCGTTTAAAAGGCCGTATATTTTAATTGTGACTCAGAAATTTGTCTTAGGGATTGCAGATCTGAGTAATATCAACTTGATACCTCCACACAATAAAAGAGTACGTAACCGTAAAAAATACGTAAGTATGTAATGTATATATAAGTTTTTTAGATCAGCGTTCTCCATCGTAGACTACGTTATCATAAAGGACATGGTGAAACAATGGTCAAACGCTGATCTAATTAAAATATGTTAAAAAAATCAAAAACAAGACTGAAATAATTTTTATTAGGTAATACCAAGAACCTAAACTGAATATAATATACATAGAATTCCTGATAATTTACCTTCACATGACTTCTCATCGTCCATCAGCCGGTAACCACGCCTACACGAGCACTTCACTTCGACGCCATTATCGTTGCATTTATGCTGGCATGGATTATGTGGCTTACACCTATTCTTTGTCACCTGTCAACAATATGTGGATGACCTTACTTAGAGCTTATTACCACCAGCACCAATAGAAAGCTACGGCGAGTAACATAGGCTATTGTGTATAGTACATTGTAGCCGTGTGAAGCCGGGGCGTGTGCTAGTTTTAAATAAAGTTACATTTAAATACGATAACTTTTATCGGATTTTGTCTATGTTTTATTTATTCTTATTTATTACTAGCCGTCCCCGCCCGCCCGCTTCGCTGGGCGAATTGTAAAGGATAGACGAATATGAACTATCCACATAAATTTGAAAAAAAATGGTAAAGGGTTGATGGAATTCAAAAAATGAATAGCCTAAAACCTTCTACAATGAATTCCGCGTCGAATGGTCATGGTATCATGCCGATCGGTCCAGTAGTTTTCAAGTTTATCGATAACAAAGAAAAAAAAAGTTGCTTATATATTTATAGATAGATAACGATAATGTTTATTATTTCTTAGATGTATTTTTTCAAGTAAAAGAGCGACCCCCTTTACACAAAAAGATATTCGAATGTGGTCAAAAAATTAAACCTGTGTGTATTAGATAAAGGTAAATATAATTTTAAAGTGGAAGGCTTTATTTATTTTTGGCATAAGAATGTTTACAAAACAATAACTTGGAGCTTACCTCTTTACAATTTCTTCCATCAGACATTAACATGAAGCCAGGATTGCATTCGCATTTGTAGGAGCCTGGTATTGGGATGCAATGATGAGCACAAAGTTCGTTCGGAGCATATTCTTCACACACTGAATACACTTCTGTAAGTCAGTTAATTGAATTTTAATAAACCTAATGGAATTTATGTCAACAATTTGAATGAATGAATTTATTCATAAAAATACAATTTAATTATTTACATTAATATCTATAAAAAATACATATTTATTTGTTTTATTTTGTATTCTTCATTGGAAAACTATGTATATGAGCATATATAAGTGCAATAGACAAGCTATCGCTTTCAGCAATCTGTTCCAGGCAAGCTTGAGCAACAATAAAAAGTGTAGAGCGTAAGGTTCGTGAAGGTACTTGCATATATTTAAATGACTTACTTAATTTGTAAAAAAAAATAAAGTAAAAACTATTCAAATTGCCAAAAATTTGATTTTTTATTAACTGCATTCAAATATAAGATATTAGACTCTGATATTCCATTTTTGAAATCATTTTCTGTGGCAGTATTACGGCCGAACATTCAAACGCTAATCAGCATTGATTAAGTATTGCTGTCCCTGTTATTTACATACGAAAAATGAGAGATATAAGATTTTTTTTTTCATTTTGAGAAGCCAGCAATTTTGTGTATTGTCTAATGGAGACTTAAAATAATTATATTTTTTTAAAATAAGGGTTTATTTACCATCATCTTTCTTAAAAACCGATATAGATGTCCGCTGAGTGGGTTTAACACCTGACTTCTCATCTGCTGAATTCTGTAATGAAAAGCGGCTTCAATAAATAGAAAACAACCAATAATATGATATAATTAAAGATAATTAATTATTTATTTTAAAGAGGAAAGAATTGTTTATTTGTTTGTTTGTGACCCATTTGTGTGACTGTTTCACTGAATGACTAAAAAAGACACACTTAAAACACAAAAAAAATAATTAAAAAATATTTATTCCTGTTCTGTCCTAGAAATAAGCATTTGATTATTATTGTACTGAATCGTAAACAAACCTTACAACACTGTGAGAAGGCGTCCGTAATGAGTAATTGCTCAGCAGTTTTCCCGTTGACAGCTATGTTGCACGCAGCTCCGCCTCGACTCTTACCAATAGTCGACCCCGTTAGGCATTGCACGCAACATTTCTGTAATATATTGATTGATGATAAGCATACATCCCATCAAAAACATAACAAAAATACACAAGTCTCGCAACGCAGTCAGTGGCGGCGTAAAGCTTTGGTCTGGTGATCATGACGCACAACGCTGCGGTATGCGCCGCAACGCAGCGTCACGACGCAGCATTTAGCGTCCCTGCGGAGAGGTGGTCAGTTGATTTTGCCGCAGCTACCAAGGTAGTCGTGAACATGAACAATTTTTCTGTAATTTGTCATATTGACTCAGTGACGCACACCGCATAGCAGCGTTGAACCGAGAATGACGCCGCGCTGTGCGGCAGTACACCTCCCCACTTCACCGCGCTTGCCCCTCGCCGCTGACGCATACTGCGACGGAACAAGAGAACATTCTCGACGTTTTTCATATGATTGAGTGTCCGGCAACGCATACCGCATACCGCAGCGTTGTGCGTCATGATCACCAGACCAAAGCTTAAGACCTAATTTTTATGTGGGCAAGACTATATTGTCTTTTATTAACGCGAGTATCACACATTTAAATAAAATACTGTAAGATGTGTAATGTAAAATTAGAAGCATTTAATATGTTTTATTTTTTATTGACGTTCATAGATGTACATTGTGTTACCTAAATTAATAGATTATTTTTGAATTAATTGAATTAAATATGGCAACTTTGTGACATTTCAAATATCAGACAACTGTCATCTTTCTGTCTCCACTCTCCCCGCGACCACGGTTGCTGTAAAGCATCCGAAACGTCGGGATAAATAATTTAAACAATATAAATAATAAATCGCGTTTTAATCTTGTATACAGTATTTTATTTAAATGGGCAAGATTAATTTTGCGGGGCCCTCTGCCTGCAAAAACTTTTTTGGCGCGTTCGCGGCTTTTAAGTAATGCATAAATTTTCGGGGCGCGAGGCCCCCTGGGTCGCGAGGCCGTAGGCGGTGGCCCACGTCGCCCCCGCCTTACGCCGCCTCTGAACGCAGTATGCCGTAAAAAGTTGGGGAATCAAACCGATTTACATGATGCAAGTTTCTTGTATGTTGCATACAATTAAATTGAAACTATAAATGACTTGCATGGTAAATATCACGTATATTCTTAATTTGTTATACAAGTTTTGTTTCAATACTTTTCTTGGTGTAAACCAAGGACTGAATACCGGTTAATTTACTATGGGAGTTATACCGGTATAATAAAGGTTTTTGTTAATATTCTTTCGTTTTTATTCATATTTACTGAAAAAAAATTCCGTGGTAAGTTTAGTGTGTGTTACTCTTTAAAACTAATATCACGGTATCTCAGTCAGACGCGTATTTTGGAAAATAAAAATTAACCGGTTTCTGACCTTGGTGTAAACATTGACGAGCTCGTTGGCGCGTTCAATAGAACATGTGCACCGATGGGTCGTGGGTTCCGAATCCCACCGAGACGACATGCTTATAATTTTCTGTAGGCATGTCTTTCCTACTTCTAGTAACTTCGAGCTTTGAACGGGTGTGAGGAAAATCGAAATTCCGTCCGGGTCCGAAACGAACCACCGTTCATAGGTGGAAAAACCGTGAAGTGCATATTGCGCGTTTCGGTTTCAGACTATGGATTTCCGAATGTAAAAAGTAAGTTGATAGCGCATCACTGACTGATGTTCTGTTGCTGGGGTATCACCTACCATCAAGTCTGCTTGTCTGTCGATATCTATCATAAAAAAATAGTTGCTTACAATTCTTGGATGTCAATTATTGCGTTTAAATTATTTCATTCTCATTGCTCCTGGCTGTACAAGAAAATGCGCCTTTTAACTAATCTGGTTAATTCAGTACCTACCTATGGGAGCAGCTATTCAACTACTTTGTAATAAATTGATACCTTAATATTGTCTTTTATTAACGCGAGTATCACACATTTAAATAAAATACTGTATACCGGATTAAAACGCGATTTATTATTTAAATTATTTATCCCGACGTTTCGGATGCTTTTCAGCAACCGTGGTCGCGGGAGACTGAAAGATGACAGTTGTCTTATATTTGAAATGTCACAAAGTTGCCATATTTAATTCAATTAAATTAAAAATAATCTATTAATTTAGGTAACACAATGTACATCTATGAACGTCAATAAAAAATAATACATATTAAATTACTAATATTACTAATATTAAATGCTTCTAATTTTACATTTACTACCAGTTCACAAATCAAGGGCGTAGAGCGGACGAGAAGAACTGGCAAGAAACTCGCCGCGCCACTCTTTTTAATCGCCAAGTTTTTGTTTTACAATCTTTACATATTAACGCCATCTATTCCTACGGAGTTGATATTTACTGTAATTTTCTATATTATGACAATGACAATGAAAACAAGAGGACACCGTTAGTCAATATTGTCATAATATAGAAAATTACAGTAAATATCAACTCCGTAGGAATAGATGGCGTTAATATGTAAAGATTGTAAAACAAAAACTTGGCGATTAAAAAGAGTGGCGGCGAGTTTCTTGCCAGTTCTTCTCGTCCGCTCTACGCCCTTGATTTGTGAACTGGTAGTAAATGTAAAATTAGAAGCATTTAATATTAGTAATACCTATTAGTAATTTAATATGTATTATTTTTTATTGACGTTCATAGATGTACATTGTGTTACCTAAATTAATAGATTATTTTTAATTTAATTGAATTAAATATGGCAACTTTGTGACATTTCAAATATAAGACAATTGTCATCTTTCAGTCTCCCGCGACCACGGTTGCTGAAAAGCATCCGAAACGTCGGGATAAATAATTTAAATAATAAATCGCGTTTTAATCCGGTATACAGTATTTTATTTAAATAATTGATACCTTGTTAGCTTACAACATTTTATAGCTACCATATCAATATTCTATTTTTTATTAATAGTTAAACAACATTAAACTATACGTATAAACCTTCCTCTTCAATCACTCTATCTATTGAGGAAAACCACATTAAAATCCGTATTATTTATTATTTAGTAAGTTTCGTAAGTATTTTTATACTAATTCTTGCTGCACCTTCTACTCTATTTTGTTATTTTTTTCCCTTCCTGAGGTTTGCCTGGAAGAGATCGCATATTGCGATAAGGCCATCCTCTTGTACAATGTTTAGCTTTAGTTTTTACTGCTTGTATAATTGGTTTTTGTGTACAATTAAGTATAATATTCTATTCTATTCTATTCTAAAATCCGTTTTTAAAAAGATGCGGGAAGCGACTTTGATAATAGAGATTAATTTCGAAATTCGCATGAAATATTTCACGTATATGATACGAAGCAAAATTCCGACCGTCTCATAAATGTTATCATATATCTTGAGATAACAGAGTGCCTAATTACCCACTTACCTACTGTTTAGATAAGTGATACTCTTAGATCTAAGCATCATAAGCATCCTCATATTACTTCATACCTATGCGTATGAGATATTCATCCATATATTTAAGGAGGATACCTACTCAGTCAACACTTGAGAACTGTCAAAATATCAAATATGTATACATTTTTTTTATGTTAGATATCGACAGACGAGTATGAGGTTCACTTGATGGTCGGTAATACCTCAACTACAGAACATCAGTCAATGATGCGCCGTCGACCTATGTTTTTACTTCAAGCATTCGGAAATCCATAGATTGAAACCGAAACGCGCAATATGCACTTCACTGTTTTTCCATCTATGAACAGTGTCGGAATTTCGATATTCCTCCCACCCGTTCAATGCCCGAAGTTACCAGACGTGGAGAAGATATGCTTATAGAAAATTATAAACGTCGTCCCGGTGGGATTCGAACCGACGATCTATCGATGCGCGCGGCAGGTGTTCTTAGCCGTGAGCGGAAATTACTGGGGTCAATCGGTCCAAATATTTTTGGCTTTAACGAGAGAATTTAATATCTAATTAACTCAAAAACTACTGCACCGATTTTAATAATTTTTTCACCAATAGAAAGCTACATTATCAGCGAGTAACATAGCATGTTTTTTTGTGTGTAGTACATCTGTTTCTAGTTACCTTAGAAGACTCTGGCGTCGAAGCACAAGTGTTTGTACTCGTTGCTACATCAATCCCGCTCTCACAATCTCTCTTCTTCCTATAAAAAAGATATTTGTTATTGATTCCCAAATCAGGGACTGAAATCGGTTAATTTTTATTTTCCAAAATACGTGTCTGTATTTTTTCCAGTAAATTTGAATAAAACCGAAAGAATATTAACGAAAAGCTTTATTATACCGGTATAACTCCCATAGTAAATTAACCGGTATTCAGTCCTTGGTTTCGATGGCTCGCGAGTTCGAATCCCACCAGCCGGGCTAGCATGACCGCCACGAGATATGTCGCGGACGAGAGAAAACAAACTAAGATGTAAGATATCTCGATATATTATATCTCGACATCGACAATTTTGACAGAAAAGATATCTTGATCGACAAATATATCTATTTTTGATATTAAAAGTCGAGTTTTAAGTGTAATTGTCATGATAGACTCGAAAGAAATAAAGCGATAGTCGATTAAAACACGAGAAAACGGTAGACAAAATTTTGACGCGCTTGTCATGCTAGCCCGGCAGGAAGCTATTTTATAAATTTCTATAAACATGATTTCTTACACCTGATTCCTTCCAAGGGATGGAAGGAATATTCCGACCTGGTAACAAACCACCATTTATATATGGAAAAACCGTAAAGTACATGTTGTGCTTTTCGGTTTCGGTCAACAGCACATCATTGACGTTGTTCCGGGGCTGAGGTATCAAGTGATGCAACTGAACAAGAAGGGCAATGATAAAAACAGACGCTCATGTTCGCTTGATCGTAGGGCAAGTATGCGCTGTCGACCCATTTTTAATTTTAAAACGTATGTTTCCTCAATAACTAATAATATTGTGTCAAATTCTATGGTGTAAATAAATAACAATTTATAATTAATTTCGAAATGATCTTGACCCAAATTATTTTATTTAAACCTCTCCTTATATGTTTAACCACAAGTTGCTATTATAGTTTCAAGTTTAGGAATTATAAGTCTTAATACACATAAATAGAGTTCTATTTTGCATGCATTGTTTGTATGCAATACATAAATCAAATAGTTAAAGAAACAAATGTGGGTGTTTACAAACTCCAAATCAGGTCATTACAAAGTCTGTTACTAGGAATTTTATTTCTGGCTTCGTAATAAAATATTATGGTAAGACATAAAGGAGACCGCCCACTACACCGTATAATACTATGACCATACTAGAAATGTGTCAGTAAAAAAATTATTTGTATTGAAATGTATGAGACTATGTCCCAGAAGATATAATACACAATTACTGACCACCACCGTCGTTTATTCGAACAAGAGCTCTTTCAAACACGATATAATCATAATAGGAAAAAAACAATTATGGAAAAAAAACAATATTGTTTGTATCACAGTTATAATATAATAGTTTACCAATAGAAATAATAGAATGTGATAATAAGAATATTTTCAAAACTAAACTTAAAAATTATATTAGTAGTAATTTTAAATAGTAAGTAAGTCAGAATGTTATTAATAAGGAAAACTTTTGTATCTCATTTTAAGTGAACTACATGTTCTTATGAGATATAAATTCTTTAAACCTATATAATACTACCTTGCGATCCGATAGGTCGCGGGTTTGATCACGACATGTCTATAATCAATACTTCTTTTATAAAGAGGAAAGTTTTTTTAAGACCTATTTGAAAAATTCTTTCACCAATAGTAAGTTACATTATCAGCGAATAACATAGGCTTTTTTGTGTAGGTATAGTACATCTCGCTCGAGCAATCGGAAATCTATAGAATGAAACCGAAACGCGCAATGTGCACTTACGGTGTTTCCATCTATGAACGGTGGTTCGTTACCCGGCCGGAATTTCGATATTCCTCCCACCCGTTTTATGCCCCAAGTGACCAGACATAGGGAAGACATATTTATATAAAACTAGCGACCCGCCCCGGCTTCGCACGGGTAGTAGAGCACATTATGCCTACATGTTTTGTCACACGCTTGAATTTATTTCCCCGCGATTACTTCTAAAATGTTAAATTATATGGTGTAAAAGATTATAATATTGTTCATGAAATGCTTAAGGTACCTAACGTACGTAAACATTTACGAATCTATTCGTGAAAACCCCATGAAAATCCGTTCAGTAGTTTAAATAAAATACTGTATACCGGATTAAAACGGATCTTCGGATCGGATTGAATTGAATTGAATATGGCAACTTTGTGACATTTCAAAAATCAGACAACTGTCATCTTTCTGTCTCCCCGCGACCACGGTTGCTGAAAAGCATCCGAAACTCGGGATAAATAATTTAAACAATATAAATAATAAATCGCGTTTTAATCCGGTATACAGTATTTTATTTATATGTGTGATACTCGCGTTAATAAAAGACAATATTATGTGCACATATGCAAAACAGATAGACAGACACGGCGGAGGACTTTATTTTGTATATAGTGATTTTGATTTTTTTTTTGTTGTTCAAACGAAGCAAAGGCTTACTGGAAATATTCTTTGCAGCATTGGTCCATAGCGAATATGCAGAGGGTGCCGAAAGCTGATGGAACTTCAGGTGGAATGGAGGAGGAGCAGTCTTCAGAAGTGTGATTCCTGGCATATGTAGTTCCCTGGTTACAACACAGTTGCGTTGTTTCCGACATTTGATCCGCAAGTGAAGCTGTAATAATACGATTTTTATTAAAATATTTAAAAAATAAAATAAAAATATACATCATAATTAAGAAAAATAGAGATTAATCTATACTATAATATACTATACTATTACTATTACTATATTATAATTTTACTAGCAAAACGCCCCGGCTTCGCACGGGTGCAATTTAGATGAAAATAAGTTACACGCTGATAATGTAGCTTTCTAATGGTGAAAGAATTTTTAAAATCGGTCAAGTATTTTTTGTATTAAATCGTAACAAAACCACAAAAATTGAAGAAAATGACAAAGTATATACAATACTACCCCTCGCAGCATTGCTCGCTGCGCTGCGCTGCTTGAAGCCGCACCGGCCGTAAACATAACGGTGACATGACTGTAATAGTTAGAGATATGCTGCCGCTGATTTTTTGTAGATAATGGTGTGTTCTAAAAAAATGTAGTATATCATTTTGTTCTATCATCAATAGTTTTCGCAGCGCACGCGATGTAAGGTAGTTTTTTGATATTTTTTTCACACCTTGGATTACGTTATCGTAATTTTAGTAAGGATGCCTATTTTTTTTGAAAATGAAATATAGCCTATGTCACTCAGAAATGATGTAGCTTTCCAACAGTGAAAGAATTTTTCAAATCTGCCAAGTAGTTTCGGAGCCTATTCAATTCATACAAACAAACAAACAAACAAAAAATCAAACCTTTCCTCTTTATAATATTAGTATAGATATAGATAATAATATTATAAAGAGGAAAGACTTGTATTTTTGTATGTTATGAATAATCTCAAAAACTACTGGACCGATTTTGAAAATTCTTTCACCAATAGAAAGCTACATTATCAGCGAGTAACATAGGCTTATAGGTGTATAGTACATCTACATTGAACCCGTGTGAAGCCGGGGCGCATTGCTAGTAAGTAAATATAATAATATTCATAGATAGAAAACACTTGGTTTTAGATCAAAGTTAAAATTGAATTAAACACTTATTCAATTTATAAGAATGTAAAAAATACATGAAGTATCTACTACATTATGTAGATATGTCTTTACGATAAGTTCTTAATGTGCTAATTAAATAATTTCTCAGCGAGTTAAGTGATGTTTAAGTACTCTGTAAGTGTAAACAGATTTGAAAATTGAAGTTGATTTCAGTTAAGGGTAGGGTTGCCACTCGTATAGTGTCCTCTATTTCGTGTATATTTTTTAACTAGCTGATGCCAGCGACTTCGTTCGCGTAGGCTTCATCTTAAGCTAAGCTTTTGAGCAATGTTTCTTCATATGATATATTCATATCCACTATTACACGAATACATAGGTATTGAAAGCGACGAAATAATCAAACTATGTCACTGTTATTGACGTCTGTCAATTCGAAAAAGTTCAACGCGAGTCAGTTTGTATTGCAATTTGTTGGCACCATGCAAATAATATTTAAATGATGATAACTTTTCTTTCCGACAACCGATTTCGATGAAACAAAGCCTATATGTTGCCCCGGGCTTTGCTTAATATATTTGTGTAAATTGTATTAAAATCGTTCCAGTATCTTCGGAGATTAGCCCGTACAACCAGACAAACAGATAAACAGACAAAAAGACAGAGAAACAAAAAATAAAAAAAATCTGGTTTTGTTCTATTTCTCTTCTTACATCCCCCTGATTCAGTTTTTATCATTATTTTTCTATGTACAGACATTTGACCTCTACAGTTTTATTATATGTATAGAAGATATACGAGTACATACAACATAAAAAAGTACGCTAATATACTTTATTTAGAACGAAAAACGTAACCCTATTACATGTTATATACAAACGGATCACGGATTTCCATATCAATGTCTAACAGCCTAAAAGGGATAAACGAGATTTTTGTCAAAATACTTATTTTCTTTCTTTTTTTTTGGCTTTTTTTCTTATTATTTGCCTTTTTTCTGCTTGATTTGGTCTATTTTGATGAATCTACGGCATACTTTGTGTACCTATCTAAATATATTTATAACATTCTTTTGTTTTTTTTTCAGAACTTTAAATGACTTTCCTGTAAACTTGTGGAATGGCGGTTATCCCTTGAAGCGACATCTACAATCTGCGCCTAGAATCAATATGAAGACCTCTAATCCTGAATCGTGCTGAGTAAATATACAACATCTCGACATCAACCACATTATGGCCAGTCAGTGGTTCGACTGGTCGAGGATCCTCCCTTTAGGTTGGAGGAAAAGCACATCTCCTTTCTTCCACACACTTTTTGTGCTGTGTGTTTTTTGTGTGTTTGGCATCGATATGCTGCGGCTTTTCATATCCTACCTGTACCTACTTTTGACTCGCCCTTTTCGAAGACTTATACAACATATAGATATAGATGGAAAAACCGTGAAGTGCACATTGCGCGTTTCGGTTTCAGTCTATGGATTTCCGAATGCTCGAAGTAAAAATTATGTCGACAGCGCATCATTGACTGATGTTCTGTGTATCACATACCATCAAGTGAACCTTATGCTCGTCTGTCGATACCTGACATAAAAAATAAAATATATGTGACTATCAAACTAAAAAAAACCGGAATACAAAAATATTTTTTAAAATATATTTCATAGGGTAGGCAGAGATCGCGTAATTCCATATGCTGCGATCCTTGCATACCACTTTCGCTTCTTCCAATTTTATCAAAGCTTTCATATACGTTTTTAAATATTTTTTAATGATAAAAATTGTTCTATAAATAAAAAAAGTATTTTATTTGTCCCAAAATAGGTGGCAACCCTTGTTAAGGCTTTCACTGACCGGTTTGGAACGAGTTGAACAAGGAATTATTAAAAAAGCATGTAACTTTTTCATTAACAACTTGAAAATACTTTGCATGTCGATCAAAATTGAGATTTAATTAAGAGTTAAAATGAATTCTCCGAAAAAATGTCGCCCAGACTTTGCTGTTTCTTTGAAACAGACGTTCACACATCAGTTTTATAGAGTAATTAAACTCTTCAGAGGTCATTTTAATGAATGTCTTCATTATTTTGCAATTCCCTTCCTTTGTTGGCTAATCCATGCATGTTTTATATCCTTCGAAATGGTTCTTAGTATGTCTAATCATACTTAATCAAAACCGGTTCAGCAACTGAGCCATGTAAAAGTTACAGACAGACATTTCAAGTTCCTTTCGCGAAATAGCTTTCAGATAGTAGGATTTTCTCCGACTTACTTGACACTTATCGTCATAATTTGGCCAATTAACTCTATATCGTTTTAAATTATTATTATGATGTATAAATAATAATATTTAAGAGTTACACCAAAATCCGTTCAGTAAATTTTGCATAAAAGAGTAACAAACCTTCACATCTATACATACATGTAATAAAACTGTAGAGGTCAAATTTCTGTACATAGAAAAAAAATGCTAAAAACTGAGTCAGGGGGATGTAAGAAGAGAAATAGAACAAACCCAGTTTTTTTTTTTTTTGTTTCTCTGTCTGTTTGTCTGTTTGTCTTTTTGTACGGTCTAATCTCCGAATTTATTTTAACTTTCATGAACTAATATTTTATAATATTCCCAATATATTTATAAATTCCAATAAAACTATGTATTTTACAAAACAATTTTAAGCTTTGTGTTCAAAAAACGTTAATAAAGTTTGCTTTTTAAAGTAACGTAGAAAAATAAGTAAGGAAAAAGAAACTCTAGCCTCCTCAATAAGATCCCTTACAGAGTAGGCTTACACAATATGTCCATTAAAAATCACACTAACAAACTAAACTTACCGTCAACACCATAGGGGTAGAACACAACCCCGACAACTAAAATTAAATACTTCCACATTATCACCATTATAAACAATCAATTGAAATTTATCACAAACACTAAAATTCTGTTTCTTATCGCTCCATCTCACTGTGTATCCATTGGTGTGAAAGAGACAGAACGGTCGCGTGTGTATAATTGATTTTTTAAATCAAAAATGATCCATAAATCCTTGATCGCGGTGCGCAGGAGTGTGCGCCGGGTGCGTACGGAACGCAATCTATTTCGGTCTTACTTCATCGCAGCCGTCTCTCTCAGGCCAAAGATTATTAGCTTTCGCTTGCTAAAGTTGTATAGCACTTAGATAAAGAGGTATAATATTGCTGACATAAGCCAAAACACATTATGTCAACTAAAGCTATTTTGGGGAGATTTATATTTTGCAAATTTCTCTTTCTTATTAACTCAGGAGATATTAATATTTTTATGGGCTTTTATTAATTAAAATCAAGTAAGCTTTGTCTGGCTTTAATGAATTGATACAGACTGCTATGTTAGAAACGCAAAAGGACCTTTAGTATGAAATTTAACTTATTGTTTTACGCAATTTTTTGGGGGGGAATAAGGCTAAATAGGTACTTATTATTTAAAAATATATCAATTGAAACAAAAATATATAACATTTCTAGATAATATTGGTTCCATAATTGTAGATTCCTTTTTTTGTTTATGAGTAAAAGTTTAATTTGTCCCCTTACAAAGAACCACTAAAATAAGAGAGAGTTTTGAAAGCTTGTATCTCCTCGTTGGATATAAATTACGTATATTTTAATTTTACCCGACACTAACAGATAGATCATTTAAAAAGGAACATTTTGGAAGTTTTATTTTTTTTAAGACTTTTTAAATTTGTTTTTAACGAAATTTATTCAAAAATTTATCCATAGGTATTCTCTAGTTACGCTTAGGATATCGGTATTCAGTATGGCGTAAGAGGTAACAAATTAGAAATTAGAATTTCTATGTATATCTGATGAATTTATTAATTATTACCACGTAGTGAAATCTAAGATAACACTGTTAATCTAATAAACTATTTATGAAGGTATTAAGTAATATTAACATTATAAACGACTAGCAATGCGCCCCGGCTTCACACGGGTGCAATGTAGACGTACAATACACAAAAATAGCCTTTGTTATTTGTGAAATAATTTTTAAAATCGGTCCAGTAGTTTTTGAGTTTATTCATAACATACAAAAATACAAATCTTTCCTCTTTATAGGTAATGTTAGTACAGATCTGTCACATCTGTTAAATGCCTACTCTATATTCTCCCTCCCACAAAATAATGAAGTATTCAAGACGTATAAGACAGGACATCAATTAACAATTTGTTGCCAGTGATTTCCAATTAAAATTCCCGATGGTTTGTTTTCTCGTTAATTTTTTTAGTAATGTGTTTATTTTAAACTAGCAACACCGCACGGTTTCTCACGCCTAAATTAAAAGCTTTATTCTGTTTTTAAGTTCGGATATAGATATAATTTCAAAAATAAATCTAAAACAAAACTGGAATGAATTGGTTTCAAAAACGAGCCTATATTTTTTTAAAGTCCGCCAACGCACCTGAGACATGTACTTATGTACAAACATTAAGTAACCCACCTTCTCGGTTGTCTGCTCTGTAATAAAAAAAGTTATCGCATCAAGATGACCGTCTACGTAAAAATATCAAAGACTTTAAATTTACTGTATTATATATACTTAGAGTTTAATATACGATTCTTCATTCATATTTTAAGCGATAAGGTACACCTGCGTACGCGCATCTTATTTTGCATTTGCATGGAAATATAACCCGCGGAGGCTATTCAAAAGAAACAGTCTAACAACTGATATTAAATAAATAAAGGTAGAATTCACGGAACAAGGAATGCGCATCGTTTATTTGTGTCTGCGAAGACACGAACCCGCGGTCGATTCTTGTTGTTCCCTGACCTCAAGGTCAATTGATAAGAGCTTGTATGCAGACCCTTATCTATTTTCTATAAATTAATTATCATTTCTATATTAATAATAGTCGGATGCGTAAATAATTTGCTTTGAAAGTAATTAATTACGAACATGCGTCACAGATTGAAGATATTATTTTTTCGTTTATATATATTTTTTGATTATTATAGTTAATTACTTAAAGATGTCATGTAGAACATGGTGTAATGGTTGCAGCTCCTTACAAAATATTTGTAAAACAAAAACTTGGCGATTAAAAGGAGTGGCGGCGAGTTTCTTGCCAGTTCTTCTCGTCCGCTCTACGCCCTTGATTTGAGAACTGGCAGTAAATGTAAAATTAGAAGCATTTAATATGTATTTTTATTGACGTTCATAAGTGTACATTGTGTTACCTAAATGAATAAATGATTTTTGAATTTTTTTGAATTAAAATGTCATAGATGTAAAAACTGTGAAGTGCACATTGCGCATTTCGGTTTCAGTCTATGGATTTCTGCTCGAAGTAAAAAAGTAGGTAGACAGCACATTATTGACTGATGTTCTGTGGCTGAGGTATCACCTACAATCTAGTGAACCTAATGCTCGTCAGTCGATGTCTAACATAAAAAAAACATTTTTGTATTCTAAGTCTTTGGGTAGGTTGGTTTGGACATATAGAAAAGATGAATGAAAGTAGGGAAACGAAATAGATTTATGAATCTAGTGTGAGTGGTTATTCTGTTATTCGGGACATAGATGAATCCAAAAATAAGAGATCATTAAAATGGGTCCAGTAGTTTTTGAGTAAAATCGTAACATTCAAACAAATCTTTCCTTTAAATAAAATACTGTATACCGGATTAAAACGCGATTTATTATTTATATTGTTTAAATTATTTATCCCGACGTTTCGGATGCTTTTCAGCAACCGTGGTCACGGGGAGACAGAAAGATGATGAAAGAATCCGAAACTTCGGGATAAATAATTTAAACAATATAAATAATAATTCGCGTTTTAATCCGGTATACAGTATTTTATTTAAATGTGTGATACTCGCGTTAATAAAAGACAATATAAAATATTTCCTTTTTAAATTATTAGTTAAGGCAACACTGCCAACAAACGGAAGGACATAAGCCTATTAATATTCACAGCCATCACAAACCAAATACTTATGCCCATATTTACCCGTGATGAATTCCAAATGATTCTCTTTCAATGAAGGTCAGGTGTTGACGTAATGGGATCATTTCAAACAGCCTTCAATTAATAATCCTGGTTCCAGTACTTCATCAGAAGAACATATATACTGGCTATTAATATACCAGACTTATTTATTTGATAATAGAACTCCTAGGACTCCTTACATTTACGTTTCTCGCAGTCTGTCATTTTTTTATATTAGAGATCGACAGACAAGGTTCTCTTGATGGTAACCCAGCCACATAACATCAGTCAATAATGCGCTGTCGACCTACTTTTTATTTCGAGCTTTCGGAAATCCATAGACTGAAACCGAAACGCGCATTGTGCACTTCACAGTTTTTCTATCAATTAATAAGCCTGGTTTCAGGATATATTTACTTCTAGAAGAAAATTAAACTGGCTATTAATCTACCAGGCTTATTTATTAATTTGTTACTAGAATTCCTATGAGTCTATTCCTTACATTTACTTTTTTTTATATTAGATATCCACAGACAAGCATGAGATTCACTTGATGGTAGGTTACCCCAGCCAAATTACATCAGTCAATGATGCGCTGTCGGCCTACTTTTTATTTCGAGCTTTCGGAAATTCATAGACAGATCGATACGCGCAATGTGCACTTCACGGTTTTTCCATCTATGAACGGTGGTTCGTTACCCAGTCGGAATTTCACCACCCGTGAGATGGTTACAAAAAAACCCGCGACCCAAAGTCGCCTTCAAAGCTCATAGTTAAAAACGAGTTTCTTAAGCTTTTTGGTTAGAATATCACGAAAACCTAGGGTACTAGAGTGATTCTTTTCTGCGGTGATTCCGGGTGCGGAATCCTTCAGGTATACTACTTCGGAATAAAATGCTTTATACCGGATTAATACGCGATTTATTATTTATTCCGCCGTTTCGTAATCTTTCATAATCTGGTATGAAGTATTATTTTATGTAAATGTGTGATACTCGCGTTAAAAAAAGACAATATTACACTACATCTAGTTTCTAATTCAAAATATTGTCCACCATCTTCTTTTTTTTGCACTATTCTTACTTATTTTATTTGGGATCGGCGCATTTCTTCCATTTTTCACTATTTAATTCGTGTTCTCGTCAAAACGTACTAAACAATCATTATTAACCAATTTCAGAATAAATTTTAACTGGTATGCTAACTACATAGTTAATTTTGCAAGACATCAAGGCAAACTACATAATCGGTCGGTTACATCATCCTTACATAAAAGGCATTGTTAGTTTATTGATTTACTTAAAGACGCTAAAATGTCCGAAACGTGATAATTTCTACAGCACGTTGTAAAGGTCAGGTCATAATGCCAGGAACTTTGTTTTTATGTTAGACTAGGACCGCGCCCCGGCTTCACATGGGGAGGTGTAGATGTACTATACACAAAACATATGCCTATGTTACTCGCTGATAATGTAGCTTTCTATTGGTGAAAGAATTTTCAAAATCGGTCCAGTAGTTTTTGAGTTTATTCATAATATACAAAAATACAAATCTTTCCTCTTTATAATATTAGTACAGATATCGACAGACGAGCATGAGGTTCACTTGATGGTAGGTGATACCTCAGCCACAAAACATCAGTCAATGATGTGCCGTCGACCAAATTTTTACTTCGAGCCTACGGAAATTCATAGACTGAAACCGAAACGCGCAATATGCACTTCACGGTTTTTCCATCTATGAACGGTGGTTCGTTACCCGTTCGGAATTTCGATATTCCTCCCACCCGATCAATGCCCGAACTTACCAGACGTGGGACAAAAAAAAGCTTGTAGAAAAAGATAAACATGTCGTCCCGGTGGGATTCGAACCCACGACCCATCGATGCGCACGGCAGGTGTTCTACCGAGCCCGCTCGTTTTTGCCTGACTCAAAAGTGTTTTTTTTAATCAACGACTGTCAAGTGTCCCTACATAATATGGTGAGACACAATGCAAGTTTCTTGCCTGTTGCATACTTAAAGCAATAAATGACTTACATGATCTAAACAACACGTAATATTATGGATCTGTCACACAAGTTTTGATTCAATACTTTTCTTGGTGTAAACAGCACATAATATCCGCGTGTAAACAGTTGCTTACGATTCTTGGATATCAATTATTGCTCTTGTATGTTCAAGAAAATGGTATCGTGTAGATGGGCCTTTATTATCTGGAATTTTAAGTAAATAATAATAATCACCATTTATTTATCTTTAAATATTGACTTGAAAAGTACCGTCACTAGTCGCCACAGTACCCTGACTGACTTAACTCAAAAACAGATAGGTAACTAGACAGATTTTAAAAATTGTTTCACCAATAGAAAGCTAGATTAATTAGCGAATAATATTTGCACCCGTGCGAAGCCGGGGCGTTTTATTAGTTTAATAATAAAAAAGATGTGCCTCGATTGACATTAAATGCATAATATGTAGGTAAAGTACGCAATATTTCTTCAGCGCAATTGCAAAAATTACATTTGTCAAAATTTGGCCAAATTTCCGACGAACCGAACGTATTAGAATAAATTTTCAGCAGTCCGCCCCGGGCGGCACTTTGACGGGGGCGGCATTTCACAGGTAACGGTAAAAAATGATTTTCTTCAAATTTCTTTTTTTATTTATTTTTTTGTCAGTATATCACCTTAATAACAGAGTTTCTCTTTAGGTTAGTGTTATTCAATAAGAGTACCATTTTCACCAAGCCCCAATGTTTTATAATAAATTGCAAAAATAAGGGGCGGCAAATTTGGGATCCTCACCGGGTCCTAGTTACCTATGCATATGCTACGCCACTGACGTTAATGGCTGGCAAAAAATAATCCACGCGCTCATCAAATAAATAAAAAGGTTTCTTAAAGTTTCTAGGCAGGGCTATACAAAACGTGCGAAAGCATTATCTTCATCTTTTGTTATTGTTTGATCAATTTCGCATCTAATTATTTCTGTTTCTTAACGTTCCTAACTGTATGACAATATATAAACGTAATTCTACTTCATGACTTGCACTTACCTATTGTTGGATTCGTCTATGTCCCGAATCACAGAATAACCATTAAAAATATCGGAAAACATCGGAAAAATATATTAATTTTCAAATGAATTTGGTTCGGAACTTCGTACTGTCATCGTTCGAAATTCAGCTCACGTTACGCACGCTTATAGTTTTTTTTTTTTTGTGATAAGTAATCACTGCAATGTGGCATAGGTACTAAACATTATAGAATAGAAGTGGGAAAATAGGATATTCAAATCTAGAAATATGTTTTTTTTTAAGCCAACACTATGGCAGGACAACGTCCGTCAAGTTGAATGAAATATTTCTTCTACAAATAAAACTACTGTCTATAATTTTTTAAACATTTAATTAAATGATTACTCCTTAATTCTAAATACACATTCTCTCAAATAATAAGCATAAATTTATAAACCACGAAAAATACATGAGCGTGACAGTTGTATCTATATCTATAATTAATAATAATAACATTATTATTAATAATTATAACTATGGCTATTATGTGTTTATTATAACAGACATATTATATTATTTCAATAAAGTATACAGCAATAACTTAATTTCAAAACATTTAAATCATTTTAATCATTCGAATTAGATATTGGGTATTTAACTATTTGATAATATATTGACACAGACAAACGGTCTTATTCTAAAACGTAGAAGAGGCTTGAAATAGTTAATGTTTTGTTTCTTCCGTTCTAAAGCCATTTAGTATTCGATAGAGCGAGACAAAACATACTTTAACATTTCAAAATTTTACTGCGTTTATGAATGAAACTAAAAGTGTCACCTCTTTATAATGAGTAATATAATTAATACATGAATACAAGATTATAAATAATAAATAATTAAATTTATAAGTTTCTCTAAAACGCCATACAATTACGAATGTTCACTAATTTTATATGATAGAAATTGACACATTAAATATTGATATTAATAATTGAATATAACAATAATACTAACTATTATTGTAAAACACTATTAATTAGTGTTTTGAAATCCACACAATACACTCCAAAAGATGGTACGAGTAATAATAATAATTTTATGAGTACCCACTTACAAAGGTACGTAAATATAATATCATGATTATATAAAATTTGAAAAATAAATTTTGGAAATCGATGGGTCTTAGGCCAAGCTATTTTAGACGCCATAGACAAAAACTACAGTATATTTTAAAAAAATATGACTAAGAATTTTGGTCTCTGAATGAACACTTGTTTTCAATACGTATTTAATAATTATTTTTCTTTTTGTTATTAACTTAATATTAACTAAATTTAAATCAAACTAATAATATTAAAGCTGTTAAACCAAAGTAACTCTTAAATAACGATATGTTGATAATAATTCTTAGTAATAAAAGAAAATTTTAAAATAAACAATAAACATATAGAAGTTACTCATCTTTTATTATTATTCTAAGTAAATAGTTTTTATATTCAATAAATAGACATCGATATTTTAAATTACTACAATAACGCGTCCCGTTGCGTCTTTAAAATAGTATTAATTATAATTTATTTTTTAAATATCTGATAATATTCAAATACTCTTAAATTATTTTCTATAAAGATTAATATGCAACATGAAAAATATATTGATTATAACTATATTATTATTGTAATAAAATTGATTACGCAAATAATACTACCACTACAAGATACTACGCGTTAAATATCAGACACTTAAAGCATCCCAAATGGAAGACAATTATATAGTTTATTTTATATTATTATTATTAAATTACTTAAACAACCCGCTTCAATTAACTTAACTTGAAAATATAGCGTAAAACAAACATACATGAACGCGTCGCGACGCACCCAAAACGGAAATTATTAATAATTACAAATTAATTAATTTTAATAATAATAATAATTGACTAATAATGGAACGTCGTGATTATGAACTTATTAATAACAAAAAATCTAAATTAAATAATATTAAGCGGTTATATATTTTATTAATAATATTTGGCACATTTTATTTAGACGATTATTGTGCGTTTAAAATGGAAGTACGTTAGAATCTCGCAGTAAGATCGTAAGTCATTATTTAGGCTTTACCGTGCTTGGCTAGTTCTTCAGCTTGCATCTTGGTACGTAAAGCTGGAACATCTTCTGGGATACGAACGATCGTGTGGAATTTCTATAATAATTCAAATAATTTAAAATTAATACTACAAAGATTGTATTTCAATAAATTCTGGGCATCAGTTAATGCAAGTATTGCAAGTATTATCCAATAAATACCAAAGTTAGTAAAAGGAATAACAGGTGTAGTACGGTAAGCAAAACTCTTACATATATTATTAACATTAATGCGCTGGTATTAGGAAATAGTTTCCCCTAAAGGACAGGATTCAGGTAAATGATCTAATTAGTAAAAAATATTATTAATACGGCATTTCGATATCTGGTGATATTTACCCTGTGTTTAAATAACTATCGTCTCTTACTAACACTATAACATATTCTGTCATAAGTGTTATTATCAATGTTAAAGACCTGAAAGAAATGATACTATTCAAAAACCGCCATCGCAACTGCAAGATCTCAGCATGCCAACCACTACAAAATTTTGTCGACCGTTTTCTCGTGTATTAATCGATTATCTCTTTATGTCTTCCGGGTCTAACATGACACACTTAAAACTCGACTTCTTATGTCAAAAGTAGAGATATTTGTGGATGTCGAGATATCTTATATCTTAGTATGTCTCCTAACGTCCGCGAGATACTTCTTGATGGTCATGCTAGGTGTGCAGGTGATAAAGAGTAAGAAAACCTCGATTAGCTTGCAGCACACTTCACAAGTAAACCTAAGACTATTTTTTTATAAGTATCTGCAAATAGATGTAACAAGTAGAATTTACCTCCATCCTTGTCCCAGGAGTGACCCGCCATAAGTAGATCATGTATCCGGGGATGCACAGCATGGAGGACAGTGCTGTGAACCAGCCGAACGCGTGCGACCACCACGGATATTCGTAGTTCATATACTTGATCGGAGTCCATTGCACCAGGTTAAAGATGAATACACTCTGAAAAATTAAAAAAGTTAGGTCCAATCCTGATAAGACACTGAAATAAAAATATGAAGAAACTGAGTCACAAGACCCAAAGATAGAAACAAAGAGATGTATGTCAATTCAAAAGTTTAACAACTTCGATTTTGTTTGTATGTATTAATAATTAATATAATTGTGAATTTAAATGAAATAACTGTTAACTGGATTAAAACGAGATTTATTATTTATCCCGACGTTTCGAGTGCTTTTCAGCAAACTTGGTCATGGGCAGATTGAATGGTGATAGACGTCTAAATTGATGTTAACAGTTATTTTATTTAAATGTAATACTTCCGTTAATAAAAGACAATATTTCATAATGCCACGCAAATTCTAAAAGCCTAGTTACGATTTCATCTTTTAACATAGATATTATTAACAATCTTATATTGTAAAATTAGCTCTCACATATCGTATGCAGTAATAAAAGTAGTTTTAGATATCTACATCCTAATTCCAATGAACATTCTTTCACTCGGATATTAAATGATTACGACATCACATTTTATCAAAGCCATTTTCAGGCGGCTTGACCACATCAATTAGGCTTAAAGCGATTAATACTTACGATACAAATAGCAGGTGTAAAGCCAACCCAACAGAACTTCCACCAGATTGTTGGATAGTAGCCAATCATCTCCTTGATACCATCGTAGAAGCGGTTCACTCCGAACGCCCAGGAGATCGACACGCATTCGAAGAAGATTAAGAACAGAAGGCAGAAACCGGAAACTGCGTAGGAGTCCAAGATTTGGAATACGTACATGCCACCCTGTGGATAGAAGCAACCTTAAAGTCAGTTTGACGGGCTCGTTGGCGCGTTCGGTGGAACACCTGCCGTGCGCATCGATGGGTCGTGGGTTCGAATCCCATTGAGACGGCCTGTTTATAAATTTCTGTAAACATGTCTTCCCCACGTCTGGTAACTTCGGGCGGGTGGGGGGAATATCGAAATTTCGACCGGGTAACGAACTACCGTTCATAGATGGAAAAACCATGAATATGGATTTCCAAATGCTAGAAGTAAAAAGTAGGTGGACAGCGCATCATTGACTGATGTTCTGTGGCTGAGGTATCACCTACCACCAAGTGAACCTCATGCTCATCTGTCGATATCTAACATAAAAAAAGTTACTACGAAAGTGGAATTTACCAAATTCGCCTCCAATGCCTAGTAACAGCTTTTTTAAGCTATCTTATTATGTTTTAGAGTAACTATATCTAACCCCTAGTTAAGGGAATGTTAATTAATCTATTTTTCTGTCAAATTACATTGAATTCACTAACTCGTCGAAGTCAACCCGAACAAAAGTCTAATTGGAAATCCGTAGAAAGTAAATTGAATACCCGATGAGTTGTTGCGTTGAAATATTATGCCAAAACCCATAAAAACTTCCAATAAATATATTTTTTCATGTAATAAACATTACTATAATGTATTTTTTTAGGTTGCTTTAGAACACCCACACTACTTACCTCAGAAATACACGACAGCCCGACCAAATAGGAAATAACACAAGTAATAGCGATGAATATTTCCTTCCTTCGCCGGAGTAGCTTAGGCCATTCGTCAATGACAGCAGTGATAAATCCTTCCATGGTGCAGAACTGACTGTCCAAACCGATGAGGAGTAGCATGAAGAAGAAGAGACAGGACCATAGAGGAGCTCCGGGAAGCTGTAGTACCGCTGATGGGTAAGCAAGGAAAGCTAATCCGGGTCCTGGAAATTAAGGAAACGTTGTTCCTCAGTACCGGTAAGAATTCAATCATTTATTCATTTAGGTAACACAATGTACACTCATGAACGTCAGTAAAAATACATATTAAATGCTTCTAATTTTACATTTACCGCCAGTTCTCAAATCAAGGGCGTAGAACAGAAGAGAAGAACTGGCAATAAACTCTTCGTCACTCTTTTTAATCGCCAATTTTTGTTTTACAAAATATTTGTAAGGCGCTGCAACCATTACACCATGTTCCACATGACATCTTTAAGAAATTAACTAACTAAAATTATATACATATTAATAATATCAAAATAGGTTACGGTGCTAAGCCTGTAGGGATGCTTGTGATTTAAATATAAAATAATAATAAAAAATGCTTAAAAATGTATAAACGTGCCAAGGTTTATATTATATGAACTGCACTTCAACGCCACCGACCGCGGCATTTCATATTGTGTAGAAAATGCTGAATTGCTATGCATTGTGTCGTCTTCTTCTTCCTCTCCTGTCGGAGGTTGGGCAACATCAATGCTGAAGTGTATGTACGGTCATTGCACCGTACAAAGCCACATAAATATTTTTTTTACCACAACCTTTCTGAGCAGTATTATTGCTACCTTACTTACCGTGCAAAGGTGTAAGGTTGGGATAGGAGGAGATTATAGAAGGATTTATTGGTGGAGATTATTCCATATGCTCCGATAATTGCATACCACATTCGCTCGTCGATTTCGAGTACTTTTGATCTGGCCCTTACGAAGATCGAGATACGTTCGCCTAAGTCGATCGCTTCCGAATCTTCCACTCATATCACCCACATTCCACACTAGTCAAGGACTCCAGTGATAATACTGCTCTGAGAAACTGGTAGAGATTCTGGTCCGAAATAGAGATAGAAAAATAGGAAGGTCTTCTTCTACTTTTTCATTCTTATCTTACCTGAAGCAGCCACTTCAGCAACAGGCCTCTGTTGTTCATGAGCCATGAAGCCGACCACGGAGAATATCACGAAGCCAGCAAACATTGAGGTACTGGAATTCACTGTGCAGACTATCAGTGCGTCTCTGAAAGTTAATGATATCGTTATATGTAACAAGACATCGACCTATTCTCATACTACAAAATATATTAAAAATATATATATAAAAATCGGTCGAGCCGTTTCGGAGTAGTGCGGCCACATTTGATTTATCTGTGAAAACATTAAAAATGGCCTTCTGTATATTATATACCATTTAACTCTTTTTGATGTAAAACATGCCAAGTTTCAAATGTATGGCTATTATACTTTGTAAATTATTGACATCTAAAATACCCAGATTTCGTCACTCACTGACTGATGATCATCAAAACTGTTAGGGTATTTCTTGAAGTCATAGAAAATTGGGTGTGAAAGCTAGAGACACATTTTAACTAAGGTAGGGTTTTTAGAAAACTTGAGAGCTGGGCTTCCTTGTACTACCTTACTTTACATGAAATTGTTTTTGGTAATCTATGCTGAACTCATAGTAGCTGGTACAACTTACTTGTAAACGTTATTAGTGAACTTATTGTAGCTGCCTAGAGCTACAAGTGTCCCCAAACCCAGGCCGTAGGAGAAGAAGATTTGAGTAACAGCGTCTATCCACACTTCGGACTCGAATAGCTTGGACATGTTCGGCATTATGTAGAACTTGATGCCCTCCATAGCACCGGGTAATGTTATTCCTATAACATTATTATTTTAGGTCAGACATCGAGCGAATCAATGACTAAAATTCCTGAAGGGCAGTGACGAGCTCGTTGGTGCGTTTGCGAACTAGCTCCGATGGGTCACGGGTTTGAGTCCCGCCAGGACGACATGTTTATGACTTCCCCACGTCTGGTCACTTCGGGCATTAAACTGGTGGGAGGAATATTGAAATTCCAACAGGGTAACAAACCACCATTCAGAGATGTAAAAACCGTGAAATGCACATTGCGGGCTTCGGTCTCAGTCTATGGATTTCCGAATGCTCGAAGTAAAAAGTAGGTGGACAGCGCAAGACCGATATTCTGTGATTGAGGTATCACATACCATCAATTGAACCTCATGCTCGTCTGTCGATATCTTAAGCTGGCTTCCCACGGTCCGCGATTCTACGGATGATCACGAACAGCCGACGACCACGGACGGTAACGCACACAGACAGGGCTCTTTCAACGGTGCGTGTCGGTCTGTGTAAACCTTTTGATAGCTTCATATCAAAATGCAAAGTGAAAGAGATTTCAAGTGATTTCGAATACCTTCTGAATAAAATTGGTCCAGCTATATCAAGGAATGATACCAAAAGCGAAAATATATACCCATTCAAGAACGGTTTGCAATTGCACTCAGATTTTTTCACCGCACCTTTGAAGTTACCGCCTCGAGACGGATACCGGTGCACCGCCACAGACAACCTGTGCTACCAGACCCTTCCCACGGTGTGTCGTGCGAGCTGGTCTGCGTCCGTCCGCAATATAACCGACCGTGGGAAGCTAGCTTTACATTAAAACGAAATATAGCTTTGGAAGGTTAGAAAAGAACCTACCTCTAATCAGCAACACCGTAAGCAAGAAGTAAGGGAACAGAGCAGTGAAGTACACCACTTTTCCAGTCCAGCGCACCCCCTTCCAGATGCAGAAGTAGCACAGCACCCAAACCAGCAGGAGAGTCCCGGCCAGCTCCCAGCGGATGTTCCCGATGTGTTCTATACCGCTTGAGATTTGCAGAGCTCGGCGTCTGGGAAAAATTCAATGTTCTGCAAGTTCTGCTGATTCTTAAACTCTCTCTGCTAAAGGCGGAGGGCTATGGGGCGTTCTCGTGGTTATAATAGTCCATTATGACCATAATATATTTATAATGATCGATGTACATATAATATACGACGGCTCCCACATAAGATGTACTAACAAAAGAAAAACAATGTTAGTGTTTTATATTATATCTTACAGAAGGCATACTTTAAGAAGTAGACAGTAGGCTGTTTTCATTTATTACCTGTGTTCGAAATTTAAAAAAAATGTTTATCTTTTTACAATCTACGTATTAAGTTGTATCATTATAAAAATATGGATGAAAACAAACAGTATAGATTTAAATAAGTAACATTGACTTGATTACCAGAAGTTACGCGAGAAGAATGAGTGAATATTATAAGAAAGAGAAACTCGGGAGAAACAATCAGCATAGGATTTAGTGAATTTCCGAGTCCCCTAGTGGGGCATGGGGCAGACACATTTCTGTGTCTGTTTCACTCTTTTAAGCAAGTAGGTGATCAACCTTCTATGCCCGACACAAAACATTTTTTTTAAATCTTGTTTCCTCGGGATTCGAACCCAAGACCTACGGTGCTAAATGCATCACTCACTAAGCCACAGAGGCGGTCAAAATTTTTGGTAAGTACTTATGATAAAAAAATATGATTCATTCGCATCGTACTATTACTCGTAGCATTACGGTTTTGAATTCATTCCCTAAACCACTCATACTCACTCCCAGAATTCCTTCACTGGGTCAGAAAGGATCGCTTTGCTAATGTTCTTTCCGTTCAAAGTACAGTAAGTGGTCATGTCCATAGAAGACCAGCACGTCAAATTCTTGCGGTCGTAGGGGTTCACACATGTATCCGTGTTCCAATAGTTGTCGCAATTACGCCATGGTACATCTTAAAACAAATATTGAAGTTAAGAGACGGTAATAGGATACAATAAAAGATATAAGTTAAAGATAATGGAGATGTAATGAATTAAAGAATAAAATAATAAGCATTTTATCAATCATTCATTCATCATATAGGATAATACCGTAAAGGAAAAAGGAATAGCTGAAAATATGCATTCTATGTATTAACCACAGAATAGGTTACTTCTTCTCTTCTGTGGTATTAACAATATCTATGTAGATATAAAATCACTTGTTATTCTAAATAATGTTATGTTCTATGTCTGAGAAAGGTAGAATTTTTTTTTTAATGTATACATAGTATACAAAGACGTCGAACTTCTGAACGACTCCACTCAATTGGACAATTCTTTTTTTGTTTTATTTGATTGTCAGGACAAGGTTTGTAGGAAATAAAATATTTAGAAAATTTAACGAAATTGTGATCTCTATAGAAAAAGTATCTTGAAACGTCAATATGTTTCAAGATACTTTTTGATTTTCTTTTATTAGTAAAGGGTAGGTTCGGTCTCATTTTCTTCATTAGTATAGCCGTGCGAAGCCTATAGTGGGAGTAAATTAAGCGACACTTTGTTTATTTTTTTCGAAAATGAAATAAATAAAAATAAAGAAAATTACAAAGGTTAAAAGATTCATTTTTGAGCCGTTTTAATATATTAGAATTAAAAAATCCACAAAGGCACACAATCCACAATATTACGTGCTTCTTCAAGATAAATCAATTTCTTTTACACCCTGATTTTTTTAGGTATACTTATAAACAATACTAAATCCTTCCTTTCTTCCTCAGTTCTAAGTAATTAAACTTTGAAACATTGTTAACGGGTAAAATCTTTTCGTTTTTCAAAACTTTTCTACAAAGAAACCTCCTAAAACTCAGTTGTTTTCCTACGTTAAAACAAATAATGTCGGAGCAACCAGCACGAAAGTTTTATGAGGAAAGAGAAAAAGTAAAAGCTTACCTGATCGCATAGACATAAAGAAATAAAATATAGCCCAGGCCAGAATCACGATGTAGTAGACGTTCATCCAGCAAGACATCACGGCAGCTGCGTATCCAATTCCTGCCAATAAATTAGTATTAAAATCGTGATTTTTATTTATCAAACCTTTTTTTGGATAATTTATATATCCGACTTTTTTTTAAATTAGATATCGACAGACGAGCATTAGGTTCACTTGATGGTAGGTGATACCACAGTCACAGAACATCAGTCAATGATGGGCTGTCGACCTACTTACTTCAAGCATACGGAAATTCATAGACTGAAACCAAAACACGTGTGCACTTCACGGTTTTTCCATCTATGAACGGTGGTTCGTTACCCGGTCGGAATTTCGATATTCCTCCCACCCGATCAATGCTCGAAGTGACCAGACGTGAAGAAGACATGCTTACAGAAAATTATAAAAATGTCGTAATATGGGATTCGAACCCACGATCCATAGGAGCGGACGGCAGGTGTTACCAAACGCGGCAACGAGCCCGTCTTTAAAACAATGACCTACATATGCCTAGGCATAAAGTTACAACATAATATCCAAAAACAAAGTAATTTCCAGCAGTAATTTCTGGAGTAAAGGCATTGTTACAAACGCGACAAAGGTAAGAAAATGGGTCTAAATTACTCGCTGGAGGTCGTCGTAGACCTTAATAAGGGCCTTTGTGGAGCTAAACGTGGCTCGTAGGAAATTGTTTCTAGCTCTATTTTATGTTGCAATTGTTTCGTTTCAATTTTTATGACCCAATTATGAAGAAAAATATCTAAATTTGTAATTGGAACAGTAGGTTGACTGTTTTAATTTTGCTGAAAGTGTTTTAAATTTGGAATTTATTTAGAAATTTTAATGAAATTTGTTGTGATTAATAAGCTTTTAATTTAGACTTTAAGAGCTTCTTTAAGAAATTCAACGATATTAAACATATAGTCAATTAAATATGAATGACGTCGCGGTTGTATGTTGTATAATCAACTGTATTTACTATTTTCTACAAAAAAAAAAACAATAAAATGTAAAATAATTCACGCCAAGGCTTTCATTAGTCAATGTCAAGCCAAGTCTGTATTTTTTTTGCAATAAAGGAAAATAAAATATATCCTAAATAATTCCAATATTTTACAACTCTATCGATAAATATAACCACCGCACCCGTTTTGTTTATTAGACTTGGCTACACACTACTGTGGCCCTAGTCATAGATTTTAATATTCCAAAATAATATACGAACCTTTAAATATGGGCGCAATCTTGAACACTCCCAAACCGCCGATCGTAAGCATTTGACCCATAGCCAACTCCATAAAGAACATGGGTATTCCAGCGAGGAATAGCGTGAGGAAGTAGGGTATAAGGAAAGCGCCTCCCCCATTCTTGTAGCAGAGGTAGGGAAACCGCCACACGTTTCCGAGACCGATAGCCAGGCCTACCACCGATAGAATGAAGTCCAATTTGCTCCCCCATGAGCCTCTCTCAGGAAGATCGGATTTTTTTGGTGCATCGCTAAAAAATTAAAGCATATTTAAACTTATTTTATCATTTACATTTACAGCGGGAAAACTATGGACAAGGAAAGCTCTAAACCGAGTAGAGTGGAAAGAAATGGAGGAGGCCTTTGCCAAAGTTGGGCAAACAGACGAAGTTGTCGATGTCATCGACTCAGCAGAGTCGTTAGTTTAAAAATTATATTGTAAATATTATCCATATTACGTCTGAAATAAAGGCTTTTATTATTATTATTATTATTATTATCATTTACATAGTTAACGTATATTTACGTCTTATAAAACAGAATCAAAGCGAATAATTGTTAAAATGATCAGCCGGCCTAGCAGCACAACCACGACAAAATTTTGTCGACCGTTTTCTCGTGTTTTAATCGATTATCTCTTTATACCTTCCGGGTCTTACATAACATGACACTTAAAACTCGAATTCTAATGTAAAAAGTAGAGCAATTGTCGATCGAGATATCTTGTCTATCAAAGTTGTCGATGTCGAGATATCTTATATCTTAGTGTCTTCACTCGTCCGCGAGATATCTCTTGATGAACATTAGCAGAATCCGTCGTAATGGAAGTTGCCATTGATTAAAAGAAGAAGAGTTATACTTGGCACTTGATCAAATTAAGCTGTGAAAGTTTCAAACCTATTCATTTACTTTACTTTTCTACTAGCGTATGCGCATATATTAGGCATAACTAGTGTCAGTTAATCAGTTTTGTATGTTAGATATCGATAGACGAGCATGAGGTTCACCTGATGGAAGGTGATATTTATTCAGCAACAGAACATCAGTCAATGATGCGCTGTCACTTGTTCTGGAAATCCATAGACTAATAAGTGCACATCCGAAACGCGAAATATGCATTTCTCGGTTTTCCATCTATGAACGGAATTTAGATATTTCTCAAACTCGTTCAATACCCGAAGTTACCAGAAGGAAGACATGTTTACAGAAAATTATACGAGTATGTATTTATGATTAATTAATAATAGTAGTGTTTAAACGTACATATAATTGTCAAAGCTTTTACATTTCATTTTTTATTTATTTACTATACCTGGCTTTGCTCGCTCCCTGAATGCTCAGTTCGATGTCATCACCGAGACCATCATTTCTTGTGTCCATCTCTTCTTCTTATATTTTACACCTCTTTCCTTTTCTTTACACTTCTCTTTTTAATCACTAACAAATATATTTGAGAAAGAGAAAGAAAAAGATTTATTTCAAGTCAATGAAGCGGTATTAACATTGTTTTAAAGTACTTCCAGGACTAGATATGAGATTAAATCTGAAATAAAAATATGTATTTCAATATAATTAAAGGCAGGGACTGAATACCCGTTTATTTACTATGGGAGTTTAACCGAAATAATAAATGTTTTTGTTAATATTATTTCGTATTTAGTCATATATACTGAAAAAAATTGTAAGGTAAATTAAGTGTGTATTACTCTTTAAAACTAATATCATGCTATACATACATACATACATATACATCACGCCTCTTTCCCATTGGGGTAGGCAGAGATCACGGAATTCCATATGCTCCGATCCTTACATACCACTTTCGCTTCTTCTACTTTCATCAATGCTTTCATACACACTCGACGGTTACAAGTACTTTTGATCTAGCCCTTTTGCAGAACGTCCCCGATCTGATCGAGGTACGTTCGCCTAGGTCGACCATTCCCGATTCTCCCACTCACACCAGTTTCATAAATCTTTTTCGTTTCCCTACTTTCATCCATCCTTTCTACATGCCCAAACCACCTCAACATACCTTTCTCAATTCTCGTCACTACATCGTCTTTTACTCCACAACGCTCTCGAATTTCGCCATTTCTTAATCTATCTTTCAGAGATATCATGCTATCTCAGTATAAAAATTAACCGGTTCCAGTCCTTGATTAAAGGCCCATTTACTTACATGATGTCATTGATACATTGTACATACAAGAGCAATAATTGAATTAAATAATTTAAGAGGATATGTTGAGAAAAATGCGGTTTTCATCAGGCTGTGGATTATTGATATGAAATATTGGAATTTGTTTTTTGACTATATTTCGCAGTGTCGCTCAAAAGGAAAACATGTTTCAATGAAATTTTCTCGATAGAAAATAAATGTGAAGTTATTTCTATTTTTACACTTTTTTGGATCCCAAGACATAACGGCAAAGAGTTATTTAATTTAATTTATTTTAAAGGGTGTAGAATGAATGTCTTTAAGATTCCTCAAAACCGTTTTTTAATCAAATAAAGTATTATAAATTAATACTTTAAATAATCTTTCTTCTGTTCCAATTCGAGATATTCCTCCGTTTCAACTACATCAATTATCCGAGTGTGATGTTAAAAAATACATTTTGTCCATATCATCTAACGCTATAGGCAGTGATTGTGTTAGTCGTGGCATGATCATTCCAATCCTTGACCTTATTGTTCCTATTATTTCCCACATTTTTAATTACTCCATTTCTACTTCCACTTTTCCTTCTTGCTGGAAAAATGCTCACATTATTCCCTTACCTAAGAACAAAACTCCTGCTTCTTTCTCCGAATATCGACCTATTTCCATTCTCCCATTTCTATCTAAAGTTATGGAAAAAGCAGTTCATGCTCAAGTCAGCGTTTTTCTTAATAACAACTGCTCCCTTAATCCCTTCCAATCTGGTTTCCGTCCGGGTCATAGCACGACTACAGCTCTCGTAAAAATCACCGATGACATACGATTGGGTATGGACAATAAACAACTCACTGTTTTGGTACTCTTAGATTTCAGTAATGCGTTTAATACTGTTGATTACGATATTTTGCTGAGTACTCTTCGTATTTTTAACATATCTCCATCGGTAATTGATTGGTTTCGTAGCTACCTGCAGGGACGTAGACAGCGTATACAATTTGATGAGGTTATTTCTTCTTGGTGTGACATCTGTTCGGGAGTCCCTCAGGGTGGCGTTTTATCTCCTCTCCTCTTTTCCATGTTTATTAATAACATTTCTGAATCCCTCACTTCTCTCTACCACATGTATGCCGACGATCTCCAAATTTATACCCAATCAACGCTGGAAGATTTGACGAAGACGATTCATAATATTAATGCTGACCTTTCTCTTATTGCTGATTGGAGTTCGTCTCGTGGCCTTCTCATGAATCCATCAAAGACGCAGGTTATTATCGTTGGAAGTCAGGTGATGGTTTCCAAAATTGATTGGGATAATCTCCCAAGCGTAAATGTTAATGGTGTTCCTATCCCTTACAGCAACAAAGTGAAAAGCTTAGGTGTAATAATAGATTCCACTTTATCGTGGCACGACCAGATCGGCGTAGTTAGCAAAAAACTTTTTGCGGCGGCTGGCTCTTTAAGACGTCTCTCTAACTTTCTTCCCATTCCCACTAAAATTACTTTAGCTCAGTCTCTTCTTTTATCCCTTCTAGATTATGCAGACGCTTGTTACTTAAACCTCACCGAGGAACAATTGAATAGACTCGAACGGCTTCAAAATGTTTGCATAAGGTTTATATTCCGCTTGAGAAAATATGACCATGTCTCTGAGTTTCGGAAATCACTCAAGTGGCTTCCTATCCGTTATCGGCGTTATACTCACATCTTACGACTTTTTTATAGTGTGCTGTTTGATCCAAGATCGCCTAGTTACTTAAAGGAACGGTTTGTATATTTGGGTCAAAATCGAGAGGTGCGTAATTCCACAACTTCTTTGGTTTTAATGCCTGCCCATAAAACGAAATTCTTTGATTCCTCTTTTACAGTTGACGCTATACGTCTTTGGAATTCTCTTCCTCCTGATATCAGAAATGCTCAAAGTATCACTTCCTTTCTCAAATTGGTAAAGGAGCATTATCTTTCTGTGTCCTAATCTAATTTTGGTCATTACAGTCTGTTTTAATTGCTTATGTATTGTGTGTATTATATGATAATATATTTTTATACTATTCTTCCATTCCCTTTCATGTATTTCTTGCACAATCCCCATTTCCTTTAATTTATTTCTGTCACCCAAAGGTAGTCTGGAAGAGATTGCTACTCTAGCAATAAGACCACCTTTTGTACCTTTTATTTTTGTATTTTTTTTCTTAATTGTATTACTTTTGTATGCAATAAAGTTTTTAAATAAATTTTAAATAAATAAATATAAAGATATGAAATGAATTAGTTTTGGCACATACGTTGTTTTATTCCGAGCGCGTTCAAGCTACAGCTATCTCTTTTGTTTACATGTCTCAAGTAAATATTTCAATCTCGCTCGCTCACATTCAATAGAGCGATTTGTCGGCCTGCGAACCTCATCGACATAGGCCCTTAAGCGCGATATATGACATCCATGCAACTATTTACACGCGGATATTATGTGCTCTTTACACCAAGAAAAATATTGAGACAAAACTTGTATGACAGATCAAGCGTGTTATTTAGACCATGCAAGTCATTTATTGCTTCAATTTAATTGTAAGTGTTTTGGCCGATTAAGTATTCTGCCAAAAAGCTGGGTTTTGCCTTTTCTTTCCTGGATAGACTATAGGCCTCGTCCGAAACGTCACCGGTCAGTGCAGAATGCATTGCTCCGCGTCCCCGCTCACCCCGCGCAGGAGCAGGCAGTTAGTTGTCGCGTAGGCTCGTTAAGGAGCGGTCATCGAACCTATTTTTCTCTTCTGCGCGTGGATTCTGAAGCTGTGTGTTGGCTTTGGGTGGACTATTGTGATTACCGAGTGCTGGCTGTGCCCTTCGAGACCTCAGAAGACTGAGTAGGTGAGTGCCTTTTAGTTTTGTCTGGGTAGTGAATTGGTGAGCCTAGCGAGTGGCAGAATCATAGTCGACCTCAACCCCGGTTTCCTTTTGAATGTGCTAATATAGGTATCATTCTTAATTTGCATATTATATTTTTACAAAACATTTTGGTCACTTCTCATCGGATTCTTCAACAGTGTTTTTAAATTACAGTCCATTATAATAAAGTTTAGTTTAATTTATATAGGCGTTTTTAATAGAAATTAATTTCTTTTTGTTCATAACAAAATATAACTTATTCAAGATTTAACATTCTTAATATTTACGTCTTATAATTAATTATATTGAGAATATGTGAATTTATTGAATGATTGGTTTCATTCATCGTAATAAATAAATATCATAGTTTATGTATTTAATATACATATGTCGTATAATTATACCATTATTTGTTTGAAATAACTTTAAACGTAAAATATAAAATTAAATATGAGTAATAAATCAGATGTTCGTATTAAGAGGGCCCTTCCCGGTACGTCTATCGTCAACGCGAGCATGGTTGAAAAGCTTTTTGTTTCATGCAACGCAATGTTAGAAAAAGAGGCAAAGTGTAAAGAGAGAGAAAGCGCCTGAGCGCTCGGTTGGCTTTCGGTAATTTTCGCCGCACACTCGCGGGCAGCCGGCCGCTAGCGTGAGCCATTCATGATAATAATATCGTCTCGCAACTCGCGCGCACATAGTCATAGTTTTGTAAATTTCTCTGCATTTGATACATAAGAAACCTACAACCTACATTTAGAAACGTATTATTTTATTATATTATTACTATTTGTCTAGTACGGACGTAGCGCTTGGGCTCGGATATTTTTACCAATCTAGGTACCGTATATGCGCTATTTTTGACAACATGGAAATTATTTAAAACATACATTAGTTTTTTCGTATTTTATGTATATAAGTACTTCATTGAATCGTCAATCTATCAGTTGTATGCGAAATCATTTGAAATTTCATACAAATGACACCTCGACGATATGAATATATAAAATAAAATATATATGACTAGCAAAACGCCCCGGCTTCGCACGGGTGCAATGTAGATGAAAAAAAGCAAAGCCTATGTTACTCGCTGATAATATAATATGTAGCTTTCTATTGGTGAGATCATTTTTAAAATCGTTCGAGTAGTTACCCCTTGCCGCATTGCTCGCTGCACCGGCGCGACGCGCGACGGCGTGTATTTTTGTTTGTACATATTGACATTTTTAATTTTATAATATCTTTTGAATGGAATGTCCGATTTCAATAATTCAAAAGCTAATCAATAGGTATTGAAACAGTCTTGAATAAGAAATAATTTATTTGGATAAGAATGAATAAAAAGGTATGGATAACATGGTCTGATTTTGATCGGTATTCTTTCAATTTTTTAAATGTTAAAAAGTAGTTATAGTAACATAACTACAATAGTTAGACATATGGTCTCGCGAAGTTTTTTGTCGATATTGATCTGTTCTATAATATTGTAGAACATTTTTTTGTTCTATCGTCAATACTTTCCGCAGCGCATGCGATGAAATACATTTTTTGGCATTTTTTACACCTTGGGTTGGTTTTAGTAGGAATTTCTAAGGATCTCTATTTTTTTCTAGTAATAAATATAGCCTATGTTACTCAGCGATAATGTAGCTTTTTATTAGTGAAAGAATTTTTGAAATCGGTTCAGTAGTTTTTAAGTTTATTCGATACATACAAAAATACAAAACTTTCCTCTTTATAATATTAGTATAGATGATTAGATAGATAGATATACCTAAACAGAACACGAAAAAGTAAATAAATTATGTATTCTGCTTATGAAGTAGCAGTAAGTACAATCAGAATAAATTATTTATCTATCCAGTCAGTCGGTATTGATAATGCTGAAATTAGGCAACGTAACTACTTTTTTACAATGTACGTAAGTACGTATGTAAACGTCTGCAATTTTATGTTTGTGTAAGTAATATTTTGTACCATAGTACAGGTCGTTGATCAAATAAAATAGTCTAATGGGTGTATATTTTTTATTCTGAAGAACTTAAAACTTTATGAACAATACATAAAACAACCCGGTTGTCGAAAGAATTCAGATTTCTGAACGCCAGATTCATTCATGAATCATCGAATCTATCTCTTATTGGCAGTTTGCGTGGGAAACGTGGGTCTATAATTTCTGGCAGAACACACTTGAAATAAAACTCCGTCAGTTTAAATATTTTTTCATCTGACCAAAAGGTTGGATCTTTGTATATCTTTTCATACAGGAATCCCTTTGGTGTCCAAAGTACAAAGTAACAATAACTTTTCTTTGCAATTTTAAGTTGAGCTTGGACCTGGTAATGGTAATTATGGTTTCTTTTCAATTTGATACCACCTCCATCTTCTGTACAAAAGACAACCTTTTTATTTTTTATAGCATCTAATGGCGTCAACGCAGAAGCCGAAGATGGACACTTTATTTCGACAATTCCGTCGTCACCAATCAAACCATCTGGACTTGCACCAAGGAAACAGTACTCATCATCAACAAATAACCCACAAGGAGTAATAGCCATGTTGAGCTCGTTTGCAAATTCTTTGAGGGCTGTAATTTCATTTGACTTTCCATATCTTGTAGAATCATTTCCAGTAAATGTCGAATATAGCATTATTTTAACTATAGAAGTGCAAGGAGTCTTAGGCTTCATTTTACAAATTTGGCCAATCATTGACGCAGTAATTCTTTTTCGGCGTTCTAAAATCCATATATCGGAGTTAGATTGGCCAACAGTATCTCTTTCTAATGATAATATTTCCGAATGTGTCTTTTGCAGTGACTCAAGGAATTCAGTTTTTTTTGTTAAGAAAACGTCCATCGGCATATCAGGCTCACTTGTTACGTTACCATAATGCTGGTCTGCTGTCTTTGACCGCTTTGCTCGCTTTATCCCTCGTAGTGCATCTTCAGATCTCCGTTTTCTTTTATTTTTAATTATTTTTTGCTTTTTTGACACATATTTTTCAGTATATATATTTTTAATGTTGTCGTCACACATAATATTTTTCTGTATCTCTTGTACTAGTTTATAGTTTTTGGTGTTGTATTCGGAAACGGCTGCGTAGCATCTTTTTTCATAAGTTCCTCGAAGGGAAAAGTTTACTCGTTTCCCAGCAAGGAATTTTGCTATGATTGAGTTAAAATGTTCTGCAGGGTTATTAGTTTCTTTTAGAAGGAGACTTTCTGCATTCTGTGTCAACCATCCTAGATTCTCATAAATGTCGACCCATATGCCACTCGCTTTTAGTTGAGGGACCAAATTGATCTCAACTATATTTTCATTTTTGCAAAAATAATTCTTACACGAATTATGAAAACCAAAAACGTGACATGGACCGTTCAGTAGGTCCTCCTTCAAGCTCTTTATTTTTCCTTCTAATGGTAAGTCCAGCTTTGCAGAGTGTTCTATAGCTCCAGTGACTGCTTTATGTAAGCGTCGAATACGGTCACTCAGTGCTTTGCGTAGTGTGATAGGTACTGGTCCATTCTTATTTTCGGTCTTTTTTACAATTTTTCTCAATTTATTTGAGTAATTCCTCATCAAGTGATTAGAGCATTCTATTTTTCTTATATAGACATTTGGTCCATAGGGCATTGTATCTCTCAAAGCATTACACACGCTGCTATCACCATCGCCAATCAATTTCGAATACTTTAGTCCATGCATACTAACACTAATTTTGAATCCCTCTACGATCGCATCAGTTTCCATTTGAGTTGAAGGGCCAAACCAATTTTTATAACATTTGTGAGCAACAACTTCAGTTTTCCGCTTTGCAGCTACAGCACAAATGCAACAATAAGAGTTCCTGACCCCAATGAATAAAATTTTCTTAGTTCTAAGCCCTAGGATGCAACCAACTCCCGATAAGGAATTGAAATTTGTCCCGTAACTTCGTTTACCCCAAGAACCATCTGTAATTACGGTTATGAATGGTATTCCATCTGTGTCGATATCCCCTTGCTCTATTGCCAATTGCTTTTCTTCTTTGCCTGCTTCAATCATGTGTTGCAGAGCGACATCTCTATGTATATCACCTAACTTACTCAATATTTTAATATAATAACGCTCAGACATATTTGGCATATTTAAACTGGCACATATTTCATCCAATTGGGCATATCCATTCCCAGTTTGAAAAACGCCTTCTACTACACTGGCATTTATATAATCGGTTTGGTTGTTTTTTTGTGAAAGTATTACCTTTTCTATCTGGCACATTTTACATACAAAATGAAAGCTCGACATGAACCCTACCCTTTTTTCTTTTATAAACCTCATAGAGGTGAAATTACAGTCAAATGGATGATGCGACATGGTTGCTAGCTGACTGAAAAGATAGCCGATGTCGACTAATCGATTCCCCTCTAATGACGGTGTTTCAATGACATTTTCTTGTGCGTCTGTAATAATTAACTCGTTGTCTGATAAAGATGGTGTGCTCAAGTTGGTCAAATAGTTGATTTCTTCAGCTGGTTCTTCATCGTTATTTAGTTGAAGAGGTTGCCTGCTAATAAGAAACACAGTTTTAGATCTCCAACATGAACAAAAAGCAAATCGTGTCGTCTATTTTTTATTTCACAGTAGTAAAGAAATAACTCACCTTGATAATGATGGTAGACTGTGATCAATATTGGCATGATATTGGTCATATTCCACGATCTCATCAAAAATCTTGTTCTGTGCTTCATTTGTTGCAATAACTTTTTGATGCGGTACCCTATTCTGGGTAAGCCTAAAACAAATAAATCTATTTATTCGTTATAAAAAAAATACGAATAACTTTTGTGCTATATATTATACTAAATTTCGTCCGCGACTTCGTCTGAGTGAGAACTTCGCATGCTTAGGGATACGCAAAATTTCAAAAGTATCGATACCTGGGGGCTTAGCACGAACGACTATCGACAAAGTATTCGAATCGTCAAACTGTCAGTTGTATGAAAAATCATTTGAAATTTCATACAAATGACAGTTCGACGATACGAATACTCTTTCGATACTTGTTCGTGCTCACCCCTCTGAAGGTATCGAGTACCGAACTACTGAATGGAGTGTTAATAATAATGATATACCTCACATTTGGCTGTCTGATCCCAAACTCAGGAGAGCCTGTGGTATAACTAGGTAACCAAGCTGCTTATAAACATTAATATTATATTATTATATATATATATATTATATAATATTATATAATAATATAATCCCCGAATCATGTTTAGTAGTGATGTGTCAAATATTTTTCACATCACTACTAAATCTAAATTTTGTTTAAAAATCGATGAACAATTTTTCCTTTTCTTTATTAGAAATGGGGAGAAAAGTGTCGGAACAAAAGTATCGATTCCAAAAGTACTTGATATCGAAACAAAAGTATCGATACTCTGAGGTATCGATACTTTTTGCGTATCCCTACGCATGCTACATGTAACACATAATGGATAGTTCTGTCCCGCGGTTTACCGCATTCTGTAGCAACTACGTCCCGCACCTGTATAAAAAATATTTATCTCCGTCTCCAGGACCTATCTCCATGCCAATTTTCATCTCAAACGGTTCGGCCATTTTAGCGTGAGTGCATAACAAACAAACACTTTCGCTTTAATAATATAGTATATATAGTATAGTGAGGAAGTAAGGATGAAATAGGTAGAGTGATAACTATTGTTTCCGACTGTACCTAGTTTGACATTCGGCTCCTTGTTCGTTATGTACAATTGCTTGTACTTCAATTGTTTCACAAGATAATATATCATCACCCATAAGAACTTCTTCTATGTCTTCTAAGAGTTCAACATGTGCGCTAGCGCTGTAAAATGAATTATAATTAGCCAGGTTGTCACTGTATCAGTCACCATAATAAAACAAAAGTAAGGTAGGTATGTATAAATCGACGGTTCCTACGTACATAAAGACATGTTTATTGACATGTCGCTTTGTACATAGGGATCGTCGATATTATCTAATATATAAAATTTCCATGTCACAATGTTAGTTACCGTACTCCTCCGAAACGGCTTTACCGATTTTTACCAAATTTTATATGCGTATTCAGTAGGTCTGAGAATCGGCTACTATTTATTTTCATACCCCTAAGTGATAAGGGTTGTTCACCCTTAATTTTTTTTTTAATTTTTGGACGAATTTTTTGTTTTTATTTTTTTATATTGTGGCATTAAAAAATACATACAACCCTAAATTTTCACTCTTCTATTACTAACCCCTGCTTTTTTTTGTCAAAAAATCTAGACCCGTGCGAAGCCGGGGTGGGTCGCTAGTATAATATATATTCCACTTTGATTTCCGTCTTACCTAAGCCGTGATACATCATTATTGTCAATATTTTCTTTGTTTTCATTTATAAACCTGGAAAATAAAATAAACCTTCATTCCCAAAATAATAATTGAATAAGATTTCTATATCTAGTGGTAATTTAGTTAGGCAGAATGTTTCGTTTGTGTTGTTCTATAGAGCGCAATTTAAAATTGCGAAAATTTTCGTATACGTATAACCTTAGCAGTTTTTTACTTAAAAAAACGCTCATTTTACGAATATTATGAATATCTTTTACTATGGGTTCAAACTTGAAATCGTGAAAAAAACAACAACTGTTCTAACATAATATGTAAATGTATCTACTCTATAGTATTTTTTCACTAAAAATAAAATTCATAAATCATAATGATGAGTGCAATGCCTGTGCCTTTGTCATTTTTGCATTTTCTATGAAAACTAAGACAGGTTTATATTATTAGTTCTGAGTCCCGTTTGCAACAATCAAAAATATATATAGATTCTTAGAGTAGGTAAATAAATTCTTACTTTTTTTGTTTTCTGGGTCCATTCCTTTTTTTCCTTCGAGCCGAAAGACGTAAACGCTTTTTATTACCTTTTCGGGAATCTAGATGAGTGTTATCTGTAAAGTTCAGTAGATATAATATCGATCTAAAAAAAATGTGTATATAATGTCTATAAATCGAAAAAAAATCTGTCTATCCGACATGAGCTATACTTTGATTAGTATAGCTACTGGCAGGTAGGTAGGACATAACTATAACATGGTGTACTCTTGTATGTAAAAAAATCTACTTACCCATTTTATAAAACTACTTTTTGGTTCTTCTCAATAGTAATAAAAATGATCTCTTTCCAAATCCTTATTCAAGCAAAATCGGTGTCCGTATATAGAGCCAAGTTCATTTCACATTATAAAATCACTAAACCTTTCGTAAGCAAAATCAGAGTCCGGTATGAAAAAACAAGATCATTGTAGTAGGTAAAACGGAGTTCACTAAAAAGAAAATGCAACAGAACGTATACACGTACGCGCAGTCAACACATTCAATACCTACTAACGATTCCGAGAGGCCCAACAGTAGGCCATAGCGGCGCTTGTCATTCAACTTCCACGTCTCACCCCGCCCCGTCCCCGCACGACTCGTCCCCCGCATGCCTCTTACCGCCATTGGCTAACAAGAGAGTGAGAACGCGATAAAATTGAACGAAAAATAGTGTGCGCAAATTTCATAAAACTTGTTCTAGGAAATACGTGTTTTTCAGTAATCCTTACAAGTTCGTGAATTTTTTTTTTGTAATTTAGAATCTCCATTACATTTGCAAGGTTTCTATCATAATAAAAATTTTACTTTTACAATTTATGAGTACATTATGAACGCCCAAAGTTCAGGTATTTTTTTTGCAAAAAAGCTGATTTTTGGAGGCTTATACTGAATTTATTTCTGAAAATTTTGATATTTTGTTTCGATAGAAACCTAGATATAGTGCACGAGATACCTATTAGTTCAAAAGTTTCAATGAAAAATCGGTTACATCGCCATAATCACGTACGAGCTTTTGTATGGAAAGTAAGACGGGTTGGGTGCTCTTAAGATGTCAGAAGCAAAACTGCGGTCCTATTTCTCAACTATTCAAACTATTTATGATAGCTCCTTGACTTTAGATAATGAACAAAATGAGGAGCATTTTCTTATTTGTTCTAGTAATTTAGAGGTTTTACGCGAAGAGTTTATGAAGGAAGTAGAAGACTTAAATCTTCTTAAAATACAGAAAGACCCAGATTTTGAACCTACTTTTCAAAATTGGGAATCATTTGAAACATTGTACACTAAGATACAAGGTAAAATTAAATTAATTAATGCCAAGAGTTTTGTTCAATCTGATCACCAATCATCAGAGAGGTTGCGGCTACCCAAAATAAAACTCCCACCAATAGAACTGCCTAAGTTCGGTGGCGATCAAAAGGCGTGGCCCTTATTCTTTGAATGTTATAATAATACGATACATTACAATATTCAATTATCAAATTATGAAAAGGTTTATTATTTGTGTGGTCAACTTACGGGAAAGGCGTTAGAATGCATCGCGGGTATAACACCAACGGGGGATAACTATGACTTAATTTATAATACGCTAATAGAAAAATACCAAGACGTTCGCTCCTTAGGTTCTGCATATTTAAATGAAATTTTTCAATTAAAAAAAATGCAATCACCATCAGCAGAGGGTTTGAATAAATTTATAGATAAATTCGGTGTTGCAGTTTCCGCTTTTCAAAGACTATCAATTGAAAATAAATTAGATTTTGTTTTTTTTTACATAGCTATAAACAAGTTTGACTATGAAACATCTCGCTTATTTGAGAATTCCGTAAGGGAAACACAAATACCTACATACGGTAGTTTATGTAAATTTGTCAGGGAACAAGCAAAAATTTTAGAACGCGCAGGTGATACTTTTACAAGCGTATCCAAGAACTCGCCGTTATTGGTTCCCAAACCTAGGTTTAGTTACGGAAAAAACACTAAATCCTTTGTAGCTTCTGCGGACAACTATCAATGTCCTTTATGTGGTATTGCAGGTCATAGCAATTATTCCAAATGCACGGAATTTTTGAAACTCCCTGCAAGAGATCGTTATAACCGAGTGAAAAGATTGAATGGGTGTGTACATTGTTTAAGTACATTTCATAAAACTAATGCGTGTAATATCAAGGCCAACTGTAATTCATGTCAATCCAAGACGCATCATACTTTGTTGCACTTTGGTGATAATCAGCCTAGTACATCCTTGCCTGTGTGCACTGATCGTTTTGAGGTAAGGGGTTCAGATGAGGATTGTTGTGCTAACTTTATCGAGGATAATGATACCCCACGTGACAAATCGGAGATGGGAGTTTCATTATGTTCCATGCAGAATCCGACGGCTAATTTTACGTCATATACGGTAATTTTATCTACTGCGAGAGTGCGTGTTGTAGATTCACAAGGCAAGTGCCATTTGGTCCGTTGTCTTATAGATAATGGATCACAAAACCATTTTATTACGGCTAATTGTTGTAATAGGCTAAAATTAATGCCTCGCAAGACCACATCAATAGCGGCCGTTCAAGGGTTTGGAGGTGGTTCCAACCCTGTCAAGGGAATTGTAGAAATAGAATTTTCGTCCCGTTTCAACAATCAATTGTCATATAAGATCTGCCCTTTGGTAGTGGATCATATAACTGATCAATTGCCCACTGCGAGCATAGACACTTCGCAAATGACGTACCTAGCAAGTGTCCCTCTTGCAGACGACACATTCAATACCCCGGGTGATATTGAGATGCTAATTGGTGCACAGTTATTTACAAAACTTCTCCTGCCTGGTCGTATACACGGTGTGTTGAATATGTCTCCTATAAATGGTCCTGATGCTGTACAAACAACCCTAGGGTTTATCATGATGGGAGAAGCACCAGTAACTCGAGAACAAAACATAAAAACCATTGCTTGTTGTGCTATTTCAGGGCATCGTATAGATGAAGTAGTCACTAAGTTCTGGGAGCTAGAAGAAGTTCCCACAAGTGAACAGAAGCGACTAAGTTCGGAGGAAGAAAAATGTGAATCATTTTTCAAATCAACTGTCACTCGAGATTCAACAGGACGATATACTGTTGAACTACCATTTAAAATGGATCCAAACGTTTTAGGAAGTTCCGAAGGCATTGCTGAGAAAAGGTTTTTTGCTTTAGAGCGTAAGTTTCAAGCGTCTCCACAACTACGCAATGCGTATGATAAAATTATAAAAGAATACTTAGAGAATGACTACTTAACTCCGGTGGGGGAGTTTGAGTCTCAAGATAAGGGATACATTATACCTCACCATGGTGTTATAAGAAATGATAAAGTTACCACAAAGTTAAGACTGGTACTTGATGCAAGTGCAGCCACGGATACAGGCTTGTCCTTGAATCATGTTCTTCACGCAGGTCCTAATTTGCAAAATGATATTTTCCGGATCCTTCTAAATTTTCGACTGTTCTCTGTCGCCTTCTGCGCAGATGTTAAACAAATGTATTTACAAATATTGGTCAACAATAGATATCATAAATATCTGCGTATTCTGTATCGGTTTGATTTAAACGATAAATTACAATTGTTTGAATTTCAGCGCGTGTGTTTCGGTTTGTCAGTTAGTCCCTTTTTGGCGTTACGAACAATTCAACAGTTACTTAATGATGAAGGAAAAAATTTTCCTTTAGCAGCTGACGTGATTCAGCGCGATTTATATATGGATGACGTGGTTTCCAGTGAAAAATCTGTTACAACAGCATCTGATACAGCTCTGCAATTGATCGGAATGTTTAAAGCCGGGGGTTTTGATTTAGTTAAGTGGTCCAGTAACTCTTCAGATTTGCTTGCTTCTTTACCTGAATCTCATTTACATCCACATGCCGTTCAGTTTGATGATGAAGCGAGTCAAAAAATTCTCGGCGTAAAATGGATACCGAAAGACGATTGCTTGTGTTTTGAGATTTCTCCTTGTCAAAATAAATGCACTAAAAGAACCATATTGTCTACAGTTGCCAGACTATGGGATATTTTAGGTTTAGCAGCACCTGTAATTCTATATGCCAAGTTATTAATTAAGGATCTGTGGGAACTGAAATTGGACTGGGACGAGTGTCCTCCGCAAAATATCATTGATAAGTGGATATTATTCAAAACGGAATTGCCACTTTTAACAAACTTAAATATACCTAGGCACTTAGGCGTTCTCGATGGTTGTGAAACAACTTTGTTAGCATTCGCGGATGCAAGTGAGAAGGCGTACGGAGGGGTAATATACCTGCGAGTTCGAACATCGAATGAGGTAAAAATCAATATTATCTGTGCTAAGTCGCGAGTAGCACCAATCAAGTTCGTTTCATTAGCTCGTCTTGAGTTATGTGCAGCATTGTTGCTATCCAAACTGGTAAAGACCGTTCTTGATACATATAGTGCTCGATGTAATGTTGATCGAGTTCTAGCATTCTCAGATTCCACTGTTGCGTTACACTGGATACATTCAAGTTCGCATCGATGGAAGACTTTTGTAGCCAATCGAATCGCAAAAATACAGAAAAATCTGGATGCTGCTCATTTTTATCACATTATAGGAAAGGATAATCCTGCAGATTGCTTATCACGCGGACTTACTCCATCTCAACTAGTTAAACATCCTTTGTGGTTTAAAGGCCCACTCTGGGTGTCAAAAGATATTGCACAGTGGCCGATTCAGCCATTCAAACCATGCGATACTTCCGATATCCCTGAAGCTAAGGTTATTTCTTTGCCTTCAGTAGAAATTCAAAAGCCACTAATATATACACTAGCACAGAAAATTTCGCAGTGGCCGAAATTACTTCGAATAGTGACATATATTTTACGGTTTGCTAAAAAATTAAAAACACGTGGTATTCCAACAGGTAAAGATCTAGACGAAGCTGAACTAGCGATTATTCGATCATTACAGTCAGTACATTTTGCTGACATAATTGAGAATATTATGTCGAGTAAGATACCTCGCTTCTCAATCCAAAAATTAAGACCGATATTGATAGTCGGCATTCTCCGCGTAGGTGGTAGACTAGAAAGGGCAAATTTATCTTTTGATCATAAACATCCGATTTTATTACCTAAAAAGGACCACATAGTAGACATGATCGTAGATAATATGCATCGCGTGAATTGTCACACAGGGCCAAGTCTGCTGCTTTCTCTAACAAGGCAGCGTTACTGGATCCTATCTGGTCGAAATATTGTTCGATCGCGTGTTCACGCTTGCAACTTTTGTTTTCGGACACGCCCTAAAATTTGTTCTCCGCCGATCATGGCTGATCTTCCAAAATGTAGATTGCAAATATCCAAACCATTTGCTCATACGGGCTTGGATTATTGTGGTCCACTTAATATAACTCTAACACGTAAACGAGGTGTAAGAAGCCAGAAGGCTTATATTTGTGTTTTTATTTGTTTATCCACTAGAGCAGTGCATGTTGAAGTTGCATCGGATTTGAGCACAGACTCTTTCCTTAACGCCTTGAAACGTTTTTTATCTCGTAGAGGAAGTATTGAGAAATTATATTCCGATCACGGCACAAACTTTATAGGCGCTCGTGCTTATCTGGACGAGTTATACGCATTCCTTCTTTCTGATAGTCATTCTGAGAAATGGAATCACGAGCTAGCAAATCAACGAATTGCGTGGGAAATGATACCTCCTAACGCACCACACTTTGGTGGAAGCTGGGAGGCCGCCGTAAAATCCTTTAAAACTCATCTCTTGCGAGTCATAGGTGCACAGATATTAACGTATGAAGAATTGTTAACGGTTTTGTGTCAGATAGAAGCCGTCCTTAACTCACGTCCTCTGGTGCAAGGTCTTAGCCCTGATCCGTCGGAGCCAATGGCATTAACACCGGCTCATTTCCTACATAAAGTACCTTTGCAATCATTACCTTCAGCTATAATACCGGAAGAACACGGGCAACTTCTATCGAGATACTTACTGCTTGATAAATTAGTGCAATCTTACTGGCGTCGTTGGAGCACCGAATACTTGCACTCGTTGCAAGAACGACAAAAGTGGACATCCGATGCGATTGATGTAAAAGAGGGCACCGTAGTGCTCATTATGCAAAATAATACTCCGCCTTTACGCTGGCCTATAGGTATTATTACTCAAACGTTTCCGGGACCCGATAGAAAAACGCGAGTAGTTCAGGTGAAAACAATTAATGGTATACTAACGCGACCTATAGTAAAACTTTGTCCGTTACCAACTCAATGAATTCACATAAATTTCTCTATTTTTTTACTATATTTTTTTTTTTTATATATGTAGATTTAAGTTTTGTTTCCTTTTTATTGTATTTTAAGAATAGTTTATATTTGTTTTGTTTTTCTTATTGATTTTTTTTTATATCACAGAACTCATGAGTATAGGTTCTATCCATGTTTTCTTGTTATTAACTGTTCTTTACTTTATATCTTCTTTATAGGTTTTTTGTAGATTATTAGTGATTGTAATTTGAAAGAGATCCTTTCAAGCCGGGGCAGGTGTTTTGGCCGATTAAGAATTCTGCCAAAAAGCTGGGTTTTGCCTTTTCTTTCCTGGATAGACTATAGGCCTCGTCCGAAACGTCACCGGTCAGTGCAGAATGCATTGCTCCGCGTCCCCGCTCACCCCGCGCAGGAGCAGGCAGTTAGTTGTCGCGTAGGCTCGTTAAGGAGCGGTCATCGAACCTATTTTTCTCTTTTGCGCGTGGATTCTGAAGCTGTGTGTTGGCTTTGGGTGGACTATTGTGATTACCGAGTGCTGGCTGTGCCCTTCGAGACCTCAGAAGACTGAGTAGGTGAGTGCCTTTTAGTTTTGTCTGGGTAGTGAATTGGTGAGCCTAGCGAGTGGCAGAATCATAGTCGACCTCAACCCCGGTTTCCTTTTGAATGTGCTAATATAGGTATCATTCTTAATTTGCATATTATATTTTTACAAAACAGTAAGCAACAGACAAGAAACTTGCATCGTGTAAATGGGCGTTTATACTTTTTTACAGACCACCACATAATTACATAATAGTATAGTTATTTGTAAGATATTATTATCCATAGGGAAAAGAGTTGATTACTCTGTGGTTCCCGCCAAAATCTCGGCTTATAAAAAATGAAACTTTTTACGATTATATTTATTTATCTCTATCTATCTATATAAAACGAAGTCGTGCTAGTTACATTTTAATGATATCTTATTTGTTGGTTTCATCTATGTCCCGAATAACATAACTATTAAAGTATTGAAAAGTTTCCGGAAAAAAATACTATGAAGAAAATTAATTTTAAACTCCGTTCGAAACTCCACCATCTTCCGCAAATAACAGCTCAATTCACATGCTTATAGCTTTTTTGTAATAATTGATGGCCACTACAAATCAATTTTCTTTATTTTTGGAGCCAATATTCTGGCAGGACCACATCTGTCGGGTCCGTAGTCTATATCTATACCTTTATACTAATTTATATCTATACTCTATACTAATATTATAAAGAGGAAATTTTTGTATGTTATGAATAAACTCAAAAACTACCGGACCGATTTTAAAAATTCTTTCACCAATAGAACGCTACATTATCAGCGAGTATTTAATATTTAATATAATTATATATATATAATTTAATATTTTTATATATTTATAGTACATCTACATTGCACACGTTCGATACCGGGGTGGATCTCTCGTCTATACTAATATTATAATATATAAAGAGGAATAATTTGTATGTTTGTAATTTTTATACTATATGTTTGTATTTTTGTTTGTTTATTCAAAAACTACTAGACCGATTTTAAAAATTCTTTCACCAATAGAAAGCTACACAGGGTTTTTTGTGTATAGTACATCTACCGTGCGAAGCCAGGGCGGATCGTTTGTACATAATAAACAAGTATTTCAAAGCTGCGAGTTCGACAAGAATATTGAAACATCTCACGCCTCGAGGATATTGATTCCCATTGAAAACGACCTCTGTCATGTAGATAGGAAAAAATGGCAAAATTTTCGAGGCTACAGTAATATTGAGAGACGATGTTCTTTAAGGATATAAAGTTGGTATAAGTATTCCACCGACAACTTCATCTTTTTTCCTTAGGAAAAAAATATTACGAAAAACCTTAAAATCATGTGATGATCGTTCATTTCGAACCTAGCCCATTATTATATTGTGATATATGCATATTCTATTCAAATTATGTTTTGTCCTAAAATTATTTAATACTTTTGAAAACGTCCCAATAAGGGGATCATGGCAGCTTATGGGTTAAACTAATCAGTTAACCAAACTTAAACTAGTGAATTCCCGAGTCCCCTCGGGCGACATGTGGCAGACACAGAGGTGTCCGAAACAAATTAACTATGTATTGACTTTTGACACAGGTTTTACATAAAACATTGAAAGACGTTTTTGAGAGAACGAGTTTAGGTATATAAATATTTTTATGCACTACTAGCAACATTGGCTACGCACGAGTGCCATATAAATGATAACTATACACAAAAAATAGCCTATGTTACTCGCTGATTTTTTTATGTCAGATATCGACAGACGACCATGAGGTTCACTTGATGGTGGGTGATACCTCAGCCACAGAACATCAGTCAATGATGCGCTGTCGACCTAATTTTTACTTCGAGCATTCGGAAATCCATAGACTGGAACCGAAACGCGCAATATGCACTTCACGGTTTTTCCATCTATGAACGGTGGTTCGTTACCCGGTCGGAATTTAGATATTCCTCCCACCCGATCAATGCCCGAAGTTACCAGACGCGTAGGGAAAACATGCTTACAGAAATTATAAGCAAGTGCTCCCTGTGGGATTCGAGCCCACGACCCATCGATGCGCACGGCAGGTGTTCTACCGAACGCGCCAACGAGCCCGTCAAAATTTAAGTATAGATAATGTCACAAATAGCGGAAACCTAAACAACACGTTTTGCCTTCAAAATATAACAGGCGTTAACATTTACATTTAATAATATGCTTTTACAGTAGCATATATTATACCTAATATATAGATATGGTCATTAATACGTACTTTTGGAACACTCTCTACTTTTTTAATACTACTAAAATGAAGCTGAAGCAAAAAAAGTCCTTTTTACTTTGATAATAATCAATAACTCAGTAAATAATAATTATCGTATAAGAAATCAAAGTAAAGTTTTGAAAAGTGCAAAATATTCCCTATGACAGTGTTGTGGCTAGTAATAAAATTTTAAAGCGATAAAGTTGATTGAAAAAAATATATTATATTTGAGGATATTTGGATATCTTGTTATTACTTTGGATATAATGGATGAACGAAGAATATCGTCGGTTATTTTTCAACCACAAAGTTTCCCGAAAAACATCGAAAATTTGAAAGCGCTACGGTTTTTTTACTGCCCGGAGCTTTCGATTTATTGTTTTCGCTAAAAATCACCATTATGAGAAAAAAATCGGTTCGTATTCAGTTTTCCATCGAATTTTTTTTCAAGCCAATAATGTTTTTTATATAACTTAATTTTTGTGACTAGTATAAGCAGAAACAAATCTAAACAAAATAACTTTTACTGGATTAAAACACAATATCTCTATATTATTTATCCCGAGCGACACGACGTTTCTAATTTTTTAATCCGGTAAATTAATAAAAAATAAATAATAGAGAGAGAAAGAGAGAGAGAGAAAACATTTATTCACTGTCACACATAACTAAAAATACATAATTATTCATACACAACATATATAAAGTCCTTGTACACAACACAGTTTTTTTTTTAGCAACTGACAGCGAAAAGGCAAAGGACTCAACATATTGTGGTAAACATTTTTAACAATAGTTACTCGTACCACGTTGGTTTTCAGCCTTTGCCTAAACAGTCACGTCACGGAATGTCAGACGTAAAATCTGACTAAACATAAAAAAATAAACTAACAACAAACAAAGAGAAAAAAAAAATATTTATATAAAAATACAATACACAATTATGACACATTATAAAGCAAAAAAGCAACAACAAAAAGAAAAAAAGCAAATAACACGCATAATAACTAGAAGTCCTGAAGTTGATCCAATGATTGATATGCGGGCTCGATGCAATTATTCTATTCAGTATTGCTCACTGCTTACTTGCTAACTGATTCATAGACATGTTATTTTTGTACGACCTAAACCTCGGTATGATTATTGGCTTGTATAGTGTACCGACCTTTTCGGCTTAAAAAGATCAAAAGGCTTTTAAGTGACAAAGTAAATAATAAAATCCCTGAAAACCTATATCGACTTCTTGAACTTTACGAAGAATGGTAAAACAACATATAGGGTGAAAATTGTGGTATTGTGTACTTTTTTTTTATAGTATAGGGGCAAACGTTGCAGGTGCGTTGCCGGAGCGTATAATATTCTTTAGAACAAACATTTCTATTGTAGGGTGACTCTCGTGGAATAGATATTCTTATGTACCTCTGAATCAGGGGGGCCCTGCTTCCGTACTGTATGCTTACACGGTTTCCGAGCCCCTGTAGCTAGGGCCTCGTATCTTTGACACGACTGACACGGCAGTAGCTATGCCCCTGCTCTGGATGTCTTATTGATTTTATAGTCGAATTATATTTAATTACTTCTCATTAACCTACTAGAGATAAGCGAGTTGACAGAGGCTCAATAGTTTTAATGTCTAGAGCTGATACATAGAGCTACTATAAAAAAATAATGTTCTAGACGGCAAAGGGATATTAGTGAGATTCGCTATCGTGTAATCTTAAAGGATATTCTTTATTAGTAAATTCAAAATAAACGGTTTAACACAATTTAAGAACCCTATACTTCTAACTACAATAGCTATTTAGTATAGCTAAAAGATGAGAATACTCGCGTCAAACGTTTAAAATACCCTACTTTTTCCTTTAAATTAATAGTCTAATCACCAAATAAAGTTATAAGTACGTTTGCAGTCATTTATTCCTATAATAATCACTAAATATTACATATTTATATGCTAATTTTAGAGCGTTTAAAGATAAACCACTGTTTAAAATCTAAACTTGAACTACCCACACTTTCTGTATAAAACCTACCTCTGTTTAAATCTAGTAAAACACACACAATCACACTGTACACTATAATTCAACACACCACAAAGACATCGTCAAGCACAATCACAAATCGCGTTTTCGAACGTAACAGCAAATGTCAAAAACAAGATGGCGGACTGTTTGACAGATGCGTGTTGTACCGCCACATGCTGGAACACGAATGTGGTGTTTGCAGACATTACTCGCTTGAGGAGTACATGTGAACCGCACAACTGTCAGCCGTTGAAAGAATTTATGAGCGTTCGCTGACAATTGGGACCCTCCGGAAGGTGTCGGGAATCGCCCGCGGGAGTGTGATTTTAGGTATCTGACATTGCACCGGTTACTCCAATTGATCGATTGTTGCTAGTTTTGATGTACAATAATATACTAGATTTTCTAAATTCAAATAGAAGACGGAAATAGAAATTGGAAAATGCAAGATGGCGGCAATTTAGTCGTTCGAAAAGAGATGCTATTGTAGGATGCTTTTTTACCTTTGGTAATCATAATTGTAACTTAACTATGTCAAAATTTCTTTGACATAGTTAAGTTACAATTATGATAACATACAGCTGATGATGTCGTCTTGTGTCTCTTATAAAATGGATTCTCTTCACTTATGAACTTTATCTGAATAATTCTAAATTAGGCTTGAATTTTTTTTGTTGGTTTGATTCTGGTACACTATATCCAGGTATATCAACAGTAACTTCCTTATCTTGCCAGTACATACATCTTTTGCTCTGTGCCTGTGTAATACGTAGATATACTCTTCACGCCTCTTCTTTCATCATTGATAGCACACGTACAATACGTATTCACAATCAACACCCTTCGATACTTCTACATTTTTTGTCGGTTACCATAATACTCTTATATGGAAATGAAATTCCGTATTAATTAAAAAATTAAAAAAACAAAATGTCAATTACGAAAAGTTCACATGGCAACATTAAAGAACAATAATAAACCCTGTGCCGTAAAAAACCTAAGAAAAGATTCAGCAAATACAAGGTGTATTAATTTATATAACATATCAACGTATGTACGTATCTAATAATGACCTTGAAATAGGAGTGTACTTTAATGAAACGCATTTTCAACGTAAGAAATATGTTATGATAACACAAGCATTTATATTTGCAAACTGTGTACACCAAGGGTAAAATCTAAACATAAAGTTTATATGATCTTAAAGATATTACTACATTTTAAAAGTATAAATATAATTATAGCTAGTACTTACTTTCCCGCCGAATTTGATCCCAAGTAACGTTGGCACAGCCCGCTCCGTTTTTCCCGAATGAAGACAAAGGACAATTCCAGGAATCAAGGGTAAAATCCTGGTCCACGCGCATGCGTGCAGCCTCCAGCTTCTGAAGGACGCCCTTTCGTTTCTCGTAAAAACTTATGTTAGATATTCACTTTAACTTTTAAGTAAATGAGTTTTTGCTTCGCTTAACTCGTCTATTTATTTTACAGCCAATTTAAATGCAATTTTTTGAAGTATTTTTCATTTACTTCATACTTCCTTCATAGTCATAAGGAAAAAGTTTGTTGTTCGTTCAATTTATTAGAATATATTCGACAGATTTTAGTATTTTTAAATGTACTTTATTTTTTTTATTTACCATATACGTCATATTCTGAAAAACTTTTTACGAACTTTAAGCTGAGAAAAATCTTTAGCTATACGAATTTAAAAAAAAAAATCAGACGTTTTTTTTTCTTATGCCTGCATGAGAAATGTTTTATTTTTTTTAAGCTTACATACATGCTATATTTAATATTTATCTATTACACTTTGGGTAATGGCCGCAAGGTTGATGAATTTTTATGCTATAGGATTCAAGGGATATCATTTTCAAAGTAGGTACTGATAAGTATAGTAAAAAAAATTTTTTTTGACTATATCAAGAGGTAAATAAGTTTTCAAAACTTAAAATAATTTAATTAATTCGAATTAACTGTGCTTTAAACAACTTAATTAATATAGCAGTCGCCGCTACATGAATATCAGTCAATGATACGCTGTCGACCTTTCTTTTACTTCAAACATTCGGAAATTTATAAACTTCACGGCTTTTCCATCTAACAGCCGATTTATCTTTTTCCATCAACTTTTTTATGTCGTCTTTATCACGCCATAGGTATAATCTGAAGTGACCAGACGTAGGGAAAACATGTTTAGAGACAATTATAAACATATTATCCCGGCGGAACTGAACCCGCGATCCCACAGATCGCAAGGTAGTGTAGGTAGCACACCTACTACCCAACGCGTAAACAAACACATATTCATACACACACATACACATTTTGTGAAATAATTGCTAGAATATACACATAAAGCTTACGTGTGATAAAAAAACTGACTAAGTGCGAGACGGACTCGTGCACCGAGAGTTCCGTACACATTTTTAGTTCAGAAAAGATAAAAAAAAGTTGAGAGGTGTCAAGGGACACCCGGATGGAACGAAGTTATATATATATGTACTCTGTCTGTCTATTCTTTCATACACGTCATAGATGCGCGGGACTATAGCAAAAAGGGTCGTGACAACTTTTCGTAAGAATTTTTTCCATCTAGCCCCCTTTCACAACGCGCGATAAGGAACTTCATCGTTCCAAAAATGAAACTTGAATGTTGAAAGTTGAAACCGTTCTATTTTCAAAAAAAGTGTCGTGACAACTTTTCGTAAGAATTTTTTCCGTCTAGCCCCCTTTCACAACGCGCGATAAGGAACTTCGTTCCAAAAAAACTACAAGTTTACGGTTTTCGAATTTTCTCCTTTACTTGCTACATGAAATTGCTGCATGACAAATTTCATGATCAAAGGGAAGTACCCTGTAGGTTTTGATTCTCTTGTGTGTGTCAAAATATGCGGCAAAAACGGAGCAAAAAAGGCCGTATCGTTGATTGCGTCGATTTATAAGTTTTTTGATATTAATTTCAACTTGATACCTCCACGGGTTCCTGAGAAAAAAGATATTGACAGACGGACGGACAACGATGTGAGCCTATAAGGGTTCCGTTTAGTGTACAGAGTCAGTGGCAGCGTAAGACCTAAATTTTATGTGGGCAAGATTCATTTTGCGGGGCCCTCTGCCAGCGCAAAAAATGCCTTTTTTTGGCAGATTTTTTTTTGGCGCGATCGCAGCTCTTAAGTAATGCATAAATTTTTGGGGCGCTGGGCCCCATGGGTCGCGAGGCCGTAGGCGGTGGCCCACGTCACCCACGCCTTTCGCCGCCACTGTACAGAGTACGGAACCCTAAAAATGAGGCAATGTTTTTCTCCAGACTGAACATAAACAGCCTCGCATGAAACATTATCATGTTTAACCAGGTTTTTGTTTCATAAAATCTACAAAAACATTCCCGAAATTTATATTTTAACAACTTATATTAACTTAATTTATATTCAAGACAACAAATTTTAGACAATTTAGGGTGATTTTTTGGGACTGAAGTTTCCAATCTGAAGAGCTTGGCGTGGGTCGTGGGTTTGAATCCCTCCCAGTCAACGCTTTATTATTATTTTTTTTCTTGATATTTTCCCAATTTTTGTGATTTGTAAATTTAAAATATATAACAATTATACGTTTTGAGTGTACATCGTTGATTTCATGATACAATGTCTGGTATATTATGAATCTGATGATCGATCTATCTTTCGCAATAAGACATTATGTCTTTCGTTTGATATTACTATGATCGTAAAAAGAATTGAAAATGTATTCTTAATAAGTTAAAATATGAAGTTGTTTGTTCTTTCGTTTCGTTCCGTTCGTTGCGTTAGATTTTGGTAATAGACCTACTGATTACGAAGAAAACTACCCTTTATAGATGAAAAAACTTTGAAGTGCATATTGCTAGTTTCAGTTTCCATCTATGGATTTCCGAATGTTCAAAGTAAATTAAATAGGTAAACAGCACATCCATGTTTAATGTTATTGCCATATTTTATTATCAAATGAGTCTCATACTCGTCTGTCAATATTTCACAAAGCTCACGTCATGCATTTCAATGAGCTTTTAAGCTCAGATATATTTTTTAATGTTAGATATCGATATAGGAGCTTGAGGTTCACATGATGGTAGGTGATACCCCAACCACAGTAATCAGTCAATGATGCGATGTCGACCTACTTTTTTACTTCGAGCATTCGGAAGTCCATAGACTGAGATCGAAACGTGCTATATGCACTTAACGGTTTTTCCATCTATGAACGGTGGTTCGTTACCCGGTCAGAATTTCGATATTCCTCCCATCCATGAATTTCCGAAGTTACCAGACACGAGGAAGACATGCTTATAGAAAACTATATACATGTCGTCCTGGTGGAATTCGAACTCGCGACCCATCGGTGTTCAAGGTGATCTACCAAACGTGCCAACGAGCCCATCAAAAACTTTGCTTTAGTAACATTCCAACTAATCTCATCTCTTCCTACCCTTATCTCCTTCATCCCTAAATATTTGTCCTTACTGGAAGCCTGAACGCATAAAAGGGTCCCATATTGCGTGGAATGTAGGTCAAAGGATCGATACAAAGTGGAAAATCTTCATGGTGTTTCGTGAACCGCTATCAAATGCACTGCCCTAATTAATGACGATCGTTAATTATTACGGTAAAGTGACTACGCAGTGGTAGATTTACTGCAACAATCTTTAAGATAAATATGACAACTTTGAACGACTATATTACCTACTACGTAAATACATGATGCCATTTTCTTAAAAAGCACAAAGTATGCAGTGACGTAGCTAGGTGGATAAGGGCCCCGGTGCGAGAGAAAAAAAACGCATTCCCCCCCCCCCCCCCCCCCCGGCTAAATTTCTTCAGCAACTGTACAAAATGAATTATTTGCAAATTATTACTAATTAATGACGCTCGGCGCGTTCCGTTGTTATTAATGATGATAAAAACAAATTCAGCCGGCTTCTACCAAAGCTGTGCAACCATACATCTATTTTTTTATGTTAGATATATCGACAAACAAACATAAAGTTCACTTGATGGTAGGCGATACATCAGTCAGTGATGCGCCATCGACCTACTTTTTACTTCGAGCTGAACCTAATTTTATTACCGGTTGATAGGAAATCCTTATGGTTATAAAATATTGGGAATGTCCTAGATCGTCCGTAATTCGTTAACAGGAAGTAAGGAAGTGTGTTATGTGTTTGTTTTCCGATCAATGTTGCGCGTTAAACAGCTACGACCGACTTACACGTGTAGATAAATCCGAAGATATGTACCTATGTGGATTTTGAGAGAAGATTTTACGTGAGATTTTACAAAAGTTCAAATAAAGTACGTATAATATATCAAATTTTGTGAGATTGTATTAAAATCAACCCATATTTAAGATAAAGTTTTTTTTTAATACAAAATATGCTCAGCCTCTTTTATTATTTATTAAAGAAATATCTAAAATATCGGTTGAACAATTCCTAACGTTATATTATAAAAGAAATAGGAAAAGTTGTAATTCACTATTTAGGTATTTCAAATAATTTAAAATTAAACTCGAAGTAAATTGCATCGCATCATTAACTGATGTTCTGTGGCTGAGGTATGTATCACCTACCATCAAGTAAATCTCGACGGTCGCTATCTAACATAAAACAATGTAGACCTACATTAGAGAGACGGTATACAGTATTTTATTTAATTTTTTGTAATCAAACTTTTAAATAAAATACTTTATACCGAATTAAATCGCAATTTATTAGGTACTTATGCCGACAATTCCGATGCTTTTCAGCAACCGTGGTCACCGGCAGCATTCGAAACGTATTATTTTGAAACCAGTTTCAATTCCATTTTGAAGTATGTAGCATCTAATATATTTTAATTATTAAAAATGAAGACAATGCGGCAGTACTAGTAAAAAAAGTCAAATTCAGTTAGGCTTAAAGCTGTTTCGTCTCTGAAATTTTAAGAAAGATATAATGTTGATTAATGCTTACGATATGCGACATTGAGGATAAAATTTAAATATCCATTTAAATTTTAAACTATGTTTTAAAAGCCGACTACGCATCTGAGACTTTTAAGTCGCGGATACCAAATTCACCACCCCCTTATTTTTGCGTATTAAAAATCGGGGCTCTTATTTAATAACACTAACCTGTAAAGAAACTCTGTTATTACGGTGATGCAGTAACAAAAAAAAACGTTGTAGGAAGTCATTTTTTTACCGTACCGCACCCTCCCCCCCATGCTACGCCACTGTGCGGTGGTGATTACTTACCATCAGGTAAACCTGCTCGATTGTCAAATTCAAATTCAAAATCATTTATTCATTTAGTTAACATAATGTACACTTATGAACGTCAATGTCCGCTCTGTTATAAAAAAAACATGTAGATCAAAAAATCGTCAGACATATCCGTACACAGTATCTCATGTAGCAAAGCGGATCTCTCAACGTCCGGGATGAGCGGATGCTGCTCGCGCTCCCGTGGGATCTAGCCGCCCCACCTTCGGTATACATTGGTATTACTACACAGATTTAACCAGTATCTAAATTTGTAGTTCAATTATTTCGGCTTAACTGTTACTTGCATAGACATTTACGTCATATTCGCTGTGACTAATGCCGTGTTTTTTCAAATATTTGAATTTCCCACAGTTTATTTGCACTTCTTAAAAATTAATTTTTGCTCAAAACTGAAATTCTACTCAAATGAAGTTTATTAAAAAAAAAATTATACCCTCATCGGAATCACATGCATATTCCCTATTGTATTCCCTACATGAAACTTTATACATACCTACGTCTTGTTTAAATAACGAAGGTAACGCAACAATTACAAAAACATATATTTACAGAACGGTCAAATGACTTTCGAAGCCCTCTTAAAAAATTCACTATGTATATTATAGAACAATTCGCGAAGTGTTTAAAATAAATGTCTATTTTAATATTTTAGTTTAGAGAGTTTATGCTTATTTATTAGTTATATAGTTTTATTTATTTTATGTTATCTTTTTTGTAGTGATATATTAAAAAAAAACACATTAATCATTTCGGGCTGTTTGACAGTTCGACAGGGGCCCCTTCTGAAAACCAGCGTTGCAGCTTATAAAGCTGCAACAAATGCTGATGAAGGGTCCTTTTCGGCATTAGGTAGACAATATATTTTATTGTTTTTAGTAAGTAAGTTTAAAATTGTATTTAGTATTGTGTTTTCTTTGTCGAATAAAGTATGTCTATGTCTAAGTTAAAAAAAATGAGTTTAATAAGTTTCATTAGTCTCAAAAACGGCCATTTGACCACTCTGCTAGGTTAATGACTTGACATTAAAATTGACTAATTCCATAGTAGTAGTAAGTCATACTTAATGCTACCGAGTGCGTAGTTATTAGGTGTTTCTGCTTATAGTCTATTAACAAAGCTTGCGGATTTGGCTTTGGCTTTGGCTCGTATTGGTTGGCAATTTTTATTTTTTTTAAATCTAAATAATTTTTTTTTTTGCGTAGATTTTTTTCTATTATATATAGCAACACCAGAACACATGCAGCCTGCAGATGTCGGAAACTGTTGATTACCACAACTTACGTAGCTCTTGGATAAACAACTTGCTAATAAGTTGGCTCGTAGATTTATTCGTTGTCGTGAACAAGTGAAAATTACCCTCATTAAGGCGTAGGTATTGTCAAAACTTCTACACGAGCAGTTTATGGGTCAATTAAACTATCAGGTCGCTAACCTTGGTCTTGAGAATGCCTCGTTTCTGCAGTGCCTCGGAAATTGGTCGCCCAAATGATTTCTGGGCTATCATTCGAATTAATACAGAATCTCTGTTGAACTGGGTACGGAGCAGTCAGAACAGCATCTTAAAGACTGGCAGATGACTTATCATCGCCTATGAGGGACTTTGTTTGTTGTATGGCTGAGAGCGATATCGCCGCCTATTGCACTATTATATTTTAAAGTTATTTTCGACGGCGGTTTCCCGAACCGATACGACTTGGGAACATTCAAGAAATGAGCCTACATCTTCCTTAAGCATACGCGCAGACTAGAGCCACTAGTGGCGACCACAGCATAGCCACCGGTGGCCGCCACAAGCTACGGGCGTAATATTTCATACATTTTAGGGCATCCGCGCAAACACGGCGCTCGAGAGGCCGCCACCGAGCTTCTAGCCACCGGTGGCCGCCACAACGTGCGGGCGCGATATTTCATACATTTGCCAGTGGCTGAAACGCGGCCACCGGTGGCTCTAGTCTGCGCGTAGGCTAAAGGTCGGCAACACACTAACAATCCCTCTGGCGATACAATGTCTATGGGCGGCGGTGATGACTTACCATCACGTGATGGTTCACGTTTCTATAAAAATTATACTTTTTTCAACATCTCCAATTCTTTCCACTTGTCCGATTATGGCAACTCTAGAGGATTAGATTACATTCTAAAGTTGTCTAATGACAAAAGCCACAATCAGCTAATTACATAGTCTGAAATTATCCACAGAACAGAAGAAGTAAGTAGAAGTGCAATGTGTCAAAATTTGTACCGGATCGACTGTCGCCAATTACCCACAAATGAATGGAGTATTTAACACTGAACACAGTTACAATTTTTATTCGATTCGTTGTTTTATTTAACTCAAAACTAGCTAAATCACACTGGCCCTACAATTGATAATATATCTTAGTGCTTGGCGCTAACGGTTACTTTAGCTAAGCGCACAAAGTATATACGACGTTTTGTAGTATTAGAACAAACTAATATGTAATTACTAAACGTTATGTGATAGATATGAGGATGATTATGGCTGACTGTGATCGATTTAGCGCCACCGTGCTAAATTGTAACACGCGTGCCACGCCTAGTTCGCACTTCCATTTATTTTCCCTGTTCTGTGAAATTATCTTTATCTGAGGTCTCTTTTTATGCAATTTATATGGCGGAGACGCGGGCGTTATTAGTTAGATTCTACTATACTGTTCCCCTTCTTAAATCATCCCCTCTCTCATTTCTGGTAATTTTTTTCAATGTACCAACGTCGTGTTTTCCAGACCGAATTTTCAAATGATGAATCCATGCCGAAAATAAAACAATTTTAAAGTAACAGTATCATTTATTAAATAATTACAAATTCCTTAAAAATTACTAAACCAAACTGAATTAAGCCTAACTTCAGTCATAGCGTGATCTGTCTAAATTCGAACTAGACTTAGGTCGTCCATCCCTCGTGAGCTTCAGATGCACCAACTTCACGTGGGTGTTCAGGATCCCGGACTGAGTGAACGACGCCGGGCACTTGGCACACTTGTATGGCCGCTCGCCGGTGTGGGTTCTGATGTGCATTATGCATGTGTTTCTAGTCTGTAAGTATAATAGCTAGTCTGTAAGTATAATAGCTAGTCTGTAAGTATAATAGCTAGTCTGTATATATAATAGCTAGTCTGTAAGTATAATAGCTAGTCTGTAAGTATAATAGCTAGTCTGTAAGTATAATAGCTAGTCTGTATATATAATAGCTAGTCTGTAAGTATAATAGCTAGTCTGTAAGTATAATAGCTAGTCTGTATATATAATAGCTAGTCTGTAAGTATAATAGCTAGTCTGTAAGTATAATAGCTAGTCTGTATATATAATAGCTAGTCTGTAAGTATAATAACTAGTCTGTAAGTATAAAAGCTAGTCTGTAACTATAATAGCAAGTCTGTAAATATAATATTTGAAGACATGAGTGGATGAAGTGTGTATGATACAATTTGTAAATTATCAAGAAAACAGGCAAAACAGTTTCGTTACATACATAGGTTTTAGATAATAATTATTAAGTTTCTTGATTGTTTATTTAATCACTAAATTTGACAAATAAAATCTAAATTCCAACCGGGTAACGAACCACCGTTCTAAGATGGAAAAACCGTGAAGTGCACATTGCGCGTTTCGGTTTCAGTCCATGGATTTCCGAATGCTTGAAGTAAAAATTAGGTCGACAGCGCATCATTGACTGATATTCTGAGGCTGGGGTATCACCTACCATCAAGTGAACCTCATGCTCGTCGATATCTGACAAAAAAATTAGTCTTGCTTCCCCGAGCTTCAAACCCAGGATCTATGGCGCTAAACGAACAGCACTCCCCACTGAGCCACGGAGTGTCGATGTCTGTATCTCTATATAAAAAAGTGCGTTATAAAAACCTTTATTGCGGCAATGGCACATATATAGCACGCCGCATGTGCGCCTTTGAGCGCTTAAAATGCTGCCCCAAAGACGCTTTCGTTTTGAATATTCTGTAAGAGATACACTATTTATTTAGTACCAAAAAACAAACCTTAGAAACCTTCTAAATTTTTAGAAGCATTTAAATTTAAAAAAAAACCATTTTAACGTTTTAAACTTAACGATCGAGACAAAATAATCTTGGTTTTTTTTTACTGAAATTAGGGTAATAAACTAACCGTTTTATTCATAAACGGATTATACATTTGATATAGTTAAAATATGTTTTGTCTCGCTCTATCGAATACAAAAAGACTACATAACAAAAGAAACAAAACATTATGAATAAGACCGAAATAAAATTACGAATATTAATTATTTTTAAACAAAAAACAAAAAGCGACTTCAAAAATATAACTATGGTCAAACTTAAACTAAAAAAGCAACACCTACTATCAGGTAACCTATACTTACTGATTGCACCTGACGCAGTGGAAACGTTTCGAGGGTTGCGTCTTATGATCAATTTGACTCTTTCTCGCTTGCAACCCCTCGTTGCCAGCCTTGTATCCTGTATGGCTTCTGATTTAAAATATAACCATTTACCCAATTAAGTAGAAAAAGTAAAATTAAGGCGCAATACACACTGAGCCCGCCGGGCCGCCGACATATGTTGGCAACTTTTTGTCGGCGGTCTAGTTGGCGGCTTCACTTATTACAAGTCGGAAAATTTGGTCGGCGGCATGTCGGCGGCTTGAGATGAGAAATTTATTTGGCAGTCAGTGATTGCCGCGTGTCGATAAAGTTTGTGTGGTTGTGTCATATAATTTTGGTGGTAGAGCGTCGCCGGGCAACTGAATGCAGGCGTACCCAAGCCGCCGACAAGTCGGCGGGTAACACGTGCAGGCGCATGTTGCCGACATGATTCTTTTCATACAGGCCGCCGGGTTGTGTCGCCTAGACTTCGTCGGCGGCCCGGCGGGCTCAGTGTGTATTGCGCTTGAGACTTAAAATCAACTTAGATCTAAACTAAGAAGCAGGGATTGAATACCGGTTAATTTACTATGGGAGTTTAACCGGTATAATAAAGGTTTTTGTTAATATTCTTTCGTTTTTATTCATATTTACTAAAAAAAATTATTGTGTTATAGTTGCCGAGATGTAACTTGGCAAGGTTTTGGCGTAGTGGGAGTAAGTTCACGCATGTACACTTCGTGCCAAAAAATGGTCACCTTTAAAAGGCTTGTTGAATAATTATATAGTATTTTATTATTTTTATTTATTATTATCAGATATATACATTTTTATTTATATTTTAGAATAATTAGTTGGATTTATTTATTTAGTTATTTCCAAAATTTATTTTTAAATATGTCTATTTGGAAGAAAGTTAAACAAAGGATAGTAATATATTATTTGTTATAAATAAAATATATACAGTTAAGTGTTAAAAAAAATACTATATAGAAAATGAAAACAAAAACGCAAAAAACAAAAGGGTCAAATTCTAATGCACGGAAGTGTACTGGAGAGCGAACGGAACGTCAACACACTGCGAGATACAAGTTTCGACTGAGCAACCAATCGCCGCTCGGAACGATGCTAGCTTCTTCCCCGCGTCCCGCTACATAACCAAAGAGACCTAAAAAATGAACTCTGCGCATCTAACGACTCTTGCCAAGTTACATCTCGGCAACTATAAGTTTAGTGTGTATTACTCTTTAAAACTAATATCATGGGGTCTCAGTCAGTAAATGGGTCTGCCCCATACTCCAATAGGGGTCACGGAAATTCACTTTTACCTGAAAGAACTGTTATCTATCTATCTCTTTCTTCTTCCTGCCATATAATCAGTCACACCTCTCAAACACATCAGGGCCCGGAAACCGGTTTATTTACTATGGGAACTTAACCGAAATAATAAAGGTTTTTGTTAATATTTTCTTGTATTTAGTAATATTTACTGAAAAAGTTACTGTGGTAAGTTTAGTGTGTATTACTGTTTAAAACTATAATCATGGTATCTCAGAGAGGCACGCATTTTGGAAAATAAAAATTAACCGGTTCCGAGTCCTGAAACACATAACATTCTTCTCACAGTCAATTTATGTTTTTTGACCTCCCTATTAGTATAGGGGAACCCATCCACTTTCACATTCAAAACTTTTTTATATACATGCCCTTCATCTCTCCTCATAAGGGGCGTCCATAAATTACGTGAGGTGTTTTTTTAAATTTTCTGTCCCTCCCTCCCCCCCTGGTGAGATGTCATGAGATTTTATTCAACCCCCTCCCCCATCCCCCAATCTCACGTGAGATTTTTCAAAATGAGGGTTTCTTACGTAAACGCGTTGGATTGTTATTATAAAAAGAAAAAAAAAATTACATGTATACAATCTGGATTAAATGGACCAAAATAGTATATATTTTTTTTTGTTTCAATTAGAAAAAAAATTGCGTGATATTTGCCGAGACCCCCCCTCTCTCCAACGTAAGATTAGATGAGATTTGACTCGACCCCCTCCCTCCCTTAAGCACCTCACGTAATTTATGGACGCCCCCTAACGTGCCCATACCAAACGATTACCTTTCAATTTTTCATTCACTGGCGCTACTCTCGAACTTCCTCTTATATAGTCATTACTCATTTCTTATATTAACTGTTATCTATCTACATATGGACGCTGTTAAGCAATACAGTGACAACCCACAAAATGATAAAAATGTAAATTTTGATATCAATCGCGTCCTTATGAGCTGGAGTACATATTTCAAAAGAGATATATATCATTTAAATCGTTTTAATAGCAAAAATATAGAAAAACCTAGCGGGCACGAAACTCTACAATGTTTAAAATATTTAACAACTAGTGGACCCCGCAGACGTTGTTCTGCCACAATTTTGGCTCCGAAATTATATAATTATTCTTAAATTAATACCCCCGCACTCTTATGAAGAAAGGGATTTCGTAAGATTTTTCAAAAAATTTTTTACATACAAACCTTCTCCTAAAAATTCTGAAGACAACAAAAAAAAATTTAGCTCAATCGGTCCAGCAGTTCTCAAGTGATGCGAGTACATACATGCGGCATTTTATTTTTATTTATATAGAAGATAATGCACTAAATAATTTTACTTTGATTGATACCAAGAAAAGTGATATATGCTTAGTCAAATATTACTAATTACAAAAAAACTATTAAATGTTATTTTTTAAAAGCCATTTAATAAAACCTAATTAAAACTTCAAACTCAATTTTCTCAATATGGCAACCGTGTGGGTTGACACTGTATTGAGAGAGAGAGAGAGAGAGAGAGAGAGAGAGAGAGAGAGTTTATTTACTGCACAAACAACAACAAATTAACAAAGATTACTTACAAAACTAAACTTATAAGTAAACAATAAAAAAAAACATATAAAAAATAAGAAAATGAATAAAAACAGTTTGTGTTTGGCAGTTAAAAGGCCGCAGTCTCAGCATTGTGTGGTAAGCTTCAGCCTCACGGCAGAAACTTACCACGCTGATTTTCAGCTGCAGCCTCAGTCACGCCACGGACTATCAGACGTTTGAATAATATAAACTAATCAAAATTAAATTAACAAACAGAAATAACAATAATAAAACGGGGACAGTGTGCAAACTTATAGCTAAGAAAAATAAATAATAAATTTAAAATAAAAACTATTACTATACATACTTTTTTTTTAAACTTTAAACCTATTATTATTATATTGCTTAACAGCGTCCATATATGGTTCAGAATAAATCGACACTTACAGCTGGATATGTTTCCTGAAAATGCTCATGTCACTGAAGGTCTTGTAGCAAATATTGCACCTCCTGTGATAGCAATACATGTGCTCCCGAAGCGTTACTCGGCTCCTATAAAAGGATGAGATTTATTCAAATTCAAATTTACTAGCAACACGGCTTCACACGGGTGCAATGTACTATACACAAAAAATATAACCTGTGTTATTCTAATAATGAAGACATAGACATAGACATAGACATAGCATTTATTACGAACGAAACACACACACAGAATCACAAAATAATAACAAAAAACATCAAATCAAGGTACAATTTTTAAATTGTGTAAATGTGTGTGTGTTGTGGTTGTAATTGGCCCTGGCTCAGCATAATGCTGTGAAGCAGACGAGTTCCACAGCGCTGGTCATTCTGCCAGAGACCACAATAGTTTGCGCCTCAGACGCAAAAAATAAAATAAAAGAAATAACATAAATAGTATAAAAAATAATAATAGTAAAAAATTAACAGTGAAAGCAAAGAAGTCTTGGAAGATCTGTGTGTATATAGTAAATTTAAAAAATTAAAAATTAAAATAATTAAATAAAATAATTGTTACTAAGACTACTATAAGAAATAAATAAATAAATAAATGTAGCTTTAATGTAGCTTTCTATTGGTGAAATATTTTTTAAAATCGGTCCAGTAGTTTTTGAGTTTATTCATAACATACAAAAATTCAAAAATACAAATCTTTCCTCTTTATAATATTTGTATAGATTAATTTAGGTAACACAATGTACTCTTATGAACGTCGATAAAAAAATTTTAATGCTTCCAATTTTACATTTACTGCCAGTTCTCAAATCAAGGGCGTAGAACGGACGAGAAGAATTGGCAATAAACTCTCCGCCGCTCTTTTTAATCGCCAAGTTTTTGTTTTACAAAATGTTTGTAAGGAGCTGCAACTATTACACGCCCGACCTTTCGAATGCTTTCCAGCAAACGCGATAAAAAATCGCGGTGAAAGTTATTTTATTTAAAAAACTAATTAAACAATGTATTTGTATGTATTTTTCTCCGGAAAATTTAATAAGTATAATAGACTCTCGTTAATCCGGCACTATTCAAAACCTTAATTGAGGTCTGTTTTTGTGCAATCTATCTGGGGGAAGGGTGCCGGATTATTGGACGTGTCGGTCTATTGGGCGCCGGATTAGTGAGATCCTACTGTATAGATAAATCATTACACTCACTTGAACTTTTGTGGGCACAGTGTACACGTGTACACGTTACTCGTATGCAGTCGAGTGTAGTGGTCTTGTATATCTTCGCGACACGCTTTCTTCAGACCGCATTCAACGCATTTGTATCGGCTAAAAGTTTAATACATTAAATTCAAATTCAAAATTATTTAGGTAAGAAATGTACACTTATGAACGTCAATAAAAAATACATATTAAATGCTTCTAATTTCACATTTACTGCCAGTTCTCAAATCAAGGGCGTAGAACGGACGAGAACTGGCAGTAAACTCTCCGCCGCTCTTTTTAATCGCCAAGTTGTTTGTTTTACAAAATGTTTGTAAGGAGCTGCAACCATTACACCATGTTCCACATGACATTTTTAAATAAAATAAAATAAAAAACAAAGATTTGTCCTCTATCAGCAGTAGGCATGGTGAAATAGGAGCACGCACTTACATTCTCGTGGGAACAACACACAAACACATAGTCGAAATAACTAACATCACCGCATACACGAATTCAAGTCCGACCTGTCACCACAAGTAGCACCCGTTCACGAGTATGACGCATGGCCAGCCATCGACCCCCTCGCCATATTTTAGGGAGAGGCTTCTTTTTAGAGGTCACGCTGTTAGCCGTTAAATAAAGAAAAATAACCCTGGGTTTGAATCGTAAAGTGTATACATATATATACATTATCAACAAATTTAAAAACTTTCGTATTTATTTCGAATTGTGTTTTTCGACGAATTGTGTTTTCGGCGAATTGTTTTCGACAAATTGTTCTCGGCGAACTTTCCGCAAATCCAAAAATATATTGAAAAAAAAAATATAAAAAGTACATTTTTGCTATACAAGATAGTTTAAATGAAATAACTTTTCATTTAAACACTACCTTTTTATCGTTTCCCCGAGGTTCGAACATAGGACTTCCGATGCTAAACGCATCGCACTCACCACTGAGCCACGGCGTTCAAATATCTATTATATCCTCACTTATTTTATATATGAGAATTTGTTTGTTGGTTTACCTATTAATCACTACAAAATCGTGCAATTTCTTACAAAAATTGAATGGACGGTGAAAGAACAATATAGAACATTATTTTGCTCGACCAAAATGACTTAAAAGATAAATAATGATAAATATCACCATACGTTTGATGGTCCTTCTGATGGCTCAGCAATTTCTCGGCCGAAACCAGTCTCTGCATACAAATGTCACATTCGTATTTACTCTCATCACTGTTGCCAGCCAACTTGAAAATCATATATTTAAATCAATAAATATTATAAATGAAATATTCTAAGCCCGTATTCGTAACTCAATTCTAAGCCCGTATTCGTAACTCAATTCTAAGCCCGTATTCGTAACTCAATTCTAAGCCCGTATTCGTAAAACAATTCTAAGCCCGTATTCGTAACTCAATTCTAAGACCGAATTCCAATTCGCAACTCAATTTTAAATCAAGACTTGAGAACTGTGAAAATGTCAACATCTCGTAGTATTGTCTTTTATTAACGCGAGTATCACACAATTCAATTAAAACGCGATTTATTCTCTTCTGTTTCCCCGCGACCACAGTTGCTGAAAAGCATCCGAAACGCAGGGATAAATAATTTAAACAATATAAATAATAAATCGCGTTTTAATCCGGTATACAGTATTTTATTTAAACATTTCGTAGATTTTTTTTAAATAGGTATGTACTTAAAGATACACTAAAAATATAAAATTTAAATATTGACAGTAAATCGTTCTGAACATATACAATATCCTAAAAATAAAATAAAATTAGTTTGAGTAGTTTAGTAGAATTAGTGGTGAAAAAATAGAAAAACTAATTAGGCTATTTTTTTTTATTTTTTTTTTATATTTACAATAGGGAATATGCATGTGATTCCAATGAGGGTCAAACATTTTTTTTTAATAAACTTTTTTACTTTAGAATTACGCTTACAATATTTTTATTACAATTTCAGTTTTGAGCAAGAACTTTTTTTAAAAGCAAATAAACTGTGGGAAATTCAAATATTTGAAAAGCCACGCATTGGTCAGAGCGAATATGACGTAAATGTCTATGCCAGCAACTGTTAATGCGGTAGTGCGTAGTTATTAGGTGTTTCTGCTTGACGTCAAAAATGCCCGTATGGGTTGGCAATTTTTAACTTTTTTTAAAATACTTTAAATCATTTTTTTGGCGTTGAATATTTTTTTCTATTATACAACGATGTAAGCTACCGAATAAAAATATAAAAAAAAATTCATGCATATTCCCTATTGTGAAAAATGTGAACTATAAAAACACGTGAGCACACATATATTTTATTCTCTTTATGAAATGCTTTATTTTATTTATTACTAGTTGACCTGACAAACGTTGTTCTGCCAGAATGTTGGCTTCAAAAATAAAAAATATTTCTAGATTTAATTATGCTATTTTTCCACTTCTACTATATAATATATCTATGATTGTGCATGAAGTGAGCTGTCAATTGCGAAAGATGGCAGAGTTCAAAACTAATTTATTTTAAAATTTATTTTCTACATAATTTATTTTCTTGAATTTCTCCGAAATTTTAATAGCTATTCTGTTATTCGGAACATAGAGGAATCCAACAAATAAGAAAAACCTTTATTATACCGGTTAAACTCCCATAGTAAATTAACCGGTATTCAATCCCTGATTCCAATAAACCGCCACCCTCTTTAATAGTGCCGGATTAGCGGGATTCTACTATCTATATCCGACTTACTCTAATATACATAACGATACAAACGTAGAAGACGCCTTAAATTTATTTCATTAAAATTTACTGAAAAATTAAACTATTCATAATATACATTGTACGTACCTCCTGATGTAATATCATATGGTTATTGTAAATATTTATTTTTGTATATCCTTTAAGGCAATGTAAACATTTAAATTTAGCGTCTAAATATATTTTTCGCTTTGCCATAATCTCTCTCTCTTTGATACATTCATCCTTTGTTACGTATAATGCTGTCATAATATTGGAAAGCTCTGAAATATTTGCATAATGTAGTATGATCGGAGTAAAAAGTAGGTCGACAGCGCATCATTGACTGATGTTCTGTAGCTGAGGTATCACCTACCATTAAGGGAACCTCATGCTAGTCTGTCGATATCTAACATAAAAAATGTATCTTCAAAATCGTTTTGGGATTTCATAATAACTGTTAACATTGTATTATACTACTAGCAAAACGCCCGGCTACGCACGGGTGCAATATAGATATACTATGCACAAAAATATATATATAATGTAGCTTTCTATTGTTGAAAGAATTTTTAAAATCGGTCGAGTAGTTTTGGAGTTAAATCGTAACAAACAAACAAATCTTTCCACTTTATATTATTGGTATTGCTGCATTATCAGCGAGTAACATATTCGTATATAGTACATCTACACTGCACCCGTGTGAAGCCTTGCTAGTCTTTATATATATAATTCTTCTGTGAGTGTGTATGTCACTGAACTTCTCTCAAACGACTGGACCGATTTTGATGAAATTTTTTGTGTGTGTTCAAGGGGATCTGGGAATGGTTTAGATTCACAATTTTGTCCGCTGGACAATGTTTTTTTAATTAATTTTTAATTATTATATAATTTCGAAGCCAAAATTGTGGCAGAACAACGTCTGCGGGGTCCACTAGTATAATATAAATTCAGAGTAATTATTTAGAATGCATAAATGAGAGGTATAGTATGAAATTCCGCTAAAATGAAATTTGACCGAAGTAAAAATTATTATCATTACTACAAAATACAGTACGGTCAAATTTCATTTAAGTGAGATTTAATACTATACTCTTTATATACAGTTGTTTTCATCTGTATTTAAACATAAGATAGATGATCCCAAAAAAATCAACAATCATCATCATAGATAGTTCAACTCATCTGTGCGCGCGGCTTTATGTGTGGGTAAACCTTGTATATATACAGTGTCTATGTGTGCGTATCAAGGTACAGTCTAGTACAAAATACAAATACAGCTATTTAAATTGATATAATAAAAAACAACTCTGTGACGAGTAGTAACTATTGTATATTAATTAAGATTATTTTGTTTTTAAAGTTTCAATTTTTCATACATTTTCAATGGGGTTTAGTTCAGAATGATATGGTGGCAGCCGAAGAACTTCTATGCCATATGAAGAAGTATATAATCTTATAACAAATATAGTTTTCTTTATTGTTTTTAAGCAAATCATACAGTTCTATTTTTTTCATATCTAGATTATATTTTTTTAACGACTGTACCCGTGAAAAAAAGCGATAAAGACACGTGTTCCTCGGACGACGACTGCCGCGACACTGCCCCACAAATTAAAGATGTATGTAACATTTCACAAGTAGCATGCGAAAAGATATGTATATATCTTTTCGTCACAGTGAACTATATCATTCTTTTAGTTCAGTAGTTCAGTCTAGTTCAGTTGCTCACTATTACCGGTATGTACTGTTGAACTAAAATGTCTCATATCATGTCACTAAATGTATCACCGGTAGTTAAAATCAGAGTGAGTGAAACAGAAAATTATTTCAGTACAACGGAGCTCGAGCGTGAGAAGTGATCATAACATAACGCGCACGTGCTAATTCGTGTTTTGTCGGGAAAGTTCGGTTCCACCCATTCGGCATCATTCGCAGAATTAGTGAACTAACTGAACTACTGAACTAGATGAATTGTAACTGAACTAGAGAAAGAAGGATATATATAAATCCAATTGAATTGAATAAGTCCAATTGAAGGATTCATTCGTGAACGACACTAACTACTAGCTTACTAAGACTTTACTAGCTAATAGAACGAGTGATAGAAAGAGCAAACAGTATATAACTGTTGATTCGTCGCCGCTTAGTGTATCCATTTGCCCTTGAATATCATAAGAGAGTATTTTAATAATAGACTTTAAATTAAGTACAGTAAAGTATTATATTCCTTAGAAAAATTTGTCGCAGAGCTCGAAATCACTTGTTTGTTTACGTAAATGAAATGAAATTAATTTCACAGGTCAGTCATTCGAGACTGGCATTCGACGTCTTGTGAACTTTGTAATTTTTTCATACTTCATTTTTATTAGCATACGGAACCTGTGACGGTACGGTCATTTTATTTATGAAAAATCATTGCCAATGAAATGTTGTGATGAATGTTAGTGATTTGGAAGTGTATTAATTTAGGTTGTGAATGTTATATATGTGAAGCAATAATATTAACGTAAGTCTGTACACTGCGCTTAATAGCACAATATGCATAAGTTAGTCTCAGTAAGTGAATTTTTGTAATTCTTTTGAGATAATAAATTCTTAAACCCTAATGAAATCACTGTGATTTAATTTTTTAATTTCACTCAATGAAAATGAATTAAAAGTAGCAATCATTTCCATGCCTATATACAAGCGCAAAGATGAGTTAAACTCTATACTTACTGTTTCTTACCTTTTGAATTTTCATTTGAATTATCATTGGAATCATCATTTGATTTATTATTTGAAGAATGATTTTCCTTTATTTCCTCAACTTTTTTAGACTTCTTTAATACCTTTTTACGGCGCTTTTTCTTGGAGTAATATACTGTAAAATAAGCACTATTTTACGTTTTCCCATTAAAAATAAAAACTACAAAAGGGTTTTCGGGGTTTTTCTTTTATTTGTGCTACATGACATTGCTTCATGCCAAATTCCATGATTCTAGATCAACGGGAAGTACCCTATAGGTTTTGATTCCCTTACGAGTGTCAAAATATGCGGCATAAACGCAGCATAAAAGGCTTATATTTGAAACTTTTTTCCATTCAACGCTAGTTTTTGAATAAAACATATTATTGCATTTTACAAAGTTCTTGGTGCCTCATTGTAAACAAAAATAGCACCACAACAATATTGAATTACCCTTATATCAAGTATTCAGGACTTGAGAAATGCTTACTTTTCCTCTTCTTTGGCCTCAATATTCTCCCTTCCAATTTTGAGTCATCCAATGAATCGTCCGTAATGTCTAACGGATCATTCAATGCTATAAACACAAAAAGATACATTAACAGTGATGTATATGTGATACAGTCACATTGATAGATAGTAGATACAAAGGTTTGTTACTCCTTCACTCAAAAACTACGGAACCGATTTTGATGAAACTTATACATTTTCAATGGGGATTAGTAAACTATTCATAATTTTTTCAGTAAATAATTCAGTCGGAAAAAGTCCTGCTATCTGAGAGTTATTGAATTGGGCATGGGTCAGCTAGTTAACTCCATAAAACTAAAAATGTTATTTAAAATTCCTTTTATAATATAAATACAGAGAAATTATGTTGAATGCATGAATGAGGAGGGGTATAGTATGAAAAAATTAATAAAAATTAAATTTTCTTTTAGTCCAATCGGCTTGACAGGTCGGACTTGAATTCGTGTATTCGTGTATGTGATATTAGTTATTTCGACTATGTGTTTGCGTGTTGTTCCCACGAGAATGTAAGTGTGTGCTCCTATTTCACCATGCCTACTGCTGATAGAGGACAAATCTTTATTTTTTTTTCTGGTTTATATTTTTTTATTATTATAATTAATTACATAAAGATGTCATGTGGAACATGGTGTAATGGTTGCGCCTTACAAATATTTTGTAAAACCAAAATTTGGAGATTAAAAAGAGTGACAAAGAGTTTCTTGCCAGTTCTTCTCTTCCGTTCTACGCCCTTGATTTGAGAACTGGCGGTAAATGTAAAATTAGAAGCATTTAATATGTATTTTTTATTGACGTTCATAAGTGTACATTATGTTACCTAAATGAATAAATGATTTTTGAATTTGAAATTTAGTATTCGGGGGTTTTTGGGGTGGTTGGTTCCGCCCTCAAAAATTCAAAATGGCGGATCCAATATGGTGGATAAAAATTCCCAAAACTATATTTTAAATTATATTTTTTGCATTTTTGGTCCGCCATCTTGAATTTCCGAGTTTTGATTGAAAATTTGTAATCAGCGAACCTGAAAACCCTCGGGTACCAAATTTCGCGTTCATCAAAGAATTTTTGAATTTTTAGAAAAAAAAAATCCGATAATCGATATTGCTCAAAAAATGGTTCTAAAACAGGTGGCACACCATGGCACAAAGGGATAAGTGAGATTTGATACTATACCCCCTAAATACAACATAAGATAGATCCAAAAAATCATCAGTAGGTACCTACTGCTTCTTACCATTTGAATATTTATTTAAAGAATTATTTTCCTTTTTTTTCTCAACCTTCTTAGACACCTTAGGGCTTTCTAAATTGACATCATTTATATCATCATCACTTTCCAAAGTTAAGTCATCCAATGAATATTCCGTAATCTCTAATGGATCATTCAATTCTATAAACACAAAAGCAGACAGCATTATATAAAGGTGTAAAGCCCGGTTTCCACCGCGAGCGGAGCGGACCCATTAAGGACCCCGTTTAACTCGAAAAAGTAAACTGCATACTTGTATTTCCACCAATAAATAGTCGAGCGGAACTTACTGAACGAGTAAAAAGCGTTGAAATGAACTCGCTCAGTTCTAGGCGAGTTCAGTGGAAATCAAAAGTCAAAGCTCTTTGTTGGTGGAAATCTAAACCTATTTCATTTAAAAGGAGTCCGTCCCGCTTAACCATTTCCCGCTCATTACCCTTTCGCGGTGGAAACCCGGCTTTACTGTCACATTGATAGATACAAAGTAGGTCAACAGCACATCATTGACTGATAGCTAGTCTGTGGCTGGAGAATCACCTACCATCAAGTGAATGTCATGCTATCAATATCTAATAACTGATGGTAAAAAATGCACATAAAGAGGGAGACAAGTTGCTAATTTTTGGCTTCATAGAGTATTATGACTGTGATTTCACTGTCTTTGTCTCATCTAGGCACAAAATTATAACTAGACAATTGTCTCCCTTTGCCTGCTCATTATTTACAGCTGGATACTGTACTAGATACTAATTTTCTTCACCAATTCAGCCAAGAACATAACATAAAAAGAAAAACAGATATATACATTCTATATCAAGTATATGTTTGTAGATATGAAATTTGACTGATCACCATGAAAATAGACCTATATATTTTTCTTTTCGTAGAGATAGTTTTTAATCTATCTGCTACATTGAAATTAGCCACCAAATAGCTAATATTACTTGTAATTAACTATCTACAAAATAAATAATTGATAAATATTAAACATACCCAAAACATCAGTGGAATCTTGGTCAATTTGTATTTCTTTTTCATCATCATTTTCTAATATCAGTGTATCTGCTATGTCATTTCCAGTAAATAATTCTTTGTCAAATTCTATTTCAACTTCATTCTGTAATCGCACTGTAGTTTCACTTGTATCTACTATGTCATGTCCAGTAAATATTTCTTTGTTAACTTGTGTTTCATCTTCATTTTCTAATTTCACCATAGTTTCATTTGTATCTGCTATGCTATATCCAGTCAATATTTCTTTGTCAACTTGTGTTTCATCTTCATTATCTAATCCTAATATAGTTTCACTTGTATCTGCTACGTAATGTGCAGTCGATAATTCTTTGTCAAATTGTGTTTCATCTTCATTTTCTAATATCACTATAGTTTCACTTGTATCTGCTATGTTATATCCAGTCAATAATTCTTTGTCAAATTGTGTTTCATCTTCATTTTCTAATCCCAATATAGTTTCAGTTGTATCTGACATGTCATGTCTAGTAAATAATTCTCCCCATTCATAACAAAAAAAATTAACCACTTGTAACTTTAAAATGGGCTGTGGTTTTAATGTTATTTTGTTTCCTGCAATCTGTAAAGTTTAGTGATATACAACATAAATCTAAATAAAATACTGTATACCGGATTAAAACGCGATATATTATTTATATTGTTTAAATTATTTATCCCGACGTTTCGGATGCTTTACAGCAACCGTGGTCGCGGGGAGACAGCGGGGTTAACATAAATCTAAACAAAGCAGCCGGCCTAGCATTACAACCACAACAAAATTTTGTTAACCGTTTCTCGTGTTTTAATTGATTATCTCTTTGTCTTCCGGGTCTAACATGACACTTATACTTAAAACTCAACTTCTAATGTCAATAGTTGAGATATTTGTTGATCAAGATATCTTGTCTATCAAAATTGTTGAAGTTGAGATATAATTTATTGAGATATCTTATATTTTAGTCTTAACTCGTCCGCGAGATATCTCTTGATGGTCATGCTAGAAGGGCAGACGAAGTTATTAGCTACATAAAATCAACCAAGTCTGAGAGAGAGTCAAGTGCGAGTCTGTAAAATGTAATCTGAACCCTTTAATCTTAGTGAAGAATTTAATTTTACTGTATTGTAACTATTAACCATTGAATTAAACCATTAGTTTTGCAACATATGGAACCTTTAGAATTAAAGTAACCTAACACAAAATTTTAGCAAAATTACTTTTCTTCATAGAATGGCCTGAAAGTTAATTCCCACGACCCCTAGGGCAGGCCCATTTCCGTGTCTGATCTGACTGATAATTTTTTCTTACAGATAAGTAGGTGATCAGCCTTCTGTGCCCTGGATTTAAATGCAGGACCCCCAGTGCTAAATGCATTGCGCTAACTATTGAACCATGGAGGCGGTTGAATAGCCACAAATATATTAAAATCTCAAAAACATTGACTGCCTTACATTCAATTATGATTACTGTGATATCAACTACTTAGTTAAAATTTATATAATCAAAATACTTACATTTGTCAAAGTTTTTGAGCAAATTTAAAGTGTTTACAAAAAAAAATTGAATTTTGAATCTATATGTAAGGACATGTGATCCTGCCTGTTTGATTGACTCTTGTATCATGTTAAAAGCAATTTAATGTCTAGAAATAATGAAAAGTACTTACACTTCGTATACTCTGTAGTAAAATTTGATTGCGCTGAACACTTTGAACAAACAATTCAGTATTCTGCGCTAGTTTCTTACAGATGTAACATAGTTTTAAACTATTTGCCTGTATGAAAATTGTTTCAATTAATTTATGAGTAAGCTGAAGTAGTTTTAAAATGCACAGATTTGTGGATGATTTTAATTCAGGCTTAGCCTCTCATGGTTTTTTGGTAGTGTCTAAATCATATACTCAGATTATAAATATATAATAATCAAATCATATTATTTATTTAACATCAAACATAGTCCATAGCTAATTTAATAAAATTATATTGTTTTAAAACATATTTTTTTATCCTTATCCTTTTGTCTCTAATCCAGACATTCTAGCAACTAGTATTCATCGATTATTCTAATGATTGGAATTGAAATATATCGGAATTTAAAGATATAAATAATAACTATCAACTACAAAATAATTTGTACCTGAAATAGTGTTTTTAAAAGTTCATTCTTAATTTTTATTTCGGTCACATTTTCATTACCAAAACAGCCAATGCATGGCCCCATAAAATTTATACTAGTAGTATCCATGATGTAAACAATCTATTTAACTAATACATATTAAATGAAACAATTGTTTTTATTTTAATGCAAACGGTACGTCTTAATCTGAGTGCAAACGAAACAAAACATAATTCACAAATCAGATTCTCTCATTCTCAGACAGATTGACATTTGACACACAGCCCACAGGTCACAGACTAGTAAGGGATACTAGTTACTACTAGCGATGAGCGTTGAATCAACGTTGATCTCCTTTCAATGTTTTAACGTTGACAGTTTATGATCAACTAGTTGAATCCGTCAACGAAGTTTATGAATTTAACTAGCGATGAGCGTTGAATCAACGAACTCCTTGAATCAACGCTGATTTCCTTTCAAGGTATTAACGTTAACAGTTTATGAATCAAATCGTCGTTTATCGTTGAAAATAACATTATATATTGCGAGCGATGGTAATGTTATAGAATTCGAACTCTAAGTAACGTATATGAGAGTTGATTTTTGAAATATTTATTTTAAGAAAAGTATGATGATATTCTCGCTATGGGGCTCGCACCTGCGACCTGCCTAATAAAAAATAGAAGTTAGTATTACGTAGTTAGTAACACGGTCGTGATTTGAGTAGAGGTGGGTCGTTGACGGTTTTTGTGTTAACGAAATGAAACTGTTAGTTACAAACTGATAACCTGTTAAAAAACAGCTAATTTTATTAGGTTTGCAGTAATGTCAACAGATTTTACGTAGCAATAATTAGTTAATAAATAAATTAACAGTTAATAAATTCAACGGGTTTTGCGTTAAATAAAAAAGCTGCTTCGGATAACGTTAGCGACTACGCATTGAATGTTCGTTGAACTAATCCGCGCGTTGCGTTCGAAAATCGTTGAATGAAACAGTTAATATATTTAGCGGCTTTTGCGGTAAACGAAAAGCAGCTAATTCGTTAACAATAAAAAAGCGGCTAAAAAAAGCTGCTTGTTGAATTAACGCCCACTCCTATATGAGACAGAGCGTTCAAAAGTCACAAAATGTCTTCACTCATCCTTTTTGACGTGCAGCAACCAGCACAGCAAAAAAAACAATTTTAAAGTAAGTATAATTTATTTAATAATTACAAATTCCTTTAAAATGACTAAACCAGACCGAATCAAGCCTAACTTCAGTCATAGCGTGATCTGTCTAAATTCGAACTAGACTTAGGTCGTCCATCCCTCGTGAGCTTCAGATGCACCAACTTCACGTGGGTGTTCAGTATCCCGGACTGAGTGAACGACGCCGGGCACTTGGCACACTTGTACGGCCGCTCGCCGGTGTGGGTTCTGATGTGCATTTTGCAAGTGTTGCTAGTCTGGAAGTATAATATTTATTTATAATTGTTTCAATAGACACAAGGAGATAGCATGGATGTGGGGGATTCAAATCAAGATGAGTATTTGGGTATCATATGAGTCGTATAGAATCAAAGGCGGCTATCTGACATTTTTGGTCCGGCAATCTATCAAAATAAAATAAGTTCTTGTCGTTTAGACTGTTATGTTTTTTTATATACCTATTTGGTTTTATCTTTAATTGTTAATATTAATAGATACTTAATACAAAAACAAAGGAGAAAAACGTTTTCTTTTTTAAATTGCTAACAGTAATAAGTCAGATAGCCGCCTTTGATTCTATACGACTCATATATATCAGTAAGAGTATTTAAGCCGTGTTTTCACTAGGGGATATAACGCCATATTTTCATGGCGTGTTTTCTATATGTTTCTGAACGTATTATAAAATAGTACTGACAGCGTCAGATGCCGTGGCATGGCGCCGCGTTTTGATAGTATGTTCCCACCTTAATATAACTTTAATATATATAAATAAATAATGAATGATGATGACAACCATATAAAAAATTAACAGACAATAGACTAATTCAGTATTCATTAAAAAAATTATATATTTAAGTAAGTACATATAAATTTTTAACAGTAACTAGAAACCCGCCCCAGCTTCGCTCGGGCGCATCTTCAAACACTAGTCTATCTATCTAATAAACAAACCATAGATTAATAATTGGTCTCCGCGCGCTACCACTAGATACCTTTGGCGGCTTGGAAAATGCGGCAACAAATACTACGCCGTATTCGGCGTACCGCCGGAGCAAAATACCGGTTTGCGTAGTCAAACTATAAAAATAATACAAGAAACAAGAAAGATACTGGCGTCACATACCATCAGTAAGTACTGTATAAATCGTCATAATTTTCACAGTAAAATAATATAACGAATCTCAGTGTTTTACACACACTACAATATTGAGTTGCCGCATTCAGGAACCTGCTTTTTCTTTATAGCGCGGTATCTAGTCCTAGCGCGCGGATACCAATTTTTTAATCTATAAACTAACCTTAAAAACTTTATCACAAAGTGTGCAGGGATATTTCCTCGGCTTGATGTGCCCGTCGTGCGTGTAGCGGATGTGTTCCAGCAGATTCCATTGGTTCACGTACGCCTGTGAATATTGGTCTTGTTTCCATAATGCGCAATAGTTTATATTAGGAGAATAATATCTTACCGTTTCAGATACGGTTACGGATATGAAAGTATTTCGGATTATCCATTAGTATCGGATGGTTTCGGTGAATGATACTAAATATTGCAATGTAGTAGTAGAAATAATTAATGTAAGGCACGTGCACCGCAAACCTATTATAACATGTCTCATTTAGACTCCACCTCTATATTGGATTCGGTTACGATTACGGATAGATTTTTATAAAGGATATTTGATAGTTTTTAGGGTCCCGTATTCCATACTTAAAACGGAACCCTTGTTCCTATACGGGTTCTGTTTTTACTCATTTCCCATCTGTATGTCTGTACGTTTGTCAAGACTTTCCTCAGAACCCTTTTTCTCAGAAACGCGTTGAGGTATCAAGTTGAAATTAATATCAAATTTATTTAATTTATGTTAAATAACGACAGATGAGCATGAGGTTCACTTGAACCAAAGAACATCAGTCAATGATGCGCTATCAACCTACTTTTTACTTCGAGCATTCGGCAATCCATAGACTACAACCAAAACGCGCAATCTGCATTTTACGGTTTTTCCATCTATGAATGGTGATTCGTTACTTGTCGATTATACCTTCTCACAGCGATCGCATTGATACGGTTTATTGTCCAGATGTACCCTGTTCATGTGTCGCTCGAGGTCTCGTTTGATACCGAACCGCTTGTCGCAATGGTCACACTGCAGCCTACAAATAAATCCCCATTAAACCTGTCTCAGAAGGACGAAACCTTTTGAGTTAGTGTAACTATATAACAATGTATAAAGTGCAAGTGAACACAGTGACAATTATTAGTGTTAGTGTAATAAGACAATGTTTTAAGGACACTAATGGGTGAACTTAAATTAAGTAAAATACCCTAGAAGTTTAAGTTAGAATAGAACTGTTTATTAGCCTCTGTTGGCTAGATTACAGTAGTTTAAAAAACATTATACCTGAACTACTTAACTATGCTCTAAAAATTGACATGTTGATGTGGGTATTTAAAATGTACCTACAAATTGTTGATGTGGGTATTTAAAATGTGCCTAGACTTTGTTGAATTTAAAAGATACCTATACGTTGATGTGGGTATTGAAAATATACCTAGACTTTGTGTATGTGGGTATTTAAAATATACCAAGACATTGTGAATGTGGATATTTAAAAATACCTAGACATTGCTGATGTGGGTATTTAAAATATCTCTACACATTGTTGATGTCGGTATTTAAAATATACCTAGACATTGTTGATGTGGGTATTTAAAATATGCCTACACGTTGATGTGGGTATTTAAAATATACCTAGACATTGTTGATGTGGGTATTTAAAATATTCCTAGACATTTTTGCTGTAGGTATTTAAAATAGTGCGTTATAAAAACACTTACGGCAACTCAGCGTACTTCACGTGCGGCAAGGCTCGCTTTAAATGCTGATTCAAAGACATTTCCGTTTTGAATGTTCTGTAAGAAATACACAATTTATTTAATACCCAAAAACGAATCTTAGAGGCCTACTAATTGACTAAAAGGTCTTAGCTTTTACTGAAAATCAGTATTGGGGCCTATTTCTATAGGTCTCAACATATAATGAGTGCTTTTCTCTTTGGGATACATTTATGCATTAGTATTGTATAGCTATCAAGCCAATGTTGAATATAATAAAAGTTATAATATAGCATAGTTTTGAGCATACAGTGTACTGACCACCTTTGTTTGGCTCAGTGGTAAGAGCCGGAGGGCCTGGGTACGAATCCCCGGGGAAAAAAAAATCTAAATGTTTTGGTCGGGCAGGGCATAGAAGGTTGATCACTTGTGAAGGCTTGTAAAGAAAAATGGTCAGTGAAATAGACACAAAAATGGGTCTGCCCCATGCCCCACTAGACTGGGAATTTTACAGATTGTTAGCTAGCCAATGTACAATATTAAAGTTAATTTAAGGCATATAGTATCTTGTAATAGTTTGGTTAATATTATAGTTTTTGTATGGTGTTATCCTAAATATTTTGTAGTATCTATTATATTCTAAATAGCTATTTCAAACGAATTAATGGTAAGCACAAGTGAAGACGTAGAGAAGAGAAGTATACAGAAAATTATAAATATGTCGTCCCGGCGGAATTCGAACCTACATTAGCCCGTCAAAAGTTCTAAATTTTCTTTGATTGGGCCTCAGGTAACCCAGTGGCGTAGCATGGGGGGGGGGTTGCGGTCCACCCCGGGCGACACTTTGACGAGGGCGGCATTTCACAGGTAACGGTACAAAAATGACTTCCTGCAACGTTCTTTTTTTTGTCAGTATATAACCTTAATAACAGAGTTTCTCTTTAAGTTATTGTTATTCAATAAAAGCCCCAATTTATTATAATCAATTGCTAAAATAAGGGGGCGGCAAATATGGGAGCCGCACCGGGTGCTGGTAACCTATGCTACGCCACTTTTTTTTTTTTAGAGAGGAGGAAAGCGCCTTGTTAAACCTATGCGGTAACCTATACTCAGTGGCGTGCCTAGGGTTTGAATGCAAGGCAAGCCCAAAAACTGGACTCCTAAAAAATTTGACAATTTTTTATATTTTGTCTTACCTTTTTTGTGGTGAACTCCCAAGCCTTGTTTTATTAATAAACGATTTTAATAAAACACACAGAAGGTATTACTATTAGACAAAAAATTACACATTTAAGCTCTATTTCAATTTATGATTGAAATAGTGAATGAGGCTACTGAATGAATTATGTTATTTAGAATTTTATTTGATAAATAACTAGGTGCCGATTTGCCACTTTGTTGATGTTACATATTATGTTGTTCTAAAACAATGTCATACTTTGAAAGTAATGAAACCAATTCCAAAAAATGACCCCTGTTAAATGAATTTTTACATTCATCGTGGCCTCTAAATGGCAATTGTTGTTGAGCTAGGTGACACAATATCTACTAACCTTCGAAAAATACTGCGATTATGGTCAACACGGGAGTTATGATTAGTAATTTCAATGAATAGCTGACGATATGAAGATTATGCTGAGATAATGAAGTTTCAATTCGTTTTTTACCAAAATTACAAAAATAAATTACAGAATTCAAATGTTTTTGAGAATTCTGATGTTTTTTAAAGCTCCAGATAAATTAATTAAAACGTAATAACCAGATGTATTCAAAACGTTTTTGTCATAAGAAAAAAATATGCAACACCAACAATATAGTTTATTTGTATCTGAACAACCAACAATCCATTTATTATTATAAACTGACCTGAAATTCCTTTTATGACCTTTAATCGTTTGTGAAATACACAAGTTGGGCGTTGGTTTTGCCGAAGTAAGTAGCTTTAATATTTGTTGAAATGTTAAAGATTTTACTTTATCTTGCTGCTTTAAAACTTGCACACACATCAAATCCTCACACGGAACACATTCCACTACGTTATTACTCATAATAAATAATAATAAAAACAAAACTAAAATGCACCGCGTACGTTATCACTCACTCAACTAAAGCAAAAAACAATCATAACAAACTTGAAATAACACTCAACTCTTTCAATTTGGCACTAACTTCACACCGAAAGCCTGGGTTACGTTCTCCATAGAATCGCTAGATTTGTTTATATAATTTTATAGCTTTTTATGTTGAGTTTTGTATGAAAAATTTGTCAGAAAGGCATTCCAATCCACAACCCAATATGCCAGAAAGAGAAAGAAAACGACCGAACACGACGACGCGACGAGTTGAAGCGAAACGTTTCCGCTTGAGCTCGTCGCAATTCGCAAGATATGTAGTATCGCGTGATGCATATTGAATATTGTGGGAGTCGATTCAACGCTTCTCGTAAGATGGCGCAAATATAAATATCATTTCGATAAAATTATTAATTCAAATATTTTTTTGTTTCAATTGATATGTTATATAATTACGATAAGGGCATTCTTTTTTTCTTTCAATTGTTGAATTAATAGGGCAAGCCGGGCTTTTGGGCTTGTATGGTAGGCCCGCCACTGCCTATACTTACTTATTACACTCGACGCAGTAGAAATTTTTCGTCTTCGAGTGTCGCATCATATGATTCTTGAGACGCGATGGCGCTTCGAACGCTTTGCCACACTCTTTGCATTTGTGAATCTTTCTCGCTTGCAACCGCTTGCCGAAAGCCTTGTCTTTTGTGTGTTTTCTGATTTAAAATATAACCAAATATACAACTGAGTAGCAAAAGTAAAATTAATAAGGAATAAAAAAAATCTCGGCAACAGCACTATAGTGTACGCGCAAGTGCTAGTCTCCTCCTGCGGTATGTGAGCGGCAGGGCGGGGGATATTTACACACGTCAAGCTGACACGTCGGCCACGACCACGGCGGCGGTTACACGACTTATTTGTTCGCGTCAGTTTATTCCAAACACACATGAGTTAAATATCCTAAGATGGGTCCGCCAATACCACGACAAGTGAAAAATGTTATTTAGAAAATGAAATTCGAGTCTGCAAACATCGGAAATTACAAAATTTTCATCTTTACGGAAACCTGAATTCTTACTGAGAAATGTTAATTTGTTAAACTGTTTTGTACCATTAATAATAAAATTTAATTAACACTTTTAACTGTGTGTTTTGCTTAGCCCGGAAATAGACAATTTAATTCTATTATTTACCCGTAACATTAATTAAAACAGTTTCAAACATAGTTATCCGGATATTTATCTGTTCTCAAATATCTCGTGCGTGTCTTGAAAATACGCGCCCTCCCCCGTCTCACCGCTCACATACCGCAATTGAGGACTAGCACTTCCGCGCGGACTATAGTCTCAGCTTTTTGTTGTTGAATGCTAGCAAGCCAGGCATTTGAGCAGCGCTGATATTCCAACTGGTCTGGTGTTCGCAGTTCGTATGCTTAACAGAAATGAAATGACGTAAAATAACATAGAAGGCCAGGACAATAGTCCTTCAAATTGGCAATCGTGTATGAAAGTGGAATGCAAGGATTGCAGCATATATCGATGGCTAACACCCAAAATGAGATAACCACCAAACCACATAACTTAATAGGAAAGTAATTTAAATATATAAACGAAATAATAAAAAGCGTGTAAAAAGCCAAATAATACGAGAGAAATAAAGAAATAAGTCTATTTTGCCAAAAAATGTCGCTTATGACTTTTGTGCTGTTGCCCACTGCGCGTGATGTATATGTATCGATGGGTAATCGGTAATCGACATCTTTAGTTAGTTAAATATACAGTTCGATTCAGAATGACAAACTGAATAGAACTGTATATTTAAGTAATTTTCGCTAAAAATGTCGGTTGCGACATAAAGGCTGCAGGGATCCTACGGAGCTTCGGTTCCGGTTTCGAAAGGTCGGAACTTTCGATCGATTTTGCACCGCCGATTCCGATAAATTAGAATCGGAGGTTATAATCAAAAGTCAGTAATTCAAAACCCAGGAAGGTGTTTTATTTTGTGAACTGATATGAATGAAACTGATGAATAATGTTTGTAATTTTATTTTATTACACGTCTCTCTTTTGCCTCTGCTCCCGATTCCGGTTCCGACAAACAAAATTTAAAAAAACTGATTCTGAATTCGGTTCCGATAAAACCACTTCCGTAACATCCCTAATAGGCTGTCACCCATCGATATTATGTATATTTATTTAATTTCACGTCTGAAAGAAAGGTTATTTATCCAAATCGGCACTTACAACAGGATATGCCGTCTCAAATAGCTCACGTTCACGTAAGTCTTGTAGCAATGCTCGCACGTGACGCGAGTCATCTTGTGTGAGTAGTACTTGTGTTTTCGGAGCGTTACTTGGCTTCTATAAAAGGATAATATATTTTTTATCATATCTATTCTAAAGAATAAGATAAATAACTACTTAATAAGAAAAACGCTAGTTAGTTCGGTGCAAACAGGGAGCAAAATAGCCTTTTAATCCCTAGGGAGTAAAAGTGATTTGAATTGGGAATGTAGATATTTAAATAAAATACTGTATACCGGATTAAAACGCGATTTATTATTTATATTGTTTAAAATATTTATCCCGACGTTTCGGATGCTTTTGCAACCGTGGTCAGTCTCCCCGCGACCACGGTTGCTGTAAAGCATCCGAAACGTCGGGATAAATAATTTAAACAATATAAATAATAAGTCGCGTTTTAATCCGGTATACAGTATTTTATTTAAATGTGTGATGCTCGCGTTAATAAAAGACAATATTATGTAGATATTGTAACCAAAGAGATCGACCACGAACATTGCATGAAAACGTTACTTGCTGGCAAAAAATAATCCGCGCGCGGACTAAATAAAAAAAAAAGTTTAAAAAAAAGTTTCAATAAATCAATGCAATAATCTGTTTTTCTTGTAAATTATTAATCACAATAAAATTCATTCATTCAGGAATATTGAATTTTCATAATTGGCTCAGTAGTTTCAGAGAATTCTTCTTACAAACAAATTCACTAACTATACAGGGATAAATTATACAGGATTTGTTATTTTTTTTATTAATATATTTTGAAGAACTTTTGTCTAAATACATTAGAATTAATGATAAAATATAAGGTAATGCTTTTGAATTAATCATCTCATCAAATGAATTATTAAACAAATGCTGATTTTCAACAAATTAGATTGTTTTGGATAGTATCTATAATAAATTGTCTTTTATAAAAAAAAAACTTTTACCGAATTACTTTTACATAGTACATAGATGGAAAAACTGTGAAGTGCACATTGTGCGTTTCGGTTTCAGTCTATGGATTTCCGAATGCTCGAAGTAAAAATTAGGTTGACAGCGCATCATTGACTGATGTTCTGTGGCTGAGGTATCACCCACCACCAAGTGAACCTCATGCTCGTCTGTCGATATCTGACATAAAAAAAAATTAAGACACGATTCATTATTTATATTAACATCCCGACTTTTACTTTCCAGCAAACGCGATAAGAAATCGCGTTTTAATCCGGTAAAAAAAATATACATTACACTCACTTGAACTCTCGTGGGCACAGTGTACAATTGAACATAAGGTCCTCTTTCATATGCACTCGAATGTAGTGGTCTCGTATAGTCTCGCGACAAACCCTTAGTAAACCGCATTCGGTGCATTTGTATCGACTAGAAGTGACAAATGAATGACATACATATGGGACCATCCATAAAGTACGTCACACGTTAAAGGGGTCGACAAAGTGTGACATTGTGTGACAAAGGGTCCCTAAGTTTCGTGACGTCACATTTCAAAATCTTAGGCCCGTATTCCAAGACGTCACTCAAGTCGTAATCTATTATTGAGAACTGTCAAAATGTCAAAATTCTATAGAGAAAAAATGGTTTGACAAGTCTCAAAACTGAGACACGTCTTGGAACATGGACCTTAAACATCTAAGTGTTAAAATGCCAAATTTGAACTATTAACGAATACCATAAATATTTTTATGTTTCAACTGTACAAGTATGAATATATTTGACGGGCTCGTTGGCGCGTTCGGTAGAATACCTGCCGTGCGCATCGATGGGTCGTGGGCTCGAATTCCACCGGGATCACATGTTTATAATTTTCTGTAAACATGTTTTCCCCACGTGTGGTAACTTCGGGCATTAATTGGGTGGGAGGAATATCTAAATTCCGACCGGGTAACGAATCACCGTTCATAGATGGAAAAATAAAACCGTTTAAAAACCGTGAAGTGCATATTGCGCGTTTCGGTTTCAGTCTATGGCTTTCCGAATGCTGGAAGTAAAAAAATAAGGTCGACAGCGCATCATTGACTGATGTTCTGTGGCTGAGGTATCACCTACCATCAAGTGAACCTCATGCTCGTCTGTCGACATCTGACATAAAAAAATATATGGTTTTTTAAATTGTTTTATTTGCGAGTAAATAAAACTAATTTCGGAACTGTATCTATTTTCATAATAATTTTTAAATGTAAAATTGCAAAATATGTGACGTCACACTAGGGAGGGGGTCTCACAAATGTGACGTACCATGACAAGGGGTAAAAAAATTACGAAATTAGTGTAACGTAGTTTATGGATGACCACTATCATAATAACATAGTTTTGTATAAAATCTATGTGGCAACTGTTGGCTCTCACTTTGGTCGCCACACGTATTTTTTAGGCTTTATTTTTGTTTTTTTTTTTGTAATAGACAATATAATTTGATGAATAATAAAAAAGTTAAATTTTTGTTTGTTTGGCTAAAATAGTACTGTTTAAATGAAATAACTTTATACCGGATTAAAAAGGCAAAGGGGCAGCGTCTTTTTTTACATTGGGGCCCGAAAATGCTAGTTACGCCAATGCAATAGTTTAAGTTCTAATGCTCCATAACACTTTATGCCTGTATATATATTTTTAAGTCTATGTTAAAAATACCTTACATATAAAAATAATATATTAAATCACAAATATTTATTTTTAATTCATTGTTTATCTTAGGTAATATTTGAAATAATTTATTTATTATTTTATCATTAATATAAAATGTTACATTTATATATTTAATGGTATATGAATATGTTTGTTTGTTTGTTATCACTTCAAAATGGAGCGAGGTATTTTCTTATAAAATTAGTTGGACGGTCAAAGAGCGATACAGCCGGCCTAGCATGACAACCGCGACAAAATTTTGTCGACCGTTTTCTCGTGTTTTAATCTATTATCTCTTTATTTATTTCGGGTCTAACATGACAATTACACTTAAAACTCGACTTTTAATATCAAAAATAGATATATTTGTCGATCGAGAGATATTTTCTATCAAAATTGTCGATGTTATAATATATCGAGATATCTTACATCTTAGTTTGTCTTCTCTCGTCCGCGAGATATCTCGTGGCGGTCATGCTAGGCCGGCAGAACATTATTTTGCTCGACTAAGATGAGATAAAAGATAAAGAGGGAAGAATATCACCATACATTTCATGGTACTTCTGATGACTCAGCAATTTCTCCGCCGAATTCACTCTCTGCTTACAAATATCACATTCGTATCGGCCATTACTCTGAAAATAATATTTTATATTATAATATTAAAATAGAACAGGCTCGTTGGCGCGTTCATAAAAAAAAATATCCCGAGGCAAGCCCTTGACTGGAATCCCCAAGGGAAACGAAAGCGTGGTCGTCCTAAACAGACTTGGCGACGGACTGTCATTGCAGAGGCGAAGGCTATTGGGAAGACTTGGAGCGAAGTGAAGAGGGTAGCTCAAGACCGAGCGGGCTGGCGGAACACTCTGGATGCCCTCTGCCCCATTTAGGGGACATAGGACCTTAAGTCAAAGTAAGTCAGTCGTTGGCGCGTTCGGTAGAACATCTGCCGTGTGCATCGATGGGTCGTGGGTTCGAATCCCACCGGGACCACATGTTTATAATTTTCTGTAAGTATGTCTTCCTCACATCTGGTAACTTCGGGCATTGATCGGGTGGGAGGAATATCGAAATTCCGACCGGGTAATGAACCACCGTTCATAGATGGAAAAACCGTGAAGTGCATATTGCGCGTTTCGGTTTCAATGGATTTCCGAATGTTCGAAGTTAAAATTAGATCGACAGCGCATCATTGACTGATGTCATGTGGCTGAGGTATCACCTACCATCAAGTGAACCTTATGCTCGTCTGTCGAAATCTGAAATAAAATAAAAAAACATACCAACATGCATGGAAGAGTTCCCGTTTATGATCTCGGACTTCATCACGAGACTCTAACCAAATTTATATGAGAGCAACCTGACGGTAAACCCAGTATATAATGCCTTACATTTATTTCATTAAAAAATAAAATTGAACAAAACGTCGTGATCGTAGAACAACGACGGTTCTGATTTTTTCCGGTTTTTGTTTTATGGCATAAAACTATCTGACTAATAATAATCAAACTACATTTTTTTATTTGTTCTGTGGATAAAGGGTTTTAGACAGTTCTAAATTATACAATATAGAACTGTCAAGGAGTTTCATGTTACGACTTATACAATAGAACTAAAATCTTTAAAAAAATTAGAACCGTCGTTGTTCTACGATCACGACGAAATGATTGATTTACACACTGCGGGGTTAGAACGCAAGTCACAAAACGATTCGACTGATCGTCTCGCTTCATTGTGATTGGTCTAGAGACTCTCTACGCTTCATTGTGATTGGTGTAGAGAGTCTCTAGACCAATCACAATGAAGCGAGACGATCAGTCGAATCGTTTTGTGAATTGCGTTCTAACCCCGCTGTACATACCTTAAGATGTAACTTCATATGCTTATCATAAACTTCTTTGTAAATAAATCCTTTGAGGCAATCATTACATTTGTATTTAGCTTCTGAATAGATTTTTTTCTTTGCTATTTCCTCTCTCTCTTTCATACATTCATCCCTTGTTATTTGTACTATTTTCATAAAGGAAAGCTCTGAAATAGTTAAATACATTAATTATAGTCACTATGTATCATCAACATTGCCTGGAGAATTAATAAAAACTGTTTATTTCATTGAAATGAAATGAAATACATACATTATTAAGTTCATCTATAATAATACAACTTGAAAATATAAATTAACAATTAATAAATATAGGAAGAAGTGCCGCCACGAAAAGGGGAGGTACTCAGCATAATATGTCAGAGCATAAGATCTGACGCTGATTTTCAGTAGTCCCCAGTGTGGCAGAAGACAGTAGTGGAAGATAGTAGAAAAATACAATATAATAATAATAAAAGCTATATAAACTAATTCAATTTGAAAGACCTGGAACTAAATATTTTTATTTAGAATAAAATACAATATCTAAATCTGTAACAATAAATAACTAATGAAAAACACAAGAAGAACAGAATAGGAGACAGTGTGAAGACTAGCAGAGCTGTTTGTCGCTTTGAGGTGTACAAGGTTTTTGTACATTCATAAGTTGTCCTTTAAATTTTGTTTTAATAATAAAAACCGAACCAAGGCAGTGGAATGGCGGAAGAAGGTCGTTCCACATTATTTTATAGCACGTGTGACATAAACACGCAATTTACGCACGCTTTTCCGGTGTGAAAATGGCCTATTTGGGTCACGAAAAAGCGTGCGTAAAATACGGGTTTAAGTCACACTGCTATATAAGTTGTTTAAAATTCCCTTTACAATATAAATTCAGAGAAATTAAGTAGAATGCATAAAGACAGATAAAATTTTCATTTTCTGTATGTTAACGCCATCTATCGTCATTGAGCTGGTCAAGACAACCACAAGCGTGAGCAAGAATCCTTTGTCTGTAACCCTCCGGTTGCCACCATATTTTATTTAAAAGGTCATTCAAAATAGACATGGGTAACTCAACGAAATTCCTTGCATTAACGCAGTAACTCAGGCGCAGTGAACTGCGTCGGTTCTTTGCGTTAACTCAAAATGCGCCATGACGCAACATAATGGGACTATAGTCAGTCAGTGAGTGAGGTCCTGCACCGTACGCCAACACATTTTGAATATGTGAGTTGATTCATTTGGCGCAGTGAAATGTATTGACGCAATTGCGTGGCGTAGCAGTGTAACACAAGCCTAATTCGAAATATACGTTTAAAATGAAGAACACATATTAAATCCAACAAGCCAGATTATAAATTATTCATAATTTAACGTCAGTTCCTATATAGTACACAATAAGATAGAAACGAAAAAATAATAATCATCAGTACCATTTCATACCTTCTGAATTATCATTTAAACAATGATTTTTCTTTTTCTCCTTAACCTTTTTGGACTTCTTTAATACTTTTTTAAGGCATTTTAAATTGGAGTCATTGACTATATCATCCTCATTTTCCAATTTAAAGTCATCCAAGAAATTTTCCTTTTTGACTAACGGTACATTAAATTCTAAAACCAAAAGTAGACAGTAAGGTGATATATAAAGGTGCAACACAGATAGATACAGTTACTGGTGGTAAACACATAGAGGGAGACAATTAGCTGATTTTTGGTTTCATAGAGCATTATCCTTTACATCATATAAATTAAATGAATATCTTAGGAGTTATCACAAATTTTTAAACAACCCTACGACAGACAAAACATGTGCCTAGGTATAATATGATCTACTACCCGTATACTATCCGGTCGCTATAGTCCGCGCGGGAGTGCAAGTCTCCGCCTGAGGTATGTGAGCGGTGAGACGGGGGAGGGCGCGTATTGTCAAGATACGCACGAGATATTTGAGAACAGATAAATCTCCGGATAACTATATTAGAAACTGTCTTAATTAATGAAACGGGTAAATTATAATAATAAATTTTCTATTTCCGGGCTAAAAAAACAAAGCACACAGTTAAAAGTGTTAATTAAATTTTATTATTAATGATAAACAGTTTTAAAAACAAATTAACATTTCTCAATAAGTATGTTCCGTGAAGATGAACATTTTGTAATTTCCGATGTTTGCAGACTCGAATTTCATTTTTTAAATAACATTTTTCACTTGTCGTGGTATTGGCGGACCCATCTTAGGACATTTAACTCATGTGTGTTTGGAATAAACTGGCGCGAACAAATAAGTCGTGTAACCGTTGCTGTGGTCGACGGCAGACTGAGCAGATTGACGTTTGTAAATATCGCCCACCCTGCCGCTCACATACCTCAGGAGGAGACTAGTACTTGCGCGCACACACATAGGTAACACATAATAGGAATAGGCATTTGACTGATCAGCCTGAAAATTAACTGTAGAGTCCTTTTCATAAAAGAAGTCCTTTTTAGGTGTCGCTAGTGTCTATGGAGTTAAAAATACTTTCATAAAAAATATTGTAGTTCCAACATTATCCGTGGGACTTCTTTCTTGAAACATACTCTATATGTATTTTCTCATAGAGATGATTTTTAATCTGTCTGCTTTATTGAAATAAGCTATCAATTAGCTAGTATTACTTGTCACTAACTAGCTATCTGTGGGAGAAATAATTGATATACATATTAACATAAATCTGATAGGTATATAAAATTCTCAATGATCTATGAAACTTATAATATAGCCGAGCAAAGCTAGTCAAGCAGCTAGTAGTATATACAATTTAAAACATACCCGAATCATCAGTGAATTCTTCATCAAATTGTGTTTCAAAATCAATTTCAAATTTCACTGGAGTTTCACTTGTATCTACTATGTCATGTCTAGTCAATAATTCTTCCGATTCATAACAATCTAAATTGACCACTTGACTTTGCAACTTTAAAAGGGGCTGTGGTTTCAATGTTATTTCGCTTCCCACAATCTGTAAAATTAAGTGATACAACATAAACAGCAGATGCAATTATTTTATACACTAGTGGACCCTGCAGACGTTGTTCTGCGAAAATATTGGCTTCGAAATTGCCCATTTGCCCACCGCTGTATGTGAAAAAAGATTTTCCCTCTTTTCTGTTGAAATTGTTCCTGAATTTTCTTTGCTATAAACCTCACGGAGCAACCTCATTTCCAACGAATGCAAAACCGTGGAAATCAGTTTGTGCGTTCTGGAGTTATAGCGTCAGGAAGGAAAACCCGACTTATTTTTATATAGTAGATTACCTACATGACTGATGTTATGGAGCTTCAGTCCCGGTTCCAAAAGGTCGGAACTTCCGATCGATTTAAGGACTTGATTTATATCATGTAGTAACATCTCTACTACATGATAATATCATAATAATAATAATCAAGTCTTAGCATCTGTTAGATGGCTTGGTCATTGCTATTTTATAACCCTTACCCTTCATAGTCTCAACTGGAACTTTTAAATTTTTAGTCCGTAATTTTATTTTCCATTACATTGGGTCTATCTTCCATTATTGTATTGCAACATATTTGGCAAAATTACTTTTCTTCATAGAATTCCCTCAAATCACATCGTGAAAACATTGCCTGCCTTACATTAAAATATGAATAATGCAACATCAACTACTTAGTTCTTAGTAAATGACGCATGGTACTTGGGCGGTTCACTTGTGTGTTGTCAATGTGCAGGCAACGCAAGGCAAGCGTTCGCATGTGGACGACTTACGACCGAAGCAATTTGATGACGCTACAGAGTTGATGTAGTGAGTGCATATCCATACAAGTCCATATAAAGAATATTAACCACATGAGGCAAGGCAATGCAGGTCGGGTGCTGGGTGCCTCTAATGTCTATGTCTAAATGTGACCAATATAATGTGACAAACATGTAAGAACATGATGTGATCCTGCCCATTTGACTCTCCTATCATGTTAAAAGTAATTTAATTTTTGAGGTAATAATGTCTAAAACAAGTAATGTACTTACACTTAGTAAACTCTGTAGTAAAATTTGATTGCTCTGAACCCTTTGAACAAACATCTCAGTATTCTGGGCTAGTTTCTTACAGATGTAACATAGTTTTAAACTATTTGCCTGTATGAGAATTAATCTATACATATAATAAAACTGTAGAGGTCAAATGTCTGTACATAGAAAAAAAATGCTAAAAACCAAGTCAGGGGGATGTAAGAAGAGAAATAGAACAAACCCAGATTATTTTAAATTTTTTGTTTCTCTGTCTGTTTGTACGGGCTAATCTCCGCAGATACTGAACCGATTTTCATGCTATTTTCACAAATATATAAAGCAAAGCCCGGGGCAACATCTATATGTTAAGCCTATGCTTTGTTTCATCAAAATCGGTTTTCGGCAAGAAAAGTTATCATCATTTAAAGATTTTAAAGGCACCATATCAACAAATTGCAATGCAAACTGACTTGCGTCGAACTTTTTCGAATTATCAGATGTCAATAACAGTTTGATATGTAAATGAAATAGTTTGATAATTTCGCCACTATCAATTGAATATATCATATGAAGAAAGCTTGCTCAAAAGCTCAGCTTAAGGTGAAGCCTATGCGAACGAAGTCGCTGGCATCAGCTAGTTATAAGTAAATTGAATTAACTTTGCAGTAGTTTTAAAATGCATAGGAAACAATTGTAGATAATATTTTAATTTAAGCTCAGGCCCTCATGGCCTTTAGATAGTAGTTACATAAGCATATACTCAGATTAACAATATATAATAATTAAATCAAATCATTTATTTTACACCAAATATAGTCCATAGCTTATATTAAATTATACTGTTTTAAAACAATAAGTTTGCTTTAAACTGTAAGTTTTTAACATAATATGTACTTACTGTCTCTAATTCTAAGACTTGCTACCAACAAGTATTTCTAATTCTTAGGGGGCAGGGGGCTTAGGATTGAATTATATCGGTATTAAAAAATATAAACAGTAACTATCAACTCCATAATAATTTGAAAATTTACCTGAAATAGTGTGTTTAAAAGTTCATTCTGAATTTTTATTTCGGTCACATTTTCATCACTAAAACAGCCAATGCATCGCTCCATATAATTTATACTATTATCCATGACTTAATTTAATTTAACTAAATAACTAATGCATAATAAAGTGAAACAATTGTTTTTATTTTAATTTTTAATGCAGACGAAACGAATCATGAAGGATATTAATATTATTATGACAACAAAACGTTAAACGACTTTGAGTTGTGTCAATTGTCAAAGTCGTTGAAAATTTACTGTTCTATGAACTGTCACTGTCTACAGAATTATTTGGAATTATTATGAAAGCATTTTTTAAAAATTGCTACACTTTAAAACTGGATATTGTTAAAATATAATATAGACTTGACTAATTGAGTAATGAGTTCCTTATCCTTATTATAAATATTATCTCTTTCTGTTTTAAGGAATCTGTAATAATTTTGTCAGAACTCAGAAGTTTTTAAATATGCGCATGTACACATTTTACCGCTCTTGCCTCTACAAAGGCTGTTAGTTTCTAAACTTTCTAAAATAAAATTAAAGGGTAGATGAAAAGGTATTCGCCCTTCGGCAATCTAGTAGACTTTGTAAGATATCAGAAATCTTACATAAATATTTGTGAATTCTATAAGCCAACTTAAAGGAAATGTATGATACCCAAATTTGCCGCCCTATGCTTAAGCCCTAATATATATATAAATGTACCCTTAAGCCTACTAAGCCTGCTGGTAAATCTGTCACTGAGCTCGACATAATAGTTTTTATCGTAGCCGCGTCAATAAACCTTAGATATAAATAAAATATAAACTAACAGACAAAATAAATATAATCTTGACAGTGGTGTCCAAATCAAGGCACGCAGGCCGCGTCATGAATTTATGCGGCCCGCAAAATCTTTTTGTATTTAGTTAATTTTCGTTTAACATTTTTTATTCGATTTTATTTGTAAATATTGTATTTTTCGGCACCCCAATCTATTTAGTCATTTTTATTGGACCTTGATCCCATCTAACTTGGAAAGCCCTGCCGGCCTAGCATGACCGCCACGAGATATGTCGCGGACGAGAGAAGACAAATTAAGATGTAAGATAATATTGTCTTTTATTAACGCGAGTATCACACATTTAAATAAAATACTGTATACCGGATTAAAACGCGATTTATTATTTATATTGTTTAAATTATTTATCCCGACGTTTCGGATGCTTTTCAGCAACCGTGGTCGGTTACACCTGTCATCTTTCAGTCTCCCGCGACCACGGTTGCTGAAAAGCATCCGAAACGTCGGGATAAATAATTTAAACAATATAAATAATAAATCGCGTTTTAATCCGGTATACAGTATTTTATTTAAAAGATGTAAGATATCTCGATATATTATATCTCAACATCGACAATTTTGATAGAAAAGATATCTCGATCGACAAATATATTTATTTTTGATATTAAAAGTAGAGTTTTAAGTGTAATTGTCACGTTAGACCCGGAAGAAATAAACAGATAATCGTTTAAAACACGAGAAAACGGTCGACCAAATTTTGTCGCGGCTGTCATGCAAGGCCGGCTGATCTAGGGCTATATTTTTTATAAATTATCACATATATATTTTTTTATAAATAAATATAAGTAGATCAATCGGAGTCTTAAGTCACATTGATTACGTTTTATTCTTAAGGACTAATTTCTCAAACTTAGTTTATAATTAACTTTCGAGTAATCTTATATATATATATATATAAGAGATTTCCACCTATATAGTCACTCATCACGATATCTCTGGAACCATAAGGCGTAGCGACTTGAAATATGGTAGGAATATTCCTTTCGCTGAGTAGAGGTCAGCTAAGAACGGATTTTACGAAATTCAACCCACAAGGGGGGTTGCGGGGGCAATTGCTAGTTAGATAATAATAAAAGAAAGTAATACAGGATTTATGTTTTATTTATATTTTCTTGTAAACAGTACATGTCATTTAAAGTAGGTTTGATTTGCATGTGCAATGGTTAAGGTTCGTTTATTTGCACAAGTAATAGCTTAAAAATCACATAAATCAACATCTCCAGCTTCTGTATGTAATTGTTGCTTTATCACTATAATTGTTGATTAATATTTTATTGAATTTTATGGAATTGGATGAGAGTGAATTCATGACCTGCGCGCGCACGATGTCCCAAAAAAACGACATGATGAAGTTGGCTACAGAATAGAATTTGATTGATTTTAACATTTTTCTTCGATATTTACTGCAGTTTTGTTTTTTAAAATTTTTCTTCAGACGCCAAATAAGTATAACTTCTAACGCGTGTACGTACACACATACCTTTTTTAATTATTTATTCTTTTGAATGTTTGCTAAAAAAATACAAGGTATTATTAATAAGTTAATTAGTAACGGTCCAAATCCATAATATTCTTCTTGAAACTAAATAATATCGAAATAAAATAAAGCCTTTATCAGAAAGAGATAGTTAATATTTGTTCAGGAGATTTATTTTTATTTTAGAAAAATTAATTAAAAATATTATTTGGTAAATTTATATGTAACTTTTGACGGGCTCGTTGGCGCGTTCGGTAGAACACCTACCGTGCGGATCGATGGGTCGTGGGTTCGAATCCCACCGGGAGCACATGCTTATAATTTTCTGTAAGCATGTTTTCCCCACGTCTGGTAACTGCGGGCATTGATCGGGTGGGAGGAATATCTAAATTCCGACCGGGTAACGAACCACCGTTCATAGATGGAAAAACCGTGAAGTGCATATTGCGCGTTTCGGTTTCAGTCTATGGATTTCCGAATGCTCGAAGTAAAAATTAGGTCGACAGCGCATCATTGACTGATGTTCTGTGGCTGAGGAATCACCTACCATCAAGTGAACCTCATGCTCGTCTGTCGATATCTGATATAAAAAAAAAAAAAAAAAAAAAAAAAAAAAACTCGCTGATAATGTAGCTTTCTATTGGTGAAATAATTTTTAAAATCGGTCCAGTAGTTTTCGAGTTAAATCGTTACAAACAAACAAACTTTTCCTCTTTATAATATTAGTATAGATGTATGTATGTACCAACCTTCGTTTGTGCCTATTAAGAGTGCTTTGTTGTGTAAATGTCTTCATACAAGTTATACACTCATACTGTTTGTTTTCATTGGTATAATTTGTATGGGTTCGTTGGTGAATTTGCCAGTTGTATTTCTTAGCAAATGTTTTGTTACATTTCCTGGAGATTTTAACATAAAATTAATAATAATATGAGAATATAAGTATAGTAGAATATAATTATACTAAAAGAAAAAATAATAATATTTTTTTATTATTAGTTATAATCTTTTCCATAGAATTGGGGGCAAACAGATGCGTTGCCGACCTATAAGTTTAGGCTCGTTGAAACTTGAAAGTTTCCACGTGTTATCGGTTCAAAAAACCGTAATTTATGTATTAGTTCACAGCTTATAAAAAGAAAATTGTTACAAGTCTTTTTTTCATAAATCTTCAAACTACTGAGGCCCAAGCATGAACTACTTGTGAGAATGTAACCTCAATCTGTCATTTCTATGAATAATCAGTTTAAATTGCATACAACTGACAGATTACATACATACATAATACATATACATCACGATTCCATATGCTCCGATCCTTGCATACCTCTCTCGCTTCTTCCTCTTTCGTCAATGCTTTCATACACGCTCGTCGGTTTCGAGTACTTTTCAATTGGCCCTTTTGAAGAACATCCCGATCAGATCGAGATACGTTCGCTTAGGTCGACCTCTCCCGACTCTTCCAAGTTTCATAAATATTTTTCGTTTCCCTACTTTCATCCATCCTTTCTACGTGTCCAAACTAACTCATCATTCTTTTCTCAATTGACAATACATTGACGCTACAAATACTTTCTCGTTGTTTGTACCATGGCCTCTAAGTTTTCAATAATCATCTATCCTACACCTACAAACTGGACAAAATTGCAATATTAATTCACATGACGGTAGTGTAATTATCGACCTACCCGCAAACAAATGGCCGATCTGTCGTGTGCAGTAGTTTATGTGCGGTCAACTTTTGACTACTTTTCATCACTTTACCGCACTTGTCACAAAGGAATTCACTTTTTATACCATGTTCCTGAACAAAATAACAATTTAGTATACACATCTTCTATCAATATGGTAACTTCTTTATAAAATGTTTAATAGAGGAAAAATGAAACTTTTTCTGGAATTTAAATCAATTATTGCAATATTTTTTTCTTCTGTGGTATTTTTTGTCGTTATTCTAAAGGATGGTAGTGTAATTATCGACCTACCCACAAACATAAGCACTATATTTTGTAGTATGTATGCATGTGAGCGAGTATGATTTTTTTTTTTATGTCAGGTATCGACAGACGAGCATGAGGTTCACTTGATGGTAGGTGATACCTCAGCCACAGAACATCAGTTAATGATGCGCTGTCGACCTAATTTTTACTTCGAGCATTCGGAAATCCATAGACTGAAACCGAAACGCGCAATATGCACTTCACGGTCTTTCCATCTATGAATGGTGGTTCGTTACCCGGTCGGAATTTAGATATTCCTCCCACCCGATCAATGCCCGAAGTTACCAGACGTGAGGAAAACATGCTTACAGAGAATTATAACCATGTGCCCCCGGTGGGAATCGAACCCACGACCCATCGATTCGCACGGCAGGTGTTCTACCGAACGCGCCAACGAGCCCGTCAAATTAATAGATTACCACAAAAATTCTACCTGTAAATGCAAATTAAGGTTCCTTTTAGATCCATATTCCAAAGAACAGTACACACAAATATATCGCTTCTTTGTAAACGACTCTGGGTGTACAGATATTTTATGTGATGTCAGGTATCTGTGAAATAGGGCAATAAATTATTTTGCAGTCTATAATTATGTCTTTTCCTGCCGGCCTAGCATGACCATCAAGAGATATCTCTCGGACGAGTGAAGACAAACTAACATATAATATTATATCTCGACATCGAAAACTTCGATACACAAGATATCTCGATCGACAAATATGTGGATAGCCTACTGGGTATATCAAATCAAAAACTAATCCACATAATTATAACAACTGTATTTACGATTTTACAATATTATTTGATATAAAAATTAATTATTAAATACGAATTTACGAGCACATTAAACAGAGTACAGAGCAAAAGATATGACATGCATTCGCCGTGAGATCTAGCCGCGCAGTGTCCCCGCCGCGGCGACCAAGTATTTTAGAAAGTTGTTTTAGCGGCGGCGGGGCGCGGGGTGAAGAGGCGGTGGTACAGCGCACCACTCGCGCGCTGAATTTGCTGCGTCATTTTCAATATTATTTTGTTTTGCGAAGATTCTTCTGACGCCACACTACTCCCCCACCGAGACCGGAGCCAGCTACGGTCGATAGTAGTCAGGAAAACGAACCACACGACCACTTCTTGTCTTGATTGGCTCCGCTGCTGACGACTTGCTGTTATTAATTTGAACTTCATTCTGTAAATTATTAAGCAAATAAGCAGGTTTTAAGCGATCGATTGTGACATAGGTATGTCTACCACACAAGTCGATCTTGAAGGTTTTCTTCCCTCGTTCCAGTACTTTATGCGGACCGGAGTAAGGCGATTCTAGCGATCTTTTAATAGGCCCTTTGCGAAGAAAAACATGCTCAGCTGTGTCTAAGCCCTTAGGAACATAGAAAGTTTTATTGGAATGCCAATGCGCCGGCTCTGGTGCAAGGTTTTTAATGTAGCTACGTAAGCGTGAAACAAAGTCAGTGAAGTCTGTGATAGTAGTAGCTTTAGAAGAGAAAAACTCGCCAGGAAGTCGTAATTGTTCTCCGTAAACCAGCTCAGCTGCAGAGGATTTAATATCATCTTTCCACACACTGCGTATACCAAGTAAAACAAGTGGAAGTACCTCTGACCATTGATTATTTTTGTGACACATGATAGCTGCCTTCAACTGACGATGAAAACGTTCCACCATACCGTTACTTGCTGGATGGTAGGCTGTAGTTGGGCGATGCACTGCGCCTAGCAGGGCAGCGATGTTGTGAAACAGGTGGGACTCAAACTGCCTGCCTCTGTCTGTCGTAATCTTCTCAGGGCAGCCAAAGCGTGCAACCCAGCCGGAGATGAAAGCTCGGGCACACGTTTCTGCCGAGATGTCTGGTAAAGGAATTGCCTCAGGCCAACGTGTAAAGCGATCGATGATCGTGAGACAATATCTGAAACCAGAAGAATAAGGTAACGGGCCCACGATGTCCATGTGGACGTGGGAAAAACGTTGAGTTGGGCTTGAAAAAGGAGTTAAAGGAGAGGAAGTATGGCGGAAGACTTTATTACGTTGGCATTCTGTGCATGAATTTGCCATGCGGCGACAATCTCTTTTCATTCCAGGCCAAACAAATCTTTGGGAAATCAATTTAATGCTTGCCCTGGCTCCAGGATGACTAAATCCATGAAAATAATTAAAAACTTGCTCTCGTAAATTCTTAGTTATAAAAGGTCTCGAGTTTGCCATTGATACGTCACAATAAATGTAACTTGAAGAATTTGGTAAATTTACTTTTTCTAATTTAAGTGAAGTTTCTTTCTTTAAAAGTTCTTGCAGTTCAGTATCTGTAACCTGAGTTCGTGCAAGCTCTTCAAAATTAATTACATCTGCGATCTCATTTATTCTAGACAGTGCGTCGGCTACCACATTATCTGTACCGGCCACGTACCTGATATCAGTAGTGAATTGAGATATAAAATCTAAATAGCGAAACTGACGAGGTGAGCATTTATCTCGATTTGAATTAAAAACATATGTAAGTGGTTTATGATCTGTATAAACGGCAAAAACTCTTGCTTCTAGCATATGACGAAAATATCGAATAGCATCATAAATAGCTAAAAGCTCTCGATCATATGGGCTATACTTAACTTGACATGGCTTAAGTTTACGTGAGAAGAAAGCTAAAGGTTGCCAGGTGTCATTCACACGTTGTTGTAAAACAGCCCCAATCGCATTGTCTGATGCATCCGTATGAATTGCGATATCACAATCAGTTCTAGGATGTGCTAGCGTGGTCGCTTTAGAAAGAGCCAACTTACATGCGTTAAAAGATTCCATTTCAACTGGGCTCATCTCAATAGCTTGTTTGCTTTTCTTTTTGGGTCCGGCAAGAGCTAAACTGAGTGGAGCTTGGATAGATGATGCGCCTGGGATAAAACGTCTATAAAAGTTAAACATACCCAGAAATCGACGTAGTTCTTGAATATTCTTCGGAACTGGAAAGTCCATCACTGCCTGTACTTTCTCTTGCACCGGACATATTCCAGTTGATGAAACCTTATGACCCAGAAAAGTTATATTAGATACACCAAACTCACACTTAGCGGAATTTATTAAGATGCCATAATCTGATAGTCTCTGGAACAATTGATGCAGGTGATCCAGGTGCTCATCATAGTTCTGAGAAAATACTAAAATGTCATCTAAGTATCCATAGCAAAAATGAAATCCTTTGAGCATTTCGTCAATAAAACGCTGAAATGTTTGCGCTGCATTTCGAAGACCAAATGTCATATATGAAAATTCAAATAATCCAAACGGTGTAGTAATAGCAGTCTTCGGTATATCGTCTTTAAAAACCGGTATCTGATTGTACGCTCGTACCAAATCGATTTTTGAAAAGATTGTGCTACCTGCTATCAAATGTGTAAAATCTTGGATATGCCTGATTGGATAGCAGTCGGGCAATGTTCTCGCGTTCAAAGCTCTGTAGTCACCACAAGGTCTCCAGCTGTTATCCTTCTTGGGAGCTAAATGAAGAGGAGAAGACCATGGACTATCTGACCTGCGTGCTATTCCAGCTTGTAGCATATCTTCAAACTCCTTCTGTGCAACCTTCAATCGATCAGGAGGAAGTCTACGAGGTCGAGATGAAACTGGCGGACCTGGTGTTGTCCGAATATGATGCACGGTATTATGCTTTGGCTCCTTATAAGTACCTGCTGGGCGCGTTATATCTGGATACCGACGTAAGATTTGATGGTAAATAGAATCTCCAGAAATTACCTTGATAGAAGTCACGTCACTTTCAGATGCCTTTTCAATTGATGTTGAAACTGCGAGTGATGTCAATCCGTCAATAAGGCGTTGCTGACGACAATCTACTAACAGATTATAAAAAGAAAGAAAATCAACACCAATTATCGGTTTAGAAATGTCGGCAACTACAAATCTCCATTTAAAATCACGTCGCAATCCTAAGTTAATATGAATCTGAACCCAACCATAAGTAGTGATAATTGAGCCATTGGCTGCAAACAGCTGGTAGTTAGTCTTCGTTCGATGCTCTCTCAATGCTCTGCGTGGATAAACACATAAATCAGAACCTGTATCAATAAGAAATTTCATTTTAGTTATTTTATCCACTATAAAAATGCGGCCTGGTGAAATTTGGCAGTCGGTTGCCGCTAATTCCGGCTGCTCATGCCGTTTTCCGACTGTGAATTATAATTGCATGGCTTAATGCATTTATGTGCTCGATTTCTAAATCTCTGATGATACCAACAAAAATCTAAATTTCTAGACCTCGATCTCGATCTAGATCTGTGACGGTGATTATTGTCACGTGATGGGGTACGTGGCCGTGGTTTATGGAATTTACTTTTCAATGAAGCTACTTCTTTCGTTAAACTTTCTAATTGTTTACTCAATTCTGAAATTTCATTATTTTTAATATTATTATTTAAAGTGCAAACTTGTTGGGAGGGTTGTACAATATCGTGAACAGAATCTGCCAAATCAGCAATTGCTTCTAAACTGAGACTTTTTTGTGAAGCTATTATTGTTTGAATATTTAATGGTAACCGACCTGTCCATAATGTCCGTAGAAATTCCTCTGGAACTGCTGGACCTGCCAAGTTCTGTAAATGTCTCAAAAATTGAGACGGCTTCCTATCTCCCAATTCCTCTTGAGCTAAAAGCTGCTGGATACGCTTTTCTTGAGAAGCTGTAAGCCTTTTTATTAACTCGGTCTTCAATTTGAGGTACTTGTTTTCCGAGGGAGGACTTTTAATAATATCTTTTACCTCCTGCGCAAATCGCTGTTCCAGTTGAGACGATATGTGGTAAAACTTCGTCGTATCCGATGTTATTCCGGCTAAATAAAATTGTCCTTCAATCTGAGCAAACCATAATGCGGGATCATCTGGCCAAAACGGAGGTAGCCGCACTCCAACTTTGCTAACCTCATTGTCTGTAGAAGCTTCTTGCGCCATCTTGTTCTCGAATGTTCTCGAACGTCGGGGTCACCAATTATGTGGATAGCCTACTGGGTATATCAAATCAAAAACTAATCCACATAATTATAACAACTGTATTTACGATTTTACAATATTATTTGATATAAAAATTAATTATTAAATACGAATTTACGAGCACATTAAACAGAGTACAGAGCAAAAGATATGACATGCATTCGCCGTGAGATCTAGCCGCGCAGTGTCCCCGCCGCGGCGACCAAGTATTTTAGAAAGTTGTTTTAGCGGCGGCGGGGCGCGGGGTGATGAGGCGGTGGTACAGCGCACCACTCGCGCGCTGAATTTGCTGCGTCATTTTCAATATTATTTTGTTTTGCGAAGATTCTTCTGACGCCACAAATATATCTGCTTTTGACATTAGAAGTCGTGTTTTAAGTGTATGTTAGACCCGGAAGATATAAAGAGATACCTAATCGATTAATAATTGCCGCACGACAGGTGCTACTACGACTCACAAGAGCACAAACAATAAGTTTAAGACGTCAAGTTAGTTAAATATAATTATTTTATCAAATAAAATATGCTTCGATATTGATAACAGTCTGAGTTTCACTTCTGCGAGAGCAATATCTATCAATGTCGTCTATACGAAATTAATGTCCTTTAGGCAAAATTCTATAAGAGAACATACAATCTCTAAAAGCCAATTAGACCAGTGTCGATAATTTTCCAAACCAAAAAAAAATACAGTAGGATGAAACCCATTAGAAAAGGAGGGGAATATGATCAAAATGAAAGGAAAAATAAATTACGGTCGATCCGAGTAAGTGGAAGTGGGGGAGGGTTAAGGGTAAAAAACGGTTTATCTCGTTTTCCGGCAAAACAACAAGTCCTATGGAAAAAAGTCAAATGGCAAAGTTGTAGGTAATAAAAAGATCTACAGCTTTTTCACATAACCTCAAAATGTATGTGAAAAATTCTTATTTGGTTTTTGCATTTTCTGAGAACATTTCCTATAGTAATGTATATTTTTTTTACACCATCAGAAAGTAGATATTTCAACGAACAAAAAGCCCCCAAACTTTTAGAAAAAAGCTGATATTTTGACGTCAGAATTTTCGATTGAAAAGTATTAATATTTTTTGATATTAAGTTAAAATAAGGCGAAAAAATAAATATTTTAAATCAAATAAATTACATTGTATTTGGGATATAATAAGGTAAGTTTTCACCAAATTTCGTAGAAAAAAATGTTTTTTGTAAAAGATAAAAATAAAAAACCAAACTTGGTTTTTTGAATTTTTCACATACATTTTGAGGTTATGTAAAAAAAGTGTAAATACAAAAGTTGTAGATCTTTTTATTACCTACAACTTTGTCATTTGACTTTTTTCCATAGGACTTAGTTTTGCCGGAAAACGAGATAAACCGTTTCTTACCCTTAAACCCCCCCCCCCCCCCCCCCCACTTCCACTTCCCGAACTCGGATCGACCGTTATTTATTTTTCCTTTCATTTTGATCATATTCCCCTCCTTTTCTAATGGGTTTCATCCTACTGTAATTTTTTTTCACTTTTTACCATTTTTAAGGGCTTCGGCACTGGTCTAAATGCTTTACGGCATTATTCATAAACGTATTATAAGCTTGATATAGTTCAAAAATGTTTTGTTTCTTTCGTTCTGTAGTCTTTTTATATTCGACAGAACGAGCCAAACATATTTTAACTATATCAAGCTTATTCTACGATTATGAATAAGACCGTTATTTTTTATTACTTAGATAAATATTTGCTAATATAAATTAATTTTAATGTTAAATATGATTGCAACATTTGTCCGATTTAAATTTAAAAAAAAGGTTGTGTACACCATATTACCGATCCATATGGAAGCCAACTCCACAGATTTTGCAAACAAATTCCTTGATGCCTTTATGTATATTCTGATGTTGTTCATACCAAGTTTTAACTTGGAAGCCTTTGCCGCATTCCTGACATGTGTACTGAAATTAATAAATTACATAATTTAGAATTGAAGCGATCTTACTTTTGACGGGCTCGTTGGCGCGTTTGTTAGAACACCTACCTGGGGTCGTGGGTTCGAATCCCCGCCGCGACGACATGTTTATAATTTTCTGTAAGCATGTCTTCCCCATGTCTAATCACTTCGGATATTAAACCACCGTTCATCGATGGAAAAACTATGAAGTGCACATTGCGCGTTTCGGTCTCATTCTATGGATTTCTGAATGCTCGAATTATAAAATAGGTCAACAGTGCATCATTGACAGATGTTCTTTGGCTGGGGTAAACCTACCATCAAATGAACATCTCATCGATATCTAACATAAAAGAAAATCTAATTTTTTTTTCATATAACAGCCATAATCATATTTCAACAAAATACATAACATCTTTATTACCTTATATTCTTTTCTATGAGTTTTCTCGTGACATTTTAGTACATGCGCATATCCACTGCTGTAGCCACACTTAAAAGAGCATGAAAACTTGACATTACTATGAGATTTTCCATGATTTACTAAGCCTACTGCTTTTCTGAACATTTTCCCTGAAATATTGTTATTATTATACTGGTTGGTTGGTTGGATATAAACTTAAATATATAGTGAATTAACATAATATTATGCTATTAATCCTGATTTATCCAGAATGATATAGAAAAAAAAAACAGTTGCTTGAGATGTGTATGAATTAACGAAGAATTTATTTAAACAAATTTATTAGACCCATATCTATTTCCCTGATCATTTTTAAGCAGTTGATGAGTCTTTTATGCCCTGCCCAACCAAAACATTATTTATCTTGTTTTCCTGGGACTATTCTAATTCATGACCTCTAGTGCTTGATGCAATGTGCATACCATTAAACCACACAGGCAGTCTATAAATTTTAAACAAAAATATAAAATATATCAATATTAAAAACCGAGTTTTTAGAGTTAGATGTAATTTTCGTAAGTTGATGAATTTTTAAAATTGATTAATTCTATGATTAATGATTATCCATACAAATGAACTGTATATTTAGATAACTTATACTTAAGACTATGTGATATAAATAAAACTTACCACATATCTTACAAATAAACCTAGGACTGTTGTTGTGTATTATAGAAATATGTTTCATTATCATACTCTTATTTTTAAACTGTTTCTTACATTCTTTACAAGTATAAATCTCATTTTTTATTTCCACTTTCACATCTAAGTCACCTTCTAGCATTGAATCTTTGGTTTCATCGGTTAAATAATGTTTTAAGAGTAATTGTCGTGTAGGAAATGATTTGAAACACATTAAACACAGATTTGGTGTGGACTCTGTATTTAAAGGTTCTGTTTTTAAATTTTTATTTGATATTATTATAGGTTCTATTGTTTTTAGCTCTGGGATTTCTTCTTTAATACAATTTTTACTGGATGGTGATACTTCTTCATGATCTAGCGTACTTATTGTTACATCGCTGTTTAATATATCATTTGATGTGGAACAATTTTCAATATCTAAATCCTCATTAAAATCTTTTTCACATATACTAGTAGATTTATTAAGTAAAATCATTTGATTTTCTATTATTTTTTCTCGAAATGACACTATGTCTTCAATTTTATTGCAGCAAGCGGTACATATTCGTTTAGGCAAATGGTTTTCTAAGTTAAGCTGTAAAAGGGAAGCAAAAAAAACAATTGTTTATATATCTATATAGCAATACTACTTCAGTATAAAAAAACAAAGATTTATAATGATTTTGTACAAGACTTAAGGCGTCAAAAGCATTTTTACCTACTTGATACGAAAAACATTTAAATATATTTTTATACAATTCGCAATCGTTTTTTATTTCTTTCATTGTCTCATTGCTTTGCCTTAAACACAATCTGCAGATTATATTCATTTTAAAATAAATGAAATGTAAGTTCAATGAAATAAATGAGAAATATAAGTAAAGTTCCAGAATCACTTAAGAGACACAAATATTTTTTGTTTACAAAACAATATATTTTGTAATTTGTATGTCAAATCACAAATGACAGATGGATTTGGGATGATGACATTTATGACCACAGAGTACGTAATTCTTAACACTTGATTGCCCAAATAAATAATATGTATTTAGATCGCTTTTCAATTTCATCTAGAAAAAAAAAAGTATATAGGTATAAAAGAAAAAAAAAGTATAGTAAGTATAAATAATTTAAACAATATAAATAATAAATCGCGTTTTAATCCGGTATACAGTATTTTATTTAAACAAAGTCGCTTTCTCTGCCCCTATATCCCTATGTATGCTTAAATCTTTAAAACTACGCAACGGATTTTGATGCGTAATAGATAGCGTGATTGAAGAGGAAGATTTATGTAGGTATATAATTTGTCAAGATTTTTTGGAAATTGGTTGAAATATAACGATAATAATTGTTGGAAGTATCGGATAAAGTCAAGCCGCTTGGGATCTATGATCGAAAACGCTGCCTAATCCATTTGAGATATATCAAAACAATGTATGGTGGGATATTCCTCTTTTATAGATCTACAAAAAAGTCTGCAATGGCATATATATATATATATATATATATTTTAAGGATAGCTTACTATATCTATTCTATCTTCTAATAAAATCACTTAAATACGTTTGTTATCTAAAGCATTTCATGGACATTTTTATATTGTCTTTTGTCTTTTATTAACGCGAGTATCACACATTTAATCCGGTATACATTTTATTTATTTTATTTAATTTAACGTTACAAATTACAATAACGCCTTGGCATGGCAATTACACTAATATTACAATTACACAATTTAGAAAAAATGATGGACCAAACAAATTAATTCCATATATATATTCCATATTATAGTCTTTTATACCATATAAATTAAATGAATATCTTAGAAGTCATCGGAAAAATTAATTCGCGCGATCTAAATTCAAGCGAGTTTCTCATACCGATATGACGGGACTCGCTTGATGCGATCATAACCCTACGACAAACAAAACACGTAGACATAATATGCTCTACTACCCGTGCGAAGCCGGGGCGGGTCGCTAGTAGTTTAAATAAAATACTTTATACCAGACTGTCAAAATGCGCCGTAATAGAGAAATAGAAATAGTAATCTAATCTACTTACCTAACGCATTGGGTTCCTGTAATGTTGGATATAAGTATTATGAATAAATAAATAAATAAATTTATTTATAATAATATTGTCTTTTATTAACGCGAGTATCACACATTTAAATAAAATACTGTATACCGGATTAAAACGCGATTTATTATTTACATTGTTTAAATTATTTATCTCGACGTTTCGGATGCTTTACAGCAACCGTGGTCGCGGGAAGACAGAAAGACTTTCTTTAAAAAGACTTTCTTTCTGTAAAGCATCCGAAACGTCGGGATAAATAATTTAAACAATATAAATAATAAATCGCGTTTTAATCCGGTATACAGTATTTTATTTAAATTTCTTTATAATTTTATGCTAGGATTCGTGGTTGAGTCATATCTTAAGGATTCATAAATTCACAATGTTTATGAATCAGCAGGGGTTGAATGATAAGATATTGGGGTTTTGTTAATCTGTTTTTACAAAACAGTGGTTGATAGTATTCATGGGTATCAGTGGAAAGTCCGCTTCCTTTGATAATGAATGGCGTATTCCGTTTATGGCAAAGATCAATAAATGCAGATCTGCCGGCCTAGCATGACCGCCACGAGATATGTCGCGGACGAGAGAAGACAAACTAAGATGTAAGATATCTCGATATATTATATCTCGACATCGACAATTTTGATAGAAAAGATATTTCGATCGACAAATATGTCTATTTTTTGATATTAAAAGTCGAGTTTTAAGTGTAATTGTCATGTACGCCCGAAAGAAATAAAGCGATAATCGATTAAAACACGAGAAAACCGAAGACAAAATTTTGTCGCGGTTGTCATGCTAGGCTGGGTGAAAGTTTATATTTACGTGAGAATAATATGTTAGTGACTTTTCTTTTCATATCTATAACATTAAATAATTTTGTAAATGCGAAAGGTTTATTGAATTGTTTTTAATTCACGTAAAAATCTGTTTTTCTAACAATTAATGTAAAATAATTTCATTTTGACATATGGACTTATTTGGTGGTAGGAGAATTTATAATATTACAATAAGCTTTATATATTGTAACTTTTTCCTTTCATCAGGGACATAACTAATGTAAAGTCTCGTTATAAAAAATAATATGCATTTTTTTATACAAAGACAAAGTATGTATCAACCTTCTTAGAAAATCTCGAGTTAATTAAGTGTGAAGCTATTAAAAAGCCATAAACGATCAAACGAAAAGCTTATGGATAACGTTTACATGACACTGAATGATAATGGTACTGTTATGAAGAGAAATATCAAACGAAACCTGTCTACGATTATAGTAAGGCATAAACTCCAGTTTGCCGCATCTACTTATTACTTAATCTTTTCATTAAAAACTAATGTATGAAAATTATTTAGTATATTTTTAAATGATTGAACCTCAGTACACATTCTAGTCCCAATGGAGTAACTTAATTTAAGGGGCTTAAATTTTTTTATGTTACTTTAGTTTACAAAACCGTAAAATGTTTTTACGTAGTGTTTATTTGTTATTTATTTTGGGATTTTTTGATCTAGGTGAGTTTGTAAACTAATTTCAATGATTTGTTACAATTTTAGAGAAATTAACCATGGTTCATTTTGTTATACTTAGGTATAAAATACACACACCTTTATTTTTGAATGTGTTTTTATTTTTGAATAAGTTTCGCCATTAGAAAACATTCTTTATTAAATTTCATTTAGACAGACGAGCATGAGGTTCACTCGATGGAAGCTCAGCTCAGTCACAGATCATCAGTCAATGATGCGCTGTCGACCTAATTTTTACTTCGAGCATTCGAAAATCCATAGACTGAAACCGAAACGCGCAATATACACTTCACGGTTTTTCCATCTATGAACATCCAATCATTATCCGTCGAAATTTCGATATACCTCCCACCCGTTTAATGCGCGAAGTGACCAGTGGGGAATTCTTATAGAAAATTATAAACATCGTCCCGGCGGGATTCAACCCGCAACCCATCGGCGCACAAGGTGTGTAGGACAAAAGCGCTAACGAGTCCGTCAGTATTCAGTAATTTAAATCTCAGGAGATTAATTCTCATCGTAATATCTGAAATAAATCGAAATAAATGTTGAACTCGTAATAAATAAACATTTATCAACCGGATGCATATTATAAGTTTCCGCTACTCAGGCGTAGGTGTGACCTATCGACCTCTAGTAGTGACTGAAGCTTAAATACGTAGATTGGATTTAGGATGTAGGTACCTTGCCGTTTGACGTTTCTCGACGGTTCTTGGCCATTTTTTGCTTTGTTCGTTCTGAAAAAAAAGTTTTTATTTAGTTCAAGTAGGATGTTCAATAATAATCAACGTCAAAAAATTAAAAACCTTAGCCTTTTTAAAATTATAAGCAATAAAAAAAAATGTTTATTGTGACGCAAGATTTTTCAGATGAGATTTCATTTTGAAACACTATGTAGAGTCCTTTTCATAAAAGAAGTTCTTTTTAGGTGTCGCTAGTGTCTATGGAGTTAAAAATACTTTCATAAAAAATATTGTAGTTCCAACATTATCCGTGGGACTTCTTTCTTGAAACGTACTCTATTATGTAATGTGTTATATCCCACCAAAAACATATTCATGTAACGCCAAGACGAGTAGGTACATATTGCTTGCAATGTAAAAAAGTTATCAGATCTTATGGAGAGCCAAGCTCGTGGCGCTACACGCCATAACCTAACACTCTCTCATAGCGTATAGTGTTAATATTATAATACACTAAAATTAATGAATCGATTTTTATAAATTAAAAATATTGAAATTCAGATTTTTATATCGAGTCACAAAAATCAAATTGCAAAGAATCAAATTTGAAAATAGAAAAGAAATCATAACAATGAAGTCCCTTATTCCAATTTAAAAAAAATATTGCTTTTCGTATGAATCAGCAGTTACATTCAACTGTGTATTTGAAAACAGGTGCATTGCAATAAATGGAATTTTTATATTATATTTTTGTAAATATTGCTGAATGTAAATGAATACGAATTTAAGTTATTGTTAACTATCAAGTTCACAATGATGAATGAAAATTTTTTACTGACTTACTTTAATATTTTATCGTTTACTCTGCCGAATTACTCGCCTGAAATCCGGCTCGTTGGCGCATTTGGTAAAACACCTACATTGCTCTCCGATGGGTCGCGGGTTCGAATCCCGCCGACATGTTTATAATTTTCTGTAAGTACGTCTTCCCCACGTTTGGTCATTTCGGTCATTGAATGGGTGGGAGGAGTATCGAAGTTCCGACCGTGTAACAAACCACCGTTCATAGATTGAAAAACCGTGAAGTGCACATTGCGCGTTTCGGTCTCAGTCTATGGATTTTCGAATGCTCAAAGTAAAAAAGTAGGTCGATAACGCATTATTGACTCATGTTTTGAGGCTGGCATTCCAAATTCAAATCACTTTTAATGTCTAGGAATGGAAAAGCCATTTTAGTCCCAGTTTACAGGGAACCAACTAGCTCTATTTGAATAAATGTGTTTAAATAAAATACTGTATACCGGATTAAAACGCGATTTATTATTTAAATTATTTATCCCGACGTTTCGGATGCTTTTCAGCAACCGTGGTCGCGGGAGACTGAAAGATGACAGTTGTCTTATATTTGAAATGTCACAAAGTTGCCATATTTAATTCAATTAAATTAAAAATAATCTATTAATTTAGGTAACACAATGTACATCTATGAACGTCAATAAAAAAAATAATACATATTAAATTACTAATATTACTAATATTAAATGCTTCTAATTTTACATTTACTACCAGTTCACAAATCAAGGGCGTAGAGCGGACGAGAAGAACTGGCAAGAAACTCGCCGCCACTCTTTTTTAATCGCCAAGTTTTTGTTTTACAATCTTTACATATTAACGCCATCTATTCCTACGGAGTTGATATTTACTGTAATTTTCTATATTATGACAATATTGACTAACGGTGTCCTCTTGTTTTTTAGTATGTTTGATTTGGGGCTTTAGATTTTTAATTACTGGATCCCAGGTGTTAGAAAGTCTCAAACCATCTTCTCTATTGAAGTTAGGATGTTTTTTAATTTCAATAGCCTCACGTACTAGTCTGGGAAAGAATCTACTTTCTTTTGCAAGGATTTTCGGTTGGTCGAAACGTATGTAGTGGTTTGGTTTATCCCGAGTGTGTTCACATACTGCTGATTTAGAGTGACGTCTGTGTTTGATATCCGCAATGTGTTCCTTAAGTCGGTTTGAAATGCTACGTTTAGTTTGCCCAATGTAGGATAAACCACAGTCACAATCCAGTTTATATACACCTGGATCTTGCAAAGGAATATTACTTTTTATTGGTCTCAAGAATTGCTGAATCTTCTTGTGCGGCTTGAAAACTGTATTAATAGAAGCTCGTTTTAAGATTCTTCCAATCCTGTCTGTAACACCCTTCACATAAGGCAGGTAGGCTGGTAGACGTTGTACTGTTTGTGGTTTATTCCTGTTTCTGTGATGCTGTGGAGGCACCCGCAGCTTGTTGTCACGGAGTACCCGCTTAACATGCTGCAGTTCCCCGTTGAGGTGGGCAGCATCACAGAGGCGGTGGGCTCTCTGAAACAAACATACACCGACAGAAGAGAGTTGGCAAGGGTGGTGGTGGGAATCACCATTGAGGTACCTATCAGTATGGGTTATTTTCCTAAACACAGTATGGCCAAGTGTACCATCCCCTCCCCGAACCACTAAAATGTCTAGAAAGGCCAGTGAGTTATTATTCTCCTTCTCCATAGTGAATTTAATGTTACTGTGTATGGAGTTAAGGTGGTCTAGAAATACAGATATGTGTTCCGTGGGCAGAATAGTAAAGGTATCGTCTACATATCGCTTGTAAAGCCTCGGTTTAACCGGGCTTGTGGCTAGGGCTCTTTCTTCGAAGTCCTCGATAAAAATGTCAGCGACAACAGGTGAGACTGGAGAGCCCATAGCCACCCCATCAACCTGTATATAGAATTCACTATTCCACATTAGGTAGCCAGATGTTAAACAATGTTCTAAAATATCTGCATATTCTGGTGACATGTTGTGTTCTGATAACCTTTTCTTAACAATATTTAGACAGTCCGATACAGGAATATTTGTAAAAAGAGACTCAATGTCAAAGCTTACCATGGTCTCATTGTTGGAGAGTTTGAGATCTTTAATAGTTTCAACAAAATGGTATGAGTCTTTAACATGAGCACTACTGTTCCCTCTGAGAGGAGAAAGTACTTTAGCTATGTGTTGAGCCAGTTTATGTGTAGGTGTGTCAATCTGGCTCACTATAGGTCTTAAGGGTGTGTTTATTTTGTGAATTTTTGGTAACCCATACATTTTTGGAGGCTTTGCACATGCAGGTGTGAGGAATTTACTGTCAAGATTAAGTGTCTTTTTGTGTTTATTGATCAATTCAGATGTCTTTTTTATTACCTTGTTTGTTGGGTCTTTTTCAACTTTCTTGTAGGTGGAAACATCTGCAAGGATCTGGGACATTTTGTGTTCATAATCTGACGTATCCATCACGACCGTCGCGTTTCCCTTGTCCGCTCGGAGTACTATGATATCTTCATTGGCTCGTAGTTGTTTTAGAGCCATTGATTCCGCACGAGAGATGTTAGGTTTTGGCGGCTTGCTAGTTCGTAATATGCACGAAATATCTTGCCGGATTGCCTCCGCATCGTCTTTAGGAATCGTGTTCTTGTAGATACATTCCTCAACGTAGCTGACTATTTCTTCACAGGGTATTTTTCGCGGCGCAGGAGCAAAATTAAGGCCTTTATTTAGTACCTCAATGGTTGATTTATCTAATGTTTGTTTTGACAGATTGACAACTGTTTTTAGACATTGACTGTCAACGTCATTGGTGTTCGGAAACTTGTATGATGTTTTGTTGTATTTGTCGGTTAATTTTTCAAACTTTTTTATTTGTTTTTCTTTATAGATGTTAAATTTGTTATGAGCACGACTATTTAATATATTTATGCACTGTTGCCAATCTGTTTCCGATAAGATTTCCCGTAAATTATTTGTTTCATTTTGGATATCAAAATTTTGCCGTTGTATATCTGATCTGTGGTTGGCAATTAGTTTTAATAGCAACTTGTGACTTGCATTTTTGAGAATACCGGCGCTCCCAGCTATGTCCTTTTTCGGCGCGATTTGTACACAAACTGGGATGATGTTATTGTCTCGACATTTCTTGAGGAAGTTCAACGATGTCAGGAGACGTGCCGCCTTTGTCTTCTTGTATTCTAACCGTCGAATTTTATTAGCATTTTCCAGTCCGTACTGGTGCACATAATATTGTCTTTTATTAACGCGAGTATCACACATTTAAATAAAATACTGTATACCGGATTAAAACGCGATTTATTATTTAAAATCCGGTATACAGTATTTTATTTAAATGTGTGATACTCGCGTTAATAAAAGACAATATTATGAATAAATGTGATAAAAAGATTTATATTCTTTATTTTACAGGGACATCGTTAGTTTCCAATTCATGTCAGTTGCCCCGACTCAATCATGGTAGAGTGCGGTCTAAGCAGAGGGCGCGAATCGCTAAATTTGAATGTGCTTCAAAGTACCAGTTAGTGGGAAATACGTACGCCTCATGTCGAGACGGACAATGGGATGTTCCCTTACCTATATGCGTTCGTAAGTATATCTACATAGAATTGAAATAGGATAAAATATAACGAAAAAAAGCTCAATTTCAACAGAATTAGAACAACTTAAAACAATAAAAAAATGTAAAATGCAAACGTCAACGTGTAGGTAACTTAGATCAGATAATTATATTATTATATTATACTAGCTGACTCGGCAATCGTTGTTTTGCCATGTAAATAATTTCTAAAAAGCAGGGGTTGGTGATAGAAAAGTAAAAATTTAGGGTTGTATGTATTTTTTAATGCCACATAATAAAAAAATAAAAACAAAAAAAATCGTCCAAAAATTAAAAAAAAAATTTAAGGGGTGGACTACCCCTAACATTTAGGGGGATGAAAAATGATGTTGTCCGATTCTCATACCTACCCAATATGCACACAAAATTTCATGAGAATCGGTCGAGCCGTTTCGGAGGAGTTCAAGTTCGAACCCCGTGACACGAGAATTTTATATAGTATATTAGATTGATGAAATCAGCCTTGTTGTAATGTTGACTGATCACCATCATCAAATAAAGATAGCATATCTATATACCGGGTTACTTTTTTTACCGTTCGGAAAAAAAAATGGTGTATTGGGTTAGTGGAATAGAAACCATATACAAGGAATCAGCCTGATTATCGCTTAAATATAAAAGTTTAAAATCCCACAATCAGTCCCATAATTTTTAAGAAAATTATGCACCCTACAACGCGCGAGTATTACAGTCGGCGCGGTGTAAACACAAAGATCACCAATGAATGAAAATGATTTAGAAAGACGTACACACATACATAGCTATAACCTCACGCGTCCGATGTTCGCCTTGAAAATTCGAGCCTTATGTGTGCGTGACAACTAGCAGCGACACAGTAGGGACACGTGCATTTGTGTGTGTGTAATGATACCAGAAATAAAATAATCGCTGTATTTTTTGAAACGTTATTTTTTATTAAAGTAGTATTTGGATAACATTAAAAACATAAAAACTCAAATGTTTTGTGTGTGTTTTTATACGACACATAAAAAAATAATAGTTTCTTAATTTTTATCTCAGGTATAATCCATTTCTAATTCAGGTTGAAAAAAAAAACAATTACTTTAATGTTTTATTACACTTTAATTTCATTAAAAATTAATCAACCGACAATCTTTTCCCGTAAAATATTCACTTTAAAATGCAATTAATGAATGAACACATAACACAACATTTTGAAGGCCTCCAATAGTTGTTTCTGAATAATTGAAACTCGAAGAAAACATCGGTTAAAATCATGAAATTCATGAACTATAAATTAAACATTAAATCTTATTCATTGACAATAATTCGGTGACGAATATAGCATTGCAGATTCTTTTCAGCTTTAATTCAATTTAGATAACAAAAAAAGAAAACCTTTTTTATTTTATAATTATTATTTATTTTATGCATAATAATTTTATATCCGTATAAATGGTTTCCCCAATTGAAGGGAAAATATTTTGATGAAAACTGGCAACACAGACGAATTATTGTAGTTTTATTTTGAGACATGCGTAATATTTTCGAGTAAATAAATAATAAAACCAGCCAAATAATCAATGGTCATCTACTTATCTGTGAAATGATATTCCACTTCTTTTTGTTTTCGGGAACATCTAGCTAGACTATCTAATTAAACTATTAAAAAATGCGCTACTAACGTTACTACGCTAGGTACCTACGTTGTCACAATTTTAAGACGTATTCGCGCTATAATCGCCACTCTGTGGAATCAGCTTTCGCCGGCGGTTTTTCCGAACCGATACGACTTGAAAACCTTCAAGAAGCGAGCCTACATCTTTCTTAAAGGCCGGCAACGCACCTGCAAGCCTTCTGGTGTTGCGGATATCTGTGGGCGGCGGTGATCACTTACCATCACGTGAGCCGTCTGCCCGTTTGCCCCCTATACTATAAAAAAAAAAAAAAAAACTCATTTTGGAGCTGAAACTTCTTAAATAATAATTACAGGATCTGGTTGTGAAGTACCAGTAATTAAGAACGGTGTCAAAATGACCCAATTCGATGATGCCTGGATAACTTACTTCTGCATGCCAGGATACCAGTTAGTGGGTTCGCAGGTCATCTTTTGTGATGGGGTGAATTGGAACGCTTCTGCACCTACTTGTGTTGGTAATACTTTGCTTATTTTCACCTCCTATATTTATATAGCAATGAGTTCACACTACTATTGTAATTAGGATAATAAAATTTGTTTGTTTGTTACGATTTAACTCAAAAACTACTCGATCGATTTAAAAATATCTTTCACTGTTAGAAAGCCACATCTTCGCTTAGTAACATAGGATATATTTATTTACAGAAATAATTAGGGATCCCTACTAAAATTTGAATAATGTAACCCAAGGTGTACATTTATTGTCATAAAATTTAATTCGAAGCATACGCTGCGAAAACTATTAATGATATAACAAAACAATGTACTAAAATATTAAAGAACTAGCAGCCCGCCCCGGCTTCGCATGGGTGTAATTCCGTGAGAAGGATTAATTTACACTATAATATTGTAATATATCTATACTAATATTATAAACAGGTAAAATATGTGCGGTTGTAGGGCGTAATCTATGGATCTACTGAACTGTTTTAAAAATTCATTCACGAGTAGAAATCTACATGCCGGCCTAGCATGACCGCCACGAGATATGTCGCGGACGAGAGAAGACAAACTAAGATGTAAGATATCTCGATATATTATATCTCGACATCGACAATTTTGATAGAAAATATATCTCGATCGACAAATATATCTATTTTTGTTATTAAAAGTCGAGTTTTAAGTGTAATTGTCATGTTAGAAATAGAGCTATAATCGATTAAAACACTAGAAAACGGTCGACAAAATTTTGTCGCGGTTGTCATGCTAGGCCGGCTGGTGTTAAATAATAAATCGCGTTTTAATCCAGTATAAGTTATTTTGTTTGAATAGTGTGAACTTTTAATGCTGACTGTAAAAATTCATACTGCCTGAAAATCATCGATTTCTCGATGCAAATACAGGTTTTATTTGACATATCTCCATGCAGATACCACTGTGGGTCCCAAACTGAGCTGTGACTTCGAATCACCGGATCTTTGCGGCTGGAGACAGGACGAACTTCACGATTTTGACTGGAGACGTCTCAACAAACACACACCAAGCACGTTCCTATATACGGGACCTTCATTTGATCACACGTTGGGGAAAGGCAAAGATGGTTGGTCTTTACTTATTTTATAACAGCTGTTCCGTTTGATTAAGTTCTATTATAAAATGGCAAAATGCTTTTAATGCATTATGCAATTTCAATACGTGCTACGGTAATGGCTTCTAGTGTACTACATAATATTTCATTCTGACTGAGATTGAGCCAAAAGCTGCTAAACAAGTCTATTCACAAAAAAACATCAGTCAATGATGCGCTGTAGATCTATATTTTGACGAACCACCGATCAGATGGAAAAACCGCGCAGTGCATATTGCGCGTTTCGGTTTCAGTTTATGGATTTCCGAATGCTCGAAGTAAAAAAGTAGGTAGACTGCGCATCATTGACTAATGTTCCGTGGCTGAGGTATCACCTATCATCAAGTGAACCTTATGCTCGTATCTAACATAAAAAATTTTTAACATTTAGAATGAACGGAATTCCCTCGTATTGTCGTTTTAATGATTTAGGAAAGGATTTCAGACGACTATGACGTTGTAAGGAATTGAGTGCACAAAATAGTTTTGTTCGGAAAATGACTTTTTTAAAGTAAAGAAACATAATATGATTATATATGTTTTAGGTTACTACATGTACATTGAAAGTACGTCAAGACTGGAGAACGATACTGCGCGTTTCATATCACCGATGTATGATAATAAATATACGAAGAATGGATGCTTTTCTTTCTTCTATCATATGTTTGGCAAGTATGTACTGTTGGCAACACAAATGTATATTATAATGGTAGTTTTAAGTTCTTAATATGGCAACACTTCTATTGTATCGGGATTCTATTCTTGTATAACGTGTGTCTCATGGTGATCACAATAAATATTTCAAGAAGCCAAATCGCAGATATTTCTGAAATATAAAATACTAGCATCGCGCCCCGGCTTCACACGGGTGCAATGTACTACATACAAAAGATAGCCTATGTTACTCGCTTATAATGTAGCTTTCTATTGGTGAAAGAATTTTTAAAATCGGTTCAGTAGTTTTTGAGTTTATTCATAACATACAAAAATACATTTTTTTCCTAATATTATACATAATAATAATAATATAGATATAGATATTGTCCACGCTCCCAACATGTACCTATTCTTAAGTAAGTAGGTACGTATAACGAGTTAACTGCAGTGTAGGATGAACTCGTTAGAAAAATGATATTCTGCATGCATACTTCAAATATTACTTACTTCTGTAGCTGACTATACGGAATTTTCTTGCATATTCATTTTTTATATATAAGTAACGTCTGTTGTTAACTGTACAAAATTTTCCCTCATATACTAGGATACTTCAGAACTCGTTAGGTTTGTGGCTGTACAAACAATTTTATTGTTCTAGGACTTGCGGGGGATTAAGAGTGTACCAGAAGCCTGAATCCGTTGACATACTTACAATGTTGCTACCTGAGAATAGAGACAGATATATTATTTTTGAAAAATGGGGTAACTTGGGAAACTTTTGGTTCCAGTCTGTCACGAATCTTACTAATTTCTCTGACAGTTTTCAGGTAACGTATTTGAAATGAAATTACATGATTGTTTTTATTTTAGCCACAAGACAACGTAAAATATATACTTTTAGAATAGAATAGAAAATCTTTATTCAGATAAATTCACCAAATATACAATAATACCAATACCAAAAGAAAAAAGACAATTAGAAACACTAGACATTACTACTGCCATATTTGGTGACCTCCGAATTGGAACACCACTCAGTATACGTTGGAGCCGGATGCGACTCCAACACTGATTTTCAGTGGCGCCCAGGGAGTGTTGGTGCGCTGACATTAACGTTTTCTTTATAAATAAATGTAAATTTATATGAAAAAATATATATATATATATTAGCCACAAGACAATGTAAAATATTTACTTTTAGCTACAATACAACGTAAAATATCTATTTATTTTTAGCTACAATACAACTTAAAATATTTGAATTTTGCCACAAGACAATGTAAAATACTTACTTTTAGCCACAAGACAAGGTAAAATATATACTATTAGCCACAATACAATGTAAAACATTTACTTTTAGCCACAAGATAGGTGTTAGTTAATAAGCTCTTAAGTTCCATAATGAACGGAAACTCTAGTGCCCAGGCAGATGCTGAAAATCAGCGTTGCAGCCAGTACTGGTTTACAGCACAAGCTGAGCATCGGCCCTTTCTTTCGCCACACAGCATACTTAGTTTAAGTTAGGATTAATAATATAGTTATATAGAATGTAATTTATGTATGTGGCATGGAATATTTTTTTCTTATTTTAATCCCCATTTACACGATGCAAGTTTCTTGCCTTGCATACAATTAAATTGAAGCAATAAATGACTTGCATGGTCTAAACAAAGTGTAACATTCTTGATTTGTCATACAAGTTTTGGTTCAATACATTTCTTGGTATAAACAGCACCATAAACAACCGCGTGTAAACATTTACATACAATTCTTGGATTACAATTATTGCATTTAATTATTGCTCTTGTATGTACAACGAAATGGCATCGTGTAAATGGGCATTTATTTTTAGTGCAGTTATTTGTATGTTTGTATATTAAAACCCTAAAATAATGACATTATTTTTTACACTAATTGGAAATGTTTTTTTTTTAATTTTAATCTATTTATATTTTTTATGTATCATTATTTTTAATTATTGGAAGCTCACTAAATTTTATTCTCGTTTGACATACCTATTTTATAATCTGCTCCATTTATTATTATTTTTTTGGTATTTTGTAACGTGACTGCAAAAAAAATAAAAGCCGTTTTTATTTTTATATTAAAACCCTTGTTAACAGATTATCATTGAAGGCATCCGTGGTTCTAGCTATACAAGTGATATAGCTATTGACGACGTCGCAATCCTTCAAGGGGAGAACTGTACCACGTCGGCACTTGCTGCTGTGACACCCACGCCTCAGTCTGATATACGTAAGTTCAGCCAGTTTTTGTTGTTAGTAAAAGTAAATTTGACTGGCTCGTTGGAGTGCTTGGTAGAACACCTACCTTGCGCTCCGATGGGTCGCGGGTTCGAATCCCACCGGGACGATACGTTTATAATTTTCCGTAAGTATGTCTTCCCCATGTCTGGTCCCTTCGGGAATTAAACGGGTGGGAGGAATATCGAACGGAGTTGGTTTTATCGGAACCGAATTCGGAATTAGACTTTTTAAAATCGGTTTGTTGGAGGCAGAGGCAAAAAAAATTCATCAGTTTCATACATATCAATTTTAAAAAATATTAGTACATTACGATACATGTGACTTAAGTTGTCTATTATTTCACGTTTTCACGTTGTCACGAGTATCGTATACTATTTTATATCACTAGTGACATAAACCCGCATTTTACGCACGCTTTACCGGTGTGAAAAAGGCCTGTTTAGGTCACGGAAAAGCGTGCGTAAAATGCGGGTTTAGGTCAAACAGTGCTACAAACGAATTTTCTTAAATATTAAACAGTAGTAAATAAAATCAAATGGTGCGCCGCCGACCAAATATAACCTCCAATTAAAATTTATCGGAACCGAAATCGAACTTACAAAATCAATCAGAAGTTCCTATCGGTACGGGGATCGAATCTCCGTAACATCCCTGAAACATACACATAAATTATACATAGACATTCGACAGAAGAAAATCACAATAATAAATACAATTTTGAACTAATTTACTAAGTAACAATAAAATATATCGTGTACCTAATTTTTCCTCTCTTTTGTTGCCCTAACGCCTTACCTCTAAATCCAACCCTGCCAACATAAGAATTTAAATAAAATACTGAATACTGGATTAAAACGCGATTTATTATTTATATTGTTTAAATTATTATTTATCCCGACGTTTCGGATGCTTTTCATCAATCGTGGTCACGGGGAGACAGAAAACGGACAGACCACGGTTGCTGAAAAGCATCCGAAACGTCGGGATAAATAATTTACACAACATAAATAATAAATTGCGTTTTAATCTGGTATACGGTATTTTATTTAAATGTGTGATACTCGCGTTATTATTTTATTTATATGTGAAGAAGAGGATCAGCTCAGGTTGGATGAAATGGAGAGAAATATCTGGAACAATTTGTGATCCACGGATGCCCTTAAAACTTAAGGGAAAAATCTATAAGACCGTGATAAGACCCGTCTTGATGTATGGTTCTGAATGTTGGGCAAGTAAGCTGATGGATGAAAAACGTTTGCATGTAGCTGAGATGAGAATGTTGAGGTGGATGTGTGGAGTGACAAGATTAGATAAGAAATGACTATATAAGAGAAAGTTTGAGAGTAGCGCCAGTGAATGAAAAATTGAAAGGTAATCGTTTGGCTTGGTATGGACATGTTATGAGGAGAGATGAAGGGCATGTATCTAAAAAAGTTTTAAATATGAAAGTATGGGTATAGGGGAAGAGGGAGGCCAAAACATGGATTGACTGTGTGAAGAATGATATGTGTTTGAAAGGTGTGACTGATGATATGGCGAGTGAAAGGGGAGAATGGAAAAAGAGAACATACTGCGCCGACCCCAAATAACAATAAAAAAAGGGAACAGGGCAAGAAGAAGAAGAAGAGTGTGATACTTGCGTTAATAAAAGACAATATTAACATAAGATTTATTTTTGCAGCTGATTCCTGTGTGGGTCGTTGTACAGCTTATGACCCAACGGCTAAAGAGGCAGGTCCGAGATGCGGCTGCTCTGTGGCATGCTTCAATGACCATAACTGCTGTCCTGATTTCTTTGATGCTTGTATTTTTGGTCCTGGTAATTAAATAAATATTTTTAAAGTTCATTTGTGGTGAGAGTGTAGATCCTTGACTTGACGATATTTAGGAGGACTTCTGGCCGCAGGGTTTTAAACCTTCGGGGGTATGTGCAGAACAACTCACAAAAGTTTCATCATAATCGGATGAATAGTTTAGGAGTGTATAGAGGATAAACATACATTGATTTTTATTTATATAGTATACTAGCAATACGCCCCGGCACAACTGCATATAGCAACTGCACAAATGTACATAGATTTAGCTTTCTATTTATGAAAAAAATATTAAAATCGGTTTAATAGTAGTTTTTGACAGAAAATAAAAATCAAATATAATATTAGTATAGACCAGGGGTCGGCAACCGGCGGCCCGCGGGCCGCATGCGGCCCGTGCTCTATCTCGTTGCGGCCCGCAAGCCTCAGGTCCTTAAGAAAAAAATACCAAAGCAATTGGCCATATTACTAGAATCACTAGAATTTATACGGCCATGCTGCTGGGCCATGAGAGTATTCTTGAAAGCTCGCTCCCACGCGGGGTGATAAAAATGTACCTATTTCATTTTTTAAGAACTGTTATGTTATGTATTGTTTCTACCGAAAATAAATATTTGCTGTACTTATTCAATTCTTGGCAATTTTTTTTGCGTTTATACGCTGCACCTGGCCGTCGGTGGCGGGCGGCTCCTTTGAGACAATAGGCGGCGGCAGTCTTTGATTAGACGCAGGTGTGCGGCGGCGAAAAAATTCAAAGCGACCGACTTTAGTTAAAATCACAGCCGCGCGCAGCTATCGCCTCATTCGGTTGTGGAAATTCGCCGGAAACTCACGTCTCATCTGGTTGCTGGCTACGCGTTTCGTTTCACCTTTCTTCCCTTCGATGATAGCTTCTCACGCACGACGTATGAGGTAAGTACGTTGTATGCACTCGCGAGCAATTTGTATTATTTTATTTACTGATTGTTTATGTGAACCTTCAGATTGATGGGTAAATGTTATAAGGACGTGGATAGTAGTTACATGACATGAAGTCAGTTACGAGTATGTCATGTTTTAATTATTTTTTGAATGTGGAGTTGAATTTGTAGGTGCTAACTGGAACATATAATTTTACAACGAATTTAATTTTTTTCATTATTGTTACAGAATATTTATATAAACATGGCTTCAAGAAAAAGGAAGATAGAAGAAGAAAAAAGAGTTTTTAACAAATTATGGACAGAATTATACTTTTTTATCGAGTTTAAAGGAAAACCGTTATGCTTGATTTGTCAAAAGAGTATTTCTGTAGTAAAGGAATATAACCTGAAGCGACATTACGACACTGAGCACAAAGCTAAATTTGACTGTCTTGAAGGAGAAATACGACAAAGGAAAATTTCCACTTTGAAATCGTCATTACAAAATCAACAAAACATATTTAAGGTTGTGGCAGACAACAGCGAATCGAATGTTCGTGCCAGTTACAGGGTAGCAGAGATTCTAGCAAAAAGTGGACGTCCGTTTACCGATAGTGAATTAGTAAAAGAGTGTGTCTGAGCTATCGCAGAAGAAATATGCCCAGAGCAAAAAAAAATGTTTGAAAGTCTTAGTCTCTCTGCGAGAACTTGCACCCGACGTACTGAAGACTTGGGTGCTAATTTGTGTGAACAACTCAGGGATAAGGCGCAGTCTTTTGACTGCTTCTCTTTAGCGATGGATGAAAGTACGGACGTGTCGGATACAGCACAGCTACTCATATTTGTACGCGGCATTGACGAAAACTTTACTGTTTACGAAGAGCTTGTGAAAATGTGCAGTTTGAAAGGTACAACTACGGGAGAAGATTTATTTCACCATGTGGAACAAGCTCTGGATTCATTGCAGTTAAGCTGGGAAAAGTTAACAAGTGTCACTACCGATGGAGGCAAGAACATGAGCGGTCAAAACAAAGGTGTTGTTGGGAGAATCATCAGCAAAGTGAAAGATTCTGGATCTACTGTGCCATTGATTTTTCACTGTATTGTCCATCAAGAGGCATTGTGCTCCAAGGTTATATCCTGGAAAGAAATAATGGATACTGTAACATCCACTGTTAATTTTATAAGAAGAAATGGGCTGACACACCGTCAGTTCCAAAAGTTTTTGGAAGATCTGGAAGCTGATCATGGTGACGTGGTTTACTACTGTGAAGTGAGGTGGCTCAGTCGAGGTGCCGTTTTGGAACGGTTTTTTGATTTGAGGAAAGAAATTGGCAACTTCATGGAGATGAAAGGAAAGCCAGTCGAAGAGCTTACTAACAAACAGTGGATTATCGATCTTGGTTTTTTGACTGATTTGACTAAGGCACTGAATCAGCTCAACAAACGCTTGCAGGGAAAAAATAAATTGATTTGCGATATGTATTCAGATGTTAAGTCATTTGAGATGAAACTGAAACTGTTTATCGAGCATATTGATGAAAAAAAGCTTGACCATTTTCCTAATTGCAAGAAAGCCGTGGAAGAAGCTGGAGATAATTTTGTGTGGCAAAATATTACAATGAGAAACGTGTTAACACAACTACAAACTGAGTTTGTAAATCGATTCACCGACTTTAAAAAGAGCTCCCTTAACCTGGAAATATTCCAAAACCCTTTTGCAATTGATATTAGTGAGGTACCAAGCAATTTGCAAATGAACATAGTAGATTTGCAAAGTAATAGCACACTTAAAACGGCATTTAAGGAAAGCACTGACTTGATACTGTTCTACGGAGGTTTGAGTTCTGAAAACTTCAAAGAATTGAAAAAGTTTGCTCAGCAGATAATAACTATGTTTGGTAGTACATATTTGTGTGAGCAGACTTTTTCAATTCTCAACTACCGCAAAAATAAGAATTGTTCGCGCTTAACGGATGAACATTTGGACGCGATTCTACGCGTGTCTACTACTAAAATGAAAGCAGACGTTAAAAAACTTGCAAGTCAAATGCAGCCGCAAAAATCTCACTAGTTCTTACTTTTATGTTAGTATAGTAATTCAATTAAAATAGACATGATTGTATTAATATATATGCGTTTTATTTCAAATATTAAAAATACATACCCGAACATATAAATATAAAAATAAGTGCGGCCCGCACTGATACTCTGGCAACATATGTGGCCCTGCTATAGCAAAAGGTTGCCGACCCCTGGTATAGACTAACAAAACTTGTATTTGACATCTCTGATTTTGACCCTATATCTAATGGATAAACAAAATAACAATCTTTATTTTATTCACACATTGACTATTTCAAACACAAAAATTATACTTACAAATAAAAATATTTTTAGCTGCTATAGTCAAAAGCCTTCTAAATTTGAATATTGTTTTTACAGATGCAACAATGTTCGATGACATTTTTCCAGCAAATAATGCAGATGAAACAGCGCCTCAAACGCAAAAGCTCGTCTTAACTACACCTAAAATTACATCTACTTCGACAACAACTTCAACAACTTCGACAACATCAACTACTACAGCTAGAACAACTACTAAGACAACACCTAAGCCAACAACACCGAAACTTACAACTACAAAATTAACAACTCCAATAAAAACTCGACCTGCTACTACAACCCGAAAATTGACTACTACACAAGCTATTCCGAAGACTACTCGTGCTCGTGCTACAACAATCCGTACTACTAAGCCGACTACAGTTAAAACTACTGTTAAATCTACTCCTAAAGTAGCCAGTACTACTCAATTTTCCCATGGCATATCAAGAACGATAGACAATCATGACACATATCATGAATTAGTTGAAAAAGCCAAAAAAGAACAACGCATTGAGTCTCACTCAAAAGCGCAAACTAAGAGTAAGTATTTAAGTTTTAATTACACTATGAATGGGAAGGAATAAAAAGGTTCACATACACCTTGGTCCAGTAGTTTTTGAGTTAAATCGTAACAAACAAACAAATCTTCCCTCTAAATAATATTAGTTTATTAGACACTAGTGATCCGCCCCGACTTATCACGGTTGCAATGTAGATGTACAAAAATATAAAAAAAATAGCTTATGTTACTCGCTGATAATGTAGCTTTTCATTAGTGAAATTTTTAAAATCGGTCCAGTGGTTTTTGAGTTAAATCGTAACAAACAAACATATATTTTCCTCTTTATTTTGTACGTATTGTAGCGACAGCGCGCAACAAGCGATCGCTGGCTATTAAAATCAAATTTCAAATTTTCATATTACGTTCTAAATGTTGTCTGATAAAATAATTGAATTTATATTTTTTGAAATCTAGAACAAAGGTTTGTTTGTAAGTAAATATAGAGCGCATTATTGTAAATATATTATCGTCGCTGCGCCTGACAAGTTCCATTTGTGATTTTTATATAGTTTTGGGAGACAACGAAAAACGTATTATTGATTCACATACGGAGCTTTTCTTACCGGTCAAAACACATATGGAATTAGTTAAACTCATGTCCAGTTCGAATATCACAAAAATGATTTTAGTAACACATAGAGAATAAAACGAAGATTATTTTTTGTGCAAAAACCAAAAATAAAAAAAAACACATATGGAATTTCGCAGGCGCAACGACGATATCACCTTCAGCTACTAAAGTATATATGGGAAAATAGCATATTCAAATCTAGTTTTTTTTTATTCATAGACAGCATTTCACAGCCAACATTTTGACAGACGTTGTCCTGTCAAAATGTTGGCTTCAAAAAAGTCGTTAATAATCAAGGACTTTATATATATTCCTTGTTAATAATATATATTTTTAATGTCAGATATCGACAAACGACCATAAGGTTCACTTGATGGTAGGTGATACCTCAGCCACAGAACATAAGTCAATGATGCGCTGTCGACCTAATTGTTTACTTCGAACATTCGGAAATCCATAGACTGAAACCGAAACACGCAATATGCACTTCACGGCTTTTCCATCTACATATTATAAATATTTTGAGAAAATAAATGTCTTTAACCGTATATTCCAGATTCAAAATCGAGTAGCGCGTTGAAAATAATCCTGATATTCTTTGGTGTAACGCTATGCGCGTGCGGCGCTGTATGGCTGATATACACTGCGCGTTCAGCGCGCGGACGCATCGCGCTTTCGAGGTTGCGTGGTCGGGCTAACAACGACCAAGAAGTTAGATATCTCTCTACTGATGTTGATGATGATTTACAATAAATTGATTTTGTTGTATGTAGCTTTTTATTTAACACTTACAAGAGCGGTACATACATATACGTTAAGGGCCTATGTCGATGAGGCTCGCAGGCCGACAAATCGCTCTATTGAATGTGAGCGAGCGAGATTGAAATATTTACTTGAGACATGTAAAAAAAAGAGATAGCTGTAGCTTGAACGCGCTCGGAATAAAACAACGTATGTGACAAAACTAATTCATTTCATAACTTTATAATACTTTATTTGATTAAAAAACGGTTTTGAGGAATCTTAAAGACATTTATTCTACACCCTTTAAAATAAATTAAATTAAATAACTCTTTGCCGTTATGCCTTGGGATCCAAAAAAGTGTAAAAATAGACATAACTTCACATTTATTTTCTATCGAGAAAATTTCATTGAAACATGTTTTCCTTTTGAGCGACACTGCGAATAGTCAAAAAACAGATTCCAAAATTTCATATCAATAATCCACAGCCTGAACAAGTTACACGTAATAGAAAAACCGCATTTTTCTCAACATATCCTCTTAAGACTTTAAGAGTAAAGTGTATCATGTGGTGCAACGTTATATACGTTGTACGTGTAATTATATATTTTTTATATTTAAGAACAATATAATCATGTTTGTACAAAGTACAGTAAGTTAAAGTAAAACAGCGAAAAAAATCAAAGGGACAGTTGTTTACTAGAGTTGTCGCAATTTGAAAGATTTTTTTTTCCGAATTCTATTGTGGAGTATTGTCTCTATTTGTGGAGGCCCCAGATGCCCTCCCCTAAATCCGGCCCTGGCCATGATCTAACTTACAAAGTCACTAAGAAATGAATGGAAACTATAATTTAATTATAGCCAAAAAAAAGTTAATTACAATCGAACCCGTAGTGTCGAGAAAAATATACTGCTGGCCTAGCATGACAACCGCGACAAAATTTTGTCGACCCTTTTCTCGTATTTTAATCGATTATCGCTATATTTCTTTCAGGTCTAACATGACAATTACACTTAAAACTCGACTTTTAATATCAAAAATAGATATATTTGTCGATCGAGATATATTTTATATCAAAATTGTCGATGTCGAGATATAATATATCGAGATATCTTACATCTTAGTTTGTCTTCTCTCGTCCGCGACATATCTCGAGGCAGTCATGCTAGGCCGGCTGGAGATTTTATGTATAGTATGTGCTTGAAACAAAGAATTACACAGTCAAGTTAGATCAAGAAACTCATGAGCACTAGATGGCGGTATTTAGTATAATTATTTCGTAAAATAAAGGCCCATTATAACGATGCAAGTTTCTTGTATGTTGCGTACAATTAAATTGAACAACACGCAACATTCTTGATCTGTTATACAAGTTTTGTTTCAATACTTTTCTTGGTGTAAACAACATGGGTCATTATGTAAATAGGCCTTAATTTTAATAATTATTTAGAATAAATACGTGTGTATACGAACTTCCGATTGCAACTTGGCAGACAATATTTTCATGACTGGCAACACTATCAAAATCAAATAACACTAACCGGAAACGCGGGCTTATACGAATTGGTGACCTCGTTTCTAAACATTACCCCGTTTTTACAATGTCACCCGGCATGAGGGCGCAGCCTTCAACGATACCTTATCACCACTATCGACCCATAAGCAGCATTCTGTAGTACGCATGCGCAAAATGGTTGCGGACAGTATGACATTTACCTACCGCACAGAAAGACGGTGGATATCTGCGGGGCCTGTAAATAAAATTGTAAATATATCTAGTGTTTCAAAATTCGAATTCGAATTTCAAATGTTCGACACACGGATTGTGTAATTATTTTTGAAAACGAGAAACAGCTAAGAGGTAAGTTTTATTTTATTATAGTTATTAATAGGATTTGTATAAATTCAGAAATAGAATAAAGAGAAGTCTTCTAAGTTATAAATGCTCTATAATCGCTTTAAATAATAATAATACTATTAAATAATATAACTTCTACAAATATATCGTTACAAATATGTGTATTTTAGTATTGATAGGCATAACTATACAGCTATTGAAGTTTTAGGTATCATTTAGATAATACATATACTAGTTTAATTAAAAACTAGTTACACAGAGTATAAATAAAACTGATAAGGTAACGTTGTGTTTTGTTTTATGTAGGTTTATGTAGTTTTGTAACTTATATTACGTCATTGGCCTGCTATAAGTTAATATATAATGAATATTTTGAAATATATAATAACAAGCTGTACCTTACGACTTAATTTGCGTGTTATAAATATCTATCCGCACGAATTTTGTTATATACTGTATTTATTTACTGTTAAACTAAATATAAATAATTTCCTAATACGTTAGAGTTTTGAAATTTTACTTTCAATTATTCTTGGCCGTGTATTATCAGTCAATAACATTAAATTGTAATAATTTAAGGATATTAGCGTATTGAATAGATAGGTAGTTAAAAAATAGGCCTTTTGGTGAATTTGGTAGAACACCTTGCGTTTCGATAGATCGCGGGTTCGAGAAAGTATTCGAATAGTCAAACTGAGAGTTGTATGAGAAATTATTTGAAATAATAGTTCGACGATATGAATACTTTTTCGCAAGTTGTTCGCGCTAGGCGCTCAGAATGGCAGTAGATATTAATAACTTTAAATGATGGGTTGTCAACCTATTTCTTTTACTTTTGGAAATCGACAAACTAATGTGGACTTTACGATTCACTTGATTGATTGACTTTAGATTTTTTTTTAATTGTTATGAACTTTGAGCTTCCTTCAAAACGTAATGTAGACTCCTTCCCTATCTAAATTTGTTCAAAACTTTTAAAGTGGAGTCGGTTACGGTTATATAGATTTTTGAATTCGATATTCAATAATTTTGAATACGATTACGAAGCAGGATAACATGCCTGATATCAATAACCCAACACTTACTTACTCCTTCCTCAGTGAATGAAAATGATCTAGTTCGGCAGATTTTAGGGGCAGCAAATTTGGAGAACAATTATAGATATCATAAAGATTAATTATTTAAGGTTTTTTTGATATCTTACAAAGTTTATTAGACATCTTGTCCAAGAATTTTCAAACATGTTCCCGAAGGCCTTTCTCTCTTCCTTTTCATTTTAGTTTAGAATGCTTATGATTGTCTGTTTGTAAAGGCAAGGGAAGCAATAATTTAACCTTGGAGATGTGTAAATCCACTGTCTGGGACGTATTAACCAAAGAAGTCATTTGAACTATTTTATTTGATCAAGACTTATCAGCTATGTTCAGCAAAATTCCTAAAATTGTCTTATATAATTGATCTTCAGCTTAGCTTTCGAGTAGAATCAATGCTTTGAACTAGGGATGTTACGGAGGTGTTTTTATCGGAACCGAATTCGGATAGGAGTTTTTAAATTTGGTTTGTCGGAACCGGATCGGAGGCAGAGGCAAAAGAGAGATTATGAAAAAAGACCATTATGCATCGGTTTCATTAATATCAGTTCAAAAAATAGAACGTCATAGGTGTGAAAAATAAAAATAAACAAAATTTCTTAAACTTTAACAGTAGTAAGGCCGTAAAATTTCTTAAACTTTTACAGTAGTAAGTATCAAGGCCGACAAAGCATCTGAGACTTTTTAAGTCGCGGATGGCCATGGGCGGTGGTGATTAACTAACATCGGGTAAATCACCTGCTCGGTTGTCCGCACTGTTATTAAAAAAAAAGTAAATTAAATCAAAATCCCGGCAGCTGAATTTCGCCACCGGACATCGCGTCAAAATTACCACGCATACCATCTTGATGTCTGGAAGTCCACAACTGCGCGAATCCTGAGACACTTCTTGCCTCGCACAACCACTCTGTGGAATCAGCTTTCGCCGACGGTTTTTCCGAACCGATACGACTTGGAAAACTTCACGAAGCGAGCCTACAATTTTCCTAAAATCCCGCAACCCACCTGCAAGACCTCTGGTGTTGCGGATGTCTATGGGCAGCGGTGATCACTTACCATCGCGTGAGCCGCCTGCCCGTTGTCCACCTATACTATAAAAAAAAAGCGCTGACCGCGGCCACAGCCGCCGCTGTGCTTCGACCACTGGTTCGACCTGTGATTAAAATTTATCGGAACCACAATCAGAATCGAAACCGAAATCAGAATTGGAAGTGCAAAATCAATCGGAAGTTCCAACCTTCCGGAACCGGAATCGAAGCTCCGTAACACCCCAGCTTTGAACGTACATTATTTTTCGAGTTGGGGTAGTTTTGGCTGCGTTCCAATGATTCTGAGCGCTTACTTCAAGGTTGATTCGCTGTTACGTAATACATTAAGTAAGTAGATTTAGTAACGTATTTACTGTATGGAATCTTGAAAGAATAAGTGAAACAAACATAGAAATGTGTTTGTCCTGTGATTCAGGCCCATTGTGAATTGAAGTGAATTCACTTTTAATCACAAATGCGTATTTTTTTGGAATTCTAGCCTTTTACAAGTCAGAAGTTCTTCTATTTTAGTCAAATCCACTTCAACTCCGCTTTGAAAATAGCCTGTAGAATCAAATTACAAGTGTTTTACTATCGTGATAAAACAAATATATGTATATACTTATATTATAAAGAGAAATGATTTGTTTGTTACGATTTAATAAAAAGTACGCGACCGATTATAAAAATTCACCAATAGAAAGCTATCAGCGAGTACTTAGTTTTTTTTGTTTATAGTACATCTATATACTATATTGTACCCGTGCGAAACCGGGGCGGAGGAACTATTCGCTAGTTTGATATAAAATACCAACGTTTATATTACTTTATCTTTCTAAAGAGTAATTATGTGTTATATGTTTAAATATTTTCCGTTCTAAATATACTCTGACCTCATTTACGTTATTGATGAATTCAGATTTTAAGTTGAATTGCTTCGTTGGGAATATTAGACATTAGTATATTTTATTTAAAAACTTCAAAGAATAATAGAAACAGAATATACAATTGAGTAAGTTGATATAATACCTATTATATTTTAGAAAATCGCTAATTAATTCCAAAAGTTGTTAAATCTAGTGAGAACACCGCTGGAACATACTTGGAATGAAATTTTCTGTGTTATGTCGTGTTTAGATATTTTTTTTATCTGACAAGTTGTCAAATGTTTTTTGTTTCAAGGGATTCAAATTCCTTATTCAAACAAAAATAAAATGAGAAAACTGTGCTACAGAAACTTTTATATGAATAATATATAAATGTGAATGTAAGTTTGTTTGTTATGCTTTCATGGCAAAACTACTCAATCGATTATCATGAAACACAATATATTCTTAGAGGTATAAGTTTTTTTTTTTATTTTTTTTTTTATGGAGTGTAAAATAAAATATTTTGGCAATAATGCCCCCTGCGAAGCCGGGGCATTTTAAATTTGAATTAAGAATAGCTATGCAGTACATGTTCTTTTTATTTTCGATATCGTAGAATGAGTGATAGCCTCCTTGGGCCATTTTTACTTTTCGAAAATGTATACCCGGTCGGAATTTCATTATTCCTTCCACCCGTTTAATATTTAAAATGAGTTAATTTTCTTTTTAATTAGTCCATGATAATGTACGAGTTTGTGTTATGAATATTAAAACTTATTTACTAAAACAGCAGGGGTTGAAATTAACCTCATCCTGGGGGAAAACCGTCAGCGTGTAGTTGAATTAAAGAGGGTAGACAGCCATTAATAACGTGTTTGAAAAGTTTTCATGTTTCTTTTTACATATTTTAAACTCTAGCGTTTGTCCACGGTTTTGCGTATAAAACCGTATTAAAAATAAGGATAGGAGTACATTTTTATGCGTTCGCATTATTAAAAAAATAGGTAAAGTTCCCACGTTTATGTAAGTACGTGCTCCTATTTCACCATGCCGACTGTTGTCAGAGGACAAACCTTCGTTTGTTTTATTTGTTTTTATTTTTTATTATTAATCACTTCAATATGTCATGTGCAGCATAGTGTAATGGTTGCTCCTTACAAACATTTTGTAAAACAAAAGAGTGGCGACGAGTTTATTGTCAGTTCTTCTCGTCCGTTCTACGCCCTTGATTTGAGAACTGGCAGTAAATGTAAAATTAGAAGCATTTAATATTTTATTTATTGGCTTTCATAAGTGTACATTGTGTTACCTAAATGAATAAATGATTTTTGGATTTGAAAGGAAGCTAGTTCTTTACAAGCTATTTGGCCTTGTTTAGTAATCACAATGAACGCATCGCTGGCACTTATACGCCTCATTTGTCATTGATTTTGAATGAACTACTCGTAAGCAGTACAAGGCAGTTTTCCTACATAAAGAAATAGAAATAAAAGTTAATTATTAAAAGAAGTATGAAAAAAATATACCATAACTTACTCTAAATGCAAGCCAGTACTGACTTCAGCGCTGATTTTCAGTATCTATTTGGGTAACAGTTTTATGTTAAGAACATATGAGTAGAAAATTATAAGCAAGTCTAGATTCGGATTTCGAGCCCGCTATTGGTCTGAGGCTAGCTATATCCTATGACACTAACAAACCCATCAATTTTTTTTTTATAACACAGTAAATGTTATTTTAAAGTAATCAATAACAAATGTAAGTTTTAGATGTATACTGATTGTAGAATTTAGTAGTAATGTGGAGGAAGGGAGGTGTGGTCTTCCTCCAACCTAAAGGGAGGATCCTCGACCAGTCGAACCACTGACTGGCCGGCCCTAAGGCCCCAGTGGTTGAATGTCGAGATGTTGTATATATGTATACTTTGCGCGCACAGAAACTTTGATAGCGCGATTCAGGATTAGACGTCTTTGTATTGATTCTTGTAGCGGATTATAGATGTCGCTACAGTAAAATTGAATTGTGGTGTTCTTATAGAGGGTGTTTTTAGTGTTTGTTGGTTTTTGCTCTTAGTTATGTTATTAATAAGTGTGCTTGTTATTATTAACTAAAAAAATGCCAGCCACTTGGTTCGCGTAGGCTTCATAGATGATGATAACTTTTCTTTTCGACAACCAATTTCGATGAAACAAAGCCTATATGTTGGGAACGCTTTAATTTTCCTGGATGAAAAGTACCTAAAATGTTGACCGGGGATATAAGGTACCACCATGCAAAATTTCATTTAAATCGGTCCACCAGTTTCGGAGATTAGCTCGTACAAACAGACAGACAGAGAAACAAAAAATTGAAAAAATATCGGGATTTGTTCTATTTCTCTTCTTACATCCCCTGACTCAACCCCATCAATTTTTTTTTATAACACAGTAAATGTTATTTTAAAGTAATCAAAAACAAATGTAAGTTTTAGATGTATACTAATTGTAGAATTTAGTAGTAAAATTTAATTGTGGTGTTCTTATAGTGGTGTGCTTTTTAGAGTTTGTTGGATTTATCTCGTCTTTTATTTATGTAAATAATAAGTGTGCTTGTTATTTTTAACTAGCTGATGCCAGCGACTTCGTTCGCGTAGGCTTCATAAATAATGGTAACTTTTCTTTTCGACAGCCAATTTCGATGGAACAAAGCCTATATGTTGGGAACTCTTTAATTTTCCGGGATGAAAGTAACTAAGATGTTGACCGGGGATATAAGGTACCACCATGCAAAATTTCATTTAAATCGGTCCACCAGTTTCGGAGATTAGCTCGTACAAACAGACAGACAGAGAAACAAAAAATTGAAAAAAAATCGGGATTTGTTCTATTTCTCTTCTTACATCCCCTGACTCGGGTTTAAGCATTTTTTTCTATGTTCAGACATTTTATGTACAGACATTCGACCTCTACAGTTTTATTATATGTACATATGGATTACTTTTAAGTTTTAGAAATGTCTTCTCATCAAGTGAAATGTATACATATTACTTTTAGAGAAAATAAATAATCATAAATTACTATATTAAAATATAATCAACACTGGGTAATTCGAGCAAAAATTTGTTCCGACTTTTGACGCAGTGTATGAAGAACCCCGGCTTTTGTCTGGAACAAAACAAGGGTCAAGAGTATATTGAAGGGCGGGGAGTAAATTAGTTTCAGGAACCTTCGTAAGGGTCAAAGAACGAACCTTACGAGGAAAACTTTTATATCCAATCTGTTTCTGACTACTGCAGTAATGTATTATTAAGCTAAGGAAAGTTAAGTATTTTATTTTAATTTTATATCGTTGGCGCGCGTTCGGCATATCACCTGCCGTGCATATCGATGGGTCGTGGGTTCGAATCCCAGCGGGACGATGTTTATAATTTTCTGTAAGCATGTCTACCCCACGTCAGGTAACTTCGGGCATTGATCGGATGGGAGGAATATCGAAATTCCGACCGGGTAACGAACCACCGTTACTCTCATATTATTCAATGAATTTGTGTATTTTGATTTTGAAACTGTGGGTTTGAGTACCTAAATTTTGTATAATTATTATTTTGTAAAGCTTGCTCCGATCTTTGCATACGACTTTCGCTTCTTACACTTTCAACAACTCGGTTTCGAGTAGGTACTTTTGACCTGGGCCTTTTGAATAATTATCAATATCCTAATAAACAATTTAAGATGCCATAACTTATTCAGTGATGTTTGAACGGGTCAAAACGTCGTATGTTATAAGAACATTAAGAGACAAGTTTCATTTGTACTATTCACTTATCATCCTTGAAAATCCAAGTCATAAAGTCTTATCTTTACTTGAATTCTCATTACATCCAATATCCATAGTTCGCCAATTTTCTGTATCAGTTTTACGGCCAGAAACTCCATGAAAGCCATTGTCATTACATTTTATTAGGTTGGCATAGGGTTCTGTTTATTGGAGATAAAATAAATTAATTGTTGTGTTTTTATTGATATTACTGAGAACTCGGGACATATTATTCTGAGATGACCTAATTTCTAATAGTAGTTCTATTGTGGAATTGCGTAATATTTAATACTAGCATCGTGCCCCGGTTTCACACGGGTGCAATGTAGGTGTACTAACAAACAAACAATTTGTTTTATTATTTTTTAGTATTTTTGTTATAGCGGAAACAGAAATACAACATCTGTGAAATTTTAACTTACTATCGCCGTTCATGAGATACAGTTTGCTGCAAAGAGTATAGCTATATATATAGCTGCTGACAGACCCACAGACAGACGGACGGACAGCGGAGTCTTAGTAATATATTCATTTAGGTAACACAATGTACACTTATGAACGTCAGTATAAAATACACATTAAATGCTTCTAATTTTATATTTACCACCAGTTCTCAAAACAAGGGCGTAGAACGGAAGAGAAGAACTGGCAATAAACTCTTCGCCACTCATTTTAATGGCCAAATTTTTGTTTTACAAAATATTTGTAAGGCTCTTCAACCCTTACACCATGTTCCACATGACATATTTAAGTAATTAACAATAATAATAAAAAAATATAAATGAGAAAAAAAAACAAAGATTTGTCCTCTATCAGCAGTAGGCATGGTGAAATAGGACCAGGCACTTACATTCTCGTGGGAACAACACGCAAATACATAGTCGAAAAGATACAATCTTCCTTCCTCCACATTAGTTATGATGTGATCATCACCCGACAATATTTGTAGGAAATGAATTGAGGTCAACAGCGATATTCAGTATGAATATATTATATCTGGATGAATATATGTATATTCACCGAGTGACTAAGTTTAGTCGATAGTGCTTTTTTTAAACATATCACAAAACATATACGTATATTTGAGCATGTCTCTTCCGCCGTATAATTAGCTACTTACATATATGTATTTGCATTTTTTTTCCTAAACCGTTGGAGTTACAGAATATGATGAGATTGTTTGTCTTAAATAGTTCTAAATAAAAGTCCGTGATATCATAATTATATCTACCTTTTATGAGGAAGCCTAAACTATGAGCCATAAATTTGATACTTTTTTTAATTGCGCTTTTTAGAGTATTTAAGTAGCTAATTCTTATCAAAATTGATACATTTTTCACTTTCAGTATTTAATATAGATGAGCTTTGTCTTTTACACTAAGTAATTTGGACGAACGGTTTAAAATATATGTATCTCGAAAAGATTGACTTGAGTGGCGTAGATTGAAGAAAAAACAGCTCGCTTAAAAAATAAGCTACCCGTAATAGGTACTAACTCTATGCAGATCAGAGATCAGGGGACTTCATTCCAACTTGAACGCCGTCCACTACCACCTTGAGACGGCGAAGCCTGCCCTGCTCTTTTTAACTGAGACGCAGATATCCTCTCCGGCTGATACCTCTTACCTCTCCTACCCGGGGTACAAATTGGAACATTCCTTTGTACCACGGGCTGGAGTGTGCGTCTACGCTAGGGATGATATTTGTTCTCGTCGCCTCAGCAGCCTTGAAGGTAGGGACCTCTCCATCCTCTGGTTACGCGTAGATAGCGACGACCATCCGCGCATCTATGCGTGCCTATATAGGTCCCATAGCGGTAATGCCGAAACTGACCGACTCGTTGAGCACATCCAAATGGCTACAGATTCCGTGCTACAGCAGATCCCATCCGCAGAGATCGTGATTCTTGGCGACTTCAACGCCCACCACGCCGAATGGCTTGGATCACGTACCACCGATCATGCGGGTAGGTCTGTTCACGATTTCGCCTTGACATATGATCTCACGCAACTGGTAACCTCGCCAACGCGAATCCCAGATGTTGAGGATCATACACCTTCCCTGTTGGACCTTCTGCTGACCTCTCATCCGGACAACTACTCGGTTTCCGTCGAGCCTCCTCTTGGTTCGTCGGACCACTGTCTGATCCGGAGTACAGTGCCGGTGACGCGCCTAACACGGCCCCGCTTCGCGGGCTGCCGCCGCGTGTGGCACTACAGGTCAGCGGATTGGGACGGGATGCGCTCTTTCTTCGCGTCCTACCCCTGGGGGCAAATTTGCTTCTCGCCGGATGATCCAGACGTCATTGCTGACTCTGTCACTGATGTGGTGCTTCAGGGTATGGAACTTTTCATTCCTTACTCTTCGGTGCCTATCGGCGGCAAGTCCCAGCCTTGGTTTGGTCGCCCCTGCAAAACGGCATCGCGCCGAAAGCGGGAGAGCTATCAAGCCTGGGTTAATGCATCAGCGTCTCGTGATTTAAACACCAGCGCACTCAAAAAGGAGTATAATTTTGCCTCCAGGTCCTTCAAAAGAGCTATTGACAAGGCAAAATCGGAGCACATCGGCAGAATTGGCGAGAAATTAGTCCGCCTTCCTTCGGGAACACGTGCGTTCTGGTCACTCGCTAAGGCTGTCTTAGGGAACTTCTGTCAGCCTTCCCTTCCATCCCTGCACAGGGACGATGACTCGTTGGCCCATGCCGCGAAAGAGAAAGCCGATCTTCTGGGCTCTCTTTTCGCGTCCAACTCGACCCTGGATGATCAAGGAAAGCAACCACCGGCTATCTTGCGGTGTGATACCAACATGCCGGAGGTTAAATTCCGGCAAAGTGCAGTGCGTAAAGCACTTCTTTCCTTGGACATTCATAAGTCGAGTGGGCCCGATGGCATCCCTCCGATCGTGTTGCGGACATGTGCTCCAGAGTTGGCACCGGTTCTAACGCGTCTTTTTCGGCATTCTTACTCATCAGGCGTCGTCCCGAACTCTTGGAAGACTGCTTTGGTGCATCCGATCCCTAAAAAAGGCGACCGCTCTGATCCGTCCAACTACAGACCTATAGCGATTACCTCCTTGTTCTCCAAAGTAATGGAGTCCATTATTAACTGCCAGCTCCTGCGGTACCTAGAGGAACATCAGCTTATCAGCGACCGCCAATACGGTTTCCGTCGGGGTCGCTCAGCCGGTGATCTTTTGGTTTACCTGACCCACCGATGGGCGGAGGCAGTTGAAAGCAAGGGGGAGGCGTTGGCAGCTAGTTTGGACATAGCGAAGGCCTTTGATCGGGTGTGGCACAAGGCGCTTCTTTCGAAGCTCCCTTCCTATGGGCTTCCCGAGAAATTATGCAATTGGGTCACCAGCTTCCTGGCAGATCGGAGCATCAAGGTCGTTGTCGACGGTGCATGCTCGGACTCCAAATCTGTCAATGCTGGTGTACCACAAGGCTGTGTGCTATCTCCCACTCTGTTTCTTCTGCATATCAATGATATGCTGCAGATTAGCGGCATTCATTGCTATGCGGACGACAGCACAGGAGATGCCTCATACTCCGGCCGCGCCAACATTTCTCGGGAAAACGTCGACGAGTGCCGAAACAGACTTGTGTCTGAAGTCGAGTCTTTGTTAACCAAAGTCTCGGAGTGGGGCCGACTAAACTTAGTCCAATTCAACCCCAAGAAGACACAAGTCTGCGCGTTTACCGCTAAAAAGTCACCATTCGTCGTATCTCCTCATTTCGAGAGTACTCCCCTGACTCCCGCAGCTAGTATTGGAATACTTGGTGTGGACATATCGAGCGACGTTCAGTTTCGGGGTCATCTGGAAGGGAAGGCCAAATTGGCCTCTAAAAAGCTTGGTGTGCTCAATAAGGCGAAGCAATACTTCATGCCGGCCCATCGCCTGCAACTTTATAAGGCGCAAATTCGGCCACACATGGAGTATTGTTCTCACCTTTGGGCGGGGGCTCCCCAGTACCAGCTCCTTCCATTTGACCGCATCCAACGTAGAGCGGCTCGAATCGTCGATGATCAGGTTCTTTCCGATCGGCTCGACCCTTTGGCGCTGCGTAGAGATGTAGGCTCACTCTGCATCTTCTATCGCATTTATCACGGGGAATGCTCGGAGGAATTGTTCGGTTTAATCCCGGCCGCTGAATTTCGCCATCGGACATCGCGTCAAAAATACCACGCATACCATCTTGATGTCTGGAAGTCCACAACTGCGCGATTCCTGAGACACTTCTTGCCTCGCACAACCACTCTGTGGAATCAGCTTTCGCCGGCGGTTTTTCCGAACCGATACGACTTGGAAACCTTCAAGAAGCGAGCCTACATCTTTCTTAAAGGCCGGCAACGCACCTGCAAGCCCTCTGGTGTTGCGGATGTCTATGGGCGGCGGTAATCACTTACCATCACGTGAGCCGTCTGTCCGTTTGCCCCCTATACTATAAAAAAAAAAAAAAAAAAAGATGAAGTCGCGGGCAGAAGCTAGTTTTGTATATATTCTTTCTTATGTACAATAAATAATGTATCTACCTATCTTAATATACTCCGTGCAAAGCCAACAAAAAAATCATCAATCATTATAGTTCTGTATAAAAATTTTAATAAGAAACCTTCTGTGCAATAATGTTCTTTTATTAGATCTTAGGGGATGAGTTTCTTAGCAACGACGCGTCGCTAAGTCACCATTATTTGAAAATAAACGGCCTTGACCGAAACAATACCTTTTCTACTTCGTTTGAAGAGTTAACCTTCACAGTTCGATAAAGATCTATCTTCAGTTAATGAATTTAGATGGGCTTACGCAAGAGCAAGGACTGAATACAGGTTAATTTACTATGGGAGTGATACCGGTATAATAAAAAAAATTGTTAATATTCTTTCGCTTTTATTCATATTTACTGAAAAAAATTACGTAGTAAGTTTAGTGTGTATTACTCTATAAAAGTAGTATCATGGTATCTCAGTCAGACAGGTATTTTGGAAAATATAAATTAACCGGTTTCAGTCCCTGCGTAAGAATATTTTTTAAGAGTTCCTGTGGTAATAGGAGATACCAATATATCAAATACTAGCAAAACGCCCCGTCTTCGCACGGGTGCAATGTAGATGACACACAAAAACAGCTTATGTTACTCGCTGATAATGTAGCTTTCTACTAGTGAAAGAATTTTTAAAATCGGTCCAGTGTATTTTGAGTTTATTCATAACATACAAAAATCCATAAATACAAATATTTCCTCTTTATAATACTATAGTAATACATAGTATATATAGTAATAGTAAATACTAATAGTAATAGTATAGATATAGATAAATGATTAAAAGCGGAGTCTAAATATTCTTATTATAAGGGTTTGATACAATTCTCTCGTAAAAGGGTTGAAACAACACTCATTTAACCGCAAACTAAATACGACTGAAGTTGAAAAGGTTACTTATTAATATTTATTTTAACATCCTTTCATAATGTAAAATAGCATATAGAATATGATTAACTATTTTGTTTATTTGAAAGGAGCATACAAACAAGCGGCTCGCCAATCACCAAAGAAATATATTATCAGCGAGTAGGTAACATAGGCTATATGTACTTTGTCGTGGTCGTTGAAAATGAATTTTTTTCAGGCGCCCAAATAAAACTTTCGTTTTGACGAAAAACTACGGGGAAAATTTTCTTTTTTGAAAAGAAAAAATAACACGTGCCGCCGGCCAATTGAAGTTTATTTTTCGATAAAATTGCAGTTTTTTTCAATATATTCTGAAGATTCAAATTTTAATCAAAAATGATGAAAACGTGCTTGTAGGATACCTATTAAATTCTCTACATAATAGTGTCTTTCGATTTTTAATGAAGTTAATATTGATCCGAGTAATACATATAATATTAGTAATAGAATAATATTACATCTACATTGCACCTGTGTGAAGCCGGGGCGCGTTGCTAGTGTTGAATATTTAAGTGGCAAACCGATTCTTACCAGCTTTTCTTCATATATTTAACCCGAAATCTAATCTAAGTACTAAAAATCTGAAAACAATGAACAAGTGAAAAATGACAATTGGCTGTAGTTTAACAAACTTTTTATGTTAAATTATTACTGAACAATTCCATTACAATTTTTTTATGAAACACCAAAAAGGTATTTTTTAAGTATATTATATCTGTAATATACACAAAATTTATGTACATTTTTTTACCAGAAATAGAGAGGAAATGATTAAAATTTAAAGAAGAGGTAAATATGTCTATTTGTTCACGTTAATATCGGAAGATACTCAATACATTTTCATTTTATTAGATTGCTTCAGCTTAAGATGAAGTCGCGGACATCCGCTAGTTTCCACTAAAAGATAAAAAAATTACTGAGTCTATCATTATTTTTACTTCGTTATCTTAAAAGCGTATATTCAAGGAATAATATAACGATATTAATGAGGTTGATAAGAGAATATTTGCGGCAAAATCTCTCATTTTCCGACGTCCCTTGAGGGAAGATAGGAAAAATATTCAGGGACGTTTAGTTTCTGACGATATTTTCCATGTTTTAATAAAAATACAATGTTTATCTCATCTTCTTCGATAAATAGCAAACAAAGCTATATGCGTGTTTGTTTCATCGTTTACATCTAAACCACGCAACGGATTTTGATACGATTTTCACTGTCATAAAAATATATAGTTAAGATTACTTCAATTTATTTGTTATCCCTAGTATTAACAGTTTTTCCTATAAATTTTCAAGAAAAGCCAAATTTAAATTTTCTCCAAAGAATAATGTCGAGAGTAAAATGAACTACTACGGATAAGTCGATACAAACGAATGGAGACTACGTATTTAAAAAAAAATCAATAGACTTTCCTTGTCTTCAGTAAAAAGTATTTATCTGAAACCTTTTGAACATAATATTACTTCTCTTTGGTCAAAGTACGGTGAAGTGGACACAAATAGAGAAGTCATCAATTTTTTCGAGTTTTATTAAATCCTTTTGTGAAAAAATAATAATATGTTCCATAAAAAGTTGATTTTCATAAGTAGATATTGATTAGGTATATTGATTATATTTACATTATACATATTAGGTTTAGTATCTTTTCTTATTTCTTCTCTAACTTATAGACTCTCATTTTCATAAACTTTACTTATATAGGCACTGTATCACTGTTCATATTTTTATTGTTGTAGGTACAGTATGATCGACCCGAGCTCATCCGAAGAAGACAGCGATGATGAACATAAGAAGCAGCCAGCGAAGTTACCAGGTATTCAAATATAAGTAAACTTTTATTAGTATTTTCGAATCGTTAATTATAGCGAATATCGAAATATAGCGACCACAGGTTCAAATTGTATACAGAAAAGAACCGGCAAGAAAGTTTTATTTAATAAAATTTATTTATTTTTATTATTTTATTATTCTTAATTCACTGTTAATCGTACGAACCACGGACACCGGACCATTCAGAGGGGTGAGCACAAACAACTATCGAAAAAGTATTCGTATCGTCGAACTGTCATTTGTATGAAATTTCAAATGATTTCTCATACAACTGACAGACGATTCGAATACTTTGTCGATAGTCGTTCGTGCTAGGCCCTCAGAATACCAGCGCTGTTCGAATGCCTGGCTCGCCATAATTCGACAGCATAAAGCTGAGACTGGTGCCGTTGCCAAGAACCTTTTTACTTGCTTATTATTGTTTGATTTAAGTTCAATTTAAGGTTTTTTTGGTAATAAATCATTTTTTACTTTACTTTAAACTCGGTAGTTATGTATCGCAAAAATATTGAAAGGCTTTTCCCATTTCAAAAATAAACACTTCCCTGTATAACACCTTTCTACAAATTAAACACGCAAACAAAATACTTTCCATGTTACTGTCAAGCGATTTTAAATAAATTATATCATAAAGTTATTAATATACACGTCTAAAGCACGCACGGCTCGTATACACAAATGGAAACCTTTTGTTTTCAACAAAGGGTTATAGGGCGGGAAGTTAATTTTCAAATCAAAAGCAAGTGCTCATTGGCGCGTTTGATAGACTTACCCTATTCTCCGATGGGTCGCGGGTTCGAATAATGCCGGGACGACATGTTTACCTATAATTTTCTGCAACTTTCCAACAGCTCTTCACTTGCCTAGTACGAACAACTTGCCAAAAAGTATTCGTATCGTCGAGCTGTGATTTGTATGAAATTTAAATCATTTCTCATACAACTGACACATGGACGATTCGAATACTTTTTCGATAGTCGTTTGTGCGAGTCTCAGATCGAAATAATGGGTCGAGATGTTGAAAAAATAACACAATTGATGACGCATTTAATATTAAAAAGCTTCTAAGTAATAAGTTTTCCGTCGCGATATTATATTGGGACAAAAGTGCTATAATATTATGCTGCAGCTGGTAGGAAAAAGTATAACACCGACTTCAAAACTATACCTTTATACCTATATGTAATATTAGATAATATAATAGATGGAAATATTAATGTTTGATGTTTTTAACAATCGGCAAAGGCAATGTGTTGTTTTAAATTTAAATTTCAAAATGTTTTTCAGTGTTTAATTTATTTATTATTAATGTGCAATAGTGTTTTTGGACTTAAACGGTAATTCATTGTGAGAGATTTTATGACAATTTTTTTTTTAAGAAAATGTTGATGTGACCATAGTAGGTTGTTGATGAATCCAATACCAATACCAATGTTGATGAATTTGCAAAAATGTACCAGTGGGGTTTAAGTGAAAAACAGGGCAAAAGACAAAAGAATTACCTTCAGTATAATGTATGTATAGAAAAAAGTTGAATAATCTATAAAAAATATCGGTGTATCTTACCCATACACCTCTATATACTTCATTAAACGTATAGATACGTCACTTATGGTTACCACAGAGAACCACTTCAGAACATGAGAGCACTCTAGAAGTTACAAGGCTCTCAACCTAGGAGTACACGAGAATTAACTTCAAGCTTATATTTTTCATATTATTAAAGCTGTGATGGTGTAATGATTGCAGCTCCTTACAAAACATTTGTAAAACAAAAACTTGGCGATTAAAAAGAGTGGCGGCGAGTTCATTGCCAGTTCTTCTCGTTCGTTCTACGCCCTTGATTTGAGAACTGGCAGTGAATGTAAAATTAGAAGCATTGAATATATATTTTTTATTGACGTTCTTAAGTGTACATTGTGTTACCTAAATGAATATAAATGATTTTTGAATTTTGAAAAAAATTTTGTGTGCCTGATTTATTTTAAACAACTTTGTGTCTCAATACTGCGTGGACCTTATCTGTTTTGGAGAACAAGTTATGAAGCTATGATCATTATCAAGATATGTATCGTGAGATACATGGTACCTCAGCCACAGAACATCATCCAATGATGCGCTGTCCACCTAATTTTTACTTCGAGCATTCGGAAATCAAAACGGCACTGCATTTTACGGTTTTCTATTTATGAATGGTGGTTCGTTAAGTGAATTTCCATGTCCCCTAGTGGGGCATGGGGCAGACCCATTTCTATGTCTGTTTCACTATCATTTTTCTTTACAGGCGATAAGCCTTCTATGCTCGTTAATGTTTTTTATATTGTCTCCCTGGGATTCAAACCCATGACCTCCGATACTAAACACATACCACTGAGCCACGGAAGCGGTCGGTGGTTCGTTACCCAGTCGGAATTCCGATATTCCTCCCACTCCAAAAAAAAATGTTTACAGAAAATTATAAATGTGAATAACTAATTAGAAATCCTAAATATACTAGAGTAGAGATAAAATAATATCATCTCGCCTACATCTAGGACAGGTTCTTATATCGCAAGAAGTCATTAGTGTTTCTGAGTGCAAAGAGGTTTATGTAGCTCAGCAGTCATAAACATTATATAAATACTAGCAACGCACCCTGTTTTCACACGGGTGCAATGTAGATGTACTATACACAAAAAGCCTATGTTACTCGCTGATAATGTAGCTTTCTATTGGTGAAATAATTTTTATAATCGGTCTAGTAGTTTTTGAGTTTATTCATAACATACAAAAATCCAAAAATACAAATCCTCTTTATAATATTATATAGTAATTACTTATTATAGTATAGATTAGTATAGATGAACAAATAAAGTACAAACTACAGGAATATCTGTCGTCGAGATTCTCGATAATTCCATATAAACACGCGATATTAATACGCAATTCCATAGATAAACGGATTTTGATAAGCCAAGTTAATAATTGTGAAAATATTATTTATACAACATTTAATAATGCGAAATGAGGAATAAACAGTGGCTTAGTGCAGAGTCCCTTGCAGAGTGAAAAAATCGCAATATGTCTAAATTTCTTCAGGAACTGCACAAAATTAATTATTATAGGTCATGATAAAATAAAATTATTTTGCACACTTTTATTTCTACATCATCAGCGAGTAACATAAGCTAATTTTTATTTATAGTACCTAGCTAGTTACATGTACATTTCATCTATGATCGCTAGTAAGATATAAACTGAAAGCATATTTTAATTTCAAACGAGTTCTTCATCCTTTCCGTGAGTCGTTGAAAGGTATAATGTTTATTTATTCATTCTAAATGCAGGATGTAGTGAAAGAGAGAGATATATAGCGTTGTCACGTTCCTCTACGTAAATACAACGTAGGGAAATGAAGATAAGTAGCAGGGGTTTTGCGAAATCTCTAGAATCTAGTAGAGAGTTTTTTTTTAAAACTAGCGGACTCGACACACGTTGCCTTAATGTTAGTTTCAAAAATAAATAAAAGATTCTAGACTTGTATATATTAGGTATTTTCCTACTTCTATTCTAGTATAATAGAATATCACTGATTTGCAGTGAACATCGATTATTACAAACATTGACATAGTATTTATTATGTTGATCGAAGATTACAAAAGAGCTATAAGCATGCGTGACGTGAGCTGTCGTGGACATGGAATGATGCCGGAGTTTCGAATCTAATAATTAAGTATTTACAAAAAAAAATCCTGAACGATGTAACGACTTTTTTTATATATATAGATATAGAAGATATATAAGGAATACACAATTATTCGACATCTACTTTGACTCCGTGGTATCAAGTTTCTAGGGATTTTGTAATATCTCCGGTATCACTGATTTGCAGTGAACATCGATTATTACAAACATTGACATAGTATTTATTATGTTGATCGAAGATTACAAAAGAGCTATAAGCATGCGTGACGTGAGCTGTCGTGGACATGGAATGATGGCGGAGTTTCGAATCTAATAATTAAGTATTTACAAAAAAAAATCCTGAACGATGTAACGACTTTTTTTATATATATAGATATAGAAGATATATAAGGAATACACAATTATTCGACATCTACTTTGACTCCGTGGTATCAAGTTTCTAGGGATTTTGTAATATCTCCGGTATTGTTCATTTTCCTTGTTCGTGATTCTGTAATTTTTTAGTCCATAATATAATAATCTATATACATTGGTTATTCTGATAGGAATGGAGAGATTTGATACTTTTTTTCTTAAATATAAAAAAAAAAACGAATATTACATTTAGGTATTTACTTTGTTTGTATTCAGTTCTCGGAGGTAACTGGACTGATTTTAAAAATCCTTTCACATAAATATATTTTAACTTAGATCATAAATCATATTTGATTAGTTTTCTTTTGTGCCCTTTTAATCTTTTTTTTGAGGATAAAAAACTCAAGCCACTGAAAGTGGAAATTGACGAGATCATAACATATATAAATTAATAACCAAAAAATACTAACTTTTCTTTTCATTAAGTAATTAAAAATAAATATTTTTAAACATCTTAATTAACATAATTCATCGCGAAGTCTTAAATAAACTTCTTGACTAAATTGAATATAATTAAATTTATTCCAGTGAATGACCTAGTTTATTCTGCCTCCAAGCAGGCCGGCGAAGTAGGTAAAGGCAGGTATTTATGTTTGAAGGACGCTAGTTTATTACGGCAATTGAGATGGAATCGTTGACAACCATAGGGTTGAAGTGACATGTAGACCATAAAGGCCCTTTGGCAGTGGCGTAGCTAGGTGAACAAGGGTGCATAAGAACCCCCCTTCCGGCTTTTTATTTCAGCAACTGAACAAAAATAACTTAAGGGGAGATATACACCTAGGAGGCCGAAATAAAGATCATTTTTGCGATTTTTTTGTAGGAAAACTATTTAAAATTTCAAATTGAGATTTTACACAATTTAATCAAATGAAAGTTTATACATTCAATAATATATTCAATGTTTTTATTAAAAGATATATACATACATAATACATATACATTACGCCTCTTTCCCATTGGTGTAGGCAGAGATCACGGAATTCCATATACTCCGATCCTTACATACGACTTCCGCTTTTTCCACTTTCATCAATGCTTTCATACACACTCGTTGGTTTCGAGTATTTTTGGCCTGGCAATTTTGAAGAACGTTCGCGATCAGATCGAGGTACGTTCACCCAGGTCGACCACTCCCGACTCTTTCACTCACACCAGCTTTATAAATATTTTTCGTTTCCCTACTTTCATCCATCCTTTCTACGTGTCCAAGCCAACTCAACATTCCTTACTCAATTTTCGTCTTTTACTCCGAACGCTCTCGAATTTCGCGGCCGACCGCGACGAGTGCCAGAACCGAATCCTACTCATTTCATTTGGCTTCATTGAATTAATTCAAATATATATACGAGTACATATAGATATATATTTTTCGTTATTAAAGATCCTCCGGCACCTTAAGGTGACACTAGTCGACATTTTTTCCATAAAAATTTCGGGGGGGTATATCTCCACTATTTAGCACCGTACATGCAAAATTAAACATGATATCGTTTTATCTCATTATTAATTTTGTCTGTACGGAAACAGAATGGTAAAATAAAAAACCATTAAAAAGTTACGAGCTACCAAAGATTCGTTTTTATTGCCATTTTTTAACACAACTTTGGGCTTAAATTAGTAATAAAAGAAGTATCAAATTTTCAAAACAAAGTCGGTACCGACAAAGCACGATTATCGAAGAATACAATAACTTTTATTTGTAATTGATTTATGCAGTGGTTTTTTCATAAAACTCGATTTTCCAAAGGCTTTTTCGTATTTTTTTAGACGCCCCTTTTACTATGAATTATCGTGCATCTCACTTAATAATGACTGCCCCAGTGCAGTGCGGGAGAACAGCATGCTTTTTGGCCTCGCTTACCAGTGAGTTCGAGCCCGCGACTTGTGCAACCTTAATATTGTATAATGTATATGTTACTATTTTTTAATGATAATATACCGTAAAAAAATTGGAGTCGTCTCAATCTAGTCACTTGCAAATATTTACCAATAATAATAATAATCATCACGAGCCACATTAAAGTCAATTAATACTGCTTCAATAAGTGACTCAAGTATGAGAGTTATCAAGACTGGATTCCGACTTAATACTAGGAATATAGGCTTTAAACTCATCAGTTAAGACCAAGGACTGAATACCGGTTAATTTACTATAGGAGTTATACCGGTATAATAAAGGTTTTTGTTAATATTCTTTCGTTTTTATTCATATTTCCTGAAAAAAATTACTGTGGTAAGTTTAGTGTGTATAACACTTTAAAACTAATATCATGGTATCTCAGTCAGACACGTATTTTGGAAAATAAAAATTAACAGGTTTCAGTCCCTGGTTAAGAATATTTCAATGACTAGAATCCTGTATCAAATGTTTTTTCTATCAGTTGTACCCCCTGGCGCGTTGGCTGGAGGAAGACCGTCAGTTCGAGGCAAGCCGGAGCTGCCTCGCGGCTCCACTGCTGGTCTACCAGGTATATATTTTTTTAAGAATAAGAATATATTTATTAGATACAAAAACAAACACTTATTGTTTACATAGAAAAAATATACAAAATCTTTAAACTTAAAAAAAGAATTCGTTTGCCAGCTACCTAAATGGTGAGGTACTCAGCTTGTGCTATGGCATAACACTCCCGAATTGTAAAAGGCTCTCATGAGAAACATCTTGAGAGTTATAGCAACCATTAAAACAATTTCATAAAGCAACGATCGCTTTCATGTTTTTATTCAAAGGAATAAGTTTTATCAAATTCAAAGAAAACGCCTTCGGGCGAGCTCTCAAAGTTTGTTTTCATTTTCTTATTTTAGTTCAACATTCGTTCGGTCATTTGGACGGTAATAAGCAATACCGTGTCAGCACACATGGTCACCATATTGAATAAACTGAGTTTGAATTTACAATTTTATTAAGTTTCATTTTAAAAATGACAGAAATAATAGAATTTTTGTAATTGTTATTGTTACAATTAATGTATATCGTTTTTTTGAAGTTATACTTCTTTTGGCGCGTTTGGATGAGAGTGAATTCATGACCTGCGCGCGCACGATGTGATGTTGGCTACAGAATAGAATTTGATTGATTTTAACAATTTTCTTCGATATAACAGTTTTGTTTTTTAAAATTTTTCTTCAGACACCAAAGAAGTATAACTTCTAACGCGTGTACATAAGTACACACATACCTTTTTTTTATAACAATCAATGTCATATGATTTAGTGCATTATTGTTAAATGATCTGTAATCTATATTTATTTATTCGGGAAACACAACAGAAGCATCAATTAAAATAATAACATACAAAATACATTAAATATTTACAAATATAAAGTGCATAAAGTCTAGTTTAAAATCAGTAATAATATGATGTTTCCTTAACAAGTTTCACTGGGAACATTAACGAAGATATTGATTAAAGCGTGCGTAATGCCATAGAGCTAACCAGTATCAGTGACATGATAAGATATATGAAAATAAAATGAAAACATAGACCCAGATCATAAGGAAACGACTAATATCAAAAAAACATTATTTAGCATTTTGTGGATTGTCACTGTATTGCATATCAACGTCCATTTACAACAGACTTAATCTCTGCTGGAATGATAGCGATATAATTTTCAAACATTTTTGCAACTTTTTTATATCCTTTTCAATTTTGGCGGTTTTTAAATCTTCCAATAAGTCACTGTGAAACAGGGACTGAATACCGGTTAATTTACTATGGGAGTTTAACCGGTATAATAAAGGTTTTTGTTAATATTCTTTCGTTTTTAGTGATATTTACTGAAAAAAATACTGTAATTAATTTTTAGTGTGTATTACTCTTTAAAACTAATATCACGGTATCTCAGTCAGAGACGTGTTTTGGAAAATAAAAATTAACCGGTTTCAATCCCTGCTGTGAAATTCTGAAGGCATTAAGCTAAGCTTTATTGAGATTTTATGTGAAATTTATACAGGAGCGAGCCCTCTGACGACAGCGCCGCTTGCCGCCCCCCTCCACCCGGCTACCAGACAGAGGGAGGCTCAGGCACTTGCCCCCCCACAGAATGCGTAAGTGTTTCAGCCGTAGTTGCTCAAAGTGGGCGACCGATCCCCTTGTGGGTTCCCCGATCCCCGAATTTCACCGGGACGACATGTTTATAATTTTTTGTAAGCATGGGCGGAATATTGAAATTCCTACCAGGTAACGAACCACTGTTCATAGGTGGAAAACCCGTGAAGTGCACATTGCGTGTTTCGGTTTGTCTATGGATTTCCGAATGCTCGAAGTAAAAAGTAGGTCGACACCGCATCATTGACTGATGTTCTGTGGCTGAGGTATCGTCTACCATCAACCTCATGCTCGTCTGTCGATATCTAACATAATTTTTTTAAAAAAAACGCCATTTTTATTCTAAATCTCGACAGACGGTGATGTGATGATCAATGATGCGCTATCGACCTATGTCGATATAATTGAATATCAGTTTTAGCATAAATTGTTATATTTGTATTTGATGTGTTGTAGTTAAAATTGTATGGGCTTTTGTCTGATCTGATTAAATATAATTATAATTATTATTAAAACCTGGACAGCTCCAACCCCCCAATATATGAGTATCTTTGGGCCTTTTACCACCCCCTATCTATCGCCCACTTTGAGAAACTAAAGCTTAAGTGAAAATGGAATTGCTTAAAGGATTGAAAGCTTTGAAGATACGTTCGTGAATTTAAAATAACCTATTTTGCCTATGAATAGTAATATAGTCTGATGCATTGACATAGTATGTTGATCGAGGGTCTGATGTGAAAATAATTTATCATCGATTTGGTACGGTTAAAAAAGAGATTTCTGATTTTTAATATACTTACGAAAAATATAAACATGTCATTCGAAAATGTTTTGTTTCATTTTCAAAAAAGGTTTTTTTTTTAAATTATTAGTTAAATAAAAAGAAAACGGTATTCACATTCGACAATTTTAATAGAGATAAGCGATTTATTTTCTACTAATATTATTATTTACGATCCTATTATAATTTAAAATAGACGTTATATTTAAAGCTTTCAGTAATGGTAGTAATATTTTATTTATGTCTATTTTATTTGAAATAAAACTCACAGCCATTTCGTTTCACAAAACATTTAGTTTGTTAGCTAATAATTAGTTCAAAGGCCCGATTACGAACAACTTTCGAGAAAGTATTCCGGGGAAACAAGATTAAAAAATATAGCTTCGGTCGTGCTGGGCACGGAAGGCTGATCACCTCCTTGTCTGTAAAGAAAAATGATCAGTGAAACAGACACAGAAATGGGACACACCCAAGGGTATTCGGAAATTCACAATGCAATTTCAAATGGAATTAAATGAAAGATTTTTATTGGGCTTCCACACAAGATATTATTTTAAGAATAGGGAAAATAAAGACTTATGGCCGTATTCATAAACGTATTATAATTTAAATAAAATACTGTATACCGGATTAAAACGCGATTTATTATTTATATTGTTTAAATTATTTATCCCGACGTTTCGGATGCTTTTCAGTAACCGCAAACTAAACAACAACAGCTATGTGGCCGCTCAAAAGGGTAGTGAACCAGTTTCAGCTGATAGACACAACTGGTTTTCAGTCATACATGGATAATACGAAGTTGTCGCAAGTTGTTCGTCCTCGAGTCTCTGTTCTTTTTGTAGTTTTTTGACTTAAACAAATAAAATAGATCACTTATTTATGTATAGTTTGTAGTCTCACAACATAAACTAATCTACAGACATTGGCCGACACCAAGCGATGAAAATAAATGAGAATCGAGCAATTAATTACAATGTTTCACGGAGAATAGAATGGGTAAAAGGTCAATGTACGTGGATGATATCATATTCATTAAATAATTAAACGCTATCGATCGTTTAGATCGTTCTTACGCAGGACTTCCACTGGGAGTGCTAGTTCTGGGGAGGCACCAGCTCCATCGCCGAGTCCATCTGGAACTAGCCATTCTGATAAGGATCAGGATCCACAGGTAATTTTTCTGTTAGGGATCGTTCATTAATCACGTGAGGTTCGAAAGGGGGGAGGGGTAGGGAATCCCTAAGAATCACGAAATATCACAAGGAAGGGGGGAGATATAATGAGATATGCGTGTGTGACGTAATCTGTCAATTGCGTTATATGGCGGTGTTCCGTTTCCTGCACATTTTTTTACTGATTTTTTCCGATATTTTAATAGTTGTTCTTATAGTAAAATCACCGGTGTACAGTCCGTATATTTCTATCTTCAATACAGACTTCACTTCTCGAACATGAATACCTATATTCAACTACCTACACGTGAACACTTTCTTAAAATATCGATATTTGTATAGACGTTAATATATTGATGAAAGTAGAAGAAGCGAAAGTGGTATGTAAGGATCGGAGCATATAGAATTCCGTGATCTCTGCCTACCCCAATGGGAAAGAGGCGTGATGTATATGTATGTATGTATGTTAATACATCACGACAACTTGACAATGTTTCCTTGTACTAACATTAGAACTTAACTGAAGCACGATTGCAGCCAGAATGCCATTTTTCTAATAATTTTGCTTAACAGTTATTACTTTATTAACATACATTAGGCGACAGTTTCTCGACAATGAACGAATACAATGACGACTGAACTGTCGAATGAATTAAATGAATCCACAAAAATAACAATTGAACATCTGAATTAAATACACTTGAAAGCATCGAAACAATATGTAAACTAATATAATTTATTTCTATTTTTAACACTAAACTTGATTCCAATATACAATTTTGCCTTTTAAATTTACGAATCACAACATTCTGTTATTCGGAACATATACGAATCCAACAAATAAGACATCATTAAATCGGTGCCGCCGCTATGAATGCTGTTAAAAATATATAATTTTTAGGAAAAGATTGAAAAGTTAGAAGAAGATAAGAAGAAAAGACTGCAGCTCTATGTGTTTGTGTCAAGATGCATCGCTCATCCGTTCAATGCAAAACAACCGACAGATATGACAAGGCGCCATACCAAAGTTACGATGCATCAACTGGAAACTATACAAGCAAGATTCCAGGTTTGTTTCTTTACTGTGCATCACTGATTCCCTTTTAAAAAAAAATCATTGTGGAGTGTCTGTGAAATGTCTGAGTCTAAGTCTACTTCAAAGGCCGGCAACGCATTTGCAAATCAAGTGTTGTGGATTTTCATGGGTGTTCGCTTTCCATCAGATGAGCCACATGCTCGTTTGTACCCTGTATTATAAAATTAATACCAAGAATAGTCTATTTATACGTGATTTATATTATTATATTTAGGAGAAACTAAATAACAAGAAGTTCAAAATATTTTTTTTTTGGTACAATCTAAGATTATCTTTATTATTAAATATACTATGTACTTTATAATGTTTTCTACGTAGCATAAAACAAAATCGCTTTCCGCCGTCTTTCTCTTTGCTTACGTTTAGATATTTTAATCTACGCAATGGATTTTTAATGCGGTTTTCATCACGAGTTTTAAACATTTAAAAATAAAACTTTACCTCTTTATAATATGTATTAGTATAGTTGTCTCTATATACACGTCCATTTCAAAGGTTTTCCGTTGGCAGAAAAGTACTTCCTAACAAAAACTGTATTTCAATTTTATCAGGCATTCCTCAAAGGCGAAACCCAAATCTTAGCCGACGAGGCTTTTCAAAACGCAGTGCAAGCGTACTACGATGTTTTCCTGAAATCTGAAAGAGTTGAACAGATGGTAAAGGCCGGCGCTTGTACTCATAATGACTTCCGTGAAGTATTCCGAAACAATATCGAGAAACGAGTGAAGTAAGTAAATAAATGTATAATATTGTCTTTTATTAACGCGAGTATCACACATTTAAATAAAATACTGTATACCGGATTAAAACGCGATTTATTATTTATATTGTTTAAATTAAGTAGTAAATGTAAAATTAGAAGCATTTAATATGTATTATTTTTTATTGACGTTCATAGATGTACATTGTGTTACCTAAATTAATAGATTATTTTTTAATTTAATTGAATTAAATATGGCAACTTTGTGACATTTCAAATATAAGACAACTGTCATCTTTCAGTCTCCCGCGACCACGGTTGCTGAAAAGCATCCGAAACGTCGGGATAAATAATTTAAACAATATAAATAATAAATCGCGTTTTAATCCGTTATACAGTATTTTATTTAAATAAATGTATGTTTATTTAATACAAGCTGTATACAGTATGCGTTGCAACGCGTAAAGTAAAAAGTGTTATTTTTGGTGCTGGAACTGCATGCAGAACTGACAAAAGTTTCATCATAATCGGTTGAATAATTTAGTGGTGTATAGATGAGGAGGAGTGTTTCGGTCGGACAGGGCACAGAAGACTGATACTACTTGCAAATAAATAAAAATGATGATGATGATGAGAAATGTTTGCCTCACGTCTCAGTAGTGTCACGTCTCATGAATCCACTGTTATGTGAATCACACACCTTCCCGCCTATGTCCATCAAGAGATATCATCTCATAAGAGATAAGATCTCGATCGATATCGACAACTTTGATAAACAAGATATCTTGATCGACAAATAATCTTAATGAAGGCTTAATCAACAAGCTACTTGATACTTGCATTGAAACGAGTTGAAAGAAAAAATTCCAAGTCCGTGCACGATCGTGAAAAAAATAAAAGAAATTCAAATTTGTTCCTTCAAGATGTTTAGTCAATTTTCTCAATAACCAGAGTGTTTAAGAGAAAAAATTTATCAAGATCTTGAAAGAAGAAGAATGAAGCTTCAAAATGCTATTTTCTTGTATCTCTATATGATTATTTTTTACCGAGATATTTTAAGACCGAGATTGCCTGAAAAAGTGAGGAAATTTTCTTGTTCCTTTAATTGTTTCCAGTAGTGTATCTACTTTTAACATTAGAAATCGAGTTTTAGTTAGATTAAAACATGAGAAAACTGGCCAGCTCACAAAACTGCGAATTCGCAACGCAGAAAACTTTTTAAATTTTTATGTTAGATAAAAAGATGCATATTGCTGCACTGCGATTTTGTGTAAGGTGTGTTTCTCTCTTCGATTCGGGTAACCATTCCTTCGACAAACATTCTGATAGTGATTTGGATCGGAAATAGAGTTGCGCATTTCTGTTACGTTATAGGAAAAATATAAAGCGTGTAATAAAGCAAGTTTTAGACTTTTAGATTTTTTCTGTTTGCGGATTCGCATCGCACTGATTCGCAGTTTTGTGTGTTCCCATATACAAATAATATTATTTTTTGTATGTTTAGATATTATTAACATAAGTATTTTTCAAAGGATTTCTTATTTTATTGTATTTTTTATATTGTTCAATGTTCAATAAATGTTTCTTTCAGTGAATGTATTTTTAAGTCACAAGCAGAAATTGATGGCTTGACGAAGGACACCGTAGTAACTACATGGTTAGCGAAACTTGACTGCATCATGAAGGGAACGGGTGAGTGTATTGTTTATCCGGATATTACCGATATAGTTAGAAATAAATGTGCTATGAGATATGGACAAGAAGCAAATATTCATATTTATACAAATTTACCCATTTAAAAGCTTCTCTTGAAAAATTATTTTCTACAGTTTCATATTTTCAGATAAATAAAGCAGGATGTATTAAAATGAAAATTCAAATGATTACTGAACGAGAGAAGTTTTTGCGTCTTTTCAAACCAGGGACTGAAACCGGTTAATTTTTATTTTCCAAAATACGTGTCTGACTGAGAGACAGTGATATTAATTTTAAAGAATACTACACAGTACACACAAAACTTAACACTATTTTGTTTTCAGTAAATATGACTAAAAACGAAATAAAATTAACAAAAACCTTTATTTTTTCTGTAAAACGCCCATAGTAAATTAACCGGTATTCAGTCCCTGTTTAAAACTCAAAGAAGGGATTCTTGAATGGATTGTATATTTGCTAGTTGTCCAAATAATTATACATATTAGTTCAAAAATTTAAATAAAATGTCTATTTAGCATGAAGCCATGTGTGTGGAGTTATAACGCTTGAGTCTGCAACATGCCTTTGAATGTTTAAATCTCATTTTGTGTGCTAATATAGTTGTTCCAAGCCTACAGGTAAATAAAAATTAAATAGATGTAGTACTTAAAATAATAGATCCAATTGGATTCAAAATTTAAAAAAAACATAGTAACGATGATAGCATACTCGTAAGCCCTTATTTTAAATAGTAATTTGCCTGACTAGAAATTTTATAAGTTCTTTTTCAATCAATGTGTTTGATTTCTTTTGCAATACTCTAATAATAATTAATTTTGTACTCTATCTGTCAGTATTCATTGATGAAGTATCAATTAAAATTATAATAATTAAAATTGTATTTATTCGTTCATAAATAAAAAGTTGCCCCAAGCCTACAGTAGACGAATTGCAAGATTTTAAGCAGGGCTGCCAGTAGAGCCAACTTATTTTATACCGCTCGGTCACTGAAATTATACAAAATCAAATCTTATTATACAAAGCGACAAAATTGTTAAAAAGTAGTCTGTAAAAAATACAAGTATTTATTTTTAGTTACTTTGACTTACCTAAACTATGAAAAAAAAAAAATATTTATTACATTTAAGACTTGACACAATACAAAGATTATGCTTTTGAATTTATTTGAAAACAGTTCTAGTAGCAAGTGGCGCTGGGTGGAAAAGTCACTTTTATGTTTACTTGTAATGCTAACGAATATTACTCAAAGAGCGCCAATTCCGATTAGAGAAATTTTCGAAAGAGCGACAAGCGCCTACACGCCATCTACGATTAAGAAACCTTTGATCTATCGTTATCTCAAATAATCGATATTTAAACTCTTACAAAATTTACTTCAAGTTTGGATTTTTATTTTTGTATCCAATTATACGAGACAATCTGTTATACAAACTGGATACATAAGATAACCGAATTATACACTTTTTGTATCCAATTATACAATCTGGCAGCCCTGATTTTAAGTTCAAATAATTCGAACTCACCAGTTATTTGAATTTAGAATGAACTCTTTGTGATGTTTAATGTTTTGAATTCAATGTGTGTCGCCTGCGTCTGTCTCACTGTGTGTGTTTCTGTCCCACTCTTTCACGATGCCTCTCTCTCACATCCCAGGAATACCAGGTATCACGACATACAATTCATTAATCCTTTTTTCATAGGTACTTCAGCTTTTGTCTTGTGATGTTGCTTTGTGTTTTGGATGTTGTAGAATTAGATCATTAATTGGACGCTGTTATGCAATACATTGTCAAACCACAAAATGATAAAAATTTTAATTTTGATACTAATCGCTTCCTTATGAGCTGGAGTACATACTTCTAAAAATATATATATGATTAAGTCGTATTAATAGCAAAAATAGCGGGCTCGAAACCTTAACATGTTTAGAATATTTAACAATAATGTACTAAATTCTATTACTTTGATTGCTACCAAGAAAAACGATATCCATTTAGTGTAATAATAATAATTACAAGTAAATCTATTATTTCTGTTATTTTTTAAGATTTACTAAAACCGAATGAAAACTTCAAACTCAATTTTCTCAAAATGGCAACCATGTGAGTTGACACTGTATTGTTTAACAGCGTCCCATTATAAACCACTCACTACCAAACTTTTATACTTCAACTTAACTCATTTCTAATACTTTCTATACTTTTGATTGTTATATTATTTTCTCTTTTTTCTTGTAAAATTCACAGTTAACACGGTATAATAAAATACTTTTAAGTACAAATTCAGAATCACACATCAGCTTAACTTAATTGTAATTTTGCTCTGAACACACTTAGGTTTTTATTAAAGTTATTTTTTTAATATCTTATGCATAAAATACGATCACTGCTAACCTTTTAATAATATATCTACATAAACTCCTCACAATTTTAAGCACATTGAAGATTTTGTAAGTATTTTAAAATATTATTTATATGTAGATTAACATTGTATGTCTTTAATAGTTTAAGGAATATAATAACACATACTAAATTAATATACTATTATCTCCCTGTTCAATTACTTCATCAAATATTATATTCAACAACACTCCGATTCTTTAAGACTCCTCTGTCTTTACTCTTCTCCTCTATTTCCTTTCTTTCACCCTTCTTTCTCCGTCTATCATGAAATGTACACTCATCGACCATCAGGTGTACCAGGAGACGATGAATCAAAGCGGCCATCTCGAGCTCAACAGCAGAGCCTCAACGCCGAGTGCATCCTCAGCAAAGAGCAGCTTTACGACATGTTCCAGCAGATCCTGGGCGTGAAGAAGTTTGAACATCAGTTGTTATTCAACGCTCTCTTAGTAAGTAGAAAGTTGAAAGATGAGATATTACTATAAGAAGATGCTGTACCTTGTGGGCTTTACAAAAATCTTATTTTTCGTCGCCGAGTACCGCTAGTAATAATCATGAGGACATGAGGTGCCTATGAGTAACGGTGATCACTTAAAACCAAGTGAACGGTGGTTCGTCTGCCTCCCTAACTATACTATAAATAAAATATTAAAAAACTATTTCTCTCTTATAACCTCTGCATAGCAACTATACATACAATACTTGCACCAAATAAATATATGCACTTTTTCCACAATTTCAGTTTAATTTTCAAATTTGTGCAAAAAAATATCTGGAACATCTCTTTTTTTGTATGATGTAATTTCAATTAAAAACCTAAACTTTAGTAAGGATAGGTGCACTGGAGAACTAACAGACTTCAATGATGAAATTTCTTTGCTGCAGCTGGACTCAGCGGACGAACAAGCGGCAGCCATCAGAAGAGAACTGGATGGAAGAATGCAGAAAGTCAATGAGATGGAAAGGGTAGGTTCATATTAAACATTTACTAGGCAGATGTTCTGAATAAATAAATACTGCGTACTTCTATTTACCACTGAATAGGTCACGTCATGATATTATAATTGTAGTATGCATTGTTACATATAGACAGACGAGCATGTGGTTCACATGATGGTAGGTGATACCTCAGCCACAGAATATCAATTAATGATGCGCTGTCGACCTACGTTCACTTCAAGCATTCGGAAATCCATAGACTGAAACCTAAACAAAAATATGCACTTCACGGTATTTCCATCTATAAACGGTGGTTCGTTACCCAGTCGGAATTTCGATATCCCTCCCACCCGATCAATGCCTGAAATTACCAGACGTGGGGAAGACATGCTTATAGAAAATTATAAATATGTCGTCTCGGTGGAATTCGAACCCACGACCCACCGGTGATTTACCGAACGCGCCAACGAGCCCGTCAGAATTTTATGAAAAACATTTTATCATAGAATGTGTACAAAGGAATGAGTATACTGGTACTTATAAATTTGGAAATAAATGTTTTATTATTTTCGTAATTCCAGAACCGTAAATTAATGCCAAAGTTCGTCTTGAAAGAAATGGAGTCCCTCTACATAGAAGAGCTGAAGTCATCCATCAACTTATTGATGGCCAATCTTGAGTCGCTTCCCGTGTCGAAAGGCGGGGCGGATTCAAAATATGGCCTCCACAAAATCAAGCGGTATAACCACAGGTCAGTTTTAGATAAAACATTATGTTGAACTAATGTTACCTGATTTCTATGATAATAATATTTACTCAACAATCAAGTATTAAGAATTACTTTTTACGAAATGATTGTTTTACTGACAAAATTAACTCGAAACACTGTTTTAAACTAAGCAAACCTAAATATTGGCTATTTCTAAGTTTATACTTAGTATTAATTAATTAAAAAGTATTAATATGGACTCCACATTATTGTGGACTACAATAACAATTGGTTTAATAACACATTTTAAATTTCTTTTTCAAATTCTCCCCTATGTTCATTATTTTTATTCTGTATATTTTCTACTTGTTCATTTCTGTTTTGGTTTTCTGCCCTGGCACGATACTGGACAATCTGAAGGAAGTACAAGTAATAAGTCCATATATAATAATTTGCGCACGTGTCTTGAGTAGCCGGACTTGTGACACCCTGAAACCTTGTAACTTTACATCCAAATGTTGTCATCTTGACCACTGTAGATAGAGTCCCGATAGCGTAGTCTAGACTAAATCATGAAGAGGCAACTGCTAAGAATCTTAACATAAAAAAGATATTGCAGCCTCTAAAGGTACTTCAAGGAAATGTAATAAATCACACTTACTCGTTGTTTCTTCATGAGTTTAACCTAACCTTACATGATGGTATGAAAGTTATATTAAACTAAAGGTGGTCTCAAAATTTAAATTACATCAGAATATATAAATTAAAAATGACAACAATGGATTAGCTTCCACTTTATATATATATTGCCAGAATGCTTTTTTGACTAGATAATTTAGGTCTCTTGAATATGAAGCTTTAACTGCTTGTACAAGAATATTGACATAAGCTTCTAATAAGCGTTAAGTAGAAGATTAGAAGCCTAACAGGATTGAAAACCAGTATATTACTCTTATACACTTTATACTAAGTCACGGCTTTTATTTTTCATTTTACTTTATGTATTATTTATTTTATATTTCCACTTACATACAAACACTAGGTTTATTATTGAAATGTTACTAAGATGCTTGCTTATAGGGCTTTGCATACACGGTATTACTAGTTGTACAGTTTCCTATTATCACCCTTGAACACTTTAGTTTTAATATAGCTTGTTTATTCCAAAATATATGTAATATTTTCCATTTCTCATGCTTAATCATTCTTGGTATCGGTGATGGTTCCTTATTGTATGCCACCTTTAACTGTTGGGCTTGTATATGTTTTTTCGCTATATGTCATATCTGTAATGCCCCGAGTTAACGTATTATCTTTATTCATCAATTCTTTCAATATAAATTATACAATACTTTTGAGATTGTAATTATGATATCATCTACATACACTACCTTTGTACATATGTAAATTATGGCATTTTTGATAAATATTTAATTGCGATTAAGGACACTTTGGTGATGGTTCCAATCGGCAATATGTGATCATTAAATTGGTGGTGGTAAAATAGAAATGCCGGACCCGATCCGAGTCCAAGGTTGAGTAAGCAGCTATGTTTCAGATCGCAAGGATCTCTAGCAAACAAACTAACCGGCGAAGGAGACGGCGGGGACGTAGATACTCAGCTTACAAAAATGGATGTGGTTCTTACTTTTCAAATTGAGGTAACAGCCTAGAAACATAATGCAAAGTTAAATAATAGGTCCCCTTCTGAAAACCAGCTTATAACTGCAACAAATGCTGATGAACTCCTTCGTCCTTTCGGCATTACCAACTTTTTTTTTTGTATTTTATTTATTTAAGTTCAAAATGTTGAATAAAGTATTTCTATTCTATTATATTCAAATGATTTCAAAAGGATTTAAGCAGTTGTTTACTTCCGCTTTTACGACAAGTTTAGTTCCAAAAGGATATTAGGAAACGAGACAAATAAACTCTAAGTGGTATGAAGTTTTTCGAAATTAATGCTGTATTATTATAGGTAGTGGTTATGGAAGTGAAAGGATTAAAGTCTTTAGCGCCGAACAGAATAGTATATTGTACTATGGAAGTAGAAGGTGGGGACAAACTTCAAACTGATCAAGCAGAGGCTTCAAAACCAATGTGAGTAAAAATTTAATTCACTCATTAATTTTAATGTATGAGTATGTGATTAAGCAAAGAAATTAATTTAAAAAATATGAATTTCTCAAGAAGTTTTAGAAACAAACTTAATGATACCCATTTCGATTATTGAATTTAAATGGAAATAAACTCGCAAGTCCGTTGTTTCAATTCAAATTCAAAATCATTTATTAATTAAGGTAACATAATGTACAGTTCTTCTAATTTTACCAGTCTGCCAGTTCTCAAATCAAGGGCGTAGAACGGACGAGAAGAACTGGCAATAAACTCTTTTTAATCGCCAAGTTTTTCGTTTTACAAATTTTTTGTAAGGTGCTAATCATTACAATTACATCAATAGGCGTGATTCTAACGATCTAATACTACTTTTAATATGATGTGTAAAGGTAGGTTTTTCCTTCGTATCCTCAAATCAAAGATAGAATATATAAACTACATCCGAGCTCATGAGCGAGCAGCACCGTCTAGCTTTCAATAAATAAATGAATTCTAAGCAGTCGCTGCGGCTGCATTTAAGACCCAGACTGTATCATACTTTATGCAATTTTTCGTATGTTTTATATTCTCCATACTACTTATATTGTGAAGAAAAAAAATGTATTTACTAAATTTAGTACTTTAGATTTATATAAGGTTAATAACAATACATTTTCTTGTTTTATCGTTCTTACTCCACGTGGTACCTGTAGCATTCAATTGTCATTGAAATACTAGTATTTTGTATGTTACTAAGTATTCTAGGACTTACGGGTTAGTGTTGAAGTTTTTTTTTATAATAATAAGCAACAACTTATTAAGGTGGGATACCCAAGGCGACTTCAGTACAACCCAACCATTACCTGCAGTTAAAGTGAAGCTATATACTGAGAATCCAGGTGTTTTGGCTTTAGAAGACAAGGAGTTAGGGAAAGTTGTACTCAGACCAACGCCTTTATCCAGCAAGGTTGGTACAAACTTTTGATTTTAATTGTATATAATGCAATTTATCCATTTTGTATTCCAACAGACTAACAGATAGCTTTCAGTTTTGTACGCGGTGCACGATACTTGTAACTTCTTTCCAATATTTTTCTCGTCAAGTAAAATAAGTAGTTTGGTTCAATTATCTGCCGGCCTAGCATGACAACCACGACAAAATGTCGATCGTTTTATCGTGTTTTAATCTCTTTATGTCTTCCGGGTCTAACATGACATTTACTCAAAAGTAGAGATATTTGTCGATCGAGATATCTTGTCTATCAAAGTTGTTGATGTCAAGATACAATATAATATCACGATATATAATATATTAGTTTGTCTTCACTTGTCTGTGAGATATATCTTGATGGTCATGCTAGGCGGGCTGGGATCACTATATTTTGTTTCATGTACTGAATAAATCATATATTTGTATAAGAATAAAATTGGTGTTTTGATTTGTAAATGAAAAGCTTTTAAAAATGTCATGACTCATGAGTATATTCCATTAAAATCCGTTGCTCACTTTAAAATACAAAAGAGAATTTATGTTGTTCATATTTTTGTGTTACATATACATGAATTTCTTTATGTTTTTAGGCACCAGAATGGCATCGAATGACCGTGCCCAAAAATCTTCCCGATCAGGATCTAAGAATCAAAATCGCCTGCAGAATGGATAAGCCTCTGAACATGAAACATTGCGGGTAGATAGATGTTTTCATTTCAGCTTAAATGCTTTAGAAACGCAATATAAAATGAAACGTTACCAACATATCAAGAAAATAAAACAGAATTGCATAATTATTAATTACCAAATTAAACTATTTTAGAACTTTAGCTAGCTTTTCCCCGCGGCATTACGTTGGAAATTTGGTACGAAAAGCTTTTTATTTGATATTTTTGATTATATAAATTTAAACTTCACTAAATTAAAAGTGGTTGATGTCACAATTTACATGATTGAGTATGACATTATATTATATTGTCATAATGTATATTTTTCGCCCTTTGGAAGGTTAAGATGCGAAAATATTCTATATAAATAGTATAATTCAGTCCTTTATAATGAACATTATAAGTATACTTCTGTGTAGAGATGGGTAGCTGTTCAAGTAGCTAACTAAACAGCAGCTATTCATATAAAGGCCACGGCTATTATATTCGTCAATACGATAACTAGCTATTGGCTAATTTGGTTAGCGGTGCTTCGATTACCTGACAAGCTTACGGCGCAGCGGGCAGCTGCCACAGATTACATATAATCAATAAGTTATGCAGCCACGCGTAGCTAACTAGCTGTATTGTAGACAATGGGCAACAGCGCGCGCGATCGCCACAATCCTTATTCATTCGCTGTCGCCATTCTCTTTTTCACATTCATAATATATAGAGACGAGAATATGGTTATGCAGTTGAGCGTTATTCAAGTCCATTACATAGCTACTATACAGTTGCTACGCCGCTAACGGTATCAACTATCATTCGGTTATCCAAATAGCTCAATAGCTGGTAATTCCACCACAAATAACCGGCTAGCTAGGTTATTAAGATTTTGGCTAGTAACCCATCACTACTTTTGTATCCGTTTCACTGATTTAAGTAATATGTCCAGCTACCTGCACGTCATCGGCAAAGCTGTGTGGCGGAAATGGAAGCGGAGATACATGGTGCTGGTACAAGTCAGTCAGTACACCTTCGCGTTGTGCTCCTACAAGGACAAGAAGTCGGAACCAGCCGAGATGATGCAGTTAGATGGATTCACTGTCGATTATATCGAGTTGGCTAGCGGTACGATTATCTTTTAATATACTATCATATTAGTGACGATTATGTAAGCTAACATAACAGGAAACAATCTTAGAGACACAAAATAGTTACAGTTACTTAAAGACAGGAAAGTAACAATAAAAACTAATTCTTATATATTATAGATTTTTTAATTACTTACTGAAAATATGATAAACTCAATAAAGGAAAATAAGATCACCTTTTCTCACTTTACGCGAATAGTTTTTAGATAATTAATTACAGATTTCACCTCCAGATTCTAACTAATCTGATAATTCTCATTTTTTTTTTCAGCTCAACTTATGGTTGGTCAAGGTACGATAAAAGTTTTCTTCATTAAGGAATTTCTGAATTACAGTAAGGTATTAAGACCACCTCCGTGGCTCAGTAGTAAGCGCGATGCCATTGACATAGTATTAAATGATCGAAACGTGATGCCTTTAGCACCGGTGGTCCTTCGTTCGAATCCCGGTAAAAAGAAGATTAAAAAAGTTGTTTCGGTCGGGCAGGGCACAAAAGGTACCCACCTACCTACTACACCTACGTACTTGCCTGTAAAGAAATATGATTAGTGAAACAGACACAGAAACGGGTCTGCCCCATGCCCCACTAGGGGGACTCGGGAATTCACTATATATAGATATTTCTGTCATTTTATTTTAAAATATTTGTACTTTTATGCAACGATTTTGCTTTCTCTAGTTTAACCTAAGAATAGGCTATTGTACTTACAAGCCAAACTCCTTCTAGTAGTTGATACATCAGCCGAAATTCAAAAGAAATATTCTTCTAAAAAAACATATAAAACAGATAATATTGTACATACGTACGCCTTCATTATGGGAAAAAGTACTGAACAAAACATGTATAACATATCAAGAATGTTACATGTTGTTTAGAACATACAAGTAATTTGTTACTTCAATATACAAATTGCAGGCAAGAAACTTGCATCATGTCAATGTGTAATTTCAAGAAATGACTTGAATGAAATATATATTTCTTGCAGAGCTCGAAGGTGCTAAATACTTCATGAATGCAGTGAGAGATGGCGAATCGGTTCTCATGGGAGTGAGTGATGAGAATGAGTGTCATTTATGGGTAATGGCTCTTTATCGAGCGACAGGACAGAGTCATAAGCCGACCCCTCCTACTACGTCGGACACGCATATTAAGATTATGGGAGGTGAGTAACCTCTTACGATATCACTACATAGTATAAAACAAAGACGCTTTCTCTGTCCCTTTGTATGCTTAAATCTTTGAAACTACGCAACGGATTTTGATGCGGTTTTTTTAAATAGATAGAGTGATTGAAGAGGAAGGTTGATATGTATAATAATAACAGTTTTTCTGTAGTGTATTTAGTATCAGCATTGCACCGGTGCGAAGCCGGGGCGGGTCGCTAGTCATCAATATTTTTAAGTCCGTAACCAGAATGGCATGCCAAAGGACACCTACTCAAAGCAAACGAGAAACATTTGAATCAGAACCAAATAATTTTGAGATATGTAACATCAAAGAACATAGATTTATATAGAAGCAGAGGGGCATACTAACTTTTGGCACAGAAAAAGTAGTTCTGCTTTTGGACGGCAATGTATCGGTGTGACTTGACGGTGACTTTAATATAAATGCAGCAATATGTTTTTTTTTTGTTTATCTCCGTATATGCAAAAACATAGTGATAATAGTCTTTGTTATTATGCATACGAAATTGAGAAATATCACTAGATTTTGTTTTAAAATAAATACAAGTGAAACCATAGACAAATCGTATAGTGTATATTGTTTTTAGATGCGGACAAAGCAAGAAAACATGGAATGGAAGATTACATTCAAGCAGATCCATGTCAGTTCGATCATCAACAACTCTTCTCGACCCTTCAATCACTCACTCTTAAATATCGTCTACAGGATCCTTACTGTTCCTTGGTAAGTATTAAGGCTTCTGTACCTTTTGATACAAATTTTATTTTTTAATGATAACAAAGTAACGCATATTTTGGACAAATATATTAAAATAAATAAACAAAGTGATATGGTGATTAACATATTGAAACGACAACTACAATCTGTGCCTACAAATCTATCTATATATAAAAGAGATTTCCACCTATATAGTCACTCATCACGATATCTCTGGAACCATAAGGCGTAGCGACTTGAAATATGGTAGGAATATTCCTTTCGCCGAGGAGAGGTCAGCTAAGAACGGATTTTACGAAATTCAACCCACAAGGGGGGTCGCGGGGGCAATTGCTAGTTCATTAATATACATACAACTTTTCGAGTTCAACTAGACATTGGTAACTCAGCGAAATTCCTTGCGTTAACTCAATAACTCAGGAGCATTATACTGTGTCGGCTCTTTGCGCAATGACTCAACAAAATGGGAATAGGAAAATTAATTTTTAAGTCTCACCTGGCAAACGCCTTGACACCTCTCTTTTAAATTTTCCGGTCCTACGCCGTGCGCTAACACATTTTGAATGAGTGAGTTGAGTTGCGCAGTGAAGTGAGTTGACGCAATTGCGCGGCGCAGCGCAGTGTTACACATGTCTTAGATTAACCATTGGGGCATAACGGCCGACTAGTCACTGATTGAGGCCCCTCTTTAGGTCGAAGGAAGTACTCTTCCTTCGACCTAAAGAGGAGACCTAACCGTACTCGGTTTCCCTTCTCTAATATACAAAATATGATTCTTATATTTTCGAACTTCGATCATAAGAACCTATGGGGCGCGATAGTAGGGACCACGTAATTTTGATACTTGATATTTTACAATCTAAAAAATATATCCCTAAACTTGGTTTCTCTATGAATTAAATTTAGATGTTTTTTATAACTTCCCAGGGATGGTTTTCGCCAGGTCAAGTATTTGTTTTGGACGAATACTGCGCTAGATACGGGGTCAGACTCTGTTACAGACACCTGTACTACTTGTCTGACTTGCTTGATGTTGCTGAGAGCGTAACCCAGATGGTGGACCCAACCCTCATGCATTACTCCTTCGCATTCTGCGCCAGTCATGTTCATGGGAACAGGTAAGTTTTGCCTCTAGTTTTTATGAGCTATATCCAAAAAATGCGATATTTTCACAGAGGGAAAAATAAGTCGCATAATGTGAGAATACTAATGTTATTACATACATATACATCACGCCTCTTTCCCATCGGGGTACACAGAGATCACGGAATTCCATATGCTCCGATCCTTACATACCACTTTCGCTTCTTCTACTTTCATCAATGCTTTCATACACACTCGACGGTTACGAGTACTTTTGATCTGGCCCTTTTGCAGAACGTCCCCGATCTGATCGAGGTACGTTCGCCTAGGTCAACCACTCCCGACTCTCCCACTCACACCAGTTTCATAAATCTTTTTAATCTTTTTACTAATGTTATTGATAGGACAAATTCGATTCAGTTGCAATGGAATGACCACAGAACAGGAAAAATAAGTGGAAGTGCGAAGTAGGCGTGGCACGCGTGTCACAATTTAGCACAGTGGCACTAAATCGATCACAGTCAGCCAAAATCATCGTTATATCGTTCACATAAAGTTTAGTTTAGTAATTATATATTAGTTTGTTCTAATATTACAAATTATTAGTTGTACTTTGTGCGCTACGCTAAAGTAACCGTTATCGCCAAGCACTAAGATATATTATCAATTATAAGACCACTGTGATTTTGCTAGTTTTGAGTTAAATAAAAACAACGAATCGAAAAAAAATTGTAACGGTGTGCAGTGTCGATCCGGTAAAAATTATGACACATTGCGGTTCTACTTACTTCTTCTGTTTTGTGGGAATGACAGATGCATAAATATTGCAACAACAATAGTAAATACTGAATACATATATATAAAAAAGGGTTTGTATCACAGCTCACATTAATCTGCCTGACGCATGACGCTTGTATCTCAACTATCCTATAAAAATTGTAATCGTAATTCTAATTATAAGAATTTAGACTCGTTTAACATTAAATGGTAGCAGGCGTTCAACCTTCTTGTTTAGTCTATATCTGGGACTGAATACCGGTTAATTTACTACGGGATTTAAATCGGTATAATAAAGGTTTTTGTTAACATTCTTTCGTTTTTATTCATATTTACTGGAAAAAATTACTGTGGTAAGTTTAGTGTGTATTACTCTTTAAAACTTATGTCATGTTATCTCAGTCAGATACGTATTTTGGAAAATAAAAATTAACCGGTTTCAATCTCTGGTCAATAACACTTGAAAATTGTATGCTTATTTGTATTACTAACGTTCTTCGCGTAATCTCTGTCTGTTACACGGAAATTGTAGTATACTGTAACGCGAGTATCACACATTTAAATAAAATACTGTATACCGGATTAAAACGCGATTTATTATTTATATTGTTTAAATTATTTATCCCGACGTTTCGGATGCTTTTCAGCAACCGTGGTCGCGGGAGACTGAAAGATGACAGTTGTCTTATATTTGAAATGTCACAAAGTTTCCATATTTAATTCAATTAAATTAAAAAATAATCTATTAATTTAGGTAACACAATGTACATCTATGAACGTCAATAAAAAATAATACATATTAAATGCTTCTAATTTTACATTTACTGCCAGTTCACAAATCAAGGGCGTAGAGCGGACGAGAAGAACTGGCAAGAAACTCGCCGCCACTCTTTTTAATCGCCAACGACGTTTCGGTTGCTGAAAAGCATCCGAAACGTCAGGATAAATAATATAAATAATAAATCGCGTTTTAATCCGGTATACAGTATTTTATTTAAAAGTACACTGTAACTGTTTTTTAAATTATAAAACTGGTATGATGAGGTGCACTTTCGTAACAAGAATATCGATGGTTTCCACAAAAAAGGGCGTATCTCCATTTAGCATACTTTTGGCAATGAGCAAAAAACGATTTAAAAAAATCTCCGGTATTTATTATTTTTTTCCTTATACTTGTAAAAACTTTATTTTTTACCGTAGCGCAATTTGAAATGAAATACATTTATTCGGGACGGCACAGAAGTAAGTAAAAGTACATCATAAATAATACAACTTAAAATATAAACTAACAATTAATAAATATAGGAAGAAGTGCCGCCACGAAAAGGGGAGGTACTCAGCATATGTCAGAGCATAAGCTCTGACGCTGATTTTCAGTAGTCCCCAGTGTGGCAGAAGACAGTAGTGGAAGATAGTAGAAAAAAAATACAATATAGTCATAATAAAAGCTATACATATAAACTAATTCGAATTGAAAGACCTGGATTTTTTTTTATATAGAATACAACACAATACCAAAAATCAAAATATATAACAATAAATAACTAATGAAAAACACATAAAACACATGAAGAACAGAATAGGGAACAGTGTGAGGACTAGAAGAGCTGTTTGTCGCTTTGAGGAGTACAAGTATAAGTTTCGATAGATCTTCGAAAACTGAACAATAATGCATAAAAAGTCATTTTAGCCAAAATTGTTTTTACGCCCTTTGTTGCGGAAACCATTAATATGCTATGGGTATGTTGTGACTGTACCATTTATGATATCAAAATAATTTTTCAAATTTTTTTCAAAAGTCAAAGTATCAAAATTGTAGGATGCCGTATTTTTGTAATACTGCAGTTTCTTAGATTTCCCTTCCTGCTTTAACCCACTAGAGTAAGTTCAAACCTTTCTCAGTACTGCCACGTTGCCTGGCAGGCCCGATGGTGTGGGCAGCATCACGGTGCAGGAGAAAGAGAAGTTTGTGGAAATCAAGAAAAGACTCAAGGCATTATTGCGACATCAAGTCACTAACTTTAGATACGCATTTCCATTTGGAAGACCGGAAGGCGCTTTGAAAGTAAGTTACTCCCTTATGGTCCGGGAGCCAGCAACAGATTTTCATGACCAAGTTCCTCTCAAGCGGTAATTAGTAAAATGCATCAGAGTATAGTATTATGAAGCCTCGTGAACGTCAGCTGGCGCTCGGGTGGCATTTTGACAAATTTTTAGCTGAGAGGAGATGAATGAATGTATTTTTTTTCCCTTCGTGCTCATCCCCCCACCCGAGCGCCAGCTGACGTTCACAAGGCTTTATAATACTATACTCTGATGCGTCTGACGAATTATCTCTCGAGAGGAAATAATTAACCAAATTTGCACCTGGCTCCCGGACTATTATTTCTACGTTAATAGCAGAAGTGAATTTCGTAATTTAGTGGGACATAGGGCACATTTCTGTGTATGTTTCATTCACTATTTATAGGCAAGTAGGTGATCAGCTTATTTCCCTACCTGACTGATTCTTTTTTTATTTTGTTTCTGCGGGATTCGAACCCAAGACCTCCGGTGCTAAAGAAGGCGGTTGTAGTTATTATCTAAGGTTTTATTTAAATAGCACTCAGATTTAGTGATTAATACTAATATATATTTCAGTTTGTATAGTTGAATTGATTAAATGCACAAAATTATTGTATTTTTTTAAGCGAAACTTAAGGACAATTCACTTTAAAAATGTTTTGTGTTATATATACATATATAACTGCGAAAACTTGTAAATGGTACTTAGATTTTTCATTGTTTGTCATTCAAGAGTATTGTACTGTTTGTTTTCCGAATAAATAAAAATAAAAAAAATAAATAAAATATCGACAGACGACCATGAGGTTCACTTGGTAGGTGTAACCTCAGCCACAACACATCAGTCAATGATGCGCCGTCGACCTACTTTTTATTTCGAGTATTCGGAAATCCATGGACTGAGACCGTAACGCGCAATGTGCACTTCACGGTTCTCCATCTATGAACGGTGGTTCGTTACCCGGTCGGAATTTCGATATTCCTTCCACCCGTTTAATCTCCGAAGTGACGTTGATGACGTCGGGAAGATATGCTTACAGAAAATTATAAAATAGTCACTCCAGCGGGATTCGAACCCGCGACCCATCGGAGCGCACAGTAGTTATTCTACTAAACGCGCCAACCAGCCCGTCATATTTTTATTATTAAGAAATCTGCTTAGCTCGAACAAATAGTGCCTTAGAGAAATCCTAATCTCCTTGACTTGAATCTAAATATTGTTATGTTTTTTTATGTCAGATAACGACAGACGAGCATGAAGTTCACTTGATGGTAGGTGATACCTCAGCCACAGAACATCAGTCAATGATGCGCTGTCGACCTAATTTTTACTTCGAGCATTCGGAAATCCATAGACTGAAACCGAAACGCGCAATATGCACTTCACGGCTTTTCCATCTATATACGGTGGTTACCCGGTCGGAATATAATATTAATCTGATTTTTTCAGGCAACATTATCTCTCTTAGAAAGAGTATTGATGAAGGATGTGGTCACACCAGTAGATCCAGCGGAAGTAAGAGTAGTGATTAAGGACTGCTTGGAGGATGCAGCGCTACTCAACTACACGCAACTCAGTCAGAAGGCTAATATTGAAGGTAATTTGAAGAATCACCTTTTTTTATGTCAAATAACGACAGACGAGCATGAGGTTCACTTGATGGTAGGTGATACCCCAGCCACAGAACATCAGTCAATACTGCGCTGTCGACATAATTTTTTTTACTTCGAGCATTCGGAAATCCATAGACTGAAACCGAAACGCGCAATATGCACTTCACGGATTTTCCATCTATGAAAGGTGGTTCGTTACCCGGTCGGAATATAGATATTCCTCCCACCCGATTAATGCCCGAAGTTACCAGACGTGGGGAAACATCTAATATATAAAATTCTCGAGATATGGGGGTAAGAACCCCTAATGATATAATTTTTTTTCTCAGAAACTATGATAGATATTTGAATGAATCCAACGCGAATAGATATATGTATCAATCAGCTCTATATTTAGCATTTTTTAAATTTTTTTAATAATTTTCTGAAGTGTAAAAAACAATATATATTATTTAAGGGTCGTTTTTTATATGAACTTTTAAAAACTATGAAACTTCTGAATTTTCTACAGAACTGTGATGGGAATATAATTCTAACCATTGCAATTCATCAATAAAGTTTTTAACTTATATACTATACTGCGATCATATTATAGTTAATGAATCTTCTTCTTCCTGTCCTGTTCCCTATTTTTATTTGTGGTCGGCGCAGTATGTTCTCTTTTTCCATTCTCTTCTTTCACTCGCCATATCATCAGTCACAACTCTCAAACCCATATCATTCTTCATACAGTCAATCCATGTTTTTTTGGCCTCCTCTTCTTTTTTTCTCTTAATAATCTTTATTAAACAAATAAAGATTATTAAGAGATACTTTATATCAACGATTTAGGACCCAAATTAGGTAAATCCTGAATCTAGGGATCATACATAATGATTAATCATAAACAGTATGGATGGTAAGCGTACATACATTTGTACAATCCATAATATGTACATCGAGAAAAGAAAAATAATATATTTTAAGCATAGCTTAGATACAATAGAAAAAGATAAAACCAAATTAAATGTGAAATCTGTACATAATTTATTAATCTATACGTATACTAATCTATACTTATTAATATTATAAAGCTGAAGAGTTTGTTTGTTTGAACGCGCTAATCTCAGGAACTACTGGTTCAATTTGAAAAATTCTTTTTGTGTTCAAAGCATCAAGCATCAGTGAAAAATGTTCCAAAAACGGGGAAAACTATCCATATAAAACTACTCGACCGATTTTATTACCATGATCTGATACATTGCACCCGTGCGAAGCCGGGGCGGATTGCTAGTTCGATATACAGTGCAACCTTAATATAACGTACCTCAATATAACGACTTCCTCGATTTAACAAATTCTTCGTAATCCCCTTGAATTGTCCATAAGAGTCAATATAAAATATACCTTTACATTGCGAACATTCTTTGCGTACAACCTCTTAATAACGAATTTTCAACTATCAAGAAAAAGTATTCATACCTCTAAATTGCCAACCCAAAACCTTTATATAAAGTTTCCACCAATAATATAACTCTTAATCTTATAATGTGATTCATGTCTCGACAGGTTTCGACACGCTTTTGTTTGTAAAGTAATCATTGTTGTTTTGATGGAAAGTAATGTAATTACACCTCTGCTCGTCACTATTGTTAAAACTATTCTTTTACCTCTTTATAACGAATTTTAGACCAATCTAACCTCAACATAACAAACCTCAGTTCAACGAATTACTTGATATTACGAATATTTTCTTGTTCCCCTCCGATTTGTTATATCGAGGTTGCACTGTATTTATGCATTAGCGCATACAAAAGTTCAAGAAGCAAATCGAACATATTGTGTTACGTAACTTGGGAGTATATTAATGAAGGGAAAAAAGGAACAGGTTGAATAACATTTTAAATTATTTTCCAATACCAGAGGATCTTCGCGGTGACACCATGGTGACTCCCGCTAAGAAACTGGAGGATCTCATCCGCTTAGCTGAACTCTGCGTGGATCTTTTACAGCAAAATGAAGAGCATTATGCCGAGGTATTCTCTTGTCTATTAGAACTGAGTGTTAGCAAGTAACTGATGGTTTCGAAACTTATAACTTTAAGGTTCGTATGAAACATAATTCATGACGAAATCTAGTTCGAGCTTTTTTTAAAAATATTTTTATGTAATCTGTGACAAGGCTCCAGAGGGTCTAACAACTTGCGAGAAAGTATTCGTAGAAAGTAACGTAATCTATCTTTTTTTAATGTTAGATATCGACAGACGAGCATGAGGTTCACTTGATGGTAGGTGATACCTCAGCCACAGAATATCAGGCAATGATGTGCTGTCGATCTAATTTTTATTTTGGCATTCGGAAATCCATAGACAGAGAATGAAATGCACTGTGGACGGTGGTTCGTTACCTGGTCGGAACTTCGATACTTCTCTCACTCGATAAATGCACGAAGTGACCAGACGCGGGGAAACATGCTTACAGAAAATTATAAACATGTTTCCTGGCGAGATTCGAACCCGCGACCCAATGGAGCGCAAGATGCCAGCAATTCTACCAAACGTGCCAGAGAGGCCGTCATTGGTCCGTCCGCAATTTCAAATGATTTCTCATACAATCGACAGATCGACGATTCGAATACTTTCTCGATAGTCGTTCGTGGTAGGGGTTCATCCCATTTTTTTCCAAGTTCTGTATTTCAAGACTTGACGCACGTTAATGTCTTGGAAGACAATATGGCTCTCAAAACTAGATGCCGTCTTGAATTATTATTGACGTTAGAATAATGTGTTTGGCTTATTGAAAGCGTAGCACACGTAAAGTGGCTTAACCATACAGTTATTAAAATAAAAAATATATGACTTTTACTTTCCAAAGGAAAGGGCGAAGATGCCTTCAGAAAATTTACGTTTAATAAAGTAGCTTTCAAGAATGATAATTATCATTTTTGCGAGAAAAATAATGAAAAACAGCACACTTATTATAATTTTGTATCACTTAGAAAATATGAAATAATACGTAGCTACAAATATTTAAATTTAGAATCATTGTTTCAACATTGTTTTGTTTTTTTTTAATTATAAATTGGCTAAAGTAATTGAGTTAATTCATATATTTCTAATGCCTAAAATCCGTAACCAATATTATTAGCTACGCAATATCGCAATTTTTAATTTTTGGTTAGATATCTGTTTAGATGTAAGTGAAAAATGCTATATATCGTATCGTATCGCTCATATCTTTATATTATAATTAAAAATTAAGTTGAAAATGAATGAATATCAAATAATATTATAATATCCATTTGCGATATTTTATAGATATACGATACGATATTTACGTAGGTATCAATGTTTTTAATTGTATAATAATGTCTGTGTTTTGTGTCGCTTTGTCGTGAAAGTGAATTTGTATTTTACCTTTAAATGTAATTTGAATATATACTCGTAAGACATAATTAAAATTGTCAAGTGTCGATTTATATGATTAACTTTTTTATGTTTCTGGTACTTTTATGTTGTGGAGGAAGGGAGGTGTGGTCTTCCTCCAATCTAAAGGGAGGATCCTCGACCAGTCGAACCACTGACTGGCCAACCCTAAGGCCCCAGTGGTTGATGTCCAGATGTTGTATATATACTTAGTGCGCACAGAAACTTTGATAGCGCGATTCAGGATTAGACGTCTTTGTATTGATTCTTGTAGCGGATCATAGATGTCGCTACAATGTAATATCTTTAGAAATTTGCACTTGGAAGAAATACTCAAAATAATATCCATCAGAACTTTTCACATCGAAAATCAATATTCAAAAATAAGACCAATCGCATGACTAGTCTACTCTTTCAGTCACACACACACACAAAAGTAATCTCAATAAAGTAATTATTTTTATATCTGTATATTATCTGTGGCATATTACATATTATTTTGAGAGATGACGAGATAAAGTCTGTGTGCGAAAGTTAATAAAAAAAAATAAAAAAAATTTAATAAAGATTTCTTAACTATGAAAAATTAAAGGGTAAAGCGATATTTTTGTTTAAAGATTACTAGTATCGAACACAGCCTCTAAGACCATTACTGGCTAAAAATCTCCCACTTAACTATCATGCCATTCATCCTGTGGAGGAAGGAAGGTTTGGTCTTCCTCCAACCTAAAGGGAGGATTCTCGACCAATTTGAACCACTGACTGGCCGGCCGTAACACTTAGATAGCGCGATTCAGGATTAAACGTCTTCGTAAATTTATCAACACTCGGAATTTAAATAAAATGGAATATTATAAGAAAATAGTTTGAAAAAACCATTACACATTTATTTAATACAAATTCACTTACCGACATGTAAGCCTTACGACCTTTGATTCCACTTCTATCTTATTCCTTTGTTTCTCCGCAGGTTTATAACGCAAAATCGGAATCAACCGGTCAAGAAAATGTAACTACTTTGCTCGGCTATCCGATCACTTAAGATAATCACAGACTTGATCATTTTTCACTATGGTTTGACCACAGACTATCAAAGCATATGATTTGATCACAGTTTAGATTTGTGATATCAAACCACTCGCTTGGGGCTTAGTTTAGAGGAAAAGACATTTCATGGATGTCAGTAAATACTGAACAGTAAATTCATTAATAAAAATAGATTTTGATGCAGACTTAGATAAAGGAAAGTCTAGATGGAACTAGGCGATGACAAACACAATTACTTTTTGAGTATCAATTTAAAAATATTTATTTCAGAATTGCTATTAGCAAAAAAATCGGGATTCCAGAACTTCCAAAAAGGATTTTAAAAAATTGTCCAAATATAAAATTTCATAATAGCAGCCTTTCTATTATATTAGAATAATTGAATTCTGTCTTTGAAGTTATCTGAATTATTATCTTATTCAACCCAATAATTCAATTAAATCGTTTCAATTCGTTATTTGAATTCTATAATTCGAAATTCGAACGATGGCGTGTAAAATGGCGCAATCGAAACTCCAAAATGTAAACAAATTAGTTTTGTTGTTGTTTTCTAGGTCACTCTTTGAGTGATCATTATATTTTTTCTTTGCCAGGGCCATCTAGATATTCTCTGATCTAAGGTTAAAATTTTTACGTAGAATAATATTAAATTTTCGGCATAATTATTAAAAATAGATTAATAATCGAGAAATGTGTTACTGAATGGTTAGTAATAGTGATGTGCTGGATATCCGTATTCGCGTATCCGCGGATATCCGAGGGAGAAGAAAGATCCGTATCCGTATACGCAACTTTTTTAGAGGATCTTTTACCTGATTTATTTTCAATATATAAATGAAATTCTATATATATATATATATAGGTGATTAGGTAGCAATGAAAAACTCTTAAATTCCATTCAGATAAATTTTATTTACCTTTATTTCGCAAACTAAAAAAAATAATATAAATTCAAGGTCACGGGCATGGACACCGATTGAATAAGAAAGTTAAGATCCGTATCCGCGGATCTTGACACCAAATATCCGTATTTTGATCCGTATCTGCGGATATACATTTTAAACGACACATCACTAGTTTACTAACTGATTATTGAAAGTACAATCCGGTATCAGTCCGGTTACAAGATTTTTTGACTTATTATATCCGAAAATTTAATATTTCCCGACATTCTTCGAGAAATATACAAAGCTATTAACAGGTATTAACCTGATATTAGAGTTAAATAAACGAAATCTACGATTTAACTTTTCATTATAGGCAAAATAATGATCGACAAAATTTATTTTATCATTGAAGAAATATTCATTTAAATTGGCAATTTTTTAATTTAAAATTGTCTCAAATGAAAAGTAATGAATGTTACTTACCTATCGAATCCACTCGAGACTCACTTTTATTTTGACTATTTTCCTTAGAGAGCTTTTAGCAGTTTTTTGACTTTTTAATCATTTTAAAGCACATTTTATAGTATATTATTTATTATTTATATATAATTATCTAGTATACGATTATTTAAGGGTACTTAACAGGCCCTATATTATAAAAATCTTGAGTTTCATATAACGCAAACTTTACGTCAGAGGACCAAATTTTTATGTGGCACCAAATTCGTGAAACTCTAAATAGCTCAAACATGTTCAAAATATTTAACCCTTTAATCACGTAACTGCTTACCCCCGATCTGTGAGATATCGATCGCTCAGTTGAAATGAAAAAAAAACATAATTGATGTATTTTATTTTTTATGTTAGATCGACAGATGAGCATGAGGTTCACTTGATGATAGGTGAAACCTTAGCCACAGAACATCAGTCAATGAGCATTCAGAAATCCACAGACTGCGACCGAAACGCGCAATATGCTCTTCACGGTTTTTCCATCTATGAACGGTGGTTTGTTACCCGGTCGGAATTTCGGTATTCCTCCAACCCGTTCAATGCCCGAAGTTACCAGATATGAGGAAGATATGCTTACAGAAAATTGTAAACATAATATTGTCTTTTATTAACGCGAGTATCACACATTTAAATAAAATACTGTATACCGGATTAAAACGCTGTCTCCCCGCGACCACGGTTGCTGAAAAGCATCCGAATAGTCGGGATAAATAATTTAAACAATATAAATAATAAATCGCGTTTTAATCCGGTATACATCTCGTCCCGGTGGGATTCGAACCCATGACCCATCTATGCGCACTGCAGGTGTTCTGCATTTAAAAAAATCAACATAATTTATGAAATAAATCCGTTTCCGACTAACGTAACGGTAAACCAAGGGTAGGTAAAAGTGATTTCCCGAGTCTCCTAATGGGAATTTTCCATATAGGCAAGTAGGTCATTCTTCTGTGCTCTGCCGGACTAAAACATTTTTTTTTATCTTATTTCCCCGGGATTCGAACCTAGAACCTCTGGTGCTAAAGACATCGTACTTGCCACTGAGCTACGGAGGCGGAAAGGATAGGTAGTTACGGGTTACATAGTTTATTAGTTGCCAATATTATATTGAATAACACCAAAAGTCTTATGATTTCGTAACGTATGCGTTATTTTCAAAGTGAAGCCTTATAAGCACAGTTGCCGGGCTAGTATGACCGCCACGAGATATGTCGCGGACGAGAGAAGACAAACTAGGATGTTAGATATTGACATATATTATATCTCGACATCGACAATTTTGATAGAAAAGATATCTCGATCGACAAATGTATCTATTTTTGATATTAAAAGTCAAGTTTTAAGTGTAATTGTCATGTTAAACCCGAAAGAAATAAAGCGATAGTCGATTGAAACACGAGAAAACGGTAGACAAAATTTTGTCGCGCTTGTCATGCTAGGCCGGCTGTATGTGCTTACAAGTATCAGTTAGTAGGTAGTTAGTTGCATGTACTTCATTATAACAAAAAACATAGATTAACATGGAAGCATAATATGGCGTAAGCATTATGGGCGCCCTTGGCACGGTTTCTCTAGGGTAAGCGTAGTTCTTACCTCAGCCACGGAAGCACTGCTAGTATCCGTGTGAACGCACACCCTGACGCTGGAGTCATAGCACGCTCTCTCTCGCACCCAGTCGCTTTTCCGTGCTTGGGGTAATGGTGCGTTCTCGCTCGCTCTCTCATATTTGACAATGCTCGGGGTGCTTCGGGTCCGATGCTTCAGACTGCGAGAGAGCATTATTGCCATTCGCTCGTAAGTGCAAGTGAGACGCGAGCGCGAGGGGAGGAGTCAGCTGACTGCTCAGATGTGTATGTCACACCGATACATTGCCGCGCGCTCTACAGTCCAAAAGCAGAACTACTTTTTCCGTGCCAAAAAATAATATAGGCTCTGTTCTTCCATGTAAATCTATCTTTATTGATTATAACACCAAATTTTAATAAATATAAGGATAGCCATTTATTATGCTATCATTTCACCAATTACGAATAACAAGAGTTGGCTATATTTTTAAATACACTATAAAGGTAGGTATGTAACACTTTTATCGATCTAAAATCTCATTTAAATATAACCTTAAAAGTATTTACTTCAAAATCAGAAATCTCCAGTATCCTTAGATTAATAGTGTATAAAGTAGACACTAAATGTGGTGATACACGTTAATTAAAGTTAAGGTAAACATGATTCTAGTTAAGGTAAATATGATTCTAGTTAAGGTAAATGTGATTTCTTTGTGTACAGGCTTTCGCGTGGTTTTCCGATCTACTCACTGACCACGCTGAGATCTTCTGGGCGTTGTTCGCGGTAGACATGGATAGAGTTTTGGCTGAACAGCCTCCCGACACCTGGGATTCTTTCCCGTTATTCCAAATCCTTAATGACTATCTCCGCTCCGAGGGTAAGATGAAAGGCAAGGTCTTTTTAAGAAGGATTTATGTAGATATACACGTAGATTAGTTTTAAATAATTTAACATGTATTTAAGAGAAAAGATAACACTGAAATTCTCTTTCTGCCCTCTTCCCTTTTATATTTGGAATTGGCGCTGTTTTGTTGTCTTTTTCGATTCTCTTCTTTAATTCGAAAGATAACTCTGAATGTTTGCTTTGAATTGTTATGAAAGAGAAGAATCGCATTACAGTAATTATTGTGAATTGTGTTAAATTATTTAAATATAATAGTAGAATATAGAGAGTATTATCACTAGATTACATTTGCAAAATTATAGAATCACTTCATACTTTTAGAGTAAAAAACAAGTTGAATATACAAATTAAAAACCGTTCCCGGAACACGGATTTAAATGTACGTAATACTTGTGTAAACCGATATTTAAATAATATGTAGTTTAAAAAACTAAAAAACACGCCTTTTATAGAAAACCGAACTAAAAAATAGAAAATAAATTTAAATTAAGAATAGTGTTAAAATTTTCAATAAATATAAATTAATAATAGTGTGAATAAAAAAAAATATTTTATTTTAAAAAAGCGTGGGGTGCATGGTGTCAATAGTTATAAATATTTTATTGACAGATATGAGTAGAGTGATTATCATTTTGATAATATTATCAAAGCACCCCACGCTTTTTTTAAAATAAAATATTTTTTTTATTCACACTATTATTAATTTATATTTAATAAATTAGAAATTTTTAACACAATTCTTAATTTAAATTTATAAAAAATTATTTTCTATTTTTTAGTTCGGTTTTCTATAAAAAGCGTGTTTTTTAGTTTTTTTAAACTATTATTTATTTTCCACTTTTTAGTTTGGTTTATTTATAATAGCTTGTTTTTTTAATTTAAACTATTAAAATTAAAATTAAGTTATTTACCTTATCGACTATAATATATGAAAATTATATAAATCAACAAAAATCATATTTTGCGAATTGAAAAATGGAATAATTTTATCAAATTAGTGTATTGTCATCGGTTCTCGATAAATCTGCAAAGTTTGAACGAAATCTGGCCGTTTAAAGTGGGTCAAATTCGTGCCCAAAGAAGTCGGTTACAAACATACAAACATACATACAGGTGAAGCTAATAAAAAGCGTGTAAAAAAAGATTTGTATGTAATAGACAAATGTTCTAACTTCCAGATGTTCAACATAGATAGGTAGATAACTACAAAGGACATATAAAAAAATTACGCTGTTTGTTTACTTTCTTAATACTAATATACATGACAAACATTATTTATTCCAAAATATACGAAAAATCTATGATTTTGAAAGTGTTTTAGATAGCCATACCATACTATATTTATACTCGTTAAGTTGTATTAGCTTTTAGAAACACAAAATAAATAATGCTTGATTTTGCGATTTTGAAATGATTTCATACAATTCACGAAAGAAAACGGATAAATCTAACTTTTGTGTAATTTTAATCAGTTTATTTAAAAGTGTCGACCAATATCGGATATATTCAATACAAATTAATAAGCAGGGTATAAGCATGGATGTTGTGAAGTAAAAGATATAATATTTAGAATGTGGATCCATCCAGAGTTTTCAAAAGCTGAAGAAAATTTCTTCGACTTTCCACAACCCCTAAATGGAATATAGACTGGCTAAGAATTTGTGTGGAATACTGAAAATTCTTCTCAATACGGTAAAGGCAAGATGCATAGAAAACTCCTCTTATTATTTTGTGACTTGTATTGATAATCTCATAGCTTTTTTTTTTATATCCGACTAGCTTCATTAGACACCATAATGCTTGCAGTAGGTACAATGGCGAGACCAGCATATAATTTTTATTTTCCTTTTTACGGTTGCACTAGCAACACGCCCCGGCTTCGCACGGGTGCAATGTACATTGTACATGTACTATACAACAAATAATCGTTGATAATGTAGCTTTCTATTAATGAAAGAATTTTGTAAATCGGTCCAGTAGTTTTCGAGTTGAACAAACAAACATACAAACTAATATTTCCTGTTTATAATATTAGCATAGATTAATAAGCAAACCGGGCTTTTAGGCTTGTAGGCTTGTCCCGCCATTGTTGCCGAATCATTAATATTTTATGAGCGAGTTGTGATATTGAACAGTTCATACAAATGTTTCAGAAAACCTAAGAAACGGTATCTTCCATGAGCACCTGCGAGACACGTTCGCCCCACTCGTCGTTAGATACGTGGATCTCATGGAGTCATCCATTACACAGTCTTTACATAAGGGCTTTGAAAAGGAACGCTGGGAAATTAAAGGGTAAGATTTAAATGAAATACTTTATACCGGATTAAAACTTGATTTATTTTTTACTAGCGATCCGCTCCGGCACGAGTGCAATGTAGATGTACTATATGTATTGTATATATGTCAGGGTACCCTGATAATGTAGCTTTCTATTGGTGAAATAATTTTTAAAATCTGTCGAGTAGTTTTTGAGTTAAATCGTAACAAACAACCAAATCATTCCTCTTTATAATATTAGTATAGATATTATTTATCCCGACGTTTCGGATGCAAAATCAAAATCAAAAGTTTTTTATTTCAAATAGGCCTTTGCAGGCTCTTATGAAACGTCTAGTTGCACGGTTCCAAAAAGTGGGTCTCATGGAGAAGAATCGGCAAGAAACTCCATGGACACTCTTTTCAACAATGTTTTAGCTTACAAAGACGCTTTTCAGCAACTGTGGTCACGGGCAGACTGAAAATTGACAGCTGATTTGAAATATCACAAAGTTGTCATATCAACGACATCTATTCCTACGGAGTTGATATTTACTATAATTTTCTATATTATAGCAATATTTACAAACAGTATCCTCTTGTTTTTTGGTATATTTGATTTGGGGTTTTAAATTTTTAATTACTGGATCGCAGGTGTTGGAAAGTCACCATCAGAAAGAAACGTTTTCTCTATCGCCTCGCGTTCTAGTGTGGGAAAGAATCTACTTTCTCTTGTTAGGATTTTCGGTGACAGAAAGACATAATATATTGATTGACTTTCATAATATCTTCTTTTACATTATCAACCGTTAAACCTTTCAGTAATGGCTGCGCCACGAGCGAAGAACTGTTCTGGAAACTAGATGCATTGCAGAGTTTCATACGAGACCTGCACTGGCCGGAACAGGAATTCCGCTCACATCTTGAACAGCGTCTGAAGCTGATGGCCAGCGATATGATGGAGGCTTGTATACAAAAAACCGAGGCCTCATTCCAGGTTTGTCTTTTTGAACAGCGCCATAATAAATCTTAAAGCTATATTTGACGGGCTCGTTGACGTGTTTGGTAGAACACTTGGGTTCCGATGAGTCACCGGATCGAATGTTTTTAGCTCTCTGTAAGCATGACTTCCCCGGTTCTTGTCACTTCGGACGATAAAAGGGTGGGAGGTATATCAAAATCCCGAATTTACGAACCAACGTTCATAGACGGAAAAACTGGAAAGTGCATATTGCTCGTTTCGATGTCAATCTATGGATTTTTAAATGCTCGAAGTAAAAAGTAGGTTGACAGCACATCATTCACTGATGTTCTGTGGCTGAGGTTTCACCTACTATCAAGTGAATCTCATGCTCGTCTGTCGATATCTTACATAAAAAAATATATGATTGAGCTAGTTTGAGATTACGAATATGTTTTTTTTTAAAATTCCCGTTTTAAAATTCTTTAATAATACACTTAATGTTTATTATAGTCATATTATAATTACGGTAAATCAGAAAACCGGCTCAGCTTATTATATTTTCTTTTCATATAGTCGTGGCTGAAAAAGAGCGTCACATTCATGTCAACTGACTACATCATCCCAGCAGAGATCTGTGCCATGGTGAACGTTGCTTTAGACGCCAAGAACCAAGCCTTGAAGCTGTGTGCTGTGGAAGGGGTTGATATCGTACGTAAAACTACTCAATAATGAAACGCCAGTATAACATCTTCCATATTTGTCAATTATTAAAAGTGTAATCGATCATTTGATTTAGCAGTAGTTGTCAAAAGAAATGTCAAAGACACTATAAAGTTATTAATATTTTTACCATTTATAAATTTGTTAGTTTGCTATTATCAGCTTAAAACTCATGTCTTGGACGAGCTTGGAGCCACTCATACTAAAACCAAAATGTACAAGTGGAATTAAAATACTGAACAAAAAGTAGTTTAAAAAATCAATCAATGACAGTCTAAAATTAAATTACTTAAAGTCAATATCCCCTAAATTGGGAGGCATTGACTTTTATTGACTCTTCATATCGCTCCAAGTCTTCCCAATGGCCTTCGCCTCTGCAATGACAGGCCGTCGCCAAGTCTGGAGTGTAGGACGACCACGCTTTTGTTTCCCCTGGGGGTTCTAGTGAAGGGGTCAGGTTCCCTTCGGAGTGTGTGGCCAATCCATTGCCACTTGCAGCGCTTGATCAAGCGGTCAATCGGGACTTCATTACATCGCTCCCAGAGGTCATTGTAGATTTCGTTGGGCCAGTGTATACCGAGTATTTGGCGAAGGCAGTTGATAAAAACTTTTAGCTGATGGGAAATGTGTTTTGTGACCTTCCAAGCATACATACATAGTACGGTTTTTACATTGGACCGGAATATTTTAAGTTTGACTCGAAGGAGTCTATCTAACTTTGGTCCTTAATATATTTTTAACGAGAGCCCAGTTGACCCTAATATTTGGTATTTGTTATTGGGTCACAAGATCAAAAACCATTGAAATCTCTCACCCATACGTCTGAAGGTCTCCTTGTTAGAATACATCCTGTCATCCTGCTCCCATGACTCGTGTTTTAGAGTCGATAATAAGCTTAATTTTAATATACCTTTGCTGTATTTCGTAGGTGACATGTAGTTCGTTTCGTACTATTCATTCAACATCACTCATCTATCACTTAGAATCAGAACAGTTGGTTGTTAACATTTTAAAGCGCACAAGGGCTATTAAGGGAGGTTCAAATTGACATACACATCAAATTGGCTTTACACATACTACTGCTGCTAATAATGTAGTATAACTGGAGTAGTTCGCTTAGTACTAACATTTGGGAGATCTGAGACCTTACCAGCTAAACGCATTATTATTGCAAGAGTCTGACGACAGAATGAGACAAAATTATGTAAAATATATAGCACTATCTCGTTCTCTCGTGTAGGAAGACTGTAATAATACGGCTCTTAGAAATTGAGGTACTCCTGCATGAATGCTGCGTTTGATAAGGTGTGGACAAGGTGAACCTCGCTATGTAAAACTTAAGGTGACACTAGTCGACATTTTTTCCATACAAATTTCGGGGGGGTATTACTCCACTATTTAGCACTGTACATGCAAAGTTAAACATGATATCGTTTTGTCTCATTATTAATTTTGTCTGTGCGGAAACAGAATAGTAAAATAAAAAACCATTAAAAAGTTACGAGCTACCAAAGATTCGGTTTTCGTTGCCATTTTTAACACAACTTTGGGCTTAAATTAGTAATAAAAACAAAGTCGGTACCGACAAAGCACGATTATCGAAGAATACAATAACTTTTATTTGTAATTGATTTATGCAGTGGTTTTTTCATAAAACTCGTTTTTCCAAAGGCTTTTTCGTATTTTTTAGACGCCCCTTTTACTATGAATTATCGTGCATCTCACTTAATAATGACTGCCCCAGTGCGGTGCGGGAGAACAGCATGCTTTTTGGCAACGCCCACCAGTGAGTTCGAGCCCGCGACTTGTGCAACCTTAAAAGGAATAATCAAAGTCGATTAATTCTAGTGTCTGTTTTCTACAAAAGAAAAAGTACGCGTTTTTTCAAACAAACATCTATTTATCTTTAAATGAAGATTACATTTTTTCTCGGGATCCGATTTCGAGGAAACAAAGCCTATATGTAGCACCAGAATGTGTTCAATTTATCTGCATCATTTCAGCAGTTTCGGTGATTAACGTGAACAATCAGACACAAAAATATAAACTAAGTTTTTATGTTTTCTGTGCCCTTTTTTTAAGTGTCCCCTCTCAAAAAAATAAAATTATCTTTACAATTAATGTGTCTGTATAATAATTCACAAAGCCATACTTTGGAAGTAAAAGAAACGTGTCCCAAACCACCCATATTTAGTATAAAATTGGTTTCCTTTAAATAAAAATATAATTAGTGATAGTCATCAAATCTTCGCCCAGTTCTTCAGAAATCTCCGGTTCTTCTTCCAAAACATCGTTTGTTTAATCAGGCAGGGTTCAAACCATACTTTTCAGACTAGATCTAACAACAAATACGTATTCGCTATGAGGTATCAATCGCCGAGCTAACATGCATACTGCATAGCGCTTAGTACGACTATCGTCGCTGCTCTCTTCATAACCACACGCTTGACATACATTAATTGGAGACACACGCATAACACTTCACACGGAGGGGTATCAGCACAGGTTAAAATGTTAACACCGACCTCTCTCACAGCACCAGTACCATGCTAAAATGGATGCCCAGATCGAGGCGTGTCTCCACGCGATGGCCACAGGAATGACGACCAGGTTGTCTGCGGTACTTGAGGCTACGCTTGCGAAGATCGCGAGGTTCGACGAAGGAAGGTGAGTGAATTTTCTTGGGGGTTTTCTTTTAGCTTCCGGCAAATAATTTTCTCCTCCTCGTTCTTTATATGGTACGGTACGAGGGACGGTATAGTCCAGCCCAGCGAATAAGCTTCGCTATTCAATGAGGCAATTATACTAGTACTCCGCGAATCATGCCAGATCGCAGTGTGTATGCTTTGAATAGTTACATTTAGTATAGGTAGCATTCTTGTATACCTACACAAGACGACTATAATAAGAGGAGTCAACTGAAAAAAGACATACTAAAGTAATTAATATAAAAAATATATAATTTAAATGAATTAGCATTCAAACGCGATTTGTCCATTGTATTATCCCGACGCGGTTTTGAGTATTTATCAGCAAGCGTGGGTACGGGCAGACTGAAAAGTAACAATATATGTGGATAAATATAATATAATGAATTAATCGCGTTTAATGCGATAAAAGTTATTTCCTTTAAATGTGTAATAATCGCGTTAATTTTTATTAATTGACTTTTGTCAAAATATAGAATGTATGAATGAATCCATTTTTGTTGCCCACTGATACTGAAGGTCTCGTATTACGTTTGTTTAATGGTATTCAGTGGCGGGACTACCATACAAGCCCAAAAGCCCGTCTTGCCCGATTTTAATATAATACGTGTTTATATATTTATATAAATTATATAATTACCTTATCGAATAAGTTATATATGACTAATGACATCATTACATTTTTTTTAATAAGGCAAAACAGGCGTTTGGGTTTGTATTGTAGCGACATCTATAATCCGCTACAAGAATCAATACAAAGACGTCAATTCCTGAATCGCGCTATCAAAGTTTCTGTGCGCGCTAACTATATATACAACATCTCGACATCAACAACTGGGGCCTTAGGGCCGGCCAGTCAGTGGTTCGACTGGTCGAGGATCCTCCCTTTAGGTTGGAGGAAGACCACACCTCCCTTCCTCCACATTGGTGACCCCGCAGAAGAACACCTACTTCTGAACATCGAGAAGCCTGACGTCATCACTCCTTCCTTCAACATCAATCAGCAGCAACCAAGTCGCAGCCAGCCAGCACCTTCGGCTACAACGGGTATCTTGTCCACTAGCATGCAGCGAGCGCGTATGCCTGGTCAACACCCTCAGCCACCTTCATCACAGCACACTGCACTTCGGCCGGTCAGCAAGCAGAGCACATCTCTCCTGGTCGACGCAGCAGCCAGCTTCAAACACTGCAGCACTCCGACTCACTGGAGCATCATGCAGCATCATCGCACTCAGTTCCGACTCACCGCGAACTCTGCGACATCCGATTCCGACTCACTGGAATCTCGGACAATCTGGCACTGGCAATCAACACTCAACACAGCTGTTTCAACAACTCGATCGACCTCCGGTCTTCGGGGGGGAGTACTGTAGCGACATCTATAATCCGCTACAAGAATCAATACAAAGACGTCAATTCCTGAATCGCGCTATCAAAGTTTCTGTGCGCGCTAACTATATATACAACATCTCGACATCAACAACTGGGGCCTTAGGGCCGGCCAGTCAGTGGTTCGACTGGTCGAGGATCCTCCCTTTAGGTTGGAGGAAGACCACACCTCCCTTCCTCCACAGTATGGTGATCCCGCCACTAATGGTATTAATTGTTTGACACTGTATTTTATTTATTAATATTAATTCGTATTACAAGGGAACTGATATTTTCTATACAACATTTTCAGTTTGATTGGATCAATACTGACGATCGCCAACGTGTCCGGCTCAGGGAAGGATATCGGCCAGGGATACGTGAACTTCATGAGAAATTCCATGGATCAAATTAGATCGAAGGTAATATTCGACTCCAGCCGGCCTAGCATGACAACCATGATTATCTCTTCCGGGTCTAACATGACACATTTAAACCTGACTTCTAATGTCAAAGTAGAGATATCTTGTCTTGTCTATCATAGTTCTTGATGTCGAGATATAATATATCGAACTATTTTATATCTTAGTTTATCTTAACTCAACCGCGAGATATCTCTTAATGGTCATGCTAGGCGGGCAGTAAATTATTTTTATAAAAAGCTTGGAAATAGATAAATTAATAACTTTAAAACTAAAACCTCAGAAGTAAATTGCGATTTAACTAATATTTTTATTGCGTATATCTTTACTAGACAATTGTTCCTATAATTATATTTGGTATACAATGTGTTCATAGCAAACCGTTTTATATCAGCTATAGATACTAATATTATAAAGAGGAAAGATTTTTTTTTCTTCTTACAATTTAACTCAAAAACATAGGCTTTTTTGTATATGGTACATCTACATTGCACCCGTGTGAAGCCGGGGTGGATCGGTAGTGTTATATAACTATTCCTGTGTTCTCCAAATAAATACATTATAATACCGCCTTCAGTGTTACCAACTGATTACGACCTTCAAGAAATGATCATATATTTTTTTTAATCTGACAACGCATCTGAGACTCTAAAGTCGATGTCAACGGACGGTGGTGGAATACTTACCACCAGATAACCCACCTGCTTCAGTTGTCTGCTCTGTGATAAAAATGTGAAAAAAATTTCTTTGTTCTATGGTGTCACTGAAAACCAGTGTGTGTTATCGATAGATAGAACAATAAAAACTGAGCTGACTCCTTTTTCAAGATACTCCTGCCACACATCTCCTCCTAATAAATTTGTTTTTTTTTTTATTTAGTTGTCATTTTATATTTTATCATTTGCAAGTTTTTGTGTGGATCTTGAAATATATATTTTTTTTCTTTCATATCAATTGCAGGTGACTGATGAGCTGTGGATTCTCCAGCTGTTCGAGCAATGGTACGGTGTCCAGATGAACCTGATCGGGAACTGGCTCCAGGAGAGGCCAGCGTTACACCCGCAGCAAGTCGCCTGCTTGTCTATTGTTGTAAAGGTATTTGTCGATGAAATCTACAGCTACGTAACAATGTCTGTTAGGCGGTACGAAGTTCGCGAGGACAGCTAGTATAAATAAATTTTTCGAACTCAAACTTATTTATTCCATAAAAAATAATACAAAACACGTTAAACTATAGTAAAACTTAAAACTAGGTAATTTTATTAGTTTTAACGTTAAAACTCCAATTTTCAGTGGTTTTTGCCCCTACTGTTTGACATCTAATATGACAGTCAAGAAAAAAAATTAAAACTAACTCATAAAAAAACTTAAATAATTATTTTCGTACCTGTTTAAATCTCTACAAGGTAAATCTTCGCCTCCATGGTTCAAAACGGTATGTAAATAATTTTAGGTATTACAGTCACATTATGGTCGTTTTGATGCGTTTCAGAAAATGTACAGTGATTTCGAGCTGCAAGGTGTGATAGATGACAAGCTCAACTCGAAGGTTTACCAAGCTGTGGCTTCAAGGATGCATACGGAGGAGGCCACATGCAGCTTGATCCTTGCGCAACAGGATGCCAGGTTAGTTTTCTGATAATCAGAGTTACTGCGTATGTAGCCTTGCGGTCGCCGTAAGAGCATACGTCCCGGGTTAGATTTCCAGGTTGGTCATTAAGTGCTTCTCGCTTTTAAAAGTGTGGAAATGATTGGTGATCAGAGTTTGAGCACTTGAGGGATGTTTGACGCCCGTAAGTAGGATGGTTGATAACATAAAAATTGGTGGAAGTTTGAAACCTGTGCAGAGGGCACGCACGAAAACTAAACAGTTTGACTAAAAATTCATCCCGCGGACTCCTCCTATGTTGAGCATGGGAAGGATGCACAAGCGGGACGAGGAAGGGGTCCGTTTGGCTTGACCGCCGGGCTCGCGGCAGTTCGCTATCGCGATCCCGTGGGCCCCATTATGGCGGCTTGAGGGGTGAGGGGATTTTTTTTTGGTAGTCACAGGTAGCTCAATTTGTTTGCTACTCTGGCTGGTGACTTGTTAAAAAATGAACAGGGAAACAGGGAAAATCAGTGAGTTATCAGAACACTATAGATAAAATAACACGACTAAGACTCGAAATACACTTCTTTTTTTTGGTAATTATAAGTGCATATCAACTGGGAGTTTGTCTGATCGGTCAAATAGGTGCCCGGGACGCACCTATTTGACCGATCAGACAAGCAAGTAGCTTTGAGCATTTTGTTAACTCTTACGCCATACTCAATATCCCACGCGTGAATAAACTAGAAAATATACACAGATTTTTGATACAATTCAGAAAACATCAAATTTTGGTCTTTAAATAAAATAAAACTTGTAAAATGTTCTTCTTTAAATTAAAATACTTCAAATCACGAGGCATGAGGAGATGGAAGCTTTCATTAATTATTTCTTATTTTTGTGGTTTCTTTGTAAGGTGATAAATGAAACTTTACTGTTTAAAAAAAGGATTCTAACATTTTGGAACCAAGATTATAAAGAAAGTTTATATATATATTTCTAATCGATATATTTATAAACAACAAGTAGGTAGTTAGCTCCAAAAACTGCATAAAAATCAGTACGTCGTTTTGCATACTGAAGCGCCTTAATACAAAAGAAATCCATGAAGTATATTTTCTAGCGGTGGCGATGAAGGATCGGAGGATGGAACAAAGGCTGGAAAGTCAAAACTGGAATCCCTCACGGAGGAGGCTAAGCTTGGAAATGTATCTGCAGTAGTTGGAAAGGTAAAATATATAGATAAGATGAAAATATAAAATAAAATAGTAAAAGAATATGATGCTGCCGACATTAAGACCGATCTTAATCATTGTGATAAATATTTTAATATTATATATTTCAGTTCAGCAAAACTGCTAAAGCGCCAATTTCTAAATAGAGAAATACAGAATTTATTTTATTTGCAGAGGTAGATAGAAGATATAATTTTAACAACGTTATACATAAAAAAAAAAAAAAAATTAGGTGAAGAATATCAATAATTTGATATTTATATTATATGCCCTCTAGCGAGAGATTTAGGCATTAAGATTAGATTCCTACTTCATAAAATTGGCAAACTTAGTTAAAAATTTTAAAACCGCGCCATCTTTTATTCAATAGAAGAGTTTATGTGATATTCAATAATGTTAGCAATCTACTTAAATAATAATATACTTTTTTTCATTTTTAAGAAATGAAATAATGTCAATAATTTTTTTGGTATATTACTATATACCTTAATAGTTAATACCTATATTGATTCATGGTATTGGAATTATAATATTATGTCAACTATTAGTATGTGATTCTTTATCAATAGATGGCATTAGTGTTATTTTTAAATGCACTAGGAATTAGGATGTCCATAAAGAAAAATATATTTTTTATATTGTTGTTTTCAGGTTGGCAACATGTTTGGACGCGGTATCGGCGAGCTGTCTACCAAGTTAGGAGGTGCTTCATCCTGGTTTTAGCGCAATAATTTACGAAATATCATCTGTTTTATTTTTTCCCTTGGTTTATGTGACGTAAGATGAGTGTCGAGGCATTTTTGATGGATTAGGTTTTGAAGAGGTCGTACTTTGACTTTCATTGTGATGTCAAAATTTTAGCATTCATTTGCAATCTACTTTAAGACGCACTGTCCGTTCTCTTAAAAACAACAACTGCCTTTAGATATGTATATCGCAGACGTTACAGAATTTACCGTAGACCACCATGGTGGCACCTTAGATGGTTTATTGGGTTTAGCACTAGAGATTCCGAAGCCTTCGAAGAATTCGAAGCCTGGGGCAACAAGATTTAAATAAATCCAGTCGAAAAAGAACATAAGGCCACACCTGTTTACTTGAAAAACAATAATTAATCTGTGTAACAAACACAGATGTGTATTTGCACTAGAAGACAATAAACACTAGGATTTACTATTGGAGATGATTCGCGAAAATAATATTTCAGGAGTTCACCAATTCATAAAAAATTGGTGAATTTTACATTCCAATTAACATTTTGAAATTCCTGTAATGTAACCCCGATGTTCATTGGATAGTGCGCCTAAACTAATGCGCCATTTTAAAGAGTATTCCACAAAAAATGGCGTAAAATTATAATAAGATATCTTAGCTTAGTTTAGTATTAATGTAGATTTTATTTTATAAAAAGCTTTATGTACAGTTATAGAATTCATTTGAAGCAAATAATAATTACATTATAAGGGTAGTATTTGATAACACAATAATAATTATTAAAAATATTTAGATGTGGAAACATTATTTAAAACGTGTAACACTGCAGTGCTAATAATAATAATACATATCGCTTTGTGCAAAATAATGTTTGTGTTGTAATCCATGACATAATATAATAAAAGGAATTTACGATAAGATTGTAGTAACAAAAAAATTGGGTCGGTGACGCGAATGATTGATAACATTTTTTTTCCTTTTACTCTCCGAATTTTTGTCTACCCTTAACATATTTTAAACCGTAATATTTTGTTTCGTAATAATATAAATATATCATTATTATATATTTTATGGCAATAAAACTATAAGTGTTCTTGCTCAGTGATAGATGTAGCGAAAAAAGTTTTTAATTAGGTAATCAAAATACAGTTTTCAATGCTTACATTTCTAATCTATAAATCAATATTTTTCTAAAGTAAGTATGTAATTTTCCTAAAATTCTTTTATTACTCCTAGGCTCTAGCTTTATAACTCTTATGAAATTTTAAATTTCGTGTACTTTTAAAAAGTAAAATCATAAATTGGCGCCAAATGTCAAACGTCAGACAATAGTAAAATGTTGCCATTTCAAAAAATTGTCGTTTAATCGGCAGAAATTTTACTTTTGAAAAATATACGGAACTGTTACGTTTTGCTCTAGCATAAATCTTTATAGTTTAAAGACTCTCTATTCATAAAGATCTATTTTATAATGGATCAAACTTTAGTGGTCAGTTCAGTAACATCAAATATACTTATTACTAATATAATAACATTGAAATTTGTTAAAAACTATTCTTCTACGCTATTAAAGTTACAAATTTTGAATGATTAGCGACAAATTTTAAGGATATTAGATAAAATATAGTCTTTAAAATAGCGACTAGAGACGCTGACTCGCCTTAAAAATATCTAATTTGAGATGGCTCATGAGGTTTATGTATGATTCATATCATTTCATTAAACCCACGACGTTACTCGTTTGGTTTCTTCATACAAAATATTACCGTATAGTATATTATACACTAATGATTATCAAATTTAATTGTTGTCTTGTTAAAATAAAAAAAAACTATAAACAGACATAAGATTGGTTTAGGTGTATCTCGATTTTATTAATTAATTGTCACTTAGGACCAATGTATTTTTGATATACCCAGAAATAGCTTATTGAAAGCAACTCACGGAAATATTTTATAACTATATTCACAACATTATATTTAATACTCACGTTTATGCATTCACCCTTCACTTACTTCACTTATTTCACATCGCTATTCACTTCAACCTCCACCTTTGGATACTTCTTTTATAATACTTACACAAAGTTATGTACTTACAAGTTACAAGATATATAAAATTTCATTGTTTGTTTTTAAATCGATGATAAATAACTTTTTTATATAGTGAATTATATTTTGTATTTTTTTTTTTAATAAAAGAAATGTATGCTTTCCTGAAACTTACTGTTACGTATTGTTATCCTCCTTGTCGTTAATAATAGCACTAATTGAATATAAAAGTCGCAAATTCAAATATTCGAACTCTAAATTAAATTCTTAAGTGAAATGTACTGTTATGCTTTTATTTATTTAAATTAAGATTTATGTTGTTTGAAATCATATTTCATTTTATCATCATCATTCGAGTACTGAGCTCAATGGAAAACGTCTAAAATAAGTGCATTATGAGCCGACTGAATTGATAACAGAATAAGCTTGTATTTGTGTGACATCTCTCGTGACTCGCGATGTTTAAGAAATAATACATATAAGAACAAGTAATATTTGTGTGTCGAATTTTTTTTTTTACTAGTTAACAACTTTACGAATGAGTAGAATTGGAACAACAAAACCATCGCGAGTACAAAGATACAATAAATTATTTACAATAAAATGTTTACTGTTACAGGTTTTTTATTTATTCCACCTTCCCCCAAACACATTTAAACGCGACAGTAAAATAAACTCAAAATTTTGCCCTTCAAGAACTAATTTCACTTCTACATTTTTCTATGAATAAAATAATTATAATATACTTTAGAATAATAAAAAATCAAATCGAGAAAACTTTATACTGGAGAGTGCGCGAATACATTTACTAACGCTTACGACCGAAATCGTGCCAACAAGCATTTTTAAATACACATATTTTGTCCTATTTTTAGTTACAGCTAATAATAATAAAAGGTAGGTAACGTGAACCTCTCCGATCTCGCACTCAGTTGTTGGCAAAGAAATTCGTCAACAGCCGCTACAAAGTCGGGACATTTGAGAAAATTTATGGCAACACGAAAATAGAACGAAAAACAGTTTCCAAATTAAACCTTTACTTACAAGACATTTATATGCGATTAAACAAGTGATTTTAAATTTTCCAAAACATTTTGAAAATTAAACATAAATGCCGAGGTAATTTAGTATCGCAATCTGGCATCCCCGTAGTGTTTGACAGATCACACACGCAGTGCAGTGGTGTAGAAAGTGAGCGTGTGTTGTGTTTACGAATAAATTATTTAATGTTTTAGTGAATAACAGAAACGTAAGTATTTTTGAATTGACTTATCCTTATTTTAAGATAATTAACTGTTCGTTAAGCAATTGCGTCGATTTAAAAAAGGTTTTATATAATTTCCTCCGGCGAATTCCCGGAACCATCTGATAAGTAGGTCTGGAAAACAAAATAAAAAATGTTAAAAGCTTCATCATCTGTTGCAATGGTTGCATTCCAATTGCATTGCGTCGACTCTCGTGATTAAATTGGTATTTGGGCGCGAAATGATCATACAAAAAAAGTTTTAAATTGTGATTTGTTCTTAAAATAGACGAAAGTATTTGGGTAGAGTAAAGGCGAAAATATTTCTATTTGTTAGTAGGTGAAGGTTAGATTCCTACCTGAAATTCTAGATTTTTTACCTTCGCCTAATTAGGTACCTATTTAAAATTTAAAAATAATATTTGTGTGTCTTTGTTTTTTTTTACGACGCGTTACGAAACGAACTTAAATTTTCGGGACTTTTATACTATATTGATAAGGGAATATTAAATTTAATATATAGATAAATCCGATAGTTTATGGACCTGCTACGACGAACGGAAAAGTATGTACATATTTAGATTTTTTAAAGTTCTTGTAAAGTTGATCAATTTACATAATATGTAATTTATTTTTTAATATAGGACCTAGCACCTTTAATAGTAATTTATTTCAACTATGTAGTATTAGAATCTAAGTTTGCTTTACTGAGTAGGAATCGCGTATGTATTATTCCAATAAGAAATTCGGTTTTTGCACACAACAAGAAATATTATAAATGCAAAGATTGGGTGCACTTCCGAAAAGTAGATACAGAATTTTGTCTAGAAATTTGGCCCGAACATTCCATTTGACTATCTAAGAGTCCCCTCACAAGGATATTTGGCGACACGCAATTTTCGAAATATTGATTTTTTTTAATACGGTGGGTAAATCTTTCGAACCAGGGCTGCAGCCTCAAAGTGGTCCAATTTATTTTTTAATGCTTTTTATCACTATTAGATGGTATCCCATGGAATATTATGCGCCATAAAACCCCATAGAAAAAAAAACAATAACCGACTTGTCGACTTGCCCCTATTCCAAAAAACAATGAGGATCAGTAACGTTATAGCAAATTCAATGAAATTATCCACGTTATTCTTTATGACATAAGAATGATATATCTTTTTGAATTATCCAAATCGGACCATTACTTACGAAGATATTAAGTAATAAACTTATGTAGTTCCTGCCGCGAAAAGTAAATATACGCGGGAATTCTCGATTTAACGAAGCTGTTAGAATGTAATTTTGTGATATTTTAATTATAAAACATACATAAATAATATGAGTACTAATAAATTAGACGCTGGTTTTGTGCAAGCTCAATCAGATAACCTTACAAAAGTAGATTATTTCATGGTAGGTATTTGACTACCTAGAATGATTTCTAAGTTCACTAGCGCTGAAATCCGTGGTTGGGGTACCTCAAAGGTACGGGTGCTGCTTATTATTTACGAACGTAGGTACTTATTAGTAAAATATTGTTATTCACTCTTTGCTTTTTACCCGAGTACGTCCCTGTGTCATTTGTTTTGACTCTGGAATATTACCTACATAGAAATGGAAATAGGTAGGTACGAACGTAAGTATGTTTATCCACAAAACTCAGGAAAATTAAGTAGTTACGTTTTTATTGGTTTTTTATATTATTTTATAAAAAATATTAATATAGCAGGCTTAAAATAAGATAATACTTAGGTACACTACACGTAATAGTAGGTATCAACTTATTTTCAAATCAACTAAATAATAGTTATAGGTTATGTAGGTACGTAAATCGAAACTATCTTCACACCAATGTCTTGTAGCCTGGGCAGAGGGTAGAGTTTTATCATAGGTATCTTCTTACAACGGAATACCATTTTTACGAAGTTTTGGGTTTTTCGGCACGTTAAAAAGTAGTTTTTCTGGCGTTTTAATAGAAGTGTTTGTACATTTCGGAACTATACAATATTTACACATAGTTTAAAGGTGAATTAAACACAAATCGGACACAAACTTAATGTTTTAGTCACAATTAACCAAAGAATATACTGCGCGCCATACGGCTAACAGGCGGCGACCGTCACAGTGACGTCATAGCAACCGCGGCGGCCACTCAGTGAACTTCGCTAGTAATTTGGTCATAACTTCGTCAATTATTATCGTAGAACAAAACTTTTTGCACTGTAGTTAAGGATTTCTTAGCTCTTTAAATCTGCATTCTCAACTAAAAACGTTACGGATCCTAATTGACGACAAATACTTTCTTACAATAATTCGTTCTTAGGCCTCAGATCTGTTTAAACTAAAATAACGGTTAAGTATATAACAATAGCATTACGGCCTCAAATAGCATTATAATTTGTCACTATCACCGGGAGATAGCTAAGTAGCCTCGAGATAAACTTACACCATTAGTTGGAAATGTGACATTCTCCAGATAACTCCCGATAGGTGCACTGAGCGCTTAGCAGTAATCTATACAATGTTATAATAAATTGTTGTTTTGTAAACAGTAATAGGTATATAGGAAATAGTTTATCGATTTGTGGAGATAGGAAGGTGTAGTCTTCCTCAAACCTAAAGGGAGGATCGTCGACCAGTCGAACCACTGACTGGCCGGCCCTAAGGCCAGTGGTTGAAGTCGAGATATTGTATATATATTCAGTGCGAGAATTACCATACACGACGGGCTCGTTGGCGCGTTCGGTACAACACCTGCCGTGCGCATAGATGGGTCGTTTGTTCGAATCTCACGGGGACAACATTTTTATAATTTTCTGTAAGCATGTCTTCCCCACGTCTGGTAACTTCGGGCATTGAGCGGGTGGGAGGAATATCGAAATTCCGATCGGGTAACGAACAACCGTTCATAGATGAAAAACCCGTAGAGTGCATATTGCTCGTTTCGGTTTCAGTCTATGGATTTCCGAATGCTCGAAGTAAAAAAGTAGGTCGACAGCGCATCATTCTTTTTATGGTTGCATTAATAGGTCAAGCCGGGCTTTTGGGCTTGTATGATAGTTCCGTCACTGTATATACTCAGCGCTCGGAAACAATTAGATATCGCGATTCAGGATTAGATGTCTTCGTATTGATTGTAGTCGCAGATTATAGACATTGCTATAGATTGATTCTAGAAAAACGTATGGAATTCTCTACCTGGGTTTGTCTTTCCCGATTCTTACAATCTTGACGTCTTCAAAGCCAGAGTGAATAGGCTACTTCTTTTTTTTTTATTTTTTTTTTTATGTCAGATATCGACAGACGAGCATGAGGTTCACTTGATGGTAGGTGATACCTCAGCCACAGAACATCAGTCAATGATGCGCTGTCGACCTAATAAACACTTCTAAATAAGTATGCTGCCATTTATGTAGATCGCATCCGCGCTTACCATCAGACAGGATTGCGGTCAAAAGTTTACTTATTCTTCATTAAAAAAAAAGGTGAGTTCTTTTGGTATTTTGGTTTTTTCTTGGTGTAAAGATGTACTCCACATTGCACCCGTGCGAAACCGGGGCACGTGAACAGTTATACTTACAGAAGACGATATATACAACCATTCACAAAATAAAAAGTACACTTACTACACTGACTGCTAATTACTCATCACAAATGACCTTAACCCGTTTTTCTCATTCTTATATTTTCAAATGCTTATTAATATTCCAAATATTCTGCCAAACACATCTGCCAAGTATTTCTCACCTACCTGACGTTGTCGAAATGCGCTTGTCAGTGTGTATCACGTCTAATTTTAGGGGAATACCCCACATTCTTTCGGGAAAATGCACTTTAGAAACTTCGTTCATTCATGCCTCGATAAGTAGATTTACATATGTAGATATATTAAAAAAAAAAACATGTTGTCAAAACCCCATTATTGTCTAATTAGATCAGTCATTATTACTATAGCTTTTTTAGATCAGTTATAGCTTTTTTTGAAGTCTGTTAAAAAGTAGGTCGACAGCGCATCATTGACAGATGTTCTGTGTCTGAGGTATCACCTACCATCAAGTGAACCTCATGCTTGTCTGTCGATTACCACTGGGGTTACTTCACTATACAGGTGGGAAAGAACCAATGGGCCCTGGAGGGAAACCACTGAATATTTAAGATAAATTATTTTACTTAAAGGAAACATTCCTTTATTTTTAAAATGAAACAAAACTGCATTCAAAGATTTTCTAGTTGCATTTAAAGATTTGCTTGTCTCACCCGGAAATCGAACCAACTAAAAGTTAAAAATTTAAGCTTTCGCTATTTCAATCCAAGTTGATTCTTTCCACTCTGTATACACTTACCTCACTAAATTTTAGGGGTTACCAAAGAAAAGACAGGTAACGAAATCACGTCCTCTTATTAAATCCTATATCAGACTTAATGACTCATGTATAAGGTACAAGGTTCCCTTCCTAACGAGACGAAAGTAAATATTGATTACAATGCATGTTTACCGACCTAATTCAATCATTACCAATCGAGCCAATTGTCTCTACTGACTGGATATGTATTGAGAGTCATACGTCAATCCGTAGTGAGCCCATAAAAATCAGGGCATTTAAGGGACGTTATTTTAAATAAAAACATACATACATACACAACATCAGATCGGAGAGGTTCTTCAAAAAGGTCAGGTCAAAAGTAGGTACTCAAAACCGTCGAGTGTGTATGAAAGCATTGATGAAAGTAGAGGAAGCGAAAGTGGTATGCAAGGATCGAAGCATGTGGAATTCCGTGATCTCTGCTACCCCAAGAAAGAGGCGTGATGTACGTATATATTAGCTTCACACGGGTGCATTGTAGATTTTTTGTTATACACAAAAATATCTATGTTACTCGCTGATAATGTAGCTTTCTATTGGTGAAAGAATTTTTAAAATCGATCCAGTAGGTTTTGAGTTAATTCGTTACAAACATACAAATATTTCCTCTTTATAAATTAGTATAGATATAAACGAAACAGAATGTGGGAGCCAAGTAAGTATTGAAAAAAAAATTCATTGAAAATGAAGTAAAAAGTATATAAAATAGTTAAGTGTGTAAAACCAAATCCCAAAAAGTTCAAATTGACACAATGAACTTATTTAAATAAAATAACTTTTACCGTACAAATACTCAAAAAATCAAAATCAAAAGTTTTTTATTTCAAATAGGCCTTTGCAGGCTCTTATGAAACGTCTAGTTGCACGGTTCCAAAAAGTGGGTCTCATGGAGAAGAACCGGCAAGAAACTCCATGGACACTCCATGGATACTCGAACTGATATATGCCGTATTTCACCTCAAATTAAACAAGTGGATACTTTGTATCAGAAATTTTTCAAGCTTTATATTACCGTATATCACGCAGTGAAAGCTAGTAGTGCCGTTTTATAAAAACTAGTTTAATGAAATCTTAGCATTTATTTATACACGCCTTTATTTAGCGTTGGTATATTGTGGAGTAAAAGGCGATGTAGTGGCAAGAATTGAATAAGGCATGTTGAGTTGGTTTGGGCACGTAGAGAGGATGGTTGAAAGTAGGGAAACGAAAAAGATTTATGAATTTATTGTGGATGGAAGAGGCGGGTATGGTCGACATAGGCGAACGTACCTCGATCAGATCGGAGACGTTCTTCAAAAGGGTCGGCCAAGCTTGAAACCGACGAGCGTGTATGAAAGCATTTATGGAAGAAGTAGAAGGAAAAGTGATATGCAAAGATCGAAGCATACGAAATTCCATGATCTCTGAATGGGGTATATGGGAAAGTGGCGTAATGTATGTGTAAGTATGATATATTTAAACGAACCTACTTGTTACCCTTATATTAAGGGTAACAAGTAGGTTCAAGGGGGCCAAAGGAACTCAACCATCTATTAGTCCCTATAGCCCATTGGGCTTTGGCTTGGACGATTATTTTCGTCATTTTTTTCTCTTCTAAACAACCTCTATCTCCTTTAGGTATTGCTCCACGCAATCCCTCCATCGCAGCTTTGCTTTTCAAGACTTCTTGTCCTTTTAACAAGCGAAGGAGAGTTCTTGTTTCCTCCATACGCACAACATAACCATCCCATCGGAGTCTTCGAAGATGATTTTGACTTCGAGAGTGCATCTTTAATTTTTTTTAAACAATGTACTGCCCTGATTTGCATTCGCTGAGCGAGACTTGAGTAAGCTTTTTTGAAACTGGTTAACTATGTATTATTTTATAGGTTTTAACAAAAAATCGTCTGCGATTTATTTCGCGTGCAACTCGAAACTACTTAGCAGAGTTTTAAAAATCCTTCTTTATTGCATGCCTGAAAGGTATTGAGTCAATTTGACATTTTCTAAAATATACAGATTAAAAATGGAATAATTCATTTAACTATCTAATCACGTTAACTTATTCATGTAATCTGATTCCAAATTACATTAAAATTAAAGCTAAACAAAAATTTTTGCGATCACAAAGCGTGAAGACAGTTAGGTTTTAAAAAAATAACCCAGAATGAATCACAAGAACTCGCGCGTGTGCCAAATCAAAATATAACACGTCAAATGTAAACAACGCCTTGCCAGTGTCCAATTTATTCAAATATAATGAAGGTATATGAAATACATAACGCCCGCGGATTTGCCCATGTGGATTTTTCCAAGGATAAAAAAAAGTCTGGTCAGGAAATGGATTTTTTATAGAACGGCAACGCACCTGCAAGCTTTCTGGTGTTGCGGATGTCTATAGGCGGCGGTGATCACTTACTATCACGTGAGTCACTTGCTCACTATGCCATAAAAAAAATCCCCAATCCAAAAGTGGGACTTTTTTAATTGGGGAAATCCACTTCGAGACCACCGCGCGGGGCAAGATATAGTGACGCCGGGAATGGGGGGGCCGGAAAGTCCATTGCCCCCTATAACCAATAAACCCCTAAGGCACATCGCGGGTTCACGAGAGGCCTTAAACTCCGCGAGGTCAGGTCCCCTTACTCAAAATGCGCCGATGCCATATAAAATGTATGCAATGTCATGTAGCTTGATCTGTACTAATATTATAAAGATGAAAGATTTGTTTGTTTGTTACGATTGAACTCAAAAACTACTCGACCGATTTTAAAAATTCTTTCAGCTGTAGAAAGCGAGTAACATAGGCTATTTTTTTTCTGTATAGTACATCTACATTGCACCCGTGCGAAGCCTATATAAATATAACATGGCAATTGACATAAATATAATTAAAAACAACATGTTTATTACTATTCTTTTTGTTATGTATAACTCCTGGAAATCCAATTTAAAAATTTACCCATAAACAAACTCATGTTTACATTTTTAATTATTACAGTATGGGCTTACCACAGTCAATCTGAGACATTCCATCGCCTTTAAAAGAGTTCTTTTGTGCCTCAAAGAGCATCGAAATTGCTGCATTTAACTCAAACCTTTTTCAGTTTTTATAATTTACAACTACATTGTAATATCATCCGTCTGTACGAGTGAGTTAAACGTGCCTTTGTTATGCTATTGTGATAACCATAACTCTTTGTGTGGTCTTTGTTTTGCCTCTGAACACTTGGTGTTTTTAAGCATTACTTTTATAATATTTAAGTACCTTTGAGATTTTTTTTACGTTACATATCGACAGACGAGCATGATACCTCAGTCACAGAACATCAGTCAATGATGCGCTGTCGAAATTTTACTTCGAGCATTCGGAAATTCATAGACTGAAACCGAATCGCACAATGTGCACTTCACGGTTTTTCCATCTATGAACTATGGTTCGTTACCCGGTCGGAATTTCGATATTCCTCCCACCCGATCAATGCAAAAGTGTGTGTGTGTGAATTCCCGAGTCACCTATTGGGGTATGGAGCCGACCCATGTCTGTGTTTAAATCTCTGTTCATTTTTCTTTATAGTAAAGGCGATTCTTCTGTGCCCTGCCCGACCGATTTTTTTTTTATTTTGATTTCTGGCAATCGAATCTAGAACCTCCAGTGCTAAATGCTTAGAGCCGAGCCATGGAGGCGACATGACAGTGTAATCGGTTAGTGATTAATAGGTTCTCTGTCAATAACTCTCATAAAAAAAATCGGACTTTGGCTAGAAATAAAAAAATATTTGTGCATATTAGTGACGTAGTATTAAGTATTAATACATAGCTTCATTAATTTCTAAGACGAAAAAGATACAGTATGAGACAATCACTAATCACTTTGTAATATTTATGGTCCAATACAGATCAACAACGTATGAAATTATTAGTAAAAAATAATATAATTTATTTTAAATATAAACTACAAAATTTCAGTAACTCACCAAGCACCAAACTACAGTAGGAGGAGAATGATATCTTTTCTATATTTACCACTACTGATCATTCTACACCTACAAATTCACGTTCATTAGATGAAATCAGAATATATATCTATACTATGTATTAAAATTATACACAGGAAAGATTTATTTGTTTGTTACGATTTAACTCAAAAACCACTAAACTGATTTTTAAAATTATTTCGCCAATAGAAAGCTACATTATCAGCGAGTAACATTTTTTTTTTTGTATAGTACCTACGTCTATATTGCACCCATGCGAAGCCGGGGCGGATCGCTAGCCTATACTAATATTATAAAGAGGAAGATTTGTATATCTGTATATTATGAATAAACTCAAAAACTACTGGACCGATCTTAAAAAATCTTTCGCTAATAGAAAGCTACATTATCAGCGAGTAACATAGTGTGTATAGTATATCTATATTGCACCCGTGCGAAGCCGGGGCGGATAGATAGTCACCAATAAATTCAGTGACACTCCATTAGTAATTATGATGAATATGCCTTCATACATTCGTACTCCATATTACCGTCAAAAAAACAATCAATCATCTTCAATGTGGTTTTAACTATCTGGCAAATAATAGTATTCAAATAGCCGTACTGCAACCAGGAAACGTTAGGATATGAGCCAACGAAGCATTGTGACATAACCGTTGGCGCTAAAATTAGCAAATCGATGCTCCGGCGCATCTTGCAGGTGAGATGGGTCGCCGCAAGTGAATTTAATCACTGCAATCTGGGTAATATGGTGTATAATTAAGTGAATAATGTAATAATTTGGTAAAATCAAATCGCATCTTTAAAAACAAACTTTTACTAAACGAAATTCTACAAGAATCGAACTTTGATAGTTCGCTACCTGACAGGATCCTTGCAATGTCGTAGTTCCCCTTGAATGATGGATGTTTTCCTATAATATATGGTTATCAAATAATTATAAGTGTATGTGAAACCGCCATTTTGGCCTAAATGTGTTAAAACCAGCAAGGCATTAGTGATAACTCCATTTCAATTAGAGACAAATTAAAATGTCTAAGTCAGTCAGAGCTTTTTTTGAAGGCGTTGGCGCGTTCGGTAGAACATCTGCCGTGCGCATCGATGGGTCGTGGGTTGGAATCCCAATGGATATGTTTATAATTTTCTGTAAACATGTCCCCCGTCTGGTAACTTCGGGCGGCTTCTGGGAGGAATATTGAAAATCTGACCGGGTAACGAACCACCGTTCATAGAGATGTAAAAACCGTGAAGTGCATATTGCGCGTTTCAGTTAGACTGAAACTAACCGATAGAGGATTTCCGCTCGAAGTATATAGTAGGTCGTTAGCGCATCATTGACTGATGTTCTGTGGCTGAGGTATCATCTACCATCAAGTGAACCTCATGCTCGTCTGTCGATATCTCACATAAAAAAGCTAAGAAGAATGCTCTTCTGGACTATTTAGGAAAAATGAGGCTATGCACAAACAGCATTCATATTCATCTAATATATAAAATTCTCGTGTCACAGTTTTCGTTGCCATACTCCTCCGAAACGGCTTGACCGATTTTGATGAAATTTTTTGTGCTTATCCGGTATCTATGAGAATCGGCCAACATCTATTTTATAAATTTTTTTTTTTAATTTTTGTTTTTTTGTTTTTATTTTTTTATATAATACCACAGTATTAAAAAATACATACAACTGCTGCTTTTTTTTTCAAAAAATCTTGACCCGTGCGAAGCCGGGGCGGGTCGCTAGTTTACATGTATATATATATGTATTTGTATGTAACATAAGTTCTTACTATTTCACACTCCGACAAGCGTCAAGCTAATTACGATGTAGCCGTATTAATCGAGATTGGATTGCAAGGCATGCAAAATATGATGTTACCGAAGCAATTCTAGCTCTAAATATTTTGACAGGTCATCTTTATCCTGAGATTAAATATAGCCGGGGCGTATTGCCAAATGGCAGGTGAAAACATCATAGTTATTCCGGCAGCCGTGATTTAATTACACTGGATCCTTTGAACTGCTACTCAGATTTTGGGTTAGTGGGAACGGAATAAATTTATTGTTATGGACAGTTTATTGGCTGGGGAAAGTGTTTTGGTATTGAGGAAGCTCTCGCTTTCAGTGAAGTGAAGAAAAGGTGTTGCACACTCCAATAATAAATAATAATACTTGCTATTGTAATATTATGTTAATGTGTATGAATTTATAATATTGCATGTGTTGCATTTCTCAACATGTATTATATCACTTTTATGATTCCAGGTATGTTGAGGTGGTTTGGGCATGTAGAAAGGATGGATGAAAGTAGGGAAACGAAAAAGATTTATGAAACTGGTGTGAGTGGGAGAGTCGGGAGTGGTCGACCTAGGCGAACGTACCTCGATCAGATCGGGGACGTTCTGCAAAAGGGCTAGATCAAAAGTACTCGTAACCGTCGAGTGTGTATGAAAGCATTGATGAAAGTAGAAGAAGCGAAAGTGGTATGTAAGGATCGGAGCATATGGAATTCCGCTTGATCTCTGCCTACCCCAATGGGAAAGAGGCGTGATATATATGTATGTATGTATGATTCCAGTTGCTTTCACGGGCCTTTTAATTTCTGAAGCTTTTAAGGGTTAGTTGGAGTTAAATGGACCTTTAACCAGTCTTAAATTCTTAAGATTAAACCGTGTCTGCCAAAATTTTAAGTTTTTTTTTATATGTCAGATATCGACAGACGAGCATGAGGCTCACTTGATGGTAGGACCTCAGCCACAGAACATCAATGATGCGCTGTCGAACTAATTTTTACTTCGAGCATTCGGAAATCCCGTAATAATTATAAGGTAAACACCATAATTGGTAAAAATATTTTCAAATAAATTAATTTTCGGTGAATGCCTGCTTACCTACGGAGATGTTAGAAAAGGTTGACTGAACGCAAAATACAATGCTGAAACCGGTTAATTTTTTATTTTCCAAAATACGTGTCTGACTGAGATACCACGATATTAATTTTAAAGAGTAATACACACTAAATTTACCACTGTAATGTAATAATTTATTATACCGGTATAACTCCTATAGTAAATTAACCGGTATTCAGTCCCTGTTTTAAAGGCAGACAACGCATCTGCAGCCCTTTGCAGCACATGATGAGTCATGTCGGTCGAAGACTTCTACCTGCCGTTCTTCGAATCTTTATTCGCATTAGCAGTGAAATGCTAAAACTTGTTCCCAATAAACCAGCACCTCTCATGAGTCACAGCCTCTCATCTAGTCCGTAAATAATTCCATTATTAAATAACTGTATCATAATTTGAAAAATAACACGTTACGAGAACGCAAATTAATGGAAGCGATGCGATTATTCCAATTTATGCGAAAGCGTGAAGATGCGCAATTTACCAGTCTAGTTTTTGCGACAATATCTATGCAAGTATTTCTGTTAATTTCCGTCAGCGAGCATTCATGTTAATTACCGTTCTGCGACTTTCCGCTAGTGGTTAAGCAACGCGTGGTGTGGTGTATACCTGGATGGGTATACTGCTGCCGATTAGGTCATTCGTAAAGGAAAATCATTACGGGGTTGCCACTCGTAATTTGTCATAAAGTATAGTACTTTATTTCAGACAATCATACTTTATGAGAACATAAAGTAAGTATTTTTGACATTTTAATGTTTTACCATTTATTAAGGACAATAAAAGTTTTAAGCGATTTATTTTAAACGTTATGTGAGTGACAAAAACACCAGAGTGACGAGGTACCTACCTTGTTACTCTATGATAGATTTAAAATATATTTTATTTACCTCAAAATATTGTAAATGGTTGACTGCTTCAAAACATTAAAAAAACATTATATCCGAAGAGTTAAAACCTCTCAGAAAATCATAGCAATTTGAAAAGAGCATCTTTAAACTTGATAAAATATGAATAGTTGTATGAACTTACACAGAAGTAATCTTAAGTCACAAATATTCATTTGTTGTCACTAAACAAAACATAATAATCTATCTATGTAAACAGTAACTCGAATAAGAATAAGAAACATTTATTCAATTCCACACACACATTTACATAACATTCTTAATATTTACGCTACATTCTTAATTATTACACTCTTAATCCTACACTAAATATGCTGTGTGGCGAATGAAAAGGCCAATGCTCAGCTTGTGCTGTAAACCAGTACTGGCTACAGCGCTGATTTTCAGCATCTGCCTGGGTAACTGTTTGTGTGCCAGTAAACACAAAAAAGAATTTAAAAAGAAAAGAAAAAAAGAATCATTAAAAAAAACTAAATTAAATACAATTATATGCCCGTTATCTTAAATATTAATGAATTTTTCACATACATTTTGAGGTTATGTGAAAAAAGTGTAAATACAAAAGTTGTAGATCTTTTTATTACCTACAACTTTGCTATTTGACTTTTTTCCATAGGACTTGTAGTTTTGCCGGAAAACGAGATAAACCGTTTTTTACCCTTAACCCCCCCCACCCCCCCACTTCCACTTCCCAAACTCGGATCGACCGTAATTTATTTTTCCTTTCACTTTGATCATATTCCCCTCCTTTTCTAATGGGTTTCATCCTACTGTAATTTTTTTTCAATTTTTACCATTTTTAAAGGCTTCGGCACTGGTCTATATACGTGAGATATTATAAATAAAATAAATACTAAATTACTTAAAACAGTAAACTTTATAAAGAAAATTGAATAAAGTGGCAACCCTAGCTTTAAGGCAAGCGGTATCCAGGCCGATAGTGACACCTGTTTTAATTGAAATTTCACAAATTTGCTACGATTTAAACGTATTTAAAATTCCAATTGAGACAGCTGTCTCCTTTGAGTACACAAGTGATTGAATCGCGTAATCCATTGAAAGTTTTTTATTAAAATTTAAAATTTCAGACTTCGATAATTCTACTATCTAAACGTAAACTCAAACAAGAATTTCCATGTATTCCGTCGCTTTGTGAACTCCCACTCAATCTAAATTTACAAGTAACAAGGTGCGTGGAGCGCGAATTTATTTTGTTACGATCTGAAAACGCTGCAGCTTGCGATGTTATTTATAATGTAATGACTTTTGGTTTCTGATATACTGATGGAGTTATCGCACCTTTACCCGTACATACGAACACTAATCCTATCTAATTTAGGTCGACAACGCATCATTGACTGATGTTCTGTGGCTGAGGTATCACCTACCATCATGTGAACCTCATGCTCGTCTGTCGATATCTAACATAAAAAAAACTCCAATTTCCTCCTAGCAAAGCTATTTACCTGTGTAAATAGGAAAAACCGAAACACGCAATATGCACTTCACGGTTACGGCCATCTATGGCCTATATTCGTAGTGGTCCTTACGTTAAAAATACGTTTTTAAAATTGTATAATATCTTGACATCGTCTCAAAAATACGACACATCATCTCGATAACTGAAAGTCTTCAGCCGCACGATTCCTTAGACACATTCTGCCTCGCACAACTACTGTAGTTGTGGCTGGTGATTTTTCCGAACCGATACGACTTGGAAACCTTCAAGTAACGAACCTATTCTTTCCTTAAAGGTCGGTAACTCCCATGCATGCCTTCTGGTGTTGCAGATGTTTATAGGTGGCGAGATCACTTACTCGGTATCAGAGGAGGCACGAACAATTATCGAAAAAGTATTCGAATCATCCATCTGTCAGATAGCCTAGCACGACCAACTTGCGAAAAGTATTCGTATCGTCGAACTGTCATTTGTATGAAATTTCAAATCATGTCTCATACAACTGACAGATGGACGATTCGAATACTTTTTTGGTAGTCGTCGTGCTAGGCCGTCTGTTGTCTGAGGAATCATTTGAAATTTCATACAAATGACAGCTCGACGATACGAACACTTTTTCGCAAGTTGTTCGTGATAGACTGTTTGCCGTAGCAATTCTATAAAAATTTTTAGTAAATCTACGTTACATTTTAGCTTCTTTACACGTCCTGCCGGCCTATGCCGCCACCAGATATGTCGCGGACGAAAGAAGACAAACCAAGATGTAAGATATCTCGATATATTATATCTCGACATCGACAATGTTGATAGAAAAGATATCTCGATTAACAAATATATCTATTTTTGATATTAAAAGTCGAGTTTTAATTTTCATGTTAGACCCGGAAGAAATAAAGAGATAATCGATTAAAACACGAGAAAATGGTCGACAAAATTTTGTCGCGGTTGTTATGCTAGGCCGGCTGTGTCGGAGTGTATCACCTACTATCTAACCTCACGCGCATCTATAGTAAAAACATCTGTAAATTAAAAATAAGTAACTGTACGATGTTCGTACATAATATTCCGCGCTGTCAGCATTTACGCCGACACGCGTGATTTCAATACTTATTTTAGTTAGTTCGCAAACGATCGCTTACCAGTTCGCGCGTACTCATAACCATTAAACCATACCATATAGGATTAAGTCAATATACCAATTATTGTACTTAATTCTTTTATTTATGTACCATAGCATAAATCTCTGTACGGTCCTTACAACTCCGTACATATTGGTCCTTCGAGCCGGATATGAACCAGCGACCTATGGATTGTTAGCAACAGCCCAAATTAAGGTGCTCTCAGCTGATGGAAGTTATCTCACGATGCGTGCTCTCATCGATCAAGGGTCGCAAACGTCACTTATTAGCGAAAATGCCGCTCAAAGGCTTGGCTTACCAAGAAAGCGCTGCAAAGGAGTTTTATTCGGCATCGGCACAAAAGAGAATAACTGCAAGGGAATCATAAATATCACAGCATCCGCTATAAACACAGACTACACTTTCAATACCGACATTTTCATCATGAATAGTCTCGTTAATAACTTGCCGAATCGAACATTCGACAAGCCATCATGGAAACATCTTGAAGGCATACAACTAGCCGATTCAGATTTTAATATCAGCCGCCCAATAGATATATTATTTGGTGCTGATATCTACTCGAAAATCATTCAGAGTGGAATCATCAGAGTAGATGATAACCAGCCAATCGCACAGCAATCCCGCCTTGGTTGGATTATTTGTGGCAACTTACAACAACAATCCTATCAGTGTAATGTTGTTCTACACGATTTAAATGACATATCAATAGAAGATATAGCAGATAGTCCAATCACCTTGTCGTCAGAAGATCAATACTGCCTAGAGAACTACAAAGTAACCACAAAAAGGCAAGACGACGGTCGTCATATTATTGACCCAGAACCACCGTTGAAACCAGTTTTTGAAGAAAATTTGGGTGACTCAAAGCAGAAGGCCGTTGCACAATTACATCAATTAGAAAGAAAATTTATTAAAAATGGAAAAATAGCAGCAATGTATAAAGGTTTTATGCGAGAATACATTGACTTAGGACATATGCAGCAATGTAATCGCAACAGTAACATTACACCGGGTTGCTACCCGCCGCATCATTGTATTCAACGCGCCGAGTCAACGACTACTGCATTACATGCCGTTTTAAACGATTTGATGTACAGTGGGCCTAATTTACAAGCAAACTTACTATCACTGATTACTAAACGGAGACAGCATCGCATCGCTTTCTCCGCAGATATTGAAAAAATATTTCGAGCTATACTTTGCAATGAAGACGATAGAAAGTATCAAAAATTTGTATGGCGCGAATCCCCTCATCAATTCCTACAGGAATATGAATTATCAACGATAACGTACGGAGCCAAGGCAGCACCGTTCTTAGCAATGAACACGTTAAAGCAACTAGCGTGTGATGAAGGTCATAGATTCCCCGAAGCGGCTAAAATACTTAACAGCTGTTTCTACACAGATGATCTTCTGAGCGGTCATCACAGCCTTATAGCAGTAAAGAAAATACAAGCAGATCTCATTAACCTACTCAAATCAGGGGGGTTTAATCTGAGAAAATGGTGCTCCAACAGCAAAGAGCTACTTCAAGCAGTCGGGGAAGAGAGTATACATCAATCTGGATTTGATTTCAAGCAAAAGGAATCTACAAAAACGTTAGGACTAAGATGGAGTCCGCAAGAGGATATTTTTAGTTTTCAACTAAAGATTGATACATCTACAACAAAACCAGCTACTAAAAGATCTCTCTTTTCAGACATATCAAAAATATTTAACAACAAATATGTAACAAGGTTGAAACTATTATTCCAGTCAGTCTGGCAACATGAATTACGATGGAATGAGCAGCTTCCGGAAAGCATGGCAGAAGAGTGTTCTAAGATCAAAGTTGACCTTGAAGGCATCAATAAGATACAAATTCGGCGATGGCTTCAGTGTCACGAAAATGATGACATTGAGCTGCATGGCTTCTGCGATGCATCGGAACGTGCATACGCCTGTGTCATATATAATAAAATCAAAAAACGATATCAAGATTCAGAAAATATAGTTTTGGTAACAGCGAAATCAAAATTAGTTCCAACATGGAAGAGCATATCATTGCCCAAACTGGAGTTACGTGCAGCACATTTATTATCAAGACTAATGCACATAGTTAAATGTAGTCTATCAGATCAAAACCTAAAGATCTTTGGCTAGTCAGACTCAACCGCAGTGATCGGCTGGATACAAGGCGACATCAGCCGCTGGAAGCAATTCGTTGCAAACAGAGTAAAGGAAATCAAAGAAATTATACCATCAGACAGTTGGCATTACGTTAAATCTTCAGATAATCTAGCAGACTATGCCAGCCGCGGAATATCAATAGCCAGTTTGAAAATCATTATTTGTGGTGGCAAGGGCCAGCATGGCTAAAAAGTCATCAAGGAAGGAGTGCAACAAAAATCTACACTACTAATCAAGAGATAAAGCATTCTTATTTAATAGAAAAATATAATTATTCTTACGACATAATAAAACAACTGATTAGCAAGCACAGCAGTTTCGCCCGGCTGATTCGCGTCATAGCGTGGATAATACGTGCGATAAAACATCATCGCGTGACGTATTCATACTTATCAGCTGAGGAATACACAACCAAAGTTTATTGTAAAAAAAACAACGATCAACAGTACATGTCGCTCGGGACGATTGAAATGTCATAGTTTACTACGATATAGAGCCCTACCGACAAGGAACAGATTTAATAAAACTTTACATCAACCATTTGGAAAACACCTATAAAATATAGCAGTAATTCACCTATAAAAGTTCGCTATAATGAACCAGAGCGCTATAACAATGTCTTGTCAACTCATCAGTTTCCAAGCGGGCACGCGCGGCGGCGACGCGGCCTTATCAATGCAGTGGATAATATTACAAATAGATTATTTGATGTACTCGATGACCACTTCGCAGAGCAATATACTTAAATGAGAGATTGATGTTTTAAAAACTAACCAAAACCACTTAGCTTCACTATGGAAGAACCAGACATCAATAGTGAAGCCGAATAGATTGTTTTAAACAGAATAAAATCTGTCAACCATATCTATAATCAAAACCTGTACAAAAACCAACCAACTTCTAAACTGGAACCTCTAATGAGTAGTCATGGTAATGAATTGGAAGAAATAGGCTCAAATATAAGGCAAATTAAAACTAAAGGCATCTCATATCACGACTAAATCACCACTATGTCGTGATTTACTTGCTGGTGGGAGCAGCAGCAGTTGCAGCAGTGGCGTACGGAGTACGGCGACGGTGTGCCCGTCCCCGCGCCGCCTCTACTGCGCCGCCAGCCACGGCCCTGGGGTCAGCGGCGGCGGCGTCACGCTCCGGCAACGGACTCCAGTGTTAGTTTTAGTGACCAATGTGTTAGTGTCAGTGTTAAACCATAAGGACACTAAGGTTTATTTTAAGAGCAATGTAATCAATCACCTTGTCTCATCATCATTCATAACCATCACTTTCCATCCATTTTTCTTGTTGTGGGAGCATGTACGATGTTCGTACATAATATTCCGCGCTGTCAGCATTTACGCCGACACGCGTGATTTCAATACTTATTTTAGTTAGTTCGCAAACGATCGCTTACCAGTTCGCGCGTACTCATAACCATTAAACCATACCATATAGGATTAAGTCAATATACCAATTATTGTACTTAATTCTTTTATTTATGTACCATAGCATAAATCTCTGTACGGTCCTTACAACTCCGTACAGTAACCTATGTATATATTAAAACTGTTACTGCATTAACGCTCTAAATACCTACAGAATAAGGTTAAACTTCAATTTTATGACATTGTTGTAGTCCTGGGTTAAGACATAACTTTTCAATAAACCCATTTTGTCTATTTCCTAACTCCGTTTATATGTTAACATTTGTCGTAAAACGGCTATAAATAATGCATTTTTTAAATCACTCATTATTAAAATGTGTAAAAAAAAATTATGTCAGATATCGACAGACGAGCATGAGGTTCACTAGATGGTAGGTGACCTCAGCCACAGAACATCAGTCAATGATGCGTTGTCGACTTAATTTTACTTCGATCATTCGGAAATCCATAGTCTGAAATCGAAACGCGCAATATGCACTTCACGGTTTTTCCATCTATGATTAATTATATTATTGATGCGGAACGTAAGGCAAGTGCCCAATTAATTTTTAGGGTCAATTTCATAACTCATTTATACTTAAACCCATTAAATGGAAGAAAAATAAGTGTCGTGTTACACGTATGTTTAATTGGGACACGATATATTTAGACGTTTTCCACACAGATTCACACTGTGTCGTAACGATACTCCCGTTTATACTATACGATACGATTATACTACATCCCGAGTGTCATACATTTAAATGAAATACCATTTAATTACGTTGTATGTCAAACTCAAAAATATATGCATTCAAATAAGCGTCTATAAAACACTTTTGAATCGTTATTTTTTTTAATCTACAATAGAATGTTACGTCTACCGAGGAGGACCACGTTACTTTTTCAAATGTCAAAGTTTTTTGATTTACTCGTATGTACGTATGTAGTAGGTACATAAAAATTATTTAAATAGACTTATTGAAAACTTAGTAGTCAAAACTTGTTTGTGAGAAACTATTGAACTTAGAAGTATTAAAAATATTATTAAGATAACTCAGAGTTAATAAAATGCCGAAATTTTAAATTTGAAGTTATTTTTTTTTTAGAGATTTTGGCAATAAATCGTTTCTTTCCTTACTTTACTTTAAACAACACCAATTCGACCATCCAGATTTTTTCCTTTAGCCTTATCTGTGCTATACGACATCGTATAAACGTATCATTATCGGACCCGGCCGGCGTGCGATCCGAGTTACAACACAAATGTTGACTTATAAATAAACTTCACACCTATCTTCTTTGAACTAACTAGTATTGCAACTATTTAGGTCTGCTTTATATAAGATCGGGATAGTTTTGAGATGCCTTTGACGGGTTTGCTTGCGCGATAGGTCGCGGTATAGAAACACGTTTATAAATCTCTTTAAACATATTTTGTGTGCGTCTATGTGTTCGTATAGCTTAAATGGTAGGATAAAACTGCGTCGGGGTCATGTACTGACGTCCTTATGGTAATTCCGTGAAGTGTAGATTGCATATTTGGGTTCCAATTATTTACGAATACTCAAAATAAAAAAATACGACAGCGATCAGGGGCCTAGAAATACGTTGCATTTGTATGCAATTTTAAATAATTTCCCATACAACTGATATTGACGATACGAATACTATCTCGAAAGTTATTTGTGCTAGGGCCTCTGATGGGCTGAGTATTGACGATACCAATACTTTCCCGCAAGTTATTTTTGCTGGGGATTCTGATGGGCTGAGGTTTTGTTAACCAAAGCCTCAAGGCTTTATTATACCAGTAACTTACTATTTACTAAATCTTAATTTACGACATTGTTGTAAATACACGAAATTGTTTAAAAAGGGATAAGCGAAATTTGTTGGCAAATTTATTTTCTTTTCTTTCTACATACATATAATTCACGCCTCTTTCCCATTGGGGTAGGCAGAGATCACGGAATTCCATATGCTCCGATCCTTACATACCACTTTCGCTTCTTCTACTTTCATCAATGCTTTCATACACACACGTCGGTTTCGAGTACTTTTGACCTGGCCCTTTTGAAGAACATCCCCGATCTAATCTGATCGGATCTGATTTTTCTTTTTTTTTTATTAAACTCATTTAGGCATAGTTTGGTCTAAATTTCATGAATATACATCAAACGTTTTGTCGCTCATATATTTACATCATTTATTTCCTTTACTCCGAATTTTAAATGACTTTCCTGTAAAGTTTTGGAATGGAGGTTATCCCTTTATGGCGTAAGTTTGATTTTGCGGTCAGCCATCTATACGGTTCTAAATAAACATAATATATGTTTGTAACATATAATTTTAAAATATCCGAATTCGATAAAATGTCCGTAAAACGTACCAGATTTTCGAATGCGTATCGATTATATTGATTACAAGTAATCCGCCCCGGCTTCGCACGGTTACAATGTAGATGTAGGTACTGTAAGTAAAAAAAAAACTATGTTATTCGCTGATTTATTTATTTATAACTTTATTGCACACATAAGTAATACAATTAAGAAACTACATTTACAAAAATGAAAGGTACAATAGGTACAATCTAGAGTAGCAATCTCTTCCAGACTACCTTTGGGTGACAGAAATAACTTAAAGGAAATGGGGACGGTGCAAGAAATACATGAACAGGGAATGGAAGTATAGTATAATAATATACTATCATATAATACACACAATACATAAGAAGCAATTAAAACAGACTGTAATGACCAATAAATAATGACCAAAATTAGATTAGGACAGAAAGATAATGCTCCTTTACCAATTTGAGAAAGGAAGTGATACTGATACGATATTTGCAGCACGCATTCTGTCAATGTTATGTCAAACGCCATAAGGTTACATCAAAAAAGTTTGAATTGTAAAAGCGCTATGGTTACATTAGAAATAATTTAATATGGTGGTTAAGTATTCTTAAATTTTTAAATTTTCCGAGCAAATTTCTTAATCTTTTCTTTCATAAGAACGCTCTCCTGACAATAACAAACACAACAAAAAAAGAATTAGCGAAATTGGTCCAGTCGTTCACTCGTGATGACGTGACGATTATAGATTATTATATATATATTTTTTTTTTTTTAGATTTACCAAAATGGCGACCACAATGGAGGCATCACAGAGCCTCATCCAGTCCGAGTCCAGGGTCACGCACACCTACCAGGAAGTGCAGGTCTCCGAGACTCGGCAAGTTAAGAAGAAGAAGTCCAGCAGACGGCATAAAGAAGAGGGTTCCATATCTGTGGTAAGTTGAATCATATTTACAATCGATCGACCAGACTCACTCTGAGGGGTGAGCACGAACGACTATCGACAAAGTATTCGAATCGTCAAACTGTCAGTTGTATGAAAAGTCTCATACAAATGACAGTTCGACGATACGAATACTCTTTCGATACTTGTTCGTGCTCACCCCTCTGATTCGAATAGACCAGCCGGCCTAGCATGACAACCTCGACAAAATTTTGTCAACCGTTTTCTCGTGTTTTAATCGATTATCGCTCTATTTCTCTCGTGTCTAACATGACAATTACACTTAAAACTCGACTTTTAATATCAAAAATAAATATATTTGTCGAGATATCTTTTCTATGAAAATTGTCGATGTCGAGATATCATATATCCAGATATCTTACATCTTAGTTTGTCTTCTCTCGTCCGCGAGATATCTCGTGGCGGTCATGCTAGGCCGGCCGGACTTATAGGTGGGGCGTTGACGGCTTTTGTGTTAACGAAATGAAGCTGATAACCTGTTTAAAAACCAGCTAATTTTATTTACAGTTAATAAATTCAACTGGTTTTGCGTTAAATAAACAAGCTGCTTCGGATGATGTTAGCGACTACGCGTTGAATCGGGCATTGATCGGGTGGGAGGAATATCTAAATTCCGACCGGGTAACGAACCACCGTTCATAGATGGAAAAACCGTGAAGTGTATATTGCGCATTTCGGTTTCAGTCTATGGATTTCCGAATGCTTGAAGTAAAAATCAGGTCGACAGCGCAACATTGACTGATGTTCTGTGATTGAGTTATCACCTACCATCAAGTGAACCTCATGCTCGTCTGTCGATAACTGGCATAAAAAAAAAAAATTTGTTGAGCTAACCCGTGCGTTGCGTTCGAAAATCGTTGAATTATATTTAACGGCTTTTTCGGTAAACGAAAAGCAGCTAATTCATTAACATTAGAAAAGCGGTATAAAAAAGCTGCTTGTTGAATGAACGCCCACTCCTACTAGGACTTATGTTTATTATTTACTTACAACAAGCCCCAGCTTAGCAGGGGGGCAATGTAGATGTACTAAAAACATAGCGTATGTTACTCGCTGATTAAAATTGGTCGAGTAGTTTTTGAGTTAAATCGTAACAAACAAACAAATCTTTCCTCTTTATAATATTAGTATAGATATAGATTTAATACTAGCGCACCCGACACTGAATATGCTCTTTTTCACTTCTTTTATATCGATATTCAGTGGACATCAATTATATTACAAAATTCAAGTCAATAATTGTAGATGACAGCGGAGTTGCGAACCTAATTTATTAAAAAAAAATCCTGATTTTTTTTCCGATATTTTAATAGTTATTCTATTATTCGGGACATAGACGAATCCAACAAAATATATCATAAAAATCGGAGCAGTCGTTCTTGAGTTATAAATGGTGTAATTAACCCGAATTTCTTTTCGTATAGATTGATGTAAATATTTAGATTTATTTATATTATTTATTCGGAAAACCAACAGTTCAATAAGACTTGAATGATAATAATATTAAATTAAAATATAATTTACAAGTTTTCGCATATACAATCAGTATATAATGGTTACACATAAAGCTTGCCTACGTTTACAAAGAAATACTTTTTTAGACAAATTATATGAAGAAAAAAAAAAGATATCACGACACTATGAGAGACGCGTCAAACCAGTTTTTATTAATTGTTATTTTAAGAGTCGTTGATTCAACAAATCTACGTGGATTATGATATTTATTCTAATTATTTCTTTGCCGATCTTGAAAATAAATGAATTTGTCTATAATTTTTAGAACTAAAGGGATTGTGCAGTTTTATTTCTTGATGAACATCAACTTTTATACTAGACTAGTGGCCCCGACAGACGTTGTCTTGTCTACACGTCTTTAATTTGAAAATTTCAAACTTTTTTGTGAATCTAAACCATTCCCAGATCCCCTTGAACACACACAAAAAATTTCATCAAAATCGGTCCAGTCGTTTGAGAGAAGTTCAGTGACATACACACTCACAGAAGAATTATAAGATTTATATTATATTTATATTATATATAAAGATAATGTTCGCACAACACAAACACTGTTCATAAATAGATAAGCCGTAAAGTGCTGACTGGTCAATTATATTCTGAAAATAGAATATAACAAAGAATAGGTTGACAGCGCATCATTGATTGATGCCTGTGACTGAGTAAGTGACGTTACGCCTGTCTGTGGATGACTGGACATAAAAAATGAAATCACATTTTTAATTTAGCACTTCGAAGCAATTATATTATATAATACGATTAGATATATTATACTTTGTCATATCTACTTTTATGTTTTAACGAAAATAGTGTCAAAACTGATACACAAGAATATTTCGTTCAAATACATATTATATTATTTCCTAACTATTCATCCTGCTTACCATTATAATCATATAGTACTCACTTTACTATTTTTTTTAAAGTTAGATATCGACAGACGAGCATGAGGTTCACTTGATGGTAGGTGATACCTCAGCCACATGACATCAGTCAATGATGCGCTGTCGACCTAGTTTTTAGTTCGAGCATTCTATAGTTAATATAGATCATCACTATAAAAATAATAATAATGTACATACTTGAAATAAAATGTTTTTAAATATATTTATTGTACTCCGCTTATAAAGATTAATTTCGCTACACTGTTATAAGACGAGGTGGCCGAGTGGTTAAGGCGTTGGACTGCTAATCCAATGTGCTCTGCACGCGTGGGTTCGAATCCCATCCTCGTCGATAATTTTTAAATTTCTTTATTTAAACATATATTTATTTAATTTGGTTTTCGTTCATTTATATTATTATTTTATATATCTATATATAAAAAATCAATTTAAAATTTTGTTTTTTAATATAATTCCAATGTACTTAAAAGGTTTTTAATACAAAATTGTTATTATATTTTTCTTGCAAATTTATATTTTATGTATGAATGTAAATTTCTGCTTTATGAATTTCAATTATTTCGAGTCGCGCTGTTTAGATTCGACTTTGACAACATTACGAAACAAACTAAATTCTATTAAGATTTTTTTATTAATTTCATTTCTATTATTATTTTATACCTATATTTATATAAAAAAAAAGCAAATTTAACTTTCGTTATTTAATATAATTCCAATGTATACGTAAAAGGTTTTTGATACAAAATTGCAATTATATTTTTCTTGCAAATTTATATTTTACGTGTGAATGTTTATTTCTCCTTTTTGAATTTTAATTATTTCGGGTCGCGCTGTTTAGATTCGACTTTTACAACATTACGAAACAAACAAAATTCTATTAAGGTTTTTTTATTAATTACATAATATGTCTTTATTTACAAATGGTAATGAATGCATGATAGATTTAATTCTAAACCTGATCTTTTTACAGTCAAAAAGCTCAGAAAAGCTGTTCAAGAAAATGAAAGCATCCGAAGAGAACCCAACCTGTGCGAAATGCTCGCGGCCAGTGTATGCAATGGAGAGAATTAAAGCGGAAAAACGGGTCTGGCACAAGGAGTGCTTCCGATGTGTGCAGTGTGATAAGCATCTCACGTGAGGATATAACTTTTTTTTTTAATAATATAGGGGGCAAACGATCTTGCGGCTCAACTGATGGAAAGTGAACACCGCCGCCCATGAACATCTGCAACACCAGAGGACTAGCAGATGCGTTGCCGGCCTTTAAGGTAGGAATAGGCTCTCTTTTTGAAGGTCCCCAAGTCATACTGGTTCGGAAAAATCGTTGGCGAAAACTCATTCCACAAACACGTAGTGCGTGGAAGAAAATTACGCATAAAGCGCACAGTGCTAGACTTCCAAGCGTCAAGATGGTAAGGTTTTTTTTATTTAGGTATAGAGCATCAACTGTGCGTCCTAGCATGAAAAAGACGACAAAGTTTTGTCGACCGTTTGTCGTGTTTTAATCGATTATCTCTACGTCTTCCGGGTCTTATATGACACACTTGAAATTCGACTTCTAATGTCAAAAATAGATATATTTGTCGATCGAGACCTTGTCTATCAAAGTTGTCGATGTCGAGATATAATATATCTCGATATCGTATATTATATCTTAGTATGTCTTCACTCATCCGTGAAATAACTCTTGATGGTCATGCTAGACGGGCTGATGTTAATAATATATTTTTTGGCACACTTATCTTGCGCTCCGATGGGTCGTGGAATCGAATCCCGCCGGGACGACTAGATTATAATTTTCTATAAGCATGTCTTCCACACGTGTGGTCACTTAATATGCACTTCACGGTTTTACCATCTATGAGCGATTTCCCGTTCGGAATTTTAATATTCCTCCCACTAGTTTAGTGACCAGACGTGGGGAAGATGCTAAATGCTAATAGAAAATTATAAACATGTCGACCCAGCGGGATTTGAAACCGCGACCCATCTATAGGCAACTTAGTTGTTCTACCAAACGCTGGAGCGCACCAACGAGCCCGCTAAAATAATATTCTTCTTCTCCCTTCACATAATTAACTATAATACCATTTTTGTCCTTTTTAAGGGTGGAAACGTACCAGAGTGACCACACAACATTGTACTGCAAGCCACATTTCAAACATCTGTTTGAACCGAAACCAGTTGATGGAGACGACGAAACTGACGGTAAGAATATATTAAAAGTTATAAACGTACATACATATATATACATCACGCCTCTTTCCCATTGCTGTAGGCAGTTATCACGAAATTCCATATGCTCCGATCCTTGCATACAACTTTCGCTTCTTCCATTTAGGGGGCGTCCATAAATTACGTGAGGTGTTTTTTTAAATTTTCTGTACCTCCCTCCCCCCCTGGTGAGATGTCGTGAGATTTTATTCAACCCCCTCCCCCAACCCCCAATCTCACGTGAGATTTTTCAAAATGTGGGTTTCTTACGTGAACGCGTTGGATTGTTATTGTAAAAAGAAAAAAAAAATTACATGTATACAATCTGGATTAAATGGACCAAAATAGTATATATTTTTGTGTTTCAATCAGAAAAAAAATTACGTGATATTTGCCGAGACCCCCTCTAACTCGAGACTCATCTAATCTTACGTTGGAGAGAGGCTCCAACGTAAGATTAGATGAGATTTGACTCGACCCCCTCCCCCCCTTAAACACCTCACGTAATTTATGGACGCCCCCTTACATCAATACTTTCATACACACTCGTCGGTTTCGAGTACTTTTGGCTTTTTATATTAAAAGTTGCATATTAATTTTTTGTACAATGAGTTTTATTTAAAAAAAATAAGTTGGTCTTCAGATAATAAACCGGAACTATAGAAGTGCATATAAATGCAAATCACCTTTTAAAACTTTAAAATTTCCGACTGCTACCGATAGATGGCGCTGTTGCATAATGTCACATTCTAAAACGCGGTGTTGAAGTGTTTTCTGAATCAATGACTACCTCGCGTACGGATATTTTTGTTATCGCTTCTCGGCCTTTTGGCTAAGATCAAAGTGTAGTATCTGTTCTTTTCAGCTTAATATCTGAAAGTTCCCGCATAGCGGGACCAGTATATTAAACTGATTTTTGTAAGCTGACGGGATGTTCGGGGCTCGCTCCACTCCCGTCGCGGGTCGGCCCGGCATTGCAGTGCCGCCGGGATCGGCCCAATATAATATTTTAACAACCCATAGTTGGACGTAGACATGGGTGATCATAGGTCAAACTAGAGGTGTGTCGATCATTCGTTTTTCGTGACCCGGGTCGATCGCGACCCATAGGGTAGGTGATCGAGTCAAAATGATTCAATCATATCGATCGTTTGGGTCGCAGCCCGAATCTCGGTCATGCAATCATATTTGATCGAACTATCGAGCTTGAAACTTCGACTCGTGAGCCATCTTACAGGCTCACGATCAGTGGGAATTTGAAGAATCGAAACCGCGAGCCGCGCATTATCACGCCCGCCCTTTTTATAACAAAACAACAAACGTCTTTGCTTACTTATAATAGCTATCGTAAGATTAAAAAGGTATTTAAAGATTATGTCGGTATTTAAAGTTTAAATGACGTATGTACCTCTGTGATAGTTTTTTGGATCAAGTATTTAATTCAATTGTGAGTATGCCTTGCCTTGTCAAGTATAAGTTGGCAGACGGTAATCTAAAAAAGAACTAAATGCCGCCAAAAATGTACAATTTACGCTTTATGTCTTAAAAAAAAGATTATGTGTTTTGTGAAATGTGTGTTACATTAAGTAGGTCCTACCTACTTAATGTACCTACATGTCTGAAAAACAGAGCGGGTCAAAAGGTCACGACACGAACTACGCTAAGTATTGATTGAATCATTTCGATCGCGATCCTCGCCCGGCGGCGGCGCACAGTGATTCGTTCCATACACGCTAGACGTGGGAAATTCATTATCTAATTACTCAAATTTGAGTTTTCTAATCGATTCTCAGATACACAGGGACCCTAATAATGCATTGCAATCAATTAAAAGATGATCCAGTGAAGCCTAATGTGGATCCAAAGGTATTTAATGGAAGTATTGCTGGGAACGATAATGCAGTTGCTATTTTCGAGCCCAAGTGTCATCATATTTTAAAATAAGTTCCAAGTGTCCAACTATTGTGAAAATTATGGAGAATATTTCTCAAGGTATGTACTATATTATGTATTATTTTCATTTCACCAATATTTAAGATGACTTTGATAATAAATAATCAATAAGGGTATAATTTTAAAATAAAAATAATATTTTTTTTCACATTTGTTAGACTATCTAAACATGACTATCCCAAAATACCCCTGTAGTTTTTTTATATATTAAAGTTTAGACTGTCTATTTTCAAAATCTGTGATTGGTTGGCTTCGCACGGGATTGCATCACCTTCATTTTTTTTTTCATAGGTGATTCTGTTTCACTGCCGCTGACGGAGTTTTTTGAAGTTTGGTGCAATGTATCAAAATTGGAGCGGATGCCTCGACTTTTAGACTTCGTCTTATCGCAATTGCCTGCTACAAATCTGGAAGACTCAACTTTGAAACAATTAAGAAATAAAGTTGGACTATATTCCAATAAAATTAAAAAAAAAGTGGAAGTCAGCCGGAAGCCGCAAAGAAAGGTAATCTTGATTTCAAATACGTTTCTTACGAATGTATCTCTTTTGTTTTCGTGGTTTGCTATATAAAATAATTATTCATAGCTGAAAAAAATATCTTCATAGCCATAAACAAAGTATAATTTTATTTCTCGTAGGTTTCTTCTGAAGTATGCTGATTGGCTTGAACAAGGCCGATTCAGGTGTTATGCTACTACGGTGGACATGCCATCTGAAGACGAGTCTGCAGATAACACCGTAATAGGTACCACACCTGGGAGGCCGAAGAAGTAATTCGAGGACTGCAGTGAAAACGTGAATCGTGAAAAACAAACAGAGATAAACCTCTTCGGAATTCTCGGGATAGTCTTTCTGCTGAGATTCTGTCCTTCCTCATCCAACCCCAGATAACTCCGAAGTCGTCAGCTCCATTGCATTTCTTTGAGGAAGATTATTCGGCACTTGATAGTACCTAACAGGACGATTCAGACGAATCTGACTGAAGTACTATGTACTTAATTAATTTAATGTGCAAGCTAAGTAAATTATTAGTTTCAACTGTAAATATACCTAGTTAAGTTGTTGTGTTAATAATACCTGTATTGTAAGATCCACAAAAGATATCACACCTAATGTTTCATTATAATAACCCATAAGCTAAATACGGCTAAATTCGTTGGTACTAATGATAATCAGTACTTCAATTATACTCTTCATCATTAATTAACGATTTTTTAGTAGTTAATTAGGTAAGCCCATATCAAAATAAAGTAGAGCTATGTTCGGTTATATTGTTTTTTGTTAAATCTATCTATATAATCTCCGTCAGGACCTTATAAGTCCAGTAATAAGCTTAAAATTATTTAATTTCGCTAAAGTAAGATAAAAACATCATTCTAAACGCAAAAAAACTCAAAACAGAATTTCCCACGTCTAGCGTGTATGGAACGAATCACTGTGCGGCGCGGGCGTAGCTCACGAACCATAGTAAAGTGTAGTTTTTGGGTCTCCGTTAGAAAGTGACAAACACATGCGTGGTAACATTTGATAGAAAGTGATAAACATATTTGTTGTTGGGTCATTTTGTAAGCAAACAAAAGTGTGTTCTAAATCTTACCATGTAAGAGTTCAATTTTCTTTTCGATTTCGAGTACCCAAATGATCGAATCTTTTAATGCTTAAAGACTCGATCACTCGCGTTCGGACAGTGATCGAGTCAAAGTGATTCTATCAATCGTGATCGACTCACCTCTAGGTCAAACACAGTGTTGCCAACTCGGATTTTGAAAAAGACGTAGACCACATTAGAAAAAGACGTAGATTTAGTAAAAAATTCGGATGAAAAGTTCGTAGATCTACGTACTTTTTTCTTCAAGTAAAATGAACAGAGTAAGGTAGCTAAAATTAAATAAAACGAGTGTTTTGTTAAACAATTTATTCATTTTAATCAATTTCAGCCTCAGCCAAATGAAACTTATACATATATTTGTGAAAAAATTTAAGGTACTCTTGCGAGTGTCCCTTTTTTATGCTACTTTTTGTAAAAAGTAAACCTGTTAGCGTTTCAGTGCAAAGTCTGTTTCTTATGTTAAAAAAATGTTTGCCAAAAAAAGCCATTTTTTGCACTGGCAGAGGGCCCAAAAAATGAATCTTGCCCACATAAAATTTAGGTCTTACGCCACTGCTTGTTTCCATATTCAGAAATTAACATGAAACATGAAAATTAAATAACCAAACAAAACAACTTCGAATCCGTTTGAACTTGAAATCGAAATAAAATATAGTTTGTTTCTGACAGTGACAACAAAGTGTGACTGTGTAAAACGGAACTGTTTTTAATAACTTTTTTCACGAATTCAAAGTAATTATGCCTATCAGCCTCAAAAGTTATATTCGTTTAGTTTGTTCAATTTGATAAAAAATACGTAGATTCTGGACCTGAAGTTCGTAGGTTTGCAGAAAAGGCCTAAAGTTAGTAGATCTACGTAAAAAGACGTAGAGTTGGCAACGCTGGTCAAACATGATATCTGTTCAACCTAGTGTGATTGCTACTCAATATCACAGATGAAAATATCTGTTCTTAAATAACAGTCTGTTATTTACACACATACTAAAGGAATTACGGATAATACGATCTAATTTAGGAGTAACTTTTCAATGTGATTTCCTTCCTGTGAAATGTTCAATTGTATTTTGTTGGATAATAAATACTAGGTGCATCTCGTTTTATCACGCGACAATCTGTTTAACTGAGTCAGGTAACAATCACAGTTGTTTTGTATTGGCTTGGCCATTACTAGTATTTTTTGAACAGTTGTGTGTGTTTAGTATTGCATGATATTTTCAATCACAGATATTTCACAATCGCAGGAACAACTGTTATCGTTGAATACCTGTGATTAATATCTGTGACGATAAATACGCCTCACTCCTAGTTGGACGTAGAAATTTTCGTAATTCTATTATCGAATATAACGCTTTACAAATAATAGGATATCATACCTATTACTGGGTAATAGTCAAGAGTTAAAAAAATACGCAATATTTGAATATTGCGTATTACGGTTGACCGTTATTTAGCTCAATGATAGAGCATATCATTGATATAAAAATCATAATAATAATAATTAATTATTAATGAGACATGGGGTGATTTTGGCCTTCATACTTTTTTCATATATTTTTTCATGTTTTTTTGTGACGTATGCGCAATTTAAACATTTTAAAATAATAGGCATAATTCCCTATTCTCCGTACCATAGTAACATTGCATATTTATATTATATAAAAATATATTTTAATCAATATCGATTGCTTGCTGTCGCTCGCAAGCTTTGATCCAAAACGAAGTCTTCGCGGCGAATAATAGGTACGTCCGCTCACTATTAAATATTATTTGACTGGGTATTATTGGATAGCCTAATATGAGAACATTCGTATTACGTATACCTAATACAAATATACATATTAGTCACACCTTTAGTTGGACGCTGTTAAGCAATACAGGTTTTATTAAAGTTCTTTTAAAAAATAACAGAAATAATAGTATTTTTTTGTAATTATTATTATAACACTAAATGTATATTGTTCTTCTTGGTAGCAATCAAAGTAATAGAATTAAATACATTATTGTTAAATATTCTAAACATTGTAGGGTTTCGTGCCCACTAGTTTTTTCAATATTTTTGCTATTAAAACTATTTAAATGATATAATATATCTCTTTGAAATATGTACTCCAGCTCATAAGGAAGCGATTGGTATCTGAATTTATAATTTTGTGGTTTGACACGGTATTGCTTAACAGCGTCCAGTTGAACTAGACTTTGAGCGTGTTCGGAAATGAGCTGACAGTACTATCGGTACTAGATGTCCGTTCTAAAATACTTTCCAGCATGGCTGTTACAACTGAAACGTATCACCGTTATGTTGGACATTGGTCCTATGGAATCAGTGGCGGCGTAAGGCGTGGGCGTCGTGGGCCACCGCCTACGGCCTCGCGACCCAGGGAGCCTCGCGCCCCGAAAATTTATGCATTACTTAAAAGCCGCGCCAAAAAATATTTTTGCCAAAAAAAGATTTTTTTTTACGCTGGCAGAGAGCCCCGCAAAATTAATCTTGCCCACATAAAATTTAGGTCTTACGCCGCCACTGTATGGAATTACTCAAATCAAATCAAATCAAAAGTTTTTTATTTCAAATAGGCCTTTGCAGGCTCTTATGAAACGTCTAGTTGCACGGTTCCAAAAAGTGGGTCTCATGGAGAAGAACCGGCAAGAAACTCCATTACTGACCGAGATAATGCACAGTCAGTATTGTATATGGCCGCGCATCGTTCTGTGTTCGGTTTGAATAAAGTTGGATTACTGCTCGATTAGTTTAAAATTATTTTTTTTAAAAATAGCGTTTTATGTTAACGCAAGAGGTATGTAGTGTCGTAGTATTGAAATAATCGGCATTCCGTATGTAATTTCCACCACTACACTGAAAGTACTGATAGATGTGTTCGGATTTAACAGTGGTGGCAGCACTATCAGTCAAATAGGACGCGCAATTACCAGTAATACCAGCGTCAGTACTGATAGTATGGTCAGTTCATTTCCGAAAACGCTCTTTATATATCTTTCAAAAGAAAAAAAATGTTTAAATGCGTCTAAATAAACATTATTTTAAAATTTTATAAAAAATATATTAAAACACTATTATATGTACAAAATAACCTTAAAAATATATTTTTTTGTTTGTTATAGGTGCACCAAAAAAACATCAAATGATTATTTGCGAAAGCAACCCAGTAGAACTACCACCTGATGTTGTCAGAGGTAAATAAAATGTACATAATTTATTTTTTACCAGTTATTATTATTTTATTCACAGTGACTTTTCTGGCGGTTCTGAATTCGATTACCAGCAAAAGTCGAGCTATTTTAAAAGATATCTACTATGGCATTGTCTCATATATTATAATACGAAAATAAAAACTCACAAATAAGATGTAGGAAAAATGAGAATTTTCTTCCTCTCTGACTCATTATTATGTACCTCTAATGTTTTTTTTTATGTCAGATATCGTCAGACGAGCATGAGGTTCACTTGATGGTAGGTGATACCTCAGCCACAGAGCATCAGTCGATGATGCGCTCTCGACCTACTTATTACTTCGAACATTTGGAAATCCATAGACTGAGACCGAAACGCGCAATGTGCACTTCACGATTTTTACATCTATATATTCGTTATCCGATCGGAATATTGATATTGCTCCCACCCATTTAATACCCGAAGTCACCAGACGTGGGGAAGACATGCATATTGAGAATTATAAACAGAACAGAGAAAAAAAACAAATATTAGTCTTTTTTTTTATAATTTAGCATCAGACAAGCCAGATTTGGGTCTAGAAGAGCTGGCCTCACTAGATGTCAAGTCTCGTTTCGAGGTGTTCGAGAAGAAAGCCCAGCCTGAGGAACCGCCCACACTGGAAAAACACCATCACGAGAAGAGTTCCACCCTGCTATCCAAGCTGGCCAAGTAAGTTCTTACCACTACCACCACTCACCAGCTCTTAAAGCAATCTTTTTGCGAATTCAATGATTTTTTATGTTGGACGAGTGAGGATCAATTACTGACAGGACATCAGTCAACGATGTGCTGTCGACCCATATTTGATTTCAAGCATTCGGCAATCTATAGAGTGAAACCGAAGCGTCCAATATGCATTTTAAAATTTGAACTATGAACGTTGGTTCGTTACCCGGTCGGGATTTTGATATTTATTACACCGAAACATTTTTTTTTTAAATTGTGTCCCCGGGATTCGTAACCAGACCAATTCACGTTTCACATAACGCGTTATAGAGAATACCCCTACAACGCGTTTTCGAGTAACGTGGAACCAATCCGCCGTATTATAGGGGGATTACTGTAGTTATACGTTAAAAAAATAAATTAATTAATTCAAACATATCTGTACATATAATAAAACTGTAGAGGTCAAATGTCGGTACATCGAGAAAAAATACTAAAAACCGAGTCTGGGAGATGTAAGAAGAGAAATAAAACAAACCCAGCATTTTTTTCTCTGTTTGTACGGGCTAATCTCCGAAGATACTGAACCGATTTTCATGCAAACAATATATTAAGCAAAGCCCGGCAACATACATGTTTCATCGAAATCATCGAAGTCAAATGTCCATAATAGTTTAATATGTAAATGCAATAGTTTGATTATTTCGCCGCGTTCAATATGTATTCGTGGAAAAGTGGATATGAATATATCATATGAAGCCTTGCTCAAAAGCTCAGCTTAAGATGAAGCCCACGGGAACGAAGTCGCTGGCATCAGCTAGTTTGTCATAAAAATACAATTTCTGACGTCACAGAAATAACAGTCGTGGGTATTTAATCTGGAAATGCTTAAAATAGCTGTAGATATATTTTTAATATTTGGCAACAAGTTGATTAAGGGGTATCGCAGACGAGAGTATCCGTGACGCACTTTATAATCTGTGAAAATACAACTTTATCCGTAGAATACTGAAACGATAGTCAAAACTTGAGTCAAAAATGAACTCATTTTACCTTCATAACGAAAGGGTTACATATAATTTTAAGCACACCTCAATGTTGATTTGCGTTCGAGAGTTCGGCCATATGAATATCGAATTGTATGAACGGACGCACGCACCCGAAGTACAAAAAGCCCACAACACAAAATATCCTTGTTATTCCCAAACATCAATGCAATGTATAACTACTGAAATTAAGTTAATTTTTAACTGAATAAAAATAAACTCTTAACCCTTCGCAATAAGGTTCAAATAAAAAAATATTAATATTCTTTAAATATATGTGGGTAAAGTTCAATTTCATGAAAAAGAATTGGGTCAATTTCTTATTATAGATTTTTCCTAGCATGCTATTTTAAACCTTATCTAGAGTTATTATGGTTTAAATTTATTTAAGAAAGCATCAAATAAATTACTCCACATGTTTCCTCTCATTAGGATCCTATTATTTTTTAGTCAGTCGTGGTTTTTTCAATCAGAGAGAGTATTCTTTGTGAGAGTTTTTGATGAGAAAAAAACGTTAACTCAATTAATAGTGCTTGAATATTAAAAAGATAATAAATACAGTGTTAACAGTGAATGAAAATATCAAAAATCTCAAGAACTATTTAGATTATTTCCTAATATTTGTTATACGTATAATGTCTTTGTGCTCTAGGTAAGGTTTTATATTACGAAGAGGCTGAAGCTGTTTTCTATTATGTTGTGAACTTAGTTTTTTAACTGAAACTTAGTTTTAATTTTAAAAATAAACTCCAATCCCTTTGCAATAAGATTCAAATAGAAATATATTAATATTCTTTAAATATATTATATAAATTCTAAGTTAGAACTGATAAGAAAAATAAAATAAAAATATATATTAAAAATTAAATTTATATAGTTAAATGTAATTGAATCAAATAAAAGTTATTTCATTTAAATGTGTGATACTCCCGTTTTAAAGGACAACATTATATGATTTTAAATTGTTGTATTGGATATGCAATATGTGTATTATTTATTTCATTTAAAAAAAACTATATTTTTTTATTTGGAAGAGGCTATCTGCCAACAACACAATTCTTTTTATAGAAAATATATGGCTGATTTTTTTTATCCATGAAATGTCAAGCAAGGACTGAATACCGGTTATACCGGTATAATAAAGGTTTTTGTTAATATTCTTTCGTTTTTATTCATATTTACTGAAAAAAAATACTGTCTGTGGTAAGTTTAGTATGTATTACTCTTTAAAACTAATATCATGGTATCTCAGTCAGTTAGGAAAATAAAAATTAACCGGTTTCAGTCCCTGAAGTCAAGTTCGATGTTTGCGTGTGTTTTTTTTTAAATACGAGTATTTTGGCTTGCAGGTTTAAAGCGAAGGGTATGGATATCGGTGTATCTGACGAGTATCTCAATGGGGTCGCTGTGGAGGCCAGCTCGAGTGAACATGAAGATGAAGAGGGTAATATATTTATTATTTAGACATCAATTGGCCACAACTTTGCTCAAAATGAGCAAGCAAAATGTAAAAACCAAGTGTTTTTTATACATTGCGCTAGTTATGGTTTTGACAAGTTTTCGTGATAACGGTTATGTTAATAAGTATATCGATATGGGTATGTAATACATAACCGTTATAAGTTACGTTGTGATATATCGAACTCATGTCTATTTCATTAAGACTGAGAAATCTTGTTGATCCCAGATGAAGACTCAGTCCTAAAGAATTCGTACAAGCACAGCGGGAGTCGGGAACAGCCGGTCTCCTTCTGCAACATGAGTGAGATCCTCGGCCGCTTCGAGAGCGGACAGCACACCAACCCCGAGCGACATCGCGAGAGGAAACAGGAGATACAGAATATCAGAAGCAGGCTGTTTATGGTAAGTCTGAAGTCGCCAGATGCTGGTTGGACCTCCTTACGTAGTCCACGTCTCTTATGGTCGTACGAAACGATTCTAATCTTTTTTACATTTAAACATTCAGTTTTTTTTTTGTTTCAGGGAAAACAGGCAAAAATAAAAGAAATGTACGAACAGTCCGTGATGCAGAGCGAACAAGGTACGCTCGTTTCTTTGGAAAAAAAAATAAAAAATATTAATAACATACACACAGATATAACCTCTTTAAAAATTCATGTAATCACATGTCGCTTCCCGGCAAGAAAAGCGTTTATAATACATGAATTTCTAAATACTAAAAGAGCACATGCCGTCTTTTAGATCAAATTGAGTTAAGCACAAAAACTTGCTTAATTAATAGTTGGCAGATACATATTAACAAAAACTTTCATTCGTTATTTTTGCAACTTAAAGCATTAGATTTGTTCCGTTTTTATGGAGATTGGAGATATGAAAAACATGTATCTAAAAAATTTTTGAATATGAAAGTGGATGGGAATAGGGGAAGAGGGAGGCCAAAAAACATGGATTGACTGTGTGAAGAATGAGATGTGTTTGAGAGGTGTGACTGATGAAATGGCGAGTAAAGGAGAGAATGGAAAAAGAGAACATACTGCACCGACCCTAAATAAAAAAAGGGCACATGGCAGGAAGAAAACTATGTAGTAAAGACTTGATTAAATATTAGGTGTAACATCATCGGAAAAGATCGCTAAAGAGTTGGATTTGGAAGCGGATAAGGCGCGTGCTATCAAGGAGCGCTTCGAGAACGGAGAGGTGTTCAACGACGAGAACCAGCCTCCCAGGAACAGGGACCTGGAGGATAGGGCTGTCTTCAACGAAGGTCAGTGACTTGTGATGGTTCAAGGCAGGGCTGGACTTACAAGGGGACCCCGCGTACTCGTCATCGCCGATTTTGGCCAAACTTATTCCACATGCACGGCATGACTGTAAATGAAAGTAGCCAAAGGGACATTTATAGATGGCCAAGCGTTTAGGAGATATTCAAATTTTAAGCGGCTCTCGCAAGCGAAGTACTATTTATGTTAGGCTCGTTTCCAAGCAGCCGTTCGCGTTGGTGTGGTAGTTAGAGTGTTTGGATGATGATACAATGGTCCAACGTTCAATTCTCCGTGTGAGAACTTTTTTTTTACTTTCAATTTATTTATTTATTTTTATAATATTCGATGTTAAGCGTAGTGAAATAAAAAAGTTTATTTATCCACAAAAAACGTATGCATATGACGATTTTTTTTATATTACAGTTTTAGGAAATTTACAGTTCGGAAATTTCTAGACTTAATATTCAATCCGGAATTTCCACTCATATAAAAAAAAATTGAAAGTGAAAAAAAAACATCTCACACAAAGAATCGAACGTGGGACCATTGCATCATCATCCAAACACTCTAACTACAACACCAACGCGAACGGCTGCTTGGAAACGAGCCTAACATAAATGGTACTTCGCTTGCGAGAGCCGCTTAAAGTTTGAATATCTCCTAAACGCTTGGCCATCTATAAATGTCTCTTTGGCTACTTTCATTTACAGTCATGCCCTGCATGTGGGATAAGTTTGGTCCAAATCGGCGATGACGAGTACGCGGGGTCCCCTTGTTAGAGGATTTTTTTGCAAAAAATGTAATAGTTTATAGTTAAAGTGGCCTAACCCACAACTTTCATATTCGTACTTAAACAATTAATTAAAACACAATAAATTTTATTATTTTAGACAAATTGCAATAGTTAAGTCCAAATATGAAAAATTTGGGTTAGGCCACTTTTGCGCTGATGGCCTCAATTATTTTCATGCTAACATTTTTTTTTTAAGGTTCACTTGATGGTATGTGATACCTCAGCCACAGAACATCAGTCAACGATGCGCTGTCGACCTAATTTTTACTTCGAGCATTCGGAAATCCATAGACTGAAAACGAAACGCGCAATATGCACTTCACGGTTTTTCCATCTAAGAACGGTGAATTTAGATATTCCTCCCACCCGATCAATGTCCGAAGTTACCAGACGTGGGGAAAACATGCTTATAGAAAATTATAAGCATGTGCTCCCGGTGGGAGCCACGACCCACGACCCATCGATGCGCACGGCAGGTGTTCTACCGAACGCGCCAACGAGACCCAAACAGCCCATTACAATATAATCGTATTTGTATAAAATGCTTACATAAATACATCACGCCTCTTTCGATTATATAACTTTAAACTAAGTGGTTGATTTAATGGTTAGTAAGTTTTAGGAGAAAACGTAATATCGCCAAAATTTTGAGTTAGGTCACTATAATTCTATGTGTATCTATGTTGAAGATATGTATACGTAAGTATACGTTTGGACTTTGGAATGAAACCAGTAATCTTATTACTAGACATCGTTATCGCGGGAGCACGAATCATTTGTAGATTATGTAAACAGAGTGGGCATCACTAAATATGTAGTATAAAACAAAGTCGCTTTCTCTGTCCCTTTGTATGCTTAAATCTTTGAAACTACGCAACGGATTTTGATGCGGTTTTTTTAAATAGATAGAGTGATTGAAGAGGAAGGTTTATATGTATAATAATAACAGTTTTTCTGTAGTGTATTTAGTATCAGCATTGCACCGGTGCGAAGCCGGGGCGGGTCGCTAGTACTGCATAAAGTCTTTTGAGAGTACCTAACCTATACCTACATTAGGACTTTTTGCAGCGTTTCTGCATCAATTAATATCCTTTCAGTAACAAGGCCAATGAGGTTTACTGCCTATAGGAGGAGGCTAATGAATTACCATCTCTAAGGGAATAAACCAGGTCAACCTGAAAAATTGTCAAAATCGAGAAATCAATATTTTATTAATTTTAAAATATGCAAGAGTAGATCTTTGTGAATAGAACACTATTGGCACAAATAAAATCTCTCAGAGGACGCGTTAAACTAGGCATCACATAATAACTGTCTATTCTACATAGATATTCTTTGACATTTTCGTTCGTGCCCTCGCGATAACGATGTCTACTTATCAAATCAATCAAATCAAAATCAAAAAGTTTTTTTATTTCAAATAGGCGTTTGCAGACTCTTATGAAACGTCTAGTTGCACGGTTCCAAAAAGTGGGTCTCATGGAGAAGAACCGGCAAGAAACTCCAGTTATTACATAAGTATCACTTATTTACAGGAATCGCTAAGAAGTCCAGGTCTATATTCTTGGAGCTAGACGCGAATGCCAAGACTATGCCGCCCCTCTCTCCGCCGCCGCAGGAGGCACCCAAACGGAAGGAAATGGTAAGTTAATTACGAAAAGCCTTATCGAAGTCCTATAAACCGGACTGAATACCGGTTAATTTACTATGGGAGTTATACCGGTATAATAAAGGTTTTTGTTAATATTATTTCGTTTTTATTTATATTTAATGAAAAAAAATACTGTGATCAGTTTAGTGTGTATTACTCTTTAAAACTAATATCATGGTATCTCATTCAGATACGAATTTTGAAAAATAAAAATTAACCGGTTTCAGTCCCTGCTATAAACCGTATTTTATTAGATATTTGTATTATGTTAGATATCAACAGACAGATGGTAGGTACCCCAGCTAAAGAACATCAATCAATGATGCGTTGTCGACCTACTTTTTACTTCGAACATTCGGGAATCAACGCGCAATGTGCACTTCACAGTTTTTCCATCTATGAACGATGGTATGTCGAAACATCGAAATTCCGACCGGGTAACGAACCACCACTCATAGATGTAAAAACGTGAAGTGCATATTGAGCGTTTCGGTTTCAGTCTATGGATTTTCGAAGTAAAAAATAGGTCAACAGCGCATCATTGGCTGATGTTCTGTGGCTGTGGTATCACCTACCATCAAGTGAACCTCATGCTCGTCTGTCGATATCTAACATTAAAAAAAGATTAACGAGGACTTTATAAAGTCCAATATTGACAAATAGCGTATTCCTCCAGCAATTCGTGCCGAAGGACGTGGTCCGCGCGGCCGATAAACTTGAAGACGTGAAGATCGAGACCTCGGACATTTCGGACAGGTTCAAGTTCTTCGAGACCTACCAGCCCGAGACCCGGCGGAAGGAGTTCCGCATGACTCCTCCCAGGCAGACCCAGGTACAGCTATAGTATACTAGCAACTCGACCCGGCTTCCAGTGGCGTAGTTATAGGTCACTAGCACCCGGTGCGGATCCCTAATTTACCGCCCCCTTATTTTTGTAATCTATATATATAAAAGAAAGTTGTGTTAGTTACATCGTTTATAACTCAAGAACGGCTGTACCGATTTTAACGATATCTTATTTGTTAGATTCCTCTATATCCCGAATAAAAGAATAGCTATTAAAATATCGGAAAAATTCAAGAAAAAAATATATGCAAAATTAATTTTAAAATAAATTAGATTCGGAACTCCGCCATCTTGACAGCTCACGTCATGCATTCTTAGCTTTTTTGGAATAACAGATGTCCACTGCAAATCAGTGACATATTAGACAATTATAGTGGGTAAATGGGCATATTCAAATTTAAGAATAATTATATAATTTCGAAGCCAAAATTGTGGCAAACAACGTCTGCGGGGTCCACTAGTTGATTATATAACATTTTGGGCTTGATAAAAATGGTACTCTTATTGAATAGCACGAACCTAAAGAGAAACTCTGTCATTACGGTGAAGTACTAACAACAAAAAATTATCGAAAAAAAACATTGAAGGATGTAATTTTTTTACCGATACCTGGGAAAAGTCGCCCCCGTCAAAGTGTCGCCCGGGGCGACTTCATACGGGTGCAATATAGATGCACTATGCAAAAAAATAGCCTCTAATGTTACTATAAATATAAATTGTAGGTACAAAGTAGTAAATATTGTTATGTTGTTTTCGGCTATGCTGATACTAAATCCGGTCTCAGAATTAACAATGGTGACGAAAAAATTAAATATGGCGGTTTTTACACAAAAATCGTTATATTTCAGACAAAACACAATTTTTTTGAATTATCTTTAACCATTGGTGCATAAAATTATTGTGGAAAAACCGTGAAGTGCATATTGCGCGTTTCGGTTTCAGTCTATGGATTTCCGAATGATCGAAGTAAAAATTAGGTCGAGAGCGCATCATTGACTACTGATGTTCAATGGTATCACCTACCATCAAGTGAACCTCATGCTTGTCTGTCGATATCTGACATAAAAAGTCAATGACATTTCTTATATCATTTCAACGCTTAAAATTGTTATATACATATTTAGATTGATGTCATCATACTTTGCATTGGGACAATAGGGGATATGCATGTGATTCCAATGAGAGTCAAATATTTTTTTTAATAGAGTTTATTATTTCAGAATTACGCTACCATCAATATTTTTTATTCCAATTTTATTTTTGAGCAAGAAATTAATTTTAAAAAACGACATTTTTATGCCCTATGGGAAATTCAAATATTTGAAAAGTCACGCCATGTTCAGAGTGAATATGACGTAAATGTCTATACACCGAGTGCGTAGTTATTAGTGTGTCTGCTTGACGTCATAGTCTATTAACAAAGCCCGCGAATTTGGCAATTAAAATGCCAGTATCAGTTGGTAATTATTTTCTTTTTTAAATACTTTAAATCATATTTTTTGCGTTGAATATTTTTTCTATTATATAACAATGTAAACTACCGAATAAAAATATAAAAAACATGCAGATTATATTGAAAAAAAAAAAAAAAACAAAGATTATTGCATTTGTTGCAAAAAAACTGAAAAATATTTTTCATGCGACTTAGCGAGCCAAGTCACCATCGCCGGAGATCTACCACGAGCCAAGTGTCGTGAGGAGTGAAGACGCAGTGGCCGACACGAACTTGGCTGCCAGCCGACACACAGCTTCCAGGATGATCTCCGTGTTTCGTGAGATGGAAGAGCAGAGGCACAAGCAGGAGGAACCGCAAGGTGAGTCAAGTCCTTATAAATGAGTCTCTAATAAGAAGAATAAGCTTAAAACGAAACTTACCATAATAAAAATAATTAATACATAGTTATGTAAAACATATTTATTTTACATTAACATTTTGTTAAATACCTTTTTATTTTATTCGCACCTATACAAACATGAAACGATTAATTTGTATTGTTGATGACATTTTAATAAGAAATAATTATTAAATATATGTTATTTCTTATTAAAATAAGGTGAGAAGTCACTTTGACAGAGAATCTCTTTCACTACGTAGGTCCGAATCCACTTTGACCGTGAATCTCTCTCTACTTAGGTCCGATGCCACTTTGATAGTGAATCCCTTTCACTACCTTGGTCAGAAGTCACTATGACAGTGAATCCATTTCACTACCTAGGTTCGAAGTCGCTTCGACAGTGAATCCCTTTCACTACATAGGTCCGAAGCCACTTTGACAGTGAATCTCTTTCACTACCTAGGTTTGAAGCCACTTTGACGGGGAATCTCGCTACCTAGGCCCGAAGCCTCTTTGACAGTGAATCCCTTTCACTATCTAGGTCCGAAGCCAATTTGACGGGGAATCTCTACCTAGGTCCGAAGTCGCTTTGACAGTGAATCTCTTTCACTAACTAGATCCGAAGTCGCTTTGACAGTGAATCCCTTTCACTACCTAGGTCCGAATCCACTTTGACAGTGAATCTCTCTCTACCTAGGTCCGAAGTCGCTCTGACAGTGAATAACCTCTCTCTCCCCAGGTCCAAAGCCGCTGAAGCGCTTCACCCCCCCTCCCCCCGGCGAGCACACGCACACGGGGGACACCACCTCGTCGGAGGAGTACAGCGAGGATGAGGACAGCGAGGAGGAGGCCCGCCGCGTGTGCCTCGAGGCGCGGCAGAGGGACGAGGCACTGCAGCAGGTTCGAGACTTCAAATTAACCTAGGGTCTATAGGCATGTGTTTGGATTTAGATCGCAAAGAACTAAATCAATACTGAGCCGTTGACAAAGCGCGCTAAAGAGGCCAAACTGTGCACATTCGAGATAATTCGAACGGCGCGTCAAATTCAAATTCAAAAATCATTTATTCATTTAGGTAACACAATGTACACTTATGAACGTCAATAAAAAATACATATCAAATGCTTCTAATTTTACATTTACTGCCAGTTCTCAAATCAAAGGCGTAGAGCGGACGAGAAGAACTGGCAAGAAACTCGCCGCCACTCTTTTTAATCGCCAAGTTTTTGTTTTACAAATGTTTTGTAAGGAGCTGAAACCATTACACCATGTTCCACATGACATCTTTAAGTAATTAACTATAATAATCGAAAAATAAATATATAAACGAAAAAATTAAAATAAATAAAAACAAAGATTTATCCTCTATCAGCAGAATGTATGGTGAAATAGGAGCACTCACTTACATTCTCGTGGGAACAACACGCAAATACATAGACGAAATAACTAATATCACCGCATACACGAATTCAAGTCCGACCTGTCACCACAAGTAGCACCCGTTCACGAGCATGACGCATGGCCAGCCATCGACCCCCTCGCCATATTTTAGGGAGAGAGACAACCCGACGCATGGACGTTGTATTTAATGCTGCTAAATTTTTTCACACTCGAATATAATCGAAAATTGAAAATAATGTGAAAGCTAAATGTTCTAGTGTTTTCTTTAACTCACAAACTTACCTCTTTATAATATTACTACAGATAATGTTGCTACGATTCATCTTGCCATAGCTTATCTAATATATAAAATTTCCATGTCACAATGTTAGTTACCGTACTCCTCCGAAACGGCTTTACCGATTTTTACCAAATATATACACGTATTCAGTAGGTCTGAGAATCGGCTACTATCTATTTTTCATACCCCCTAAGTGATAAGGGTTGTTCACCCTTTAATTTTTTTTTAAATTTTTGGACGAAATTTTTTGTTTTTATTTTTTTATAATGTGGCATTAAAAATACATACAACCCTAAATTTTTACTTTTTTATCACCAACCCCTGCTTTTTAGAAATTATTTACATGGCAAATCAACGTTTGCCGGGTCAGCTAGTATATGTATAAGTTCCCTTCTATAAGTTCTTATGAAAACTGACCCATTCAAACCTATATCTTACCGAAGTAACATTGGTTCAGGCGCAACAGTTAGCCCGCACGAAGAGCTTCCGCGACCGGTTCGAGCACTGGTCGGACAACGAGCCGCAGCACTCGCCCTCCGCGCTCGTCATCGAGAGGGACTGCGAGGAGGACGGGGACTCCCTCGCCACCGCTAAGAGGTACCCTTTGGTATAGGATTGGGCAAACGGGCTGCACAACTACTCTAGAGACAGTGGCGGCGTAAGGCGTGGGCGACGTGGGCCACCGCCTACGGCCTCGCGGCCCAGGGGACCTCGCGCCCCGAAAATTTATGCATTAGGTACTTAAATCCGCGAACGCACCAAAAAATTTGCCAAAAAAGGCAATTTTTGCGCTGGCAGAGGGCCTCGCAAAATGAATCTTGCCCACATAAAATTTAGGACTTACGCCGCCACTGTCTAGAGATGTGTTCCGACCTTTGAGGAAAATGTATTTGAAGGTCCGGACTCCCTCGCCACCGCTAAGAGGTACCCTTTGGACGGACTGGACAACTACACTAGAGATATGTTGCCGACCTTTCAGGAAAATGTAGGCTCGAAGGGTCCCAAATCGTATTTCCGAATGCTCGAAGTAAAAAGTAGGTCGACAGCGCATCATTGACTGATGGATGTTAAATCAAATTCAAAAATAAGAGCGCGGAAAATTTGAGATTCAGAAGTTGAGCTTTTTTATGTTAGATATCGACAGACGAGCATGAGGTTCACTTGATGGTAGATGATACCTCAGCCACAGAACATCAGCCAATGATGCGCTGTCGACCTACTTTTTACTTCGAGCATTCGGAAATTCGTAAATCAATAGACTGAAACCGATACGCGCAATATGCACTTCACGGTTTTTCCATCTATCTACGAAGTTACCAGACGTGGGGAAAACATGCTTACAGAAAATCATAAACATGTCGTCCCGATGGGATTCGAATCCACGACCCTTAAGATGCGCACGGCAGGTGTTCTACCGAACGCGCCAACGAGCCCGTCAAAACCATCATTACCATTTAAATGTTAGCTAATTCTTATAATACAATCCCTCTATTCCACAGCTTACGTGACAAGTTCGAAAGCATGAAGGTGCAGACGACTACGGTCAACAAAACTTTCGTTCCGAAAGTCAACAGATTTGTGGTGAGTTTGTACTTGTAGTTTTCGTTGTCCCTGTAGGTGCGGTACAGTTAGCAAGGGAAGTGGCTAAGAGCTTGTCCAGAAGGGGCGAATGCGACGCGAATCGTTTCGCGCAAATTCATACGCGCGTTGGCGAAGTACGGGGAGCCAATACTTCGCCAGACTCTCGAATACTAGGGCCGCCCTGTTGCGTCCAGTTAACGCGCGAACTCTAGTGCACGAATTAGATGCACTAAATACTATACTATTTTCCCTCCGTTTTTGTCTCTTCCAGCGACGGTAAGCTAACCACAACGAGACCGCTTCGTTCAACTCCATGTTTTGTACTGAATAAAACTCCTTCTAATTCCTCCCCAAATGCTCGCGCGTTGGTACGCACCTTGTGGACGCAACGGTCGCGCGTAATACGCTCGTGAGAATCGGCCTTTCTGGACAAGCTCTAAGTATCAATTTAAATTAAATAATAAAAAAAACAATTTTCCATTCATAATTATACAGGATGTTAGGTGTGGAGGGCTAGCCAAGTGTTCAGATTTTTGTTTCACGAATTTTCTTCAATTTTTTTTATTTTTTACATATTTTACCGATGTCTTATGTATCTTTTATCTACCAAATTTAATTAGTTTATTAATAAAGCTTAACTTAAACTTCATGTTATAAAATAAAAATAGGTATTTCTAATCGAATGCTTTTAAAAACTTACCCAGATATTCCTGTGTAATGGTATATTTATGTATTTCTACAGAATCTAGTTACATTTGGTAAATAAAAGATCCAATGATTTAAAAAAAAATGTTATCTAAAAAATGTTTTTGCTACTTTATTTGAATTAAAGAAATTACCTAATAACGCCATCTAGAGTTCTAGGGAACTCTTGGACTTCAACGTCTGTATGTTGTTGGTGCAACACAAAGTACTAAATATGTAATTCTGTTTTTTTTTTATTTCAGTGACCGCCACCGTCGCGTCTCTTATTTCTATTATTTATTACCAAAGCGTTAATTTTAATATCGTCTAGATAACACTTGCTGTGTGAAAATAGATAGTATCATTTTAAAACATGTCAATTTGTCATCCATAAATTACGTCACACGAATTTTATGATTTTTTCACTCAACTCCCCCCCTTCCCGTCCTTGACGCAGGTAGTCACATATATCAGCCCCCACCACTGATGTGTATTAGCCTAAAAAGATACGAGTAAGCAATATTTTTAAGTATTTCGTTATACCATTACCATAGACACCCCCCCCCCTTAAAGTGTGATGTAATTTATGGATGGCCCCGTATTTGTCCCATTTTACCGGAAAAAAAGTGAAATAATTATTAAGGGGATATTCTTAGACATTGTACCACGATGTCTAAGAGCAGTGTTATTACCGATTTACTGTATGAGAACGTGAAACCGTAATACATTTTGTATAGCCGTTCTGTCGTCAAGGAAGTACTATTATAGCAAAGAACATAGATTTTCATAGAAGCACAGGAACCATACTTACTTTTCGAAAAAAAAGTAGTTCTGCTTATGACCTCTAGAGCGCGCGGCAATGTATCGGTGTGACACACATATCTGAGCAGTCACTTATCTTTCCTCGCGCTTGTGCGGTGTGCCCTTACGAGCGAATGGCAATATCGCTCTCTCGCAGACTTAGCCATCGGGCCCAAAACACCCCGAGCATTTCCAAACGTGTGAGAGCGAACGAGAACGCACCATTACCGCAAGCACGGAAAAGCGGCTGGGTGCGAGCGAGTGCGCGCTATGACTCCAGCGTCAGTGTACGTTCACACGGATACTAGCAGCGCCACGGTGGCTGGGGTGAGAACTACTCTTACCCCAGAGAAACCGTGCCAAGCGTGCCTGTAAGGCCTGTGCTTCTATGTTCTTTGATTATAGGTACAAATATGACAGTAAATTGACAATAACTACGACAGATCTGTTTATAATGTCATAATCTGCTGCTTAAGCGTCACTACTATAATTTTAACTTTACCAAGAACTACAGACATTAAAGAAAAAAGCGGAAATATTCTAGTATCGTCTTCGAATTAAATTTAGATAAAATTGACTAAGAGAAATAAAAAGTATTTATAACATTATTTATCTTTTCTCGATATAAGTAAATATGTATCGTAAGTTTGTTTAATATATAACTTGTCTATTGTTATTGCATTTTGCAATCCGACATTTAAATTTTCTATTGTATTTTTTTTACATTTGTTAATAATATTTGTGCCATTTATAAATTCTTACTATACTCATAGTGTTATAAGGTTTCATAATGTTAGTAAAAGCACAATTTGGAAAATAATTGATATTAAAATAGCGGATTATTTTAGCAATTTATGTTTTTGTTAGAGTTCATAGTAATTCAATTGTATTCTCAATATATAAGGTTTTTCTTTGACTGATATAAAACATTGTATTTATTTGTACTTAATAAAAAAAGTTAATTCATTGTTTTCTAATATTACAATTTTGTAAGATTTTTTAATAAAAATATTCAAATTTTATGTAGTCTTGTATTTTGATTGCTCATAGGTAGCGCCAAAATATATTAAAAATAATTATTTATTCCCCAATTTCCGTTCCATTTTTTTCACCTGGTAACACTACAATTGCCGCTGTGTTCACACCGGACTACAGCGCCATTTTGATTCGTTCAAAATCGCCTGCGTTGTCACTTACCATCAGGTGAAACGAAATAAAAAAATCCTTTATCCCCTTGTTTTCCATTCACAGTTTACTTATTAAAAATTTAATAAAGTACTTGGTGCGTTCATTATATGTATTTTTCGACTTTCTTGGCCCCGTAGTACGCGTGTTGCGTTTAACTCAGGCGCCGACACCGAACATCCGATTTTTAGCTAAGTGCTAGTCGGAGTATGAACTCTCTCATGATGAATATAATGCATTCCTACAAAAGATTTTTTATAAAATATATTATGTATGACGCCAGGGGCTTACCTTAGGTTCTGTATCTAAAAGTGGTGCGACCTCTTCTTCCTAACTGCGGCGAAGCCTTAATGGAATGGAAAATTTTCGTTTATATGGGTTCGGGGCCCCTGTATCTAGGGGAAACTGTAAAAAAACTGTTCTTTAAAACAGACAGAAATATGTCTGCCACCTGCCCGCCTAGGGGACTCGGGAATTCACATATACTTTTCAATTTGTTTGAAATATTTTGTAGAAAATGAAACAACACAAGAGTGACATCGTAGATGATACTGAATATCGTTATTCCTATTATAGCCCTTATAATTCGAGTTGGGGATAATAGAAATTACACTGCATCATGTCTATCATAAATCTATTTATTATTTTCAAAAAATATATGTACGAGAAACAATAAATAATTAATCATTTAACGTAAAAACGTTATACTAAAATCACGTGTGACGTCAACAGTACAAGTCAAAACTTGACGAATTACAAATCTACTGCAACACTGGTATTACAACGTTAACCTATACAGTTCGGTAGTTTTGGAAGGACCTTCTAAATTCCACGCAGGCGACTGTGGTACACTGCCATCCGTTAGAGCAGTTTCACTGCAATTGTCCTTAACTATAGAATGAGACAGCTATCTTGTATAGCTGTCTCATCTCTTAGTGATCATGATAACCCCTAGAATTTATCCTCTAAAATATTCGCAAAAAAACCTGAGAACCTACTTTTTGAAGTTTCTTCCGAAAATAGCCAAACTATAATAGGTTTACTTAACAGTTCTTTTTGGGAGCAAATACCCAGCGGTATATACACATATTTTGAAACAGGTGAAAGAAATGCTTTCTTTGTACTCCTTTTGGGAATACTAACATATTAAATTTTTATTCAAAACGCACTTTTGTCAGCCTCTTTCTAAGAATCCTCTAATATTCGTTTTTATTTATTGCTTGGAATTTTATCATGTTTTATGGTTATCGAAAACATTCGCAGCATCACATATTTTGCCTTCAAGGAGTCTGAAGGCACACAAGCAACGAGTACTTAGAAATTAAGGCTATAATCGAGGTCTTACTGACGAAGGCCACAAAAGTTGATATACGCAGTGCATAATGCAACACTAGGGATTTACGACCATCTCTTAAAACAGTATTATTGCACGAGTACTTGAGAGAACGAGAGAGAGCTGTACAGGGCAGGGATATTACGGAGTTTCGACTCCAGTTCTATAAGGTCGGAAGTTCAGATTGATTTTGCACCTTCGATTCAGGAGGCCTATTACCAAAACAAAATACGAAGTTTCGGCTGACGGATCATACATTTTCCTATTATGAATCTGATGATCGATCTATCTTTCGCAATAAGACATTGTCTTTCGTTTGACATCAATATAATCGTAAATATAATTGAAAATATTTCTTAGTAAGTTAAAATACGAATTTTTTTGTTCCGTTCGTTGCGTTCGATTTTAGTAATAGACCTACTGATTTCGGTTCCGATTTTGAATCGGAAAGTCGAAACACAGCGGTGGTGGCAGCAGTCAGCGCCATTTGTTTAAAATAATGTTTAAAATTAAAAAAAAATCGTTTATTTTTATTTTCAACACCCAGAAAGGTGTTTTATTTTTTGAACTGATATGAATGAAAGTTTTGAATAATGTTTGTAATTTTATTTGATTATCTCTCTTTTGCCCCTGCCTCTGCCTCCAACAACCCAAATTTAATTCTGAATTCGGTTCTGATAAACCACTTCCGTAACATCCCTAATACAAGGTATAGGCTGTTATGTCCTCCGATAAAGATGGCAATAATATTGCTCTAAAAGATCGTGGTACCGCCCCAGTTCTTGGCTATTACAATAGTATAAACATGAGGCACAACAAACTTCTAACTCAACTCCATTCGCGATCTCGAAAATTAAAAAAAGGCTTACAAATGCTTGAATTTCAATCATTTGTTTTCAATATAAATATTAATCGTTACGTAAAAACTTCTTTAATAGTTAAGTGAGCATTTTCATAGCAAATAATATGAAAATATTGAATGATTATTTAATGTTCAAAGTTAAAGAGAGCTATTGATTACAATTCTGTACAAAAACAAAACCAAAATGTCTTCTCCATCTTACATTGTTAAAATTTAACATGTAAGACGACATCTATTTCAGTTGTTTTATAATAAAATTGCTATTTAATTTCAGATATTTCAAGCTATTTATTCACTGGCAAGTTTGGAAGTAATTTCTCCATTACGTCTTTTCAACATTAACCAATTTTAATACTATACGGAGAAACTTAAGATTATCGTCCTAGCAAACTTTAACGTAATAAATAAATTATTAAAAAATGACAAAAAAAAACATAAGTTTTAACCCTTATCAGATTAGAATACTCTTAGTGCAATCCTCAGAATTATGCGTGAATATCTTTAAATTTCTTCTTAAAATTTATTTATTATATTATCGTCTTCAATAAAACTCTTCAATCACATTCATAACGCAGCTTTAGACATTAAACAAATTGACAATTTCACTTTATATAATTTTTTAGATAATTATTTACAAATAGCCTTATATTGCATCACTATCACATCAAATCGCCTATCCCTATTAAAATTATCAAATTGAGCCAATTTTTTTTATTTCGATAATACTTTTTTTTAAATGCTACAAAACATGTTTATGAATTAACTACAAGGTATTACCTTGACTCCTGTTTTTCGTATGTTGAAAATCAGAAATCTCTTTTTTAACTGTACCAAATCGATTGTAATCGATTTTCACATCCGATAATATTAATAGTCAGACTCGAAATAATGTATTTACCACTTCTTATAAAGGTAGCGAGTCCCCTAGCTGAGTTTCCAATTCACTTTGCTTTAATTCATAGTTAAATATGAAATAGATAACACTAGTTTACAAAATTTAACTTTTTGTCTGTTGCCGTGAATTTTTAGGGTGATTTTGTTTACTTATGACATGGTCTTTTCAAATATACCCTCAGAAAATTTTGTGCAGCTCGAATATTTTTGTTTTCGACGTTCATCATTTATGCTGATTTATTCGTTAATATCGTGGGTGTTTCAGTATGTAAAGATTAATTTCATAAATTTTTGCGACATGAGTGGTTCAAGCAGAAGTTGTTTAAACTACCAACATTATTTTTGCTATATATGTGGAGAATATGTGCTAAAAAAATTGAAAAGGTGTATCAGAGAGCGTTAAAAACTCCTATTTTTTCTACTTTGGGATATCGCTGGATAAAAATTTACAAGTCTTGGGCTCCTGATTGTGTTTGTAAATAGGGTGTTGAATATTTAAGATTATGGAAAGGCAGAAAAAAAGGTAGTTTTAAATTTAAAACTCCAACCATTTGGGTAGAACCACGAAATCATCTGAATGACTGTTACTTATGGTTTGGTTAGTGGGCAGCAATATTTAGTCTAAAACTAACTAGTAGCTCGTAATAGAATTATTTTGCCGCCACTACATATTCAAATGAGAATCATGAAACAGTTTTTAATGCACTCGATAAAAATGGGAACTACTTTTCCTACATTTGCCACAAATTTTCTCAGCTCACTATGAAAAAGATTAAAGCCAGTATTTTTGACAGACCCCATATCATACAACTTCCAAAGATACTGGATTTATAAATTCTATGAGTAAGCTTGAATTAAGAGCATGTACAGCTTTCGTATCAATGATGCAGAACTTTCTCAGAAACAGAAAGTCAGAAAATTAAAACTGAACTTTTCAGAAAATTATACTGTCTTCTACAGACCTGCTTTTACAATTAAAAACTCTGAGATGCAATATGAGCATTAAATTCCACTTCCTCCGTAGTCATCTAGACAGGTTTTCAAAAAAAATAGGAGACATGAGCGAAGAGCAGGGTGAGCGTATGCGTCACGATTTACGCGTCATATAGGAGCGTTATCAGAGTTTTTTTGGATGTCTGACTATTGTTCGTGCCTATACGTTACTTCCCTAAGTCCACACATAAGAGAAGAGCTTTAAAGCGAAGTTTTTTGGAACTCAACGATTGTTTAAGTTTTTTAATAATAATTTTTCTTAGTAAATACATATAATTTTCATTTTTAACCGTAACTACCCGAAACTCATAAACTAGAGCTGTTAAAAAATATCTACTTATATATTTGTAACTAGCATATCATAAGTAGTCGACAACAGCAAAAATTGTATCGGCAACAGATACACTGTAAACTAGTGTAATTTATTCCTAGACAAAAACTGCAACATTTTCTAATGTAAAATCAGTTAATAAGACGCGACTCAAGTCATAATAAAGTCTTGAGAGCTATAAAAATGTCCTATGGAAATCTCTCAAAACCATACTACAACTTGAGTTGCGTGTTGGCAAATGACACAATAAAAGGCTGAATGTATAAGAGAATTAATTCAGAGAAACAAAATTATACTTAATCATATGAATTATAAAAGAAAGATGCTCAAGCGATATAGCAAACTACCCTCGCCCGGCGCAGACTATAAAAGCATTTCGCTGGCCTAATAAAAACTTCGTAACTCCAAAATTTCCGATTTTTGTTTTTTTTTTAATGCCATCTTGTGTAAAATACCGTAACGAATACGATGGAATCACTCGTATCTACTAATTGTGTTTAGTTTTTTTGGTATTTACAAAAAATAAAACTACGATGTACACGGAATGTTTGACCTGTTTGTAGTTTTTTCCAGCTCCTGTAAAGTTTGACCAAATGGAGATACGAAGTTTGATAACTAAGCCAACGACTTGTCTGATATTTCATTGTATAGAAATTCCTGATACAGACGGAATTTGTTTGAGATGCTTATTCATTCCTCTCATTGAGGGATATATTCTTGGCTTAACCCATTCACAGTGAAACGACTCCACCTCATACACCATACTCATACATCCATGAATCTAAATGAATACATTGATAAAATGATAAGATACAAATTCTTACTATGAACGTTCCCTGATATCATATGGAGTTATGAGTTTTTCGCGGAAAAATAATAATGTTCCCGCTCAAAATAGGCCCCATTTAGCTGTATAGTATAGCTTTACAGTTTTTAATAAAATACTTTAAAGTAAATAGTAAGTAATTAAATAAAAGTATGTATTTTTGTTTTATAAATTTTATAAACATTTATTTATTAATTGTTATGAGTATAAAATAAGCAAACTCCCCAAAAGGAAGTTATCATTGCATCACATTTTTCCTATATTTCTCCCGCAAAAAATAAAGTTCTCATTGCAGTTTAGTTAATTATATATTTTGTCTCTCTAGACACATCATTGTAAGTGTAAAGTCGACGCCGAGCGAGGCATTCTATAATACGCTTTTTCATCTCGACACCTCCCACGTACAATGTGGTAACAAAAAAAGTTAAAAAAAAAATTGTGTTGTACGTTCCGTTTTTAACTATAATGTCTATATTCATAAATTTTTTAACATATTGTAAGTATGAAAATTTTTTTTAGTTGCAAACACAAAAATAAATAGAAAATGCAGGTAGTTTAAAAAAAACTAACTTTTTTAGTTAGCACAGCTTAGCGGGTGGCATCGATCTTATAATCACAAAAACAAATCTAAAACTGCGCCCTCACATACCGCGTAGCCTCTCAGAGACGCCTTATCCTATATTTACAATAGTTACATTAATTTTCGTTTAGTTTAGTGAGATAGTCGATTTGGATGTTACAGTAAAGTTATTGAGATCAAACACTTGTATTTTGAATAGTTTCGAATAGGCGCGCTTCTAAGACTATTTAAACCGTATTACAATGATAATATATCATCGATATGTTATATTCATTATTTTTAGTATCATTCATTGCGTATAGGGAAATTGCATCTATGAAGGAGATACAAATGACCTAACTTTTAGACCTATTAAAACCAATGAATTTCATTAGAAAGTGATGGCATGTTTAAATTATATAATTTTAAAGAGGATTTTTACTTTGAACTTGTCCAACACATCTGAATGAGTTACTTATAGCGGTAGTGGGCATTCAACAATTTAAACATATTATGTTAATATTGTCTTTTATTAACGCGAGTATCACACATTTAAATAAAATACTGTATACCGGATTAAAACGCGATCTTTTCCAAAAGAGTGGCGGCGAGTTTCTTGCCAGTTCTTCTCGTCCGCTCTACGCCCTTGATTTGTGAACTGGTAGTAAATGTAAAATTAGAAGCATTTAATATGTATTATTTTTTATTGACGTTCATAGATGTACATTGTGTTACCTAAATTAATAGATTATTTTTTAATTTAATTGAATTAAATATGGCAACTTTGTGACATTTCAAATATCAGACAACTGTCATCTTTCTGTCTCCCCGCGACAACGGTTGCTGAAAAGCATCCGAAACGTCGGGATAAATAATTTAAACAATATAAATAATAAATCGCGTTTTAATCCGGTATACAGTATTTTATTTAAAAATATGTTGTTATATAATTATTGTATAGTGTAAACCACTGTTGTTTCAGTTAAATAAACTTTTTTGAATTTTCTTCCTCAAACTTAAAGGTTCCTCAACTAGTCAACCCACTGAGTGTTGGTATTATACCATTTAATAACCCACCTCTAAGCTAATAACTGGTTGTTTCAAATTGAAATGGATATGATGTATTTATGATTTGGAGAAACTATTAATGAAATTAACTATAGATGTTGAAATATCATCACTAATATGGTGAAGATAGTTTTTTAAACCAAGATTATTATGGTTCCAACATCTTTTCCCTGTTGTTAATATTATTTATTATTTAAATTTGAACGCGCCTAATACAAAATTTAGAATAATTAACCGAAGATTTCGAAACATTATAATGTTTAAAATTTGGCCCCAGGTCAATAACAACGTAAATTAACCCCTACAACGTTAACAATAAACGTTAAACACCTTACCGTGACATCCAAACACTAAAACACTTAGTCCGGTGGCGGGTGAACTATCTGCGGTAACTGATCACTTTCACAACCTTCGACACTCTTCACCTCTTTCGCACACACAGATTTCACGTTTTTTGTCTCTTTCACACTCGTCGATTTCACTTTGACACTTTCCAAGGTTTCAGAGTTCTTTACACTCTCTGACTTGACACAAGTTTTTGTGTCCACTCTGTCCTTACTTCCGTCTTTGTGTTTATCGTGTTTTCTATCAGCAGAGCTTTTGTGTCTATGTTCCCGCTCTCTTCTGTCTGATTTCTGAGATTTGTGTTTAGAATGCCTGCGATGCTGATCATGGGATTTATCCGACTTTTCTGTCCGGCTATCCGATTTTTCTCTTAGATTATCGGATTTCTCAGTTCGGCCATCAGATTTTTCCATCCGACTATCGGTCTTTTCGCTCCTATCTTTATTTTCAGTTCGACTTTCATTTTTCTCTGTCCTATCTCTCGTTTCTGTTTTTTCTCTATCTCTTCTTTCAGATCTGTCTTTTGACCTTTCTTTATCTACAACTTTGTCTATTTTATGCTCCTTTTCTGATTTGACTTCAGATTTATCTGAAGACCTATCCTTATCCGAATTTTTAAACTCAACTTTATCTGTAGGCTTATCTTTATCTGTTCTTAATTCAGACTTTAATGATTTATCCATTTTTACTTCAGACTTATCGGTTGCTTCGGATTTATCAGGTAATTCCCTATCTATTCTCAATTCGGGTTTACTTGAACATGCATTTCCATTCATACTTCTGTCATCAAATTTTTCGATGGAATCATTCTTCTCAGGCGTTTTCATTTCAACTTTCTCATATTTAAGATCTGTTTTCTCTTTATCTGTACTTCTGCTGTCACTTTTTTCTGATTTCTCAATAACTCTATCTGATTTTTCAGGTAATCTATCGCTAGATCGATCGGATTTATCATTTGATCGATCAGACTTGTCACATTTGTCACTCGATCGTTCCGATTTATCGCTTGAGCGGTGGGATTTCTCTGATCTATGTTTATCCGAATCTTTGTGTCTGTGTCTGTCTTTCTGTTCAGTCTTATCTGATCGCTCGTGTTTGTCAGATCTCCTCTCATTTTTCTCTTTATCTAAGCTCTTCCGAACATTCGATATTTTGAGAGCAGCTTTTTCCTTGAATTTAGCACTGAGTGCTCTCATCTCTATGACACCACTCTTGTGTTTTGTAGATTTATTGGGTTCTGGAAAAAGAAAAAAAAAAATGTTTTATTGACTCTGGCACTAAACACATTGCCTGTCCCCATACAAATATATTTGACGACCCCATAAGTCCAAAACAGCTTTTGTAATATTTTGTTTTTATTTCGACACACTTTGACCACTCACAGCTCACTTATCAGCTTGAAACGGTGTGTACACAAACATATACCAGAGAAAATGGACTCATACATTTAAAAAAAACCAAGGATTAAATATTATTAATAATAATGGAGTAATGGCGATACAGTGAAAGTTATACAGATACCTAAGAATTCTATATCCATGGGTAAGAAAACTAGCTTCCACTTTTGAGATAAAATACTTTAAATAATCACATGACCTGGACTCAGTGGCGGGACCACCATACAAGCTCAAACGCCTGTTTTTCCTTATTAATGCATTAAAAAGAAATATAATAATTTCATTAGTCATATATAACTTATACGATTACATAAATTATATAAGTTATAAAATATATTTATATACACACGTATTATATTAAAATCGGCAAGACGGGCTTTTGGGCTTGTATGGTAGTCCCGCCATTGCCAGGACTATATGTGATACTTAGAGCTACGTTGACCCACTCAGTTAGTCAGTCAGTTTATCAGTTTTTCACCTTTCGTACCGCCTGCACAGGAATTGGTGGATGTTTAAAGCCAGTGCAGGCAGCACGTAAGGTTGATAGCAAAAACTGGTGGATGTTTGAAACCTGTGAAGGTGGATGTTTGAAACCTGTGAAGGTGCATGTTTGAAACCTGTGAAGGTGGCGTTTGAAACCTGTGAAGGTGGATGTTTGAAACCTGTGAAGGTGGATGTTTGAAACCTGTGAAGGTGGATGTTTGAAACCTGTGAAGGTGGATAGCATAGTGCCGAGACCACGGTTGCGTGAAACCCTGTATACAGACCTGAGTTATTAACGACAGGCGCGTCAGGCGGCGGGCGCTCCTCCGCCGGAGACGACGCCTCCGACGAAGGATAATACTGCTTCAGCCGGAGGTGCCACGCTATGGAGAGTAATAAATGATAAATAAATCGAAAACTTTTAATATTGTCTTTTATTAACGCGAGTATCACACATTAAAATAAAATACTGTATACCGGATTGGCCATAATTGGCCATTTCTAATACAATTTTTTTAAGTTAACTGTCAATTTTTAGCATGTCATAAATGTATAATTATGAATTAAATGAGTTTTTAAAAAAATATTGAGTATTTAAAAAAAAAACAATTACGAACATAGCCAAATATTTAATGTGCCACACAGAATACTAAAAAACGAACGAAAACTCAACAGAAAAAAAACAACTTACCTATAGAAGTAACAGCGGAGACAGTCCTAAACTGGTGTATGATGTTTCTGGGTAAGAAGTAAATGTCATCGGAACAGAGCGGCAGCCGAGAGTACCGAACTCCTTCCCGGCGCAGTTGGTTAAGTTTCGCCTCCTCTAGCCTACAGACAGAGGTGATTAAAGGATTTTTTATAATAATTCTTAAATATTTTATTTAACCCTCATTTCTGAAGTTTGCTTTGAATGAAAGAAGCTGTCACTTCAAGAAACACTCGATAGTAACCTAATACAAAAATAAGAATATCAAATCAGAAATGGGATAATAATTTATTAATATAAATTGTCCACTAAGAAATCAAATATGTGAAAGTTTTGTGTATTTCGCCTAAGCAACACTGAACAGTACGGAGATTTTATATATCCGATTATTTTAGATAAACCCCCAATTTTGAATCACTTGATCGTCAATATAAATTCTCCATTATCAGTTTTCAAGAATTTTGTTCATTTATGGTTGTCGGCGACTTACTTAAATAATGTAAGATAAGATTTAATTGTAATGTAATCGCATATTTAAAGTTATTATAATTTACGTAAAATGTTACATAAAATACATATTAAAAGTCATTAATTTACGTAAAATATTGCATAAGATGTAATTTGATATTTAAAGTTGTTATTTTACTGTATAAGACGTAATTCATATTTAATTTCACTAAAAATGTAAAATTCGTTTTGATATTTATAAAACTTAGTATTTTAATATGTTTACTGTAAATAAATTATAATTTGTGACTTTATTCACCATAGAGAAGCAGTGAAATCTGTGTAAAATTGTCAGTAAATAATTTTTCCTGCTTAGTATGTAACAGATATGTGGTAATAATATATATCATTCGAAAGGGCTTACAATGAGCAATCTAAATATGTAAGAAACATATATGTAACTATCATATATAAAAAGGAAAATAAATAAAAAGGTCGCTTCCGAAGTGAAAATCGGCGCGAAATTAGCGCAAAATCGATACGCCTTCTGCAGTTCTCGTCGCGGTATACTAACGAAAACAGATACCCCGCGAATATTCTCGTAGTAATCACAGTCAGTTCAACAGTCAGACAGTTTTCCCTGAAGAAGCGACCGTATTCAGAATCAAGAATCTTTTAATACTCCCAGTCTCCCAGTTTCCCAGTATCCAAGTTTCCCAAAGTACCTAGTTTCCCTCATTTTCCTAACCACATACCAACCTCCTTTCCGACGTGTACTCACCGCTCTCTTACTATCGTCCAGCCGAGTGTGCCGTCCTGTGATCGCTTTGCGTGATCAATCTTTCTATTTTACGCACATAACAGGGTGCGTGGGCGAGCGTTCCAGCGCACAAGCCCGAGGCAAAACGCTCGTTAAATTAATAATTGGCTGAGACGACCGACAGTATTGAGAAACGTGTACTGGTCCTACCCTACTGTAGCGTCTTAGCCATAAGGCGGTCCAGGAACAATTTTTTAATTTTAAATTTCTACTTTAAATCTTCAATTTACCTTTTCCTGAGCCAAGACCGCCACAGTTGTTGGTCCTTCGAATAGCCGGATCCTGTACGAAGAAGATGCCGGTCACCAGATCGCAAACGGACGCACCATTGAGACATACGGACGACGAAAGTGAAGAAAGCTCTACCCAAGCGACAAGCGGTGACTTCACATCGGAACAAACATCATCGGGAGCTACCAGCACTACGACATCGGGAGAAACTCGAACTACTGTCACCACCGCGACCACTGCCAACCAGGAACCAGGAAGAAACGCAATGACCCTGGTACCAGCGGGTTCAACCCGGCATGCGAGGTCGACACGAACAACGGATACGTCAGCGCGCAGACGCGAGTTAGAAGCAAGGGAGGAATTGGCTCGCCTGGAGTTCGAACAGGCTCAGGCAGCAGCTCGTCTAGCCCGCGTCAGATTAGAGATGGCGCAGTACGAGGACACTGACTCCGTTGAAGAAGAGAATCCGGAAGAAAGAAATTCTCATGTAAGAAACTGGATTGAATCTTCGGTATTAGAAGAAAAGATTCAAGATGTTGAACCGGAAGTCAAGCAGACTTGTCATGTGGAAAAGGAATCATCGAAGATGGAAGTGCGAGTGCTGGCGGACGCGTTGAAGGAAGCATTTTCGGCAAAGTCAACCCCCGCGCCGCAGCCGAAGTATATATACGAGCTTCCTATCTTCGAAGGGAATACCAACGAGTGGCTGGCTTTCCGCGTAGTATACGAAGATACAGCTTCGGTGTTCAACGACACACAAAACATGGCGCGCCTGAGGAAGGCGATCAAAGGGAACGCGAGAGAATCAATCAAGAGTCTACTTTACTCGGATGCTTCGCCGCAAGAAGTGATCAACGCTCTCCGCAGAAGATACGGAAGACCAGACGCACTGGTATTGGCGGAGTTGGAAAAAGTAAAGGCGCTTCCCAGAATATCAGAAGACCCGCGAGACATCTGCGTATTCGCGAGTCAAATAAACAACAGCGTAGCAGCAATCAAAGGCCTTAAGAAGCAACAATATTTACATTCGCCGGAATTAATGAAGCAAATTATCAACAAGATGCCTTCAATCTTGAAGTTTCGATGGTACGACTACACCGCGGTCAAGGAAGAAGATTCATTCTCAGATCTGACCCTCATCAGCGAGTTCCTGAATAGAGAAGCCGACAAGTGCGGAGCCTTCGCATCGATGGAAGACTCCAGACCCTCTTTCCGGAACAGTGGGACTACGAGAAGACCTCTCAGACAAGCCACCCACAGTATCAGCGCCGACGAGGAGAGGAAGAAGACCTGCCCGCAGTGCGACGGAGATCACTCTTTGACAGAATGTCAGTCGTTCCTGAAAGCTTCAACGCAAGAGCGATGGAATACAGTAAAGAAAAGTCACGTCTGTTTCAAGTGCCTGCAAGGACGCCATCGAAAAGAATCATGCCGAAAACCACCATGCAAGCATTGTAAAAGATGGCACCACCCACTGCTTCACGTCACACCTCAACCCAACTCAACTCATGCTGCAATGGAGGTGGACAAGGAGACCACGTGTGAGAAGACTAACGAAGTTGCGATTGTGAACATTGCGCATACGGCACGCGCTCTGTTGAAAATGATTCGAGTGGAAGTCTACGGACCAAAGGGCTCCAAGAAGATAATAGCACTCATGGATGAAGGGTCGACAGTCACCTTATTGGATTCATCGATCGCAGATCACATCGGAACCACCGGAGTCACACAAGAACTGGTCATCGAAACAGTAGGGGGTAACCATATCAAGAAAGAAGATTCTATGATGCTGAACCTCACCGTGAAGGGCATACATCAGACGAAGAGGAAGAATCTTCAGAACGTCCGCACGATAGACAACCTTCGGCTGACCCCACAGTACCTGGATAAAAGGAGACTTGAAGACTGCCGTCACTTACGAAAACTCTCGGAAGTCTTATACTACGAAGCAGAGCCGCCCCAATTACTCATCGGTCAAGACAATTGGGACTTCATCATCTCTTTGGAAACAAGAAGAGGCAAGCCAGGACAACCAGTGGCATCAAGAACCAAGCTCGGTTGGGTGCTACATGGAACCGACTCCAACGTCACGAGACCAGTACACTTCATAAACACCTGTCTACATACAAGCGTCATCGAAGATCAGATTCATCAGATGGTGAAAGAACACTTCTCTATCGAGTCAATGGGAGTTCAACAACGAAGACCATCCACCGACGCAGAAGGCAGAGCACTGGCGCTATTGGAGAAGACATGCCGAAGAAGAGATGACGGCCGGTTCGAGATTGGTCTACTGTGGAAAAACGAAGAGATAGTCATGCCGGAGAGTTACACTGCAGCCGAAAGAAGACTCAAAAGCATCGAACGCAAGATAGACAAAGATCAACGATTGAAGTCTGAATACAATCGGCAGATACAGAACCTTCTCGACAACAAGTATGCAGAAGAAGCACCGGCGGAGAGTCCATCTCATCGCAAGTGGTACTTACCTCACTTCCCAGTCGTACACCCGTTAAAGAAGAAGATTCGAATAGTTTTCGACGCTGCAGCGAAGTCCAACCAGAAATGTCTGAACGACGTACTACTACCCGGACCCGATCTCCTACAATCATTGTTCGGCGTTTTACTAAGATTCAGACAAGGACCCATAGCGGTAGCCGCAGACATCAAGGAGATGTTTCTACAAGTGAAGATACGAGATGAAGACAGGGACAGTCTCCGTTTCCTGTGGCGCGGAGATAGAAGAGACACCCCTCCGAAGGAATATCGAATGACATCAGTCATATTCGGCGCAGCGTCTTCCCCCTGTACTGCGATCTACGTAAAGAACAGAAACGCTCAAGAGTTTGAAAAGGAATATCCAGAAGCGGCAGCAGCCATCGAGAGAAATCATTACATGGATGATTACTTGCACAGCTTCCACGATCCAGACAGCTGCGAAAAGATAATCAAGCAGGTGGACAATATTCATCGAAGAGCCGGCTTCGAACTGAGGGGATGGGCATCGAATCGACCAGGACTCCTGAAGGAAATGAAGAGCGATTCTCCAGAGAAGACAGAGGTCAACCTGGCTGAATCTGAAGAGAAGACTCTGGGACTGCGTTGGTTCACCACCCAAGATGAAGTCGGATTCCGCGCCAATCTAAGAAATACACCGGAGGAGATTTCTCAAGGCTTCAAGACACCCACGAAGAGAGAAGTCACCAGTGCCATCATGTCAATCTTCGATCCCTTGGGCCTCATCTCTCCAATCCTGATTCAAGGGAAGAAACTACTTCAACGGATATGGAAGAGCGGCATAGGCTGGGATGAAGAAATCGAAGAGCAAGACTTTGAATGCTGGACGGCATACCTGGATAACCAGAAGATACTGCAAGATCTACGTCTACAACGATGCATAGCACCTTCAAGCACCGAGGGGGAGCTTCACACCTTCACGGACGCAAGCGAGACAGCATACGCAGCGGCCGTGTATTGGAGAACGCGGAACGAAGAGACTGGAGACTACCAAGTCAGCCTCGTCGCGGCTAAGGCCAGAGTAACACCACTGAAACCTGTGTCGATGCCCCGTCTCGAACTGCAAGCAGCGCTCCTCGGCAGCAGACTGGCACACTCCGTGGAAAAAGAACTAGATTTGAAGGCAACACTCAAGACGTATTGGACGGATTCCAGCGTGGTATTATCATGGATAAAGACCGACCCCAGAACATTCAAGATTCGTTCGTGGCACACCGGCTCGCAGAGATTGAAGAACTGACAAGACCCCAAGAGTGGCGCTGGGTACCTACAGCGCAGAACCCCGCTGACGACGCTACTCGCGACCTACCGCGAGAATTTAACGAGTCTCATCGCTGGTTCACGGGTCCTGACTTCTTGCGAAGAAGAGAAGAGTATTGGCCAACTCCAAGAAGCTTCAAGAAAGAAGATACCGATGAAGAAAAGTCCACAGAAAAGGTTCATCATGTGTCAAGTAAAGAACACGCGACGCCCTCTCCAGAGAGATTTTCCACGTGGAGAAAACTATTGAGAACAACGGCACGCGTCTTACAATTCATAGAGTTGTGTAAACGAAAAGACACAGTCAGCGCTTGTAAGAAAAAGGATCTACCGTGGAAACCATACAACAAGAAAATTCCTAAGGAAATTCGAAAACAGCGTCTCACTACACAGAAGAAATATTTCAAACCCATCGGTGAAGAGATATTGCTACGAGCGGAAAGACTGCTGATACCAAGAAGTCAACACGAGAGCTTCAGCAAAGAAATACAGAGTTTGCAGAAAGGAAACAGCTTAGAAAGAAGCAGCAAACTAAAGAAGACGTGAAGCTAGAAGACGGAATACTGAGACTACGTGGTAGGATCAACGCCATAAGGGGAGTCTCAAGCGACTATCTACAACCGATAGTGTTGGACGGAAGAAACCGCATCGCCGAGCTCGTCATTGAAGACCACCACAGACGGTTCAATCACGGAAACCACGCCACCGTCATGAACGAGATAAGACAAAGATTCTGGATAGTGGGGCTAAGATCGACACTTAGAAAAGTCCAACACCGATGTCAACAATGCAGAGTGAAGAAATCCGCGCCTTCGGATCTACCTACGGGCGACCTGCCGGCGGAACGACTACGCCACGGCGCTCACCCCTTCACCTGCACTGGAGTGGATTACTTCGGACCCATGATCATCACGGTAGCCAGAAGAAACGAGAAGCGATGGGGGGCACTATTCACATGTCTCACCACGCGGGCGGTTCACCTCGAGCTAGTCCCTACGCTCTCCACAGACTCCATGATGATGGCATTACGAAGATTCGCATCAAGACGCGGAATGCCCAAAGTAATCTACAGCGACAACGGTACCAACTTCGTGGGGGCCAGCAAGGAACTACGAGAAGCTCTCGACACCATGAAGAACGAAGACCTCGACGTGCAAACAAGAGGAGGCGTGCTGAGACGACCGGCGACCAGGATCGTGCTGCTGGTGCCTGCAGAGTCGCCGAGTCAAGAGGATGGTGCTTCGCACGAGGGGGAGAATGTCGGCGACTTACTTAAATAATGTAAGATAAGATTTAATTGTAATGTAATCGCATATTTAAAGTTATTATAATTTACGTAAAATGTTACATAAAATACATATTAAAAGTCATTAATTTACGTAAAATATTGCATAAGATGTAATTTGATATTTAAAGTTGTTATTTTACTGTATAAGACGTAATTCATATTTAATTTCACTAAAAATGTAAAATTCGTTTTGATATTTATAAAACTTAGTATTTTAATATGTTTACTGTAAATAAATTATAATTTGTGACTTTATTCACCATAGAGAAGCAGTGAAATCTGTGTAAAATTGTCAGTAAATAATTTTTCCTGCTTAGTATGTAACAGATATGTGGTAATAATATATATCATTCGAAAGGGCTTACAATGAGCAATCTAAATATGTAAGAAACATATATGTAACTATCATATATAAAAAGGAAAATAAATAAAAAGGTCGCTTCCGAAGTGAAAATCGGCGCGAAATTAGCGCAAAATCGATACGCCTTCTGCAGTTCTCGTCGCGGTATACTAACGAAAACAGATACCCCGCGAATATTCTCGTAGTAATCACAGTCAGTTCAACAGTCAGACAGTTTTCCCTGAAGAAGCGACCGTATTCAGAATCAAGAATCTTTTAATACTCCCAGTCTCCCAGTTTCCCAGTATCCAAGTTTCCCAAAGTACCTAGTTTCCCTCATTTTCCTAACCACATACCAACCTCCTTTCCGACGTGTACTCACCGCTCTCTTACTATCGTCCAGCCGAGTGTGCCGTCCTGTGATCGCTTTGCGTGATCAATCTTTCTATTTTACGCACATAACAGGGTGCGTGGGCGAGCGTTCCAGCGCACAAGCCCGAGGCAAAACGCTCGTTAAATTAATAATTGGCTGAGACGACCGACAGTATTGAGAAACGTGTACTGGTCCTACCCTACTGTAGCGTCTTAGCCATAAGGCGGTCCAGGAACAATTTTTTAATTTTAAATTTCTACTTTAAATCTTCAATTTACCTTTTCCTGAGCCAAGACCGCCACAATGGTCTAATAAGAATACATATTTTATTTTACTCACACATAAACATATATACAATTTAAAAAAAGATTAGAAAAACAAAACTGTCATAATATACAAAAAGAACTAAGGATAAAATGTAAAATATATAAATTATAATTTTTTTATATCCCTTAATTTTTGTTACGTTCTGATTCGTTTCAAGAAACGAGCCTATAAATTTTTACTTCGATTATTCGGAAATTCATAGACTGAAACCGAAACGCGTGCATATTGCGGTTTTATTCACGGTTTTTCCAACTATGGCTCGTTACCCCATCGGAATATTCCTCCCACCCGTTCAATGCCCGAAGTAACCAATGAGGAAGTCATGTTTACAGAAAATGATTAACACGTCGTCCCGGTGGGATTCGAACCCCCGACCCATCGGTCGCCCGTCAGACTCACCACGTGACACACTGCGAGATGGGCGGCTCGTAGAGGTCCAGCTGCAGCAGCTGGACCAGCTTGTTGAAGTCCGCCGCGTGGAACGCCACCACGTCCTTGGTGATCCTACCTCGGTCCTGTTCGTCGCCGCAGTGGATCGCCTTTAGCACGCCTGCAAGTTAATTATATAGATATACTAACTGCCTAGCCCGGATTCGCACATTAATGAAGAAAATGAGACCATATTAATTTTTTGTCAAACGCAAAAAAAAATCTGGACACCCTAATCACCTAGCGGTATGAAATAAACTTAACGGTATGAAAAAAACGAAAACCCACCAAATATTATGTATAAAGTTTCATACAAATCGGCAGAGCCGTTCCGAAGGAGTGCGAGTAGATGTAATATTTTCAAAGTTTATACTGATAAGCTGGTAAGTATATAACCGAGAAGAGCTGGTAAGTATAGGGTGGTACGACTGGTAAGTATATAATTGGTAAAAGCTTGTAAGTATATAATCGGTAAGAGCTGGTAAGTATATGATTGCTAAGAGGTGGTAAGTATATAATTGGTAAGAGCTGGTAAGTATATGGTTGGTAAGACTGGTAAGTATATGGTTGGTAAGAGTGGTAAGTATATAATTGGTGAGAGCAGGTAAGTATATAATTGGTGAGAGCAGGTAAGTATATGGTTGGTAAGACTGTTAAGTATATAATTGTTAATGGCTGGTAAGTGATGGTAAGTATATAGCTGGTAAGTGATGGTAAGTATATAGCTGGTAAGTGATGGTAAGTATATAGCTGGTAAGTGATGGTAAGTATATAGCTGGTAAGTGTCGGTGAAGATGTATAATATAATATATTATGTACAGACCGACAGCGGCCGTGGTGATGCGGTCCAGCCCGTGGCCCACGTGGTCGGCGTGCGCGCGCGTGCGGTCCTCGAACAGGAACTCGCGCGCCTCGCTGTACCGCGGCAGGTATTGCAGGTTGCGCAACTCGTTGATGCCCGTCCTGGTTGGGGAGAAAAATATTTATTTATTTTTGATTTTGCCCGGTCTCACAGACAAGCGATATACGCACCATTTGTAATTCGATATTTGTTTTATATCACATATAATGTTGATTTTTGAATAATAGCTTTTTTAGCTACTTTAATTTATTGCTTTATTTTTTTTTTTTTTTATTTAAATTTTGAATTGAATTTGAATTGAATTGAATTGACTGGTTGAGGATACTCCCATTAGATTTGAGGAAGAACATACCTTTCTTCTTTCACAAACTAAAGACAGCATATAAAATGATACTGGGTTCATACCGTCTCTTCTTAATAGGGCTCTTCCCCAACTCAGCGGTGGGTACAAGTTGTTCACCGGGCCTGATCCATAAGATGGGTCCATCATTCGATTCCTGAGGCTCCATCTCTACTGCAGACATTGGGCCCCAAGGCATTGTCTGTGGAATACAACACTGCATTTAGACACCTCTACAACGCCTATGGCCTAATACTAAATTCTTGATTTTTAATAAATGATCTAAAAATTGGACAGGTGTAATTATTTCGTTTTTATAATTTTAAACAAAGTGTCACAATGTAAATGATTGATGAATGATGTAAATGATAGCTTGTTTGAATAAACACTAATTCATACATGATGAAGGAATGAATGCAAAATACTTTATTGTATATCAGAAATTAAAAAAAAGAAAGGTGAATGACAAAGCTTGTACAAAAGGCGGACTATCACATGGCTAGGCCAAAGAACTGAGGTTTGGTGCACAATTCTAATAATACTAAAACTAATTATTAATTCTATTCCCATATACTAAATGCGACCTTTTCATGGAAATTTTCGGAACTGACATATAATTTTTATATAATACGAAAGTAACCTTCAGATGTTTGCAATTTTCATATCGCAGTCAGTAACAGATATGATAAAGTACCCACATAAAGTGTTAGATATACCTCCACACTAGCCGCGATATTAAACCAAGCCCCAGTAGATGCTATTGCATTTTTAAGTCAACATTCAAGATGTTTAAATGACAATATTAAAAAAAATCGTTTTGGTTAGGCAGGGTTGCGAATAAAATATATAAAAGAAGATATATATAAATATATTATATAGAAGACTAATCCATATTTGTCTGTAAAGCGAAATGATCAGTGAAACAGATACATCCCTACCTATAGGGACTCGGGAATTTCACTACCAATATCTGATGCAGGGACTTACTGGAAAGCCACTGTCTAGTATACCTGCCACTATGAATACTTACCACCGCCTAACCGCCTCCATGGCTGTGGTAAGCGCGATGCGTTTAGCACCGGAGGTTCTGGGTTCGAATCCTGGTTAAACAAGATTTAAAAAAAATTGTTTTGGTTGGGCAAGGCATAGTAGACTGATCACCTTCTCATAAAGATCAGTGAAACATACACAGAAATGGGACTGCCCCATTGGGAGACTCGGGAATTCACTTATGACTTACCAAATTGAGGAAGGGACACTCGGCTAACATCTCCAGCATATCAGGGAAGTAGCCCCCCACTTCCTCGTGCACAGTGCCCACCAAAGATATCTGATGCAGGGGTCCACTGCGGAAGGTCCCCGCCAAGTACGACTGTTGGACCTGTGTCAGAAAAATGTATCTATTAATTCTTTATCCTCTCGTCTGTGGAACCGCCAGGCCGTCTGTCAATTAAAAAAATATATCACAATGTTACTTTAAACCAGGTACTGAAACCGGTTAATTTTTATTTTCCAAAATACGTGTCTGACTGAGATACCATAAATAAACAAAATCAAATAGCCAATACCTGTTGATAATATCTGCTTATAGTGGTGGTCTCTATATCGGAGGCTCGCGCTAACACGCCAGCTTTGACAGTCAGTGTCGGATAGCCCTCCGACAGATACTTGAGGAGGCACGGCAGCCGGGCAGCCGCGCCCCGCACGACGCCGCAAACGAAATTAGCCCAGCCTCCGCTGTCTTCTGAGAAGACCAGCTGTAAAAGAGGGTACATTTATTTACAAGGTTATTTATTTAAATGCTGACCATTGACATGGTTTTAATTGTTAAGGTAATTTAATATCTGTGGAAATTTTTGTAATTTATTACGACTAGCGTCAGTTTTGTCTATTCCCTAATGCGTAGAAAATGAGAAGAACATGTCTACCTATTTAAAATGTGTAACAGTTATTTTATGTTGTCTAATTAAAATAATAACAAGGAAATAGTGTTTATTATTAATACAATAAGATTAATAGGGAATATGCATGTTGTTTAAATTTACTTGATATTTTTTCCCTTGAATCCTTATGGCCCAGATATTATGCCTAAACAATTATTTTCTTATTTAGTTCGTGTTTAATTGCAAAAAATATTAATTAAAATGTGTAAAATAAGGGAGCGAAATTCAAGTTTGCAAAACGCACCACCATTGGTCGAAACAAAACGTGACGTCACTTTACACATTCTGTCATTTATCGGCATCGATTTATCTATGGCGTCCATCGACATCGAAGATGGCGTCAAACACTGGTTACCATAGTTACCTCACTCTATGCGTCACTGAGCGTGTAATCTGATGTCATCCAAAGCCCGCGAAATATGGCCGCGTTTAAACAGATCAAATTTTATCGATGTTTTCAAAGTAATTTTAAAAAATAATTTGGACATTGCCAAGAGTATTTATATTTTTTATTAGGGTAAAATGATGTAACAAGTCGATAAAAAATATATAAAAAATGCATGCATATTCCCTATTCCAGGCCAACTGTATGTAAATTTATCTAGTATATAAGTCAATGTAACAATATATTATTCAGTTAGTTTAAGTTAGTATTAATCCGACAGGACTCAGTAATAAATACTATTACTCTAACTCATCTTTCATTATGACACTGCAACAAAATATTTTATACGAATTAAAACGCGATTTATTATTTATGCCGATGTTTCGGATGCTTTTCAGCAGCCGTCGAGTCGGACTCGCGCATCGAGCGTTCCGCACAAGCTTTTAGTTAAGATTTTTCCAAATTTTTTTTTAATTTTTATATTATCATTATACGTTATTTTTAAAAGACCACTTTGTCAACACTACTGGCGCTAACAATAAGTTAAATTATTTTATTGTAAGATAATTTAAAGTTTATGTATTGTTTGTGTGTTTGTGTTGCTCAATAAAAAAAATAAAAATAAAATTAAAATTGATTCATGCCTATCATGATTCTAGGTAAACGGGATATGCGGAAAAATTAGAAGATTTTTTTTAACTGCTTATATGTTTATAGTTACCTTAAGAAACTCTTTAGCTAGCGCAGCTTGCTGCGTGGGACCAAGCATATCCACGTCGTTCTGATGAAGGTACACGACGCTCGCGCCGCCGTTCGGATGTGTTTCTACCCGCATTAACCTGACAGACAATCATATATATATAAGTCAAATACACATAATGAAATACTGAAATTTTAAAATATCTAGCAACGCGCCCCGGCTTCACACGGTGGCAATGTAGATGTACAAAAATGTAGCTTTCTGTTGGTGAAAGAAATTTTTAAAATCGGTCCAGTAGTTATTGAGTTTATTCATAATATACAAAAATACAAATCATTCCTCTTTATAATATTAGTATAGAAGTCTACACTTGTCTTTAAATGTGCAATATGTAAAATGACAGAAATACTCAAGCTTTTATTATCTATATATAGACAAACCGACAAACCGTTGCTAAAAATAACCATTAGGGGGAAAAATGAGAGATGCTTAAGTCTACTAAAGTGATCTCACCTATAAGTCAATTCCCGAGTCCCCATAGTGGGACATAGGGCAGACATATTTCTGAGTTTGACTGTGTATAACTTAATATTGTATTTTATTAATGCGAGTATCACACATTTAAATCGATATCTAACATAAAAAAACTGGTCATTTTTAAAAGGCAAATAGGTGATGACCGAGACTTATTATCTGTTTATTATTATTAAATTTTATATTTACATTTATTTATTATAACAGTACAATACATTAAGGCGACATGACCCCAAACTAGGCACAGCCTGTCTCTTGGTGGCCACAGGAGAAATGCCGTAGATACATTGTAACAGCTTTATTAAAATCCCCGGAACCTTTCAACCTCACCTGTGATACTTCAGGTCCTTAAGGTCCAGTGTGAGAGCGAGCGGACCCCAAGTAGGTGTTGTCCGTTCCCGACGGCACTGCACACCGATCGAACACCGTTTCACGCGTGCTTTGCGTCTACACTGCTGACACGAGTGCCTGGATGAATGCGATCTGAAACGTCATAATTTGTGTTAAGTCATTGAAATACTATTAAATGGACTTCATGTCCACGCTCAAGAAATGTACGACTGTGTGTTAAGTCATTGAAATAGTATTAAATGGACTTCATGTCCACGCTCAAGAAATGTATGACTGTGTGTTAAGTCATTGAAATAGTATTAAATGGACTTCAGGTCCACACTCAAGAAACGTATAACTGTGTGTTAAGTCATAGACATAGTATTAAATGGACTTCAGGTCCACGCTTAAGAAGCGTAATACTATGTGTTAAGTCATTGACGTAGTATTAAATGGACTTCAGGTCCACGCGCAAGAAGCGTAATACTGTGTGTTAAGTTATTGACGTAGTATTAAATGGACTTCAGGTCCACACTCAAGAAACGTATAACTGTGTGTTAAGTCGTTGACATAGTATTAAATGGACTTCAGGTCCACGCTTAAGAAGCGTAATACTGTGTGTTAAGTCATTGACGTAGTATTAAATGGACTTCAGGTCCACGCGCAAGAAGCGTAATACTGTGTGTTAAGTCATTGACGTAGTATTAAATGGACTTCAGGTCCACGCGCAAGAAGCGTAATACTGTGTGCTAAGTCCCATAGTATTAAATGAGCAAATAGAGAAACAATCGCACGCCAGTCTTCATTTGACCAACTAACGTAACACATGTGTAGACGACGCTGTTAGACGGAGAGATGGTAAATATTTGGTAATTTGTACCAATATGGCGGGTGTAATTATACATTGACAAAAAGGAAAATAATGGTCATAGCGCTGGCACCGGCAGCACAATCGCGTGGGCGTTAATCGAACGTGTCGGATAAATAACCATTTGTACCAGGCAAATTTTTGCACAGCTAACATTATCCATTTATCCATTAAAAAGTACCATTTATCTATTCCGTTCTTGCACATTATGCACTCAGTATACAGAAAGAGATGCATCAAATCATATTTCAAGCAAAATTGGACGCTGTTAAGCAATACAGTGTCAAACCCACAAAATTACAAAAATGTAAATTTTGATACCAATCGCTTCCTTATTAGCTGGAGTACATATTTCAAAAGAGATATGTATAATTTAATTCGTTTTAATAGCAAAAATATTGAAATAACTGGCGAGCACGAAAACCTAAAATGTTTAAAATATTTAATAATAATGCATTAAATTTAATTACTTTGATTGCTACCAATAAAAACGCCATATATTTAGTCTAATAATAATAATTACAAAAAAATCTATTATTTCAGTTATTTTTTAAAAGAAATTTTATAAAACCTGATTAAAACTAAACTCAAATTTCTCAAAATGGCAACCATGTGGGTTGACACTGTATTGCTTAACAGTGTCCAATTGAACTCTATATTAACGATTAAAGATATGAATTAAATAATGTGAAGTTGTTAAATATAAAAATAAATAGGTGTAATCTCGGACACTATATTCGTGAATTTTGTATGAGACCCTAAGTTAATTTAATAGTATGTCAATGAATCAAGTATCGTAAATACTTTGCATTACGGCCGATTTCACTGTGGCACTACAACAATGTCACTATTTATATGTAAAGCGTTGTTATTAAACGTGGAAAATAGCGTGCCCTACAGATGCACCACGATCTATCAATTATTTGTAATGTCAATTTATTTTTTGTGCAACAACAATTTAAATAAAATATCTCGTTCCGATAGATTTATGATACAAATTCTTTCATGCAAGTTGTTTGTGCTGTAGCCTATTATAGATTCTAACTTATGAACTGTAATACTGAAAAGAAATATATATTTTTTTCTTTCATGCATTTAAATAATTAAATAAAGTTTTTTGAGAAGACAATGTGAACTCCATGAAATCATGGTCTATATAAATCTTCTTATGCAAACATTTGTTTGTAAACAAAGAATTATATTCAGTAAATTGCAATTTTATCACATTACATTTTTATATCAATATCATTTGAAAATCTGCTGAAACTGGCAATATATTTCATGTTATGATAAATAGTCAAGAACTCAATAATGTACAGAAAATCGTGAAATACCATTAAAAAACTATAATAACTAGAATACAAATATTATTCAATATTTACCTTTCCTTTTCCCTATCTCTGTCTCTCTCCTTCTCTTTATCCCGTTCCACTTTCACTTTTACATCACTTTGCACTTTCTCCATCTCCATCTTGACCCTATTTATTCCTGAATACATTTGAGGTGACGTAGCTCTCTCCTGCTTCATTTTTAACGGCAACTCCAAGTTTCCATAGCAGGGTAACTGTCGCCTTGGCAGAGTTTGGAACTTAATCGCTTTTACGGACAAGTTAAAATGTGTTGATAATCTCCTTGAACTAGAACGTTCTAGCAATACATTCGCTCTAGTGACTTTAGGGTACTTATATTTGAACATAGCATGTTGAAAGTGAGAGTTGATAATCCTTAGTTGCCTCGATACTGAAGAGTATATCCGTTTGGTCATAGCATCACTGGGTATTGTGTTAGATAGCTGCGTTTGCTTCCATGAAGCATGAATGCCTCCAATGCAGTTCAGCAAAGGTTGGGTAACATCAAGATCGTTCCTGTCAAACAACAGTGGATTTTTCATGGGAGGTGTTTTATGTAGAATGTGCATGGTAAGTATAGCAGCATCCCCAAATCCTCCAGAATCAAATACTGGCCAAATTTTGCTTAGCTTTGCTGGCCGCGTATTCTCACCCAAAACACATAGGTCCTTGGAACTACTGCTGTGCTTGCGTTTTCTTTCTGTAACAATTAAAAATAATTCTGTGAGTATTTATTAATTATTTAAGAAGTAAGGTTCTTCACCAATTTTAATTAAAAATCTAATTGTCTATAGAATCTGTTAGATATTAATAATGGTGTATTCTTTAGAATCCAATTTCCTTATCCCAATATTGGTTTAAAAACAAAGTTTTCAATTGTTTTTAAATTCCACAAATTCAATAAAATCATAAATCACAAAAACATTTATTTTCTTTCCATTAATGAACTTACACTTTTCTCCCTATATCAAAAGTAAGAAACAAAAATTTGGAAAAAAATATAATTTTGTAAAGTCTCACAGTTCATATGAAAAGCTAAGTAAGTAGAGAATTTTTACTTTCAAAGTCTCACATGAAAGGTTAACTTTTGGTAAGTATTGTAAAATTATTCGGAATCTACACCAAAAGTGTAACCTGCATTCAATTTATTATAAGGTAGATTTAAATAAAATCTGGGGGCACGGCAGTGCCCCCGCCAAGTCGAGCAAAAAGCGGCACGGCCGTACTATCCTTTTCTCGAAGTAGTTCGGGCCATTTTCGACCCCCTATAACTTCGTTGTGGATAAAACTAGAATCCTGAATTTTTAGTCACTAAGCAGGCATTGTATAAACTCGGTATATTTCAAATATCATTCTGTTTGAACCAGTAGTTTAAGAATTATAACTAGTCAAAGTTTGATAATTTGTCACTCACTCACTCACTCACTGACTGACCGATCATCAAAACTCTAAGGCACTTCTAGCAGACATAGAAACTTGAAATTTAGAATACAATTAGTGTTTAGTCTATAAATCAAGGAAAAACTACAATATTTTGAAATTTCAGTCCAGTTTTCTAGATATACAATTTTTTTTTGTATTTCTGTATGTAATGAATAACTTAAAAACTACTGGACCGATTTTAAAAATTCTTTTACCATTAGAAAGCTACATTATCACTGAGTAACTTAGGGTATTTATTACTAGAAAAAATAGAGATCCTTAGAAATCCCTCCTAAAAACAACCCAAGGTGTAAAAAAATTAGCCATAAAATGTCTTTCATCGCATGTGCTGCGGAAAGTATTGATGATAGAACAAAAAAACGTTCTACAATATTATAGAACATATCAAAATCTACAAAAAACTTCACGAGACCATATGTCCAACTATTGTAGTTATGTCACTATAACTACTTTTTTACATTAAAATGTTAATAAAAATGCCGATCAAAATCAGACTGTTATCCATAGCTTTATATTAATTCTTATCCAAATAAACTAAGAAAAGGAATATCTACAAAAAGAAATGAGATGCCATCAAAAACATAAATTGTAAAAAAAGCCAAGTCTTGCAACTCAGTTCTCTCGTAAAAAGTTGTGAGATCCATATAAATCCAAGTCGGTCAATTTATTCAGTCTCTACTGAAGGATCCTTCTGTCTTAAGTTATTACGTAATTAGGTAACCTAACAACATCTTATAGTGATCATATCAATACCAATATTAAAAAGCTTTGATGTTTAAAATAAAAAGGTTGACTTGGCAATCGCACTAAACTATCTAATTTAATATAATATGTGTTAGTTGTGATACACATTGTGTTTTTAATAAAATTAAAAAGATACATTGTGTTTTCATGCGATAGCCGAGTCAATCTATTTATTTAAAACATCAAAGCTTTTTAATATTGGTATTGATATGATCACTATAAGATGTTGTTAGGTTACCTAATTACGTAATAACTTAAGACAGAAGGATCCTTCAGTAGAGACTGAATAAATTGACCGACTTGGATTTATATGGATCTCACAACTTTTTACGAGAGAACTGAGTTGCAAGACTTGGCTTTTTTTACAATTTATGTTTTTGATGGCATACTTTATACCAGATTAAGACTGTAACCACGGTTGCTGAAAAGCATCCGAAACATCCACTATAAAGAATTTTATTTGAATGTGTGAAATGTGTTAATAAAAAATATTATAAGGTAGATAGGTAAGACAAAATAATATTCTTTCATTAATAAGTTTTTGTATTTAATGTTATTCTAGAATGAATTTTAAGATCTTATGAAATCCTTCTCTTGTTAAGAATAAACCATTATACAATATTGATTGAACAAATGTTAGTGTTTTACATTATTTAAACTATACCATCTTATATAATTCATTTTATGTGTTTGCAATAAAAAAATCAAACATTAATTTTTAGGTCATTGCAAGACAAATAAAATGGTATAATTAGATTTTATCTTAGAAAACTAACTTTGTTGGTTACCATAATTTACACAGGAGACACAATATAATGGTTTAGTCCAAAATCTAAAAACTATGATTAATTTGCTTAATCATAGTTCTCTTCCTGCTATCATCATCTATGGAAGCTGTGGGTTCATAATGTACTCAATAGGTATTGAGTTAGTGGGAAATAACTGTCATAGCCACACTGAGGGACTGTTGAAAATCAGCATCTATACTTTTTAACTGTTTTTGTGTATTTTTCTAGGTTGTTGTTATTATTCATGTATTTATATTTACTTTTGTTCCACCCTGATTTCACCAAATCAACATCAAAGTTAGGAACAGTAGTAGGCATTCATGTTAAAAATGTATATAGACATTGTGACATAACTACAACTTTCAAAGAATAATATAGTGACTATTATTAATAATTATGGTAAGCATTACAAACAACCTTATATTAGTGAACAACGGAAGAATTACAATTTGAAAGTGATATTTTTTTATCTATTGTGCTACAGAATAGCTGTTATAAATGATAATTTCACTCCTCAAATATTGTTTAAAATATAGTTAAAACATAAAAAAGGATATTAATTCCCTTCTTAAAAATAGCTTAATTCTCCTTTATAGTTTTTAGTAAGATATTGTATCCATAAAGGTTTATCAGCAGGAGTTGCATTTAAATATTGTTTCAATTTTATTAAGAAGAAATAAAAGAACTAACAAATGAAGATAATGACAATCTCTTACAATTACATATTGCTTTAATAATAATCTATACTAATATTATGAAGAGGAAAGGTTTGTTTGTTACGATTTTACTCAAAAACTACTTGACCAATTATACAAATTATTTCACCAATAGAAAGCTACATTATCAGCACCCCATATCCCTTTACTATATAATTATCTAAGTTTAATAATAAAAAAAATGTTTCCTCCTTCAACAAAAACTTTTGTCTTTAAAGGGTTTCAGGCTTATTATGACACCCTGCATAGATAACATAATATTATGTACCTAATTTATATTATCAACCCTCAAATCAAGAGTGATTTAAAATAATATCTATTATAATGTTGTGTGGTGTTCTATAGTAATGATAACTTTCACAAAAACTTTTGTTCTTTTTTTTTATTCTTACGTAAAGACATACAAACAATATATTTATTTGCAATGAGATCAAAAAATAAGTGATATAGTGAATAGAAAGTAGACTCAGAAACAAGGTCAATGTTGCAATATCCATAGTCCATGGTAACTGAATCGTGATAAATTATTGATAGACAACAGACGAGCCAAAAAACTATTCAAAACCATGCAAATTTACATGAAATGTTTATAAACAGCAATGACCTCCATCAGTGATGTAACTCACTGGATAGGTTAACTGATTTCCCACCAAAACATCAAACAGGTTACAAAATTAAAATTATCAGCGATTAAATAGTCGAGAGTGTTCATTAATATAAGATACATACTACTTTTACTGTCCATACCTTTGAAATCCCTGGATGTTGCGTGTTTCAAATTAGTTGGCACACTTGGATCGTTTCCCATTTTCGACGGTTTTCGATATCCGTGAGTCATCCGACGGCGTTTAACACCTTCACCGGCGTCTATCTCAGCTTTTTCACCGTTATGAATATCACTATAGTCATGATTTTCACCAAATTTTACATGGGATTGTAAAGATTCTTTCGACGCCATTGTTTCACACCAAATGGTGATATGACGACGAAATAGTCACAACCCGTCAATGCAACATTCACGAAACTTAGTAAAGCGATACTAGCCTAGCAATTACATATAAACAGACTTCGCAGCAAATTAGAAACACTTTTGTGTCGAATAAAAAACAAGTTGAGACGCCATTTACTTGCTGCCTTGGACTTTTTTGTTGGCTATTATGCAGTGTTGCCACTTGCCAGCCTTGTCGGTCGTCACTCCTATTTTCCCAATTTTGTAACAATTTGGGAATATTTTTATTCAGTATATCGCAAAAACGTAACGTTACAAAAACTATAATTTAACGTTACAAAAATGCGTAGAATTATAAGTTTTAATTTTATCAATATTTATATTTCTTTGTTACTACGTTCAAGAAATAATAACTGGCATAGAAATTGAATATCACTAATTTTATTTGCTTATTTGACTTAATTAAGATATATTTGCTTTATTTAGATATATTAAAAGGATTATATTTTAAAAATAATTTATTTTGTCAAGTGCTTTAGTGCCATCTACAAAAAATATTTTAAACTAACACACTATCTTTTAGTAACCTAGCAGTTCTAATTTCCCTTTTTTCATATTTAGACAATAGATGTCGCTTAAAGTTACGTATTAATAAAATAAAACAGATTTTTGCAAAACATGCTGTACATTCAAAATATGTTTTGCTATACCATAATATATAAAAATGCAATAATATAAACTACGGTATACATGTATTTTGGTGACGTCATACTTCCAGGTACACATAATATATTCCAGTTCTAAATCGCCACACAAAGTAGCGGTTGGGGAAAAAATATAGAAATCAAAAATAGTGGTTTACTGATGTCTTAGAAATAGGACGTATTGACGATAACTTTCCCTCTTCCCTTTCATTGTACATTTAACAGTACAGCATACACTAACTTCGCAGCACCTAACCAGTATTTAGCCTCTATATTACAGTATACACGCATAGAAAACGGAACATCTACTTGCCTGTGTTTGGCCTATGCCACTATCGAAGCCGGGAATTCATTAAGGCGAAAATTGAAGGTTTCCTTTGCATACTTAATAAAAATAAGAATAAGATATATTTATTCGATGCCACACACTAAGCTAAACTACATTCTTAATAGGTAATTACACTCTTAATCCTAACTTAAACTAAATATGCTGTGTCGCGAAGGAAAAGGTCGATGCCCAGCTTGTTCTGGGGGCCTAGCACGAACGACTATCGACAAAGTATTCGAATCGTCAAACTGTCAGTTGTATGAAAAATTTCATACAAATGACAGTTAGTCGATACGAATACTCTTTCGATACTTGTTCGTGATCACCCCCCTGTAAACCAATACTGGCTACAGCGCTGATTTTCAGCATCTACTTTTTTTAAACGGGCAGGTGGTTCCCCGTTCACGTGATGGTAAGTGATCACCGCCAACCATTAAACTGCCTGTGTGGCATTAAACACGTTATGAGAATTAAACAAGAAAATAAAGACAAATCATAAAAAAGAACTAAATAAGTAAAATATGTTGTGTGTGTTTTCGAAAATTCGAATGACTTTGGTGTATTTAAAAAAAATTCAGTCATTCATTCGCGCTGTTTGGATTGCCCATTGAATGTTCTTACACTCTCTCATTCACTCACTCCAAAGCCTTGCAAATTAGTTAAGAGCCATAATATATTCGGAGTTTATGTGACGAATTCATTACGACTTACACGTGTGCAATTTTTTTACGGCAGTATTATAAGTACGCAGTGACGTATTGAAATTTGGGGCAATATAACGTATAGGGCCTAATCGAATATTTAATTCAATTTGGAGAATCATAACACCAACGGAACTAAGTCATAGTTGTTTAGAAAAAGAGATTATTTAAATAAAATAATAATTTAAATAAATTTTAATAATTACAGGATACTGATCAGCAGCTAACAGGTAATTTCTCATCACAAACTTTATGTCACACTTTTTACTAACAGAATGTTTAATGTGATTATTGTAGATATAAAAGGAGGATGGGAGGTTTCTAACTTCTAATATGTTTTGTCATTGTAAAATACGCCAAGGGTGGCCAGAGATGCGATTCATAAACAGTAATAAAACCCTTATGTAGATTATTCACGATCATTCGAAATTATTATACTTACTTGAATTATCGGTACGGAAATTGTTCGAATGATCGGGAATAACCCTACTGAACTGGATTTATTTAGGTTTAAAGAAATTATTTGATTCAGAAATAATGTATTTGCGTTCCAGATCAAAGATCTTCATTAGCGAGATATAGGGGATTCATGATATTTAAATTAAAAAGAAACCCTAAAGTAAACTATTCATTCAGTGTAAGTAAAGTTTGGGGCCTCAGAAAATACGGGGCCTCAAGGCAGAACCAACGTAGCTCACTCATTAATCCGTCACTGTCAATACGCCCACAAAGACAATGGACATATCAACACGTAAGCCATTCATTCAGCGCGCGTGAAAAATGGCGCTCGGGCATATTAGATTGCCGTTCATCATTATGAAGTTTAATTTATGACCTAGTGGCTCTGCTATGAATCTATGAAAATAAAAAAAGGTATGTGTGTACTTATGTAGGTACATGCGTTAGAAGTTATACTTCTTTGGCGTCTGAAGAAAAATTTTAAAAAACAAAACTTCAGTAAATATCGAAGAAAAATGTTAAAATCAATCAAATTCTATTCTGTAGCCAACTTCACATCGTGCGCGCGCAGGTCATGAATCACTCTCATCCAAACGCGCCAAAAGAAGTATAACTTCAAAAATCCCTTGTTTTTGATTCCCTAAATAGTAACGGCCTTATTTATAAACGTTATAAGCTTGATAAAGTTAAAATATGTCTTGTTTCTTTCGTTCAGTAAACTTTTTATATACGTTTATGAATAAGGCCGTAAGATTTTAATTAAGATCTACTATAGAGTTTAAAGTTAACCCTATATTGGGGACTGTCCACGCATGATTAATTTTACAATGCATTGAATAAATGAAGTTTTTAATATGAATACACAAACAAACTCAGATTAATAATCTGAGCAAACAAAAAACAACCTTTAAAATTGTAGTTATCACATTAAAAATGGTAAAATGGCAATTAGCCTATATTATATTCTATCGCGAACTTTTATTTAGAACTATTTTTTTTTTATGTCAGATATCGACAGACGAGCATGAGGTTCACTTGATGGTAGGTGATACCTCAGCCACAGAACATCAGTCAATGATGCGCTGACTGAAACCGAAACGCGCAATATGCACTTCACGGCTTTTCCATCTTCCATAAACGGTGGTTCGTTACCCGGTCGGAATTTAGATATTCCTCCCACCCGATCAATGCCCGAAGTTACCAGACGTGGGGGAAATATGCTTACAGAAAATTATAAGCATGTGCTCCCGGTGGGATTCGTACCCACGACCCATCGATGCGCACGGCAGGTGTTCTACCGAACGCGCCAACGAGCCCGTCAAATTTAAAACAAACAACCCCATGATATATTATATTCTTGTAACTCCAACCGTTTAGGCAGCGCACGCCAAGATAGCCCTCAGAAGGCAGGAATTTTTCGTTCATATTGCAGTAATCAGTTTAATTTTTCTTGTTAAAACTTTTTATAGTACCAAGGCATACAAATGCTGCCCTATGCCCCACTAGGGGACAGCGAATTCACATCCGCAGGTGACTTAACTTATATAATAGCAATAAGTCTAACCTAACATTACTTAAGACAATTTAAATTTAGCTCATTAAAACCCGAATAACGAACAAATCAAATTGAAATAAATCTATTTCGTATGCAGTACACAACTTGCGTTGACCATGAACAATTTGCGAATTATTTTTATGCTTATATTTCTAAGCGTATGTAGGTACATATAAATAAATTTACTTAGATTATAACTTAAATATTTATTTAATACGACTTTATGTAGTTTGAAAGGCTTTATAGAGGTCGCACTCGCATAGCAGTTCGATTTACCGCAAATTATAACATCAAGGCTGAGTAGTAGAAAAGGCCAAAAAAAAAAACCCTCACCCCTCAAGCCGCCATAATGGGGCCCACGGGATCGCGATAGCGTACTGCCGCGAGCACCCGGCGGTCAGTTCAAACGGCCCCCCTCCTCGTCCCGCTTGTGCATCCTTCCCATGCTCAACATGGGAGGAGTCCGCGGGACGAATTTTTAGTCAAACTTGTTGACTCACCACTAGTGTTAGTTTTCCACCTTACGTGCCTTCTGGACAGGTTTCAAACTTCCACCAATGTTTATGTTATCAACCCTTCCGGGCGTCAAACATCCCTCAAGTTCTCAAACTCTGATCACCAACCATTTCCACACTTTTAAAAGCGAGAAACACTTAATGACCAACCTGGGAATCGAACCCGGGACGTATGCTCTTACGGATCAATGTGCGACCGCAAGGCTACATACGCAGTTAGTAGAAAAGACCTATGTGTTTGTCAGTTAAACGCCGTAAACCTCTTCAGCCGGTCTAGCATGACAAGCGCGACAAAATTTTGTCTACCGTTTTCTCGTGTTTCAATCGACTATCGCTTTATTTCTTTCGGGTCTAACATGACAATTACACTTAAAACTCGACTTTTAATATCAAAAATAGATACATTTGTCGATCGAGATATCTTTTCTATCAAAATTGTCGATGTCGAGATATAATATATTGAGATATTTAACATCTTTTGTCTTCTCTCGCGCAAGATATATCTCGTGGCGGTCATGCTAGCCCAGCAGGATCATTGCCTTAGCTTAGTTTATTTTTTCATTAAAATTATTTCAAAAGTAAATTAGTTTCAAACTTGTCGGACAATTATACACTGAAGAGTGTTTCAACTCTCAATATAAAGAAAAATATTGCTTGAATATAAGCGCGTAGATACATAAAATTAACAAATCGTAAAAAAAAATCACTTTAAAAAAGTAGTTAACAGGGGCGTAGCTACTGCCGTATCAGCCGTATCAAATATACGGGGCCCCTTAGATAGAACTTAGCCCCGGCCCTGAACACGTGCAAGAAAAAAATTACCTTCCATTAGGGCTTCGCCGCAGTTAGGAAGAAGGGCCCCACCAAAATTTGATACGGGCCCTGCATCAAGGGTAAGTTACGCCCCTGAAAGCCCAAGTAATCTCGGTCAATAAAATTTCAGGTACAAATTGGCCTGCAGCGCATATTGATAGTAGGTATTTGGCCCACCTACCATCGAATGAACTACGCTCGTCTGTCGATACTTGAATTCGTGTATGCGGTGATATTAGTTATTTCGACTATATGTTTGCGTGTTGTTCCCACGAGAATGTAAGTGCGTGCTCCTATTTCACCATGCCTACTGCTGATAGAGGACAAATCTTTGTTTTTTTTCTGGTTTATATTTTTTTTTAATTATTATATTTAATTACACAAAGATCTCATGTGGAACATGGTGTAATGAATGCAGCGCCTTACAAATATTTTGTAAAACAAAAACTTGGCGATTAAAAAGCCAGTTCTTCTCTTCCGTTCTACGCCCTTGATTTGAGAACTGGCGGTAAATGTAAAATTAGAAGCATTTAATATGTATTTTTTATTGACGTTCATAAGTGTACATTATGTTACCTAAATGAATAAATGATTTTGAATTTGAATTTGATATTCGCTATTGTCGATAGTCAATATTAAAAATATCAACCTATGTTATTCTCATATCATTTCTCTTCAATTCTCTCTGTACTGTTATATTTAGATGTAAAAAACCCTGTCTATAGCATGACTCTAACCAACCATGACCAAGAATATGCTGAAGTGAGAAATTGAATCGTCGACTTTCCAAATTCTTGTAGTCAACATATTATTTTCGAAAAATAAATAAAATGGATCAACAACACATTACTGATGTCGCTTGGCTAATAACTTAATTCCGAACCTACATCTTCCTTAAAAGTCGGCAACACATCACATGGCCTAGCATGACAACCGCGACAAAATTTTGTCGATCGTTTTCTCGTATTTTAATCGATTATCGCTCTATTTCTTTCGGGTCTAACATGACAATTACACTTAAAACTCGATTTTTAATATTTAAAATTGATATTTTTGTCGATCGAGATATCTTTTCTATCAAAATTGTCGATGTCAACATATAATATATCGAGATATCTTACATCTTAGTTTGTCTTGTCTCGTCTGCGACATATCTTGTGGCGGTCATGCTAGGCGGACTGCAATCCCTCTGGTGTTGCGGATGTCTATGGGCGGCGGTGATCACTTACCATCTGACCCACCTACCCAATTGCCACCTATTCTATAAAAAAATATCATAATATCTTTACTATCCGCGCGAAGCCACGCTTAAAACTAGTTATTAATAAATCTTCATGGTACCGCATACCTGCGCAGTAACGGAAATGAACCGACCTATATAAATATTAGACAAACAAACACACAAAAATGCTTTCTTAATTGAAAGCAAAATACCGATGTTTACTGTTTGGTCATATAAGTATATACTACTAGCGACCCGCCCCGGCTTCGCACGGGTCAAGATTTTTTGACAAAAAAAGCTGGGGTTGTATGTATTTTTTAATGCCACATAATAAAAAAATAAAAACAAAAAAAATCGTCCAAAAATAAAAATAAAAATTTAAGGGTGAACAACCCTTATCACTTAGGGGTATGAAAAATAGATAGTAGCCGATTCTCAGACCTACTGAATACGCATATAAATTTGGTAAGAATCGGTCGAGCCGTTTCGGAGGAGTATGGCAACGAAAACTGTGACACGAGAATTTTATATTATATTAGATATAGTATTGTGTGTAAAAAAATGTTTTGTGTATAAAAAGTGAATTTCTTAGTCTGCTTGATGCTTCACTGATTACTATTATTATTGAAAGCCTCTGTAGCTCAAGTTTCAGTCAACCCACCTTCGTTAAAAACCCGAAGTCCGGGATTCAAAATCGGATTATTTTTTTTATAAAATTATTTCGGTCGGGCAGGGCACAGAAGGATCACCTATTGGACTAAATAATAATTATACAGTGAAACAGACACAGAAATGTGTCTGCCCCATAATTTGTTGTTAGGGCATGACAACAATACAATGATATCCTTTTTTATATTTGAGCATGAAGTTCACTTGATGGTAGGTGATACCTCAGCCACAGAACATCAGTCAATGATGCGCTGTCGACCTACTTTTTACTTCGAGCTTTGAGAAATTCATAAACTGAGATCGAAACGCGCAGAGTGTATTTTTTCCGTCTATAAATGCTGGATCGTTACCCGGTCGGAATTTCGATGTTCCTCCCACCCGTTTTATGCCTGTGACCAAACGTAGGGAAGAAAATTATTAACATGTCGTCTTGGTGGGATTCGAACCCGCGACCCATCGGAGCGCAAGGTTCTATCAAACGCGTCAATAAGGTCATCAAACAAGTGCAAGCCCGCGGCGGTATTCCCGTAATGCCCGCCAACACACTCGCGACTCTTGATGGTGAGGGTGCTAATGGGTGGCTGTGATCACGGCGACCCGCAGGCTCATTTGAAAAATAAATGTAAGCAAATAAGCACAGAGATACATCAGTAATCTAATATATAAAATTTCCATGTCACAATGTTAGTTACCGTACTCCTCCGAAACGGCTTTACCGATTTTTACCAAATTTTATATGCGTATTCAGTAGGTCTGAGAATCGGCTACTATCTATTTTTCATACCCTTGAGTGATAAGGGTTGTTCACCCTTAAATTATTTTTTTAATTTTTGGACGATTTTTTTTTTGTTTTTATTTTTTTATAATGTGGCATTAAAAAATACATACAACCCTAAATTTTTATTTTTTTATCACCAACCCCTGCTTTTTAGAAATTATTTACATGGCAAATCAACGTTTGCCGGGTCAGCTAGTATATGTAATATGTATATTGTATATAATCAACCACACCTAAACGGTCTCACATTAATACTTATACAATACAATAAATAACTTCCTTAATATATAAGTATAGAAAATAAAAATAAATTTAAGTAACTTATAATTTATTTTATCATTTTAATACATAATTAATTATTTACCATTATACCTATTTATCGCGTATCCAAAAATAAATTTCGCGAAAAAAAATGCAGTTTAGTCGTTGGCATTGGCTCGAGTTGAGGAAAAACTTACACGTGCTGAATTTAGTGCGAAAAAACACGAATAATTGGTTATGTTCATATACAATTTATTTTCTTAGATTCTAAGCAAAAAAGTCTATAATAAACATAGATATTAATATATTATATAAAATTCGGCAAAGTTATTAATAAATATATCGCACCTTTAGACTGAGTTACTGTACAAAAAATATCTAATAAACATAGATATAATATCAAATTCATCCAAGTAAACTAGCAACAGCCCCAGCTTCGCACGGGTACAATGTGAAGTGCACATTGCGCGTTTCGGTTTCAGTCTATGGATTTCCGAATGCCCGAAGTAAAAAGTAGGTCGACAGCGCATCAATAACTGCCGGCCTAGCATGACAAGCGCGACAAAATTTTGTCTACCGTTTTCTCGTGTTTCAATCGACTATCGCTTTATTTCTTTCGGGTCTAACATGACAATTACACTTAAAACTCGACTTTTAATATCAAAAATAGATACATTTGTCGATCGAGATATTTTTTCTATCAAAGTTGTCGATGTCGAGATATAATATATCGAGATATCTAACATCTTAGTTTGTCTTCTCTCGTCCGCGACATATCTCGTGGCGGTCATGCTAGCCCGGCTTATGTTCTGCGGCTGAGGTTGATATCTAACATAAAAAAAAGTTTTTTTTTAGATTTTTTATTACTGGATGTATTTGGAAAGTCGCAAACCATCTTCTCTATTGAAGTAAGGGTTTTTTAATTCTTGAAGAACCTATGAGTTGTAACTTTTTTATTTCTATTACATGATTAATATAAGTACAGTTAACTGAGCAGCCGCTGAAAATCAGCGCCACACTATTGAATAACGATGTTATCTTAGCTTAGCGTTACCTTAGCTAAGTTACATTTTAAATGATTTAGTTTTAAGGATAAGTTAAGTGGCTAAATTTCATTTCATTTCATTTAAATTCTGTTGCACCTATAAGTCGTCTACGTGTAAAGGGATGTTACGGAAGTGGTTTTACCGGAACCGAATTCGGAATCGGAGTTTTTATATTTGGTTTATCGGAACCGAAATCGGAATCGGAGGCAGACACAAAAGAGAGATTTGTAATAAAATAAAATTACAAACATCAAACATCAGTTTCATTCATATCAGTTCAAAAAAGTAAACACCTTCCTGGGTGTGATATATAAAAATAAACTAATTTTCTTAAATTTTAAACAGAAGTTAATTAAATCAAATGGACCTGATCGCGGCTACCGTCGCCGATGTGCTTCGACCTCCGATTATAATCTCCGATTCCAATTTATCGGAACCGAAATCGGAATCGGAGGTGCAAAATCAATCGGAAGTTCCGACTTTTCGGAACCGAAATCGAAGCTCCGTAACATCCCTGGTGTAAATTGATACCCACCGAAACATTTTCATGTAAAGTAACGCCAATACGAGGTACCTACATATTGCTTGCACAGTAAAAAAGTTATTAGATCTTATGGAGAGCCAATCTCTTAAGTTTTCTACAAACCCTATACGGTATACCATAATCAAAATGCGTTTCTTTTGTGCGGCGTTGATCAGTTATCATTAAAATTAATTTAATATCTTAGTCTTTCTGTTTACAAGGAAAAGAAAGAAGAATTTAGACGCATCAATAAGTCAATAAAATTTACATTTCGTATTGCGGAATACTTAAACAATATGCATAATATATAATCGTACTTTACATTATACATTTATTATGTCAAAGGAAGTGACAGATAGGTACATATATATATTCAGAAATATTTTTTCTTATTAGATTAGGTACTATTCGTGGGTAAATAGGGTCCTGCGAAAATAGGGTTACCAGATGAAAAAATTAAAAGTCCGGAGGAAAGGCCTGATTTCCATTGAAAAATCCTGAGATTTTTTTACAGTTTCAGAATTTTCTCTCAGACGTACCTACTTAACAATTTATAAAACGTAGTAATATTTTCTTTACTGCGGATCTTCTTAATAAGTATTGATTTTAATTGTGCAATTATTACCAAAGGAAGATTATTTAACTTTTTATTGGAATGTAAGCTGTGGTTTATTAAAAATTCTATTCCTGACATTTCCTGGGATTTGCAAAATCCAGCCGCAATCCTGAGAAGAGTCCAAAAATCCTGAAATCTCAGGACAAATCCTGAGATATAGTAACCCTATGCGAAAACAGTTTATTCGGTCGCCGGTACATCCGAAATCTATATAAACTTCTTCAGGAATATACATAATAATATATTATTATTATAATATAATATAATATACGTTTAGTCTTTCATTGTATGCCAGTAAACAACTGTTCCAGTTTCAAGATGTAACACATGCTTACTATAAATATTTATTTTTAAGTTAGATATTGACAGACGAGCATGAGGTTCACTTGATGGTAGGTGATACCTCAGCCACAGAACATCAGTCAATGATGTCGACCTACTTTTTACTTCGAGCAATCGGAAATCCACAGACTAAAACCGAAACGCGCAAAATGCACCTCACGGCTTTTCCATCTATGAACGAAGGAATCAATCGCATTCGAATTTCGAATCTTTTACTTTTGAAAATACCTAATCCATATAATACCAAGTCGGTCAATTTATTCAGTCTCTACTGAAGGATCCTTCTGTCTTAAGTTATTACGTAATTAGGTAACCTAACAACATCTTATAGTGATCATATCAATACCAATATTAAAAATCTTTGATGTTTTAAATAAATAGATTGACTCGGCTATCGCATGAAAACACAATGTATCTTTTTAATTTTATTAAAAACACAATGTGTATCACAAGTAACACATATTATATTAAATTAGATAGTTTAGTGCGATTGCCAAGTCAACCTTTTTATTTTAAACATCAAAGCTTTTTAATATTGGTATTGATAATATGATCACTATAAGATGTTGTTAGGTTACCTAATTACGTAATAACTTAAGACAGAAGGATCCTTCAGTAGAGACTGAATAAATTGACCGACTTGGTATTATATGGATCTCACAACTTTTTACGAGAGAACTGAGTTGCAAGACTTGGCTTTTTTTACAATTTATGTTTTTGATGGCATCTCATTTCTTTTTGTAGATATTCCTTTTCTTAGTTTATTTGGATAAGAATTAATGTAAAGCTATGGATAACAGTCTGATTTTGATCGGCATTTTTATTAACTTTTTAATGTAAAAAAGTAGTTATAGTGACATAACTACAATAGTTGGACATATGGTCTCGTGAAATTTTTTGTAGATTTTGATATGTTCTATAATATTGTGGAACGTTTTTTTGTTCTAGCATAAATACTTTCCGCAGCACATTCGATGAAAGACATTTTATGGCTAATTTTTTTACACCTTGGGTTGTTTTTAGTAGGGATTACTCAGTGATAATGTAGCTTTCTAACGGTAAAAGAATTTTTAAAATCAGTCCAGTAGTTTTTAAGTTATTCATTACATACAGAAATACAAAAAAAAATTGTATATCTAGAAAACTGGACCGAAATTTCAAAATATTGTAGTTTTTCCTTGATTTATAGACTAAACACTAATTGTATTCTAAATTTCAAGTTTCTATGTCTGCTAGAAGTGCCTTAGAGTTTTGATGATCGGTCAGTCAGTGAGTGAGTGAGTGAGTGACAAATTATCAAACTTTGACTAGTTATAATTCTTAAACTACTGGTTCAAACAGAATGATATTTGAAATATACCGAGTTTATGCAATGCCTGCTTAGTGACTGAAAATTCAGGATTCTAGATTTATCCACAACGAAGTTATAGGGGGTCGAAAATGGCCCGAACTACTTCGAGAAAAGGATAGTACGGCCGTGCCGCTTTTTGCTCGACTTGGCGGGGGCACTGCCGTGCCCCCAGATTTAAAAGTTTAAAAATAAATCATAATGCGTTGCGTGTTCTCCGCTTGGCGACCACATTCGAAATAATAATTGTATTAAGGAAACATGAGCGCGCATGTGTTTGTTTGTTTGTTTACCCACCGATGACGTCATATGTTTATTCTCGCGGGAGGATGCGGGTAAAGTGGGCTAACCAGCATTATATTCTTTTAATGGTTTTTTTAAGGAAAGTCAATATATCTATTATTATAATTTTAATTTGTTATTTTCCATATTTACCTACCATTCTCATGAATGCAATAAAAATATATTTATATAAGTTATGAGTATTTATCGTTTAGATAAGAAATCAATAAGTATTGAAGTCTTTTATAATACGTAGATCAGCAATAAAATAAATCTCTTTCTGAGATAAATAATTAGGTTTTTCATATTTACTTGTTATTTACTATCTTAGTTCAAATCAGCATTTTCCATTAGTGAGCGGAAAATTGCCAAATCTTCAAAAATAATACTGAAAGTTACATAATATCTTTATTTAATTAGTCATTTAATTGTGTGTTAGTAATAATTGTATAATTAAAGTCTCTTAATTGGTTTTATTTCTATGTAGAAGTAATAATAAATATTACAATCCTAATTTTTATTTTTTCTACCGTATAAATTTTAAGATTTATTTTGATTTGAAGAAATATTTCACATAAGTAAGATAATATATAATACAAGTAGACAAAAAGTCATAATATTAAACTTACTAAATATTTTTTACACTAGCGATTCGCCCCGGCTTCGCACGGGTAGTAGAGCATATTATGCCTATATGTTTTGTCTGTCGTAGGGTGATTGTCTAATAGTAATCAAGTGAGTCCTGTCATCGGTGTGAGAAACGCCCTTGAATTTAGATATTTTCGCGTATTAATTTTTGTAGTAACACCTAAGATATTAATTTAAAATGTATTGTGTATATTTATGTATGGTGTATGGTTGATTATAATGATGTGCATGAAATGCTTAAGATAACTAACATATTTAAGTGGATAATACTGTACCCGTCTAAATAGCTTTCCAATTTTTTGTTTTTGAGTTTATCGCGAACAGACAGACAGACAAACGCGGCCGAGGACTTTGTTATATAATATGTGTGTGATATATTATTTTTACCCTTATCTACCTTTGGTCTTACGGGCACCCACCTTCTCCCCACCACTAACGCTCTTACGCTCTTCAGAGTCGTCTGATTTATTTCATAAATAATGTTGACCTTTTTAAGTTTTTATTTTTTTTATATACATTATACAAAACTAAAGAAACGTATTTAGTTAAAAATTTTTTTATTCATTTCCTAAAATGAAATAAAAAAATGCAACTAAAAAACAAACGACTTTAAAGTAAATATACGATTTCGCAAACATAATACATAATTCAGCTTCAAGACATTAATTCCAAGATGCGCTGGACACTAACAATTAAAAAAGGAAGTAAGTGGTATGTTGTCGGGATGTCATTCAAGCCAGGTCGCCCCTTGTTTACACACGCACACAGCCACGCGCACGCACACCAGACCGCGCCCGTCGCTTATTTAGGTATATTGTTGTTTATTTTATTCGGCGCTATGCTCTACCGCGGGCCGAGCCTTTCGACTCAGTTTTAACGCACGTTTGAAACGACAACTATGCTATGTTCGCTCGCTAATTATTCATATCGGAACCGCGTCTCGCGGCGACAATAGCAACAAAAACGCGATTTTATTTATTCAAACACAATATATTATGTTTTTTAACGCGCCCGCTCTTATGTCTCCGCGAATCCTAATAGCTGTTAATCATAGTTTATTTTTATCGCATCGTGTGTTAATAATTGTGGGGGCCTCTATTTCGTTCTAGTATTTGATTGAATCGCTTGCGGAAGCGACAACCGCGTAAAAATTCGCAAATTGAGTTTGTTCACCTAGAGACCCAGTAACAGATTAAATTCTCTTTGGTGAATGACATTTGGCGGGAACGGTTCAAAAAGTTCTTTTTTTGGCGGGAACGCGTGAAGTGTTCGTCGTTTTGAAAAGTGTTGGGTATACATGAAATTCGACTTGTGTTTTTTTAAAGCGTTTTCGAGGTTAAGCGCTATGCTGACTGTTTGAACAAGTGTGTTTTCTAATGGATTTATTTTGAGGTGAGTTTAAATTTACTTGTGTTAGTGTTTGTATTGTTTGTTCGTGATGTTTATGTGTGTTCGTCGGTGGCGGGAAATTGAATACCTAGCCGGTTCTTTGCATGTATGAGTGTACAAATAATATATCATATATGTGTGGAGTTATTGTCACTTTGTTTAAGAGGGGACACGAGGAGGGAGTGACTTGTCATGCATTTAGGCGAAGTTTGAAATGTTGTTTTTTTTTTAAATGTATGTTTCTGAAATGGATGAAGAAAGATGACATGTATTTACGTCATTCGTGATGTTTAGACACGTGTAGAGTCTACAAATAGTATAAAACTATTCGTTTTTTGGCCTGACATATTACTGTTATTATAAATTATGTATGTTAATGCGCATTGATGTTTTTACATTATTTGTACTAATTACATACCGATACTGAACTTATACATTTTCTACCTTTGTATTATGTAATTTGTATTGGTAGAAATCTATTCATATGACATAATTGTGAGGTAAATAAATTATGACTAAGAACTTTGACAATATGTACCTAGTTTCCCTAAAAAAAAGGTAGGTAGGTTCTGTGGCGAGGATACTCAAAAATTGACCTATCTGTAGCCGGGCTAGCATGACAAGCGCGACAAAATTTTGTCTACCGTTTTCTCGTGTTTTAAATTTTTAATCGACTATCGCTTTATTTCTTTCGGGTCTAATATGACAATTACACTTAAAACTCGACTTTTAATATCAAAAATAGATACATTTTTCGATCGAGATATCTTTTCTATCAAAATTGTCGATGTCGAGATATAATATATCGAGATATTTAACATCTTAGTTTGTCTTCTCTCGCGCGAGATATATCTCGTGGCGGTCATGCTAGCCCGGTGTAGAATAAAATTAGATATGATTATGATATTAATATATTAATATCAAAATCTTACTTATAGTTTACAAGTAATATCAAAATTTTAGAAACAAATCATGTTTAGAAGACAGCAGTGGAATATTGTTAAAAGTAGTTATTTTTCCAATGTAGTAGGTATAGGTCGAGTGTAACTTTATGCAGAAGTAACTTTATATTCTACTGATATGTCGGAATAAAAATTATTGAATAGTATGGTGAAATTAAAAAAAAATATTTTCATACTTGATCTAGTTTATGAAAGGCAGAATTACCTACTACTTTTCACGGTCACCCATCAAAAGTACAAATCCGGAAGACGTTGCTTATCTAGGTACCTATGTAGAATTTTTAAATTGCAATAAAATACATTTTATAGTTAAATATATTTTAATTCTGATGAAAAATCATCTTCTAATATTTTTTTTATTTTATAATTACACCTCAGATGGTTTACATTTACATTTATCAAAAGTTTCATTCTTTTCTGTTATGAAATAATCTAAACCTTGTTATTTTCATATTATGTAGTAGGTATAGTATTTATATTTCTAACCATAGTATTTTTCTATTAACCGCCTATCTTGGGCCACGTATGCACGTTATTATTATTATGCACGTTACATCTAGTACCAGAGGTCCAGGATTCAAATCCTAAAGGAACAATTATTGTTTCGGTCAATTTGCAACGAACCCACGACCCATCGATGCGCACCAGCCGTGTTGCTAGTATAAAATACCTAAATCAAAATAGAATACCTTCGTGTAATTAAAGGCCGGCAACTCAATCTCGGAAGTCCATAGGCGGTAGTCGCTTAACATCAGGATGATCTTCCTGTCGGTTTGCGTTTTCTAATAAAAAAAATATATTATACGAATTATTTATTAACAATTATTATTTATTATACCTTTAATGAGTTATAATTAAATATGAACATCCGTCAAACTAATAATCGAGGTCGTGCAAAAACTTACTCATGTTTAATGTATAAGTATATTATAAATATAATATACATATATGTATATTTAAATCGAAAAAATATGCACACTGTGAAATAGGAACAAAGAAACAACTATATTTTGTATATAATCCTTCATAAGATATAATCTTTATCGCTTCAAAACGGTGGAATATATTTTGATCGGATTAGAATAGGTCTACGTAGGATATTTTAATATCTATTACGATCCACCCCGGCTTCGCACGGGTGCAATGTAGATGTACTATATACAAAATAAAATATTTATGGAATTTTTGAAATCGGTCGATTAGTTTTTGAGTTAAATCGTAACAAACAAACAAATAAATATTTCCTCTTTATATATTCGAATATATGGATGGCACTTTAACTGCTATAGGCATGCTCTGCAGGCTTTTTTTTATGTCAGATATCAACAAACGAGCATGAGATTCATTTGATGGTAGGTGATACCTCAGCCACAGAACATCAGTCAATGATGCGCTGTCGACCTAATTTTTACTTCGAGCATTCGGAAATCCATAGACTAAAACCGAAACGCGCAATATGCACTTCACGGTTTTTCTATCTATGAACGGTGGTTCGTTACTCGGTCGGAATTTATTTATTCCTCCCACCCGATCATTGGCCGAAGTTACCAGACGTGGGGAAAACATGCTTACAGAAAATTATAAGCATGTGCTCCCGGTGGGATTCGAACCCACGACCCATTGATGCGCACGACAGGTGATCTACCGAAAGCGTCAAAGAGCCCGTCGAATCGAAGGCTGGCTCAAGTAGTTAATTTTTTTAGATCAATATGGAGAATTTTCTACAGTGAGAGTACTGTAAACGTTCGTTTTTCTATTGTTTTATGTTTGCGATTAAAACATCGTCTGGTGTTCTTAATTATATTATTACCTAGCTGATGTACACTAATAGTAAAAACTCAATTTTCTTTTGCATTGTATAGAATCTCTGTATACCTTGCATTATATAAACTTCTCAGCCGATTATTACTATTGTAACCGAAAGAGTGCCCATGGAGTTTCTTGCCGGTTCTTCTCCATGAGACCCACTTTTTGGAACCGTGCAACTAGACGTTTCATAAGAGCCTGCCTTTGCCTATTTGAAATAAAAAACTTTTGATTTTGATTTGATTTTGATTGATGCCAGCGACTTCGTTCGCGTGGGCTTCATCTTAAGTTGAGCTTTTGAGTAAGGTGATATATTCATATCCACTATTCCACGAATACATATTAAATGTGTCGAAATAATCAAACTATTACATTTCCATATCAAACTGTTATTGACATCTGATTATTCGAAAAAGTTCGACGCGGGTCAGTTTGCATTGCAATTTGTTGATATGGTGCCTTTAAAATAATCTTTAAATGACGTTAACTTTTCTTTCCGACAACCGATTTCGATGAACGATGACTTTACTTAATATATTTGTGTAAATTGCATGAAAATCGGTTCAATATCTTCGGTGATTAGCCCGTACAAACAGACTGAGAAACAAAAAATTTGAAAAAATCGGGATTCGTTCTATTTCTTTTCTTACATCCCCCTGACTCGGTTTTAAGCATTTTTTTTCTATTTACAGACATGCGACCTCTACAGTTTTAATATATTATTTATTTATGTATAAATTAAATGTTATTTAATCCGTTCCAAAAACAATCAATCACCTCGAAGTCTGGCAACAGCGAGATTCCAGTAATTTTTTGCCTCACACGACAACTCTGTGAAACCAGTTGTCCCCTTGCGGTTTTTCCGAACCGAACCTCTAAGAAAGAGTGTACTCATTGCTTACAAGATCATTTACCGTCAGATGAGCATTTAACCTGTTTATCACCTCATCTATATAAAAACAGTATGTGAAATTCCATACACAAAAAAGGACTTAGGAAACCGAGTCACGTGTCTTTTTTTAATGTTAGATATCGACAGACGAGCATGAGGTTCACTTGATGGTAGGATACCTCAGCCACAGAACATCAGTTAATAATGCGCTTTACTTCGAGCATTCGGAAATCCATATACTGAGATGTGATTCGAATCCACAACCCATCGATACGCACGGCAGCCGGCCTAGCATGCCCGCCACGAGATATGTCGCGGACAAACTAAGATAACTCGACATCAACAATTTTGATAGAAAAGATATCGCGATCGACACATAGATCTATTTTTGATATTAAAAGTCGAGTTTTAAGTGTAATTCCAACGTGAAGAATCATGGAGAATCAGTGCAAACATTATTGTAGGTAGCTATAGAGTTACGTGAACACCTGTGGTCTGCGTGTTGTATTTAGCCTCCGGGTTCGTTCGTTGTTACGGCTGGGCAGGGCATTCCTAGTCTATACTAATATAGGAGAAAGATGTGTTTGTTTGTTACGATTTAACTCCAAAACTACTGGACCGATTTTCAAAAATCAAAAAGCTACATTATCAGCGAGTTACATAGGCTGTTTTATAGGTATCTTTTCTTTGTTTGTGTACATATAAACTGCACCTGTGCGAAGCCGGGGCGAATCGCTAGTTGCTCATAAAGAAGAAAATATCAGTGAAATTGAAAGGTTCGCCTCATGCCCCACTAGAGAGATTAGAAATTTATTTGCTTAAAATTGTGTAATAAAAGCGCCTTGGTACACATTCAGGCGATCACGTCATAATGTAAAGGTATCAAAAACTATCAAGCAACCGTCACTACTGTCTATTACATTATACATCTTTCAGTTAAATTTAAATACACAATGCACTATAAGTATATTTATAATATATCTCTATTGAAACCTGTATTCAAATTATAAAATCCAAGACTATGTTGACGATAAAGATGTATGGCGCTAATTCATCTCTGCATGTGCGGCTTCCCTGGCAACTTGCGCTGTGCAAGTGTGTGTATCTCATTTTACACTAATAGTAAAAACTCAATTTTCTTTTGCATTGTATAGAATCTCTGTATACCTAGCATTATATAAACTTCTCAGCCGATTATTACACTAGTTTACAAAATTTAACTTTTTGCCTGTTGCCGTGAATTTTGTGGGTGATTTTGTTTACTTATGACATGGTCTTTTCAAATATACCATCAGAAAATTTTCTGCAGCTCGAATATCTTTGTTTTCGACGTTCATCATTTATGCTAATTTATTCGTTAATAACGTGGGTGTTTCAGTGTGTAAAGATTAATTTCATAAGTTTTAGCGACATGAGTGGTTCAAGCAGAAGTTGTTTAATCTACCAAAATTATTTTTGCTATATATGTGGAGAATATGTGCTAAAAAATATAGAAAAGGTGTATCAGAGTGCGTTAAAAACTCCAATTTTTTCTACTTTGGGATATCGCTGGATAAAAATTACAAGTCTTGGGCTCTTGATTGTGTTTGTAAATAGGGTGTTGAATATTTAAGATTATGGAAAGGCAGAAAAAAAGGTAGTTTTAAATTTAGAACTCCAACCATTTGGGTAGAACCACGAAATTATCTGAATGACTGTTACTTATGGTCTGGTTAGTGGGCAGCAATATTTAGTTTAAAACTAACTAGTAGCTCGTAATATAATTATTTTGCCGCCACTTCATATTCAAATGAGAATCATGAAACAGTTTTTAATGTACTCGATAAAAATGGGAACTACTTTTCCTACATTTGCCACAAATTTTCTCAGCTCACTATGGAAAAGATTAAAGCCAGTATTTTTGACAGACCCCATATCATACAACTTCCAAAGATACTGGATTTATAAATTCTATGAGTAAGCTTGAATTAGGAGCATGGACAGCGATCGATATCGATGATCATCGAGACATCGATGATGCAGAACTTTCTCATCGATGAAACAGAAAGTCAGAAAATTAAAACTGAACTATTCAGAAAATTATACTGTCTTCTACAGACCTGCTTTTACAATTAAAAACTCTGAGATGCAATATGAGCATTAAATTCCACTTCCTCCGTAGTCATATAGACAGGTTTTAAAAAAAAATAGGAGACATGAGCGAAGAGCAGGGAGAGCGTATGCATCAAGATTTACGTGTCATAGAGGAGCGTTATCAGAGTTTTTTTGGATGTCTGACTAATGCTGGTGCCTTATACGTTACTTCCCTAAGTCCACACATAAGAGAAGAGCTTTAAAGCGAAGTTTTTTGGAACTCAACGATTGTTTAAGTTTTTTAATAATAATTTTTCTTAGTAAACTCTTATAATTTTCATTTTTAACCGTAACTACCCGGAACTCATAAACTAGAGCTGATAAAAAAAACTACTTATATATTTGTAACTAGCATATCATAAGAAGTCGACAACAGCAAAAATTGTATCGGCAACAGATACACTGTAAACCAGTGTTACTATTGTAACCGAGTCTTTGTAAGCTAAACCATTGTTGAAAAGAGTGTCCATGGAGTTTCTTGCCGGTTCTTCTCCATGAGACCCACTTTTTGGAACCGTGCAACTAGACGTTTCATAAGAGCCTGCAAAGGCCTATTTGAAATAAAAAACTTTTGATTTTGATTTTGAAATCCCTATACTTATAGATACAAGATTACTTACACTTAGCGAAGTAGACTGAAGAGCAATAAGTTTCTCCTCAAAGGCGAATAACGCACCTACACCTAGTCTTGCGTTAGCTTTCTTTTTGGACCTTATGGTCTGCCATAAGCTAAAACACATAGATGATCTCATGAATTTCTATCATCGACAGTTGTCTCTTAAAGAAATTGGTGTGATAACTCGCTGGGCGTAATAATCTACTCAACGTTGTTTGGCCACTTAACTCAATATCGTTATAAATTATAGGCTACATGTTATTCTTATGTATAAAAAATAATACTGTAATTTGTAAAGCTTCATAAAAATCCGTTCAGTAGTTTTTGCGTGAAAGAGTAGTTACTCTGAAATTTAGAATATTAGTAGGATGGAATACCGTACTCTTCGCCTATCAGTAGGGACTTTGCCAGGACGAAAAATCTTTTTTTTAGATTCGTTACATTAGTAGACGCAGAAGAGGGAGACCAGCTACAAGATGGAGTGACGACATACGAAAAGTCGCTGGATCACTATGGACTAGAATTGCCAGAAACAGAAATGACTGGAAAATTTTGGAGGAGGCTTTCACCGCACCAGCGGTCCTTACTTAAACACCGTATACTCAGTAAATCTATATACACTTATAATTAGTCATCATAGCATAGAATTAGCTTAAAATGTAACACTTAAAATTAGATATAAATAAATATTATATAGTAAAAAAAACTAAATAGGTATATGCTAAGTTAGGTTATAAGAGCTAGGATAAGTATATAGGTTAAGATATAGAAAATAAGTAATAATATTTAAACAACCATATCTTGTATGTAAGGAATAATAAAGCTTATTTTATTTTATTTTATTTTTATTTTATTTACATTAGTAGGATGGAATACTCTACTGTTCGCCTAGCAGGCCTTGCATGACAACCACGACAAAATTTTGCCGACCGCTTTCCCGTGTTTTAATCGATTATTATCTCTTTGTCTTCTGGGTCTAACATGACACACTTAAAACTCGACTTCTAATGTCAAATATAGAAATCTTCGTCGATCGAGATATTTTATCTATCAAAGTTATAGATGTCGAGATGTAATATATTGAGATATCTTATATCTTAGTTTGTCTCGTCCGCGAGATATCTCTTGATGGTCATATTAGGTCAGCTGTCGATCAATTTCTCAGACTCACCGCGGTATACTGAAACGATAATCAAAATTTGAGGTCTTCTTAAAATGTTTCTGTCTTTCATTTTACCTTCGTGATGAAAGAGTTAGAGATACTTTTAAGGACACCTCAATGTTGAGTAGCGTTCGAGAATTCTGCCATCAGGTGAGAGAAAGAAGGGAGCTCTTAATAAATAAAGTAAAATTCTATATAATTAGATCCACATTACTCATGCAGTTTCCGCAAACTGAATTTGGAAGTCCTATATTTTTAATCACATCCTGCGTCAAATTTTATCATTTTTAGAACATTGATTTTTCAATTTCCGGTTTTATATTAGATTTTGGCCGTAGCTCCGTCTACGGCAACCGGAATTATAATGTATTTTTGTATATCCGGCTTATTATACTTGTATCTTAAAATAGAGACAAAAGATCTAATTGCCTATTGATTAGCACTATATCTAAACATGTATATATTTTATACTAATTTTATTAAATCGGAGAAGAAAAATAGTAGAGCCAAATACAAAAATTTGGTATAGGTACTCTTTCAAATAATTGCAATCGAAGTTCAATTAAAAGTGCGAAACGCGAATAATAACATTTATTGTTATTATTACAAAAAGCTTTCTAATGGTAGCTATTATAAAAAAAAACACCTTTCTTATTTTTTTTAAATAGGTTTAAGTTTGTATATGCACAAAGAATTATTTAGACACAGCCAATGTGTGTATGTGTTAGGTCGTGCGCGTGTAGGCGTGACGAGCGATAGCGTTATCGTGAGCCTTGCAAAAATACACAACAAACATTTACAGTATATGTAAAGTAATGAGATGCATCTTAGTACCAGGTAATGGCACGGTCGATAAGCTGTGATAACAGAACTAGAGAAATGGGCCACTGTCGAACTAACTCAACGTAACATCCAATTTTTATAGATATGTTTTTGAATAGTTTTTTCTTAATTTCTTTACTTATAAGATTGTTTCATGCTTACTTCAATATGAAGCTGAGACTGGCTTCAATTGTCTCAATGTCATGACGCATTTTCTATTTTATTTGGCAGATAATGTTTTGTTATTTCTTTTTGTATAGAGATGAAACCATTCACCGTATATTTTATTCGTCAAGAAGAGTAAATTATTTCAAATAACCTTAATTAATAATTATACATCGATTTTATTATGATTGTGTTTAATTCCGATTCTTTCAATAAAAAATGTAGCATAAACACTAACTTATTACACTTGTTATCATGTTTATACAAAATTAATAATCCATTTTGATTTATATTATTGTCATGTTTGTAAACTGAAATAAATATTTACAAATAAAAATAAAATAAAAAAATATGGTGTATGCATATATTTTTAAAGCAAGTTTTTTTAATAAAATAAATAAAAAGTTTTATCTGTTTTTTTTACATACGCGCATTTTCAGTACGAAATTGCGCCTTGGTACTGATAAAACAAAACAACCTAAATAATGTTGTAACCTCGAATTCTAAATAAATTCCTATCAACAATACTTCCGACCTCGTTATTATATCCTAAACATTTGGCACGTGTATACAATTTTTTAAATTTGAGTATATTAGTTTTTTGCACGAAGTAAAAGCAAATATTATTTAGACACTATTTTGTCGGGCTCGTTGGCGCGTTCGGTAGAACACCTGCCGTGCGCATCGATGAGTAGTCGGTTCGAATCCCACCGGGACCACATGTTTATAATTTTCTGTAAGCATGTCTCCCCACGGCTGGTAAGTTCGGGCATTGATCGGGTGGGAGAAATATCTAAATTCCGACCGGATAACGAACCACCATTCATAGATGGAAAAACCGTGAAGTGCACATTGCACGTTTCGGTTTCAGTCAGTTCCGAATGCTGTAAGTAAAAATTAGGTCGACAGCGCATCATTGATAAAAAAAAAACTGATTTTAGACAGTATCGTTGGCGTGGTGGGTAGAACACCTAATTTGCGTAGCGATCGCGATGTGTTCGAATCATACAGGGACGCTATGTTTATAATTTTACTAGCGATCCACCCCGGCTTCGCACGGATACAATGTAGATGTACTTATTATACACAAAAAACCTATGTTACTCGCTCATAATGTAGCTTTCTTTTGGTCAAAGAATTTTTAAAATCGGTCGAGTAGTTTTTGAGTTAAATCGTAACAAACAAATATACAAATAAACAAATATTTTCTCTTTAGAATATTAGTATAGAAGATATGCTTATGCTCTCCTCAACTTCGGGCATTAAACGGGTGGGAGGAAATTGTAATTCCTACCGGGTAATGAACAACCGTTCATAGATGGAAAAACCGTGAAGTGCACATTGCGCGTGTCGGTCTCAGTCTATGGATTTCCGAATGCTCGAAGTAAAAAGTAGATTGACAGCATATCATTGACTGATGTTCTGTGGCTGACAATCAAGTGAACCTCATGCTCGTCTGTCGATATCTAACATAAAAAAAAAACTATTTATTTGGGCTGGACACTCCTTATCACTTAGGGGTTTGAAAGTAATATAGTAGCCGATTCTCAGATTTACTGAATATGCATAAAAAAATTCATAAGAATCGGTCGAGCCGTTTCGGAGGAGTATGGGAACGAACATTGTGACACGAGAATTTTATATATTAGAAGATTGGGATGTTACATAATATTTGTCTATCTTGTCTAAATAGCTCGTTTATCCGAAATTGGAATAAATCATAAGCCCATTTTATGCATAAAATTTTTTTGTTACCATAAATATGTATAAATAAAACAAAATCCTTGAATAAAGATATGTTGGTTTTTTGTAACGTTAAGAAATATACCTATAAATGTTGATTCCTTCCCTGGTTGGTTTTTGTTCGCTCATGCGATAATCGATAATTCGAATAAGAAAGTAAGATATTTGAATTTTGATTTGATTCAAAAATATTGAAATCGATTTTATTCTTGCTAGATGTAAGCTCGTTAAAAAGGCGACACATGCGAACCAAAGGATTATAATAAGAAGTGTTGTTTTGGAAATATTTATGCGGAAGAGTAGTGTTATGTACTTGTCAGAAAACATCAGGTCTTAGTGTTCTCGGCGAGTACTTAGCTTTGTTACTTTGTGGAGGAAGGGAGGTGTGCTCTTCCTACAACCTAAAGGGAGGATCCTCAATGTGGAGGAAGGGAGGTGTGTTCTTCCTCCAACCTTGAGGGAGGATCCTCAACCAGTCGAACCACTGACTAGCCGGCCCCAGTGGTTGTAGTCGAGATGTTGTATATATTCTCAACGCTCGGAAAGGATTAGACGTCTTTGTATTGATTCTTGTAGCAGATTATAGATGACGCTATAACTTTATACATGTCTAGTCTTTCTTCGTAAAAACTTCAGCCACTGCAAAATAAGACCATGATGTGCTGTCGACCTATAAAATCGATTGCGTTGTTTTTCTCAAAATATAACGCAATCGATGTCATACAAACAAGTAGGATGTAAAATCTGACATTACTTTCTCCGGTATTTCAATAAATACCTAGGGTCGTGGCCACTTCATCACCTTTAAGTTGTAACAGTAAAAATATTACTTCAAGGCCCTGCTAAATGTTAAATAAGTACTGGAAATTTTTAAAAGCTTTCCAAATATGTACATCAATTTGAAGTTCTTGATTATTATTATTTTTTTTATTAACACTAGAACTACCAACATTTGTTGTACACCTATTTTTACCGGTAACTCAAGAAATATAGGTGATAGGGAAAAAAGAAATGTATGATCTTATTGAATACATAATATATTTAGAAAAAGTCATGACATATTCAAAAAATAATGTAAGGTTTAAAGTAAAAATCTTGTGAAGAATTTTTGAAACCGGTCATAGTGACCGGTTGGTAGTTCTAGTGTTACCGCAGGGAATGTTCATGTATTTTTTATATATTTTAATTCGGTAACTTACCTCGTTATATAATAGAAAAAAAAATCAACGTCAATAAAAAAAAAGGTATTTTAAAAAAAGTTAAAAATTACCAACCGATACGGCCATTTAATAGACTATGACGTCAAGCAGAAACACCTAATAACTACGCACTACCACATTAACAGTTGCTGGCATAGACATTTACGTCATATTCGCTCTGACCAAAGGCGTGGCATTTCTATATTTGAAATTCCCACAGTTTATTTGCAATTTTAAAAAATTAATTTCTTGGTCGAAACTGAAATTGTAATAAAACATATTGATGGAAGCGCAATTCTGAAGTAATATAGTTTATTAAAAAAATGTTAGACCATTGGAATCACATGCATATTCCCTATTATCACACATTTAAATGAAGTCAGAAGTCAGTCAGAACTCAAATCGGATTAAATTCCATTTACTGAGCATTCGCAGACTGGAGTGTATTTATTTGGATTTTCATAAAGTTGCCATATTCACTAAATTATCTATCTATATCTATACTTTATATTATAAAGAGGAAAGATTTTGTTTGTTACGTTTTAACTCAAAAACTACTAGACCGATTTTAAAGATTCTTTCACCGTTCGAAAACTTCATCTTCACCGAGTAACATAGGCTATATTTATTTCCAGAAATAATTAGGGATCCCTACTAAAACTTGATTAATGTAACCCAAGGTGTAAAAAAAGGTTGTAGGGAGTAATCTACTGAACCGATTTTTAAAATTCACCAATAGAAAGCTACATTATCAGCGAGTAACATAGGCTATATTTTTTGTGTATAGTACATCTACATTACACCCGTGCGAATCCGGGGCGTGTTGCTAGTAGTGAATAAATTGCCTTATAATCTGTTGAAAGTTATTTAATTTAAATGTCCTTAATTAGTTTTTATGAAGCTTTAAATTTTTATATTTGGAAATAACGTAGAAAGAATGTGTAATGTTGGTATCTTTATCGCTGTGATTAACTTGAACGGTTGAGGTTATCCAAAAGTTATATTACAATAGGATAATTCCATTAATAAAAAGTCGGCTTTTAGTTGGACTTACATAAAAAAAAAACTTGCTATTTCATCTTTTTTTTATGTCAGATATCGACAGACGAGCATAGGTAGGTGAACCTCAGCCACAGAATACCAATGATGCGCTGTCAACCTGATTTTTACTTCGAGCATTCGGAAGCATCTAGCAGACTTTTCAATATTTTTTTTAATGCCACTCAGTTGTATTACTAAATTGGTTGGAAATTCAAGAATTATGCAATAGCAATTACGTACAGTAAAGGTTTGGAATGATAATAACTCGGTTCACTTGATGGTATCAAGTGAACCTCATAGGTAGGTGAACCTCAGCTACAGAATACCAATGATGCGCTGTCAACCTAATTTTTACTTCGAGCATTCGGAAGCATCTAGCAGACTTTTCAATATTTTTTTAATGCCACTCAGTTGTATTACTAAATTGGTTGGAAATTCAAGAATTATGCAATAGCATTTTACGAACAGCAAAGGTTTGGAATTATAATACCTACCGTCTTCTGTTTTTCCAGAGGCATATCGCGGGTATAGTGCCCTAATACCTAAGTTAGAATATGTACAAATATATTGTAGATGGGGCCCATCTAACAATTTGGACATTTTCACTTTTTATGGTAATTGCTATAATTAAATTACTTTTTTAATAGCTTACATCTATTAAAAAAGTAATATCGGCTTAGAAACACTATTTTTTATCACAGTGTAACGGCCTATGTAGAATGAATTTCTGTATATCTGTAAATTTAAATTATCTGAGTCTCCCTTCTAAAGTTGTGATTATGCATTTTTACTCCTACTCATAATCATATATTTCACATTACAAATATGAATTACAGTGATATACAATGTATAACATAGATAATTTTGTTCCTAAACTTTTAAAATTAAATTTAACTTAAAGCTAAAATTTAATACTAAAAGGGTAAAGTGCCAAAACCAAATACTTTACCCTCGATATGATATTGGGCTCTTCTAGTCAAGGGTAAACAGGCTTCTCAAAGGTAAATGTGATTCACCATCATAGTTTGCATCAATACCTCAAATCAATATGTTTGCCAACTAAAGCTTCCCTATTTCAAAAATAAGAAACATCTTAGCGATAGATTGGTTCTTCCTTCATAGTGCCAGCTATCTACCTTCCATTTAGCGATGAGATATATAGTATCTAATATATAAAATTCTCGTGTCACAGTTTTCGTTGCCATACTCCTCCGAAACGGCTTGACCGATTTTGATGAAATTTTTTGTGCTTATCCGGCCAAAATCTATTTTTCATCCCCCTAAATGGGTAGCCCACCCCTAAATTTTTTTTTTTAATTTTTGGACGAAATTTTTTGTTTTTATTTTTTTATAATGTGGCATTAAAAAATACATACAACCCTGAATTTTTACTTTTTTATCACCAACCCCTACTTTTTAGAAATTATTTACATGGCAAATCAACGTTTGCCGGGTCAGCTAGTTTAATATATTATACGAGTATATATATTTAATAGCAGTGCTTCCAAGTACGAGTCCGTAAAAATACCAGGGTCGAAAACCAGATATTTTAAATACTTGAAAGTGTTTGTTGTCTAGTTCGTACTGGTTTTTCGGGCGATTCTACAGAGTTCCAAACCTGCCATTCGAAAAATACTTTCATAGGAAAACAATCTGTATTTTCTTACAAATAAGGAGTACACTTGTATTTGCTCCTTATTAATTTTAAGCAAGTACGGATCGTTTTCTTATGCAAATATTATCAATTGCATCCGAATAACTAATACTGACATAATTGCAAGTATTTTCGCTCGTACTAGGGCGCCCTACTTCCAAGCTAATACCTGGTTTTTAAACCTGGTACTGTAAATACGTTTCATGTCTACTTCCATTACTAAACTCGAAAACCTCCATAAAAAGGTATAATATAAAATAGCATATCATTTAACAACACACAAGTTCTGCGTCATCACAAACATATCGCCTAAAATAAACAATTTGCCTTATCTATCAGAGATACTGAACCTATATTTATTGTTTATTCCAGATATTATTATAATATTTAAAGTATATGTAATAAACAGTCTAAATAAATCATGATACAATCAACTATATTGTAATTATTATCAAGATAAGATTGGTTTATTTCTCTCCTACTTCCATAATCGTACAATGTAACGACATATGTATATAGAATTATAGAGACATAATAGCTTTGTTAAAGACATACAAAAATACGTAAAGAACCGCCTCCGTGGTACAGTGGTATGTGCGTTGCTTTAGCACCTGTGGCTTGGATTCGAATCCAGAAAAAAGTATGTAATTATAACAGATGTTTTTATGGGCCTTAGTCACATTTCGCTTCTCACCCACTTGTTATTTTTTAATTAAAACAATATGTATTTTAAGAAAGGTAGCGTTGATGGCTCGATTCTTGAAAAAATTGTCTAATGATAATCCTTTGATTATATTATACATGTATATAAATCGTACCTCGATCAGATCGAGGACGTTCTTCAAAAGGGCGAGGTCTAAAGTACTCGAAACCGACGAGTGTGTATGAAAGCATTGATGAAAGTGGAAGAAACGAAAGTGGTATGCAAGGATCGGAGCATATGAAATTCTGTGATCTCTGCCTACCCCAATGGGAAAGAGGTGCGATGTATATTTATATTGTATGTATGTATAATCAAAGTGTATATTAGACTACTATAGTGTTTCTCACTTGGAAATATTTAAATTTTTACTCTAGTGTATCGTTTTAAACCCCTTATGGTCGATATAAACCACATTTGGGTGCCATAGCGGTAGGCCATATACGAATTTAGGTTTGTTAACATGATATTGCTTACACTGCGCAGTACTTCGTGGATGTGTGAATATGTATCAGGTTAGGAAAGCCGAGTATTTTCCCATAGTCCATTGTTTGTTTCACAAGATCATTGCGTAAGTGGTAAATAATTGCTTAACGTGTACACAACGTTTATATGTAGATCGTAGTGTTATATTTAAAACATGGCGGTCTTCTTGGTATATTGTATAGGTACACTATATTGGGTTTTAGGGATAGAAGGAGACGCGATTGTAGTTTGGTAAATCAAATCAAATTTTATATTGTAGAAAATACACAGGACATATTGACTGTCAATAAAAGAAGAATAAAAGAGCAGCTTGTAAAAAACAATAGAACATATTATTTGTATATTACTTATAAAAAATAAGTGTAAATAGTATGCCATCAAAAACATAAATTGTAAAAAAATACCAAGTCTAGCAACTCAGTTCTTCTATCGTAAAAAGTTGTGAGATCCATATAATACTAAGTCGGTCAATTTATTCAGTCTCTACTTAAGGATCCTTCTGTCTTAAGTTATTACGTAATTAGGTAACCTAACATCTTATAGTGACCAAATCAATATCAATATTAAAAATCTTTTATGTTTAAAAAAATAGATGGAATTTTGTTTCGCTTTTGCCTTAATACATACACTTAGTAAATAGGGGGGCCAAAAAAAACATGGATTGACTGTGACAACAATGATATGTGTTTGAGAGGTATGACTGATGATATGGCGAGTGAAAGGAGAGAATGGAAAAAGAGAACATACTGCGCCGACCCCAAATAAAAAAAGGGAACAGGGCAGGACGAAGAAGAAAGTGTAAATAGTATATTCAGTATGTACATAGGTTTATCTCAATTCGTTCTTGACCAATTTTCCCTAAACTAAGTATGTTATCGCAAAATGTTTATTCGGTCGCGAATATTTACAATTACATAAACGATGATAAGACTTTTTAAAATAAACAAAATGAATTTATCGGCTTTGTTTTAAGCAATAAAAGTGTTTGTTGAAAATGTGTCAGAATTAAATGCGGTAGGTAGCGATACGAATATAACTAATTATACACAGTTACAAGTACTGCAATTGTCAGTAAATAGATCGAAAACTTTTGTAAATAATAAGCTGAGGGCCTAGCACGAACGAATTGCGAGAAAGTATTCGTATTGATACGTAATGTGTATGCAATTTCAAATAATATATCATACTACTGACATACGAATTACTTTCTCGCAAGTCGTTCATGCTAGGCCTTCTACCGCCCTAGGATGACAACCACGACAAAATTTTGTCGACCGTTTTCTCGTGTATTAATCGATTATCTTCCGGATCTCATGGAACTGGACTTCTATTGTCAAAAGAGATATTTGTCGATCGAGATATCTTGTCTTTTTTTTATGACAGTTATCGACAGACGAGCCACAGAACATCAGTCAATGATGAGCTGTCGACCTTCTTTTTACTTCGACCATTCGGAAATCCATAGACTGAAACCGAAACGCGCAATTTGCACTTCACGGTTTTTCCATCTATGAACAGTGGTACGTGACCCGGTCGAAATTTAGATTTTCCCCCCACCCGTTCAATGCCCGAAGTTACCAGACGTGAGGAAGACATGCTTACAGAAAATTATAATCATTTCGTCCCGGTGGGATCGAATCCACGACCCATCGATGCACACGACAGAAGATCGAAGCAAGTTGTCTGCTGCATTTGTATTTTAATGGTAATTAACACAAAAGTATGTCTGCCCTATTAATAAAAAATCGATTGGGATATAAATTTTTGTTAAAGATATATTATGTTACACTCATTATTTCTTTTTAAATATGCTCTAGGCCCTAGAGTCAAGGAATTATATCTTATTATGGATAGGAAATATGAATCAATGATGACTTAGTTGAGACTTGAGAGCGAATATAACTCCTATTTATTAATTAATTATCTATCTACCCATTATTCACAAATGCATATCTTTTATAGAAGAGTTAAAGATCTTGTTTATTATTTCTGCACTTTTTAGGCAGGTTTTACTCATGACGATTATCTAAAGTTAAATATTATTTAATATTTTTTATAATGAGATTACCTGTCAATAACTCAAATGAGATGATCTAAAAGAACGTTTTAACAATACTATGTAGTTCAAACGACTCATTATGAATCTTCAGCTGTTATAACCACATAAAATAACTCGCTACAAGTCAAGACAGAATTTATTGCCGTCTCGAACCGTGCAAACAACATTTTGTGTACAGTGCTTAAACACATAGGCGGCTGTGAAAACACACGCACACATTAAAACAAGTTCACACAAAACAAACCAGGAAACGTCTAGCGAAAAACAAACAAGGGTCTTTTGTGTTGTGTAAACAATTGGCTGGCCGTATGCAACAGGCTTACGGGCATGACGATAAAAAACAGAGATTCAAGTCACGTTACATAGATGGCAGTGTTTTCAAACATGATATGTAAGAGAGAAGTTCAATAGTGATAACACAGATGGCGTGGATTTTAAAATTTATTGTCAATGCAGAATTTTTTGATGTTTCACCAGTTTTATTATTTAGTGGAAAATAAACTTCGTTAGTTCCTTAAGTTTTCCTTACTTTTCAACAGTTTCCTTTGAAAATAATGTGTATTTCAAGCATTATGTTTAAATAATAATAATAATAAAAATTATTTTAAATTCTAGTGGCATTAAAATGTCAAAGCTTGTCTCAAAATATTTTTGTCTAGCATAAGTAATGTCTAATGAAAAAAACATTGCATCGAATTTCAATGAATTCAATATAATAATAATATAATATAAATATAAACATGATTCATTAAAAAATACATTTATATACATAACCCTTTGATTATTATAAATAATCTAAGACATAACCATAGATAACAAAATATATTTTCTTTTTAATTTAAAAAAAAATGAATAGTTTGAGCTTCTTTGCGAAACAAATGCACTAAATCGTGCTATCAAAAATTGTTTGTGTTTGAAACTGTGCACAAACGTGAAACGTGTTTTAAATGTAGCGAACCAAGGTTAAAGCGTGTTGTGGGGTTATATTACGTTTTTGTTATGAATAACATTTTAGATGTTTGGATTAGTTGTCATGTGTTTTGATCGATCGGATTACGGTCAACTTGATGTCAACTATATTTAGGGGAAGGCGGGGCTGAAAGTGCCGGAGGTAAGTTGTTCCGATGCAAATAACTAAAAAACAAAAAGAGATAGCTATATGTTCGTATTATGTCCGTCGCTCTGGTATTATAGCGCATGTGCGGCGGTCATTTCAGTTGCGCCAGAGAGGCGGACTCAGTGGAAGTGTATGTTATGATCCTCCAGCATCGAGTGAGTAAATATTTTGTCTTGTATACTTTTTGGTCTCAAGTAAGCATTTTTGGCGTTACGAATATGGGAATTTTACTAATGTGTTTATAATTTATCTAAAAATAATAATTGATGCAATTTTAACGCCTTATACAGGCTGTTTTTTTGGCATATGTTGTATGCATTAATTTTAAAGGATTTTTTTGGTGTAAAAAGCTTTTATTTAACTAAAAGGGATAAAAAATAATTGATTCAAAGTGTTGTCTATCGCTAGCTATGACTTTTCAGATCTTCCTGGTGATTCATGGATTCTGTCCAAAAATAATTACTCACTTTTTGAGCCCAAGAACGAATCGATTGAATTTTTGACACCGTCGATTGAAGTGAAGCGTATTTCAGGAAGGACCCTTTGAATGAATCGAAACTAAAGGTAATTGGATGCCGCAAAATCTGGACTATATGGCGGGTGGGGCAAAACTTCCCATCCAATGTTTAACATATAAGTTTTATCGGGTTGCACAACATATGATCGGGTATGACCATAGTGGAAAATCAATTTGTCGTACCAAGTCTCCCATTCCGGTCGTTTTTTCTTTATCGCTTCGTTCAAACTTATCAATAGTTGTCGGTAAAGAAATCTATAGATTGTTTGACCACTTCCCAGCAGCTCACAATAGACCACTCCCTTCTAGTCCCACCAAATACACAGCATTACCTTGGCAGCGTGGATATTTGACTTTGCAGTCGATTTTGCTTGGTCAAGACTTAATGATTATGCAAGTTATTCTTGCATTTGACACGGAAATTCATCGAGTATTTCTCCAATTCTTCATCTTCAAACTTTTTTAGCTGTTCCGGACGTTCCTTGTATTATGTGTCAAAATAACCACTTTTAAAGCGACAAAACCAGCACTTCCAGGTCTATATCGATAGAGTATGATGACCATAAATTTCCAATAGCAACCGATGGCTTTGAGCATCACTTTTCTTCGAATTTAAGAAGTACAGTGAAACTTCCCGCAAATGCTCTTTCGTTGGCAAGTATTTCGACTCATTCGAAGATCAAAAAAAATATATTGTTTACATATTGATGAATGGATATATATATCGCAAGCCAATGCCAGATGTCGTAGCTTTAATATGACCCTATTTACAATATAGTTGGATACGTATATTACTAATTACACCATCTCTTATAAATCCTTTAAAATTAATGCATACACCCAATAAAAAGTTAACATATTTGAAACGGGGTAAAAAGTGCCGTTCAATCGGGGTCAATTGTGCCGCGGTACAAACAATCCCCAGCTAACCTTTAATAACCTATATTGTTTCATTTGATAGTATGAGAATATACAAGAGAAAAACACAAGGGCGAACCACTTCCCAGGATTTTTTACAAAGGGCTGTCAAGATAATAAAGAGTGGACTCACTCCTATGGTTTGATAAAAATCAAGACTGATATTTAATGAGGAATAAGAGACGTCATTGACATGACTTCATATCTGAAAAAGCCCATCTATCTCATTCGAACTTCTACCTGAAGAAGTAAGACAACTTGTATACCAGTGTGTCACACACTGGTATGCAATTTAGTGTCCAAGCATTCTACCTTCTGGAAAATAGTTTTAATAACTCTGTCTAACAGACCTCATTTACATTAAAATTAATTAAAAAATATTAATTTAGAAGATAATTTCAGTATCAAATAGTTAGAAGAATAACAGGTTGTTGTTTTCTTCAATGATGTTTAGTAAATAAACTACTAAAGCTTATAAAATGTTGATGTTATTAAATAATTAATATCAGCTAACGAATGTTACGGATTTTTTATTCCAAAATCCGTGTAAAAGGCCAAACATTACAAACGGTACAACCAACCTCAGCTGCGGCACAACTTGCCCCAGCGAGGGGTTGGTTGTGCCTCGCGACCGCTGCTTACAAATTTAATTCTCTAAATAATACTATTAAAAAATCACTAAAACTGTGTATATATTTTAAATCTAGAATAATTTTAACCTCAGATAGACTAGAAATATTAAAGGTAGCATTCATATTTTCCGATTTATTTTGTCAAAATCGGCACTTACAGCCCCGCATTCCCCTACTTATGATACTTTGATGGTGTCTTATATACCTCTTTAAGTCGAACATCGATAAATTGAAAAACTCCAGAACTCCAAAAAAATGTTTTGTTCCCTTCCCTTCAAGCCCCAAAACCTCAACCCTCCATAAGTCGAAATAATCAGTCCCTACAAGCCATTTCAGTACATATTTTCCCTCCATAACCCGAAAAAATAAATTGTCCTCTGCATCTCGAATATAGCAATGTTTGATTTTACAACCTTAACAACTCAATTATTTGAAACTAATTTAATAAATTATTTATTTATAAATAAATATTATAAATAGTTACTGACTAAGAATTTGCCGTCTTCCATACATAATCCGCCTAAGTAGAAAACTCTATGTATAACTCAAATTTTTTGGCGTCTCCCTTGAAGTTCGACTTACAGAGGTTCTACGTAATATAGACTTGTTCACGGGTTTGTTCGCATGGAAAATGTGCTTCCAAGCCAGCTTATAGGCCAGGGCAGATATTATTCGGAGATCTATACAATTTTGATACTTTTTTCCTGTGGTTCTGATAGCTTATATTTTCCAGTCTACCCTAATTAAACTAAATCTCTTAACTTAATAAAAAAAATGTATTTACTAAATATAAATTATCTCGCTAGTTTCTTCTTCAGAAAACATTTATCTATTGAAAACTGAGTAGGTCTGATTCAGCGAGAATCGAAGCCGTGATCCTTCAAGAAACCTATAAAACTTTGTTCAAAGTTTTTATTAATATAAAATTGCTGATTTTACAATTTATATTGTAGTTATTCGTACGAAAAGTCCAAACGTTAGTGAGCACGTGTAACGCGGCACGACTTATGTCCATTTGCATGTTTTAAGCAAGTCAATAGGGTTGTCAACTTCCTCGAATAAAGTCAAACATTAACTTGGTGAGAGATGATTAACACATGTGTCTTTTGTCATAACATAATATCATATTTTATAGTAACTTCAGGTTCGTTTTAATATAGACATATACACCTCGTTTCAACCAATCCTATTAAAAACTTTATTTGTTTTTTTAATATACTAATAAAAGATGTGTGTTCTTTCTTCCGTCAGAAATTAGATTGAATTCATCATAAAAAGCACTACACAGCGGTTTTTAGAGGAAGTTTTAAATATAATGCGACTAAGTGTTGGAATAACATACCACCTCCTATAAAAAACTCGAAAACAGTATTTGCATTTATACGTTCTTATAAAAAACTTATATATTCCGAGTTCATGAACCAACCTTAGTCGCAGATACACTAAACATTACTATATAATTCTATTTAAATTACGTCACATTTGTTATATTTTATAGTATTTACGTATATACTTCTATAACATTGTCTAATTACATAAAGTTGGCGGGCATATTAAAATTGTTTTTAGTATTATTTTTATTATTTTAATGATTTTTATTACCTTTTATTTAAAATTTTCTTAACGTGTTTTCTGGCACTCCAAAAGTTACCCAGGCAGATGCTGAAAATCAGCGTTGTGGCCAGTACTGGTTTACAGCACAAGCTGAGCATCGGCCTTTTCTTTCGCCACACAGCATAATAACATGTATTTAGTTTAAGTTACGATTAAAAATATAATTTACATATAGAATGTATTTAAGAAGTGTGGCATCGAATAAATTTTTCTTATTTCTTATAAAACACACCGAAGACAACAAGAATATGTTAAGAATTCTAAATACCTGGGTAAATAAAGAACAAATAAAAATCTTAGACTAACAGAGGAGAAACAAAGGAGATTTTTTAAAATCGGTTGTTTGTAACAACAATTGTAACAAACAATAAATCTTTCCTCTTTATAATAATAGTATAGATAAATATGTAGTTGTTTAGATAGTTGGTAACCCTAGCCGGCTGAGCGATAATGACCTTTACAATATTGCTAATTTATTTACATTGCGACATTCATAGTTTTCATTTCCGTGTTTTGAAAAATAAATATAAATGTAACTTTAATATCATACATAATATAATATATTTATATGCTTGTTTTTTAGTTCTATTACACTAAATTTAGAAAAAACCGCTTTGCTATTACCATGGTCATGAATATCTTGAATTATTTCTAGCAACGCTCAGATTTATTATATATATCTATACTAATATTATAAAGAGGAATGATTTGTTTTTGAATTTTTGTATATTAAGAATAAAATCAAAAACTACTGGACCGATTTTAAAAATTCTTTCACCAATAGAAAGCTACATTACCAGCGATAGGCTATTTTTGTGTATAGTACATCTACATTGCACCCGTGCGAAGCCGGAGCGCGTTGCTAGTTATTTTATATTTCTTTACTCACAAGGTAACTTTAACCTTATTGTACCCAAAACATGGTTAATAAAATACGTTTTTGAGGGTGTATGGTACCTTTTCTTGTTAGTATTGTATGATTTATACGATACTAGCGATCAGTCTCGGCTTCACACAGGTGCAATGTAGATAAGTTATGTTATTCGCTGATAATGTAGCTTTATATTGGTGAAATAATTTTTAATATCAATCGAGTAGTTTTTGAGTTAAAACGTAACATACTAACAAGTGTTTCGTCTTTATTAGTATAGATGATGAAATCCTCACATAATTACATATAATATAACACTTGCTTGAATGTAATGTGATCAATATTTGCTTTCGTAATCAAGCCTTTTCAGAAGCAAGTCTTGTAGACGCCGGAACTCCGTCTGAAACTAGTAATTACTCACGAGTTGTATCGATATAATATTATGTATGCTAGACCAGTGTTGGCGACTGTACGATAATTATCGTACGATTTTTCATACCAACGTACGATGTACAATAGCGATTCATTATCGTACGCCAATGATATTCCAATATCATTGGCGTGTTCCAAACAAAATTCCAAAAAAAACAAAAAAGCTTAGATATTATTTCGCGTGTCTAAAGTTCGATAAGCATCTTTTGAACTGATGAACTTAACAACCAACAACCTAACGTGTCGGGCGCAACAGAAGTTTATGTTAATATCAATTTGATTATTTTATTAATAATTTACGTTTTTTATTTTATTTGACAAGATACGATAATTTTTAATCAGATACGATAATCTTACGATCAGCCGGCCTAGCATGACAACCGCGACAAAATTTTGTCAACCGTTTTCTCGTGTTTTAATCGATTATCGCTCTATTTCTTTCGGGTCTAACATGACAATTACACTTAAAACTCGACTTTTAATATCAAAAATAGATATATTTGTCGATCGAGATATCTTTTGTATCAAAATTGTCGATGTCGAGACATAAAATATCGAGATATCTTACATCTTAGTTTGTCTTCTCTCGTTCGCGACATATCTCGTGGCGGTCACGCTAGGCCGGCAGCGCCTACTTCCAGGTTGCCAACACTGCGCTAGACACAAGTCTACCCCATCGCATTATCTTTGAAATGAGATTATGAGACGCTTATACATACATACATATACATCACGCCTCTTTCCCATTGGGGTAGGCAGAGATCACGGAATTCCATATGCTCCGATCCTTACATACCACTTTCGCTTCTTCTACTTTCATCAATGCTTTCATACACACTCGACGGTTACGAGTACTTTTGATCTGGCCCTTTTGCAGAACGTCCCCGATCTGATCGAGGTACGTTCGCCTAGGTCGACGCTTATGGTGTAGCTTAACTGGTATTTAACCTGTAAAGACTTCCATTTATGACTAAGGTTTTTGCAAGGACTTTATATATATAACACAAGGACTTTATATATATTAAGTCCTTGGGTGTTTGATGCCGCATGTCAGAAAGAAGCCTATTTAAAAATTATATACTAATTCCTAAAAATAAACCAAGATCATTATTCTTATAAGAATATTATAATATGTATATTGTATATGTTAAGATAATAAACGTGTTTTATGTAATGTAAACAACAGTGAGTTCGTGATGCTCTTACATCGACAATTAGCTGTCAATACAATTCACTTAATTTATGTTTATTTGCATCATACTTTCACTTCGTGATATTATTTGAAAACTTGTCGATGTAAACATCTGCTAAAACGCTACTTATTCTTAAATCTCACAACCATTTCTGCTCCATAACTGTTTTGAGCATCAGTAATAATAATAAAATATATGTTTAGAAAAACATTAAAATTATCTAAGATTCTATTAAAAAAATGCATGCATCGACCATCTGTTTTGAAATTGTATTCTAATATCAATCTTACGTTGATAGGATTACGGTTGAATTTTGAAAGGCATTTGACTACGTTGCTCTCACCGTAACCCTTACTTAACGTACTTAAAGCTATAGCCATTGGCAGCCGAGTTTATTATTGTTTTTCTGTTCTGTTACAGATTGTATTCAAAACATCGGAGTCGTATCGCTTCAGTCATTTCAAGAGAACGACGGAGGTGTGTCACAAGGAGCCCAGTTTGGTCACTGACTTTTAAACCTTTGTTTCAATAATTGTGGTGTTGTGACTCATAATATTTGTGATACCTGGATGTGTCTCCAACGAGATGAAGAAGATAATGACTATATAGATGAAGCGGTAAGTAGGGTACCTTTTTCATTCATTATTGGACTGCCACAACTATGAGTTTTGACAACTTCAATAATAATTAATAGCTTCATACAAAATAAAGACAGTACAAAATAAAGACTTAATACATATTGTTGTTAGGAAATGACAAGTCTCCCTCGCATCGCCAGCTGAGATTCGCCTGTTCAGATATAAACATGCGAAACCTGGGTTCACTTTTTACATACATCAATTAAAAGTAAAAACGCAATATCAGATGTTTACTGAATGATACTTCAATCACAATTAGTCAGCGGCCCATTGTTTACTTCGAGCATTCGAAAATCAGCACAGTAAATTTTACTCTATGAACGTTGGTTCGTTACCCGGTCTGAATTTCGTTATTCATGGAAAATGCATACAGAATATTAGAAACAAGTGATTCGAAAGTAAGCACACTAAGTACCTATCGGTATAAATGCATCTTCCTGTAATAAAATCAATTAATTGGTAGATAAATTTGATGATTTGCAAATCCTTGCGTGAGATTGCAGTTTTTTGAGAAAAACATATTTTTTAAGCAGCATAATGCAATATCAAATCTTAAGAGTTATCTTTTTAGGAGCATTATGTAAAAATGGTGTTATAAAGCCTTCCTTGATACAGATACGTTATAAATTCCTAAGGAACTATCCTAAAAATATTAAGCATTATTGCTAATATTTTTATATGTATTATTTTTGCGAGTGTGAATATTTTTATCTATATATAAAAGAGATTCCCTTCTATATATTGACTCATCACGATATCTCTGGAACCATAAGGCGTAGCGACTTGAAATATGATAGGAATATTCCTTTCGCCGAGTAGAGGTCAGCTAAGAACGGATTTTATGAAATTCCACCCACAAAGGGGGGTGGGGGTTCAATTGCTAGTATATTATATAATATATATATATAACCACAAAGAATGGTCATCAATACATTCCTATGCTGAAGAAGTCGTGGTAGATCCTTCTTCCTATCCAAAGCTGCGATGGATAGAGGGCGTTAATGCTAGAGGAGAAAGACATTTATAGGTAAAAATGGACGAATCATCGACCAGAATGCCCAATGGGCCATAGCACCTTATGCCTTGTCTTCTATACGTACATATAAAAAAATACGACGGGACGATAATAGAAGGATAGCAAAATATTTTTGGTCTGTTTATTCCCTTTATTCTACGAAACTACTCGAACCGATTTTCATGCAGGTATTTAAATAAAATACTTCATAGCGGATTAAAACGCGATTTATTATTTATATTATTTATCTCGACGTTTCGGATGCTAATCAGCAATCATATCGCTATAATAAAAGACAATATTAGTAAACAGGTAGATAGAGTTAATTCTGGAGCAACATATAAGGTACATTTCATCGAAATCAGATGTCAGGAAGAAAAGTTATTGTCCTATAAAAATAATTACGTCTGAGAGAAGTCTCAGGCACCAACTAATACTTAAAATATAGATTGCGATTAAAACATTCAAGCATGTTTTACAAATAGCAATTTGATGAAAACGTAAACTCTTAACATGCGGAGAGGCGCGGAATCTAAACATTCTTTCCGTATCGATACTTCTATCGTATTATAAACAAGAAAAATCGATTGAAAACAAATTTGTTTTAGCGTAGCGATGCTGTTTTATAAATATTGGGATTTTGAAGCGACATACAAGTGAATTCCGAGTTCCTAGGGGCCTAGTGGATTATTGGCTCAAAATTTAATTACTATGAGTTAAAAAGTGCTCCCGGCCTAGCATGACAACCGAGACAAAATTTTTTCGACCGTTTTCTCGTGTTTTAATCGATTATCTCTTTATTTCTTCCAGGTCTAACATGACAATTACACTTAAAACTCGACTTTTGATATCAAATATAGATATATTTGTCGATCAAAATTGTGGATGTCGAGATACAATATATCGAGATATCTTACATCTTAGTTTGTCTTCTCTCATCCGCGACATATCTCGTGGCGGTCATGCTAGGCCGGCTGGATATTTGATAGAAAAACGAATAATAATAATATTCATATCAACGCTAACCACATAGTGTTCTACATTCTTCAAACTGTGCCCACTGTTTTCATTCGTATTCACAAAATATTGTGCATATATTCAAAAGACAAACAAATTCGTATAATTATAAAAAAAATCGATAAAAACGGACAGCATAGTTTGAAAAAAAGGAACGAATACTAAATCTGTTGGTACAACTTACGTGGGAGTTTCCGAAGGACTTATTAGCACGTTTGGCAGAACACCAACGTTACGCTTGGAAGGGCCGTGGGTTCGACATGATTATAATTTTCTGTAAGCATCTCTTCCCCACTGGTCACTTCGGCCTTTACACGCGTGGGAGGAATATCGAAATTCCGACCTGGTAACGAACCACCGTTCATAGATGGGAAAAACTGTGATGCGCACATTGCGCGCTTCCGTCTGTCAATGGATTTCCCAATGCTCGAAGTAAAAAGGAGTTTGACCGTACATCATTGACTGATTATGTGGTTAGAGTATCGCCTATCATCAAGTGAACCTCATACTCGTCTGTCGAAATGTTTCATAAAAGAAATCGATATTTGTTTTGTAGCCGAATTATTGACCAACGATGTCCTTGATGCTAAAGTACCTTGCTAAAGTACCCTAAAAATATCCCATTCCCCGCTGTTTACTAAAGCTTTATCACAGTATTGAATATGGGCATATTAATTATACGAGCGGCTATCTTTACTGATAACTTGCGTAAACAAAAACAACTACGTACATAGGCATATAGCGATTAAAATATTGTTTGTCAGTTAGGTATTTATAATTCGCATGTCATTTATTTGCAATATCAATTCAATGCTTCGAGTTTAAGAAAAAAACACAACAGAGCCTAGCACGAACAACTTGCGAAAAAGCATTCGTATCGTCGAGCTGTCATTTGTATGAAATTTCAAATGATTTCTCATACAACTGACAGATGTCGAATTCGAATCGACCGAACACTTTTTCGATAGTCGTTCGTGCTAGGCCCTCTGACTGACGATCCGAATACATTCTCGCAAGTCGTTCCGCCTCAGTATGGAGGAATCTGAAACTTTAGTCTCATGAGAGATGGAGAATGTTTGAGTGATAACGATCGACCACCGTGACTCAGTGATAAGCGCGTTGCCGTAAGCAGCAGATACTTTGGGTTCCATTCCTGGTTTGTTTTTATAGTATAGGGGGCATAGTATATTTCACCTGATGGAAAGTGAACACTGCCGCCCATGAACATCCGCATCACCAGAGGACTAGCAGATGGGTTGCCGGCCTTTAATTAATATACAAAACGTATAAGCGGGGATATTAATATAAGCGCGTTGCCGTAAGCAGCAGATACATTGGGTTCCATTCCTTTTTTGATTTTATATTATAGGGGGCAAACGAGCCTGCGGTTCACCTGATGGAAAGTGAACACCGCCTTCCATGACCATACGCAACACCAGAGGACTTGCAGATGCGTTGCCGACCGTTTAATTAATAAAAAATAATGAAAACTATAAAATGCATTTATGTCATCGTTTTTAATGTTAAAAATAACAAACTAAAACAAAACTAATTAATCATAGGGCAATGCGTACGTTTTTATAATAATATCCATCGTCAATGTCAAATTTCTAAAAAACATATTGGAATAGTCTGGAATATACGGGTACATGAGTACTGAGACGATAATAACGCATAGAGTAATTCAACTGTAGATAAGCACACAAGGGGCAAGGGACACTTCTATTATTGTTATACTTAGGGTTGCCAGTAGGGTTATTCACGATCATTCGAAAACTTTCCGTACCGATATTACAAGATTCCGTACCGATATATCAAGCTTTCTACCATTTTATACTAAGATTTTAATCGGAAACTCCCGAAGAATGCCGATGCTCAATCCTATCGAAATTGAGAATACCATTTTCATATCCGGTAAATACGAAACACTTCAGTGGGAGAGCGTAGCTTTCCGGGCGGAATGATTTCGAATGATCGTGAATAACCCTACGGCCTCTTTTCCATTACACGGTTTCTCGCCGTGAAAATCTACGGTTAATTCGCCGCGTGTAGGCACGGTCGTCAGTGTGGTATGGATCACTATATGAGCTTGTCGACATGCACGGTGGCGCCAAGGCACGGCGCCGCGGCCGCGTGCGCCGTGACTGCCCCTCGGCGCGCCGCGTCTACGCACGGCGTGATTTTCACCAGTGTTGTATGGCAGTCTATCGGGGTGTGTCGACGGTGCCGGACGTACGCACGGATTCGTGACCGCTTATATACGCTGTTTCGCGATTTTATTATAAAATGAACATAAATCAAGAATTATTAATTACGTTGATTCAAGAAAGGCCTGTAATATGGGATAAGACCATCGACGATTATAAAAATAAGCGGCTTAAATATGATTCCTGGAAAGAAATATTTATTCATTTCCAGCCCACATTTGAAGATTTAAGTGGTGATGAGAAAAACAAGTTTGGTAAGTTACAGATATTTAATTATTAACTTTTTACTTATGCATAGTTGTTTTGATAGGAGAGGCGACCTTCGTTAGATACAAAATATTGTGCAAATCTGTTGCGAACTTCATTAGCCGCCAAACTTCCGCGAACTGCATTCGTGATAGGTAACTGGATTAGTTCCGATTCTGAATCAAGGGTGGACTCATTTTCACTCGCATTGTGAAACTGAAAGTTTTCCTGCTTATGTATAAAATTTTGCAAAACACAACATGTTTTCACAATATCAACTGCCAAATCGATGGACACATTCATTGGCCGGTGAAAAATTCGCCATTTATTGGATAAAATGCCAAACGCACATTCAACAAATCTTCGCGCTCTTGTGAGTCTGTAGTTAAATGTACGTTTTAATTGATCAAGCTGATGACCACCAAATGGACGAAGCAAGTGATAATGCAAAGCAAAGGCTTCGTCCGCAACGAACACATATGGCAAATCGTAGTCAATTCCAGGCAAACGTGTTGCATCGGGTAGATTTAATCCGTTGTTTGTTAAATTTTTCCAAAATGGGGTCTCTTTAAACACACTGGAATCACACTCCTTTCCGTAGGCGCCAACGTCAACAAATATAAAGTTGTAATCGCTATCTACTACTGCCATCAAAACTATAGAAAAAAAATGTTTGTAATTTAAAAACATCGAGCCACTATCAATTGGCTTAATAAGTCTGATGTGTTTTCCATCGACCGCTCCTAAGCACAGCGGGAAGTTGGAAGATTCTTGAAATTTGCTTGCAATGTGTAGCCAGTCTTCTTTAGATGGCATTTTCATATATTCTTTATACAGTTCTAACCAAATGTAGTGGCATACTTCACGTACGATGCAACTTATGGTTTTTATTCCAATTCTATAGCTGTAGTATAGGTCAGTAAAGGTATCTCCTGTTGCTAGATACCTGAAATATAAAACAAAACGGTTCAGGTTCAAATACTAAAACCCCATTTTAGGTCGGGGTCGATTCAGTTTAGGTCGGGGGTTTTCATAAATTTTGAATTTAATAATTATTATTTATTTATTTTCAGGGCAAATGGTGATGAAGAAGTGGACCAATATGAAAGATAGCTGGATAAAATATGACAAAAAAATTAATGAATGTAAGTCTGGTTCTTCAGCAAAAAAAATAAGAAAATATATGTTCTATGATGAAATGATGTTCCTAAAAAAAAATGTTGAGCATCGCAAGACCGATTCTAACATGACTGAACATGTTCATGATTCTAGCCTCAGTAATGAAAATTTTGATAGTGCAGTCCCGAATCAATCAAGCTCGGGATACACTGAACGGAGTGAGACGCAAAGGGCTAAAAAAAAAAGAAAAAATGAACTAAGTGAAGTTGACATTAGGTTTATGAAGTTTATGGATTCAGCAGAACGAGATGAGAAAAAGAAAAGCCGTAGTATGAACTTTTTTATGGGAATCGCTGATACAGTTGACAAGTTCAGTGATGAAAATATGATAGACTTTCAGTTTCAAGTAATTTCAATAATTAAAAATATTCAACAAAGACAGTGTACTCAGTATATACCTACATCAAGAAACCAATGGGATCAAGGCCATCAAGGATATTTAAGTGGTACAGCATCCTCAAATGCGCAATCGTCAACATATGGATATTCTACAGCTGCTAGATCGAGCTATGGAATAAGTCGTCCACAGACGTCTTCTCATGATTTTGGACACGGTTCTGGTTTAGAGCCAATCCACTACCGACCCGAATCACAATTATCTGTACATAGTGTAAATGCGGAAAGTATCTCGGCAGATTCTCAAGTTTCTATTGAAGACGAATTCGATTTTAGTACCGAACTTGAGTAGCATTTTCAGCGTAGTGTATTTTTTGATTTACTTGTTCTTAAATTAATAATTATTAAAATTCAATTACATGTAATAATTTTGTTTGTGTGCAATAAACAATTTTAAACTAAAATATGTCATTTAATTTTGTACCTACTTACCTCAGAGTTACAGCCAATCTTTCTGCGGGCGATATACTCTCTCGCATAAAAGTATCTTGATGTTTTAGTTCCTGGGATAATTTTTGGAGCAAGTTGTCGAATGTAGTTTTCTGCATTCTAAAATAATTGTAAAACTTGTCTTCATCTTCTCTCAATTGATTCTTGACAAGTGTATGAAACGCGCCATATTCCTCCCTTTTTTCTAAAATCGGATGTATCCAAAACCTTACTTCCCTTTTTTTTTCTATTTCCTTTTTCCTATATATGTAATAAGCAACTATAATCTTTTTTTTCGTAAGAAAATTCATGACGCAGCACGTCCTACACAGCCCGAGTAAAAAGCGCTACTAGCCAGTACTTACCAATGTCTCGCGCGGTGATTTTGCCGTATCATGTACAAGCTAGCACGTTTTTTCAACCGTACGGCTTACACACCGTACGTTTGAACAACCGTGTAATGGAAAAGAGGCCTACAGGTCTTAAAACAGAAAATCCGGAAAGCCGGAAATTTTGATTAAACGGTACACAGTTTTGGAGCCTTAGTAAAACGACAAATTATTTTAAAAGTATAACAAGGCTTTTCAACATAATATATCATTTACCATTCGAATTAAAAATCAATAAAATTGAATAAAAGTGTCTTTTAAATAAAATACTGTATACCGGATTAAAACGCGATTTATTATTTATATTGTTTAAACTATTTATCCCGACGTTTCGGATGCTTTACAGCAACCGTGGTCGTGGCGCGTATAAATAATAAATCGCGTTTTAATCTGGTATACAGTATTTTATTTAAATGTGTGATACTCGCGTTAATAAAAGACAATATTAAAAGTGTCTTCTTTACTAATTAAAATTTAATATCAAACAAATTAAATTAAATTAAACAAAACTAATTAAAGTCTTAAATTTAAATATAGAAAGCCTAACAAAAGCTCGACAGGCCGGACACCGTCTAATTTGACCACACACGTAACAAAAAAAGCCGGCTTTATCCGGACGCCTGGCAATACTAACAGTAGGTAGCTTATGGCCGAATTCTCGAACGCTAATCAACATTGAGGTGTACTTAAAAGTATCTCTAACCCTTTCATTACGAAGGTAAAATGAAAGACAGAAACATTTTAAGAAGCTCTCAAGTTTTGATTATCATTTCAGTATTCCACTGTTAGTATTATAATTGTTGTTTAAAAATAATTGTGTATAATCTTAAATTTAAACAAAAAACAACCTTTATCGCAGTAATGTTTTAATTTCGGTCAAGGTATTTTCTGGATCAGTAGTTTTGGCAATGTTGATATAGTTTGTGTTTGATAATGAATATTATTTCGAATATGTAATTCTTTTTCTTATTATGACAGATTTTTCTTGATAGTAGGCGTATCAGTGGCGAATATATATCGGAAATCCAAAGACTGAAACCGAAACGCGCAATATGCGCTTCACGGTTTTTCCATTTATGAACGGTGGTTCGTTACCCGGTCGGAATTTCGATATTCCTCCCACCCAATTAATGTCCGAAGTTACCAGACATGGGGAATACATGCTTAAACAATTAAACATGTCGTCCCGGCGGGATTCGAACCCGCGACCCATCGGTGCCCACGGCAGGTGTTCTACCGATCGCACCAACGAGTCCGTCAAAAGCTGGTGGAAAGTGCAGATACCGGCTACAATGGTGAATTACTCCTACCTATCAGATGACTATTAATTATTTTCTTGAAAAGATCCATGTTATATTTTAATATTGATTTTATACGAGTATCAAATAGTGCAATTATATTGATAACTAAAATTTTAACGACCTTAGTCATAAAAGTATTATATTATAAGCTTGATATAGTTAAAGTATGTTTTGTTTCTTTCGTTCCGTAGTCTATTGTATATTCGATTGAGTGAGACAAAACATATTTTAATCAAGCTCCGTAAGTTTTCAGCATAGTTCATATACTGTCAGATATCGACAGACGAGCATGAGGTTCACTTGATGGCAGGCAGGTACTCAGCCACAGAACATCAGTCAATGATGCGCTGGCGACCTAATTTTTGCTTCGAGCATTCGGAAATTCATAGACTGAAACCGAAACGCGCAATATGCACTTTATGGTTTTTCCATCTATGATCTTTTGTTCAAAAAGTTCTGAAATATGTTCTCATTAGAACGGTATGAAATAATTGGGATCAAAAATTGTGTATTTAAGCTTACAAATAATTATTATTAAAAAAAATGTTTATTATAATACGTTTTCACGAAGGTTCTTCCTTTGATGGAACAAGATACGTTATGTGTCCATTTTATGATCGATATTTTTTACAGGCAACTAGATCAGACTGCGCTGTAAAATTTTTTTTTTCGAAAAGTTGCAGTGTAAATTAATAAACGTGTTTTTGGTTTATTACAGACACCAATGGTGCAGCTACCTTTTCTGGTAAGACATACATTATTTTTATTATTATTTCGATACCTCCCACGTATGTTGTGGTAAGGTACAGTAAGACTAAATATTTTTTAAACTATACTGTCCGTTTCCATCTATCTGTATGAAACAATTTTATACGTTTTGTAAGTGTATAAAAAAGAAAACCAGTTTGTTATTTTTATTGCGAACTCAGTAAAATAAAACACAGCATATTTAAAATTTTAAATATTTTAAATATGCTGTGTTATTATATGCTGTGTTGTTAATATTTTAAATAGAATAACTTTCATCCGATAAAAACGCGACTTTACTTACATTTCAAAACTACGGAATAAATCGTGTAAATGTAGTAAAATAAGGTATTATTAAAAAACGGAAACATTACGTTAATTACCATAACATACGTGAGAGGCATCGACAATTTGAATATCACCATTTTACTCATCCACAAAAAGGCAAACATTTAAAGGCCGGCATCGCATCCTCAATACCTCTGGTGTGGCGGCGGTAGTCACTTACTATCAGGTGACACGAATGTCCGTTTGCCTCCTCTAAATTAAAAAATAATAATAGTGACATGACTTTAGATAACAATTCACAGGTTCACAGTTCATAACCCATAGTGGACTGATAGCACCACAAGTCCACAGCTCACATTTGGGATGTTCTCATACAAATTCTTTACTCTCTTCAGAATTGGGATTCATAGGGTTCAGAATATTTTGACACAAAAATCTATAAGCTACAAAAAAAATACTGGATTATAGACATGGGTGATAACAGGTTAATCATGATATCTGTTACTGTTACACAATAATAACAGATGTAAATATCTGTTATTAAATAACAGTCTGTTATTTAGGTACTAAAGGAATTACAGATAATACGATCTAATTTAGGAGTGACTTGTCAGATTTTATTCCTGTGAAACGTCAGATTGTATTTTTTTTTGATAATATATAGGTACCTACTAGGTGCTTCTCATTTTAGCACTCGACAATCATAGATGATTATCGGAGACAGGTAACAATCACAGTTGTTTTGTAATGGCTTGACTGTTACTAGTGTTTGTTTAACAGTTGTTGTTTAGTATTACATGATATTTTCGATAACAGATATATCACAATCGCAGGAACAACTGTTATGTGTTGTATTTGTATACCTGTGATTTATATCTGTTACGATAAATACGCCTCACTCCTATGCTGGAACTTGGGTTGGGGGGAATATCTTTGGATATGGTTGAGACTGTGAACCTGTTAATAGAGTTCATTTTCCGATAAGAAATAATTGTACCACGATTTAGGAGCATTATGACTTAATTTATATTTTACTACTAGTGAAATACATCAATGCCTCTTTTTTATATATTTTTATAATTACGTAATGGTTAATTCCGTTTAATATTGGAGTGAAATTGTTTTCAATTTTTTTGGATAAACGATATTTTATTAAAACTATAGGCTCCCAACGCACCCGCAAATGTTTCAGCTAATGTAATTTTCATACAAAATTATAACCTTATGCCGCATACGCTAATCTCTTTTCATCAACTGTATGTTCATTTGCATTCTCTAAAGTTAAATATTAGCAAACTTTTCGTATGGTATTTCCATATACCTATATATATAAGCATATGTATATAGGCAGCTATAATAATTTGCGATAGCCTGGCAACAAGATACATATGAATACATACAGAATTTTAATTTAAGAACCAAACAATGGCGATTAGTTCCGATTTCTATCGGCATCCCTTTATATCAACTAAAACTAAGTTTAGTTAGTCTGATTATTATGGGGAAGATGCAAGACTTTCTGGAAGAAGGAATAAATCTTGGTTACGTATCATAAAAGGACTGTTAAACTTTTCATTGAAATCATTGTGGTGACAGGGCGAACTTGAATTCGTGTATGCGGTGATATTAGTTATTTCGTCTATGTATTTGCTTGTTGTTCCCACGAAAATGTAAGTGAGTGCTCCGCTCCTATTTCACCATACATACTGCTGATAGAGGACAAATCTTTGTATTAATTTTTTTTTATTATTTAATTAAAGATGTCATGAGGAACATGGTGTAATGGTTGCAGCTCCTTACAAAACATTTGTAAAACAAAAACTTGGCGATTACAAAGAGTGGCGGCGAGTTTCTTGCCAGTTCTTCTCGTCCGCTCTACGCCCTTGATTTGAGAACTGGCAGTAAATGTAAAATTAGAAGCATTTAATATGTATTTTTTATTGACGTTCATAAGTGTACATTGTGTTACCTAAATTAATAAATGATTTTTGAATTTTGAATTTTACCTGGAAGTAATGGACCTTCGGCAATGAAGATGCACTAAAACATTCTAGGGCGGCGTAGCCGCGGTCTACGCCGTAGACACGTTGTAGCTCATACGAACCCCACTTCGTGTATTTTACTGATACTTGGTTTTAGTGGCGAGAGTGAAAATTTTCAAAAGGTAACTTCGAAAAACACACAACATTCTGAGAAATTTTGATCTTTCACATTTATAGTTTGTTAGTAGATTAGGTATTGGGTTAAATATATACAAATAAGCCTCTAGGAATAGGTTTGTCATCACCATTGCTTGGTTCCTAAATTAAAGTCACGGATATCCGTATATAAGTTATCATAGCACCTCTGTTATCAATATCTACAATATAACAAAGAAAAAATATGTTTTTTGACAAATAAGCAAAGTTACCACATGGTATTCATAATATAACTTTGGATATCCGTTGAGCATAAGAACGGGGTTTAAAAAGTTATGTCATAAATGGACTAGTCGATGTATATTTGTTTTTACCTATTAACATACAAAACTGTTATTCTTAAGGGGGTAGTCAGAGCCCAAGAGTTCTTACAGAGATCCTTCTCTGAGGCAATCTTTAGCCAAAACTATGAGTGATCATGATTACTTACATTACTTACGCTGAAAATAATTATCAATATTGATTAACTAGTTTTACATTGGGAGTTTCCATAATTTTATGATAGAAACATATTATATATCATTTCTATTGTACTCAAAATTTCATCTCTCGTGACCTTTACAAAAAAAAAGATCTAAGAAGCTTTGTTCGATCCAACATGCAAATAAGGGTTGCAATCTTGTAGCGATTAACGGAAATATTTGGTAAACACCGCTTGATTGAAGGGGGTTTTTTTTTTTTTTAAATTGCAACAAGGCACAGGGTTTTATTTTTAACCTACTTCAAAAAAGGAGTAGAGCACCATTTGAAAATGAAAATGGTATGGCCATTTTTGACGGGCTCGTTGGCGCGTTCGGTAGAACACCTGCCGTGCGCATTGATGGGTCGTGGGTTCGAATCCCACCGGGAGCACATGCTTATAATTTTCTATAAGCATGTTTTCCCCACGTCTGGTAACTTCGGGCATTGATCGGGTGGGAGGAATATCTAAATTCCGACCGGGTAACGAACCACCGTTCATAGATGGAAAAACCGTGAAGTGCATATTGCGCGTTTCGGTTTCAGTCTATGGATTTCCGAATGCTCGAAGTAAAAATTAGGTCGACAGCGCATCGTTGACTGATGTTCTGTGGCTGAGGTATCACCTACCATCAAGTGAACCTCATGCTCGTCTGTCGATATCTGGCATAAAAAAAAAAAAAAAAAATTTGAAAATGGTGCTCTACTTTCGGGGAATTCCCCGGGATTCGAACTCGGGGCTACTAACGTGAATACCACCGAGCCATGAATACGGTGATGTCATAAACGTACTTTTATTAGTTACAAAACTTAATGTTGCTCTCAAACGACTCTACCTTAGCAGTTTCTTGGCAAAGGATTGCAAAACAAAGTTTTATCGTTATCTACAAACATGACGAAACCCTAATCGATTTTTAATACGTAAGTTATACTCGTTCTTTTTGTCAAATATTAACAGATGAGATTGGTATATACCTATCTATACTAGCAACGTGTCCCGGCTTCACACGGGTGCAATGTAGACGTACTATACACAAAACATAGTCTATGTTACTCGTTGCTAATGTAGCTTTCTATTGGTGAATTTTCAAAATCGGTCCATTAGTTTTTGAGTTTAATCATAACATACAAAAACACAAAAATTCAAAAATACAAATTTTTCCTTTTTATAATATTATATTATTATTATTATATTATATAGTAAATATAGTATAGAAGTATAGATTCACAGACGAGCTTGGTATATATCTATACTAATATTATAAAGAGGAATGATTTCTTTGTTGGTTTGTTACGATTTAAATCAAAAACTACTCGACCGATTTGAAAAAAATTTTTCACCGTTAGAAAGCTACATCTTCACTGAGTAACATAGGCTATATTTATTTTCAGAAATAATTAGGGATCCCTAATAAAATTTGAATAATGTAAGAATGTTTAAAAGAAGTTTGTAGGGAGAACTTTCATCAATAGAAAGCTACATTTTGAGTGAGTAATATAGACTATTTTTTGTGTATAGTACATTGCACCCGTGCGAAGCCGGGGCGAATTTCTCGTATATCTATATTTCACTTTCCCAATGGGGGTACTCATTGATCCCGGAAATCCATATTCTTTGATCCTTGCATACTACTTTCACTTTCGTCAACTATTGGTAAATTAATATTGTCTTTTATTAACGCGAGTATCACACATTTAAATAAAATACTGTATACCGGATTAAAACAGTCTCCCGCGACCACGGTTGCTGAAAAGAATCCGAAACGTCGGGATAAATAATTTAAATAATAAATCGCGTTTTAATCCGGTATACAGTATTTTATTTAAATATTGGTAAATTATCAAGTCTAAATTAGGTTACTAAATAAATAAACTGCTTACATAATAGGCTGTCTCCATGGCTCAGTGGTAAGTGCAATGCGTTTAGCTACGGGGGTCTTGGGTTTGAATCTTGACGAAACAAGATTTCAAAAGCATCGGTCGCGCACCAAAAGTGGTAGTAAAGAAAAATGATTAATTGTCAATTCACTGAAATGACAGCTCTCTTTACTGACCCTGAAAAGCTAACTTATCGTTGCGCCTGCCAAATTCCATATGTGCATTTTTGTATAGTTTTGGGAAACAACGAAAAACGTATTATTGATTCACATACGGAGTTTTTCTTAACGGTCAAAACACATAATATGGAATTAGTTAAACTCGTTTTCAGTTCGAGTATCACAAAAAGGATTTTAGTAACACATAGATAGAGAGAATAAAACGAAGATTTTTTGTGCAAAAACCAAAAATTAAAAAATGCACATATGGAATTTGTCAGGCGCAACGACGATAATCTAAATTACATAAATTTTTACATAATCTACATTATAAAAGGTTAATTCAAAATTAAATTCTTAGTAACAGGCAAATTTTAATTAAAACTAAAGCCCTACTCTATACATTTACAGTTCTATAACGTATCTAGAACAAAAGAGATTCTATGGCTGCCTAGACTACAGCATCGTCTTAGTTTTATTGCTCCAAGTCCGCCATTAGCATCTATAGTGTAAGAGATGGTGCACGATTTATATTCTATGAAAAATTAAACATTATTTTTTATAATATGTAAATGTTACAACAAGTGGATATACGTGCCAATTTTGATCAGTCGAACGCTGTAGGACTTTACCGGTTTCATATATACAAACAATTTTTACGAGTATATATACAAATTATATGTAGCGTTTGCGACTAGACATCGAGACAGCCTTGAATTCGATTTAATTGAAGGCCAGGCAGTTGACAGGCTGTTTTTGCTTGCTTTTCATTACTGTTCATATAAAAACTATGCAGTGGCACCATACAAGCCCAAAAGCCCGGCTTGTCCTCATAATGCAACCATTAAAAGAAAACAAATAATGTCCTAAACGTAATTATATAAGTCTTATAAAAATTATACGATTACAAAATTAAATATATTTTTTTTATGTTAGATATCGACAGACGAGCATGAGGTTCACTTGATATTAGGTGGATACATCAGCCACAGATCATCAGTCAATGATGCGCTGCCGACCTACTTTTTACTTAGAGCATTCGGAAATCCATAGACTGAAACCGAAACGCGAAATATGCACTTCACGATTTTTCCATCTATGAACGGTGGTTCGTTACCCGGTCGGAATTTCAATATTCCTCCCACCCGATCAATGCTCAAAGTAACCAGACGTAGGGAAGAAGGTTTTTGAGCTTGTCTGGTACCGCCTGGTGTTACTGATAGTATCGTATGGTCTTAGTTATCGCATAGATATCTCCTTACAAGATGTTCTTTAAGCACTGATCCTGTAAATAACGTTAATTTTATTTTTTGTCTTTTTTAAATCACTTTTAAATATAATTTCTTCTAGACTATGGCTTGATACATGAATAAATAAATATTATTATTATTAATAATATGTTAAAATTACATGCATAAACGTTTTATCACATTTAATATAAACGAATAGTATTTTTCTCCAACAAGCATCTATTTTTTGTTAATTAACGTTATTTATAACACTTAATTAATGTATTTCAAATAATCCCTATATTAATCCTTTTTAATATTACAAAAAAACTGCATTGCTTACCTCATAAATCGCATATTTTTCAAATAAAACACAAAAACATCTAAATATGAATAACCTTTACAAAAACTACAATTTGTCATGCAAAATAAAAAACATCGCTATATTATATTCATGTGAGAAATCGATGTTTTTTATTTCTCATATAAATATTAAATAAATTCATGTTTGCTTTACTGGATACATTTATGATAATATGTTAATGATAGGTTTAATTTTACAATATACAATCTGCAAAATGCATATAGTACGTTATGACAGATGTGGTCTAAGCCTCATTCTTAGAAAATCGAATAATAAATAAAAGCATAATTACTTAGATTTATATATAAAAAAGTATGTATGTAAAAAAGTTTTGAATATGAAAGTGGATGGGTATAGGGGAAGAGGGAGGCCAAAAAAGACATGGATTGACTGTGTGAAGAATGATATGTGTTTGAGAGGTGTGACTGATGATATGCCGAGTGAAAGAAGAGAATGAAATAAGAGAACATACTCCGCCGATCTCAAATAAAAAAAAAGAACAGGGCAGGAAGAAGACTTAGATTTATATATGATCACATTAAAGAAATCGGGAAATAGTTAATTTCGATTTTTTTAATCGAAAATCTTGATTTTTATGTCTTTACTCGTTACGTAGTACACTTACTCGTTCGTAGCTGCATAGTTTACCTTTTAGATTGTATAAGCTACAGTAATATTAAAATAGTGATGTTTATATCATATGTATGATAAGTATAGTAAATAAAAATAATCATTGGTTAAAAAATAGTTTGTATCTTGAAGGCTATAGGTGGTCGCTTTTCAGCTACGCTGGGCGTCACTGTTCAGAGGGCGTGTCTCCGCCCATTCGCTCATAAGCGAAGCCTTCAGTTTCCATATTATTTTTTGCAACCTACATAAATCCCATTATAAGAAAAGTGCTTAAGTTCAACTTCAAATTATTCGATTTCTCTTCAATCGATGAAAAATATTTAAGGTTTTTTTTTTACCTTGATGTAGCTTCGAAAATGTTCATTTTAATGTTGAGGTGACCTTAAATGTTTTATTTGACAATTTAATTTTTCTGCATTAAATACCAAAAAACTTGTATAAAAATTTTGTACTTTGTACATAATCCGTTTCTTCTAATCTGTGATTTAGAAGATTTAAAACATTCATTCTTAGGTTCATCTGTAAGTAATTACAATGGCTTATCAGGCACCAGAATAATACCTTCAGCGTCCAAATCGATATGTGCTAAATCAACTGCTAATAAAAATGTCAATGGCCCATAGGAACGAATTCGTATCACACCGCTATTCGGTAATCTAAACCTTACGTATAAATGACATCTACAAATTCAGACGATCGTTGTGTCTTGATTATTTATTATTTATATTGTTTAAATTATTTATCCCGACGTTTCGGATGCTTTTCAGCAACCGTGGTCACGAACAGACAGGCCGACAGCTGTCTGCTTCATTAATATAAAACAATTCAATTAAGTTGAAATTTCTTCCATGTCCATGATGTATATTCATATAAAAAAAAGTAGTCGAGTACCTTTTTGAGATAGTAACAAACAAACAAACCTTTCCTCTTTATAATATTACTATAGATGTGTATTCTAGACTGAATATTAGACCTTATTAAATGTTTGTAAGAATCAGTAATTGAAGCAGATGTTATTGAATAATAAAAGTAAATAAATCAGACAAAGATTACCTTATATTGTTGTAATATTTAAAAAAAAAAAAATTTGAAAATATCTCGTCTTTTTCTTTCGAGATATTTTCAGACGAGATAAAGGCAATAGCAGGAAAACTATGGACAAGAAAAGCTCTAAACCGAGTTGGTAGAGTGAAAAGAAATGGAGGAGGCCTTTGCCAATGTTGGGCAAACAGAGTTGTCGATGTCATCGACTCAGCAGAGTCGTTAATTTAAGATATTATTTGTAAATATCTTATGTCTGAAATAAAGGCTTTTATTATTACTATTAAATAGGAAAATATATTCGCATCGGTGTAAATGAAGTCGCGCATGCGCAGACAGTCGCATGGAATTATAATTGAAATAAATCCATTTGAAACTCTCTGTGGACTTATTTGAAAACTGATTCTTTCTTGAATACAACTCATACATTTTTGGAAACGAAAATTCATAACCATATATTGTACTAACAAAAATATTATTTTTAATTAAACATTGGATATAAGGCTTTCTTGTTTGTGGTTTATTTTAATTGCGAATATATCGTCTCAAAAACTTCTTAAAGATGAAAGCGAGATTATATTCGCAATTCCATACAACACGAGAAACGCACAAGTTATTTGAAAAAATAAATACCTTGCATCGATACCATTTTTGTTACATCAGCGCATGCGTGCAACCATACCGCTCCTCTGTCAGAAATATGCAAATTAATCCATAAAAAAGCAATTTAGGGTATCTATGTCAACTTCTCTAGTACATCTAATCAATCTTCTATCATCTGATCGAAAACTGTTGTTGTTTCTCATTAAATTTTGCATATAAGTGTTTTCGAGGCGAATGCTTGCGTCCCTGTCTGCATCTATCGCGCATGCTCGGGAATGTTTATATTATTTGTATTTGAGCTGTGTATCACGTAAACTATAACTACCACAGCCGGAGCACCAATACTGAGGGCCGCCCCTCCCCGCTTCGGTAGTTAAATATTTCTTGCTTATTTCGACGTAGCATTGTTGTTGCCGCCGCGTCGAAGGCTGTTGTGTATTGTTTAGATGCGCGAAACGCAAGCAAATAATTATTTTCATCCTCGTTGTGCTTGTTAGATTGTCGCGTGTGAGTTTTTAAAGATATTTTTGTAAAATGCACCGCGTTGCAGTGTTGTAAATAATTTGCATTCGGAACTGCATTTTACTTGGAACTTATGAGTGGTAATTTTTGTCGCTGTTCAGTGTTGGGTTTTATACTTTTTTTATAATTTGATTATCTATGGAGATGTTTTTTGTTTTACACTCCAGTGCGTGAAGTTTTTTTTGGTATATTTTGCTTTTAATAAGTTCGATTTATTCACGGATTTTATTTTTATAAGAGTGATTTCAAAATTTATAAAATTCTATGTAAGTAATCATTTTTATTAAAAAAAAACATAACTCGCGACCCTAAAAATATTAATCTTACTCATAATATTGTCTTTTATTAACGCGAGTATCACACATTTAAATAAAATACTGTATACCGGATTAAAACGCGATTTATTATTTAAATTATTTATCCCGACGTTTCGGATGCTTTTCAGCAACCACGTCACCCACCACCACGTGGTCTCCCGCGACCACGGTTGCTGAAAAGCATCCGAAACGTCGGGATAAATAATTTAAATAATAAATCGCGTTTTAATCCGGTATACAGTATTTTATTTTAATCTTACTCAATTAAAAACTTACTAAAGAAATCAACAATCAACTTTTAATGAAAATAAATAAGTTCGAATCGTCGCATAAAATGCCGCGCTAAAGTTTTGAATTTGGAACTTATAAGCACGTGGACTGTCGCTTATGTGCTCTTAACCAATCACAGTGTCGCTCATAAGCGGGCGACCAATCAGAGGCCACTGTTCAGCGCCGCGGTTAACAGCTGATAAGAGACGATGGATTTAATATTCGAAACTTTTCGTATTCGATTTTTAATTTAATATTTGAATTAGAGATAACTTTATGTAATAAATAACGTAAGCTTAAGCTGCACGAAATTCCAATTATTACACTTTTATTAAATAAAAACGTATTTTCGAGGTATTTTGTCGAGGCAATAAATAAAATGATTATTAATTATAGATATTATGTACCTTTTATGTTAACTATTACTTAGTCCGTTTATATACAAACACACTTAATAAGCAATGATAGACCATTCTTAGTTCTTTGATAGAGTATTTAAAATTGCGAGTACAACTACTGATGGATATCTAATGAGATCCTAAGATTCCAAATGGAAAACTGAGACTTGGGCCTACCGTAGATGACCTAGTTTCACCGGTCATCGATTGAAATTTCAGACAAGTCGCTAATTATTATTCCCACAGAGGTGGGACGCATTTTTTGCGGAGAATTTACATTAAAATCTTAATTACAATTATTTGATAAGTGTTAAGGTCTCATAGATATATTATGAATAGACAAGATGCCTATCCCTGTAACTTTTAATGGGGTTTAACAGGGCGCTTATTAGAAACCTACATAATAAATTATACCAATTTGCAATTAATTATTGTTGTTTAAAAATAGTTGAATCTGTTTTTTATATTCTTTACTGCAAGCCCTTTGTTATCTATATTCTACATCGTGTATCTATTATTTATATCTATACATATTATAAAAAATCAATATAATTACCAGAATTTAAGATGGGTGATAAAATAAACTTAGTACAATACATAAATATTTAAACAAAATATCTGTCTGTCTGTTTGTCCACTAGCTTGCTCATCACCGAAGATACTGAACCGATTTTTACAAATAGATTAAACTAGTCTGGAGCAACATATAGGATATAAATAATCTAAGCATATAGGCCACTCCGACCACTGATGGTCACTGCCAAACTTCAGACGCGAGTTCAAATCTTCACCGAGGACAATATTTTTTTGTTATCTATTTCATGATTGAATAATTTATCTATTACACGTACATTATATTCCAGTTTGCCGGCATATTGTAAATTTATTTGTTCTGATGCATTTGTGGATTAATACAAGGATCATTCCTTTCTTGTCAAGTCTACTTGTATTTTTTTAATAATGTATTGTTTAGGTCTAACTCACAAGTCTAAACCAAAATCCAAACCAAGTCCAGTCCAATATTTCATCACTTAAAATGTATGTAAGTATGACTCCATATAGAGGCGTGAACTTATGACTGAAGTCAATTTGCGACTCCAAATGGATTCGTGGACAGGGAACGTGTTAAGTTTACTGTACAATACCTACAATGGTACTATATTAAAACTTTATAAAAATAAGTATTATTATAAATCATTAATTCGAATATTTCATCTCATCATTAATTCTCATCTTCATGCCTGATCAATTCGTTTTTTTTTTCTTTGAAATATTACGATTTTTCGAATTTGTTTATTTGTTCTTATTTAAGAAACGACCACCTACCTCAGTTATACCCGTTGTGTTTACCAAAAGTCTTATTAGAATCCCGGTAAACGGGATTTTAGAGCCAGAAATTTAAAAAAAAACATAGTGCGAAAACTATGTATATCTACAACAGCCGAAACTGTATCTGCTCCGCTAAGAGAATTCCCACTTTTTATTTTGGAAATCGCTTACTACCAAAATATTTTATTTTTTAAATATATTAATATTAATAAATTCTCGAAAAAATATATAATAATAATCAAATAAAGAATGGAAGTCACGATTTGATGCAGCTCCAACACATGATATGCGTTCCTGCTAAGAAGCGCGATGTAGCCCAAATACCCGATCATGAACAACTTGCGAGAAAGTATTCGTATCATTAACACATCAGTTGTATGAGAAATCTATTGAAAATGCATACTTGACGTCGCGGTCGACGAGTGAGGCGAGTGAGGCTTTAATACATACAATATACATTACATATAAAATGTAGAATATTGTGTCTCGATGTGAAAATAGATTGGAGGCGAAGAGATGGATGGAGGTCATATAGCTCCGAAGAACATTCACCGAAGTGTAGCCGATAGAAGACCGAAGAAGAATCAACAGTCGCAAATCAAACAGCAACGAATCACTAATGATTCGCTTGTCACACCTCTTCATCATATCTGAAGCTCCAGCATTTGCTTCTCAAAGCTGCAGGCTACGTACACGAGAGTGAACTATGAGCGTGGCGTTGCGTGCGCTTCGAAAGTTTCACTGCTCGCTTTGCGCTTACCATTTTATTGCGTCGTGGCGCAATTTAGAGTTGACTCAAGGAGCCGACGCACTAAACTGCGCCTGAGTTGCTGAGTTGGTGCAGGGAATTTCGCTGAGTTACCCATGTCTAGACCAGATCAAAACTTGGTATAGATTGAGAAGCTATATTCGATATTGTATGCCTTTAGCCAGCCTGTCTGCGAACTGAGCCTTCAACCGCTCAAAGTAGAGATCCGACGTGTATTGGCCAGTAACTGCAGACAGTCGATTTCAAGTGGCACCGTTCATAGATTGCACATTGCGCGTTTAGGTTTCAATATATGGATTTCAAATATTATTTTAAAGGCACCATATCAACAAATTGCAATGCAAACTGACTCGCGTCGAACTTTTTCGAATTATAAGATGTCTATAACAGTTTGATATGTAAATGATATAGTTCGATTATTTCGCCACTTTCAATATGTATTCGTGGAATAGTGTATATGAATATATCATATGAAGATACCTTGCTCAAAAGCTCAGCTTAAGATGAAGCCCACGCGAACGAAGTCGCTTCATTTAGTCAGATATATAGAGTGAGGCTCAATTGAAAGTAGATAATACCTCAATCACAATGAATCAATGATACGCTGTCGACCTATTGTTTACTTCAAGAATTCGGAAAAAAACATAGTAACATCGAAACGCACAATGCGCACTCCATGATATTTTATTTTATAAACGGTGGTTCGTTACCCGGTCTGAATTTCCTCCTATCCGTTTAATGTGTGGTGTGTGGATATCACGCTTACAAAACATTATATAGTTTGGATTCGAACTCGCTCCTTGTGGTGTAAGGCAGGTGTACAACTCAGTTTTCAACGAACCCATTGAATTATATCCTTTATTATTGCAACTTTATCAACTGCCTTAGTTTTTACTAGACAAATAACTAGACTTAAAGTTTGAAAGGAAATACTACTTTTTTATGTTAGATATCGACAGACGAGCATGAAGTTCACTTGATGGTAGGTTCACCTCAGCCACAGAACATCAGTCAATGATGCGCTGTCGACCTAATTTTTACTTCGAGCATTCGGAAATCCATAGACTGAAACCGAAACGCGCAATATGCACTTCACGATTTTTCCATCTATGAACGGTGGTTCGTTACCCGGCAGGAATTTAGATTTTCCTCCCACCCGATCAATGCCCGAAGCTACCAGACGGGGGGAAACATGCTTAGAGAAAATTATAAATATGTAGACCTTGCGCGCCCATGAGTCGCCGGTTCGAATCCCGCCGTAACGACATGTTAATAATTTTCTATAAGCATGTCTTCTCCACGTCTGGTCACTTGGGGCGTTAAAAGAGTGGAAGGAATATCGAAATTCTAACCGGGAAACGTAGTTCATAGATGGAAAAACTGTAAAGTGCACATTGCGCGTTTGGGTTTCAGTCTATGCATGTCCGAATGCTCGAAGTAAAAAGTAGGTTAACGGCGTATTGACTGATGTTATGTGACTGGGGTATCGCCTACTATCAAGTGAACCTCATGCTCGTCTGTCAATATCTAACATAAAAAACACATGTGAGAAATCAGTTGAAATTGCATACAACTTACAGATTAACGATATGTATACTTTCTCGCAAGTCACTCATGCACGGCTCTCAGATGTAATTTCGTGTTTTAAAACGTTAGGTATTAGCCGGGAGCTTAATTCGTTATAACGCTGTGTTTAACGAGTCGGTCTCTTAAAAGCGGGTAGGCGTGGCACTTTTCAGTGGGCGCTTCTGATTGGTCGGCCGCTTTTCATCTCGCCGCCGCTTTTAAGGTGGTTGGTTTGCCGCTTTTCAGTGGATCCATCCTAATGTTATAGCTATTCAGTAATTTTATTATGCTTTGGTTTTGAAAGGCTTTAAATATTCGATAAGTAGATTTCTTTAACTTATCTACCTATAGAATACTGAATTGTAAAATGTTTTGGTGTTTTTTTTATAATTTTCTGTAAATATTTTTATTATCCTTACGTCCAGCCATTTCGGGCTTTAAACGGATGGGAATATCGAAAAATATGAAGTGCAAAATGCGCTTTCCAGTTTCAGTCAGAGATACCCTTTGGTTTGAGGTATCAAGTGAGCCTTACGCTTGTCTTATCTGAGTAAATAAATAAATAAATATTATATTGTAAATTACTAGCTGCCCGATCCAGCTTCGTAAGGTAAAAAATAAAAAATTAAATAATAATGATTATAATTTTATACTAATGAATAAAATGAGACCAAATCTCATCTTTACAGTACTTATTCATTAATGAAATTTCAATCTGTCAATATCTTTAAAGATAATTTTTTCTATAGAGATGTTTAAACTCACATTTTTTACAATTCGTAATATTGTCCGGGCATTTATGATTGAAATAAAAAAAGGAATATCAAATTTGGTGCAGCCATTCGGAAGTTGCAATTACTTACATTTCGGCGATTCATTCATTTTTTTATATATCTAAAACACTCCATACATTTTTTTTGTTAATGAATGGATTATAACAAAATTCTAGATAAAATATGTCTAAATGAACTTTATTAATAGGTTTTTACAAAATGTATAGGTAAGTAAAGGTATATTTTGCATCTACTCTTACGGCCAGTTTTCTAAGAATTTGTTTAATCGATCGTTCGTTCTTCCCTATAGGTAGGTACTAAGGTTTCATTATATAAATAATTTTTAGATATCAACGTACATTTTTGTTTTATTCAGCATTTTTTTTTATATTATTTGTTTAGTTATTTTTCCAATCTGATTTACAACTATATTAATTTACTTCCTGTTGTTAATAATAAGTATAAATTCCGAATCGAACAGTGACAAAAATACTACAATAATCTCAGATTCTTGAAAAAAGAAAATGTTTACGACCAAGTGTAAACACTATTCGGAACAATGACTGATATTAGTAAAATTAATTAATTAGACAAATTTACACTGAGAAAAGTGAATAATTCTAATTCGTTCGATAAATATAGAAGAAAAAGTGAAGATGTTGTATGCAGTGAGACAGGTGAGTTTAATTTCAATATATATTTACCATTATATTCGATATATTGTGGATACCTCTGTACCTAAAGGCTTGAGGCATATTTCTGTGTAATACGACGATCGTTTTTCCATTACAGGCCAATCTTTATCTATACTAAAATTATAAAGAGGAAAGATTTCTTTGTTTGTTACGATTTAACTCAAAAACTACTCGACCGATTTTAAAAATTCTTTCACCATTAGAAAGCTACATCTTCATCGAGTAACATAGGCATATTTTTATTTACATAAATAATAAGGTATCCATACTTAAACTTGAATAATGTAACCCAAGTTGTAAAAAAAGGTTGTAGGGGGTTATTTCTGGAACTACTGAACCGATTTTAAAAATTATTTCACCAATAGAAAGCTACTTCTTCACCGAGTAATAGGCTATATATATTTTGTATATGGTACTTCTACATTGCACCCGTGCGAAGCCGGGGCGTGTTACTAGTTTTATATATTTTTGACCCACCTTTGAGCGTGAGATACCTATAGGTCAAAAGATGGTACACTTTGACAGCAGACTGATTTTGGAAGATGTATTTTTCGTACGAATTTCTACGTTTCCTATCTTCCGAACCATCAAAAAATGAAATTATATTGGTCTGTCTTTTCCGATTCCAGCAATCTCGATTTCAAAGCTAGACTGAATATTAGTAAGCATACTACCATTGAGACTGCGGTCAATTGCTTACTATTATTGATACAAAAAATATATATATGTAAAAGCATTAAATAAAAGCAATGCGTGTTTGAAAGCATTGATGAAATTGGAAGAAGGCAAAATGGTACGTATCGGAGCATATGGAATTCCGTGATCTCTGCCTACCCCAATGGGAAAGTGGCGTGATTTATATGTATGCTTGTAAAATAAATCATCACAGTAGGTAGTAGATACCTATGTTTAATAATAATTAACAGTTTCATTGTTCGATAGCAATTAAACTTAAAATTGAACCCAAGTGGACGTGTATCGGGAGTTGGGACGTGTCCAAGTTTTAAATTATCATCCATAGATTTAATAGTCAGACGAAAAAAAATGTGAGATTGTACTGATAAATTTTAAATATTTTAATGACATGCATACAAGCACATAAGTAGGGATGTTGTGATGTCTCGGGCCTACAATAAATGTAGATGTGCTATCGACTTACCATACTAACCCTAATTTTTGGCAAAATTACTTTTCTTCATAGAACTGCCTAAAAATACTTTAATATATTTAATTTGTCTTACATTTAATCAAGATATCAACCACTTAATTTAAACATATATAATCGAATAATAGTTTCAAAACTTAGATTATATTTTAACCGTTGACAAAAAACAAAAATTTCTAGGCGAACCTCGATCAGATCGGGAACGTTTTTCAAAAGGGCATGTATGAAAGCATTGATGAAAGTAGAAAAAGCGTGGTATGTAAGGATCGGAGCATATGGAATTCCGTGATCTCTGCCTACCGCAATGGGAAAGAGGATGTGTACCTATTGTCAGTGGAAAGGAAAACTAGGTACTAAAGCTCCAATTTAATTAAAATAGAGATATACTATATTTCATTTGCGGAGGTAGATAGAACACCATTTTAACATCGTTATTATTTTTAAATGAATCAGATGAAAAATATATGTGATATGATTTTTTTAAAATAAACTTTAAACCTCATTTCCCAAGTATGGCGCTTTAGCAGTTATGCCTTTTCTCTGACAATATGTATGTTTGTTTGTAAGAGTTTGCATTAGGTCACATTAATTTCTAAGGTATATAAACATGAGTAATGTTTAGTTATTAAGTTACATTGTTTTGCTTTTTTCGAAAAACACGAGCGTGCTTTGTTTAAACGTGACGGAGTTTCGCAAAACAATAACATAGATTGTTGATATAAGCTAAAAGTACAAATGCATTTTAATGCGTATTCTATACATATAATAAATCAGTATCCTACAGTACACTGAATATTAATACCTTAATATTTTTTTTGTCTGTTCGTTCGCGCTTATCTTTGAACGTACTAAAGTATTTTTGTAGATACTTAAAAACTTTATTAATCTAATATATGTAACTTCTAAGTAAGCTTACTCCCATTTAGATCGCATCATCGCAGGCAGGATTGCGGTCAAATGCTTACTTATCCTTCATATAATAAATAATAAATGTAAAAACAACGTGGCGAAAAGGTCGTGCGTTAACATACAAAATAAATCAAACTCCATTTTCCAAACGCATTTTTCAAACAAAATAAATGAAGTAATATTAGATGAATCCTTAAGATTTCCTAAAAAGGTAAAATGGGGTAGTGTATGTGTCTCCTAAGATTCAATTGTTAGGGAAAATCTAGTTAAAGTTTGACGAGCCTTGCGGTTTCTATGGGATGCGGGATCGAATTCCGCCTGGATGAAATTTTCTAATGTTAATATACGCTAAGTTCACGTACATTAAGTTTGTATAAATTTTATGAAAAGTTCTATAAAAGAGTGGGTCATCCTGGAAGGTCTGTTCTACTTAAAAATATGTCCCAAAGACGCGATAAAGTAAACGAAAAACTCTTGTAATTTTTCATTCATCTAAAATTAAAAAAAATATATATTGGCAATCGCTTCCGCAAAATAAGCGTTTATTTGCAAATGGCATTCTTTGATATGTCTTATTTATATACTACGTCACGTATCAAATATTATTTATTTGCAAACGTGCTTTGACTTATTATATTATTGTTTGTTTTATTACGAAAAACGTGCCCCATTATGGTACCAATTTCCTTAATTATAAACATACAATAAAATTAAAACGACATGTCACTCACTGGTTGTGACCTTAACGAAGAAGGAAGGTGTGGTCTTCCTCCATCCTAAAAGGAGGACCCTCGACCAGTCAAACCACTGACTGGCCGGCCCTAAATAAATAAAATAAATAAAAATTGTTTATTTCAGAAAACATGGTTCCATATTAGTTAGTAATTACAGCTTAATAACTTAAATCTAAGGGTTAGTACGTTTACATATTAGAACATTATTACACAAAAATAGAACATTATTACACAAAAAAGGCCTAAGGCTCCAATGGTTGATGTCGAGATGTTGTATATATACTCAGCGCTCGGAAACAGATAGCGCGATTCTCGGTTATTGACGTCTTCGCAAGGCCGGATTAAGGGAAGGGCTACAGCCCCGGGGCCACCACAATAGAGATTTCGCAAAAAAATCTTTCAAATTCCGCCGAGCAAACACTAGTAAACAACTTTTCTTTTGATATTTTTTCGCTGTTTTACCTTTAATTTGTACATAATTATCTTAAATATTAAAGCCACATTACAAATTAGCCACACATTGTAAAATATGTCCCTAAAACCTCTCTGATTAGTTAAAATTGTATTGAATTATCTTCGAGCGCTCAGCTGGGTTCGAAACCCAGGGAAATAAGTTAAAAATGTGTGTAAAACCAGTCTTCGAAAACGGTTAAAGATCTAGAGACTACATAAAACACAAGTAATAATAAGATACCTAAAGCAAAAAAGTTCTTCTTCTATAAAAAGACAGATGAAAATGGAAAGGATAGTTAAAAAACGTAACGTAATCTTGTTAGTAACCATAACTAACGAGGAAGGCATCGACATTTTTGTTGTGTCCGTGGCGCAGCACTAAACTTTTTTAATGAAACAGATTTAAAAATGTCCATATCCTATAGTTGTAGGAACACACATACCTAACAACCGATCGTAGATTGTTTTTATTAATAGGGCGATGTTTATAAAAATAGTACAAGTGACATAGTTTACATTGACCGTTTGCTATAGTTTCATGTTTACATAGCACCATCAAAACACGCCTCTTAACGCGGGTGAGCTCATTGCACAGCTCATAGTTCAAATATGTTTGTTGTAGGTTAAAGTTTTTGTTCTGCTGCAGGTTAAGTGTCGTTTGGTGAGGTCAGAACTTGGATGGGTGACTTATAATAAATAATATTTTTTTACGAATTACGGTCTGTGAGGAAAAGTGTTGTTTGGTGTTTTCAGAACATGGATGGGTTGGTTTCTGCCTCTATTTTTAAACCTTTATATCTATCACTTTATAATTTTCCCCATACAGTGTTGGAGTATTACTTAAGGTATCATACTAAACGGAAAATTTATGTTTATTTGTGAAAATTTGTGCTCTATAAAAAAAAAAGGCGAACGTACCTCGATCAGAACGGGGATGTTCTTCAAAAGGGCCAGGTCAAAAGTACTCGATACCGACGAACGTGTATGAAAGCATTGATGAAAGTGCCACGTGCAAGTGAAGCCACGAAGGAGGTTACCAACTCAAGATTATTCTACCATGCTAAAGATATATACATTACTCATTAAAACAGTTCGTGAAATATGAATAATTTTAAAAAGACTAAACAAAGTTTTGGTACTCGCTAGATATAATAAAATAAGTTAAACACCTTGTGTTTACAAGGCAAATTGTCTGTGACAACAAATTAGGTGGGTGAGGCGATAATAAATACTTATTTGTAAGTCATTTTTTTATGTTCGTGTCAAATTAGTTTTATGGTACTGCTACACGTACCGATTTTGTAATGTATCTGAAAGACAGATTTTTATTTTAAGTCGGATACCTACCTATATGTAAATTAAAGACTGTTTTTGTATAATGAGGATCAGTAACGTTATAGCAAATTCAATGAAATTAGTATCCACGTTATTCTTTATGACATAAGAATGATATATCTTTTTGAATTATCCAAATCGGACCATTACTTACGAAGATATTAAGTGATAAACGTGTGCCGTTCCTGCCGCGAAAAGTAAATGTACGCGGGAGCGTGTGACGTCACTGTGACGGAACGGAGCGCAGTCTAGTACCGGCACTCTTACTTCTTGATTTATCGAAGCTGTTAGAATGTAATTTTGTGAAATTTTAAGTATAAAACATACATAAATAATATGCGTACTAATAAATTACACGCTGGTTTTGTGCAAGCTCAATCAGATAACCTTCCAAAAGTGGATTCTTTCATGGTATTTGACTACCTAGAATGATTTCTAAGTTCCTTAGCGCTGAAATCCGTGGTTGGAAACCTCAAAGGTAAGGGTACTGCTTATTATTTACGAACGTAGGTACTTGTAAGTAATATTTAGGTCTAAGTGGACGTATGTAGGTGTAAGAAATAATGAATGTAAGTGTATAGGTACAGGGACGTATTCAGAACTTATGAATAAAGTGCTTATAGAATCTTGATAAATTAATGATGTTTTCGTTCATTCATATGTAGATTATTTCGTGGATGACTTTTTAACCTACTCGCGCTTTATTTAGTGTATGGTTCCCTACACTTGCTGATCTATGACAGAAACCTTAATATTGTTACAAACCATTTTTACAAATATTTCGTTCAGTATATATTTAGGTAGGTGACTTCAATATAAAGCAAAAAATATATAATATTTTGTTCTTTATGTACACTTATCTCAATTTAATTTTTTGAGACTTGTCATTCAATCTTCAGTTTAAGCTTCCTTCCAAGCAACTTAAACTTTACGTAATTTTCCATATCTTCTTCCAAATGAAATATATATTAAATGCTTATAAAATATTGTTATTCACTCTTTGCTTTTTACCCGAGTACGTCCCTGTGTCATTTGTTTTAACTCCGGAATATTACCTACATAGAAATGGGAATAGGTAGGTACGAACGTAGGTTTATCCATAAACTCAGAAAAATTAAGTAGTCACGTTTTTATTGGTTTTTATTAATACGCAGGATTAAAATAAGATAATACTTAGGTATACTACACGTAATAGTAGGTATCAAATTATTTCCAAATCAACTAAATAATAGTTATATTAATTATGTAGGTACCTAAATCGAAACTATCTTCACACCAATGTCTTGTAGCCTGGGCAGAGGGTAGAGTTTTATCATATCTTATTACAACGGAATACCATTTTTACGAAGTTTTGGGTTTTTCGGCACGTTAAAAATTAGTTTTTCTGGCGTTTTAATAGAAGTGTTTGTACAATTCGGAACTATACAATATTTACACATAGTTAAAAGGTGAATTAAACACAAATCGGACACCAACTTAATGTTTTAGTCACAATTAACCAAAGAAAATACTGCGCGCCATACGGCTAACAGGCGGCGACCGTCACAGTGACGTCATAGCAACCGCAGCGGCCACTCAGTGAACTTCGCTAGTAATTTGGTCATAACTTCGTCAATTATTATCGTAGAACAAAAATGTTTGCACTGTATGTTAAGGATTTCTTAGCTCTTTAAATCTGCATTCTCAACTAAAAACGTTACGGATCCTCATTCAGACTTACTACACTGATTCTGCATCACCTTTTTGCATCGACATTGGCAGAATTTGTGTTTTGGTGGGAGTTGTTTTTAAACAAAGGAAATAGAAGAAAATCAATGAAAGAAAATATCATATTAAAATGATAATTTCTATACTATAAAAAATCGATGATTCTGTACAAAGGACAACCATGTACTGAGACTGACATGAATGATAGTCATTACATTCGAAGTTTATTATTATATATTAGATTAATTGTGAATGGGGTATTTTAACCCATTAAGACACAAACGGACACTGTTTTTATCAGATTTTCAGCGGCTGTTCTTACCCTGAAACTTATTCTGAAAAAAAGGCAGGCATAGCCATATCAGACGTAAAATTTTATCAGCATTTAGAATCCGGAAAATTAAAAATTTGCAAAAAATGCCAACTGACAAAGTTATGTTTGTTAAACACTTTTTCGTTTAGCAGTAACCTCCTCTGTTGTATGTGCGTTTAGTACCTTAGACAGTTACGTAGCAATTGTGGACGGTGAAGATCACGTCCGGGTCACCAACGTGAAGGATCTTTACTTGTGGTGTGGTCTTCCTAAGGGAAGATATTCGTGATTCAGGATTATTGACGTCATACTGATTGTAGCCGCAGATTGTAGACAGTCCACTAGGGCCTCGAAACTATGTACCGGGGCCCTTGTCCTAGCTACGCCACTGACCTTAGGGTTAGTGGATTCGATTCCAGACATTCCATTTAATAAAAAAGTCGGTGAAAAGGACACACAATAATTCTTTTTTTTTTGTTTTTGATCCAGTTAGGCATTTGATCAAAATAATGCAAAGTAAATCAAATTGGTACAATAATGACAAGCGTTTGAGTGTTGTGTAGCAGGACCTTTAGCCGATAACATCACCTTATCTAGCAAATAGGTATTATTTGGATGAACTATGTACATTGTTTATTTTTGTTAAGTAAACTAAGTCTTGCTTTTGTAAAACAAAAATTCGCACTCATTCTATTGATCCTTTATATATTTAAACATTTTTATTATTGTGTATAATTTAAACTAATTTACATATTTTAAAAATATTACGTTACCATTCACGCAGACACCATATTATAATAAAACTAAATGTTAAAGTTTAGAAGGCAAATCATTTTGTAATTTTTATTAAATTTATTTAATTGGTATTGCAAAAAGATATAAATATTACTTTTTTCCGACGTTTCCAATGGTTTGCAAATACATAGTATAGTCACGGTTAGACTACAAACTAATGTTTAGGGAGCCTTAAAGCAACTAGTAATATATATATTTTTTATCTTTATACTAATATACTTAATATTATACAAAGGAAAGATTTGTATTTTTGTACGTTATGAATAAACTCAAAAACTACTACACCTATTTTAAAAATTCTTTCACGAATAGAAATCTACATTATCAGCGAGTTACACAGGCTATTTTGCGTATAGTACATCTACATTGCACTCGTGTGAAGCCGGGCGCGTCGCTAGTGTCAGATAAATAAGAGAAAAATAGTAATAATATGATAAATTTCGTTATATATATAATCAAGTAATTATGTTACTTAATATGTTAAGGGTATTATTATTTTTCTTTCTATGGTTGCATTGCAAGCCGGACTTTTGGACTTGTATGATGGTCCCGCCAGTGATTATATATTCCTGTAATTTCATAATTGATTTCCTATTTATGTGTATTTTCTTATTGATATTGTTGTTGGCAGGGTCCTGAGCCAGCGCTAAACTCAAGTCCGGGTGGAGCTGCAAAGCCGCCGCCACTCAACTCTTTCGAGCTGGACCGCTGTTTGGACAGGTAAGAGCATGATATAATAAAATATCATCCAAGCATAATATTGTCTTTTATTAACGCGAGTATCAAACATTTAAATACAATACTGTATACCGGATTAAAACGCGATTTATTATTTATATTGTTTAAATTATTTATCCCAATGGATGCTTTTCAGCAACCATGGTCGCGGGGAGACAGAAAGATGACAGTTGTCTGATTTTTGAAATGTCACAAAGTTGCCATATTAACGCCATCTATTCCTACGGAGTTGATATTTACTGTTTAATAATAAATCGCGTTTTAATCCGGTATACAGTATTTTATTTAAATCATCTAAGATCAAGCATCTAAGATTCTAACGGCCTTATTCATAAACGTATAAGCTTGATATAATAGTAGTTAAAATATGTTTTGTTTCTTTCGTTCTGTAGTCCTTTTATATTTTATAGAGCGAGACAAAACATTTTTTAACTCACGGAACAAGAAATCTTCTGTTCTGTGTTTTAACTATATCAAGCTTATAATAATAATATATGAATAAGGCCGTAAGGGTTCAAGTTTCCTGGAAGAAACCTCCGAGTACGATAAGGCCGCCTGTTTAAGTTATTTAAAGGTGTTTCTACATTTCATTGTTTGTGCAAATAGAGCTATATTAATAAATATATCTCCACTAATATTGTAGCTCAACTCAAAAACTACTGGGCTGATTTTAAAAGAATAGAAAGCTACATTATCAGTGAGTAACGTATATTTTTTGTACATCTACTTACATTGCACCCGTGCGAAGCCGGGTTGAGTTGCTAATAACATATTTGCTATTGCCAATATATTATAAATGGTGTTTAATCTAGTTGTACTCACGCGGGTTTAGATTTTGTCTTCTTAAAAAATAAACGCGACAGGGATGGACCATGAGTCTGTAGGGCCCTGAGGTAATATTACATGGGGGGCTGCTTTTTTAAGATGTTACACTACTTTAATGTTGGGGAAAATAGGCGAAAATAAGGATGTAGCTATTAACTATTTGATATTTTTGATGGCGGATGGTTGGATATCACCTATTTCCTCGAGGCCCTGGTTTGCAGCCCTAAAGGCCTTTAATCCGACCGTATTCAGTGAATAATATAGTAGCACTTAATTTTTTCTAATACATTTCCTGTAAACGTTGCGCAATGTGTTATTTAATATTATATCTGTTAGCTACCAACAATTTGTTTAGTTTTCTATGAATGTCGTAGTTTTTATTTGCTTTGGTGAAATCATGGTTAAATATGTGCAAATAGGTGTGTTAGTTATGACTCAAAACGGCCACGATACTGCACCGTTATTGACAAACTATTAATGTAGTTTTAAAACTGATTATATAAAAATATATATAATAAACTGAGTTTATTACTAATTCTTGCGGTAGTGCCTGTGAGTCAATGTGGATCAAGTGAGTCTCATAGGTTATAGAAAATCTCTACTGATCCACAAAGATAGTCGAAATATAATTTTGATATAGAAGGTTGTTAAAACTAAGGTAAAACTACAGAAACTGGTACTCGATTTTTTTCATTTTAAAATATGTTATTGGACACATCACAAAATTAATAAAATCGGAGGTGAGGACCGTTTTCTATAGTTTTACCAAAACTCAATTAAAAGTTGTGACTTAAGTTCAATTTTAAATGTATAGGTTACAAAATAACCCTGAACCCCCTGAAACTTTTAAAATTGATTTTAACTTACAACTTTTAATTTCATATTTATTAGGTTTTAACACTATACCCACAATATCAGTTTTGTTTAATGTAAATACATTTAAATCTAGTTTCATCCTATATATATATATTTAAATAATTATATATATATTATATATGTATATTGTTTGGTTTCGATAAAAGCATATAGGTAAAATCTGCCTCAATGATTTCCTTATTGTTTAATACTCGTATTTTATGAACGTGTGTAAAAACACACATTTAAATAAAATGATTCTTCAAATCAGACAGCTGTCACCTTTCAGTCTACCCGTGACCACGTTTGCTGAAAAGCATCCGAAACGGATAAATAATAAATCGCATTTTAATCCGGTAAAAGTTATTTTATTAATTAAAAGTTATTTTTATTTAAGTAATACTTAAACTTGTTTATTATTAAAAATATGTTGGTTACGTAATGAAATATTTTATGTGAACAAAATATTGATTCCTCTCGTTTTGCACAATTGAATGTGTTATAAACACGAAACGAGCACGAAATGGTGACCCAATTTGATTCATCAACATCCGTCAACCTAGCTAATGTTTTGTTCCCTACAGAGAGGAGTCTGGGAGGTGGGGAGGTGACGCGGCTCGGCGTCGCAGGCGCAGTTCGCCGCCGCGCCGCTCCCCACCTAGAGATAATGAACCACTCTCGCTTGCAAGGGTAAGATAATGTAAAGCTTCCCTGTACACTAGAACCTTTGATATTTGTTTTATATGTTAGGTAACGACAGACGAGCATGAGCTTCACTAGACGAGCATGTTAGACACGAAAGAAATAGAGCGATAATCGATTAAAACACGAAAAAACCGCCGACAAAAATTTGTCGCGATTGTCATGCTAGGCCGGCTGGTAAACTTTAAAAAATTACCCTAAATATTTCGTAAGATTGCAACATAAAAGTATCATAACAATACCTCCTTCAAAACATGCATCCAAGATCTTTCTATGATTTTAGGCATCAGCTCCCACATCACCTACGGGCGGTTCCACTCAATCCAGTCCAGCTCCGACCTCGCCTTCAGGCAGCACAAACGCAGGTGCTAGGTCACCGCTACCGCTGGTTGCACCAGACCTGCTAGCTATGCAGCTGCTAGATCAGCACAGCCAGCTACAGGCTCTGATGAAGCAGCGACTCTTTCATCAGCATCACATGCAGAAACAGGTTAATTAACTAGTTCATCTCCTACTAACTATACGTGGATGCCTTGGAAGCTATGACATCGTTATCAGCTTCATATGGAGAAACAGGTGCAAAGTGCTAACTGGTTCTACTACTTTTTTATATCAGATATCATGTTTGATTGATGGTAGGTGATACCTCAGCCACAGAACACCAGTCAATGATGCCGATCTAATTTTTACTTCGAGCATTCGGAAATCCATAGACTGAAACCGAAACGCGCAATATGCACTTCACGGTTTTTCCATCTATGAACGGTGGTAATACTGCAAGTAATATTCAAATGTCTAATCAAAATCATACCTTCTAATAAAATAATGGCGCAGATCATTTCAAACACAATATATTTTTTGTAAAAGTAATATAAATTAATGATTTATCCATCTCCTATTAACTCCATTAATGTAGTTGAAAAATAACTGTTTTCATATAACTAGCAACAATCGCACATTATAATACGACGCTGGAAAGCAACAACGTGGTAAATGACAATATCACTTTAATAGCGATAGAATGATAGTATTTAGTTGCATTATCAATAATGCTGCTGCGTCGATATGAATAATTATTGCTTCTATTTGACAAGGAACATCAAACTTACACACAACCATGTATACATTCATACATACACGCGTGGTGTGGTAGGTAGAGATCTCGAAATAACATGAATCCTGGTTTTGGTCGCATATATACAATATAATCTCGATATTTTAGCACATGTCATCGGAGGCAGCAAAGAGACTGGAGCAGTCCCGTTTGCAAGATCAGATCAACTTAAACTTACTTTCACAATCTCATCTCCAACCACCAGATAGTTCGCCAGGTAAGCATTTTACTTGTCTCAAGTTACAAACTTCTCATTTATTTCTACCAACTTATTACCCAGTTATTGGATAACTCGAGAGTTGCAACCAAATATAAATATATCGAAAATGGAAGAAAGAAAGCTTAAGAGTAAGTAAATCATATGAGGAAGGATGAATGTCTTATCGATATTCTATCTCACGCAGTCCGTTTGGCGAATGTTGTAAGGCGTGCATATACATTATTTTAGTGTGCGTAATATCGGGAGCGCTCAGTAACTCAATAACGCAAACTAAAATAATGTATATGTGCACGCTTGACAACATTCATAGCCAAATGTACTTCGTGAGTTAGAATATCAATACGAATAAGAAGTAGTTTAAATCTATCTGATTCTAAACTAAAATTCACAAATAGCTTTGATAGTTTAGTATAATATAATAGTTTAAGATCTTGCATGTGCATTATCTTTATTATTGTTTATAATTTCGGAGGTGGGCGGTGACTCCTGAGCCACCGTTGTACTCAGCTTTTTCAGGAGTCATCGTTTCTAAATTGTTTTTCTGTTAAATGTGTTTTTATTTCACTAGATTATTATTATACTCTATATTCATAAAAAAATCTCATAATTACACTTTTCTTTATATAAAATAATAATATTTAAAAAAAAGTATAAAAATGGGGATCACCACCGGCAACAAGGCCATAATCAGCCCAGGCTACCGGTGGGGGGAGGCAGAGAGAGGAACCTTCTCACAATACTATTATTATTATTATACTAGGATGAGCACCTAATCATTGGTACATAATAATTTTATCCACTTTTGCTATACTTCCTATTAGATTTTTTATGGTTTTTACGGCATAACTGGGATACAATGAAGTAAAAGGTTTAATGATATATCCAGGGTCCCTACAGCAGCAACTCGGTGCTCAACAGCAGCAGTTAGTGCAGCAGTTGCAGGCGGTGCAGCGGCAGTACTTAATGCACGCTCCACTCTCTGTACCACCTAATGCACCACCTGGTATGTTTCAATCTCTATATAAATAAAAATCTCGTGTCACGGCGTTTGTGTCACTCCTTCGAAACGGCTCGACCGATTTTGATTTTTTTATGTATTATTGATAGGTATGAGAATGGGTCGGAAACTATATTTAAATTAGGGATCCGAGAATTCCATGTTTCTATTATTTTCTTTTTTTTTTATTTTGCATCAAAAAATACGTATAACCCCAAATTTTGATGGGTTAACTAGTATTATAAGATGAATTTTTTTAATGGCCACGTGCCTTATAAGGGTCATTTCAGCCTCTTACTGGACAGATGGCCTTGCTGCCGATTGTTCTCACTAGTTTTAGTATTACAGTATTTAATTTAATATATAAATAAAAGTATAATTTTGAGTTTGTTAAATTGTGTAGACCATTATTGGTTGCTCTATCTTAATATACAGCAGTTTTTCGTGGAAACTACGTAACTTTTTATCTACAATACATACCGAAAAAGTACAGAGGGGTGAGCACGAACAAGTATCGAAAGAGTATTCGTATCGTCGAACTGTCATTTGTATGAAATTTCAAATGATTTTTCATACAACTGACAGTTTGACGATTCGAATACTTTGTCGATAGTCGTTCGTGCTCGGCTCCCTGGTGTACTAAACAGCTAACACTCTAGCGGAGTGTCACAAGCTGAGAGGTCCTTCCATAAAAAATATTTAACTTTAAGCAGCTCCACTTTTGTGGCTAAATATAAATGAGTTTCGATAAATGATGCCCTTTCATATTTTAACTTTGAATTATTAACGTAGGTCTTATGCTGTGGGGTAGCGAAATCGAAGAGCATCCTCTGTATGGACGTGGAGTTTGTAAATGGCCCGGCTGTGATGCCCTTGCTGAAGACTTTCAAGCTTTCCTCAAGTAAGTCACATTTAGATACGATCTCTTGCACTTCTTTATAGGCAAGGTATGTGCCTTTAACGGAAACGATTTTATTTCTTGTTTATTGATTCGAGAACTCCAGCAACGTGCAAGACAGTAAAGTCACCCATGGATTCATTAAAGTCGTTATAATTTTGCAACTGTTCTTCAATTAATAATAATAATAATAAAATCATTTATTGAAGACACAAAAAAAAAAACAAATAATATTTAGACAACTTTGCATTTGGTGAGCAATTGGTCCAGGCTCAGCTTTTGTGCTGCGGGTGTGGGTGCCACAACCATACAGCGCTGATTTTCAGCCTGGGCCCTTGGTTTGAGGTCTACAGCACCAACTACATTAAAAAATAATGTAAAAGAAACCTTAATCTAACATTAAAATTATATATAACGAAATAACATAAAAAAATATTACCACACAAAATAGAAAAAAAAAAAACTACAACTAATATTTGTCCCATGAAACAGAAGTGTACATGCCGCACTTATATAATATGATGTATAGAAATAAAAAATAAAAAACTAAATACAATCAAAACATAAATAAATTATAATAATTAAAGGGAAAATATATTATGAAATTTAACCATCCCAGCTACTTGGATAAATCTATTGGTTTTCCGTTCACTCTTCCAGTTGCTTCTGAATATGAATAACTTTTAACTTACGTTTAAATGTAACATAGGCTAGATTTAACTGTAAGGGTGGAGGCAAGTCATTCCATATTTTGGAGGCTGCATAAATTCGTTTCCTACCGCATAAACCATGAAAAGAGGATTTCATATGATTACTGCTAAGAATTTAAAACGCCTGTCACTTTTATACAAGCAAAGTATCATTTGTATTACATTGTGTGACATTGACTTTTCATTTATTACCCTTCAAAACTGTGGTCCAAAGACGTTCAAATTGTCGTCTGATTTTTTTTAACTACGAAAATGTTCTACTGTTTTCGTAATATATTTAAATTGCCCCTACAATGACCTATTCATTATTTCACGCATTTTTAACACGTGTAACCTCATCTATACTGTCTATACTAATATTATAAAAAGGAAAGATTTGTATTTTTGTATGTTATGAATAAACTCAAAAACTACTGGACCGATTTTGAAAACTCTTTCACCAATAGAAAGCTACATTATTAGCGAGTAACATAGGCTATGTTATGTTTTGTGTATAGTACATCTACATTGCACCCGTGTGAAGCCGGGGCGCGTTACTAGGATTCTATGAAATCGTTCATTTCCCTTTTATATTTGCTAGACACCTAGAAGCAGCCCACACTCTGGACGACCGCTCAGCTGCGCAGGCGCGTGTTCAAATGCAAGTTGTGGCACAGTTGGAGTTACAACTTCGCCGTGAACGAGACCGTCTCGCTGCTATGATGCGTCATTTACACGCAGCGAGAGATACGCATCATCATAAGATGCCACATGGTAATATATGATGATTATCATTAAATTTCAAATACTATAACAAGAAATCTTATATGCCTAGAATACTACTGAATATTACTGAATATTTTTGTTTACTTTAATATATCTATCTATACATATAAAACAATGTCGTGTCAGTTACAGCCTTTATAACTCAAGAACCGCTGAATCGATTTTAATGATACCTTATTTGTTGAATTCGTCTATATCCTAAATAATACAATACATATTTAAATAAATGCAGAAAAATCATTTTAAAATAAATTAGGTTCGGAACTCCGCGATCTTCTGCAATTGTAATAATTGATGACCACTGCAAATAAACGACAAACTAGACATTATATAAATAGTAGAAATGGGAAAATTGCATTTTCAAATCTATTTTTTTAAGCCAACAATCTAGCAGGACAACGTCTGTCGTGTCCGCTAGTGTAGTAGGTAAATAACTTAATGGTTTTTAGAAAAAACTAGCTACCCACAACATAGGGAATCCAAGTTGGCAGCTAGGACTCTAAAGATATTATGAACTTGATTAAGGTTATTTTATTATAAAAAATTGAGCAATATAATTGTGAGCTTTGGTTATCTTCCTTTTAAGAAATCGATTATAAAAATAAGCATAAATATTGTAATATTATGATTTCCAGGAGGTGCTGGTGAAGGCGCTTCACCAGGACCTGTGAGACGTCGCGTTTCTGATAAATCTGGAGTAGCTATAGCAGGAGGTAAAAAATTATTGGAATTACATACAATCTCTACTTATTAATAATACCACATTATATTATGTAAAAAATATTTAAATGGAGAATTTAAAATATAATCCGCTCACTATCCCTAAAAATAACAAATCTATCTTTTACTAATTTGTATACAATACACTTATACCAAAATCTAAATCAAAATACCCTAAAACACTTTTCTCTTAAGGTCTTCCATACATGCTCGAAAGAGCTGGATTAGATGTTCAGCAAGGTAAAATATTGTATGATTAATAAATTCATTTAGATATAGGATTTTGCAAGTTTAAATTCAAATGATTGAAGTTGCCGATTTACAAATTACAGAAATACAACGAAATCGTGAGTTTTACAAGAGTGCAGATGTGCGGCCTCCGTTTACATATGCTTCACTTATTCGACAGGTATGATTTTAAAAAATAATTTATTTCCACCAACCAAATACAGCAACTCTCGTTTTAATATTAAGAAATAAAATTACAATTATTGTAACATTTGATTCTTAACAAGCGTATTACCAAATAATAATTTAAAAGAATTTAAATATTTTTCAGGCCATAATAGAATCTCCAGACAAACAACTCACCCTAAATGAGATTTACAACTGGTTCCAGACTACATTCTGCTACTTCAGACGAAACGCAGCAACGTGGAAGGTAAGATGCATATAAGAATAATTTGTTATTTATCTTGATGATTTAATTTTATATAAATCGTGAGAAAATATTACTTGAAAAGTGTGACAAAAGTCAATATTCACAACAGTTGTTAAAATATTGTATTATTTAAAATGTATGCTAATATTGTCCATTTATAATAATTTATAAAACACAATCGTTACAAGGATATCGCGTACTGAAGGTAATGGTAGTCATAGTTATAAAATCTTCAACTCTAATCCAAGGAAATATCTAAAAAGTAACCAAATTTTAAGAAAACTATATTAATCAAAAATCTTTGGATAGAGTTAAAGCTTTCCGAAGTATTATTTTATATTTTATATTAGTGAAAATAAAAACGCCATTGCTGTTTTAAATCTATATATATATAAAAGAGATTCCCACCTATATATTGACTCATCACGATATCTCTGGAACTATAAGGCGTAGCGACTTGAAATATGGTAGGAATATTCCTTTCGCCGAGTAGAGGTCAGCTAAGAACGGATTTTACGAAATTCAACCCACAAGGGGGGTTGCGGGGGCAATTGCTAGTCTATATATATAAAAGAGATTCCCACCTATATATTGACTCATCACGATATCTCTGGAACCATAAGGCGTAGCGACTTGAAATATGGTAGGAATATTCCTTTCGCCGAGTAGAGGTCAGCTAAGAACGGATTTTACGAAATACAACCCACAAGGGGGGTTGCGGGGGCAATTGCTAGTACAAAATATAGGTAAAGCTAGTATTACAAAACAAAATTAAACTTAGTAAAAGTCATTGTAAGTCATCATTGAAAACGAATACTAAGTAGATAAGTACAAACAGAACGCAGTACGCCACAACCTCTCGCTGCACAAATGCTTCATGCGTGTGGAGAACGTGAAAGGTGCTGTCTGGACAGTAGATGAAGTGGAGTTCTACAAGAGGCGGCCGCAGCGGGCCACTCATGCGCCACCGCCGCCGATGCACCACGCCGGGTACGCTACAGCGTCGCCTGGCCTGAAGACCGACACTACACACGATGACACTGCACATTTCACACTAGATGCTAAAACAGACACTCTTCATTGGCACATTGAAGCAGACGATTAAGAAGCATATGACATTTCACGGACAGACAGAGATTACTCACTCACACAGACACACAAAAATTCGTTAACAGACATCTAAGAGATGACACTACACACGATAATACTGCACATTTCACACTAGAGGATTAAACTGGCATTCTTCGCTAGCACATTGAAGTAAAAGACAAAGCAGCACTTGACATTTCACGGACAGACAGAAATTACTCACTTACACACATACAAAATCGTTATTAAGCATCTTAGAGACAATACTAGACACGATCACACTGCACATTTCACACTAGAAGCTTAAATGGCATTCTTCATTTGCACATTGAAGTAGACGACTAAGAGGCATATGACATTTCACGGACAGACAGAGATAACTCACTTACACACACACAAATTCGTTAACAGACATCTAAGAGATGACACTACACACAAAAACACTGCACATTTCACACTAGAAGCTAAAACAGACTCTTCATTGGCACATTGAAGCAGACGATTAAGAGGCATATGACATTTCACGGACAGACAGAGATAACTCACTTACACACACACAAATTAGTTAACAGACATCTAAGAGATGACACTACACACAAAAACACTGCACATTTCACACTAGAATCTAAAACTGGCACATTGAAGAAAAAAAACTAAACAACACATGACAGACAGATAGATTCTCACGCACACACATACAAATTAACAGAGAAAAACAAGAAAATTTCAACAATCACTTTCGATTTTCGATAACACAAATCAATTCATACATCATACACTGCTCACCGCTATTGTCACTCAAAACCCACTTCAAACTTACTAACACAGAAGACATGACAAGAATCACTGTCAACAATTCAGTTAACACAAAAAAAACATACAGCCTTACAGTCTTTTACATAATTTCACTCCATAACACACCTAAAAACTCAACACAGAAGACTAAGAGATACAATAATCATTACCAATAACACCAATCAATACATACAGTCGTACTTTTTCATATACATCATCTCAAACACACCTAAAAACTCATTTACACATAAAACTATGAGATACTTACATGACAACAATCACTATAAATACTTCAAATCAAACTATTACAATACTCAGAGAAGCACAAACTGGACTGAAATTTCCAAAAACACTACCATAGACAAAATAATTCACCCACATTAAATTAATTAAGTATTAGTATTCAGAAACCGGCTTTTACTTGATTATTCATACAATTTATACTACACCGTACATTCGTACCGTACACAATAACCATATATTGATGCTATTGAAAATATATTAATTCAAACTACATACTCCAAGTACTCTTAATACTATACGATTACAAATAACATACTAGACACTATTAATACCAAACTAACCAACACTAAACAAAAGGACACGGAACATATTTATCAGTCTTCTCTTATTTTCTATCTAACTTAGATAATAATTCAATATCTGTCATGTAAATAAATGTTTTATCTCGTTTCAGATTTAAATTTATAATTATTTGTGTAGCTAATTTTGGATGAATTTTGTGAGTTGCATTATAATCGTTTACAAGAATATGATTATAAGGTGACCTATTGTATTTAGGATTTGTTATTTGTGTGTGTTCGTGGAGTTCAGCGCTACGGTGAATAACATTTTTCTCGCTTGCCTATTAACCAACCTCCTCATCTTATCCTCTCCTTGGGATTTATCGGGTTTATCCTGCATGATACTTTAAGATACCCCATTTCCACGACGATCTAAATGTGTTTCAATAGATTTTAACAATTTCACAATTAGGCCAGATCTGATTGAAGCACATTTTAAATTAAGGACATCTGAGGTTTAGCAAAACTATCTGTTACATTTGCTAAAGAGAAATGAATTATAGAATGCAATCCGGACCAACCTGTCACTTCACAAATGTTTCGTGCGCTACGAGGATGACTTCGGTTCGTTTTGGATGGTGGATGATGCTGAATTCGTGAAGAGACGGCATCTGAGCCGAGGTCGACCGAGAAAGTATGAACCTGCGCCACCAGGACCCAACGCTCCACAGTAAGGGCGAAGCATCTGATGTTGCGATCGTCCAACGAACCTTTTTCAATTACAAGCATTATAATCTATTTCGCGATTCTTGAAGTTAATTTGCTCCCAATATTATGGTTATTAAATCACTATTACAGTTAGTTCGTTAATAAATAACGATGCAATCACAAATTTTATAGAATCGTTGGACGATCGCGTCCAAAATAGTACCTCATTACGTGTGAACTTTTGAATCCGCAAATAGTATCAAATTGATGATTCTTGGTTCACGAATAGTTTGATGTTTCTCACCGTTCCGTAAGGGTGTGTAATTATTGTGTAAGCTTAGATACATCCAACATGTCATGTTAGTCCATAAATAGATTCATTCGATCAATTATAATCTGAGAGCGCTTACATCGAAATAAAATTACTCAAATTTTTAATTAAAATTTTGTATATGATCAAAACAAACCTTTAACCATATCATCTGTAGAGATATAAGCACTCTACAGTTCACTAGAAAATTAGTATGCCAAGCTATAATAAATTGTTTTGCGTTATATTTTAATATCATATAGATTCGACTATAAGCTTTATATAATATTTTGCAATTGTAACTTTAAAGAAAATAATATGTTCTTCATTGGAATCTGATAGAAATCATAACCTACATCTACTTTCGGCGACTATATTTGGATACAATTTTGTTATGCATGCCCTTGTCCAAAAGCGCCGGAGGAATCCAAAACAACGAAATGTGTAAAGAATAAGATAATTTATTTATATTTAATAACATGTAGTTTTATTTTAATGTTACGCATGTTTACTGCATTTGATGTTTGTAAGATGGATCGTCGTTGGACATACAAGTAAGATTAAGTGTGTTTTTCTAAAATTTTCAATCCCTTTACATCTTGCATGCTACATCCTTATATTTTTACATTTTCGAAGGTAAGTGTTAAGCTTTGCATGTGCGTTTTTGTCGCATGGTGTTTTTGAAAAATTCTTATATTTTATTCAATAAGCTTGCTTTTTTCTATTTTATTCTATTTATCTTCTAATTTTTAACATTCACACTAAATTCACCTTTTACACGAGACAAAATAATTGGACTATTTAATTTCAAAATTAAACACTTTACAATTTACACACTCACACATCACACTGTGAACTTTAAATGGGTTTAAAACAATCCAATCAAAGGAGGTTTTATAAGGCCAGGGGTATGCTGATCTTTATATTCTTTGATTTTTTTTTTCAATTGTAAAGAAAGATAAAATTAAAAGTAAAATTAGTTTCATTATCTTTAATTTGAACATAAAAGTTTTTCAATTAATAGAAGTTTTTTATGGCTTTTATGTTTTCGAAAGTTATAATTGTCTTTGGTTTACAGATTTATGGGCGCTCAAAGTCCACCAATGATGACTAGCCCACATGGATACAGTGAGGCTTTGAAACGAAACTTACAGGTATTACTTGAGATTATTTATGAATACAATTGTGTTAAATGAATCGTGTTTCTAATATTTAATGTGTTTTTAGGGAATGATGGAGGACTGTAATTTAGCGTATATGTCAACAGACGATCATATGATGCAAGCTGATGATTATCAATCTTCACACGAAGATTACAGGTAACAGTGAAATAATTTTTAAAATCGGTCCAGTAGTTTTTGAATTTATTCATAACATACAAAAATACAAATCTTTTTTTTTATAATATTAGTATAGAAGGATAGATATAAGTGATTCTCAAAGTTATTGAAAGCTATCCCGGCCATGGCATCATCCCACTTCTGAGTCTAATTTACTTATAGTTGTTCTAGATATTCTGTTTTTTCTTTATTTATCTTTAAACGTCTAGTATATTAGATAGTTAGATATCGACAGACGAGGTGATACCTCAGCCACAGAACATCAGTCAATGATGGGCCGTCGACCTACTTTTTACTTCGAGCATTCGGAAATCCATAGACTGAAACCGAAACGCGCAATATGCACTTCAGTTTTCTATCTATGAACAGTGATACCCGGTCGGAATTTTGATATTTCTCCCACCCGATCAATGCCCGAAGCTACCAGACGTGGGGAAAACATGTGTATAGAAAATTATAAACATGTCATCCCGGTGGGATTCGAACCCTCGACCCATGTGCACGGCAGGTGTTCTACCGAACGCTTCAACGAGCCCGTCAAGGTATAGTACACCTACGTTGCATTCAAAAAGCAACCCATCGGGATGACAGTTTTCCGTAAACATTCAAAAGATTCGAGCACTAGTTAGGAGAGGTATTGAAATTCCAACCGGGTAACGTTTATAGATAGAAAAACCGTGAAGTGCATTTTGTGTTTTTCGGTTGCACTGTTATGTATTTCCAAAGGCTTGACTTATATAATAGTTCGAGATCGTATCATTGACAGATGTAATGGCCATGGTTTCAAATCCCGGGGATATAAAAAAAATATTTCGGTCGGACAGCGCACAGGCCTTTTTTACTTCCCTGTAAATAAAGATGATCAGTGAAACAGACACAGAAATGCGTCTGCCCCATGTAAGAATTGAGAGACCCGGAAATTAACTTTTTTTATTGTTTCCAGCCGGCCTTCAATGATGAATGGATACGGCAACAGCAGTTCGTCGCATGACGTCAAAGCTGAAGATCTGAGCGCCAATGATACGCAAGACATAAAGCCGAATATTTATGCTCTCAAAAATGAATTGCAGGCTTCGGATTATACTAATAAAGGTATACATTCTCTATATAGTATTTTGATCAAAAAGGTGGGATAAACGCATGCAGTTAATGATTTTATGCTGTTGGTAAAAATAATAATTGCTATTTATAGATACTTGGCAATTGCTAATACGTATAATATAATACTTGAACTATGAGCATGATATATTATTTTGAGGAAAGAGTACGTTTCTGTTTTAAAAAAAGATTTGGTTTTAATACGAATTCTGAATATTTGTATAGATAACTCAATTTTGGAATATAATGACAGAAACGTCATATATACTTTTCTGTATTGTTTCTTTTTGTTTACTATATTAGAGGCACAGCCTTACTCAGCTTTTTCTGAGGTCGTCATTTCTAAATTATTTTCTGTTAAAATGTTCTTCCATTTCCTAATAAAGATAAAGATTATTATTATTATTATAAAGAAGGCAAGGCCATTTCTATTTAATTAACTAGAAACTACTTTCAGGAGATTATTCAAATTCAACCAAGGAGTCCTCAAGCAATCGCTCGAGTGAGACTAGCCCTTACAACGACTACGCTCGTCCCGACGACCGGTACCGCGCCTTATCCCACATCAAAGACGAAGCAGAGAATTTGTCGCTCAACGAACAGAGATCTGACAAATAAGGAGTTTTTAAATTTGGAACATTCTAAATCAGTTCAAATTTGAATTTAGAATTCCATCGCTCGAAAGTCATCGAATAAGTGAATTTGTGAACAGAATTTATAGCAATACACAGTGAGTTCAATCTATGAGTATTTACGAACGAATATTTGTAATAGTGTAGCAATATTGTATCACAATAATATTTACGGGTGTAGTTCTATTTCGAGTTATTAGAGACGGTGTAATGTGTTCGCGGTTGAACTTTTTGACGGACTATAAGTTAGACGTAACCAAAAAAAATATATTTTATTTTTTATTTTTCACCCGGTTTTAACGGGACTAAGTATTATAGTTTTTATTTTTTATTATTTTTAATTAAATTTATAGCTATTTTGAATTGTTAGATGATAGAAATTTAGGGAATAAAAGGGGCATTTTGATAAAAATGTCATCGCTAATACCCTAAAAGGTTCATATCAATATTGAAATATTTAAAAAGTATTTAATCATTATTTGTAATAAACAAATAAGAACAATAAGTAGTTGTATCGATAAGTATGTTATAGTTCATTCACGCATAGCGTTTTGGTTGGTTCGCGACAATTTCGTTCCTTGTTAGATTTTTAAATAAGGGATTTTACGGACTTTGTTTTTTTTAATCACGAAGCAGTCTTCAATCGTTTTGATTTACTATGGCAATTTACTCTTTATTTATTATATACTAGATGGCCTCAGCAGTCAACTCTTCGCTTCCGGCATATTGGGGTGGACTACCAAAGTTTCGACCTACTTTAAAAAAAATCTAAATTATCAAAACTGACGGTCTTATACGTCATAAACGTATAATCTAGTTAAAATATGTTTTGTCTCGCTCTATCGAATACAAAAATACTATAGAACGAAAGAAACAAAACATATTTTAAGTATATCAAGCTTGTGAATAAGTAATAATAATTCTGGATAAAAACCATATACTTACGCCTACGATTGAGGAATTTCTCTATATAATAAGAATAATTTTCTATCTAACAAGGAATAAAGATCTCAAAATTATTTTGCAATAGCAACACAAAGCTTTTTTTTTTAAATTGCAACGTATACGGAATTGAGTATGATCTGAGACATTTTTAATCTGTGTTATGTGTGCCATAGTTTTATCGTGGTACTGAATAATTTGTGATTTTTTTTTAATAATTAGGATGTAAATATTTATCGTAATTATCATGTTGTTAAGAATAATATTAAGATCATTTAAGCGTTTAATAACTCCGGTAACTTTGAATCTATTTGACATAGCATGATTATTACGATTTAAAGTTTGTGAACGACTACGTTGAGTTTGTTAAGGTGTCACAATTAGATTCAATGTTACCAGAGCTGAATATTCGCATATTATCGTTCATGTTGTAGAGAATTTAGGTATTTAGTAAATTTGTATCTCTCTGATAAAATGATAGTTATTACTTCGTGCATTTTATTTTAAAGTGCATTTATTAATTCCGAATGTTATAATAATAAAGGGTGGAAATCATATCACAGTGTATAGTAATATAGTAGAACAGTTCTTCGATTGTATGAAGCATTTACAGTAGTTTTAGTATAGCACACAATTTTCACCATTGATTAGGATAAAAGGTAAATAACATTTAACTGCCGTTTCGTATTTCTTAAGAATATTTGTGTATGTCTATTGTAAAATATAGTGGAATCTCTCTAATCAATATAGAATAACGTGCGAGAATCATCAGTAGAGTCGAATCTATCATTTGTTTGACTAATCTGAGGCCCTATGAACTACTAACAATAAGGATTTATATAGAAAATTTGACATTTGTATGCAATTTTATTAATCATCAAATTCATCAAATAGTGATTTCTCATAATATAAATGATACATTTTCGATACAAAACACCTTCGTAATGCAATGAACGAACGACTATCGAAAAAGTATTCGAATCGTCAAACTGTCAGTTGTATGAGAAATCATTTGAAATTTCATACAAATGACAGCTCGACGATACGAATACTTTTTCGATAGTTCTTCGTGCTCACCCCTCAGCACCAGTGGTCTCGAAAGTCAAATGCGAAATCGGTAGGATTGCCAAGTAAAATTGGTTTATTTGGACCAAAAAACGGTAAATAAAAAAAATACGTTTTATTAAATCTACCGAAAAATCAGTAGGTTCAAGACTACTAATCAGCACGTAACAGTAGTGTCAGATTAGAGAGATTCTACTATTTTTATTATCACGCTATTCTATAAGTATTTTCTAAAAAATAGCGTTTTGTAACTTCCGCACACCTTAAATAACCTATACTGTCTTTAAGTTCCAACTTTATATATGATATTTAAAACAGATAATGCTATGAAAATATTAAATATTCACATTTAAGGCTTGATAATTTAGATATTTCTGATTTTAAGTAAAAATAGGACTAATTTTCAGAAATTATGCGGAATTTAATTGTGACTGTCTAAATAGTTCAGTACCTTATTGCAGTACAAACATAATTGAGTTTATCAATAAAAATATGGAATTGATTGTGTACAAATGATGTTAATTTTTTTTTATTCCCATGGCGTTAATGAGTCTGTTGTTAATTTTGTATTGTTTTTTTTCTGGGGCTGATTTATCAATGCACAGATACAATAAAGAAAGGTTGAATAAGATTTTAATTTGATTTTTTTTTCGAACTACCGAATTTTGCATTAAAATTTGCACGTACTATGAGCGATTTAATATTTTTTCGGCTTATCGAATAATTTGACAAAAGAACAGTCACGGAAAAGAAATTAAAAAAAACATAGACAAACATAGACTAAATAAATTATGTGTAAACACTATTACACATAATTTATTTAGTCTAAAAAATATAATTCGTTAATTTTTTTTATTAATTAAAGAAACCAAATCGTACTTAGTTAACAAAAATCTGTCAAAATAATTTCAAAGTCAACACAATGTCAATCAAAAACAAATGAATATAGAAATTTATAGTGCATTGAGAAATCAGTTCATAGAGTAATAAAAAGACACGCCAGTTTCGTACCTAGTAGGCATTTTATCTAGATTTAGTGGTAACCTTTGTTTAGTGTCACGCGACGATACGGCGCGAATCGTTCATTGATCATTGTAAATTATACTTAATTAGTGTTGTATTAAACCAAATTATTACAAATAAAACGTTTTTTATTTCTGCTATAAAATAAAATTCTTTGAAACCTTCTCTTTAGTTCAGTGGGTCTTGAATTTAAAAACATAAGTGGCTAATTTCATAAAAAAAAATTTTGAAGGTGTTACGTGTCTCCATAACAATATGTATATATTTTTAATTATTTTATTTTAATTTTACCACCTATAACATATATGTATAGTATCCCAAGTAATATTAAGGAGGGGCAAGACTTTGGACTCCTAAAAAAATTAAAAAAGCAATTATATACAATGCATGAAACCTTAGAAAATAATTTGGAGCTTTGTTCTGGCACTCGTCGGCGCTGCCGCGGCACCGCTCGCTTCGCTCGCTCGAGTCGTGCGCAGTGGTCACCATACCAACATAACCTAACCTAGGTGATGGCTCATTTTATTGATTTCTATGGGGTTCCATAGCATGCGCCACCATATTATTGCATGGTACACCATTCCCGAGTGACAAAAAACAGTAGTAAAAAAATGGAGCTGTTTTAAAGGTGGAGCCGTGATTCGACAAATTTACCAAAAATATTTAACGAATATTTTTTAAATCTTTCTCAATATTTACAAATTGTATCATGCACCCTTCATCCACTCATGTCTTCATTTGATTCCTGTGAAATTTTTATTTATCGTAATTTTATTCTGCAACACAAACACACAACTATACATTAAATAAAAATACTGGCAATAAATTAACGTATTATTAGTGTTGACAAAGTAATTTGAGAAAAAATAGGTAGTGCCCTGCGCTTCTGATGACTCGTCTTAGCAGAAACACTACTGTGCCCCCAGATTTAGGAAAAAAATAATAAGTATGACTGAGATATAGTGCTTTCTTTAATATCGCTCATATTTATAAAAAATCTTAAGGCTATTTGATCGATAGAACTAGCGTTTTGTTTTGTTTAGTTATTTTTGACTTCAAAAGTTTTTAGCTAGGGGCAAAATCGTTATATATGGGTAAACGGGTAAACCAGCATAAGAAGGACCCGATCTGGCCCAAATTTCAGTCAGAGTCAGATCAAAAGTTGACATATTCGACCAAGAATTGCGAATCTGATTGGTATGTTAATAAATAATTATGACAGCTTCAAGTAGGTTTAAAACTAGTTACGGATTTCCGAATACTTGAATTAATAAATAGGTCGACAGCGCATCGTGCAGATGTCCTGTGGATGTCATAATGTTATTTTCGGGGAATTAGATGCATCATACTAAAATATTCGTTTATGTCATTAAAGTATATCCATTTATAGATTCCAATTATATATTTTTTTATATTAGATATCGACAGACGAGCATGAGGTTCATTTGATGGTAGTTGATACCTCAGCCACAGAACATCAGTTAATGATGCGCTGTCGACCTACTTTTTACTTTGAGCATTCGGAAATCCATAGACTGAAACCGAAACGCACAATATGCACTTCACGGTTTTTCCATCTATGAACGGTGGTTCGTTACCCGGTCGGAATTTCGATATTCCTACCCATTCAATGCCCGATGTTTTCAGTCGTGGGTAAGACATGTTTACATTTACAGAAAATTATAAACGTGTCGTTCCGGTGGGATTCGAACCCATGACCCATCGACGAACGCGCCAACGAACTCACTTTGTTCATATGGCAATTTTCAGTGCATTTTTTTTTGTGTGGCTAAAAAATATTTTATTCAATATATATAGGTAATGTAGGTTAAAAGAAATAAAGCAATAAATATGCTAAATTTTGCTCTCATAAGACATCTACTATCTTCATATCAACCGTAATAGGCCTGTAAGTTTTTATGAAATTGTAAGCGCATAGAATAATTTCATCAATATGCCGCCCTGTAAACGCGAGTCTCGCTTGATTTATGACATGAACAAGTGTATTAGTGATGTGCTACAGGAACATATATATTTTATCGATAAAATTATAATACAATAATATTGTCTTTTATTAACGCGAGTATCACACATTTAAATAAAATAACTTCTACCGGATTAAAACGTGATTTATGTATTAATATTATTTATCGAGACGTTTTGAGTGCTTTTCAGGAAGCGTGGTCAAGGGCAGACTGAAAAGTTAGATTAGCTATTTGATTAGATTTTTCACAAAGTTGCTATACCACAACGTTTCCTGCTTAAATACTTGCTTTATATTATAGCAATACTTGCTAACAGTCTCCTCTTGTTAGTATGTTTGTCTCGATGCTTTCCCAGTCTTAAACAATATTCTCTATTTATTAATAAAAGTACACCACATTATATATAAAAATATTTTCTACAATTTTAGTTACAATTTGTTGGTCTAAAATATATCACAATTATGGTGAACATAAAAATTGCAAAAAAATGTACTGCATTTGAATCATGCAACTTCTAAATTGAAGTTAGGATATTTGTAAAAACTCTACTGAATTAGGTGGTCATTTCTTGCATTTATTAATAATTATTATTAGTTTTTACTGTTTAATTTGTGTGATTTATAATTAATAAATAAATATAATAATAAATAATTATTATTACTTATAAAAAACAGATAATTTAATAAATGATCAATTATTTTATATTTTAGTACCTAAATTGTCTTCATTACGAGACTGAGACAAAACAATTTCTAAAAAAAATATTCAAACGTTATATTATAGACTAGCGACCCGCCCCGGCTTCGCACCGGTGCAATGCTGATACTAAATACACTACAGAAAAACTGTTATTATTATACATATAAACCTTCCTCTTCAATCACTCTATCTATTAAAAAAAACCGCATCAAAATCCGTTGCGTAGTTTCAAAGATTTAAGCATACAAAGGGACAGAGAAAGCGACTTTGTTTTATACTATGTAGTGAAGTTTATATCGATACTTTTGACTATGATTACAACACTAGCTCATCCCTACGTTGACATGTGGCTCTTAATTATAACCCAGCGCGTACGCAACTACAAAACCAGTGAATCGACAAAAAATCAAAAATAACTGTGTGTTTTAATACCGATCTGGTTACTGAACTCTTTGTGATAAAAAATATTTTTTTTTCGTTTCTTTTTCACGCACATGTCTACGAATGGGTTAAGATTTTTTGTAAAAAGTGTCATTTCGATTCGAAATGGAAAGTTAGGGGTTAATTTAGTATTTTTGAACGCGTTGTAATGTGGGTATTTTTGTTTTTTCTATCGTTATAGAAAGGGATGAGTAATGGTTGGACATATGGTAATTATTACGATTTTGTCATGCGACACACGTGAGAAAGGTTTTTTGTTTAGTTTTGTGATATTTCAATATGGGATTCCTATTGGATTTGACTATTAAACGATTAAACGGAGAGCTTTAGATAAGCTATCGGTGTAATGGTTAATGGTGCTTGCATCTTATGTCAGATATCGACAGACGAGCATGAGGTTCACTTGATGGTAGGTGATACCTCAGCCACAGAACATCAGTCAATGATGCGCTGTCGACCTAATTTTTACTTCGAGCATTCGGAAATCCATAGACTGAAACCGAAACGCGCAATATGCACTTCACGGCTTTTCCATCTATGAACGGTGGTTCGTTACCCGGTCGGAATTTAGATATTCCTCCCACCCGATCAATGCCCGAAGTTACCAGACGTGGGGAAAACATGCTTACAGAAAATTATAAGCATGTGATCCCGGTGGGATTCGAACGCACGACCCATCGATGCGCACGGAAGGTGTTCTACCGAACGCGCCAACGAGCCCGTCATCTATGGTTCGACTCGTGGCCTGGGTTCGATTATCGGTTGGTTTATAGGGAGGTGATATCCACATTTTCTCAATTTTATGGGACACTTAGATATACTGTGACGGATTGCCACTTAAAATTTTACCAGCTTTTTAATAGATATAGTATACAATTGACGAATAAAAAATGTATATCGGTATATTGGCATAATATTAGAGGTTTATAAAAGTTAAGAATTATTTAGTTACGTATGGAGAAAAACTATTTTTGGGATTTTTGTAGATATGTTCTTCTGGTTCTTATACCGCGCTATAGACGTGGGTAACTCGGCGAAATTCCCCGCGCCAACTCACCAACTCAGGCACAGTATAGTGCATCGGCTCATTGAGTCGACTCAAAATTGCGCCACGACGCAACAAAATGGGATGCGCAAAGCGAGCAGTGAAACCTCCGAAACGCACGAAACGCCACGCTCGTAGTTCACTCAGTGAGTGAGGTACTGCGCCGTGCGCCAACACATTATGAATGTTTGAGCTGACTCACCCAGCGCAGTGAAGCGTGCCGGCGCAATTGCCCATGTCTACCGCGCTATACCGAATGCGTCGGAGGGTTATTGTAGTTCCTTTCGGTTAATTACACAATTCATACATGCAAAGCCACGGCAATGCTCTACCACGAGTTTTAACGGGCTTATTGGTGCGTTTAGTAGACCATCTACCTTGCGCACCGATGGGTCGCAGGTTTGAAACCCGCCGGGATAACATATTTTTAATTTTCTAGAAGCATGTCTTCTCCACGTTTGGTCACTTCGGGCATTAAACGGGTGGAAGAAATATCTAAATTCCGACCGGGTACATTGGTGTGCACATTGTGCGTTTCAGTATATGGATTTCCGAATGCTCGCAGTAAAAAGGAGGTCGACAGCGCATTATTGATTGATGTTCTGTGGCTGGAGTACCATCAAGTGAACCTCATGCTCGGCTGTCGATAGCTAACATACACAATAAAACAAAAAGTTGAACAAGGCGATTGTAAGTGATCGAATATGATATAAAATTATATCATATTCAAAAGCGTGGAATTTATTCGTGAAGATTGAAAATTTAATAAATTGCTTTTGTATTTATTTACTCCTATTTATTTGCTATTTAAAAATTGACTGAAATTGAATATTTTTGACGGGTTCGTTGGCGCGTTCGGTAGAACGCCTGCCGTTCGCATCGATGGGTCGTGGGTTCGAATGATGTTTATAGTTTTCTGTAAACATGTTTTCTCCACGTCTGGTAACTTCGGGTAACACTAATCGGGTGGGAGGAATATCGAAATTCCGACCGGGTAACGAACCACCGTTGTTCATAGATGGAAAAACCGTGAAGTGCTGCACATTGCGCGTTTCGGTTTCAGTCTATGGATTTCCGAATGCTCGAAGTTAAAATTAGGTCGACAGCGCATCATTGACTGATGTTCTGTGGCTGAGGTATCACCTACCATCAAGTGAACCTCATGCTCGTCTGTCGATATCTGACAAAAAAAAATATAATCTCAGAATATTCCCTTATTCCTGATTATTGAATTGATATCGAACCTGTGTTCTACGGCGTTCAACGCAACGCAACACTGAGCCATAAAGGCGAGAATCTATATATTCTATATATTAAGTAAATAAAAACTAGCAACACGCCAGCAATGTGGATGTACCATACACAAAATAAATGCCCTATGTTACTCGCTGAGAATGTAGCTTTCTATTGGTGAAAGATTTTATAAAAATCGGTAGAAGAGTTTTTGAGTTAAATCAAAAAAAAATCTTTCTTCTTTAATATTAGTATTTCTATACGGTATGTCGATGAACTGCAGTTTGTTAGTCTCACAAAAACTCAATAACGGCTGAACTGATATGCCTAATTTTGGTATTTAAATATTTATAGAAGTCCAAGGAAGTTTTATAGGGTGAGAAAATATAATATTTTGTTCTTTTTATATATGTAGATAAGAACAACTTTTATTGGCGATATGAAGTTCGCCGGGTCACCTAGGGAATAATAAAATAGCTGATTAGAGAATTAAATATAATAAAATAGACGATCAAGAGAAAAATCGAGGTTTACTATCACATAAAAGGACGGTCACACACTCACGACTCCTTTGGTTGCTGATGGGCGGTCAGAAATCCATTGACCGAAATCGAAACGCGAAATTTCCACTTCATAATTTAACCCGGGCAAAATTACATTATCCACCCCACCCGTTTAACATCCGAAGTGACCGGCCTAGCATGACTACCGCGACAAAATTTTGTCGACCGTTTTCTCGTGTTTTAATCGATTATCACTTTATTTCTATCGGGTCTAACATGACAATTACACTTAAAACTCGACTTTTAATATCAAAAATAGATATATTTGTCAATCGAGATATCTTTTCTATCAAAATTGTCGATGTCGAGATATAACATATCTAGATATCTTATATTTTAGTTTGTCTTCTCTCGTCCGCAACATATCTCGTGGCGGTCATGCTAGGCCGGCTGATGTAGGGAAGATATGACAGAAAATTATAAAGGATTTGTTATGTCTTCCCGAGATTTTAATATGGATATTTTTAAGGCGAGAGTGAATAGGATTTTTCTAGATCGGCGTGCTCCACCACCACTTACCACCACATGGGATACCGCTCAAACGCCTGCCTATCTATACTAATCTATATCTATACTTCTATTCTATACTTATCTTATATTTTATATTAATTAATTAAATATTAATATTATAAAGAGGAAATATTTGTATTTTTGTATGTTATGAATAAACTCAAAAACTACTGGACCGATTTTAAAAATTCTTTCACAAATAGAAAGCTACATTATCAGCGAGTAACATAGGCTATATTTTTGTGTATAGTACATTGCACCCGTGTGTACCCGGGGCGCTTGGTTAGTCATTCATAAAAAAAATCGTTCCGGCGGGATTCGAACCCGCGACTCATAGGATGCAAGGACAATGTTATACCCAACGCGCCAAGGACTCAACACTTAAGTGTAAATGTATAGAAATAACGTAAACAAACAGAACTTAAAAAAACACCGTATATTACAAAAACAATCATATCTAGTTTTCAAAGAAAGTTTATTTATAATCGAAGGTTTCGTCCACATTGTGGGGCGTGTGGCACAATTACGTCTGAACGTTATTGTATTTATATCTTTCCTTCGACATCTGCGCGTGTGCTAACCGCTTTATGTGGCTTTCAAGCACGGCCCGCTAATTAATAGAAATACATTATTTTTTATTTTTTTAAGGATGGATGAAAGTAGGGAAACGAAAAAGATTTATGAAACTGGTGTAAGTGGGAGAGTCGGGAGTGTCCGACCTAGGCGAACGTACCTCGATCAGATCGGGGACGTTCTGCAAAAGGGCCAGGTCAAAAGTACTCGTAACCGACGAGTGTGTATGAAAGCATTGATGAAAGTAGAAGAAGCGAAAGTGGTATGTGATGATCGGAGCATATGGAATTCCGTGATCTCTGCCTACCGCAATGGGAAAGAGGCGTGATGTATATGTATGTATGTAGGTATGTACATTATTTTCTATGATATATAAGATATTGACGATGGTATGAAAAACATACATACATAAACATACATCACGCCTCACACCTTGGGAGCCACTGAAAATCAGTGTTGGGGTCGCATCCGCCCCCAACGTATGCTGAATGGTCTTCCATTTTCCGAAATGACCTCCGGGTCACCAATTATTACAGTAAAATTTTTTTTGTTGTATTTTGAAATTGTTATAATTATATTGTATTTTGGTGACTTATTGAATAAAATATTTCTATTTCTATTTCTTTCCCATTGGGGTAGGTAGAGATCACGGAATTCCATATGCTCCGATCCTTACATACCACTTTCGCTTCTTCCACTTTTATCAATGCTTTCACATAGAAGCCTCAACCAACCAACTCCACAGTAACAAGTTTGAAAAACAACAGTAACAGAAATATTTCTACATATAAGTGGTACGTATTTACTATTTCCAAATAAATCATTTTGAACATTTCAGCATAAGAGCGGCACACACTTGGCCGATATACATATATTGTTTTATGAAGAGTTCTAGAAATTATAAATAAAGTTTATATATATAGATGTGTTAATTCTATAGAACATTATTATAATATTAAGCTATTATACTAGAACGAAAACCAATTTAAAAATAGACATTATTTTGTAAGGGGAATCCCCTAAATTAAAATCTGACCTTTTTTTATCTGTATAAGTTCCATACGTTACAGATATAAAGACACAAAAATATATAACTAAATTTCTTTTGTATGGCAGTAAATAAGGCAGTAGGATATTTTAAGCTAATTTGCCCGTAAAAATATAATTTTTAATATGGTCTTATCGTTCACAGTGGTATTCTATGCTATTCTTAATATATTTTTCGAAGTAGTATTTTTATATAGTAAATAAATACAATAATAATAAAATATATTGGAATGCGGGCCCCGGTTGAACAGCTGCGTACCGCGAGATGTTAATTCGGTGTACCACCGCGTAGTTCAGTGTATCTCAAACTTAAGCTTTCACTTAAATTTTTTTACGTGTGATAGTCAGTTGTTTAACTACTATAATATATACTTATCTGTCGTTAAGTGGTGATGCAGTCAGGGTGGTAAATCACAACCGTCTAGAAGATGTCTATTTACTCTCACTTTGAAGAGACTCTTGTTATAATTTTCGGAGAAGACAGACGCAGGGAGAGTGTTCCAGATTTTTGCGGTTCGCATAATAAAAGATGAGGCGAAAGGATTTGTGCGGAGTGCTGGTATGTCAACCAAGTACGGATGGAAACCCGCCGTGCGCCTGGATGTCCGAAGGTGAAAAGGAGATGGGGGAATCAAAATACATTGTAGCTTTCAATAAGCCTTAGTAAATTTTAATTAAGCCATTCTCTTTCCTAATTTAATAATTCGAAATTTCAATTTGTCTATGTCGATAGAGCAAATGTAGAACCGGTGTGCGTGTAAAGCATTGATGGAAGTGGCGTAACAAACAAACAAATATTTCCACTTTATAATATTAGTATAGATTTACCGCCTTATTCATAAGCTTGAAATAGTTAAAATATGTTTTGTCTCGTTCTATCGAATATAAAAAGTCTATAGAACGAAAGAAACAAAACATATTTTAACTATATCAAGCTTATAATACAAAGGCCGATAGACTACGGTACGGTACCAGATACACTTTTATTTGATTGATACAACTTTACAAGCTTTTACAATACAAATTTAATTTTAGACATATACTAGCAGCGAAACCCGGCGTTGCTCGGGTTAAAATACATCGCATGTTTAATGGTATAAGAAATTTTTAAGGATCCATTTTCTAAGGTAGATAAATATTTTAGATTTCTATCTTAAATAATAAGACACTTATTCGAACATTTAACATATGGTGTAAAGTATCTTCAAGTTTTAGGCAGCTTGGAAGTTTCTAGACCATTTTAGAATTTTTTATAATTTTCCAGATCATTGAGGATCAATTTCACCGATTGCACATATTTTGGAACTTTCTAGATCTTTCCAGAAGCTTTCTAAAACATTCTAAATCGATTACAACAATTGAAACCATTTTAGAACTTTCTAGATCATTTCAGACATATTCAGAATTTTCTAGATCACTGAGGATCAATTTTACCGATTGCACACATTTTGGAACTTTCTAGATCTTTCCAGAAGCTTTCTAAAACATTCTAAATCGATTACAACAATCGAAACCATTTCAGAACTTTCTAGATCATTGAGGATCAATTTTACCGATTGAACACATTTTGAAACTTTCTTGATCTTTCCAGAAGCTTTCTAAAACATTATAAATCGATTTCAACAATTGAAACCATTTTAGAACTTTCTCGATCATTTCAGAAATATTTAGAATTTTCTAGATCATTTCGGATAAATTTCATCGATTGCACACATTTTGGAACTTTGTAGATCTTTCCAGAAGCTTTTTAAAACATTCTAAATCGATTACAACAATTGAAACCATTTTAAAACTTTCTAGATCATTTCAGAAATTTTTAGAATTTTCTAGATCATTTCTGATCAATTTCATCGATTGCACACATTCTGGAACTTTTTAGATCATTTCCGAGACTTTCAGAATTTTACGGAAGATTACATTAGTTAGAAAAGGACAGATATATATTATTCCACATTTTTGCCACCCACAACCACCCACTTCCACCCACCCCGACCAAACTCCCTTATGCACACCTAGAGACCAAGGGGTATTCGCCATCCCAAGGGGAAGTTGATCAAAGTAGCGTATGATAGAAAAAACCGTGGACACACGTACGAACATTTGCATTTTATAAAATATATATTAAGATTGACAAATCAACAGAAGCCAACTTTGAGAGCCGCTGTCTTGCGACAAGTGCATACATTTCTCGTTCGTCCTAGATAACGCTTGTAGAAACAATAGTTTAATATATCCATTAATCATACTCTTAATATTAATTTCAGTCAGCCTCGAGTTTTGTTTTTAATTTGCTTTCAACCTTTTTCGTGTGGAAGATATTAAGATAACTTAATATTACACTGTTTCACTGAGTATATATTTTTCTTTATTGGCAACTAGAAACGCACCCCGGCTTCGCACGGGTGCAGGTATTGGTGAAATATTTTTTTAAAACCGGTCAAGTAGTTTTTGAGTTTATTATACATATTTTTATATTGTATACAAAAATACAAATTTATCCTCTTTATATTATTACAAGCAACGCACCCCGGCTTCACACGGGTGCAATGTAGATTACATTCACAAAAAACAGCCTATGTTACTTGCTAATAATGTAGATTTCTATTGGTGAATTTTAAAAATCAGTTCAGTAGTTTTTGAGTTTACTCATAACATACAAAAATTCAAAAATACAAATCTTTCCACTTTATAATATTAGTATAGATTACATTATTTTATTGATGATAACATTTTTTTTTGGAATTTGCTTTAAAATTTATAAATTCAATATTATTTCTACACCACTAGATTTTTGTTGATTCTAATATACATACTATTGTACTTCTAATTGTATGGTTATGTTACTCAAGTTTTCTCTTAAATCCTTAAATATAACACTTTTATTTCCTAAATAGTTTTCATTATATCAGTCGCGGTCACGGGTTATAGTAATATAATGAATAAATCGCGTTTAATTCATTCAAAAATAATATTCGTATTAACAAAATAAAACATAATGTTGATGAAAAATGTTCGCTTTTATATACTATTTTCTTTCGAATATTAAGTAATCAGAGTCAGATATCGACAGATGAGCATGAGGTTCACTTGATGGTAGGTGATACCTCAGTCATAGAACATCAGTCAATGATGCGCTGTCGACCTAATTTTTACTTCGAGCATTCGGAAATCCATAGACTGAAACCGAAATGCGCAATATGCACTTCACGGTAATTCCATCTATGAACGGTGGTTCGTAACCCGGTCGGAATTTCGATATTCCTCCCACCCGATCAATGCCCGAAGTTACCAGACGTGGAGTAGACATGCTTACAGAATATTATAAACATGTCGTCCCTGTGGGATTCGAACCTACGACCCATCGATGCGCACGGCAGGTGTTCTACCGAACGCGCCAACGAGTGAACAAATATTTTAGAGGCAAATGTTCTTTAACAGTGTTTTTTCATAATATTAGTGAAAATACGTGGAATAGTAATTACGAGAGCATGTAATAGCCATTCACTCGTTGAAATCATCTATGTATAGTCAGCACACATGTCATGCATAAGTGCAAGATGATAAAATGATGCGATGGTTTTAGGGACTTTTCATACCACGGTGAGTGTTTATGAAGTAACGGAGAAAGGGGATACTTTTACCGTTTCTTTTGGTTTGTTCTAACTTCTGCTTTTAGGTAGGTCAATAGTAGTAATTTTCAGTATAAATGAATGATAATTTGGTAGTAGGTAATTGATTGAAGCAAATTATTGTAGTTCACTTACCATCAGATGAGCCGCCTGCCCGTATGCCTCCTGTAATAAAAAAAAGTTATTTTGGAACGAAGTTCCTTATCGCGCGTTGTGAAAGGGGGCTAGACGGAAAAAATTCTTACGAAAAGTTGTCAGGACACTTTTTTTGAAAATAGAACGGTTTCAACTTTCAACATTCAAGTTTCATTTTTGGAACGACGAAGTTCCTTATCGCGCGTTGTGAAAGGGGGCTAGACGGAAAAAATTCTTACGAAAAGTTGTCACGACACTTTTTGCTATAGCCCGCGCATCTATGACGTGTATGAAAGAATAGACAGACAGAGTACATATATATATATAACTTCGTTCCATCCGGGTGTCCCTTGACACCTTTAAACTTTTTTTTTATTTTAATAATTGTTCAAAATAATAAACAGAATCCTCGGAATATACTAATGAAAAAAAAACACAGCTTATAACTATGTATGTTAGGGAGACTAATTTTTTTAAATTTATTTTGAGAACATTGTGAAAATATTTTTTTATAGGTTTACTATTTTACTGTTTAATTATTATTATTCCGAAAATTTGCTCCGACTATTCCGAAATGCTTAGTGCCTTTTAAAATATTGTCAATATCGAGACAATAACTACAATCATATACCTTCTTAATCAACACCTGATTTTAATTTTGGTATTAATTCGAGTATATGGGCTCAGGAGAATACTTTACAACAGGGACTGAAACCGGTTAATTTTTATTTTCCAATATACGTGTCTGACTGAGATACCATGATATTAGTTTTTAAGATTAATGCACACTAAACTTACCACAATAATTTTTTTCAGTAAATATGAATAAAAACAAAAGAATTTTAACAAAAACCTTTATTATACCGGTATAACTCCCTTAGTAAATTAACCGGTATTCAGTCCCTGCTTTACAACATATAGTTTTGCAGCAGCATTCCATTGAATGTGAATTGTACCGCAACGGTTCCTACGCGTGCAAGCTCTTATTGGTTTTATTTTAATAACGGTAATGTTATTGATATTAACTTGAACATGTTGCGCGGCGAAAATAAATTCGGATCGATCGGTACGAGGTTTCTTTTTTTGGGAAATTACGAGCATTATAAAAAGACCGCTTTGCAATGTTTATTTAGGTTAATTATACAAAATCTTGATTGACCTTTCCTTCAGCTACACCATCATATAGGCTGAAACCGAAACGCGCAATCTACCTTTTATTAAGTGTTCTGTGATCTACACGTTACATCTATGAACGAACAGATTTTACCCGGATGAAATTTCTTCCGTCTCAAACGTAGAAAATAACATGCTTACAATTATTTATAATCAACCAAAAGAAATCGAATATAATAACCACTATAAGCCTTAGTTCCTATTTAACCATTAAACATAGCCTATATATATTTTAATAACGGTCACCCATCCATATATTGACTATGCGAAACGTCGCTTAACCGCAGATAAGTAAATTGTAATATTGCTTAATTTAAGCATATATTATCTACCATAAGAACAAATTAATAAGTGCGTATTGCGCTTCATAGTTTTGTTATGGACCACATTATGCAATTAATGCTTGGTTTCTTTACTTTTTGCTGTGCAATGTTTATTTTGATTCAAAATGAGATTTAGTGAGTTATAACTTTGAACCGATGATATAATGTAATATTACTTGCAACAATTACACGTGTTGACATCATTCATATTAATAGTTCATTCACCAAGATTGCAACACTGTATAACAAAATTTTTAACCTAGGTTCAAGAGTTACGGTTAATAATCAGTATTCAGTATACTATGTATAATGTATATATTAAAATATTATTATTATTATTATATTAAAATGATAGTTGCAACTTGTATCTATTTATTATTTGCATAATATAAAACACTTAAGTTGTGGATTAGACAACCAGATTCAAACTATAAATTAAATAACGTTTTTTTTAATAATAGGTAGATGTTTTTTCAATTATTTCTTCTTTCTTGTTATGTAATAAAAACGTAATCTACTCGTATATATATATAAAAGAGATTCCCACCTATATATTGACTCATCACGATATCTCTTGAACCATAAGGCGTAGCGACTTGAAATATGGTAGGAATATTCCTTTCGCCGAGTAGAGGTCAGCTAAGAACGGATTTTACGAAATTCAACCCACAAGGGGGGTTGGGAGGGCAATTGCTAGTTTAATTTATAATTTAAATATTTCCTAATTTCGGTGGTTTAATATGTATTTGTTTCTGTAAGTTATAGTGAATTCCCGAGTCCCCTAGTGGGGCATGGGGCAAACCCATTTCTGTGTCTTTTTCACTGATCATTTTTCTTTACAGGCAAGGAGGTGATCAGCCTTCTGTGCCCTGCCCGACAGAAACATTTTTTTAAAATCATGTTTCCCCGGGATTCGAACCAAGGACCTCCAGTGCTAAACGCATTGCGCTTACCATTGAGTCACGGAGGTGGTCATGTATGTTAAAAATAAATAAATAAATATAATATAGCTACTACGACTAACTTGGTACAAATGAACATCTTGGGTATATAGGTATATTACAGTTTCCTGCCTTCCTATCGTCCACTGGTCTGAGATTTTTATAAACTGTATAAATAATATTGTCTTTTATTAACGCGAGTATCACACATTTAAATAAAATACTGTATACCGGATTAAAACGCGATTTATTATTTATATTGTTTAAATTATTTATCCCGACATTTCGGATGCTTTTCAGCAACCGTGGTCGCGGGGAGACAGATTTAAAAGCATATACATTTAAGATATATAAACAGCGTCTGTATAATCTACTTTTCACAATTATTGCAAACCATTTAATATATAAATCGTCTTTTATAACCACCACTATGTATATGTGTTTTAACTTAAGCCCAAATGATCAACGCAGGGCTAAGCGTCTGAGCTTGCCAGTGAAACTACTATTACTTGCGTAAGTAATATAAATCAGCGTCAGAGCTTATGCTCTGACATATGCTGAGTACCTCCCCTTTTCGTGGCGGCACTTCTTCCTATATTTATTAATTGTAAGTTTATAGTTTAAGTTGTATTATTTATGATGTACTTTTACTTACTTCTGTGCCGTCCCGAATAAATGTATTTCATTTCATTTCATTTCATTTCATAATATTAGGTCAATGTTATATGTAAAGGTATATTTGCCAGCCGGGCTAGCATGACCGCCACGAGATATATCTCGCGCGAGAGAAGACAAACTAAGATGTTAAATATCTCAATATATTATATCTCGACATCGACAATTTTGATAGAAAAGATATCTCGATCGACAAATGTATCTATTTTTGATATTAAAAGTCGAGTTTTAAGTGTAATTGTCATGTTAGACCCGAAAGAAATAAAGCGATAGTCGATTGAAACACGAGAAAACGGTAGACAAAATTTTGTCGCGCTTGTCATGCTAGCCCGGCTGAACTCTAACGGCCAGATCTAGGGGATTTCTAAGAAATTTAAGTTAAACAGGAATAGTTAGGAAATCGTTGTGATACATCATATCAATAAATATTTATGAAAATAAACGTTTTTATAACCACCACATCATTTACTAAGCACCAATTATATGCGGTAATAAAATATCAAATGAAAAAATCAGATAAAAACAGTCTGTCACTCGGGACAGTAGTATAAGATGAAGACATCAACAAGACAAAAAAACAAACACAAAAAACCACTAAAACTTCACGATGACACGTGTTTTTCATATTTATGTGAGAATTTTAGTGTCTCTAGATTTTGTCGCAAAAAGTATCTGAAAAACTTGAGTGAAATGTTCAGAGATACAAACAATAAAAAAAACCCGTTTTCTTAATTTTAAAACAAAATTCCACAAGCTTTTATTAAAATAACATAGATATATACTGTATCTTAGCTTTAAAGTACAAATTGAATGAATTCTCATAACACAAACCTTATTACCTATGATTGACCACTACTAGTAACAATACATATGAATCAGTGGCGTAGCTAACATAGGGCCATTGCACCACATTTGGTGCGGTGCACCAGGGCCCCGAAGCTCAGAGGGCCCTGTGGGCTTTGGAAAGAGGGGGAGACAGATCTTGAAGCCAGAAAATTTTGTGTCTGCTCGCAAGATTTTTATTTTTCAAAATTTTGAATGAGCATTTATAACAATGGAAGGGCTGAGTAATTATTTGCAAATAATTAATTTTGTGCAGTTGTAGAAATTTGGGGGGTTGGGGGGAATTGCGATTTTTTCTCTGCACCAAGGCCCTTGTCCACCTTACTAGCCACTGATATGAATAACATGTATTGTTAGATCAATATATATGAATAATTTGTTAGTGTCTCGCTCTGGCCAATACACATGTTACTTTATAATCACTACATAGTATAAAACAAAGTCGCTTTCTCTGTCCCTTTGTATGCTTAAATCTTTGAAACTACGCAACGGATTTTGATGCGGTTTTTTTTAATAGATAGAGTGATTCAAGAGGAAGGTTTATATGTATAATATTAACAGTTTTTCTGTAGTGTATTTAGTATCAGCATTGCACCGGTGCGAAGCCGGGGCGGGTCGCTAGTATTTTATATAATAAATACCTTTTTTAATTTCACCTTGGGACGGTCCTGCATGCTGTTACTCTGTACGGCAGTTAGTCTGCGTCTAGAGCTGAAAGTTGTAGGCAGCCGCCTTTGCGGTCGGAGTATGAACTGTTTTGTTTCCTGCATAAAAAGTACGGGGCGGATTTATCATCATGAAGCCCTTAACAATTTAATAAGGAGGAATCAGCCGGTCCAGGGACAATAGCAAGATACCAGATGGCGATTAGTACACAGGTCTTTGGCACGGGTCCTTGTGGGATGTTACTTGCATTGATACGTTGGCAGTCCAGGGATGTTACGGAGCTTCGATTTCGGTTCCGAAAAGTCGGAACTTCCGATTGATTTTGCACCTCCGATTCCGATTTCGGTTCCGATAGATTTAAATCGGAGGTTATAATCGGAGGTCGAAGCACATCGGCGGTAGTGGCCGCGGTCTGTGCCATTTGATTTAATTAACTTCTGTTTAAAATTTAAGAAAATTACTTTATTTTTATATATCACACCCAGGAAGACGTTTACTTTTTTGAACTGATATGAATGAAACTGATGAATAATGTTTGTCATTTTATTTTATTACTTACACATCTCTCTTTTGTGTCTGCCTCCGATTCCGAATTCGGTTCCGATAAAACTACTTCCGTAACATCCCTAGTTGGCACCATCCGATATAGCGCCAACGTGCCACGCTGGTACCTATTTCGCCAAGTGAATCAGCCTTCAGCGAGGCAATGGAGCTTTCCTATTTGATTATCCCTCATCATATTTGAGGGTGTATAGAAATATGTTATAATAAGTTAATTATATTTTTATAGTATTTGTAAAGTTAGTTTATATTATTTTACTATATTATTTTGTATACAAGTTACTATATATATGTTTTTTAATCATTGAAAAATGTAATCTGCACGATGCAGATGTTGTAAAGCTTTAATTCAATTAATAAATAAAATAAATTTAATTGTAAGCTCTTGATTTAAGAACTATGACTGAAATCCCGCTTTCATTTATTTTCACTTACACATTTTCACAGTAATCGATTTCAAATAAGTTTTTTTTTTTAAATGAATGAACATTTAGTGATAGTAAATGGCGCCAAACGACCATATTATAATTATCACAAGTATGTTAACGCACAGACAAATGTAGTCTTTAACGTATAGAAATAAGAAACATAAGAAAGATATCTTTTTTAACTAAAAACAAAAGTATTATTGACTTACACATGTGTGTAGTTTTTCGCTATCCTGTGTGCTCCTGTTATTCCCGGTTGAAGTCCCAATCAGTGCGGTCGTTTTAACCCTTCGCGCGTAAACATTCGAAGTGTCAACTTGACAGCGCGCCATTTTTGTGTCGTTTGGAAAAGTGTTGTCACCGGTAAATATTTGTTTTTTCTTTTTAAATTACCTTTTATATTTTGTAAGGTGCTATTTACATTGCTTTATTTAATTAGGAATAAAATGACGGGAAATCTGTTAATTCGAAACTAGACTTACTTAAAATTTTATATTTTTTTTAATATTAGCATTTTAAAGTTCTGCACTATTATTTTAATTACAGAAAAAAAAAAAAAATATTGTAAATTATTCAGATTATGATGTGAGTTTCATAATAATCGAATTGAATAATTTAAGGCAGATATTTATTAATATTGTTTTTTATTAAAGCGATTATCACACATTTAAATAAAATAACTATAGCCAGTTCAGAATGCCCGTGACCACGCTTGCTAGCATTCGAAACGTCGTGTCGGTATAAATAATATTATATTTTAAATAAATAGATAAAATATTATTAATCCCGATTAATATTATATAATAAGTAAAAACTGTGTTTTAATTCGGTAAAATATGTTATTTTATTTAAAATATAGGTATTAAATAATCTTCAATCTCATATAGTTGTAGTATATCTCTCTATAGGTATATAAAATTTATATTTTTTTACATTTGGAACTTTTATTACATTTAATTATAATAATTGCAATTTATAAGATTATAGTTATTATTATTTTAAAATATTTACTGTCATAGATATCAATTCATTAACGTTACAACAAAAGTACCATTTACCACATACAAATTATATGAAACAACAATAAACTTCCTATCATAAGGTACCTATACCAAACACGTGTTGCAAAATGTAATAACGCTAGTAATTAATTTTATAATTCGCAGATGCGCAAGCCACGCGAGATGAGCCTTGGAGAAAGTTTATTTTTATAATAATAGCAAAACCATATGCGCGAAACCGACTCTAACATATGTCAATAATACCTCTTCCAAAGTATAGTGAACTCTGTAGGTAAATGAACTTATAACTATGGCTGACTATGATATCATACCTTATGATGACGAACAACTGTTCCAAGAAAAAAACGATGTTACAGACTTACACGCTTATTACATGTCACAATTCAATTTAGAACTAGAAAATGGCAAAACTAAAAAGAATGATAATTTCAAATATGGAACCGAAGAAAGTTTCGATTTTGAGGTACTCGAAAATTGGACTACCCCAGCAAATAAGAGTGATTTTGAAATTATAGATGAAGTTATCGAAAGTAATATTAATGATCAGAACATTAAAGAAGTTCTACTCGATTTGGACAGCATCCAATTCGATGACCATAGTTTTAAGTCGGACTCCGGTGAAGAGAAAATGAAAACAGATACGTTTGAAGTTAATAATGAGTATATAGACGATGAATCGTTAATCGATGAATTATGTCGAGAGGATAACGAAGCCTGTGTAACACCGGATGATTACAAAGAAGACTGCTTCAATATGATGTCAAATGAAAACCAACTTCCATCAATGGAGACAGCTTTTTCAAAACGTTATTGCAATTTTGACAATGAAACACTATCACAAGACAATGTTTATGAAAATACGCAGATACAAAGCACAAATCAAGTTATAAGTAGCATTGAACAATATAGCTACCCAAATAATATTCTTCAGAACTTAGATGCGGAAAGACAATATATTTTACCCGATACGCCTACCAGTTGTACTGAATTTAGTTTCGATAGACACGAGAGAAAGATCTCTATATCAGAGTCAATTGAAAGTTCCAGTTATTATGATGGAAATTCAGAAACGTTCGATGAAGATGAGCTTTTTATAAATTTAGATGATTTTGGATTGAATTTTGAAAAAGAAGACGATGCTTGTACTACTTACAATTCAAATATTTCGAGTGTAAACGAAAGGAAGGTGGAAAGAGAAGAACCGCAAGGTAATTTATTCTTTTGAGCTAAATAGGAATTAAAAATATATTTCCTCACCGTAAAAGTAAAAAAAAAACTCCCTTTTAGCATTCATAATAGTCAAAAAGTTCTATAAACAACTGTTTTTAAATTTAAATTCTATCCAATAGTAGATATTAATAAAATTAAAAATATGTATAAAGAAGCCGGTGTCTGTATGTTACATTATCCTATTCAAATTAGTACGAAACATTGGAATTTCAAACATAAATATTTAGTTTCTTGTGTTATGTCGAAATATCTTATCATATATTTGAAGTGCGCTATAAATCAACGAATTTGTTTATGTTTTAGGTGAAAGGGTGTGTTTGTGGGAACATTGCTACGAGAGATATTCAAATCAGAACCTGCTAGTGGAACATATTGAAAGAGCCCACGTCAATACATACAAAGGTAATTTTTTGTTAATTCTCGCGTGCGCCGGGCGAACACATTTCTGTGTCTGTTTCACTGGTCTTTATTTCCAAGTGTGTTGCCAACCGACCGAAACATTTTTTATTATGTATATTCCCTAGGAATCGAACCCGGGACATTCAGTGAAAAACGCCACGTTAGGTTATATACACACCTATTTAACTAACTTTGAACCGGTATATTTAAAATAGAAAATTTTGTCTATTTCCTCGAACCTATAAGGAGAGTCATTGCGAATTTTATAAATATCTTAAAGTATTTCAAAAAATGTTTTTTTTTTTTAAAACATAATTTGTTGTAGTGGTTCGGATTATATTATATACTAGTTAAAATATCGGAAATTATGATTAATCAGACCTATATACTCGTATAAGGAGAATCATTGTAAATTTTATACGTATAAAAGTATTTCTTTTTTTTTTAACATTAAACTGTTATAGTTGTTGTGTTTTATATAGTAAATCTTTTTCAGGAGATGAGTTCAGTTGCCTATGGAGAGAATGCGCTAGAGCCCGTCGCCCTTTCAATGCGAGATACAAACTCCTCATACACATGCGTGTTCATTCTGGCCACAAGCCCAACAGATGTCATGTAAGAATCCGAATTACTATATTCCTAAGGCAAGTCTTTAAGTAATAAATAATAGCGGAAATTGTTGATATTAGGAAATCAGCAGGTTTCAGCCAATTGTCTTAGGATTGAATTTGTAAAATGCGCGAAATAGATGAAAACCAACTCTGTTAAGGCTGGACTGAAGGATGGCTGTTGTGCTTAAAACTTAGATTACTAGTCTAGCTAAAGATATTTGAGATTGGAATATTTTTTATCTATATCTATACTAATATTATAAACAGGAAAGATTTGTATTTTTATATTTTTGTATGCGACGAATAATGTTTATTACTAGAAAAAACTAGAGATCCTTAGAACTCCTTACTAAAACCAACCCAATGTGTAAAAAAATAGCAATACAATGCCATTCATCGCATGCGCTGCGGAAAGTATTGATTGATATTATATCAAGTTCTACAAAAATCTTCACAAGGCCATAGGTCTAACTATTGTAGTTATGTCATTATAAGTAACTACTTTTTTACATTTTAAAAGTTGATAGAAATTCCGATTAAAATCAGACCATGTTATCCATACTTTTGTATTAATTCTTATCCAAATAAATTATTTCGTATTCAAGACTGTTTCAATACCTCTTGATTATTTTTTGAATGATTGAAATCGGACATTCCATTCAAAATATACGTATAGTACGGTGATAACAACAAAGGTAGAATATTTTAACACTAAATTGAGACCCTCTTGAATTTGGAAATCCAATTCCAAATTTAAAAAGATCTGTTTCAAATGGAATAATTACCTTCCAGCATCCCGGATGTGGTAAAGCATTCTCACGTCTCGAGAACCTGAAGATCCATGTGAGATCTCACACCGGTGAGAGGCCCTACGCCTGTCCCGCTCCTCACTGTAGAAAAGCTTTCTCCAACTCCTCCGATCGAGCTAAACACCAGCGAACACATTTTAATGCGGTAAGTTCTTTATGTTTTCTGACTCTGTGGATTACTCGTATGCGTGTTGCGTTTAGCACGAGAGGTCCCGGGTTCTATTCCAGGGTAGAATTTAAAATAAAATAATATAAAAGAAAATAAAAAAGATAAAAAAGATAGGTTATCTAGGATAAGACAATTATCAATTTGTTGCCGCACATTATTTATACTAGACTAGGCTTCGCACGGGTACAATGTAGATGTACTATAAAAAGCCTAGCCTATGTTACTCGCTGATAATGTACTTTCTATTGGTGAAAGAAATTCGGTCCATTAGTTTTTGAGTTAAATCGTAACAAACAATCCTCTTTATAATATTAGTATACTAGCTTCTGCCTGCGACTTCGTCTGCGTAGAATTCGTCTCTGCTAAAATATTTTTTCTTTACCCTCCGTAATTTTTTTTTAAAGTATCCTATGTCCTTTCTAATACCTCTAAAAATATGTGTACAAAGTTTCATGATCATCGGTTGAGTAGTTTTGGCGTGAAAGCGTAACAGACCAACTTACATTCACATTTATAATATTACTAGTAGGGATTATTTATACTAGATGAAGTATACGTTTCGTGTACATATGAAATTACTTAATTTTACAGCGGCCTTATGCTTGCGGCGCAATCGGCTGTGGCAAGCGATACACTGACCCATCCTCACTTCGGAAGCACGTCAAATCGCACCCGCACATCCCAGTTCCAAGGACTTGCATTCCCCCCACAAAACCCATCAGACGGCCTGAAGAACAACTGGTCCCTAGCTCGCCGGCGAAGCTGGCAACACTACGATGTATCAGAGATAAGTTGACAGTACCCAGGTTACAGAAAATGTAATAAAATACGCTTAGCATATTGACCAGTGTGGACAGATCAATAAATATTAACACTTTCGATGCGATAAAAGTTAAAAGACCTTAAGTATTATATACTTGCAATTATTTCGGTAGCAAAATAGAGTGAAAAGTTCTCGATGAATGACAATATTGGCTTACCTATTACACACTCATGGAATCCAAGTCTTTTTGACTTAGTAACGAACTGGAAAGACCAAAATGTTTGCCGCAGCGAGGGTGTTCAACTGTAATCGACAGTTGCACGTTCGAAATTTAAAATTGATTTATTTTTTTATTGACAGAATTTAGATTCCAGATTATAGAAAATGTTAACAGACTAATAAATATTAGAGAACTCGAAATTGACAATCACGTAGTTCGAAATTTAAAATTATTTTCCTGAAAGTTTCGGATTACAAAAGCCCATTTACACGATTCTATTTTCTATATAAGAACAATAATTAAATGCAAATGACATCCAAGAATTGTAAGCAAGCTTAGACGCGGATATTTTGTGATGTTTACACCAAGAAAAGCATTGACAGATAAAACCTGTATGACAGATAAAGAATATTACGTGTTGCTTAGACCATGCAACTGATGCAAGTGCTTCAATTGAATTGTATGCAACAGACAAAAAACTTGTATCCTGTTGAATGGGATTGAATGATCGAACATATATATTTCTCTCTTATCATACTGTTTTTAATAATAAAGATTTTAGAGTTTGCATAATTCCAATAATAAATGAAATAAAAATTATAGGTTTATCGAAAATGTAAAACCTACCCAGCGCTTCCGTTATCTCGGCGGGCGCACTACCGTGCCCCCAGATCTTTTGTATTTTAAAATAAAGATTAAATCTTAAACGTTTAGATCAGAAGAACAATATATAGAATATAATCGTAAAATAGTTAAGGCCTTATTTATAAACGTATTATAAGCTTGATAATAATTTATTATTGTCTTTTATTAACGCAGTTTTATTTACGAGTATCACACATTTAAATAAAATACTGTATACCGGTGTATAACGTCGGGATAAATAATTTAAAAAATATAAATAATAAATCGCATTTTAATCCGGTATACAGTATTTTATCTAAAAACTTGATATAGTTAAAATATGTTTTGTTTCTTTCGTTCTGCAGTCTTTTTGTATTCGATAGAGCGAGACAAACACATATTTTTAACTATATCAAACTATACTACGTTTATGAATAAGGCCCTTAGTATGTATTGGTATGTACTTATTTTATAAAACATAAGGTATAATCCTTATAAATATCGAATGTAAATATCGTCTTGCTCAATTAAAAGACTGTATATAGAAAGCAATCGCTCAAATAGATAATAATTAATAAAAACTATGTTTGAAATTGTGTTAAAAACACATTTTTTAAAGAAATTTTAGGAAAATATTAAAGTGGCTAAGACTTCTAATATAAATATATTTTTTATGGATTGGTAACAAATTATTTCTAGGGACAAAAAAATGTTTATTCATAATTATGGTGGTACAGTGACTTGGTTGTGACCTGCCGGCCTAGCATGACCGCCACGAGATATGTCGCGGACGAGAGAAGACAAACTAAGATGTAAGATATATCGATATATTATATCTCGACATCGACAATTTTGATAGAAAAGATATCTCGATTGACAAATACATCTATTTTTAATATTAAAAGTCGAGTTTTAAGTGTAATTGTCATGTTAGATCCGGAAGAAATAAAGAGATAATCGATTAAAACACGAGAAAACGGTCGACAAAATTTTGTCGCGGTTGTCATGCTAGGCCGGCTGATCAATCAATAATGCGCTATCGACCTTCCTTTTCTGCTGAAGTTCTTAGAATACATATTTATATTGTAAAAATCCACTAAGGAAAGACTTTTAATAGAGGTTGGATGATTCTATGAAAGTCCGCCATTTTTGTTTAATAATTTGGTATTTGAAAAGGCGCCGATTATAAAAAAGAAAATTGATACTTCGAGAAGACGCTAGTATATTATTATGATATTTTTTATTGAATGTTGCCGCTTAGAAAAATATTGAGGTATTGTTATTATAATAACTCGCTATTGTTATGTATTCCATTTGCACCTATATTTGCTCAAATACGTTATTTTTTAAGATTGTAGATATAATATTTTTTAAAGGAAAGAGTAGTAGTAACAAATAAGATTTGTTTAAACTGCCTTTTTATGAATTGCATAAAGTAAGTAATTTTTTAGTTAGTTTATTGTGCAGAAAATTACTTTTTTGCAAACCTGTCCGATATTGGAGGATAAAAATCCTGAAAATTCAGTATTTTTTTTGAAATTGTTATACTACGATTTTTATTAATTTTACTCAAATGGAAGTAGAACTTTTTGCTTTTCGTATACAATAGCAAATTCAAGTTCAATAATTCTGCGTCATAATGTAATGCAAAACATTTTTGTAGGTTATTTTTAAGTTTATAGTTGTTAATTCGATATATTATGTAAGTGCGAATGTACAAATGATGCTTTCCAAAGAATCTCGTTTGTTAAATTGTTATAATTTAGTATTTCTTCCATTAAGATCTCCGAATTGCTCACCGAAATTTATTTTTATAAGAACTATGAAGACAGATGCTGTCTAAATATCAATGTAAATAAAATATTTTTTGTCGAAACTATGTTTTTTATTTGCCGTTTTTTAATGTTACACATTACTTAACTATAATTCAAATTCAAATCTTTTATTCATTTAGGTAACACAATGTACACTTATGAAAGTCAATAAAAATAGAAAATCTTCTAATTTTACATTCACAAAAAACTCTTCGCCACTCTTTTTAATCGCCAAGTTTTTGTTTTACAAAATGTTTGTAAGGAGCTGCAACCATTACCTTGTTCCATATCTTGTAGTAATTAGCTATAGTGATAAAAAATAAACGAAAAAAATAAAAAACAAAGATTTGTCTTCTATAGGTACCTACTCATATACTCTTCACGTTTTTGTTAATTATTTTCTAATATCAGAAATCGATATATATTATGATGAAGAAAATACTTTATTCAAGCTCCACACCACATAATACAAATTAACTCATACATTTTTAGTTACTTATTGACTTTTAGAATTAAAGTGACTTAATTCAAAATATGTCAAAAGTGTTTTAGGCCATTCTATGACTTACCTTCATAGAACGTCCTAAAACACTTTCTAATCATGATACTTGTACAATATCTACCTCACATTAAATCACGAACTTTGTGTCATCAAGTACTTAGTTTAAAATTATATAAAAGAAATAGGTACTTACATTTGACAAAATAGAGTCAAATAAAGTAATTAAAATGATGCCCCGAGGAACAAAATCGTAAAGTACTATTACCATAGTTTTAATGTTTTTGCATTTTCGGCATCTAGAAGTCAATATACACCTCGTCATTTTTTACAATTATTTATAAAACTATAACAATTTTTATTTTTATTTACCGGAAAAAATGTAAGAAATTTAACCCATAACACATAATAGTTTTTTGCCCGTACTGTAAAATTTCCTATTATAATTTTATTCCTCGGATGCGTCAAAATCGGATTTTAAACTTTAATTTTTTTTTATTGTTGGCATAATTAAAAAAAAATCAATTTTTATTTTTAAATATTTCTTTCTTCTTAGCATCTTTCAGCAACAAATTAGCAACAAATTGACCCCTATTCGCTTGATCGATCAGTCCACATCCAGTGATTTCCACGCTATCTTAATGAAAAGTTAGCGCTATTGCCGATTTTTTGCGATCGGTTAGAGCAAAAAAAATAATTTTTTAGCAACTAATTAGCAACAAAAAAGCAACAAATTTCTGTATTATTTTTTTCAATTCCGCTGATTTTACATGGCCATTTTTTTAGACCTTCCTAACGCAGACGTTTCGAATGGTCGCGGGCAGTCTGATAGTTTTTTTATTTAAATATATGATACTCGCGTTAATAAGGGCGAGTTTTAGGGCATATTTTAAGCGTTTATCAAGTCTCAAGAATTTATGATGCTCAGACATAGTATTTGTCACTGCTACTGACACTGGGAGCAAACATTTCTATATAAGTAATTACCGTAACCCAATAAGGAATTACCTTTAGTGTAATCCTACGAACTGGGTTAAAATGGTCGAATTCCAGAAATAAACGGTCAGTTTTATTGAAAACAGAATGAATCATCCAATTCAATATGGAGTTATCCTGTGTTGTATTATACCTACATTTATTTATTACAGGAATAAAATCAAATCTTCTGAGATATAAAAAATAGGTACCTAAATTCTAAAAAAAAAACACGATTTTTTCCGTTTTTATTATGTCCCTCTTTTGACGATAAAATCCCTTTTTTTATCGCCAAAGAGTTAAAATCCCGATTTACCCGAAAAAGTCTGGCAACTATGATCTAAGAAATCGTCCATGATTCACGTGATGTTTTTGAAGACTTTTGAACCTAGTCAAAATCACGTGTATTTTATAAAAATAAAATATTATATTTTCAAATACAGGTATAACGAAAAAATAATTACACGTGATATCTCCCTACCTCCTTGCCATATTTAATTTTTTTACAAATCTCCCAAACAATGTGTTGACCAAACTTTCCATGTTTTATCACGAGTAGATAGGTACATTGAAATCGCAGAGTTTTCAATAAACTTGTCATTAGAACCATGACACGAAATATACAATGTTGTTATCAAAGCTAGACCTAATCTAGGGTCAGAAATACACGTGTTACTAAATAGTATATAAGACCTGGATACTGTGCTGTCTGGGAAGTGCACATCCAATCACTCCAAGTAACATCTAGGTCTCAGTAGACTTGTTAACCATGAAGCTTGTGGTCCTTGCGGCCATCATTGGTGAGTTTTATCTTCTAATATATAAAATTTCCATGTCACAATGTTAGTTACCGTACTCCTCCGAAACGGCTTTACCGATTTTTACCAAATTTTATATGCGTATTCAGTAGGTCTGAGAATCGGCTACTATCTATTTTTCATACCCCTAAGTGATAAGGGTTGTTCACGCTTAAATTCTTTTTTTTAATTTTTGGACGAAATTTTTTGCTATAATTTTTTTATAATGTGGTATTAAAAATACATAATATAACCCTAAATTTTTACCTTCTTATCACCAACCCCTGCTTTTTAGAAATTATTTACATGGCAAATCAACGTTTGCCGGGTCAGCTAGTTATTTTATATACTAGGTTTTATAGTATTGTGTTTTTTCGCAACATTTCGCTGTATAAGATGACTATGAATTATATTATAATAAATATGATTGTCGAACTTTTTTTTATAATTTAAAGGTCGAATCTCACTAATCCGGTGCTATTAAAAATAGAGGGTGCCGGATTATTGGAATGTTCGGATTACTGGATTGTATAGAAAACTTCATAATTAATAAAATAAAGCATTTCAATAAGGAAATAAATACAATGTATTTGTGCTCTTTTTAATATTGTATAACATTGTTTTGTGTTAATTTGTTGAAATATGACGATAATTGTTCAAGTTGTCAAAAGAAATCAAGCCGACTGAGAGCTTTTATCGTAAATGCTTTTTCTCTTTGTCTTTTTGTGTGAAGGTTGCTAGATATTATTATAAAATCATATTTTCAACTTCTTCACTTTGTAAATAATTATATTGATTATCTATATCTATTCTATACTAATCTATACTTAATATTATAAAGAGGAAAGATTTGTATTTTTGAATTTCTGTATGTTATGAACAAACTCAAAAACTACTGGACCGATTTTGAAAATTCTTTCACCAATAGAAAGCTACATTATCAGCGAGTAACATAGGCTATGTTTTGTGTATTGTACATCTACATTGCACCCGTGTGAAGCCGAGGCGCGTTGCTAGTAGAATATATGCCGGCTTAATGAGTAGTGGGTTCGTTCTTCACCCGATCTGATATCTTACCATATTACCTAGCTTACAATTGAAGCCTCGACTTCAATCTTTTGATTTCTGAATATTCGAAGTATTTATGATTAAATAAGGTCGCCAGAGCATCATTGATTATTTCCTATGGCTGATGTACCTATATAAAAAATATATATTCATAGATGGAAAAACCGTGAAGTGCACATTGCGCGTTTCGGTTGCAGTCTATGGATTTCCGAATGCTCGAAGTGGGTCGATAGTGCATCATTGACTGATATTCTGTGTCAGGGGTATCACCTACCATCAAGTGAATCGACAGACGAGCATGAGCTCTTCTGTCGATATCAAACATAAAAAAAAAATGAATGAATAGCTGTTCTCCTGAATACATTTATTTCAATTTTTTATCTGAATTGCTTTATAATTTGCATTAACTTACTTAATAATTATCTTTTGTAAAAATTCTACCATTTTAAATGAGACGGTACGATATATGCCTATCTGATTTTTTTAAATAATTAATCAGACAGATTTTAAATCAGTGTGTTTGATACCATGCTATGGGGCGAGTAGAGCAGCTTAGGGAATTTTCTATATTTAATCAATTCTATTTTTAATTTTAACGATTTATATCTTATAAGTTAATTTACATTGAATAAATGTAACTGCGGTGTCACGCACGTCATGTTCGCCTAAGAAGCCTATAATAATGTAAGAAGCCTATGTAAATTAACTTTCCAATAATTTATTTATGTTTTTGTAGCGGCCGTGTCATCGGGCCGCCTAGTGAGTGAAACAAACACAGACCAACCTCAATGGCCCTGGCAAGTCGGTAAATTATACAAGTATGATGTGGAGTCCCACACTCTGGCTTACCTTCGCGACAGCGCAAGCACCGGAAGCTCTTACAAGGCACGCTTCGTAATACGCGCTAGAGCATCTGGCAAACTCGAAGCTCGGCTTGAGAATCCGGTTCATGCTTTAGTGCATCAAGAACTGAAGCAGCATGAGCCGATGCCTGAGGGACTCAACTTCCAACCGGTCCCAAACCTGGATAAGCCTTTCGAAATCAACGTAGACGGCGGACGAATTGTCTCCCTCAATCTACCTCTAGGTTTATCCCTAGCTTATGAAAACTTACTGAAAGGTCTCATTGGATCCCTTCAAATCGATTTATCTACATACCGGAACATTCATACAGCTCACGACACCTACGACGATGATATCAAACAAGGCTTGTTCAGAAAAATGGAAACTGACGTCACGGGTGATTGCGAAACTTTGTACTCAGTGTCCCCTGTAGCATCTGAATGGAGACGAGAACTTCCTACGTTTGCAAATGGTGAAGATCCTATTGAAGTGACTAAAAGTAAAAGCTATGGTCACTGCCATCACAGAATTGACTACCACTTTGGAGTTCCTGAAGGAGCTGAATGGACCGGTACTGCTCATTCAACAAAAGAAGATCAACTTATCAAGAGATCAATGGTTTCTCGTTTTCTTGTAGGGAAAAACGGTCCTATTTATAAAGCAGAAACAACAAGTACCGTTAAAGTTAACCCACTGATGTATGGAAAAGAACAAGCTGAAGTACACAGCAAGATTACCTTACAATTAGTAGGTTTTGAAGATGACAATCAACCTGAATGGGAAAAGCCTGAAGGTGGTCGTGAGATACAAAATCTTTTATACTCCTTAACTTCAAAACAAGTTTCCATTGATGACTCATCATCTTCATCTGAATCGCGCGAGAGTGGAGAGTCACGTGTTGAACAGACATCGCGGGTACGACGTTCTTCAAAACCAAAATCTATAGTCGCCATTAACAAAATTATTATTAAGAAACGCAGTGAAGAAAGCATTGACTCTAAGAGTTCATCCAGCTCCAGTGATTCGCGATCTGCTTTTGTAAATGATGATGTACCAAAACCTAATGAACCTGCATATGCTGCACTCTACATGAATCCTCAACCACGTGGTGATAAGAAACAAAATCCCACGAATGCCCAAAAACTTGTTCAAGAAATGGCACAACAATTACAAAATCCAAACAACATGCCTAAAACTGACTTTTTGTCTAAATTTAATATTCTTGTCCGTATCGTTGCTTCCATGAGTTACGGTCAGCTCACTCAAACGAGTCGTAGTATTGAAATCGGAAAAGACCACGCAGATGTAATGAAAGCAGATATGTGGAGAATTTACCGTGATGCAGTTACTCAAGCCGGTACCCTGCCCAGCTTCCAGCTAATCAGATCTTGGATTCAAGAGAAGAAAATAAGAGGAGAAGAGGCCGCTGAAGTTGTTGCAGTATTGCCAAGGTCACTTCGTTATCCTACTAAAGAAGCAATGACCCAATTTTTCGATTTAGCTATGAGCCCAGAAGTAAGGGAAGAACAGAATCTAAATACATCAGCATTAATCGCTGCGTGTAAATTTATTCAGATGGGACAGGTAAATAACAGAACTGTGCATCGTTACTACCCAACTCATATGTACGGACGTCTTTCTGATCGTAACGACCGCTTTGTCTTAGACACTATTCTACCACGTCTTCAAGCAGAACTTAAATTGGCTATTGACCAAGAAGATAGTCACAAGGCACAAGTTTATATAAAGGCTATAGGAACTTTGGGACACCGTGAAATTCTAACTGTATTTGCACCATATCTGGAAGGTAAAGTACCAGTATCAACGTACCTGAGAACTCAAATGATTGACTCGTTAAGAACACTAGCTAGGGAAAAGGACAGATATGTTCGGTCCGTTTTATACAGCATTCTCAGGAATACAGCTGAACCTTACGAAGTCAGAGTAGCTGCTATTTTGAACATCTTCATGGCTCACCCTACTGGAACTATGTGGCAATCTATGGCTGAAATGACAAAAACTGATCCGAGCATAGAAGTAAGAGCTGCGATTAAATCTGGAATAGAATATGCGGCTGAACTCAATCATCCTCGTTACTTTGAACTGTAAGTACTTACAGTCTATTCTTATTTTAAACTAAATAATTAATACGTATTAACTCATTAAGGTTCCTTCTCACAAAATCATGGGGCACACCGAACATCAGCGCTGAGTCCATCATGGCTACAGCTTATAATGTGATTTGACATCACACTGAAATGTTTTAGAAAACTTATTTATTTAACTCTTATTTCATCTTAACATTAACTTATTTTATTTTAAAATATAGTAATAGTACAATACTATTTTTTTAAAAATGGTAATAGCATTAATTCTTTAACCCTTTTTTTAATTGAGCGTGTTTGTGAAAATAATATTTATTATTATTATTCTTATGAATTTTTAAATTTTGACGTAGCTTACATTTTTCTTCAATATTTCCAGAGCAAGATCTGCCCAGGCTGTGCGTGGAATGCTAACAGAGGAGAATTTCGGCAAGCAATATTCTATCAAGGCTATGAGATCTTACGATAGGGAAGATGATGTCGGTGTTTTGGGTGTCTGGTCAAACATTGGTGCTGAAGACAGTTTAATTCCAAAATTATTAAGATATTCAATACAAAGCAGACTAGGTGGATGGGAAGAAGAGACCACTGTAAGTATAGTTCGTAAAATATTACATAACTCACCTGTTAATGGCTATATTATATGTATGTAATTATGATATTTATAGGCCTCCTTCGCAATTTCCAACTGGCAACGCTTGATGAATTACTTTGGAGAATTTATGTACAAGAACTCCCCGCAGTCGAAGTCGAAGACCGAACATAAATATTCTGCTGAAAAAATTTATGACATGTTTAATTCTAAATTTGAAAGGCGTGAACCTGCAGAAAGTTCTTTGTTTGTTGACTTCATGAATCAACAGAGATTCTTTGCACTTGGTGAAGAGGACTTGAAACAACTCCCACAACAATTGACGGACTGGCTTTTGAATCTTAACGACGGTGTGGAGAAACATTATACTAAAGTTGTTAACAAAAAACAATTAGCAATCATGTTCCCAGTAGCTTCGGGTATGCCATTTGTGTACAAATACAAAGAACCCACTGTTCTCCATACTGAGACGAAGAAGAACGGACTAGTAAATTTCTCAAACAACGGTGGTTATAACACAAATATGAATGCAGAAGTTATTTTCACATACGCAGAAAACCAGGATGGAAGCGTAGGTTTCTTGGACACAATCGCAAACCAATACGCTAGTGTAGGTGTGGTTGGAAAAGTCCAGCTATATGCACCCTTCAAAGTACAAGTTGAAATGAAAGCGGGTGAACTCAAAATGATGCTTGCACCTATTCAACCTGAACAGGACAGCAACATCATCCACTACAGTGTTTGGCCATACAGTGCGAATCAAAAGAAGGATACCATCGTCACTATTTCTCAGGATCCATCAACGAAATTAATCAACCGTGATACTAAAACTATTGCGGTGGATTATAAATTCGGTCAAATGTTTGGAGTCCAATTCCAACTTAACGGTTATTCGTATTCAGATGATTACAAAAACGTCGTAAACATATTCTTATCACGCGATCCACTATCGCATATTATTGCACCATTTAACCAAAAAGATATTGGACAGACTCACTTCAACCTCAGGTATCTAGGAAAACAGTCAAAAGCTAAGGGAATGACGATCAAAGCCAACTATGGTGAGTTACGATTAACATTTACGTATACTGAAAGACGTTGAGAATATCTTTATTTATTTATTTCCTTTTTCAGATACTCTTTACAATCAAAAACAAGAGGGTCAAATGTCGGTTGAAGCCGTGGACGTAACTGACGTTTCACCAAACAGTGAGCCACGATGGCAAGCACTTGTCAAGCGAGTCGTTTCCGGAATCAACACAGCTCGTGCTCAAGTTCTTGACTTCAGTGCAAGCTTTGATACACCACAAAAATTGGAATACGTTTTCACTTCCGTCATCGGTAGCAGCGACATTGATTCAAAGATACAATTTGCCTTCTTCGGTGGCCGAAACTCTGAACAATACGGTAACGCACAAATAAATGCCGTTGGGAGACTGATAAAACCAAAATCTGTTTCAACCTTAAACTACGCTGAAGCACTGAAGAACGAATTGAAGATGCCGTTTGAAGCCGACATTCGTTACGGCCAAAAAGAAAACATTCACATCCAAGGCTCGGCTGAACGATCACCGAAGTATGTCCAAGACCTCCAAAGACATCCTCTGTCTCAACAGTGTCTCGAAGAAATGGCGGCCGACAACTTCTACCAACTTGCCTGTCATAAAATGCTTGTATTGGCACATACTGCCGATTCATTCAAATTCTCAGTCACCTATAACGTTAATAATGTTATAAGGAATGCCGCCTACCAAGTTTACAGAATTGTTAAAGGATTAGCACTGTGGCAAACTGAAGACAATCCACTTAAGGTCTTACCTGATGGAAAGCTTGACTGGATGGTTGATATGTCTTATTTGACACAGACAATGAACATGGGTTTGAACTCCCGATACGGAGAGTTGCGTATTAAAAATATCCAAGTTCCTCTTGCAACCCCTGGAGTGTTATCCTCATACTGGCCAATCGCTCCTCATGAAAGAGTTCTGAATCAGTACACAAAGCATCAATACCAACGTAAGTATATCTATACTCTATACTAATACTAATTACTAATAATATTATAAAGAGGAAGGATTTGTATTTTTGTATATTATTATGAATAAACTCAAAAACTACTGGACCGATTTTAAAAATTCTTTCACCAATAGAAAGCTACTTTATCAGCGAGTACGCTTTTTTTTGTGTATAGTACATCTACATTGCATCCGTGTGAAGCCAGGGCGCGTTGCAAGTGTTTTATAATTTACGAGTATGTTTAAAGAAATAAAACTGTGGATATTCTTCATCAAATAACAACAAAATCTCAAACACTACAACAATGTTCCACTTGAACGCAATTTTTAAAATGAATAAATAAACCCGAAAACTGAACTGAAGTCGATATTTCATTACTGTATTCTATTCATTGATGAAATTAACCTTTTTCTTTCATGTTCTCCAGCTTTCTGTGCTGTCGACGGAACAAGAGTGAGAACCTTCAGTGACCGTAGATACGACTACACCCTCTCTCGTAACTGGCATGTAGTAATGGCGAACAAAGCTGACTTCAACGACGACTACGTTGTTCTTGCAAGAAGGCCCAGCGAGAAGACACAAGAAGTCTACATTTCCTACAGGTACTTTTCAATTCCATTTCTACTAATTTTCAAAATTCAACTTGTTTATGTTCTTATTTTCTATTTATTCAATAAATATAACCCAAATATGCTCGTCATTGTTGTAACACAAATAAGTAAATGAATAAACTGAATGTAGTTTTTATAATCGTTTCAGATCACAGAATGGCAAACACCTTGAAATCGAAGTAGGACCAGGCGCTGACAAGTCAAAGAATTATAACGTGAAAGTCTTCACAAACAGCAAGAAAATCTCCGAAGGTGAGCTGACGACTTACTGGGATGATACTCAAGAATCACCAATCCTCGAATATTACGTTCAACCTGACAATGTCCTCACACTGAAGATAAAGGAGAACCAGCTCAGGATTATGTATGATGGACAAAGGCTTGTAGTGCTTTCTAAACAAGGGCGTGGCAACAACAGAGGCATCTGTGGTTACATGAGCGGTGAGCGTCGTGATGACTATCTCACTCCGTACGGTATTGTTGATAAACCAGAGCAATATGCAGCAGCCTTCGCTCTGAATGACGAAAATGGTGAGCCTAAGACTCAAGAGCTGCAGACCCAAGCAAAACAAATGGCCTACCAACCCCAAAACAAGAACACCGCTATCCTGCGCTCAGACCAAAACTGGCAGAATTCCATGCAGTCAAATGACGGTAAATGGGACGACAATGGCGTATACTTCTCGAGGAGCTACTCGAAGAAGAATGATCCCTGTAAAATGCAAAAACAAGTCCAGTACTATGAAAATTATGAAGAGATTTGTATCACCACGAAACCTCTGCCAGTGTGCCAGTCATACTGCAACGTTGAAGAATACAAAATTCAAGCGGCTCAAGTAGTATGTCGTCCCAAGTTGGACCAACAGTTCATCACGTATAGGAACCAAATACGGCAAGGACTTAATCCCAAAGTTTCAGGCGCACCTGAGTCCAGACAATACAGAGTACCCACGACTTGCAAAGCTTGATAACGTGATATAACCCTACAACAAAATATGGCAAACTATAAAAGAACTGGCTCGAAATGGACTATGATTAATTTTCTACTATAGATTAGTAATTTATATAGTATAAATATTTATTGTATATTTTGGACATATCTTTTATATTTATTGAACATTTTATAACGTTTATGTAAATATGTATTGTTTATGTATTTATCTATTTTTTGTATCATTATAGTATTATTATAAATATAGAGTAGCAATAAGAAGCAATACAGAGAAAAATGACAAAAAAAAGTTTAGATGAACATGTATCACTATATTATCACTGTAAAAAAATACTTATTTATGCATCTGAAAAAAGCATATTAAAGCAAATGACAATGAAAAATAATTCTTTTTATTCTTAATATAGCAAGTAAACCTATTCTTATATATAGTTACATATTCTATTAAATAAATGCCCATCCCTGATTCTCTCTATTGGAATTTATTTGGTGATTATTGATTAATTATGTTGATAATTATACATATTTGGGCCAAAACATTTAAAACTGGGCACTAAAGCATATTTTCAAATCCAAATTACACATATCTTTGAAGAAAAAAGCAATGGATTCTACTGTGACCCCTACCCTGCTCTGTGGATGCCAATCGTGGCCCATTACGTATGAAATTATAACAAAAATAAAGGTATGTATTCCAAAGATCGGCTGAGAGAAGTATGCTTGGCATAAAGCTAAAAGACAGGATAAGTTGCAAGGAAATTAGGAAACAAACGAAACTAATAGACGCAGCAAAAATGGCATGTCGCTTGAAATTTTATTGATTATTATTGATTTTGTTTTATTTTTTTCTTATTGTTTGTTTGTTTTGTACCTAATAAATTTATTCTTATTCTTAAAAATGGCGTTGGGCTGGACATACTGCAAGAATAAGAGACAACAGGTGGAGTGAAAGGGTGCTACACTGGTACCCTCGCGAAGAGCGCCGCCCGCCTGGACGCCCTCGCCGTCGATGGGCGGATGACATTGTTGCTGTCGCTGGTTCCCTTTGGACAAGACTTGCACAGGATAGGGACGAGTGGAACAGAATGGAGGAGGCCTACGTTCAAAAATGGACGACCCAACAAAACAGACAATAAATAAAGTAAAATATAGATAGATAAATAATAAGATAGTACCTGGATGACCGAGCTTTGCTCGGTATTTTTTTTTTATAAATTTTGTTTTTTGAAAATTATATTTAAGTACGAATTACATACTAATAAAATCAAGTCTAACCTCAAAGCAAACATTGACTTCGTGTTACTTAACAACGCCATCTGCTGGAATAGCTTTAGTGTTGTTGTGTCGTTAAAGCAATTTAAAAAAATAGTATTATTATTCGCCAATAGTCATTTTTCAGTTTAAATTGGGACTACTCAAACGCCACCTTTTTGTTATTTTTCTTCCAATAACAAAAAAGTAATTTATGTTTAAGTTGATAAAACACGAATAAAATGACATTTTCTAGAAATGATTCCTAGTTTAAAAAAAGTAGTATTATTATTTGCCGATAGATGTCAGGATGACATTTTCTACATATGATTCCTAGTTTTAAAAAATTAGTATTATTATTCGCCGATAGATGTCAGGAAGAGTCATTTTTCGTTTAAGTTAATAAAACACGAATAAAATGACATTTTCTAGAAATGATTCCTAGCTAGATCGATTTATCGCCCCCGAAACCCCCCGTATATTAAATTTCATGAAAATCATTGGAGCCGTGCATTAAGAAGACACAAATAATATAAATAATCAATTGATTTTCTTAGTCTAACCTCAAAGCAAACACTCATTGACTTCGTGTTACTTAACAACGCCATCTGCTGGAATAGCTTTAGTGTTGTTGTGTCGTTAAAGCAATTAAAAAAAAATAGCATTATTATTCACCGATAGATGTCAGGAAGAGTCATAATAGTATTATTATTCGCCGATAGATGTCAGGAAGAGTCATAATAGTATTAGTAAGTTGATAAAACACGAATAAAATGACATTTTCTAGAAATGATTCCTAGCTAGATCGATTTATCGCCCCCGAAATCCCCCGTATATTAAATTTCATGAAAATCGTTGGAGCCGTGCATTAAGAAGACACAAATAATATAAATAATCAATTGATTTTCTTAGTCTTACTTCAAAGCAAACACTCATTGACTTCATGAACATAAGAAACTTAATTCTAATTGTATGTATGTATGTTTGGGAAATAAATGGCTTTATTATTATTATTTTTTTTTAAGTTTATTTCCTAAGGTAAGTGTAAATAATTCTGTATCATAAGTTTCTTTTTGTACTTGTTTAATATATATAAATGCCTTATTAAGCTCATCAACTTGCAAAGAGATTTTTACAATTATAAATGAAGCGAAAAATATATGCAACAGTTTTTTTGAAAAGTTCTTGAGATTAATAAGAGATAAATCATTATTATCAGTAGATATAAAAACTAATGTGTTCTTATATTGTGTCTTTAATTCAGGTAAGTTCACATTGCTTTGAATATTTTTAGGCCAATAATTTTTATCTTCTAAAAGAAAAGATGGTCCGTTCCACCACAAACTTAATTCTTGAAGTTGACTTGATTCAACTCCCCGGGAAGCTATGTCCGCAGGGTCCAAAGAGGTAGGAACATGACGCCAAGAATGTTTGTCTGTTAATTCTTGTATCTCATTTATTCGATTGCAAACGAATGCTGGTTGTAAAGCCTTACTTATTTTAGTCGCTAAACGAGCACCTAGTAATGCTCCGCATAATTCCATACGTGGAATAGTCATTGGTTTTAGTGGTGCAACTCGAGTTTAGCACATAAGAGGCTAACCATAATTTTTCCTCTATAATTAAATACATGCACCATATGCTTGCTGAGACGCGTCCACAAAACAAAGTCCATAAAAACTGAATTCGAACACAAAACGCAACGTTCACATTTTATATCGGCTAATGCTTATGCACACGAAACAATTTTTTTCCAAATTACCTTAATGTCACTTGGAACTGAATCATCCCAGCCTATCTTTAAAACCTATGCCTTTGTAACAGTATTTTTAATTTAATTGTACATGCACTTAATATACCAAGAGTATCAAAGATTTTACGATTTTTGATTTTTATTTCATTTTGTAATCACACTAAAAGATTTATTAACAGAAAATTGCAATTTATCATAATCAGGAAACCACAGTAGCCCTAAAACACTCGATTGTTTATTTAAGTCTAATGATTGAGATAAAGTTTTGTTATCATTAAAAATCATTAAAACTATCTTCTAATCTAATATATAAAATTCTCGTGTCACAGTTTTCGTTGCCATACTCCTCCAAAACGGCTCGACCGATTCTCATGAAATTTTGTGTGCATATTGGGTAGGTATGAGAATCGGACAACATCTATTTTTCATCCCCCTAAATGTTAAGGGTAATCCACCCCTAAATTTTTTTTTTATTTTTTAGACAAAATTTTTTGTTTTTATTTTTTTATAATGTGGCATTAAAAAATACATACAACCCCTGCTTTTTTTGTCAAAAAATCTTGACCCGTGTGAAGCCGGGGCGGGTCGCTAGTTTTTATATAAATGAACGCCTGACAAAACTTAAGAGGCAATTATTTCATAGAGCGCGAGAAGCTTGTAAAAGGGCAGGCTGGAAACATCCATGGTCTAAAGGGGGTAAAATCTATATTCGACAGGATAATAAGAAATCAGCGATACCCATTCGGCATTCGCTGCGACAATGATCTAAGTCGTGTTTTTGAGAATGTTCAAGCGTCTGGCGATGGAGCATTGTAACAGTGTTGATGTAACACTTAATAGCTTTTTACTTTATAACAATGTTACTTATAAGTTATTTAAACCTTTATTTTGCAATGTAGATGTACTATACATAAAACATGGCCTATGTTACTCGCTGATAATGTAGCTTTCTATTGGTGAAAGAATTTTTAAAATCGCTCTAGTAGTTTTTGAGTTTATTCATAACATACAAAAATACAAAAATTCAAAAATACAAATCTTTCCTCTTTATTATATTAGTATAGATATAGATAATATGTTTTATTCTTTTGTATTTTTATAATAAATCGTAACGTCACGATGCTAAAATAAAAAGCTTATTGAAAATTACGCCTAATAATTATTGGTATATAATTTTGGAATAACCCTATACCTCAATAAAAATTATTATGATTTCATATTAAATTATTTTTTTGATTTACTAATATTAATCAATTACAAGACCACAGCAACTAAACATCCATTTATCGAGCACCAATGAAGTAGCTGGCAACACAATTATCGACGCACACTACAATCTTTGCGCATTGTTTTACAAACACTACAATATTGAGTTACCGCACGCGGGAACCTGTTTTTTCTTTATAGTGCGGTATCTAGTCGTAGCGCGCGGATACCAATTATTAATCTATGCAAAACAATATTAGACCAGGGTCGATAATTTTTGAAACCAAAAAAAATTATAGTAACATGAAACCCATTAGAAAAGGAGGGGAATATGATCAAAATGAAAGGAAAAATAAATTACGGTCGATCAGAGTTCGGGAAGTGGAAGTGGGGGGGGGGGGGGGGGGTTAAGGGTAAAAAACGGTTTATCTCGTTTTCCGGCAAAACTACAAGTCCTATGGAAAAAAGTCAAATGGCAAAGTTGTAGATAATAAAAAGATCTACAACTTTTGTATTTACACTTTTTTCACATAACCTCAAAATTTAGGTGAACAATTCAAAAAACCAAGTTTTTGGTTTTTTATTTATATCTTTTTCAAAAATTATTTTTTTTCTACGAAATTTGGTGAAAACTTACCTTATTATGTCCCAAATACACTGTAATTTATTTGATTTAAAATATTTATTTTTTCGCCTTATTTTGAATTAATATCGAAAAAACACCCTAATTTTCAATCGAAAATTCACCCGTCAAAATATCAGCTTTTTTCAAAAAGTTGGTGTGGTTTCTGTTCGTTGAAATTTCTACTTTCTGATGGTGTAAAAAAATATATACATTACTATGGTAAATGTTCTCAGAAAATGCAAAAACCAAAAACCAAATAAGTTAATATTTAATAAGACATCTACAATATTTTGAGAAAGTTGCAAAATCTTCTTTCAATTATAAGCATAGATGTCTATTTATTGCTTTTTTAAGATAACTTGTATACCTGAGTGACCTATGGAAAATTTTAGCCCATAAAAATGTATTTCATAGAGAAGTGGGGAAGGTTCTAGTAGGGTCTGGGCCTTACTACATACCTGTTATTTCGTAGCAGCTGTTAAAAAAGTATATATTTTTTTATACCATCAGAAAGTAGAGATTTCAAGGAACAAAAAGCGCACCGACTTTTTGAAAAAAGCTGATATTTTGACGGCAGAATTTTCGATTGAAAATTAGGGTGCTTTTTTGATATTAAGTTAAAATAAGGCGAAAAAATAAATATTTTAAATCAAATAAATTACAGTGTATTTGGGACATAATAAGGTAAGTTTTCACCAAATTTCGTAGAAAAAAAATAATTTTTGAAAAAGATATAAATAAAAAACCAAAAACTTGGTTTTTTGAATTTTTCACCTAAATTTTGAGGTTATGTGAAAAAAGTGTAAATACAAAAGTTGTAGATCTTTTTATTATCTACAACTTTGCGATTTGACTTTTTTCCATAGGACTTGTAGTTTTGCCGGAAAACGAGATAAACCGTTTTTTACCCTTAAACCCCCCCCCACTTCCACTTCCCGAACTCGGATCGACCGTAATTTATTTTTCCTTTCATTTTGATCATATTCCCCTCCTTTTCTAATGGGTTTCATCCTACTGTAATTTTTTTTCACTTTTTACCATTTTTAAAGGCTTCGGCACTGGTCTATATCTATAGGTATATTATATAAAAGAAAGTTGTGTTAGTTACACTATGTATAACTCAAGAACGACTGCACCGATTTTAACTATAGCTTATTTGTTGGATTCCTCTGTCCCGAATAACAGAATAGCTATTAAAATATCGAAAAAATCAAGAATAGAATATATTCAAAAATAAATTTTAAAATAAATTAGGTTCGGAACTCCGCCATCTTGACAGCTCACGTAATGCATGCTTAGCTTTTTTGGAATAACAGATGTCCACTGCAAATCAGTGATATATTAGACATTATATAAAAAGTGGGCAAATGGGCATATCGTTGTTGCGCCTGCCAAATTCCATATGTGCATTTTTTTTATTTTTGGTTTTTGCACAAAAAATAATCTTCGTTTTATTCTCTATGTGTTAATAAAATCCTCTTTGTGATATTCGAACTGGAAAGGAGTTTACCTAATTCCATATGTGTTTTGACCGTTAAGAAAAACTCCCTATGTGAGTCAATAATACGTTTTTCGTTGTTTCCCAAAACTATACAAAAATGCACATATGGAATTTGGCAGGCGCAACGACGATATTCAAATCTAAGAATAATTGTATAATTTCGAAGCCAACATTATGGCAGAACAATGTCTACCGGGTCCACTAGTTAATAATAAATTAAAAACCCGGCAGCGTTGCTATCCATAGTAACCGGGCGACCAACGCTTAAGGAGCGGTGTGCGGCAATTTTTTTTTTTTTTTTTTTTTTTTTTTTTTTTTTTTTTAATATATTAGAGGAGGCAAACGGGCAGGCGGCTCACCTGATGGTAAGTGACTACCGACGCCCATGGACATCCACAACACCAGGGGTCTTGAGGATGCGTTGCCGGCCTTTGAGATGAATATATGCTCGTTTCTTGAAGGTTACGTTAAGGTTAAGTCGTATCGGTTCGGAAAAACCGCCGGCGAGAGCTGGTTCCACAAAGTGGTAGTGCGTGGCAAAAAGTGCCTAAGGAAACGCGCAGTTGTGGATCGCCAGACATCGAGGTGGTGAGGATGGAATTTCGTGTTTTGTCGCGATGTCCGATGTTGAAATTCAGCAGCCGGGATTAATCCAAACAATTCCTCGGAACACTCCCCATGATATATGCGATAGAAGATGCAGAGTGATCCAACATCTCTACGCAGCGCCAAAGGATCAAGCCGTTCGGATAGAGTCTCATCGTCGACGATTCGAGCCGCTCTACGTTGAATGCGGTCAAATGGAAGGAGCTGGTACTGGGGAGCCCCCGCCCAAAGGTGAGAACAATACTCCATGTGAGGCCGAATTTGCGCCTTATAAAGTTGTAGGCGATGGGCCGGCATGAAGTATTGTTTCGCCTTATTGAGCACACCAAGCTTTTTGAGGCTAATTTAGCCTTCCCTTCCAGATGACCACGAAACTGAACGACGCTCGATATTTCAACGCCGAGTATCCCGATACTGGCTGCGGCCGATAGTGAAGTGTTCTCAAAACGAGGAGATACGACAAATGGTGATTTCTTAGCAGTAAACGCGCAAACTTGTGTCTTCTGGGGGTTGAATTGGACTAGGTTTAGTCGGCCCCATTCCGAGACTTTAGATAGTAAAGACTCGACTTCAGACACTAGTTTGTTCCGGCTTTCATTGACGTGTTCCCGAGAAATATTGGCGCGGCCGGTGTATACGGCATCTCCTGTGCTGTCATCGGCATAGCAATGAATACTACTGATATGCAGCATGTCATTGATATGAAGAAGAAACAGGGTTGGAGATAGCACGCAGCCTTGTGGAACACCAGCATTGACAGATTTGAGATCCGAGCATGCACCGTCGACAACCGTCGGCAATCTTGAAATGAACGATTAGTAAGCATTGACATTGAGTCAAAGAACATTTTTACTGCATTGATTATCGTATATTACTATTACGTAATCGATCACTAGTAGACATGGGTAACTCAGCGAAATTCCCCGCGCCAACTCAGCAACTCAGGCCCAGTGTAGTGTGTCGGCTCCTTGAGTCAACACAAAATTGCGCCGCGACGCAACAAAATGGGACGCGCAAAGCGAGCAGTGAAACCTCCGAACAGTGGCGGCGTAAGGCGTGGGCGACGTGGGCCACCGCCTATGGCCTCGCGACCCAGGGTGCCTCGCGCTTCGAAAACTTATGAATTACTTAAAAGCCGCGAACGTGCCAAAAAAAATCTCCAAAAATAAACCATCTTTTGCGCTGACAGAGGGCCCCGCAAAATGAATCTTGCCCACATAAAATTTAGGTCTTACGTCGCCACTGCCTCCGAAACGCACGCAACACCACGCTCATAGTTCACTCAGTGACTGAGGTACTGCGCCGTGCGCCAACACATTATGATTGTGTGAGCTGACTCACCCTGCGCAGTGAAGCGTGCCAGCGCAATTGCGCGGCGCAGCGCAGTGTTACACATGTCTAATCACTAGACTACGTAAGTAGGTAGGTACTTAATCTGAGGTAGGTACTGTGGTCTGTGACACAATTGTCAAATGAAAATTCAGCTTTCAAAAGTTCAACGTCAAAAGTTTAGAACCTTCAAAAGATTTAAGAACTAAGTTTGACTTTGAAGATTGATCAGCTGTTCGTCGTTGAGCTTTGGCTGTCGCGTGTCTTTTGACAGCGATTCTTTCTATTAATTATATTTAAATGAAAATTTCAGTCTTTTCCAGACATATGCCACGATTTAATTAAATATTATATCGCTATATGGATTGTCATAGTGTTTTTAAAGTGTAGTTTTTGCTAAATGAAGATCGTCGTGTCAGTACAGTGTCGGATCTAGTTCTCTTCGATTTTCAAATTTCAATTTATTCTACAGATTGTAAAGGTAAGTTTTCGTAATAATATACTATAGATTATAGATCATAAAGATATATACGTATATATTTTACTTAAGCTTAATATTATTCATAAAATATAAATATAATTAATATTATACTTGGACAATTGGAGCAATACAGTGTCAAAATGATAAAAAAATAAATTTTGATATCAATCGCTTCCATACGATTCATAATTATATATCATTTCAGTCGTTTTAATAGCAAAAATATTGAAAAAGCTAGTGGGCACGAAACCCTAACATGTTTAGAATATTTAACAATAATGCAATAAATTCTATTACTTTGAATCAATCAAGAAAAACGATATGCATTTAGTGTAATAATAATAATTACAATAAATCTATTATTTCTGTTATTTTTTAAAAGAAATTTACTAAAACCGAATTAAAACTTCAAACTCAAGTTTGTGATGGCAACCATGTGGGTTGACACTGTATTGCTTAACAGCATCCACTTATTACTAATAAGTAATAGTCAACCTATTCTCTAAGGACTTACCTAATTTCTGTCATGCCATCTGTACCTGCATCATAGCAAAATGAAATTTTTATATTATAATTTATTATTTTCTATTATGGTACATATGTTAAATAATGACTTACGCTTTATTATAGTTAGATTTATAAATTTCATACAATAATTATGATTCAAAATAATTTATTAAATATTTTTTTGATCTTGGGTGTCTTCATGCTCAGGAATATGCCCGTAATGTACATAGTAACCTCAAAAATCTTAGAAAACAAGATGATTTTTTTTTTATTTTAGTCAGCGCAAACAGGGCTGACTGAAACAGGCATAGATAATGTACCGCTATCATCACTAATTCTACTTCAAAAGAGTATCATGTATGGTATCACACCATGTTCAGGGTATCACACCATGTTCACACTATCACTTCCTAAAGTAATCTAATATATAACATATTCAGGTCTGAGAAGCTACTATCTATTTTTCATACCCCTAAGTGATAAGGGTTGTTCACCCTTAAAATTTTATTTTTAATTTTTGGACGAAATTTTTTGTTTTTGTTTTTTTTTATAATGTGGCATTAAAAAATACATAAAACCCTAAATTTTTACTTTTTTATCACCAACCCCTGCTTTTTAGAAATTATTTACATGGCAAATCAATGTTTTCCGGGTCAGCTAGTATTATATAGGTATTAAACAAGACCAAGCTATACATTACTTATTGTGCCATCATCTCATTGAATAAAGTGGCTATAAAACTGCTATAAGATATTGAGTACAACGCGCTGCGACTTGACACGGGTGCAATGTAGATGTACCACATTGCATTGCAGTGCCGGATAAGCGAGATTCTACTGTACATACAATGGCCACTAAGAGACAAGCTGTGCCTAATTTAGGGCCATGTCACCCTCATAATGTACTTTCAACTTCTAATAGCTTGTTAAATAATCATAATTACTCTCTCAATATTATATTTGTTCACATTTTTTGTCTATATCTACACTAATATTATAAAGAGGAAAGTAAACAAAAAATAAACTCAAAAACTACTGTACCGATTTTAAAAATTTTACCAATAGAAAGCTACATTATCAGGGAGTAACATAGGCTATTTTTATCTATAGTACATCTACATTGCACCCGTGTGAAGCCGGGGCGCGTTGCTAGTAATAAATAATTTTATAATAAGTATCTCAATGATTGAGAACTGTTGCTACCAATGAAAAATCCAATGCCTTTTTGCAGATATAATACCAGCTATTGAGTTTTTTTTTAATGAGAATATATTATTTAAACAGAATAGAGGACATCTTTTTGAAATGCAACAGCTATTTCCATTGTCTACTCTGTAATAAAAAAAAGCCATGTTCACAGTGTAATTACATGTAACCTGCAGCGATGCAGGCATTAGCAATTTCCATTGTCAGGCTTAATAATTACTTATTGAATACCTTATTAAAGTTATAAAATTACCATTTCCTATTATTTTTCTGAAAGCCTTACATTACATTATAATTTTGTCCGTAATTAAGAAAGAGCCATGAGCTCAGAAGCAGCGAATTTGTATATTTTTTAAATAAAATACTGTATACCGGATTAAAACGCGATTTATTATTTATATTGTTTAAATTATTTATCCCGACTTCTGTTTTCCCGCGACCACGGTTGCTGTAAAGCATCCGAAACGTCGGGATAAATAATTTAAACAATATAAATAATAAATCGCGTTTTAATCCGGTATACAGTATTTTATTTAAATGTGTCATACTCGCGTTAATAAAAGACAATATTGTATATTTTTTACCTAAACTATTGAAATGTATATTTTTCTTCATTGAGATGCATTATTTATTAATCATTATTATATGTATTGTTATGTATATATACATGTATTGTTGGTTCAAAAGTAAACTCACTGATATTTTCAATAAAAATAATTTGATATACTATTACTCATTTTAGGAGTAAAACAAGGGTTAGAATGATGAACTAATTACCTTTGATTATTATTTATATGTAAATAAAATTTTTTTTTTTTTTTTGACATATAAATGAGGGGTGTAAAAGCAAAGGCGCTTCAGTCACTAAACATCAATACTGAGCTATTTGTCATTTTCTGATACATCGTAAGTAATTCACATTTATGCAAAATTTTGTTATTAGTATTTTAATTAGAACTTTTCATTTAAGTAAGAATAACTAAAATAAAAAATATATATAAGATTTCCATAATAATTCAGAAAAACCTTTGGATTAAGGTGTCTTTGCATCTAAATACTGGATCGAAGCATGTTTGCTTTTGATCACTATGGACCGAAGCGAATTTGCATTTCACTATTTTATTTGACAGTTGTTATGTTGTAAAGTACTGATTGCAAAATAAAAATTAAAATAATGATTGTTTTTGTTGAAAACAGAATATCTTTAATTGGAAATAAAAATCAAGTTTAATTGAAAATATAAAAGTAAGACAGTCCTATTTAGGTCTTTAAACCATTATATTTGACTCAGCTGGACTCGCAGGATGGCTCATCTTCTTGAACTAAAACTAACTAAACTTATTTTGCAGAATACTTTAACCAAAAGCAGAAGATAGTTTAGCATAAAAAACATTACAACCATTAAGTGAAAAAAAAAAAATGCTTTATAAATTTTTTGCTTAAAAATCTTATACAGACCCTACCATAACGGTCAAAAAACAAGCAAATGTTTGTTACTTGTTTGCCCTTTCCCGCACACGCCACCACTGTTCTACATTTCTTACACGTTTCCTGGCTCGTCCTGCACGAGCAGGTTGAATATTTTCTTCCATTCCAATGAAAATCACAGAGAAATGACAAAAAAACGGGCAGTATTTATTAGTCAACTTGCCTTGAAAACTAAAAGATTCGCCATCTTAGAAATTTTGAAATTGAGGCCGATTTGCTTCTAACAAATTTTGGATCGAAGCCGATTTGCAAGTAAACGCTATTTTCAAAGCGAATTTTACCTTGGATAGAGGTGGATTTGCACAATAATTATAATAACACAATATTACAGCTTTTGAGCTCTTCAATATGGTGTGCTTACTTAAAAAAATATAATTTTGGACTGAAGCTGTTTTGCTTTTATACCCCTCAAATAATCAAAGCTAATTACAAATTCTGGTCCATAACTAAACTATGATATAAGGCATTCCTTAATTCCATTGTTGAATGTTCTTTTAGGATTTTAATAGTAAAAAATTGTGTTAATACTATAATTATTATGTATTAGTAATTTCCAAACCTCATAAGTCACACAATTAGAACTTTTCAGAAATCAATAAAAACTGTTTTATGCACAAATAAATGAGATATAAAGGACATTTTTGTGCTTAATTTAGTGTTTAAGTGGTAAAAAACATAAAATAACCTTCAGAGTTTAAAAAATAATGAAAAAAAAACTGAAAACTGTTCTTGACTTATGTTGTTTTAGCGAGAAATAGGGTTAGTGGTATTTGATTTAGCCAAAACAATCGTAGTAATCAATTGTTTATTGCTTATTATTGAAAATAACATTTCAAAATAACCTTATTAACATTTTAGATGTATTTTCAGTAAAAAAAAGTACCTATCTTGGAAAAAAATGTGACTCATAAGTAGTGTTGCCAGGTGTCCCGATTTGCGCGGGACGTCCCGATTTTCAAGGGTCTGGGGACGCGTCCCGATTTATACCTAATCGGGACGCCAAATGTCCCGATAAATCAAAAAGTGAAAAAGAAAATCATAAAAATTTTTTTAAGTAGGTAGTTTTTAATTTTTTACTCATCACATCACTATTTCAAATTCAAAATGGCATCAGCTTCACGTCACTTCGCATTGCATGAACGAGAGAGCGTAATGTAATGGATAAGAGTGAGAGAGTTGAGACGTGTGTATGCATTGCGAACGTCACTCAATCAATCGGTCAATTCGGTCGGTCGGTCGGTCGGTCGGTCATTCGGCAATCTGCATTCTTCCATTTCGTTCACGTTTTGAAGTGCTATTGTGCCTTTTGTGTGTCTTTAGATTAGAATATTATAAAATAGTAAATAAAAAATTTGGACAACGATTAATTATAGGTATATTATATTAGGGAGATTTTTTTCCAGCCAGGTAAGAACTACTTAAGTGAACGTTTACGCAACGCAATTATCTCGCATTTTGTTATTCTTATATAATACGCGTTTAGGGATTTTAGGTTATGTTTTCGTTGTTGGTCAATTCCAGTGTCAAACGCGACAACAGGCGTTTCCCCAAGCCAACTTAATTTGGTCTGAGAGGCGAAACCGTGGAGCATGTGAAAGCAGAAATTCAAATAAAAACTAACTTCAGTATGACTTGTAATGAATTTTATAAATATGCTTTAAAAAACAAGGCTATTTTAAAGGCGGCAAAGTCCAATAAAAATAATAATAAAATAATAATTTTAATAAAAAATAATATAAATACTTTAAGTACACTTTAAATACGACTTTATTTTTTAATTTTCACTAGTACAGCAAGGAAGACTGACTACTTGTTTTAGAATAAAGACATATTTGATATAGATAATATAAAACTAAACTTGCACTATTAATATAGAATGCAATAAATTAAACCCTAATTTAAAAACACCTTGTTTTTTTGTTTGTCCCGATCTGCAACCCTAAATCCCGATTTTCTTGACCTCATGTACCGACTGAAAACAAATCGGACCTGGCAACACTACTCATAAGGTTTTTGAAATGACCAATTCAAATAATTAAGAATAAGAATAATTAAGAATTTTTAATTATATTTTATATACCTATATGCAATTTAAATTGAGAAATAAATTATTAACAATCATTATTACCTTGTTGGCTGCAATGAGTAATATCCTTCCCGATCCTTTTAAATACTAATTACTAACACAAACACACAAGACAGTAGCTCAAATACCATGAATATTGAAGAAACTCATTATGTAATATATTAAGTTATTATTTCAACCTATTTATCTGTTATATTAGGTCCTTACCTATGAAATAGGCGTTTTATCGAACTGGCCACTTTGATCTCAAAAATCCGGCGTTTGGTTAGAAATTCCAAATTCAAATTTACATCAATTTGAATCTTGTCTATAAATGTGTTTAGAATGTGGTTATATTTTGTATTTTGTTTTCGCGCCATTTCATTTTGACTTTTTTTTTATACGATAATCGAAAACGCTCATCACAGTGGTTAGATCCAGGAGAACCAGCCAAATCGTGCCCCAAGCGAAAATTGACTCCAAAAAAGGTACTGGTTAGGGTCTGGTGGACCAGCGTTGGTGTTATCCACTACAGCTTTCTAAGATCTTGTCAGACTACGGCAGATCTGTATTGCCAACAATTGGAAACCATAATGGAAAATCTAGCCGTTAAACAACCGAGATTGGTCAACTGCTTCAGCGCACAACAAATTCAAATTCAAAATCATTTATTCATTTAGGTAACATAATGTACACTTATGAACGTCAATAAAAAATACATATTAAATGCTTCTAATTTTACATTTACCGCCAGTTCTCAAATCAAGGGCGTAGAACGGAAGAGAAGAACTGGCAAGAAACTCTTCGTCACTCTTTTTAATCGCCAAGTTTTTGTTTTGTAAGGCGCTGCAACCATTACACCATGTTCCACATGACATCTTTGTGTAATTAAATATAATAATTTAAAAAAAATATAAACCAGAAAAAAAAACAAAGATTTGTCCTCTATCAGCAGTAGGCATGGCAAATAGGAGCACGCACTTACATTCTCATGGGAACAACACGCAAACATATAGTCGAAATAACTAATATCACCGCATACGGTGGCTAAACTAGAGGAGCTGGGTTTGGAATATCTCCGTCACTCACCATGCTCCCCGGACCTTGCACCAACCGACTACCACTTTTTTCGAAATTTGGATAATTTTTTATTAGTTTTTTTTTTAATTCAGATGAGGCAGTCCAAAACGCCTTGAAATACTTTATTTATCCTCGTTCCCGCAATTTTTACAGCAAAGGAATCAATGAATTCCCTATAAAATGACAAAAGTGCATAGATAACAGCGGTACATACTTTGATTGATTATAATTTTGTATTTTATTAACACGAGTATCACACATTTAAATAAAATACTGTATACCGGATTAAAACGCGATTTATTATTTATATTGTTTAAATTATTTATCCCGACGTTTCGGATGCTTTTCAGCAACCGTGGTCGCGGGGAGACAGTGGATAACGTCGGGATAAATAATTTAAACAATATAAATAATAAATCGCGTTTTAATCCGGTATACAGTGTTTTATTTAAATTTGATTGATTAAATAAAAACATGTCATAAAAGAAATAGTCTTACTATTTTCGTATAAAACACCAATTTTATACGTAAGGACCTAATATTTTCAAGAATTGACTGCATAAACTGATGTTGGTGTAATTATTATGAAAGCATATGGATAATAGTGTTGTTGAAGGTGTGATACCTGCAGGCACCTTCAATATTTGTATTGCTCTGTTGCATGAAGATAGGGATAGGTAAATTACATCAAAAGTCCTATTTTTTTTATATAGTACTAAATTCAAATTAAAATTCAAAAATCATTTATTCATTTAGGTAACATAATGTACACTTATGAACGTCAATAAAAATACATATTAAATGCTTCTAGTTTTACATTTACTGCCAGTTCTCAAATCAAGGGCGTAGAGCGGACGAGAAGAACTGGCAAGAAACTCGCCGCCACTAGCTAGCAACATGCCCCGGTTTCACATGGTTGCAATGTACACAAAAATAGCCAATGTTACTAACTTTCTATTGGTGAAATTGAAATTGGTCCAGTGGTTTTGAGTTTATTCGTTACTAAAATACAAATCTTGCTAATATAGTCGATAGAGGTACAACACGAATAACATGGGAGAAGGTATTCGTAACGTCAATCTGTCAGATGTATGGAATTTCAACTGATTTCTCATACAATTCACAGATTGCCTCAGTTCATTTTCAATTACTCCTAATTACGCATCCTAAATACCCAGTACAAAATCCACGCCACACCTCCCTTTCACCTAACAAGGTGATGTTGTAAGAATATTTCAAGTTGCGTCATATCTGCGTCAGCGCCGCGCCTCTGTGAGACAGTACGCTCATTGGTTGCACGCGACCTTCGTCACGTATGCATTCTGTCTGCATTGTTTGATGGTTAAGGCTGTGGTTGCTACTACACCCGCAGTAGGGTTTTCTACTACTTGTGAAATGTCATATGTCATTATCTGTATGATGATGGATTTTTGTTGAAAATGTACAGGAAAGCTTTGAATTTAGAGACATAGGATGCAGGCGAAGTCGCCGATAAAAGTGATGAAAAACGATTTTTCTTACGCTAGATAGATTTTTCTTAGCTTAGATAATATAATAAAACGCATTTAGTTTTTTTAACATAACTTATTTATAATTACAATAACTCTTGGATGTATTAGGTGTAGTTTCTATATAAAGGTGAATTAGAATTAATAAACCTTAAATAATTCACGTTTGTTCATTACATAATATGATCCAAGAATACCTACATAGACAAATCGATCGGTAAATTTCGTATTAAATAAAAAAATATATTATTATAATTAGGTCTAAATAATATTAATGCCTGCCTGTGTATTAATATTATAATAGTGTCTAGTTATGAGTTAGTGTTTAGTTAGTATATGACGAAAAACCTGTATATTTTTTTTAATATTGGCAACCCTAAACCATTACTATATACTTGTGGTTTTGGTATTTAATTTCTAGAAAGATATGTATAAATACTATAATATTTATCATCTAGTTGTATGAGTAAAACTTTAGGTTAATAAATAATAACAGGTTATTCTTACATATGGTATCTTTATAGGTATGTACGCGTTATGGAATAACCAGTCTGGAATGCATCATAAAATTACGTTTAAAATTCTTGACTGTAAAAACAATAACAGAATATTAAAATTATTTTTTTTGTATATAAAGAGCATGCCAGCGTTGCCCAGTGAATTGAATCAAAAAACCAGCTTAAATTTTTTTTAGAGGCCGTTTACGTATCTGAGAGTCGCGGATGTACTTACCATCAGGTACTGCTTGGTTGATAAAAAATAACGCTTTTTACTAGACATGGGTAACACTGCGCTGCGCCGCGCAATTGCGCCGGCACGCTTCAATGCGCAGGGTGAGTCAGCTCACACATTCATAATGTGTCGGCGCACGGCGCAGTACCCACTCACTGAGTGAACTATGAGCGTGGGGTTGCGTGCTTTTCGGAGGTTTCACTGCTCGCTTTGCGCGTACCATTTTTACTGCGTCATGGCGCAATTTTGAGTTGACTCAAGGAGCTGACACACTACACTGCGCCTGAGTTGCTGGGTTGGCGCAGGGAATTTCGCTGAGCTACCCATGTCTACTTTTTACGTAAAACAAGTGAATTATTAAATAAATTATATGTATGTGTGTGATTACGTCTGTTTATGCAGTTCACATTTGAAATTAATATTCTGGCAGGACAAAGTCTGAAGGGGCTGCTAGTAGCAAATAAAATGTAATAGTAGTTGTACACCTTCCTACTTGTTGATGGTATTTAAATAGTTTTGTACTTTATATTGCATAACATACGAAGCTGCAGAATTTACAATAAATAAAAAATATTTAAGGTACTTCTGAAAATATATTGTTTTCTTGTAAGTATAAAAAATTAAAAATAGGTACCTATATAAAACTACAAAAAGCTAAGTAAGACGAGTATGAGTTTCACATGATGGTAGGTGATACCTCAGCCACAGAACATCAATCAACGATGCGCTGTCGACCTACTCTTTACTTCGAGCATTCGGAAATCCATAGACTGAAAACGAAACGCGCAATATGCACTTCACGGCTTTTCCATCGTTATTCGTTACCCGGTCGGGGTAATTATTCGGAAGTGGGGCTCCTGCGAAAATGGGGGTAAAAATTTTTTTTTTGTGTTTTTTATGCATAAAGAACATGAAAGAAAGCAATTTTAAGATGGCGCGTGATGTTATTTTAAAAAAAAAAAATTTTTTTTTCACCATTCCAAAAATTGATGCCTGTCGTTTGAAGACGTTTGTTTGTCAGTTTGTTTAAATTGTCAGTTTTGCTATTTCTTCATATTCCTAACCCATTACCCTTTCCTTGTTTGCATTTTTTTTTTAAGCTTATTGAAATGCTCGTATGGTGACCACCGCTCGCTCGACTCGTGCGCGGTGGTCACCATACTAACATAACCTAACCTAGGTGGTGGCTAACCCTACTAGTTTCACTCTTCAAAGGAGCCACCATCTAGGTTAGGTTATGTTGGTATAGTGAACACCGCGCACGAGTCGAGCGAGCGAAGCGAGCGATGCCGCGGCAGCGGCCGACGAGTGCCAGAACCGATTCCTATCCTCCGTTTTAGAGTCTTCTCCTCGCTCGCTCGAAATATATTCTGTTATCAGCACTAAATTATCACTAAATTTTGAGATATAAAACGAGTGATTCTGCCGACTTGACCTTTCTAGCTTTACAGACGTAACAAGTTGAACAAACGTTAACAAATTTTCCTTTTTTTTTTTTTTGGTAAAAAACATCATGCGCCATCTTAAAATTGCTTTCTCTCATGTTCTTTATGCATAAAAAACACAAAAAAAAATTTTTACCCCCATTTTCGCAGGAGCCCCACTTCCGAATAATTACCCCCGGTCGGAATTTCGTTATTCCTCCCACCCGGACCCGATCAATGCCCGAAAAAACTTCGTAACTTCCATCAGAAGTAAGAAGACAGTGTCTAGTATTTCTGTCGATTTCTCCTTCAATTATCTTTAAGTGATAAATCATAATTAATGATATCAAAACAAAACCCTCCTTGCGTCATGCTGACCCCATCAAATTAACGCTATTTGTCGTCATCATCAATCACGCCCGCATGTCAGATGTGATCGAATATCAGCCTTAATGGTCAAGATTTAAGGTTCATATTGGCAGTGACATTGTACCAGCAAAAGTCAATTGAGCACCGCTCAAGACAGCTAATGATAATAATTCAAGGTTGCTTTGTACGTCCTGGAACAAAATGCATAACATACTTCGGTTATTATTGTTTAAAAATCTTTCACAAAGTGTATAAGTCGTCTATATGTTGTTGAGTAGCAACGCGCCTCTGCTTCACACGGGTGCTGTGTATATGTATACACAAAAATGCCTATGTTACTCACTGATAATGTAGCTTCCTATTGGTGAAAGAATTTTGAAAATCGGTCCAGTAGTTTTTGAGTTTATTTATAATATTCAAAAATACAAATTTTCCCCTTTATAATATTAGTATAGATATAGATGTCTAACAGCCGAAATGGGATAACCGCCATTTCATCACTTTACAAGAAAGTAATTTAAAGTTCGGAAAAAATGAAAAAAAACAATATATTAATATATGAGCGACAAAAAGTTTGTCGTAGATTCATGAAACCAACACCAAATGACGCAGAAAATAAGCCAATTAATAATAAAAAAAAAAAACAAAAATATATCTCTAGAATAATCGCTGTACAAACAGATAAAAATAATGATAGAGATGAATACGCAAAGAAAATAATTTTATTAGTTTGTTTGTTACGATTTAACTCAAAAACTACTCGACCGATTTAAAATTTCTTTCACCAATAGAAAGCTACATTATTGCGAGTAACATAGGCTTTATTCATAACTGGAAAACCAAATATAAAACCAACCCAAGGTGTAAAAAATTAGTCATAAAATGTCTTTCGTCGCATGCGCTGCGGAAAGTATTGATGATAACTAGAACTAGAAATAACTAAAAAGTTCTACGATATTATAGAATATATAATATACCATAATATGTCTAACTATTGTAGTTATGGCACCATAACTACTTTTTTACATTTTAAAAGTTGATAGATATGCCGATCTAAATCAGACCATGTTATCCAAATCTTTGATTAATTCTTATCCAAAAAAAAATTTCATATTAAATTTTTGAAATCGGTCCAGACATTTTTAAGTTTAATCGTTACATACAAAAATACAAATCTTTCCTCTTTGTTATATTACATTTAGCATGACAAAAGGGTTTCCATGGCAACAAAGTTTAAGCTGATTTAAATTTAAAAACCGCATTGCCATGTTCTCGATATCATCTGGCTATAATTAGTATATCTAGTACAAAAATGCTAAAAGGACCTTGTAATGACAATGACTGCACCTGGCAGATGTTGGACGATGCAAAGTATACAGTGGAATTTTCCGCTGTTCACTGATCAAAGTGCAAACAGGCTTGACAAATTACTTAATAGGTTCAAGTATATACTATATCACCTTGAAGTCACACCTTTTTTGTCTTAATTTTCCAAACAAATGTGGCTGAATGATATCATAATTATTTAATGCGCTATTTTGTAATAGCGACCCAAAAAGAAATGTAGCAGATTCGATATGAAAAAAATCGTTTAGGACTTTTATAGGGATCCAACTAAGAGGATTCTACTATGTAGATCAGTAGTTCCAGTGATGATCTACCAACTCAAACTCGATTATATTAATGAGACTGCTTATCGCGGTATAAGAACCAGATGAACGTATCTTAACAAAAATCCCAAAATATTGTATTTTATTAACGCGAGTATCACACATATAAAATACTGTAGGTATACCATTTCAAAAATCACACAACTGTCATCTTTCGGTCTGCCCGTGACCACGGTTGCTGAAAAGCATCCGAAACGTCGGGATAAATAATTTAAACAATATAAATAATAAATAAGCGTTTTAATCCGGTATACAGTATTTTATTTAAAAAATCCCAAAAACAGTTTTTAAAACAAAATAATTATTAACAAAATAAATATTATGCCAATGTACCTAACGATTTATTTATTTTTCGTCAATTGTATACTATCTGTATTAAAAAACTGGTAAAAAATTTGAAAGGCGGATTGTCACAGTATTTAAAGCCTCCTATAAAATTGAGAAAATATAGATACATCCATCTGACTCTTACACCGCGATATCCTTGTCTAGATTACGAAATAACTCTTATGTAATCTTTTGAAAAATATCATTTAATTAAATTTAAAAAAATTGTGTTGCACTTTGCGTAATTTTTGCCATTTTTACGTGTTCGACATGATGATTCAATATCATTGCACAAAGATGTTCAACATTGCCGAATAAGCAAACGAGAATGCCCCCATCATGTAACGCAGACTGTAAGTAGTAAAACCTTCTGTTTTCAATTTGTTAATGTCATTCGTTATTTTTAAAATAAGAATAGAGTAAACATTTTTTATTATGTCGTAATAATCATTTAAAGAGAAGAGTTAAGGTTTTATATCAAGCGTAAAAAAAGAAATGATAGTTTATGTGAAGTCAACCCAATGTTCTTTGTTGTACTTGGACTTTGAATTGTAGTAAGAATGGCAATAATGGCATGATTCTTTGCCATTTTAAAAAAATCACGACAAAAAGTAATTGTTGCCTGAAATACTGTCAGTCTGCCAGTAATGTTAATTACCGAATTGTACTTTGAATTAGAATAGACACACACACATAAAATTTTAAGTAAAATAAAATATAAAAAATATAAATCTTAGTGGTGACTCCTCTCAGTATATTGACAGCACTGATTTTCAGTGGTTCTGATGCGGTTGCTGAAGAAATTGCCCCTATTACAAAATACGTTAATTAACAAACCATTCGGAAGTTTTTTTTTTAAATTATTAATAGACACATAATATCACGATTTGCGTATTTTATCGTTTGACCCGTTTGAAGCCTGTTTTTGTTTATTATACCATTAACTGAAATATACAAAATATTAAATTAATAAAAATGATGATTATTTTTTGCTACATTATATTCTATACATACTATAATAAAACTGTAGAAGTCGAATGTCTGTAGGTGCATAGAAAAAAATGCTCAAAACCGAGTCAGGTAAGGTAAGGGATGTAAGAAGAGAAATATAACAACCCAAGTTTTTTTTATTTTCCTGTCTGTTTGTTTTTTTGCACGGGCTAATGTAGAATATTAATCAAATATTTACCTATATAATGCTACGAATAATTGACTTGATTTGTAATGGGTTATTAATAAAATGCCCTTTCATAATTAATGTTAAGATAATATTTAAAATGGTGTATTTATTTTTATGCAATTAAGTATATTATTCATTCATTCATTCAAAATGGATATTAATATTCTAAATTGAAGTTTAATAAGTTGAAAACTTACATGATAGAATCCTAGGTACATCTTCTGTAAGTGTCTTGAATATATTAATTATTATTACATAAACAATTAACTTTTTATAGTTATATTATCTCATTCAATTTATTTTTTATTTTGTTTTTTATTTCTCTACAATATCAAGAGACGAAATATGTTAATTTATACCTACCACATTTAAATTTTAATGACGAAATGAATTCAAAATTATGAAAAATGTGGAAAATAGTTTTTTTTTTAATTTAATTATTATTACAAACAAAGTACGTTCTTAACACACTCAACTAATTCCTTATATTTCTCTAGCCGGCGTAGCATGACCGCCACGAGATATCTCGCGGACAAGAGAAGAGAAACTACGATGTAAGATATCTCGATATATTATATCTCGACATCACTATTTTGATAGAAAAGATATCTCGATCAACAAATATATCTATTTTGATATTAAAAGTCGATTTTTAAGTGTAATTGTCATGTTAGACTCGGAAGAAATAAAGAGGTAATCCTAGAGGTATCCTATCCATCCCGTTGTCATGCTAGGCCGGCAGAACAGGTAAACATTTAAACGAAAGCATGCGCAAGCGCCGATGACGTCACGGAGGTGTGGTTTTGTCCAATCATCTATCAATGTTTTGGAGGCTCGCCTGTTGCCAGTCACGGCAATTGTCAAGGTTTTCGTGACATTTGTACAAATGTCAGTTTCGTATCGAACACGAAAGGTTAGGTTTTTAAAATTCTTAGCAATCCAGTATGAAACGTACGTGAAGTTTCATTAGTATTCAGTTATTATGATGACAATCATTGAACTTCCCAGTAATCTGCCAATATCCATTGATAAATCATAAAGATGAGCCGTTTTAAACGGAATGTCCCATTGAATAAAACAAGAAGGATATTATAAATAAGCAGAAGAATAATTTCTGTTTCTCGCGTTTGGTAGAACACCTGCCATGCGTTGAAATCCCAGTTCCCCACGTCTGGTAACTTCGGGCATTGAACGGGTGGGGGACGTATCAAAATTCCGACCGGGTAACGAACCACCATTCATAGATGGAAAAACCGTGAAGTGAGTCTATGGATTTCCGAATTCTCGATGTAAAAAGTAGATCGACAATAATTGTCATAATATGTTCTGTGCTATCATCTACCATCTAGTGAACCTCATGCTCGTCTGTCGATATCTAACATATAAATACTCGTACTATACGAAATAAAACTCACTTATCTAGGACAGGCGTCCATGCGTCGGGTTGTCTCTCTCCCTAAAATATGGTGAGGGAGCCGATGGCTGGCCATGCGTCGTACTCGTGAACGGGTGCAACTTGTGGTGACAGGTCGGACTTGAATTCGTGTACATGCGGTGATATTAGTTATTTCGACTATGTATTTGCGTGTTGTCCCCACGAGAATGTAAGTGCGTGCTCCTATTTCACCATGCCTACTGCCGATAGAGGACAAATCTTTGTTTTTTTTTCTCGTTTATTTTTTTTATTATTGTAGTTAATTACTTAAAGACGTCATGTGGAACATGGTGTAATGGTTGCAGTGCCTTACAAATATTTTGTAAAACAAAAAATTTTCGAATAAAAAGAGTGGCGGAGAGTTTATTGCCAGTTCTTCTCTTCCGTTCTACGCTCTTGATTAGAGAACTGGCGGTAAATGTAAAATTAGAAGCATTTAATATGTATTTTTTACTGACGTTCATAAGTGTACATTGTGATACCTAAATGAATAAATGATTTTGAATTTGAATTGACCTAATTTCAATTGTCTGCTAATAAGTACTAGTACATATTGAATACTGACATTATATTATACAGCTACAGCTGACCATTACGTTTTCACGGCTACATTTCCTGCCCCCCTAGCATGACCACCAAGAGATATTTCGCGGACGAGTCGAGACAAACTAAGATATAAGATATCTTGATATATCTCGACTACTTTGAAAGACAAGATATATCGATCTCTACTTTTGACATTAGAAGTCGAATTTTAAGTGTAAGTGTCATGCTAGACCTGGAAGCAGGGACTGAATACCGGTTAATTTACTATGGGAGTTATACCGGTATAATGAAGGTTTTTGTTACTATTCTTTGGTTTTTATTGATATTTACTGAAAAAAATTACTGTGGTAAGTTTAGTGTGTATTACTCTTTAAAACTAATGTCATGGTATCTCAAGACACGTATTTTGGAAAATAAAAATTAACCGGTTTCAGTCCCTGCCTGGAAGACATAAAGAGATAATCGATTAAACCACGAGAAACCGGTCGACAAAATTTTGTCGTGGTTGTTATGCGAGACCGGCTGGTTTCAATGAAATTTGTATTTAGATAATATGAAAAATATAGTTCAAATTCCAATGTAGTGTCGCTAAGTTGTAGTACATGTTGTCGGAAAAGGAATGCAAGTCTAGATAAGGAATGATAAGAATATACAGCACGCCTGCCTTTGATTTAAATTAACTGGATATATTTCCGTCTTTGACATCATAATTAATTTGTTATTTACTATTCGACCTTGCCCTTTCACCATTGGGTCAAAAATGGCTTCTGATTTGAATTTGTTGAGGAAATGTGAATAGGTAATTGTTTCTTTTTATTTTATCTGTTATGGCAACATAAAATCAAGAAAACATGACTTAAATAATCAAGTACTATGGGCTATATTTCTCATTACAACCAATTTGTGTAATATCGGTGGGCATGTTCTTAAATCGTCCAATCAAAATATACGTTTATTTAATATAATGGCGCTGATAATGAGCTATTCCGAAGATTTTTTCGGTTAGAGTCAACCAGGGTAATTGTTAACGGAGAGATTAGAAACAGTCATCATAACTTTTTTGTTATATAAAAAAAAATGCATATACAGAACGCAACGTTTTTCTATTGTCCATTGCCTCCAGTTGCGTTCCGTAATACAAAATTATAACAAAAGAAATATGGTGACTGATTCCAATCACCCCTGTTTCCAATTACCCTGGTTGACTATACATTTCAAGAAAGTTATAAATTCTTCTGTGTTCATGTTTCTATTTAAACGTAATAGTCTGAATATTTTCCTGTCGTTGACGATATAAGTGTAATTTACTTACTGATGAGTATTTTGGGTCATTCAAATTGGCGTACGTGAATATACGTCGTGTGACCTCGCACGTTCTCAGTGTTTCATTAGTTTGAACTCAGAGAACTGGATTTGCAGTGCGCACTATGTGTTAAGAACCTCGATTTTGTTTCACTTTGTTTTTATTCGAAAATACTATAGTTAATATCATAAAAAACGTCTGAGTAAAACTCCCAATGCGATACAGCTTTTAGTTTTTCTTTAAAATCGTTTTAAAGATTGCCTATATTCGGGTCTAAGAATTTACAAAATATTTTTTTACAGAAAAACCAAATGTGGTGCTATAAATTTGACTATGCCATTTAATTGTGCATATATAACTATACTCCCCTCATAAAATTTGTCCATTTACTGTGGTGAAATAAAGTGGAAAATGTATTTTTGTCATTTTCGGTCTTATTTGTTTTTCTCAGGTATAATGCCGTATTAGAAGAAGATTTATGTATGAATCGACAGCTTATATAAATTACTATTATGTGTATCAAAATCTTATTCTAATTCCGTGTTATTCAAAAGATAAACGATATTTAAAATTTTATTCAGGGCTGGCACTTTCATATCCGGATAATAATATTTAGTATCTGGATTTACAATTTCCCTCAAATAAATTATTACTTACCTATTTTATGAAGAAGTAAAAATGAACTTAGCTTATTACTATCAGGTTGACGGGAAAGTCTTGCACCAAGATATAAAGATTTAATGAATTTATTGATAACTTTGTTATTAGCAATAACTAATCAGTAATATAAAATAACTCTAATACTCTAGCCTATCTAGGTGGTAGATTGTTGATGCCCTGCGGCCAGAATTCCGGAGGCTGGGTAGAAAAGACATTGTCCACTGCCATTTTGAGATCTTCGTAGTTTTGAAAATTTTCACAAATTAACCAAATCCTCACTAGCGCGCCTTATGAGCTTCGAGAACCTTCTACAATATTCTTACGTATCCCTGATCAATCTATACCAATATTATAAAGAGGAAAGATTTGTATTTTTGTATGTATTGAATAAACTTAAAAACTACTAGACAGATTTCAAAAATTCTTTAACCATAGAAAGCTACATTATCGCTGAGTAACATAGGCTATATTTATTACTAGAAAAAAATAGAGATACTTTGAAATTCCTACTAAAACCAACAAAGCAATTAGCCAAAAAATGTTGTTCGTCGCATGCGCTGGGGAAAGTATTGATGATAGAACAAAAAAAAGTTCTACAATATTATAGAACATATAAATACTTCGCGAGATTTTAATAACTTTTCATAAGCACTTTAATGTTTTTTAAAACATAATCGTAACGAAACTAAAATAAAACTGTTACCTAAAACTAAAGAAAATATAATTTGTGTGAACTTGATTTCGACGTTGAAAAATAGCGAGTACGAAATTTGAAAATTTGACGATTGATCATATTCACCAAATGGGTTGATCTTAATGCCACTGTTAATAAATAAAAACTTGATAGCGTTTTAACTTGATTATCTGATTCCCTAAACATCTTATCTAGTATATTGTATTTCTACAAATATATTATCTACTAGCTGATGCCCGCGACTTCGTTCGCGTGGGGATCACTTTATGCTGAACTTTTGAGCAAGCTTTTTTCATATTACATATCCTCCATCCTCTGTACTTGGTGATTTCTTTTCGGAAAGAGCTATCAGAGTAGTCATTGACGGTTGCTTTTGCATCATATTATCGGCATGTTTAATGGTGGTTGAGGTTGGGGTTCAAATGATGATTTGAAATTCAAAAGAAATACCATGGTAATTGAAAAAATGAACCTGACTTTAAATAAACTTTAGGGAGATGCATATCAATCAAATTTTACGTCACCAAAATGCAGATATGTGTCTTTTTTCCACTAATCAGAGTTCAGTCGAAGATTGGATTCAATGCATTTTCCGTCTTAAATATATGCACGAAAATTGTACGGGGGTTTGAAAATACTTGCGGCACATGGAAAAAACGCCAAGAAAATGTCTAAATACGAATAAAATGAAGGTATGGAGAAATGCAACGTAAAATGAATGAAAAAAATAGTATGGCCATGTTGACCAAATACTTATTTTTTTATAAATTTAATTAGTGTGGAAGATACTATATCCACCTCTATATTTATTTCATTTAATTGATCACTTTTAATTTCAGATATTTTTGTTTAATTCCCTTGGAAAGGAAAGGATTAATGAAAATGCGAAATAAACGATCTCATAAGAAATACATTTTTATATAATAGAATAGTTCATTAATACATTTTCTATTTTCAATATTATTTCTTTTAAAAATATAAAAAAATAAATACAAAAAAATATTTCCCTGAGTGATGATTCGAACTCGCATCTGAAATTACGTAGTACGACCGTATATCCACTATGCCACGAACACATATCGAAAACGGCGAAATTATCAAACTATTTCATTTACATATCAAACTGTGATTGACATCTGACAATTCGAAAAAATTCAACGCGAGTCAGTTTTCATTGCAATTTGTTGAAATGATGCCTTTAAAATAATATTTAAAGGATGATAACTTTTTTTTCCGAAAACCGATTTCGATGAAACAAAGCCTATATGTTGCCCTGGACTTTGCTTAATATAATTGTATAAATTACGCGAAAATCGGTTCAGTATCTTCGGAGATTAGCGTGAACAAACAGACAGACAGACAAGAATCTTAAAAATTGCATTTATGCATTCTGCTACCCTTCTTTTATCACCCCTCTTAATTTCTGGTAAAAATATTTAGTGAAGCGTAATTTCGATCCTACTCTTTTATTATATGTATAGATAAAGAAAACATTATTAAAATAAAAGGTGATGATATAAAATAATTAGAAAGTATATGAACGATAAAAAACGAATACCGGATGTAATAAAAATTATCTTGATGAGACAACCCTAACAACGAAAAATCCGGATATAACTTTAATTAGTTATAACTTTTGAATAACACGGAATTAGAATAAGATTTTGATACACATAATAGTAATTTTTATAAGCTGTCGATTCATACATAAATCTTCTTCTAATACGGCATTATACTTGAGAAAAACTAATAAGACCGAAAATGACAAAAATACATTTTCCACTTTATTTCACCACAGTAAATGGACAAATTTTATGAGGGGAGTATAGTTATATATGCACAATTAAATGGCATAGTCAAATTTATAGTACCACATTTGGTTTTTCTGCAAAAAATGATTTTGTAAATTCTTAGACCTGGATATAGGCAAACTTTGAAACGATTTTAAAGAAAAACTAAAAGCTGTATCGCATTGGGAGTTTTACTCAGACGTTTTTTATGATATTGACTATAGTATTTTCGAATAAAAACAAAGTGAAACAAAATCGAGGTTCTTAACACATAGTGGTGCGGTAGGTGACATTGGAAAAATTATAGTGTGGGAGGTGATAGAAACATTTTAGTGGGACAGTATTAGATAGATAGATAAAACGTTTATTCACAAACACAGTACAACATGACAACAGCTTAAACTAACTATTACTAAATCTATGCTAGTACAGTCAAGTCGCAATGTGCACTGCGGTTGTGAATAGAAACTGGCTCAGGTTTGCTGTGACACTTTCATGCCACAACGCTGTTAATTCTGCCAGTCTCTTCAGTATTAGGAATGACTTCGCCAAGATCTGTCCCGTCAATATCGAAGATGTATTATGTCCAACTGGAACTTGGATCTTTCAAGATGTTGGGCTGTTCACGTATCCAAACGTCAACATTTTGAAAAGACGTCTAACATATTATGATTCGAAATTTGAATAGGCTATCAGCGGTACATTCTACCCTTGTAATTTTCATTACAAGTTAATTACAAAATTTACGAAAAAGCCGTTTTCTAAAGTTTTTTTTATGTCAGATATCGACAGACGAGCATACTTGATGGTATGTTTTCGAGCATTCGGAAATCCATATACTGAGACCGAAACGATGGTAGGTACGTTACCCGGTCGTAATGTAGATATTCCTCCCACCAGTTTAATGCCCGTTGTGACCAAACGTGAGGAAGACATGCTTATAGAAAACTATAAACATGTCGTTCCGGTGGGATTCAAACCCGCGACCCATCGGTGCGCAATGTAGGTGTACACGAGTCAGTGTCAACGAGCCCGTCAAGAAAGTTTTAAACTTCAGTTTGTTAAGAACAATGCTGTCGATTTTTATTCTTAAAACATTATTAATTTATTTAGTACACAATAATTATCATATATATAAACAGCTTCCTTAAAAGATTAGAGGTCTACCAAAAAACGTATTACTTATCTTAAAACAATTGTTGTTCTTATGTCAACCAAGAACAATGTTTTCTTTTGCCCTATCAATCAGCTTAGGTAAACTAATTGCGGTTGTACTGCGATTACGTGGTGTTCTGCTGTTATGTAACTGTTCGAGAACTTTGTATGTTACTCTACGTTAGGATAGATCTTCAAGTTGTTTTTTTATTACAATAGCAATCCAAATTAGAGCTGGGTCGTTGGTTTTTGTGTTAACGAATCGAAACTGTTAATTACAAACTGATAACCTGTTAAAAAGCAGCTAACGTTAATCTCAACAAATTTTACGTAGCAATTATTATTAGAGTAACAGTTAATACATTTAGCTGGTTTTGCGTTAAATAAACTAGCTGTTTCAGATGATGTTAGCGACTACGCGTTGAATGTTCGTTGAGCTAATCCGCGCGTTGCGTTCGAAAGTCGTTGAATGAAACAGTTAATATATTTAACGGCTTTTGCGGTAAACGAAAAGCAGCTAATTCGTTAACATTAGATAAGCAGCTTATAAAAGCTGTTTGTTGACTTAACGCCCACTCCTAATCCAAATACATCAACGGTAGTTACTAATGTTATCTAACTCAGGTTCAGGTATCTGATGATGTGTGAAGTTATCTTCTGCTTCTTCCTGTCCTGTCCCTTTTTTATTTGGGGTCGGCGCAGTATGTTCTCTTTTTCCATTCTCTTTTTTCACTCGACTTTTCATCAGTCACACCTCTCAAACTCATATCATTTTTCACACAGTCAATCCATGTTTATGATGTGAGAAGGTATATTTATCTAGTTCAGTTCATGAAACAATAAGAATTGCATCATTTTATAAAAATGTAAAAAAGTATGTCTAAATTATTATCTATATCTATATTTATTTATATATATATATATATATATTTATTTACATATAATAAAAGAGTAGGATCGAAATTACGCTTCACTAAATATTTTTACCAGAAATTAAGAGGGGTGATAAAAGAAGGGTAGCAGAATGCATAAATGCAATTTTTAAGATTCTTGTCTGTCTGTCTGTCTGTCTGTCTGTCTATCTGTCTGTTTGTTCACGCTAATCTCCGAAGATACTGAACCGATTTTCGTGTAATTTATACAAATATATTAAGCAAAGTCCGGGGCAACATATAGGCTTTGTTTTATCGAAATCGGTTGTCGGAAAAAAAAGTTATCATCATTTAAATATTATTTTAAAGGCACCATTTCAACAAATTGCAATGAAAACTGACTCGCGTTGAACTTTTTCGAATTGTCAGATGTCAATCACAGTTTGATATGTAAATGAAATAGTTTGATGATTTCGCCGTTTTCGATATGTATCCGTAGAATAGTGGATATGCAATACCATTGCGTAACTGAAGATGCGAGTTCGAACCTGGAGTTGAACTTTATGAAATATATTTTGTATTTATTTATTTATTTTTTACAAAAACTATATTATAACAATCGTTTATTTTATCTTTTCATCAATCCTTTCTCTTAAAGACGATTATTCGACATTACTTTTATTGCTTCTGACTGCCGGGTAGGAATCCCGAAAAATATTCCGGGAATTTAAAAAATATTCCGAAAATGAAAATGATCAATTAAATGAAATAAATATCGAGGTGGATACAGTATCTTCCCCACTAATAAAATTTATAAAAAAATAAAATTTTAAGTGAACCCCACGCGAACGAAGTCGCCGGCATCAGCTAGTTAATAAATAAAATACGAAAATTCGTTTGATTGCCGATTTCCTGAAACATTGTCTGTGGTTTTCACTGGAGTTTCGCTATCTTTAAATACTATTATATGATAAGAGTAATCAGTTATATAATGCCGTCTATTCTAAAATTGTATTTTATTAACGCGAGTATCACACATTTAAATAAAAAACTGTATACCGGATTAAAACGTGATTAATTATTTATATTATTTAAATTATTTATCCCGACGTTTCGGATGCTTTACAGCAACCGTGGTCGCGGGGAGACAGAAAGATGACAGTTGTCTGATATTTGAAATGTCACAATGTTGCCATATAACAATGTAATATGGCAACTTTGTGACGTTTCATATAACCGTCTATCCTATTTGATTTTAGATACTGCACTGATATTTTTGTCACATACCGAGGGTCCTTCGAATAAGGGCTTAAATGCAGTCACAACTTTACAATAGATGCTCTGATAGTTTAAATTTACAGATATAGAGAAATTAATTCGACATAGGCCGCTATACTGAGATAAAAAATAGTGTTAATAAGCCGAAATTACTTTTTTTAATAGCTTACATTATAAATTGTATCAATGAGATGCGTTTACCATAAATCAAGTCAAGATGACCAAATTGTTAGATTGGCTAATATGCATAGGACCCATGGATATACTAAGCTCTCTCAATTATATCTTCTCTACTATATAAAAATAAGTCGGGTTTTCCTTCCTGACGCTATAACTCCAGAACGCACGAACCGATTTCCACGGTTTTGCATTCGTTGGAAAGGTCTCGGGCTCCGTGATGTTTATAGCATATAGGAAAAATTTCAACAGAAAAGCGGGAAAATCTTTTTTCACATACAGCGGTGGGCAAATGGGCATATTCCAATCTAAGAATAATGGTATAATTTCGAAGCCAATATTTTGGCAGAACAACGTCTGCGGGGTCCACTAGTAGTGTATAATTATCACTTATTTTAAGTCTCTTTGCATACATACATCACACCTCTTTCCCATTGGGGTAGGCAGAGATCGCGGAATTCCATATGCTCCGATCCTTGCATACCACTTTCGCTTATTCCACTTCCATCAAATCTTTTTGCTAATCGCTATTTTAAATTTAAGTTTAATAAGTCTGCAAACCTTGAAAAGTACCTCTCTCAATACCGACTTAAATTAGCTGAACCTATCTTTCGGTCTATGAAATACTTCCTATTACCATATATATTTTTAATTTAAGAACTGGCAACTCATCTATTTACTAGTCGTGCCACGGTGTACTGAGTTCTAGTTTATTAGGGTCTGCAAGTCTGTAGAAATGAGGATTATTTGGAGAGACTTATAGTGCAGGACAAGTGGAAGGGAAGCGCTCACGCGGTCGTTCACCAACACGCTGGACTGACCTAATTAGTACGGCTCAGTCTAGTTTAGCGTAGTATCCTCGCAACAAAGGTGACCGTATGAAATGGAGAGGCATTGAGGCCAAGCGGCGGCCTTTGGAAGAAAGAACGATGAAGGAGTAGTTCCCCAGTGTGCCATCTGACCACGACCACTCTGTCAAGAGTGTCTAAGAAGAAGTCTGTAGAAATAGACAACTAAAGACCCGCATGAAGTAGCTAATATTCTGAAGCGTAATATTCTATCGGTCTACGAGAGACATCATTCCCGTCTTTGATCTCTTTTTAATTTAAGAACTGGCATTCCATAATGCATTTCTGGTAACTTCGGGCATTGATCGGGTGGGAGGAATATCTAAATTCCGACCGGGTAACGAATCACCGTTCATAGATGGAAAAGCCGTGAAGTGCATATTGCGCGTTTCGGTTTCAGTCTATGGATTTCCGAATGCTCGAAGTAAAAAAATTAGGTCGACAGCGCATCATTGACTGATGTTCTGTGGCTGAGGTATCACCTACCATCAAGTGAACCTCATGCTCGTCTGTCGATATCTGACATAAAAAAAAAAAAAAAATTTAAAAGGCTTACTAGAAGGAAAACTGCACAGCACAGAAATATAATAATGTAAAATACAGCTATCGCGTGATGTGTAGAAAAAATTTGATAGAATCCTTGAATATTTTTATCCTCATATTAGCACTTTATTTTATAGTAGTACTGAAAATTGTCTTCCGTATCATTAATTGAAACAGCTCGTTGAAATTATTTCTATTATTGCAATTAAATGGCATTTAAATAGCATTACAAGCTAAACTTACTAAGATGAATTACAATTGGAACATGATTAAAACTGCTAAATCCTTAAGATGATTTCAATGATTTTTAGTGTTTAATTAGGTAACTATCTGATTGAACTATTAGATTGAAACGAACATTTTGCCTATTATTGAAATAGATTCATTATATTTATATAGAATACTAGCGACCAGCCCCGGCTTGGCACGGGTCTAGATTTTTTGACAAAAAAGGCAGGGGTTGGTAATAGAAGAGTGAAAATTTATGGTTTTAAGGGTGAACAACCCTTATCACTTAGGGGTATGAAAAATACATAGTAGCCGATTCTCAGATCTACTGAATACGCATATAAAATTTGGTAAAAATCGGAAAAGCCGTTTCGGAGGAGTACGGTAACTAACATTGTGACATGGAAATTTTATATATTAGATAATATGTATAGTTCATGGTTCATACTTCATAAAAGCCGCTTGCGTGGCGAAGCGTGATGTGTCTCTTTAAATATAAGACAACTCTATATTCTAATGGCAAGCATTTTCTCAGCGAAGCAATTCTAAGCAGCGAATTCTAAAGTTTTTTTAATCTTATAGCTATAGTATTCCATTAGGTCATTCAGTCAAATTGAGAGTAACATTTGAATAAACTTTTAGTCTGCCTTTAAACGTAAAATCTTGCTTTTTACTTTTAAAGGCAGAGTAAAAGATTTCATCGAGATTCAAATGCAATCGTTTTAAGCGATATTTTGTTTTATCCGATTTATTATAGGTGGTTTATTTACTAGTGTTTATATTGACATTGCCATTTAGTCGTAATAACCGATCCGTCGTTGTAAACGATGTCGTAATAACTGGTTTCTACTGTACTTTCTTTACTTATAGCATTCCAAGTGCTAGAAGTAATTAGGTCTCAACAGCCGCATCGTACGAGGTACCAGTAGCCAATGAGGATGCAGTGCGCAGCCGCACCTACGTTTTGTTTAAATCCTCTAGCGATGGAGCGCTTAAAACGACTATTTCCGCTGATTTATTAGGAAAATTACTGTGATTCATGTTGATTTGAGGAAGTAATGAAAAAGTTAGCGTTGAATATATAGATAAATGCATTTAGTTTTTAATTAAACGATTTATATGTATTTAGAAAAAGTTCAAATCTAAAAGATGAATAATTGTGGTGTACCAAATCAAGAAACAATATAGATAACGCAATTATTATCTCGACTTTTTCTTCTACTACTACTTCTTAATAAATAATATAATAATGTCAACTGTCAAATTGACATGTCAATAATAAAGTAACGTACAGAAGTAATATAAAAAATCCGCATGTTAAAATGCTATGCCAAAGTTTCCCACTTCTGATTTCAACGAAGAATAATATTATCCTTGTTTAATTTGGTATTTGAATATAACTTCTCGTTGAAATTATATCCAGAGTCTAGATTCTACATTGAACCAGGGTTATTTGTTTTAGTTTTACATATTTTCTGTAAAAATGCATTCTGATAGCGTCGTTTAAGAATATTGTTGGAAGTAACCTTGCGATCGCTTTTAAATTTTTTATACATATTCTTCAAACCGCTATTGTAGCTCTACAGCGCTGAATTAGTACATTATTTGTTTGGATTAAACATGTGTTTATACGAGTCTTTGAATGACTATTACAATTTATGTTCAGGCACCGTCGTCAATGATATTCCGATTTCCGACATTTGGCTTGCGCGTATGCGCAAATAATTTGGCTAGTAACATAATCAGTTTTCACTAGATTATAATTAAAATTTTGGTCTTAAAGATGGAACCCACCTTATTTATAAGATTGATAAGCGATGCTTAAAGTGCTTGTTCCGTATCATACGGATTCATTTGAATACCAGATTCAATTGCATTTGCGTTCTAGTAACAAAAAGGTTTAAAGAGCGGCAACGCACCTGCAAACCCTCTGCAGTGTTGCAGATGTTTATGGGGGCCATGATCACATACCATCACGTGAGCCAATACTAACAAATTACTCAAAGATACGATAGCATTATGTGCATTCATATTTATTACTAGCTGATGCCCGCGACTTCGTTCGCGTGGGGTTCGCTTTTGAGCAAGCTTTCTTCAAATGACATATCCTCCATCCTCTGTACTTGGTGATTTCTTTTGGGAAAGAGCTATCAAATTAGGCATTGACGGTTGCTTTTGCATCATATTATCGACACGTTTAATGGTGGTTGAGATTGGGGTTCGAAGTATGATTTGAAATTCAATAGAAATACCATTGTTGAAAAAATTAACCTGACTTTAAAGAAATTTACTTATTTTTTTTATAAATTTAATTAGTGGTGAAGATACTGTATCCACCTCGATATTTATTTCATTTAATTGATCATTTTCACTTTGAGATATTTTTTTTAAATTCCCTTTTCCCGGGATTCCTACTCGGGTCTCCGGTGCTAAATGCGGAAACCTCTAAGATACGAAGACAGTCCTTAAGAAGCAATAAAAACAATGTCGAATAATCGTAATTCTGTAGAGAAAGGATGGATGAAAAGGTGAAATAAACTATCTCATAAGAAATACCTTTTCATATAATATTTCAATAATACATTTTCTATTTTTATAATATAGTTCTTTAAAAAAATTAAAAAATAAATACAAAAAAAAAATATTTCCGTTCAACTTCAGATTCGAATTCGAACTCGCATCTAAGTTACGCAATGGGCCTGCATATCCACTATTCTACGATTACATATATCAGAAATGGCGAAATAATCAAAGTATTTCATTTACATATCAAACTGTGATTGACATCTGACAATTCGAAAAAGTTCAACGCGAGTCAGTTTGCATTGCAATTTGGTGATATGGTGCCTTTAAAATTATTTTTAAATGATTATAACTTTTCTTTCTGAGAACCGATTTCGATAAAACAAAGCCTATATGTTGCCCCGGGCTTTACTTAATATATTTGTGTAAATTGCATGAAATTCCGTTCAGTATCTTCGGAGATTAGCGTGAACAAACAGACAGACAGACAGACGGACAGACAGACAGACAGACAGACAAGAATCTTAAAAATTGCATTTATGCATTCTGCTACCCTTCTTTTATCACCCCTCTTAATTTCTGGTAAAAATATTTAGTGAAGCGTAATTTCGATCCTACTCTTTTATTATATGTATATAGATTTCAGTTTAAATATCTTGATATTTAGTGAACAGCTTGCCAACAATAATTCTCACTCCGGCACGTGACTTATCCGAAGAAAATTTCATAATCATTTCACTCGTACTGATAACTCTCATAATTACAGATCTAAAAGAGATTATAATGGTTCTTAATTGTGTAATAAATCTTTCCTAGATACTGTGGAAGAAACCTACTACATACCTATTTCGCAATTATAATTTCCAAATTTAGATTTAAATTAAAGATTGAATAGTGCGTTGCCTCATTTGAAATTCAGTAGTGGCTATCATAAATTATATAAACATAAAAATGCTTCTTAATTTTGATTAATTTTTATTGTTATTTATTATCTACCTAAATTTTGCAGAAACTCCGGATAGTAACCAACTTCAGGTGATCATATTGCAAAATGTGCGATAGCAGTTTTTGCTAAAACGTGTCCTTGTACCAAGTTTCAATAGACGTTCAACTCCGATCCGACGGACGCAATCGACAATGCGTCATTAAACGCTGACGTGCACACATACAAAAAACATGTAATCACAGTACTTTCATCCAATGGACTGTTGTTGTGTGCTCATTGCTGGCAATGGCAAGTGGCGACTAGAACTACGCTACACGTTCGGAAACAATTTTCAGTCAGTTGATATTAAAACGTCGAAGGTGGTAGACGTGTCGGTGATTTCAAATCGCGCTCGTAAATTAACTGTGAAGTGTCGTGTTGGGATTACATAGAATTATTTTTGCTGGGTAAGTTCTATCGTGTTTCGTTCACATTGATCTTGACTCACATCGGCCATTCAGTTGCCAGAAATAATTTTGGCAACTCTTGCCGTTCACTACCCTTGAAGAGACTGTTCTAAACTCATTGAAGTTTTATTTGCAAATGTTTTTCAGAATATCTTTTAAGTGTCAGCTTTACACATTAATTAAAGGATAGATTGAGTAATGTAAACTGATAAAGTGTATGCCTTTATTTAAATCAGCGCTAGAATGTAGACGTTCTTCTGTTGTATGATTATGTGGATTGTTATTTAGTTATATTGACCTAGCAATTTCAGCGAATTGCTTACAGAGTATTACCATATTATCATATCAAATATGAATAAAATTAAGGTAAATTTGTTATTATTGCATGGTACATCATTCCCGAGTGATAAAAAACAGTAGTAAAAAAATTTGGAGCTGTTTTAAGGTGGAGCCGTGATTCGACAAATTTACCAAAATTAATCCCATCTCTTAATAGGACTATAGTTATTCAATAGCCTAGCAAATGTGGCTTAGCCGACAATTTAGCAGTTTCATTTGTCAGATTTGCTGCTGTGATAAAAATTAACGTAAGGGTGAAATGTAAAATTGATAGGTGTAAGAGGCATATTTTTTAATCTTTTCATACCACTATTGAATTTTTTACAAATCATATCTTACCAAGGTCATACTTGCTTCCCAATTAAAATCTTATGAATAATTAGTAGTAACGTCAGTTGTTACAAATAGGGATGTTACGGAGCTTCGATTCTTCCGAAAAGTCGGAACTTCCGATTGATTTTGCACCTCCGATTCCGATTTCGGTTCCGATAAATTTCAATCGGAGGTTATAATCGGAGGTCGAAGCACAGCGGCGGCGGCGACCACGATCAGTGCCATTTGATTTGATTTACTACGGCTTAAAATTTAAGTCAATTCGTTTATTTTTATTTTCAACAACTAGGAAGGTGTTTTATTTTTTGAACTGATATGAATGAAACTGATTTATTTTATTATACATCTCTCTTTTGCTTCTGCCTCCGATTCCGGTTCCGGTTCCGATTTCGGTTCCGACAAACCAAATTTAAAAACTCCGATTCCGAATTCGGTTCCGATAAAACCACTTCCGTTACATCCCTAGTTATAAATTACAAATTTTGATTAACTTCTCACAAAACACTTATGTAATTCGGATGACAGTGCAATTTTATATTTTATCATACACATGAAAGTGGTAGTGGACAAAAAATGCTACCCCATGGAGATGGTGAGATGGTAGATTAAACATTATAACTTTTTAATATTAAAAAAATTAAAGGGAATGTCATTGTTAGGTTAAAAAAAGTAATTAAATGCTTGAAATGTTCAGTAGGAAGTTATTATACATTATAATATTGATTTAATGGTCTTGTTTTAATACTATGTAGGTATTTATACCTTAAACGTAACCTTTGCGCTCTTGTAAATAGGCAAAGTAAACCTTATAGTAATTTTATGCAAATCAATTCTTCGTAACTTTTTTTATTTCTATCACGTTTTACTGAGAATAAAATGTAATGTGCGCATTTTATATCGACCTCAATATCATTATGCAATGTCTTGTAGTATGATTAATGAGATTCGGAAATACACAATAGTCAAATCGTTACTTTCTCATTTATGTATGTAGATATGTAGGTTGGTACCAATTCCTCATTATATTTAACCCATTAGCTGCTATTATCCCCATTTGGGACTTTTTCAAAAATAACTAATATTTTCTATACAAAACATAATTTGACATCAGTCAATGATGCGCTGTCGACTTACATTTTACTTCGAGCATTTAGAAATCCATAGACTGAAACCGAAACGCGCAATGTGCCCTTCACGGTTTTTTCATCTATGAACGGTGGTTCATTACTAGATCGATATTCCTCCCACACATAGGGGACCACCAGACGTGGGGAAGAAGAAAAGACAATTATAAGATGTCCGGGCGGGATTTGAACCCGCGACCTATCGAAGCGCAATGCTTACCTTTAGCGCGTTCGGTAGAACATTTATGTGAATCTACATTTTAAAGTAAAAAGAAATGTTCTATCGCTTAGTAAAAACAAGCTATTAGGGGATTACAGAGCAATTTGAGATTTCAAATATGCATCCGTACTAGCTACATCTTCCTTCAAATTGCCTCTAATTTAAAGTAATTTTCCTGTTATTGTCGCCCACAGGCGTCTGTGACAGGCATTGTCTTAAAATAGGCTTATTTTCTGTTGATATTTTGATGTTGTTATTGCTGTGACAGCCATAAAAAAAAAATTCTGTGTCGCCATAAAAAAATAACAAAGATTTTTTTATGTATCTAAAAGTATATATGTATAAAGTTGTATTTTTTTTCTATGTCATATCGACAGACGAGCATGAGGTTCACTTGATGGTAGGTGATACCTCAGCCACAGAACATCAGTCAATGATGCGCTGTCGACCTAATTTTTACTTCGAGCATTCGGAAATCCATAGACTGAAACCGGAACGCGCAATAAGCACTTCACGGTTATCCGTTTTTCGTTTCGTTCGTTACCCGGTCGGAATTTCGATGTTCCTCCCACCCGATCAATGCCCGAAATTATGTTGAGGAAAACATGCTTACCGAAAATTATAAACATGTCGTCCCGGTGGGATTCGAACCCTCGACCCATCGATGCGCACGGCAGGTGTTCTACCGAACGCGCCAACGAGCCCTTCAAAATTCATAGATGAAAACGGATAGTATTGTTAAAAAAGCTTTCTAACTTAAACACTAATTATTTATTAAAGTATATATAATTAGCATACAATTTGTATCCTTGCATTTCGTCACTAAAGTGCACTAAACTCGCGTACAACGTCACTTTGGTCTTACACTTCACTAAATACGAAATGATTTACTCTTTTATCGAAAAAACTTGAAATTAAAAAAATCTGTGACAAAATTGAGGCTCCTTGGGGACCGAAATTATGACCTTGGGCCAAAGGACACTAGCAATTTGAAGTTTAGAATTATGACGGTTTTAGGGACTTGACAAATAGTGGAATTACAACACCTTAATATCTTCATTCTCTTATAATTATTGGAAAATATATTCGTATTTCGTGTAATTTGATTCTGTATGTAAAATTTTGACTAAAAGTTTTGACTTTATCTAAACTAAACCATTTTAAAAATTTAACAACACACTGAGTGCGTTGCACTTATTACCGGAGGTCCCTAGTTCGAGTCCCGGGTAAATTTTTTTTGTTAAATTCGAGCATGGCATGGGAGACTGATAAATTGCCTGTAAAAAAAATGTTCAATCTGCCCCATGCCCCACTCAGTAATTCGCTTTTTAGTGAACTAATAGCCGAATTCTCGAATGCTAATCAACATTGAGGTGTACGTAAAAGTATATCTAACCCTTTCATTACGAAGGTAAAATGAAAGACAGAAACATTTTAAGAAGCCCTCAAATTTTGATTATCGTTTCAGTATTCCGCGGTAATACACTGGAATGTAATATAATGTAGTATTTTGTCTCATTTCACTTGCACTAATAATATTCTTGTGACGCGGATTAAACCAAAATAAATGGCAGTGACCTCAAAGTTATATCACATACCACAGTCTGTTGACTACAGTAATGAAACTTGCTTGCGTCAATAATAAAAAAAAAACATACATACATACATATACATCACGCCTCTTTCCCATTGGGGTAGGCAGAGATCACGGAATTCCATATGCTCCGATCCTTACATACCACTTTCGCTTCTTCTACTTTCATCAATGCTTTCATACACACTCGACGGTTACGAGTACTTTTGATCTGGCCCTTTTGCAGAACGTCCCCGATCTGATCGAGGTACGTTCGCCTAGGTCGACCACTCCCGACTCTCCCACTCACACCAGTTTCATAAATCTTTTTCGTTTCCCTACTTTCATCCATCCTTTCTACATGCCCAAACCACCTCAACATACCTTTCTCAATTCTCGTCACTACATCGCCTTTTACTCCACAACACTCTCGAATTTCGCCATTTCTTAATCTATCTTTCAGAGTTACACCTCACATACTTCTCAAGGCCCTCATTTCCACAGCATTTATTCTACTTTCATGTTTCTAAAAAAAAACAATTTGCAATTTTCAAGGGAGGAGGTTCTCAATTTGTGTTATTTGTTTTATGTATTTAAAAATCAAATTAAATTTTCAAAAGGAGTCCGTCCGATTGAACACTGTAGTATGTTAGTTATTATTTTGATTACCAGCGCCACATATGGTAGAAAATATTACTAAATATTTTTTTTTTTCGTTATTTTGTATTCGAATTTGTTTATATAGTAACGAATCATTTATTCTGCCAATAAAATATGAATGTACCCAATTATAAAATGTCATGTTGCGATAAAACGCTACGAAGGAAGCAGATTCCCTTACTGTGAGTTCTATGTACTGTGATCACACATTGTGTTCATGCTCGTCTCGTCTGCAAAAATTGTTACCTACAGAGTAGATATAAATGAGTGTTTCCTCTTAAAATACGTCTTAATATTGTCTTTTATTAACGCGAGTATCAAATAAATGTCTTAATTTAAGTAATATTCGTGATTACTAAACAGATTTTGATGGGATTTTTACCACTTCCGTTGCGATGGAAGTTCTGGCAGAACACATATGTATGTTGATTATAAGATGTTGAACTATATTTAATTTTCCGTAATCTATACTTCTATACTATTATAATATTATAAATAGGAAAGATTTGTATTTTTGTATGTTATGAATAAACTCAAAAACTACTGGATCGATTTTAAAAATTTTTTCACCAATAGAAAGCTACATTATCAGCGAGTAACATATCCTATTTTGTGTATAGTACATCTATATTGCACCCGTGTGAAGCCGGGGCGCGTTGCTAGTTACTGATAAGATTTTGATGAGAATCTCGCCAGTTAAATTGTTACTTGCTAGAGGCCTTATTACAATGTCAAACTATATCTATTTACAGCGCTCAACAGATATGAAAATTAAATATTGTGCCAAGTGTTCTTGCCAAAATTACCTCGAGTTACGTGGGTTACACTCCCCCATGACAATAGATCATACACACATATGCAAAACAAGTAGACAGTCCGACTTCAAAACGGCTCTTTGACGGGCTCGTTGGCGCGTCAATGGGTCGTGGGTTCGAATCCAACCGGGAACACATGCTTATAGTTTTCTGTAAGCATGTTTTCCCCACGTCTGGTAACTTCGGGCATTGATCGGGAGGGAGGAATAATTCCGACCGGGTAACGAACCGTTCATAGATAGAAAAACCGTGAAGTGCACATTGCGCTTTCGGTTTCAGTCTATGGATTTCCGAATGCTCGAAGTAAAAAGTAGATCGACAGCGTATCATTGACTGATGTTCTGTGGCTGACCTTCCATAATATCAAGGTATTCATGACCCTCATTCTAGCGCAAGGTACAGTGGCAGAAGAACGAGAAGTGGTCTCTTCATCTTCACTTCTAAACTCACTATGACTAAATTGGAGATTAAATGAAATCAGTAACACTAGATTGAGAATGCTTTCAAAGTTAGATGGCACGCAATTAATGCTATTTGGCATGGTAAACCTTGACGTCATAATTTAGGGGGTGTGACATTGGAAGTTAGCCGAGCACGTGAGTTGTCGTAATCAAATCAAATTAGTGGGTGGAACTTCACGTGATGTGTTTCTTTTGACATAACAGTTAATAATTCATTGAGTCTCGCGCCAGGCTGTTGTGTTGATTAGAATTTGGTGAGTATTGTATGTGTTTTTATCTTACAAGGAGAATCTCAAACTTGGGAATCACAGATTCCCATCACTTTTATATATATTGTAGGGCATGGTCCCCTCAATAAATAAATAAAGCGGCAAGACGCCATTCGTTTTTATTATTGAGAAATTTCAACTCAAAGTTCTATATATAACTTAAGTAGAAGGAACCTTTTTACCGGTTGCAGCAATGATTCTGTGGCGTAGTGGTTACGCTCTTGCTTACTGAGCGATCGGACGGTTGTTCAAGTCCCGGTTGAGTTACTTTTTTTATTTTTATAAATTATTTTTTAGAGACTCTCTTTGTTAGTTGGTATTTCAACCTATTAAGTAATTTATTCCCGAACACTGATTAGTGAAAACCATAGAGCAACACGGGCCACCGGCGAACCGGAGGGGAGTAGCCATACGCAGGCGTTCCCCTCTGTCAAAATACAAGTCCAAATGGTCCTATGCGTACAATAAAACTAGTTGTAGCCACACTTTTCACTAGACTAAATCCAGATGCGCGACTGAATCGACCTCCTAAAAAAATGCCGAATTGTTTGTGTTTCTTGTTGCCAAAAAATATCTGCCACGTCAAATTTACAAAAAGATAGCGTTATCTTTCATATGTAGGTATTTTTTAATCATATTATTACTATTTACTTCTTTAAAACTTAAAAAATTACAATATTATCGGTCGTGTTGTTTCGGATTTTTTTACCAACACAGTCGCTCGACAGATCCGCGTATTGTATAAGCCCTCATACAATACACGGATCTGTCGAGCGACTGATCCGAGTTTATTTCCGAGAAGTCGCTGTCACCGAGCGATAGTGTTGTTGTCGGATTGTTTTAAGTTATCGAAAAAAAATGGCAAAGGAGTCTTCTATACAGAGACAGTTTTGAGATTAAATTTTCTGATTCAAATATTATATTGTGATAATATAGTTATATTGTTAAAATATAATATAATACTTACGCGCGTTAGCACATTTATTAAAATCACTTAGTGTAAACTTCAACCATAATGTTTTTTTTATTTCCTAAAATTCCAAAGGATATGGAAAATTGTGTAACCCAAATTTAATAATTGCGATATGATCTAGAAAAATGACATATTTTTAATCTTATAATATAAAAAATCAGCTCAATTCTCAATCTGGGAGAGGAGAAATATGAGAAATATAGTTTTCCTGAGATTCTCGATTAATTGAATCGATTACACAATCACAAAAAAAAAACCTTTGGACAAGGTAATTAACTCAAAAGTAATTAAATGCACTTTAAATACAACATATTGCATATAATTACAGTTATGTTATTAAATAAAATATAAATTATTAATTAAAGAAAATTAATATACATAATTATCGATTTTTTATCGATTAAAATCGATCTTTTATTTTAGTCTGTCGTTGGCATGCCGCATGACAGTTGTTTACTCTGTGCTAATTCGTTTCGTGTTTTCTACGTTTTGAGTCTGAGTGCTTTCCCGATTGTCGTCATTTAGGAATTGTTACGATTTGACAACAACAAATATCTTTGATCACAGATTTATGATATATATGTCAATTATTGATTGTAACATAACCTTACTTTTACAGTTTACTACTTAAAACTCTAATAACTCGGCTCTCAGATTGTCAAAACTAATAGAATTTTCAACGAAGGACTGTTAAGTCTCAATCTATTAATTCACACCAATTTCATATTGTTACATTGGGGGCCCAAAGTTGTTTGTAATCGTTTCCATCTCCGTTAAGGGATACATGGAATAAACATATTTTGTAATTACGAAGTATTTTTTAAATTATTTCTAAGATTTTATTATACCTATACCAACTCATGGTCCACTCTCCGTGACCTGCTACGTGCGCATTACCCGACAAGTTCATTTGTATTATTGTAGTACGTAATAAATTAACTCCATCTTTAAAATAAATAAATTAAACCTAATTTCCCTAACCCAGTTCTTGAAATTATCGATACTGCGTATCGACAGTTGTTGCAACTACGGCTAAAAGGACTTGTCAGTGTAGTTGCGCCATTTAATTATACTGTTATGACACGGAATGTTTAAATGTGTGTGTGAAATTGTTAGTGTATTTTTTAATTGTCACGGTGTGAGTTTCGTAGTGACAGACGATTGCTTATGTGTGCGAACTTGAGTACGCACACATAGCGCAGGTTTCCCCCCGCAAAAAATGACAGATTGTTTGGTATCGGTAACGAACGCTATGGCTACTCCCCTCCGGTTTGCCGGTGGCCCGTGTTGCTCTATGGTGAAAACTCCTTGAAACTAGTTAGCATTCTATTCCACTTCGCGAACCTTTTGCGTTCCGCGCATCTGCAAAACTCTCTGATGGGAGACGGTACGCGTTTCCAGAATGAAACATGCATGCTCCACAGTCCACTTGTGAGCGTTGAGCGAACATGTCGCTGTGTCATAGATGGAAAAACCGTCAAGTGCATATTGCGCGTTTCGGTTTCAGTCTATGGATTTCCGAATGCTCGAAGTAAAAATTAGGTTGACAGCGCCTCGTTGACTGATGTTCTGTGGCTCAGGTATCACCTACCATCAAGTGAACCTCATGCTCGTCTGTCGGTATCTGACATTAAAAAAAATAGTATTAAACATTTTTCAACTATTTATCCGAGCGTGGAGCGTATGTACTTATATGGTATTTTGCTCGCTTCCACGAACAGACTGAGCTCCCCTTTGTGTTCGCCCTAAAATCGCCACCAATTGGAGAGCGCACCGTTGCACTATGTGGAGCAGTTTCGCGAACATAGTGGAAACTCAGCATAACACTCCGTCCAAATCGTTTAGACCTGTCATTTATTTTGCGTATCGCCAGAGCCTTCGTCCTACATATTTCTTTCCTAAAATATTCTTGCGTCTATTCAGTGTTAAATTGAATAGGTACCTTCCACACAGTTGCTATTTAGCACATTGACCGTCTCACTACTTACCATTGTGTGGGATAGTGGGCAAATTACCGTCTATATTTAGAATAAAAACATCCGCTAGCTGGATATTCCTTGAGCTTTGCCCCATAATCGATGCAGATGACTTTCCATGTAGTTAGAGGATATTTTTGTATGGAGAAGCAGCAAATCAATACTTCACGGTATAAAAATAATTAATTCCTTGATCATACTGAAAAATATATTAGATTTATCTTGAAGCTATTCGTATATCTGTCCTTTCAGGCATCAGCCTTGGATCATTTCCTTTGATTTTTTTTTATGTCAAATATGGACAGACGAGCATGAGGTTCACTTGATGGTAGGTGATACCTCAGCCACAGAACATCAGTCAATGATGCGCTGTCACCCGATCAATGCCCGAAGTTAGCAAACGTGGGGAAAACATGCTTACAGAAATTTATAAACATGTGGTCCCGGTGGGATTCGAACCCACGACCCATCGATGCGCACGGCAGGTGATCTACCGAACGCGCCAACGAGTCCGTCAAAAATTCTTAATTGATTCTTATGATTCATTTGAAATCAAGGAATATTCCTCAATCTCGGGTACAACAGACCTTCCACTGAAAATTTTCCACACTTTCTTTTTAAAGTATTAGTGTAATCTTCTTCATGCATTGGCCTCTAAAAGAAAAAGAGATATATGGACATTCACTGTCCATATTTCATGAATTGTGCGCAAAACTTGTCTGCGCGGATGCAACGCGGAACACTAAACTGTGTTCTTCCGGTGCTCGATTTACGAACCAATTGAGTTGAGTACAAATTGGAAGATTACAGGTTACCTTAGGCCAACCTTGCTCCTTCTAGCAGTTTCCAAAGCATATCCATCTGATTTAAATGCTTTAAACTGATGTTCAAGTGTCCTGTAGTGTACAATAAAAACTTATTGACAGAGCATTTTTTTCATGTTGGTGGCATGGGCTCTAGTTTTTCTGATATTTGGTGAGCGTTTAATAAGTGTTCTCATAACATTTGACGGGCTCGTTGGCGCGTTCGGTAGAACACCTGCCGTGCCCATCGATGGGTCGTGGGTTCGAATCCCACCGAGACAACATGTATATTTTCTGTAAGCATATCTTCTCCACCCGTTAAACCGTTCCTAAATGGAAAAACCGTGAAGTGCATATTCCGCGTTTTGGTTTCAGTCTATGGATTACCGAATGCTCGAAGTAAAAAATAGGTCGACAGCGCATCATTGACAGATGCTCTGTGGCTGAGGTATCACCTACCATCAAGTGAACCTCATGCTCGTCTGTCGATATCTAACATAAAAAAACATGTTTGCTTTTTTTTCTACACTATTAGATTCTTGTCTTGTCTTACAATGAACAAAAATTGATTCCGTAACCAATCTCAGATCGCCATCATTTCTAAGGTCATAAGAAAGTGTCTCCTAACTTCCAACTGACATTATTAAAATCAGTAATAACTTGGCTCTCTATACAGTTATGAAATATTATACCTTTTAAATTGATGCAATTCGTCTCGCCACCTCTTACGAAGTGTCAAGGATTGATCTTTGCGAATGCTTCTGATAAAAGGAGCGATAAAGCATGAGACACTTCACGATATTCACCTTACTAGTAATTTTCAAGGCCTTTTTACTCTCCTTATGTTTTGTAGGGTTACGTACCCAAAGGGTAAAACGGGACCCTATTACTAAGACTCTGCTGTCCGTCCGTTTGTCACCCGGCTGTATCTCATGAACCGTGATAGTTAGACAGTTGAAATTTTCACAGATGATGTATTTCTGTTGTAACAAATACTAAAAAACACATTGACATAGTTGTTGATCGAAGAAAAAACAGAATAAAATAAATATTTAAGGAGGCTCCCATATAACAAACGTGATGTTATTGCTCCTTTTTTCTCGATATTGATATCGGCAATAGGTAGACGCTTGAAATATTCAAAGAATATTTAGTTATATACACTTTAAAAATAAATTATTAATAATTTAATATTTAAAATACAACAAATATTAAGGGAGAGGCTTCTATAAAACAAACGTGATTTTTTGGCGTTTTTATAGATTACGGAACCCTTTGTACGCTAGTTCGATTCGCACTTGGTTGGAAAGTCAATTACGAAATTAAACGTTCTTCTACAATTTTTTTTAGAATAGGGTGCAAACGGGCTGATGGCTCATGTGATGGTTAGTGATCACCGCCGCCCATAGGGGCAACACCAGAGGACTTGCAGGTGCGTTGTCGACCTTTGAGGAAGATGTAGGCTCGTTTCTTGAAGGTTCCCAAGTCGTATCGGTTCGAAAATATGTCTTTGCCGGAGTATCACTAGTGCACCAAGCTCTATGAACTCCATTAGTCTTATTGTCATATATATGTCATTCACGGCCAATTTTTCTCTATCATACTGACGTAGAGACTGACATCCTCATTCCAAGTCGCGCGTCGATTTCAAATTGGTCAATCATCAAATTGTACTGTTTGTCGAAAGATCAATAATTCCGCATATTTTTACGTCACGAGGTTGTTGTCTATATAATTATTTGTTTGTTTGTTTGTTACGATTTAACGCAAAAACTACTTGACCGATTTAAAAAACTATTTCACTAATAGAAAGCTACATTATCAGCGACTTTTCTGTGTCCTACATTGCACTCGTGCGAAGCCGAGACGGATAGCTAGTAAATAATATAATAGATAGATAGATAGAAAATTTATTCAGAAACACTACTTAGGTCTATTACAAAATGTGACTAGTTATATTTCTTTTTTAAAATTAAATAATTACATATAATAAAAAATAATAACGAATTGGAAACATAATTTTTCATACAACAGTGCCATCTGAAACGCAATACCACTCAGCATACGTTGGGGCTCAGCATAAGCCCCAACACTGAGGTTCCGGTGGAGGGGCGCGTTGGCACAAGCAACAGAAATATACATAGAATAAAAGTACATATAAAACAAACCTAGTCGTAACATCAACAAATTGTACCCCTGAATTTTACCAAAACATTTACGTATATTTATTTAAAAAATAACACAAGTTACATTATTAAACTAAAATATTTATATAATATATAAAAATTGTACCTAATTAACTTTAATAAAAATATTATTATCATATTTTTATTTAATTACCCATACTTTTTATATTTTATACAATCTACAAACAAACTAATTGTTTCTTAAATTAGTTTATATAAAGGCTTAAGGCATGCACAAATGCTTATTGTAATTAATAAAATAAACGTCAGTTCTAAGCAGAATCTATAAATAGCCGCTTAGTAACAAATGTATTATATTTCATCGCATCATCAAAGTATATCACGTGGATTTCAACATAGCTCCGATTCTCTGTATCAGAATGACATGCCTTTTTATTTGAGATTTCTTTTAGTATATTGTAAACTTAACAACCCGTAACTACCTGTATACGGTCTCACAGACCTCTCCGCCATCCTCAGTGCTTTACTTATCCTCGTCGATTTATTTCATAAATAATGCTGATTTTAAATGTGGTGGATTGTATAGACAATTGACCGTTAACCCATCAGCTACCATGATCCTCATTTGGCACTTTCTCAAAAATATCAAATATTTTCAAGACAGAACATAATTTGAATATACTGCTCATAAACTTTGTGCATATATATTTTTAAAAAAATGTCAGTTATTGGGTTTATAATTAATATTTAACCCTCAACTATTTTGGGCAAGTATGTACCCTGCCTCGGTAAGACACTTGCGATATACCAGTCTCCAAAAAAAACTATGATAAAAAGCGATTAACTGAAATGAAAAAAAAACTAAAGATTTTAATTTATATAAAACTCAAAAAATAAGCATAATTTATTAAATAAGTAAGTTCCGGACGAGTGTAAGTGTGGCACTACGAATGGCGTAGAGAGGGTGGGTCCGTGAGACCGAGAGTAGGTTGTTAACCTGGGTTAAGATCGCTTCAGTGTGATGTCAAGACTTCATCTTCTTCTTCCTGTCCTGTTCCCTTTTTTTATTTGGGGTCGGCCCAGTGTGTTCTCTTTTTCCATTCTCTTCTTTCAATCAATCGGCATACATTTTTTTTCGGCCTCCCTCTTCCCCTATACCCATCCACTTTCATATTCGAAACTTTTTTAGATGCATGCTTTTCATCTCACCTCATAACATGCCCATACCAAGCCAAACGATTACCAAGACTGGTTGCTATAAAACTGAGTATACAATAATTACACAATAGGAACTCTATATTTTCCTCAATTATAGATATACCTTTTTTATAGTTATTGTATTGTTTGTATGAAATGGTGGCTTTTTGTTCAAGAAGTTGTTATGTGGAGATTAGGTAAATGAAAAACAAATGCTGCCACGAATAGGAGGGGGTGAGCGCTCCGCCCCCCCTAAACACCTCACATCAATGGTTAATGGGCGCCTACTAACATAAATACATAATTATTATGTAAAAAGGTTGACCTATTGTAATTCTTAGTATTCATTTAAGTAGGTCATATGTGGAGATCGTTCTCTATAAGACTGATAGACATGGGTGATAACAGGTCAAACATGATATCTGTTATACCTGTTATTGTTACTCAATAATAACAGATGTAAATATCTGTTATTAAATAACAGTCTGCTATTTAGATACTAAAGGAATTACAGATAATACGATCTAATTAAGGAGTGACTTTTTAATGTGATTTCGTTCCTATGAAACGTCCAATTGTGTTTTTTGGATAATATATACTAGTAGCATCTCGTTTTATCACGCGACAATCATATATGTTTTACTGAGACAGGTAACAATCACAGGGGTTTTGTATTGGCTTGGCTGTTACTAGTATTTGTTGAACAGTTGTTATTGAGTATTGCATGATATTTTCAATAACAGATATATCACAACCGCAAGAAAAACTTTATCTGTTATATTGAATACCTGTTATTTATATCTGTTACGATAAATACGCCTCACTGATACTTATGTAGTGTACCCGCATCAGTAGAGATAAAATATTTTCGCAGGAATTTTGTTGTTTTTTTCTTGTCCTAATTTCGATAATTGCTATGAAAGATTTTTTGTACGTTGTAAAAAAGTTACGACAGGTTTTCAATTTAAAAATTAAAAGGTTGATTGTTTTTTTTTAAATATTAGAAATGATTTATATTTCAAGCTAGTGGACCCGGCAGACGTTGTTCTGTCACAATTTTGGCTTCGAAATTATATAATTATTCTTAGTTTTGAATATGCCCATTTGCCCACTTTTTTATATAATTGTCTAATATGTCACTGATTTGCAGTGGACATCTGTTATTCCAAAAAAGCTAAGAATGCATGACGTGAGCTGTCAAGATGGCGGAGTTCTGAACCTAATTTATTTTAAAATTAATTTATGCATATATTTTTTTCTTGAATTTTTCCGATATTTTAATAGCTATTCTTTTATTCGGGACATAGAGGAATCCAACAAATAAGATATCGTTACAATCGGTACAGCCGTAGATATTATTACATATTATGTTAAATTGTATAACTATTTTTTTTTTTTTCATTTCCATTCATTCATAATAATTATTCTAAATGACAAATACAATTTAAAAAAATATAAATAAAATATTATGTCAAATATTCTTATTTAAAAAAATATTTAGAACAATTTATTGAAATTAAAAATAAATATTATTATTTATTTTTAATTTCATTATTATTGTTATTATGTACTAACTCCTTATGCATTTATTTCATATTAAGTTAAATACATACGACAATCATTGGTAATAAACAACCCTATAAGCTATGTATTAACGTATAATTTCCTTTGTTTCAGATCTAGGGCACAAGTAGTGCCCTACTAAAAAAAATTCACCACGATACAGCCAATCAGGATGACCCTACAACCCGTTAGAAGAAAAGATTTAAAAGTACTAAGCACCTATCTAAACACGTAAATGACAGTTAAAACTAACTTTAACAGTGATCAATTGTTCCTTTTTGAGTGATATTAGCGTAAGCGGTGCCATTGATATACATAGTTTAGTGATAAGATAACAATGAAGCTCTTAAGTGTTGTGTTTTTTGTGGCGGTCGTGAGTGCGGACCGGAGTAATCTACCTCCAACATGTGATAGGTGAGTTATTATTTGATTTTTTTGAAGTTATAATTCTTTAGGCGCGTTATGAAAAAATGATGAGAGTGAAATTTTAACACTTTGGGTGCTGAAAACACAACGTACATATGTGTTTTACGGCCGAATCGAGTATGCGTATTTAACACGCATGCGTGTTCGAAACAAATCGGGTCTGCCAGTGCGGTAAACACGTTTGCGTGTTATTCATATCGAGTCGCCGGTACGTGTTTTTACGTTTTCTTACGTGTTTTAGTCGCACGGCTGTAAAATAGTATTTTGGGTAGCAGTCAAAGTGCGCGCGCATCTGTGACACAAAATTAACATGATGAAGTTGGCTACAGATGACGTGCGCGCGCACGATGTCCTAAAAAAACGACATGATGAAGTTGGCTACAGAATAGAATTTGATTGATTTTAACATTTTGCTTCGATATTTACTGCAGTTTTGTTTTTTAAAATTTTTCTTCAGACGCCAAAGAAGTATAACTTCTAACGCGTATACATAAGTACACACATACCTTTTTTTTTGTAGGATCACTTGATGGTAACGGCTACAGGGGCTAACCCGTGTAAGCGAAAAACCTTCTATTAGGGCTTCGCTGAAGTTTGGAAGAAGGCCTCAAAATATTGTCTTTTATTAACGCGAGTATCACACATTTAAATAAAATACTGTGTACCGGATTAAAACGCGATTTATTATTTATATTGTTTAAATTATTTATCCCGACGTTTCGGATTGTTTATATTATTTATCCCGACGTTTCGGATGCTTTTCGGGATAATTAATTTAAACAAAAAAATAAATAATAAATCGCGTTTTAATCCGGTATACAGTGTTTTATTTAGAAGGGCTCAATTTTCATACAGGGCCCATCAAGGATAAGCTACGCCCTTGATGGTAACACAAACCTTTGGATACTTCCGCCGAAACATAGGCTTAAATATTACATACAAAAATAACGTCTTAAGTTTTTTTACATCAGATATTGATGAGCGTGATTGCTTCCGAACTATTTTTAAACGATTTCAAAAAAAGAAGGAAGTTCTCAATTCGACTGTAAACCTATGGACTGAAATCGAACAACCGACCGTAGTCAACTATACGCCGATTAAGCCATCCAATAGCGCATAATCTTCAGATTTCATTTACAAATATTTAAATTTCGAACTGAAAACTGCGTACAATCAAAATGAAATATAACCTATTATTATAGCTTTCTATTAGCGAAAGTGGTATGTAAGGATCGGAGCATATGGAATTCCCTGATCTCTGTCTACCCCAATTAATGAGAAAGAGATGTGATGCATATCGATGCCTAACAGTCATAATGGGATAAGCTACTTTTGTAAGTATCGTCACGTTTTTCGGGTACGCGATGTTGTTTTTTTTATCAAAGGTTAGTATAGTGACGTAATGAATATAATGTAATATATTATAATAATAACAACAAAATATTAGTTTTGAAGTTTGGTTTGAAATAAGAATAACAATATATTAATTTGAAAGTGATAAAATCTTTTTTCTTAAGGCTTAAGCCTTATCTACCCCATTTTCGTGAAGTTGCAAATAGTACAAAAATGATATGTCGTAAAGAAGTTTCACTTCTTACCTGTGTACTCTGGTACTCACACACAATTTTTTTTTTATATTTTTTTTGGCTTTATTTCTACTATATTTAATATTTATATATATTTTTTCGTTTATTCCGAACTTAAAATGAATTTCCCGTAAAGTTTTGGAATGGCGGTTATCCCATTTTGGACATCGATATGTATGTATGTATTAGTGAGAGAATATTTTTACGTACCTTTCTACCTCGTATATATCGGATACGCTAGTATATAAACGTTATCAATGTTATAATTGCAAAACCAGTTATCAGGTGCGGCTGAGAAGAGCGGAAGTCACCATGACCTTGTATTGCCGGCTATTGCAAGTCTCTACATAATATTATGAGTACATAACCAAGTGCATGTCACACCGGAGTCCCGAGTTCAAGTGTTGGGGAAAAAAAACCGGGCTACTAGCCAAAAAGTGATAATCGCCACGACTTTACAGGAAAGTAATTTAAAGTTCGGAATAAACAAAAAAAAGACATAAACATATGAGTGACAAACATTTTGTCGTAGATTGATGGAACTTAGACCAAATGACGCACTAAAAATGCCAAATAATAAGAAAGATAGAAAAAATAGCCAAAAAAACTAAATTAGTATATTTTGTCAAAAATTTCGCTTAGCCCTTTTTAGCTATTACCCATCACTATATAATATATTTTTATATAACATAGACATCACCAAAAAACTATTTTCTTGACAAAAATAGCTAACTAAGAGTTCTCTCTAGCGCCAAGACAAAGGGTGAGAGGTCAGGGCGGCGGTGGGAGGACTTTCCAGACAAATTCAGACATAATAAAATTCTAACATTATCGTGTAGAATGTTGACTTCCAAAATAAAAAAAATATCTTTTTGGATTTGAATATGCTATTTCCGACTTATATTTAATAGATTTGCAGTGGATATCAATTATTACAAAAAAAACTATAATAGACTGTACTGTGTGAGTGACGAAAGATGGCGGAGTTCCGAACCTTATTTATTTTTCTAATTATTTTTCTGCATTTTATTCCCTCTACTTTTCCGATATTTTAATAGATATTCAGTTATTCGGGCCATAGACGAATCCAGCAAATAAGATATTATTAAAATCGCTGTAGCCGTTCTTAAGTTTTAAATTCTATAACTAACACAACTTTGTTTTGTTTATATAATATGTAGATAGAAGATATATATGTAAAGATGTAGCGCTGTTAGCTAATTGTATCTGTTTTTCACAGTAGAACTGAACAAGACCTAAGTTCTTAGTATTGAGAGAAGTTCAAGGATCGTCGCTAGGAGTACACAATCTTAAATAACATTCTAATCACATCTTAATCACCATTTATCACTGTGCTATCTTAAAGTAAACTTTACTTGACATTAATGTATAGGGGAAGAATATACACGATAAAATATCGTATAAAGAAATAGCATATTTAAATCTAAAAATAATTTATTTAATTTTTGGAGCGAACATTCTGGCAGGAAAACGTCTGTCGGCTAGTATCTATGTATGTATGTCCGTTAGTACATATAATACATAGATTTGCAGTGGACATCAATAATAATTATTACACAAAAAGCTATAAGCGTGCATGACGTGAGCTGTCAATTGTGGAAGATAGCGGAGTTCTGAACCTAATTTATAAAAAAAAAGAAACTGAATTTGTCCGATATTTTAATAATTATTCTATTATTCGGGACATAGACGAATCCAACAAATAAGAGATCATTAAAATCGGTGCAGCCGTTCTTGAGATATAAATGGAGTAACTAACATGTCTTTGGTTTATATGTAAACTAGCTATCCGCCCCGGCTTCGCACGGGAAAATAGCCTATGTTACTCGCTGATGATATAGCTTTCTATTATTGAAAGAATTTTTTAAATCGTTCGATTAGTTTTTGAGTTATCGTAACAAACAGACAAATCTTTCCTCTTTATTATATTGCTAGCAACGCGCCCCGGCTTCACACGGGTGCAATGTAGATATACTATACACAAAACATAGCCTATGTTACTCGCTGATAATGTACCTTTCTACTGGTGAAAGAATTTTTTTTATATCGGTCCAGTAGTTTTTGAGTTTATTCATAACATACGAAAATTCAAAGATACAAATCTTTCCTCTTTATAATATTAGTATAGATAAGTAGTATAGTAGTATGTGACAAATAAATGATTAATACTCAGCTGTATCTCGATGTCGGAAGGCGTTCGTGCAAATACGAATGACCTCGGTACACTTGGTCGTGGAAAAAGAATTTGCGTTATGCAAATCAGGGTCAATTAGCTATGCTAAAATACGCGCATGTCATTCAAAGATAATTAATAGGAAGTAAAAAAAAGGAAATTTTCCACAGAAATGTATTATTTTTCAAACATGTCATAGAATTAGAAATACAAAGCCAGCAACGCATCTGCCACAGGCTCATTTACCTCGTATACTATAAAAAACATACTCGAGACGAAGTCTGTTCTTGGGAACTATCAAAATTTCAAATTTCTGTAGAGATAAAATGGTAAAACAAGTATTAAAACTGGATTCAAACTTGAGTCATGTCTTGGAATAAATAGGTCGATAGCACATCATTGATTACCGGGGATATTAAAAAAAAATGTTTCGCGTATGGCAAAGACAGAAACAACTGATCACTTACATGCCTGTAAAGAAAAATGATCAGTGAAACAGACACAGAAATGTGTCTATCCAGTGCCCCACTAGGGGGCAAGGGAATTTTTTTCGAAGGGAATGGAGGGGATGATAAAATTGTTATCAGCGCTAATGACCTCACCCGTATCAACGTATATTATATACTGTATAAGAATATATTATATGCTAATTGTAGCCGAGATCACAAATCGTGTACAATGAATGTAAGTAAATACGGTAAAAGACCGGTGATAACCGGTATATCGGTTCTGGCAACATTATTGTCACTATCACTATTTGTTATGTATCTTTGTAGGGTTGTCACTCTCAAGAGTTTTACCTTTATTTACAAAACATAACAGATATCAGTATCAAAACTATTTATCTATATACCTATATAGATAGATAAAACGTTTATTCACAAACACAGTACAACATGACAACATCTTAAACTAACTATAACTAAATCTATGCTAGTACAGTCAAGTCGCAGTGTGCACTGCGGTTGTGAATAGGAACTGGCTCAGCATATGCTGTGACACTTTCATGTCACAACGCTGTTAATTCTGCCAGTCCCCTTTGGAGCGTAATATATAAAACAAAATCGTTTTTGTTACACCATTAATAACTCAAAAATGGATGCATCAATTTTAATTTTAATTATAATAAAAATATTCATTCTGCTATTCCGTTCTTTATTTTGTTTGTTTTAATCTATTTAAAACACAATGTTATTGGAGGGAAAATTTGTAGGGCGAGGGATGTCAGTCTGACATATTATAAATTATAATATATTCTTAGAAATTTATTAAAAAATATGCTTAAATACATATTTAGTTGAAACTTAATTTGATATTTAAATGAAGTATTGTGAAGTTCTTTTGGCGCGTTTGGATGATAGTGAATTCATGACCTGCGCGCGCACGATGTGAAGTTGGCTACAGAATAGAATTTGATTGATTTTAACATTTTTCTTCGAAATTTACTGCAATTTTGTTTTTTAAAATTTTTCTTCAGACGCCAAAGAAGTATAACTTCTAACGCGTGTAGGTATATAAGTACACACATAATTTTTTTTTTACTTAAGTGTGTGTTACTCGTGTGGACAAGACATATTATTATCACTGTAAAGAATAATATCCAATTTTAGAATGTTATCGAAATTGTTTTAGTATAAACCAATATATGAAAATCTTTCCGAATGCTTGAAATAAATTGTTCGACAGCGCATCATCTTTTATATATAATATAAAACAAAGTCGCTTCCCGTCGTCTGTCAATATGTACGCAAAAATCTTTTAAACTACGCAAGTGATTTTAATGTGGTTTTCATCAATAGATAGTTATTCAAGACGAAGGTTTTTATACGTATAGCTTAATATTATTTTGTGTTCATTGTTCAAGATGACGACTGAGAGCTTTCATCGAGAACGCTGTTTTTTTTATGATATTGTCATATTATGATTATTATGATATTGTCTTTTATTAACGCGAGTATCACACATTTAAATAAAATACTGTATACCGCAGTCTCCCGCGACCACGGTTGCTGAAAAGCATCCGAAACGTCGGGATAAATAATTTAAACAATATAAATAATAAATCGCGTTTTAATCCGGTATACAGTATTTTATTTAAATGATTATTATGACTTTTAATTTATACATACATATATACATCACGCCTCTTTCCCACTGGGGTAGGCAGAGAGAGAGTGGTGTAATTCCGTGTTACATATGCTCCGATTCTTGCATACCACTTTCGCTTCTTCCACTTTTTTATTTATATTATTATTTTCGTGCGAAGCCGGGGCGGTTGCTAGTACAGGTACAATTTGATATCCCGTGGCTAAGATTCACTCACCAGCCGTACTGTTTCGGAATTACTCACAATAAAGGATGTCCCTTGTCTGATCTTTTGTCTTTGATATCTGGTATTTAGGTACTTGATGGCCCTTGAAAAGGACAACGTTCCTTTAAGCAATGATAAGAGCTGGAGTATTCAGACATAATCACTACTGGTATACTAAAAATAGCTATGCCCAATCCAAAATCAAAACCCAATGTTTAATGTCTTAAATATATTTTACCGCCTTAATATTTTTTTTATTAGCTTAAACCTTCGATCAACATGGCTTAAACAATACAAAAATATTTTGCGGGCGCATAAATTCAAGCCGCGGGCCTTTATTTAGACATTTTTTTTATTATATAGGGGGCAAACGAGCTTGCGGCTCACCTGATGGAAAGTGAACACCGTCGCCCATAGACATCCGCAACACCAGAAGGCTTGCAGGTGCGTTGCCGGCCTTTAAGAAAGATGTAGGCTCGCTTCTTGAAGGTTTCCAAGTCGTATCGGTTCGGAAAAACCGCCAGCGAAAGCTGATTCCACAGAGTGGTTGTGCGAGGCAAGAAGTGTCTCAGGAATCGCGCAGTTGTGGATTTTCAGACATCAAGATGGTATGCGTGGTATTTTTGACGCGATGTCCGATGGCGAAATTCAGCGGCCGGAATTAAACCGAATTACTTTTTACTAGATAAAAAATATTTATTATTTACTAGACACTGATGGTTTTAATTTTTTTACTTGCAGTATGATCTATTGCCATGGACCGTTGCTGGATACGGTGCAAATGGCAGGCTTGTACAATGACTCCAAGACCTTCGTAGATATGAAGATCAAGACGTCTCCGAAAATCACTATGGAACATTTCCATGAAATGATGAACAGGTAACTTATATAGTTTGTATATGTATGTTTAAATAACGTTATTCTCATTAAAAAAAATAGACATTGATAGACAAGCATGAGGTTCACTTTACGGTAGGTGATACACCAGCCATAGAACATCGGTGAATGATGCGCTGTCGACCTATTTTTTTACTTCGAGCATTCGGAAATCTATAGATTGAAACCGAAACGCGCGGTGGTTTATTACCCGGTTGGAATTTCGATATTCCTCCCACCCGTTTAATGCCCGAAGTTACCAGACGTGGGGAAGACATGCTTACAGAAAATTATAAAGATGTCGTCCCGGTGGGATTCGAACCCACGCGACGACCCATCGATGCGAGGCAGGTGTAGGCGCCAACGAGCCCATCAAAACAATACAAACATAAGTATTCATTTTATGGTAGGTGATACCCCAGCCCCAGACCACCAGTTAATGATGCGCTGTCGACCTACTTTTTACTACGAGCTTTCGGAAATCCATAAACTGAATTCGAAATGCGCAATATGCACTTCACGGTTTTTCCATGTATGAACGGTGGTTCGTTACCCGGTAGGAATTACGATATTCCTCCCACCCGATGAGGAAAACATGCTTACAGAAAATTATAAGCATGTCGTCCCGATGGGATTCGAACCTGCGACCCATCGGAGCGCACGTCAGAAAATCCGTGAAGTGCATATTGCGCATTTCGGTTACAGTTTATGGATTTCCGAATGCTCTAAGAAAGTAAAAATTAGGTCAACAGCGCATCATTGACTGATGTTCTGTGGCTGAGGTATCACCTAACATCATGCTCGTCTGTCGATATCTGACAAAAAAAAAGGTACAACCCTCTCGTTAGATTATTTTATATTTATTTAGTATTTTTGCACTTGGTTTTTTACGTTTATTATATAATACACTGTTTTTCCAGGACAGGTTCTCGACCGACGAAGGCTGATATTTTAGAGTTTGTTAATAACAATTTCGACCCGGAAGGGTCGGAGTTCGAAGATTGGAGACCTACGGACTGGAAGCATAATCCAGGTACGACTATACAACGCTACTCTTATTTTTTATATAGAAAAGTGGAGCCAACGTGCTGTTGCCATGTGATGAATTCGAACAGTAAAAAAAACCGGGAACAACTGTTTCCTCTGTTTTCAAGTGTGCTCCAAGTGAATGTAAGGATTAGTGAAAAAACGCTATAAAAAAAAATTGTGTGTGTGTACCAGAGTACACAGGTACGAAGTGAAACTTCTTTACGACATATCATTTTTGTACTATTTGCAACTTCACGAAAATGGGTTAAGCCTTAAGAAAAAAGATTTTATCACTTTCAAATTAATATATTGTTATTCTTATTTCAAACCAAACTTCAAAACTAATATATTGTTGTTATTATCATAATATATTACATTATATTCTTTACGTCACTATACTAAACTTTGATAAAAAAAGCAACATGGCGCGTAACCGAAAAACGTGACGATACTTACAAAATTTCTCCCATACGTCGATAAAGAAGTTTCACTTCAAATCAGGCTTTCTGACGACCTTAGTCGAACTTGCAGTTTCGTAATTTTTACAAAAATCTAAAATTTGATCAGGTCGTACCTACTAAAAAAATCAGCGTGTTCTTTGACTAATTTTAAGAAAATTTTGCCAAAACCACATGTTTGGTGTAAACAACCTACTACAATAGAAAACTTAAAATAAACGATAACACCAAATGTTTAAAACTGAAGCAGAAGTGTCAAGTGCTAATACCCTTCTCTGAACTTGAAATACCATTTATAGTTATTTTCTATTCATTCATTTCTAATTATTAAATAAATAACGAAAAATAATGGCAAGAAATTATAAAAATAAGATATAGACATGCAATATAGTAACTTTTGTATTTGGAGCTGTTAAATGATAAAGTGTAGCGAAAAAAACTTTCTGTTATCTCTGAAAGGTGGGAAAACATTCGAACTTTTTTTTAAAATAAATGTCAGCTTTATTATATTTTTAGGAATCAGTAGTGGATCTTATTAAAAATAACAACACAACTCAAATTTACAAAGGTTATTAATCTTCTAAAGAATTACACAATTGACAATTTAACAAATTAACAAATAAACTCTATTTCAAAGGAACAAAATAACAACCACAACAATAATAACAGAAATAAGTCTCACAGCCCTAGAACAGTGTTTCCTCTTTTTGACTTAATCTTGTCAATTCTTACAATATAGTTTATTTGAATTCCAAATCGAATAGATGATATTCAATATTTATCTTTAAATTACTCATGGAATTCCAAATTAGCTGGGTAATTTAATAGACAATGCTCTAATAATAAATATTATACACTTTGATTATTTATATAAATAATCTAAGATTATACATTGTCAGGATGAAATGAACGATGAATGATTGAAATAGGATTCAATTCGTTGGAGAATATTCAATTTTGGAACATTCACACTTTAAAGTAACCAATTTATATCCCCCAGAATTGTAGGTCCCCTAACCGTATGATTGAATGTTGCTCATTTATTTAATGTATGAAATTGGAGTATATTAGTGTCTGTAATTTAAGTGGTTTTATAGAGAAAATCCATTAAATAATCTCATGGGATTTAAATTTATTAATTTAATGTCTTAAACCAAAGCTAATTCGTACTATAAGATTAAAATATTTTAATATAAGCAAAAACGTTAAGATTTTTTTTGATAATCGTTTCGTTTCTAGTGTTATTTACGATTTCGTTTTTATGTTAGGTAAATATTATTTGCGTACTTAAATTGAGATTTAGATCTTAGAAAAAAAGCAAAAAATAATCTTTGAATGTATTTAAAATTTCATTATTAATAATATTTATCTTTGTTGAATATGTCATTCTTTTCATGTCTTGGCCATTTTTCTTAGTCAAATTCAAATTCAAAATCATTTATTCATTTAGGTAACATAATGTACACTTATGAACGTCAATAAAAAATACATAATTAATGCTTCTAATTTTAAATTTACCGCCAGTTCTCAAATCAAGGGCGTAGAACGGAAGAGAAGAACTGGCAAGAAACTCTTCGTCACTCTTTTTAATCGCCAAGTTTTTGTTTTACAAAATATTTGTAAGGCGCTGCAACCATTACACCATGTTCCACATGACATCTTTGTTTAATTAAATATAATAATTAAAAAAATATAAAGTGACGGATTGTCGCGGATTGTTTGAGTACTCGTGTAGTACTGAATGAAAGAAATGTCAATAATCTTTAATATCTAAATATAACTATAGATAATATATTAATTTATGTTCACAGATAACGCAATGCTGATGTTGCTAGGTTAAATTATTTAACTATTATCTTATACTAAGGAAATTAACTAGCCAGCTTTATCTTTTAAATAATTTACTGATGGAATAATTTAAGAAAACAATTATTTATTTATTGACGGAAATTTTCTGGACTTTGATCGATTACTGATAAAGGATGTTCACACAAACATTTACTTAATTATGTTATACGAACTGTAGTTACGTTGGTTATCTTTTTTGTATGAAACTTTGCTACCTTGAAGAATCGAGCTTATTCTTTCCTTAAAGGCCGGCAACGCACCTGCAACCTCTCTGGTGTTGCTCTTTATGGGCAGCGGTGATCACTCGCCATCATTAGCCACCTGACCGTTTCCCCCTATTCTATAAAAAAAAAATATCTATACTAATCGCACTGCGGCCAGAGCACAGTCTCCCACCCCGCGAGTCCTCGCCGCCCTCAACGCCCTGCTGCCGGCCCTAGCATGACAAGCGCGACAATATTATTATGACGGGCTCGTTGGCGCGTTCGGTAGAACACCTGCCGTGCGCATCGATGGGTCGTGGGTTCGAATCCCACCGGGAGCACATGCTTATAATTTTCTGTAAGCATGTTTTCCCCACGTCTGGTAACTTCGGGCATTGATCGGGTGGGAGGAATATCTAAATTCCGACCGGGTAACGAACCACCGTTCATAGATGGAAAAGTCGTGAAGTGCATATTGCGCGTTTCGGTTTCAGTCTATGGATTTCCGAATGCTCGAAGTAAAAATTAGGTCGACAGCGCATCATTGACTGATGTTCTGTGGCTGAGGTATCACCTAACATCAAGTGAACCTCATGCTCGTCTGTCGATAACTGACATAAAAAAAAAAAAAAAGACAAAATTTTGTCTACCGTTTACTCGTGTTTCAATCGACTATCGCTTTATTTCTTTCGGGTCTAACATTGACAATTACACTTAAAACTAGAGCTACCACCTTTTCGCCTCGGACCCGTCTCATTCGACACTTCAAGCCCGGCCGCCCGAACTGTTCGAACAGTTCGCGTACCCGAGTACCTAAATTTACGAATTACCCGAACTCCCCGAGCTCTTCAAACAGTTCGAGTAATTATATATTTTTATGTATGTATGAAACATACTAGTTTCATACATACACGTAGAAAATACGTAGGTATTGCGTTAAGATTCACCTTAAAATTAATTCCAACAGAAATACGAAATACTACGATAAAATACTGACGTTGCCTAACCTGACTAACTTCTTTCTATTCTGTAATACAATTCGTGCGTAGGTATGTAGCTTGTTAAATGCATTAACAATCTTCTTTTTTATTTCCTCGTCACTATCACATTCACGGTCAAATACTCTTTCTTTTGCATAACCCCACAGAAAAAAGTCCAGTGCGGTCATAAAAAAACTAAAATTTCACAACTAGATACTAAATTAAAACTATTAACAAAACACTTATCTAACTTAATTCTCGAGACGCGTACCGGTATAATACGGAGAGAGCGCAGCGTCATATGCAAGCGCGGCAAACAAGCAATTGACTAAGGCAACCGACATTGATACATTTGATATATCACCTTTGTATTAAACCGACTTCGCGCGTGCAAATTTTTTCAAAAGAAGCCGATTTTAGTCAAAACATACCGCGTCAACACAAAGGACGCCGCGAGCGGCCGTGAAGGCCATACCATAGGGATGTGAAAATACCTATCGATAGTTATGGATATCGATAAGTTATACTTTTGCTAACATTACATTACTTACATAAAAGGGATTTTATTTATCTAAAACCATAGTTATTTTTAGCAATAAACAATCAAACTGTTTGCGCTCTCTTTAATTTTTTTATAAAAACCTCTTCTATGAATTAAAGTTTATTCATCGTTCAATAAAATATATTCCATATTTTTTGTCTTTAAAAATCTGTCTAAAACAAGTCTATTTAAAAAAATAATATTAATTAAAATGATAAATAAATATGCACACACAAATTGCTGATTAAGGCGAATTATTGTAAACCTTTTTGACACCTATAATACGGAAAAAACCACAGAACAGATAAAAATGTTAGAATGACCATCACACATTATTCGTATGGGAACCAGTGTCGCCACTCTCCCTTTCTTGATGATTTTACTACACGCGCATATCAAATAAACACAAGCATTTGCACACATACGCAACCTCTTACGCAGTCCTGTCATTGGTCCACACATAGATAAGTAGCGTCCGCGTCGCGTGTGTGCTGTACAAAACCAAATAAAACACGTACTTAGTGGTGGTATGAATAAAAGTTATCGATATTTTTGTCGATAATTTGTATCCGCGTATTAAAATAAATTTATGTAATATTTGTTTATTTACAGTTTTGAAAAACAAATTTTATAAATGGAATAAATTTAAAAATAAAATAAAACTTAAATAATTAATGTAACATACGTGGTAAGTGAATTTTTAAGTAAATGTTATAACAAAATTAAAATATGCAGTACCAATTTATTATTTAAGTAATTTGTTTTCTTTTAAGAACGGTGTATTATTTATTTAATTTCAACATTTTTTTTTATAAACAAGTAAGTCTCACTAAAATGCAAAATTAAAATGGTATATTATAAATCATAATTATTCTAAAAAAATATTTTTTATTTAGTTTTATGAATATGAATAATGACACTACGTGACTTACACGCGTGAATTTGAATTTAGTAGCCGTGGTTGTTTGGGAAACCTAAAAGTATCTTTTTGAGATTACCAAATCATGCACGAGATATTTTAAGGTAATAATATTATATAAAATTGATTTTTTCTTATTTTTAAAATGAACCTGTATAGAAACTTTATATAAGCCAAAGAAAGTATGCAATCACATTATTACACAAAAAATAATTGTCCTATCGAGCACAACACTATTAGAATATACAAAAGTGAATCACCGCAAAGCATTGAAAGAACTGTGGCAGTGTGTTTCGCAGTGAGGCTATCCATTGCGGACAATGATCGCACGTTACTTTGATTATGCGCATCCATAGCGAGCGGTGTATATTGTTTTTTAGCCTTTTTCAATAGTATCGTTTGTTTTGAATTTTGTAGTCATTCCTACATTTTTGTAAATAAAGAGATATACCTACTTCCCTACTAATATAATATTTTAAATGCGAAAATAACTCTGTCTGTCTGTCTGTCTGTTACGCTTTCCGCCTAAACCACTGAACCGATTTTGTTGAAATTTGGTACAGAAGTAGACTAGAGGTTGGGAAAGGACATAGACTTTTTATCGCGAATATAGGCTTGGAGGGGTTGAAATAGGGGATGAAAAATTGTATGGAAGTTCGTTAAATATCGAAGATGATACCATGAAACGTAGTATTTAGGCACTTGATAAGATATAAATAAATATGTGTTCTTGCATTTTTGAAATTTCCAACTATGTGGGGATGAAATAAGGGATGAAAGTTCGCAAGGAAGTCCAACCAAATCTATTAATATATTTACTATAAGTATATTTATTGGAATCATTTACATATGATTAGAAAAAAAATCCCGTACAGTCAAAGATTTCAAAGTAACCAGGGTATCATGAGAGGGATAGTGGTAGTTTTAGAAACAAAAAACGTAGTTTATAAAAATGTATTAAAATAAGCAATTTACAGTTAATCACAGCAGTTAATAATAATGGTAATTTTTTTTGTGATTTTTGTTTTCGTTGTGTTTTTGTTTCTGTTGATTTTTTATTACTACGAACGTACGTACTGACATAATATGTGTGTTGCTATAATGGTTCTACACAGTGGTGAATGTATTTTATTATGTAAGCTATTGACATTCTCTGAACAAGAACAAAATGAAAGGGAATTAATCGGACAGAACGGAGTGTTTATAGTGATACAGAAATGAGTGATTTCGATGAAATATGGTATAATCTTACAATGTTTTGTTTGCGCCTTCGTAAATAACTAATTTTAAACAAATTTTTCGATTGTTCAGACGGTAAAATAAAGCTATAAAATTTTTAGATTATTTTATTTTTCTCTATTCTATTATATTTTTGTCAACAGTATCGTTACAAGGACATCATAACGGTCGACGGCGGCATTCACTGAAAATACTTTAAAGTATAAAATACACCTTATTTTTAAATTATTACGGTTCCATTTCCTATGCAAGTATTTTTTACTTTAAAGATTTTTTTTGTAAATACGATTGTGCTCCTTATTTCTAAGAAATCACGGATCGTTTTCTTATGCGAGTATTTTATAACTTAAAGATTATTTTTTGCTTATTCGATTGTGCTGATTATTTGTATGAGTTTACAGTTCGTTTTTCTATGCAAATATTTTTTGCAAATACGATTGTGCTCCTTATTTCTAAAATATTACAAGTATTTTCAATTTAAATTATATTTCATAAATTAATTATGAGGCGATCGCAGTGCCATACGCAAAAATACGGATATTTGTTGTTATTTTTGAAGTACGTAGTAGACTGCATTTTGAATATGAACCTACGAATAATAGGTACGGGAGATTTTGAAATTGTCATTTAAGTAGCTATACCTGGATGACCGAGCTTTGCTCGGTATTTTTTTTATTTTTATAAATTGTGTTTCTTAGAAATTATATTTAAGTACGAATTACATACTAATAAAATCAAGTCTAACCTCAAAGCAAACACTCATTGACTTCGTGTTACTTAACAACGCCATCTGCTGGAATAGCTTTAGTGTTGTTGTGTCGTTAAAGCAATTAAAAAAAATAGTATTACTATTCGCTGATAGATGTCAGGAAGAGTCATTTTCAGTTTAAATTGGGACTACTCAAACGCCACCCTTTTGTTATTATTCTCCCAATAAAAAAAAAGTAAGTTTATGTTTAAGTTGATAAAACACGAATAAAATGACATTTTCTAGAAATGATTCCTAGTTTAAAAAAAATAGTATTACTATTCGCCGATAGATGTCAGGAAGAGTCATTTTTCGTGTAAGTTGATAAAACACGAATAATATGACATAGTATTATTACTCGCCGATAGATGTCAGGAAAAGTAATTTTTCTTTTAAGTTGATAAAACACGAATAAAATGACATTTTCTAGAAATGATTCCTAGCTAGATCGATTTTTCGCCCCAGAAACCCCCCGTATACTAAATTTCATGAAAATCGTTGGAGCCGATTCCGAGATTCCAATTATATATATATATACAAGAATTGCTCGTTTAAAGGTATAAGATTTGGTAGCTAATTAACAGTTTATGTACATAGATAGTTCTTTGTATTTTTCGAACGGCTTAAAGAATCAATACGAAACAGTAAGACTCAGACTTAATACAGTTTTTATTTAATCTTAGCAGTTAGGTATCTAAATAAAAGTACATACGAAAGCTTGAGACGATATTTTCAAGATATCCTGGGAATTAAGTGGTCAATTACGTTAGACATTTTGGCATGTTTTGGACTGCATCGAGATATCCGAACTACTCGAGCACCCGAGCTATCCGGCTATCCGAACTACTCGGGTACGCGAACTAAACGGATACCCGAACTATCCGGATTTGAAGTTTCAGTCTCACGGATACCCGGTATCACACATATCCGAGTAGTCGGATAGTTCGAACAAAAACACGAGCCCTACTTAAAACTCGACTTTTAATATCAAAAATAGATACATTTGTCGATCGAGATATCTTTTCTATCAAAATTGTCGATGTCGAGATATAATATATCGAGATATCTTACATCTTAGTTTGTCTTCTCTCGTCCGCGACATATCTCGTGGCGGTCATGCTAGCCCGGCTGGACGCCAATCCAGCCCTCGACATCTATTCTGACGGGTGGACCACTTTGCGCTCTGAGTGTCTTAAACACTTGGAGACAGGAGTGGTCCATTGACATAATTGAAATTTGTATGATAGATTGTGTAGTGTATATTATTATTTTATTGTTTGTATTTCAATTGTGTAATGTTAAATTGTATTGTATAAGAAATCATTAATGTAATTGCCCTAATCAGCCCTTTTAATTATCAAATAAATAGATAAATAATATTATAAAGAGGAAATATTTTTGTTTGTATGTTTGTTTGTTACAATTTAACTCTAATACTACTAGACCGTTTTTCAAAATTCTATCTATATACTTTTGTTTGTATAGTACATCTACTGTACACATTGCATTTGCTTCGCACGCCGGGGCATGCTACTAGTTCTACTATATAAAAATAAGTCGGGTTTTCCTTCCTGACGCTATAACTCCAGAACGCACGATCCGATTTCCACGGTTTTGCATTCGTTGGAAAGGTCTCGGGCTCCGTGAGGTTAAAAAAAAATTTCAACAGAGAAGTGGGAAAATTTCAACAGAAAAGTGGCAGAACAACGTCTGCGGGGTCCACTAGTTACTTATAAAAAAACAGAGCACATAAATACTTGTAGCTGGAGTGCCAATATTGTGGCGCGAATAGGTTTTATTACCAAAAAGACTTTCCTCAAAGATTGTCTTATTGTCTGGTACGGAGTGTTGGTGCTGAATTTGTTAGGATTTGATTTATGATCAATAATCTCAAACGTATATAGACATACTTGCAGCATTTAGTATTTATTTTATTTCAATACCAAATGAAGTAGTTGAATATTTAATTCAGTTTCGGAAGTTCCGGAAATGGGTTTTGAAGAAAGGCCATGTTATAACAGCATGATGCAAGTAGTAAAAAAAATATCACAAATATTTTTGACGGGCTCCTTGACGCGTTCGGTAGAACACCTGCCGTACGCATCAATGGGTCGTGGGTTCGAACCCACAGGGATTTTCCCCACGTGTGGTAACTTCGGGCATTGATCGGGTGGGAGGAACATCGACATTCCGACCGAGTAACGAACCACTGTTGATAGATGGAAAAATCGTGAAGCGCATTTCGGTTTCAGTTTATGGATTTTCGAATGCTCGAAGTAAAAAGTACGTCGACAGCGCATCATTGACTGATGTTCTGTGGCTGATTACCTACCATCAAGTGAACCTCATGCTCGTCTGTCGATATCTAACATTTTTATTAAAGGTTAATATTGTCGTTATTTCATTCCAGCTTTCCTGGATAAAATCAAAGACCCCCTTCTTCACCAATGGGCGTCTGACCTAAACAAGCTGTGGCTAGAACTGGGTAGGAAGATGAAGGATGATGTGAAGCACAACCAGGACTTATACTCTATTATTTATGTGGACAATCCATTTATTGTACCTGGTAAGTCTAATTTTATATAGAACACCTGCCGTGCGCATCGATGGGTCTAGGGTTCGAATCCCACTGGGACGACATGTTTATATTTTCTGTAAGCATGTTTGCCCCACGTCTGGTAACTTCGAACATTGGATGCGTGGGAGGAAGATCGAAATTCCGACCGGGTAACGATGATTCTATTCGTTCTATGACTTTCCGAATGCTCGAAGTAAAATAAGTAGCTCGAAAGCGCATCATTGACTGATGTTCTGTGGCTGAGGTAACTACCATCAAGTGAATCTCATTATCGTCTGTCGATATCTAACTTAAAAAAATATATAAAATTATCTACATAATCTTGGGTCCAAAATGGTAGAATACTTCTTTTTAAAAGTGAAGTATTATTTACCTGCGAACAAGAAAACTACAAAACTAAGATTTGATGTTTTATTGAAAATTCATAGATTTGCTCCGGGACACGTCTTAAAATGGTCAACTTAATATTGTCTTTTATTAACGCGAGTATCACATTTAAATAAAATACTTTATAACGGAATAAAACGCGATTTATTATTTATGTTATTTATGCCGACGTTTCGGATGCTCTTCAGCAACCGTGGTCGCGGCAGACTGAGTAAGTCCACAGTTGTTTTAAAGCAGGGACTGAAACCGGTTAATTTTTATTTTCCAAAATACGTGTCTGACTGAGATACCATGATATTAGTTTTAAAGAGTAATACAAACTAAACTTACCACAGTAATTTTTTCAGTAAATATGAATAAAAACGAAAGAATATTAACCTTTATTATACCTACCGGTATAACTCCCATAGTAAATTAACCGGTATTCAGTCCTTGTTTTAAAGTATTTTTAATGGTCAACTAATTGTATTCCAGGTGGTCGTTTCCGTGAGTTCTATTACTGGGACTCGTACTGGATTATCAAAGGACTTCTCCTATCCGAGATGCACTCCACAGCGAAGGGTATGGTCAGCAACTTCCTGGATGTCGTCGACAGGATCGGCTTCATACCGAACGGTGGCAGGATATATTATACGATGAGGTATTCTTTCATTAATATTTCAAAATTAGGTTAGGACGCATCTTTATTTATATCTTGTATCTGTTCTTATATGTTCTGTTCTTGTGATGTATTTGTTTTTAATAAATAAATTCTCAACCTTTTTTTTTGACCGGCTACGAACGTTTGGGGTAATTCTGGGAGTAAGATTTAAAAAAAAATAGTGTTGGTATCGCAGGGCATATAAGGCTGATTGTTTGTACGAAACAGACACAAATGGGTCTGCTTTATGCCCCACTAGAGGACTCGGAAATTCCGACCGGGTAGCGAACCACCGTTCATAGATGGAAAAACCGTGATAAAACCGTGATTTCAAAAACACCGTTTTTTTATTAACTGTGTTTTTTATGTTAGATATCGACAAACGAGCATGAGGTTCACTTGATGGTAGATGATACCTCAGCCACAGAACATCAGTCAATGATGCGCTGTCGACCTACTATTTACTTCGAACATTCGGAAACCCATAGACTGAACCCGACTACGACGACTAATAAATAAAAATCAATATGTTTAAAGATCCTATAGAATTGTTTAAACTCAAATTCCGTAAGATTTTTTAAAAATATTATCTTCTGACAATTGTAAATATTTAAATAAAATACTGTATACCGGATTAAAACGCAATTTATTATTTATATTGTTTAAATTATTTATCCCGACGTTTCGGATGCTTTTCAGCAACCGTGGTCACCACCAAGCATCCGAAACGTCGGGATAAATAATTTAAACAATATAAATAATAAATCGCGTTTTAATCCGGTATACAGTGTTTTATTTAAATGTGTGATACTCGCGTTAATAAAAGACAATATTAATTGTAAATATAACAAAAAAAAGAACAATTTAGTGCAGTCGTTCGGAAGTTATGCGCGTACATACATTTCGGGGACTTTGTTTTATACTATTTTTATTTATGTTTATACAACTGTTGTTGAATGTCAATTAAATAAGACTTGAAGGTTGATATTTATGTGTTTTTAAATACACATTATTATTTATACTGTTGATAATCAAACCAGTGACCACAAATACATTGTATTGTAATTTCCAACAAACTTGTAACTATTTTTCCAGGTCTCAACCGCCACTCCTAATACCAATGGTTAAATTAATAATCGATGATTCCGGAGATCTCGAGTATTTGAGACACCACATACATACTTTGGACCGTGAGTTCGATTACTGGGTCACCAACCACACTGTCGAGTTTGAACATGATGGACATAGGTAAATCTTCTAATATATGAAATTCTCGTGTCACAATGTTCGTTCCCATACACCTACGAAACGGCTCGACCGATGCTTATGGATTTTTTTGACAATTTGAGAAAGTCTGAGAATCGGCTACTATCTATCTTTCAAAACCCTAAGTGATAAGGAGTTTTTTTTTTGATTTTTTTTGATTTTTATTATGTGGCATTAAAAAATACATACAACCCTATATTTTCACACTTCTATTACCGACCCCTGCTTTTATGTCAAAAAATCTAGACCCGTGCGAAGCCAGGGCTGGTCGCTAGTTATCTATACTAATATTAGAGGTAAAGTTTGTGAGTTTGTGAGGTTATAGGGATACATTGAAGCGATTTTAAAAATTCTTTCTACATTATCAGCAAGTACTTTTTTGTATAGCACATCTATATACATATATACATACACATATAGTACATTGCACCCGTACGAAGCCGGGGCGCGTTGCTAATTACTAATATAATAAAAAAAATGTAAGTTTTCTAATTATTCCAGTAACTGTGCACATTTTAAGTCCTAAGGCACATTTTACCAAGCACAACCACTCTGTGAATACAGATACGACTTAGGAACCTTCAAGAAACGAGCCTAATTTTATCTTAAAGGCCAGCAACATATCTAAACTAAACCTCTAGTGTTGTGGATTCCATGGACAGTGATAATCACTTACCATCACGTGTTGCTGGAAATTTTGCCTCCTCTTATATAAAAAAATATGAAATAATTAAGAAAAATCATGACATCAGATGAGATCAGATAACGACATAATTTATCAAAGATGTGCTAGTATTTCGATTACACCCCAATTAGCCTGACGTACCTGATATTAATAAAAATATAAAGATCGCCCGTCGGAAATTGAATCTGCCAGCACCGACTCTTATTCCAAAATGTAACTCAGAATTTTATTCTTGAGAACTATCAAATTTTTTATATTAGTAGAGAAAAATGGTTAGACAACTATCAAAAGTAGACTCAAAACTGAGTCACGTCTGGAAATTGTCTTAGTTGTGTTATTTTTTTTTAGAATAGGAGTCAAACGGGTAAATGGCCCTTATTTTGCTGAGTTAGTGTTGTCCTATATTTCAACAAGTCCGTAATAAAGTATTGCCATGATATTAAATTTAAACATTATTTATTTCAGCTACCAATTAATGAGGTACACAGATCAATCGCAAGGACCTAGACCAGAAAGTTATAAGGAAGATATAGACTGCGCTAAGTAAGTATAGATTAGAAAAACTATTCTCACACAGACATAACTTAAACATAAATTATAGAGCGATATAAATATTGTATCTCACAAAGTCTGTTTGGCTATGAATGTTGTCAAGCGTGCACATATACATTGTTTTAGTGTGCGTAACTGAATTACTGAGCGCTCCTGAGATGCGCAATCTCAAAAAATGGCAAAATAATGTTCAGAATTGAATTCATGTAAGGATTAACAATATTTTTATGTCTGTTAGGGCACAGGAAACAGACAAATAAATGTTTCTGCACCATCAGTCTCGAATTTACCGATGTATCGATAGTGCTATTAATGTCATTAATGAGTAAAATAAAATTTATATCTATACTAATTATAATAATAACTAATTATAAAGATAAAGTGGAAAGATTTGTTTGTAACGATTAAACTCAAAAACTACTGGACCGATTTTAAAAATTATTTCACCAATAGAAAGCTACATTATCAGCGAGTAACATATATTTTATTTCTAGAAAATCTACATTGCACCTGTGCGAAGCCGTGTTTTACTAGTTTTAAAAGAAAGAGATTACTAAGATTAGATTGAAGAGAGACGATATGTCATGTTACATTCTATGAAATGCCATAGTTAAAAATGTTGTCGTAACTATTTGGTTATATGTCATTTTACTATTGTCTTTTATTAATGCGAGTATCACACATTTAAATAAAATACTTTATGATGGATAGAAATGCGATTTTTTACCCCTCTTTGTAATTTTTCAGTCTGTCCCGTGACCACGGTTGCTGAAAAGCATTCGAAACGTCAGGATAAATAACATAAATAATAATTCACTTTTTAATTCGTTATAAAGTATTTTATGTATATTGTATATGTAATTTTACCATTTTTTTAGACACTTTGACACGCTCGATAAGAAAGAAGAATTATATGCAGAACTCAAAGCCGCTGCTGAGTCCGGATGGGACTTCTCGTCCAGATGGTTCATTCTCAACGGCACCAATAAGGGTAAGAAAGGCTTTTCGCCACTCGCCGAAGGCTAATTGACCTTTGACCTTCAAAACTTTTTTTAAATCTCAAAATCTTGCTAGTGTATACATTATTTATTTATTTTATTTACAACTGTATTATACACAACAGAAATACAGATATGAAAATACATTAACAAGAATAAGAGGTACAATAGGTCTTATTGCTAGAATAGCAATCTCTACCAGACTACCTTTGGGTGACAGGATACCCCAGCCACAGAACATCAATCAATGATACGCTGTCGACTTTTTACTTTGAGCATTCGATTCGAATTAATTAAATTAATTTAATTTAATTAATTACATTTAATTAAATGTGCACTTCACGATTTATGCATCTATTCCAGGGACTGAAACCGGTTAATTTTTATTTTCCAAAATACATGTTTGACTGAGATACCATGGTATATACCTACATATATAAAAAGATTAATACACACTAAACTTACCACAGTAATTTTTTTCAAGAAATATGAATAGAAACGAAAGAATATTAACAAAAACCCTTATTATACCGGTATAACTCCCATAGTAAATTAACCGGTATTCAGTCCCTGATCTATTCATTCGTTACCCGGTATCCCACCCGTTTAATTCCCAAAGTGACTGGACCTGGGGAAGACATTCTTATACAAAATTATAATCATGTAAACCGGGTTTGGGCTTGTGTTCAGTCATTATTTTTTGGTACATTTTCTCAGTTGCCTTCAGTAGGAGTGGGCGTTCATTCAACAAGCAGCTTTTTTAAACCGCTTTTCTAATGTTAACGAATTAGCTGCTTTTCGTTTACCGCAAAAGCCGGTAAATATATTAACTGTTACATTCAACGATTTTCGAACGCAACACGCGGATTAGCTCAACGAACATTCAACGTTTTTTAATTACTTTTATTTTTTGTTAATATTTAACTAGCGTTTTAACATCCGTGAGGTGAATAGGCCACGGCTGAAAAACAGCGTGGTGAGTTTGCCAAATCCTCACCACACCATGCTGAATCCAGAAGTGTATTCCCAATCATCAGAAGTGTATTTATCTTTAATGTTTTTATTTTATTTTATACTTTACTATGTACTTTCTGATGAATAAACGTATTCTATTCTATTCTATTCAACGCGTAGTTGTTAACATCATCCGAAGCAGATTGTTTATTTAACGCAAAACCAGTTGAATTTATTAACTGTTAATAAAATTAGCTGATTTTTTAACAGGTTATCAGTTTGTAATTAACAGCTTCATTTCGTTAACACAAAAACCGTCAACGACCCACCCCTACCATCCAGTGTTGTAATAGCGGATATATTTACAGGGAATCTAACGAATCTGAAGACTCGCTCGATAATACCGGTAGACCTGAACGCCATCATGTGCTGGAATGCGGAGCTGATGGCGGAGTTCCACTCGCGCCTCGGGAACGTGGCGAAGGCCGGCTACTACAGAGACGTCCACGCCTCCCTACTACAGGCCATTGAAAACGTAATATTTTCCTATAAATAGAATATAGTCAATCAGGGGTGATTGGAAACAGTCGTCATAACTTTTTTATGTGAAAAAAAAATGCGTAGTACGGAACGCAACTTTGTTCCATAGTCCGTTGTCTCAAGTTACGTTTCGTAATACGCAATTTTATTTTTTTCATTAAACAATATGATAACTGTTTGCAATCACTCCTGTTTACAATTACTCTGGTTGATTGTACTCATTTTTGTCACACACGATTATACAAGAAGACAGAGGCTAGACAGAGACTAGCCTTTTCGGGCCCCAATGCAAAAAAAAATTAAAGGCTCTTTGCCTATTAAGAAAATGAACGTGGTCGAGCGTTGGTTGAAAAGTTGATTACCCGGCAGTAGACACAAGCTGGGTTGTATAATATATGTATATATTTATTTCAAGTTCTAGTTACAAAAAAAATAAAAGAGGCCGCTCTGTCCGCACTGTCGGAGACGAACGCAAAACTGACAAACAACTTCTGTTTCCTTATTATTATTATTTTTTAGTATGTTTTTAATATTATCTTTTCTTTATTTAATATAAGTATTATAGATACATATTTCCTTGTTAGTATTTTTTTTCTTTTTATTGTTTTATTATTCTTAATTCACTGTTAAGCGAACGAACCGCGGACACCGGACCAGTCAGAATACCAGCGCTGTTCGAATGCCTGGCTCGCCATCATTCGACAGCATAAAGCTGAGACTGGTGCCGTTGCCAAGAACCTTTTTACTTGTTTATTATTTAAGTTAGATTTAAGTTAAATATAAGTTTTTTTGGCAATAAATCGTTTTTTACTTTTTAAACGCAATTTGCCAATGTGATGTTTGTGCGTTAAATAAACCTATCTCTCTCTCATTATTGGTCTTTTTTGATCTAGGTCCTCTGGCATGAAGACGTGGGTGCCTGGCTGGACTATAGCCTGGAGTCCGGACGGCGCAGGGACTATTTCTACCCGTCTAACGTCGCGCCGCTGTGGACGGGTTGTTACGACCGCGCCCGGACGGACTATTACGTCGGCCGAATCATCAACTATTTGGACAAAGTCAAGGTCAGTTTCGACGTAGGGGACGAAGAAGGTCTATTACCAAAATCGAATCGGTAGGGTAGCGCACCCTATGTAGTAGGGTTGTCATTGATTTTGAGTCAAAAATTAAATGTAAGGGAGGTTTTAAGGTGTATTTTTTTATGTGGTCGTTGTGATGTAATATTGTCTATTAATGTCTCCCGCGACCACGGTTGCTGAAAAGCATCCGAAACGTCGGGATAAATAATTTAAACAATATAAATAATAAATCGCGTTTTAATCCGGTATACAGTATTTTATTTAAACGTGGTGATGTGTTAATTTTCTTAGATACTTTCAAACACACACACTACAACTCACAAAAGTTAAAGACTTGGCTGTATTCATAAACGTATTATAAGCTTGATATAGTTAAAAAATTTGTCTCGCTCTGTCCAGTATAAAAATACTACCGAGCGAAAGAAACGAAACATATTTTAACTATATCAAGCTTATAATATAATATTGTCTCTAATACTAAGATAATATTGTCTTTTATAGCACTAGTGACATAAACCCGCATTTTAAGTACGCTTTTCCGGTGTTTAAATGGCCTATTTAGGTCACGGAAAAGCGTGCGTGCGACAAGTGCTATAAAATAGTATCGTCCCTCTTTATTTTTCTTATGCATATTTTTTTTATAATAGAGCGGACAACCGAGCAGGTGTACCACCTGATGGTAAGTAATCACCACCGCCCATGGACATCCGTGACTTTAAAGTCTCAGATGCGTTGTCGGCCTTTCAAAATTGTATAGGCTCGCTTTTTAAAACCAACGAGGTCGTAGTCGAATGGAAACACAGAGGGTGGTAATTCATTCCATAGTTAATACGTTTCATAGTTGATGTTAAATTTATTTTAGGTGGATATCTTCGAAGGCGGTATACCAACCACCTTCGAGCATTCCGGAGAGCAATGGGATTACCCGAACGCGTGGCCCCCCCTACAGTACATATTTGTGGTGGGACTGGATAGTACCGGGATGCCCGAAGCTAGGAGACTCGCAAACGAGCTGGCCACGAAATGGGTGCGGTCTAATTTTGAAGTTTGGAAACAGAAGACTGCCATGTTGGAAAAGGTTAGTATTTTTTTAAGTTAGATATCGACAGACGAGCATGAGGTTCCCTTGATGGTAGGTGATACCTCAGCCACAGAACATCAGTCAATGATGCGCTGTCGACCTACTTTTTAGTTCGTGTATTCGAAAATCCATAGACTGAAACCGAAACGCGCAATATGCAAACCGACGAGCGTGTATGAATGCATTCACTAAGTGTAATTTTGAATAGAAAATATATTAGGCTACTATTACTAATTATTTTAAGCGTAAACCTACGGTAAGAACTGAGCACTAATAACTCCATAAAAAAACTATGAAACACAATACGCACTTAGTAATTTGTTCTTATCGTAGATGTACGCTTAAAATAAGCAATATTATCAAAATTTATTTTTATTTAAAACTAGCAACGCGCCCCGGCTTCACACGGGTGCAATTTAGATGTACTATACACAAAACATAGCCAATGTTACTCGCTGATAATGTAGCTTTCGATTGGTGAAAGAATTTTCAAAATCGGTCCAGTAGTTTTTGAGTTTATTCATAACATATAGAAGTATAGATTACACATAGTGAGTTTTACCAGTTGAACCAACGATATCTAGCATATCAGAGTACTATTCTTCGATAGCGGAAGAATTCTCTGTATCCTCGGCTATTACTTCCTAATCATCGATTGGTTTCGATACCAAGAATCGAACCCGATCCTCCTGAATGAGGACCTACTATTCTAACATCTCATTTTTTTTCTTTTTTTTTATGTCAGATATCGACAGACGGGCATGAGGTTCACGTGGTGGTAGGTGATACCTCAGCCACAGAACATCAGTCAATGATGCGCTGTCGACCTAATTTTTTACTTCGAGCATTCGGAAATCCATCTCATGTACCAACATTTTGATGTTTTCCGAAGTTATAACATTAACCGGTTTTAGTATGACGCAACGATTTTCGGCGGTTTCGGCGGCGGCGGTGAATACGTGTTGCAAACCGGTTTTGGCTGGACCAACGGTGTCGTGATGGCTCTCCTCAACAGATATGGAGGTAATTCTCTCTTTCATTTGGGTGAAGGAATATAATCATTTTATAGAAAAACCCAAGATTTGATGCTTTCATCTTCCCAAAACATAAAAAAGAGTGCACAAATAGAAATTGTGCGCTCTTTTATTTGTACCGATATAAACTTAGAAATTTTCTTTTTAGAGAAAAAGATCTAAAAAAAGCTTTTATTATATTATTATTATGAAACTTTAATTTGTACTTAAGTAAATAACATATCCATAAGGCATATTACTTTAAAATATCAGTCATAACACGGTAACTAATCATATATTTTTTTCCTTTCATTCTCCATGGAAGTTGGTTTTTTAGGTACGTCATATCATTCACATTTACTTATCGTAGTACCACACAATGTATGTTAATGCACATTTGGTAATGTAGTACAGAGAAGCCTTCTAGGGGTAAGGCAATGATAAAGAAAGAATACAAAAAAAATACATATATAAAAGTGAATTCCGAGTCTCCTAGTGGGGCAGACACATTTTTTTGTCTATTTCACTCATCATTTTCATAAGGCAAGTAAAAAGCCTTCTATATCTTTTTAATCTTATTACCCGGGAATCGAACCCAGAGCTCCGGCGCAGAACGCATCGTGCTTGCCACTAACCCGCAGAGACAGTTTTTATACATATAACCAAATAAAATAGATGTACATAGAAGAACAGGCTCATACAAACTTTTGGCACAGAAAAGGTTGTTCTATTTTTGAAATATAGAGCGCACGGCAATGTATCGGTGTGACACACACATTTAAGCAGTCCGCTGACTCCTCCCCTCGCGTTGTCTCGCTTGCTCTTACGAGCGAACGGCAATAACGCTCTAAAAGCGTGGTGCGAGAGAGTGATCGCTATAACTCCAGCGTCAGAGTTCAGTGTTACTAGCAGCGCCGCGTTGGCTGGGGTGGGAACTACTCTTACCCCAGAGAAACCGTGCCAAGTGCGCCTTTAAGGCCTGTTCTTCTATGTACTTACTTTAACCCTGTTGGAAATTCGCCTTCAATCGCTCGCTGTTATATTTGTTTTTACAATATCTCTTTCTGTTTTATCATGAATTCCTCAAGTGAAGGCTTCCCAAACTGCTAATTGCTTTAACAATTTTAATTATTTTCCATGGTTCTTAGAAAATATATACTATTATACATACACATCCGTTTACGTAGTTCTATAGTCATTAATAAATTTTACGTTTTTCTCTTATGTAATTTCATCATATTTTTAAACACTTATTTTTCTTTTTTATTTATTTATAGAAACCAGTATTAATTGTTATACCAGGATGATTAAAAGTCTTATATGTATAATTTATATTTATATTAACTAATAAAATTTTATTGATAACCCTGTCAAAAACAAAAGAAATATTACAATACATATTATTATGACAAACAAAATATAAAAATGTATTGCCATAATTGTCTATGTAATATATTTATTTATATAAATAATACTTTACAAATATTTTGTTGAGTTTCATAAGAATACGAAGCTAGAAATTACTTAACAAAAATAATTATAAGCTCAGGGTATATTTTTCAATTGTTAAATAGCTTTTGACAGATGTAGTATTTTATTTTTAATAAATTTTCTGTTGGAAATATGTCAACTGTCAAAATCTATACTTTAACAATCCATGATCAATGCCTATTCCGATAGGAAAGAGGCGGAATACTGAGTGGAAATTTGACAAAAGACACCGCATTGCAACATTACTTAATTTTTTTTTTCTTTTTTATTTGTATGATTGTGTGTATCTTATGAATAATTCTTAATCTTAAATATATGTATGTATGTAGTCGTATAGTATCTAGCTAGCGAGAAATATATACCCTTGATTATAAAAACTGTTATTGTCTATGACATTTCAGTGTTTAAATTATGGTTTATGGTATTTCGATGGTTAACACCCAAAAAGGGATTTCTTTATAGAAAAGTAATTTAAAGTACCGAATAAACAAAAAAAAAATTTAATTATATGTGTGAAAAAAGTTTGTCGTAGATTCATGAAGCTTAGACCAAATGACACAGAAAAAGCAAAAATAAAAGGAAACTAAGTCAGTAGACAAAAATATCGCTCATCCCTTTTGAATGTTAGCCATCGATTTGTAACTTTATATTATATTTTTCAAGACTATATTTATTTATTTTATATACCTTGTTAACAGTTCTGTTGTATAAATTCACAGAACCTGTTCTGTGTATAAATTATACTAGATTGAATACTGTCGTACTTCTCATATCTCATAGTAATGAGCGAGACAACAGTATTTTTATACGTTACGAACTTGAAGTTTTTGTACAACAGAACGTATTTTCTATCGGCCTTATACATAAACGTATTATAAAGCTTTGATGAAATATGTATTTAAATTATGTTTTGTTTCTTTCATTCTGTAGTATTTTTATATTCGATAGAGCGAGACAAAACATATTTTAACTATATCAAGCTTATATTACGTTTATGACGTTTCTTTAATACTGTTAATATCTTTTATTTTTCTTAACGTTTATCTTCTTTGCATGCGTATCGGTGGGCAGCTATAGACTAATGGGTTATGTAGCTTTATATATTGGTATTGGCCTGGTTTTATATCATACAGGATATTTTAGCGAGAGCATAATTATATACATGACGGAAAAAAAATCGTTTAATATTTTTAAAATCGATTTTTCTATTAGAAAATTGGTTTCTATTAGAAATGTGCATTTATAGATAGATAGACAAATACACAACAAGGCAATATGACAACCTTCATTTGTTAATAAGCTTGTTAAAGTTCTCGCTGGAATATTATGTATATCTTTAATTATAAATATTTTGTATGATTTTAAAGTATTTTTATTACCAAGTTCTGTCGGTATAGAGTTGAGATAAAGGCGAGAGATATTAAAATTTCTTATTCTGCAGTCTAAGGGTCAGCTTTTCAGTCGCGATATATCTTTATATTTAGGAATATTTGAGAATTCTCATAAAAAATCTGTAAAATATATTTTATTATTCCTCAGTTATAAATTGTCGAACTATCGCACAAACACTAACGTCGCACAGTAGTTTAATTATCTTACGAATAAAATATTATTAAAGAGAAAAAAGAAAATTAAAAAATATTTATAAACTGTCTCTTTCTAAAATTTAGAAATGACAAAACAGCTTTGTGCATATTTGACTGTGACGACTGAATGCGATGGGTTATAAATTCATATATTTTACAATAATTGTAGAATTATTCTCAATAAAAAAAAATATTTAAATGAAGATAATATTTAAAAATTTAGTTTTTACAATAATTCATTAAAAAGTCCATTTTGAATTTACAATGATTAATAAAATATTCTATTTTCAAATTAAGTTTTTACGTTCAATAAAATGTTCTAATTCTTTATTTTTAAATTTAGAATAATTGATATCGACTCTCGCCTAATACAAAGACACAAAGCCCATAGTCTAGATGCGCCCACCGAAGCGCATCGCGCTAACGGTGCTTGGTGCTATTTGACAGACACTATGTCGGCAGCTGACGCGTTCGGGACCGGCGTGGAGTCCGGCGCGGTGGTCGGCGCGCAGGTCGGCGCGGGGGGCGTGGCCACGGCACTTCTTGTTGTGCTAGCGTCGTTTGCAGCCGGTGCTTTAGGGTGAGGTATGTATCAACTTCTTAATTTACAAAATATAGCATAAAATTTGTGTAGCTGTGTAGCTTTCTATTGGTGAAAGAATTATTAAAATCGGTTCAGTAGATCCAGAGATTACTCCCTATAACCTTTTTTTTACATCTTGGGTTACATTATTCAAGTTTTAGTAGGGATCCCTAATTATTTCTGGAAATAAATAAGGCCTGTTACTCGGTGAAGATGTAGCTTTCTAACGGTAAAATAATTTTTGAAGTAGGTTTTGCGTTAAATCGTAACGTAATCCCGATATGGCTGAACATCTCCTTATTGAACTTACTCTTTCCAACTCTAAAATCCTCCTTGGTGTATTTTATAGCCCCTCCCTATCTGTTGACTACTTTACATCCTTTGAAAGCATTCTTGATGCTTTCACACCGTTATATAATCATGTTATATTTATGGGTGACTTCAACACATGTCTCCTTAAAGATGATAATCGGAGTAAAAAATTGCTTGCTCTCCTTAATGCTTTTAATCTTTCTAACGTCTCACTTAATCCAACTCATTTCCTTCCTGGCTGTAATCCTTCTCTTTTAGACCTCATGATAGTCTCATGTCCTGAACTTGTTTCGAAACATGGGCAATCTTCCGCTGATGCTTTTTCCCATCACGACGCTATCTTTTTATCATACAAAATACGTCCACCTAAAGTTAAGCCATCTATTGTACTTCTGCGTAATTTTGTTGGAATTGACACGAAACAACTCTGTTCAGATGCTTCTGATATTAATTGGGATAGTTTACTTAATTCGGACTCTATTGATGCCAAAATTTCTTTATTTAACGATCATATTTTAAAACTGTATGATAAACATGCACCTCTCAGACCAGTTAAAAAGAAGCATTCACCTGCACTTTGGCTTTCCGAAGAAATCGTCTCTATAATGAAGAGGAAAAATCGTGCCAAGGCCAAACTTAAAAGCGCTACATCTGATGTTGCTAAGGAAAGGTATAAGAGAATAAGAAATCGTTGTAATACTTTATGTAGAGACGCACAACGACGCCACTTTCATTCGTCTGTCGAGAACGGCGACACGGCTAAAATATGGAAATTTCTTAAAACCTTAGGGGTTGGTAAACCAGTACAAAAAGTTCCTGAATCTCAAATAAATATTGATTCCCTTAATCAACATTTCTCTTCTACTTCTTCTCCTTTAAACGATACTTATCGATTTAGTACACTGTCTGATCTTTCATTGCTACCAACCCCTACGTTTCCACCGTTCATTTTTACTCAATTTACCGACTGTGATGTTAAGAAGAACATACTATCCATAACCTCTAATGCTGTTGGTTGCGATCTTGTTAGTCGTAATATGATCATCCCTATCCTTGACATCATCATTCCTATCATTACCCACATCCTGAATTTTTCCATTAGTTCTAACACTTTTCCTCTCGCGTGGAAAGATGCTCAGATAATTCCTCTCCCTAAGAAGCCTCATCCCAGTACTTTTTCCGACTATCGCCCTATTTCCATATTGCCCTTCCTTTCCAAAGTCTTGGAGCGGTTAATCCATGAACAACTCAGTATTTTTCTGAATAAAAACCGCATCCTTAATCCTATGCAATCTGGTTTCCGTCCTGGTCATAGTACGGCTACAGCTCTCGTTAAGGTTACCGATGATATACGTTTCGGTATGGATAACAAGCAGCTAACAGTTCTCACCCTTTTAGACTTCAGTAACGCATTTAATTGTGTAGACTTTGAAGTTCTCCTAGCCCTGCTCCGTTCTATTAACATATCTCCAGCGGTGATTGAGTGGTTTCATAGTTACCTGAATGGACGTCGACAGCGTATATTGGTTGATGATAAACACTCGTCATGGTGTTCTGTTGCTGCCGGCGTTCCTCAGGGTGGTGTGTTGTCTCCTCTTTTATTTGCTCTTTTTATTAATTCTATCACTAATTCTCTATCTTCGCTCTACCATATGTATGCCGACGATTTACAAATATACTCTCAAGCAACTCTGGAAGATCTCCCTATTGCTATATCCAACACTAATGCAGATTTGGATGCCATAGTGAATTGGAGTAAATATTATGGCCTTACTATCAATCCTAAAAAAAGTCAGGTCATAATAATTGGTAGCCCTCATTTTATCTCCCGAATTGACTGGACCTGCTTGAGTTCTATTATAATTGATGGCGTTGTGATTCCTTTTAGTAATTCTGTCAAAAACCTGGGTGTATACTTAGATTCAACGTTGTCTTGGACGAAACAGATACAGGAAGTCAGTAGTAAAATGTATGCTACATCGAGTTCACTGAGGCGCCTCTCTCACTTTCTGCCAATTCCAACAAAAATTATGCTTGCCCAATCTCTTTTACATCCTCTCCTAGATTATGCTGATGTTTCCTTTCCAGATCTTTCAGAAGAGCAGTTAAATAAACTTGAGCGTCTCCAAAATTTCTGTATAAGGTTCGTATTTGGTCTCCGTAAATACGATCATATCTCTGAATTTCGCAAAAATCTCAAGTGGCTTCCCATTCGACTTCGCCGGGATTCTCACATACTACATCTCCTCTATAAAATCCTATTCGATCCCAAGACTCCTCCTTATTTAAAAGAAAAATTTCAATTTCTTAATTGTGATGCGCATTCGCTGCGATCCACTGATAGACTTACTTTGCGTGTTGTTCCTCAGCAAACTGTTTACTATGGACAGTCGTATGCTGCCACTGCGATTCGGCTGTGGAACTCTTTACCCAATAATATTCGGTTGGCACAGAATCTGGCTAAATTTAAAAAACTTATTAATGAATATTTTCTTTCAATTGAGTACGGCCCGAATTAATTTGTATTTTTTTCCTCATATATTATAGGTTATAATTAATTTTCCTTACTGTTTATAAATAGTATTTTAGATTCAGGTAGACATTTATATTATTTAAACTTTTTATATATATCCTATATCCCACACCTACTCTTCTATTATTATTATTTTTCTCTTTCGCTTTATCCAGATAAGGGTTGCCTGGAAGAAATTGCTAATAAGCAATAAGGCCGCCTTTAATGCCTTAATTAAGATTAGTTTTTTAAGTTATTTTATGTTTGTATTATAGTCTAAGGTTATTAATAAAGAGTTAAATAAATAAATAAATATATTTCCTCATTATAATATTAGTTTAGATAAATGAGTTTCCGAACGGTAACAACGAAACAACTTTCGGAAAGAAGTAGGTACTGATTCCTAATGGCAACACACCTGCTGCTGTTGCAGATATTATAGTGGGTGGTGATCACTTACCAGACCAGCTTCTAACCCATAAATTAAAATCACGATTACACACTGAAACTGCCATATTGTCAAATCGGATTGAAAGAATCGATTGTCTCCATTATAAATAAACACGATTCGATTTTAGACTTTGATTGTAAATTCAAATTAGTGATTTTTTTTAGGTTTCATTGAGTAACTTAATATCATGTATGACTTAATAAACATATGAATACATAGATTCAGTTGAATATGAGATAGATGGGAAAGCTCCTACTAGCTCTGTGCAAAATTTTATGTCAATCCGTTAAACAATTTGCTGTAAAAGTCGGATAAACAAACGTTAAGATTTTACGCAAGATACTACATAAATTATGTATGTAGGAATTGATCCTACAATTTTCTGTAAACATATATGTATATATTATTTTCTTACTAGTTAGTCCTAGGAATAAACATATAATACGAAACTAATTTAATTTTCTTTGTTTCAGATATACTTTATTTTGGATGTTATATAATCTTCAAAATGAGGCACATTAAAGTAAGATTTTTCTATTTTATCATTATTAATAATAAGTAATTATCGATTTATTAAATAAAAAAATAGATTACTTTGAACCCAGCACAAATTATACTAAAAAACGCTTTTTTATTCAAGGCACAGAGATTCCATACGACGTTATTAGTTAAAAAGGCATACATTTTTAACCAATAATGTTTATTCGAACATCGTTTTTTGAGTACAGAAATGCGTTGTTAATGTTTTATCCTTAGAGATTAAAAGGTATCTTAATCCTTAAGTATCTTAAATATGTAGAAATAGGAGTATTATGCTGATCAGTATTTTAATATCATTAGGAAATATTAATTTAAAAAGTTGTTGTTGTTAGATATATATATCTGTGTTAATTTTATTATAATTAAATGAAGGCTAATGAAATTAAAATACTGTCAAATGATGTCAATTGACATTTAACATACTAAGCTAAGGTTTGTATTTTTTTATTATTAGAGATTCGGATTGACGTTGACAGTTGACGCACCATCTGTCAAACGTCATATTTGTTTCTTTTGAAATCGTTGGAAATTAGCCCTTAGTGTGTTTTTTAAATATTTGTAATAAAAAGTGATTATTTATTATTTTATCACTTTATTGTACTTAAGAATTATGATGTATGTGATATAAATTAAAATAAACTATATAGCTTACTTATGTATATGTACATATTTTTTCTCCCAATTTTAATTAAGATATCTTGACTACATTATTAAAACTATTATATATATACTGTGTATAAAAATGTTTTTTTTTTATAAAAAAAGAAAATATTTTTAACGAATAATTAGTAGACTTTAGTAGGTTTTGTAGTATTTATATTAATAATTTACACTAAAAATTTAAATTCTTTAAGGCGCTATATGTATTATATTTTTCTTTCTTCTTCCTTTTTTGTTCGGGCGAAATATGTTTTCTTCTTTTACTCGCCATGTCATCAATTATAGTGGAAAAGCAAAAATAGGAACGAAATTCCTTTTTTATCTTGACATGATGACACCACGTCACTGCAAATTCATATGATCTTATACCACTTGATGCAAAACTGAAAACTACCGCCTTACAATCCTTCTATGTTCAAAATGTAAATTAATATGAATTTGCAAAGTGTCACATCTAGAGCGACGATTTACAAATTGTTAGTTCCTCGTTTGAAAATTATCTATAAATTACATAACAAGATATATGAGAATATTCAATTTAAGACCGGATAGATACGCAAATGACCGCAATCCCATAGCTAGATGCTCACTAACTTCCGCTGATATTTTTAACCTGTGATTTTAACCTTTTGCACACTGTAATTTGTTTGACATTGCTACAACATGCAAAAGGGAAGGTCTTATTGATATAATAAATTGAATCGAATTTGAAATACGATATTTATTTGTTAGTAAATATAACACATCGCCTCCGTGGTTCAGTAATATGCGTGTTGTTTGTCCCGGGTTCAATTCTCGATAAAATAAAAAAAAATGTTTTCATAGCCCTGCCACAGAAAACTAATTACCTACTACCTTTAAGAGTAAAATAATCAGTGGAACAGACACATAAACGTGTCAATAATTGGAATACGTGGAAAATAATTCATAAACATTAAACTCAAAAAACCTTTATTTATAGAAAAATTAAAGAAGCGATATTTTTTTATTCTCATACATTTATAAAATATCAAATTCGGATTTGGATAGTTCTTTAACAGACTTTGAAGTTATTTTGATATTTATTTATCCGTCTTTGTGATACAAGAGTAGCAAAAAGTTAAATACATTTGAACACCTATGTATTTACAACCTTAACCTTGCGTAACATACGCATCATCAGTCGTTACGTCAATCTTGAAATGTTAAGGGCATGGAACGAATATTACTTATGGCCATACTAGCCTACATGTCAATGTCAATTTTCATTTTGAAATAACTATATAATAATACGACGTTGGCGCGTTCGGTAGGGTCATGGGTTGGAATCCCACCGGGACGACATGTCTATAATTTTCTGTAAGCATGTTTCTCCAGGTCTGGTAACTTAGGGCATTGATCGGTTGGGAGGAACGAAATTCCAACCGGGTAACCGTTCACAGATGGAAAAACCGTGTAGTGCACATTCCGCGTTTCGGTTTCAGTCTATGGATTTCCGAATGCTCGAAGTAAAAGTAGGTCGACAGCGTATCATTGACTGATGTTCACCTACCATCAAGTGAACCTCATGCTCGTCTGTCGATGTCTAACATAAAAAAATATTTATATATTTTTTATACATATGTGGGATATTTAGTTAAAATGACTTGACTTATATTTTTTAATAAATAATTATTTTAATATTTGTAAGATATAACATTAAATATCCTATTAATAAACAAGATAAATATTTAAGTCAATCTTCTAGCAGCTGCTGTTTTTAAATTCATGAAGTTGAACGTTATGTCAGAGTTAAACGTCAGTGTTTAAATTAACAAAAAAAAACTGTTTTGAGTTAAATTTAATAACAGTTATAAGCAACAAAATAAATCCGTTATTTTAAGTTTTAATCTTTGTTAAAAGGTATTTATTTATTATAAAAGTTTTCTTTCCCTTTAAATTCTAATCGTATTTTTGTAACTACAACTACTTAAATTATACTGAAACAGTATTGAAAAAATTTAGAACAATATTAACTGCAATAATCTTAATTCTAGCTATCATGTTTTACGATTACGTGTTTTTTATAGAAAAAAAAACACACACCACAGACAAAAACCGTTTCGATAGGTTTTACGGGTCTTTCAATAAACAATCCAATTAATTTCCAATTACTTGTCCTTGTATTGTTACAAAAGTGTTAATGCAATTTTACTTTTATTAAGTGATTTTATTTATTTATTTAATAGGTACGGTGACCTTTAAATACACTCAAAATATATGTATGTACGAGTACCTTTCTCGTATATTTTTTTTCTATTTAAATTAACATTAATGTCTATCGCACTGTTATCTTCTATGATATTATAATAATATACTCTTTGAACTATAGTGTAGTCTATTGTATGTTGTATGTAGGTATATATTGATAGTCATTGTATTAAATACAATAAAAATATCTCCAAAACGGTCATTATAAAATAGACCTTTATGTCACTTGTCATTGTTTTCAGAATTCGAATCTTAACCTTTTGACCGCTTGTGTCGCATTTATGCAACAAGTATTTCCGACAGAGAACACGCATGTTTTTTGTTCTATGTTTGTCCTATGAGGCTATGAACTGCGTGGTACAAGTTAAAATTATTATTCAATAGTTAGTCGGACGCTAAAAGTACGGCAATTGCTATTTAGCCAAGCGTCTAAAAGGTTAAAGACGCAAAATGAATGCAAAATTTTTGAAAATCATGTTTTATCCTAGGTTTAGGCCAAAGATTCTCCGTAGTGATTTTTAAGACCCCAGTGATTATTGTGTACCTCCTCAACGCTCGGAGAAACTTTGATAGCGCGATTCAGGATAACTGACGTCTTTGTGTTGATTGGTTGCCATAGATTGTAGATGTCGCTACAGAAACCAAAATTATTAAGTTTGCCGTAATTAGATTGATCCTTTTTTCGAATAAACTTGTGTGTGCATAGTATATTAGATATATACCTACTGCGTCACTGACTTTTAATAGAAATACTTAAAAGCAATATTGTTGTAGTATATACATATTCTCCACCGTTTTGTTTGCGTACGCCGATAAAACTGCGTAAAGAAAGAAATTGCGCTTCTTCCGACATCACTTCCAAATATTAATTTGATTGTTGAAAATGTTTTTTAGTTTTTTTATTTTAGATATCGACAGACGAAGATGAGCTTCACTTGATGGTAGGTGATACCTCAGCCACAGAACATCAGTCAATGATGCGCTGTGACCTACTTTTTTTTACTTCGAACATTCGGAAACCCAAACTAAAACCGAAATGCGCAATATGCACTTCACGGGTTTTCCATCTATGAACGGTGGTTCGGTCGGAATTTCGATAATCCTCACACCCGATCAATGTCCGAGTTTACCAGACGTGGGGAAAATATGCTTACAGAAAATTATAAACAAGTTGTCCCGGTGGGATTCGATGCCACGACCCATCGATGCGCACGGCTGGTGTTCTACCGAACGCGCCAACGATCCCATCAAATTGATACAATATTGTCTATACTAATATACCCAGGAACCAAGTAATGCCTTCCGGTTTCGATTGTCCACTAGAGGCCATTCAAGTATTACGTAATAACTAAAGGGGGCAGAGGAAGGGGGAGGGTGCAGCCCCCCATCTATAGAAATAATCTTACTAAAACACATTTACCTTTGATTCAACGAACGGCTGCATCCTGAAGTGTTGTTAATTACATACATTTATCTCAGACGAACCAAGGCCAACTGATTGTAGACATCCCATTGTATATTTGAACAGAGATTTATAGATAGCAGTATATTTTATGATAGTGTGACGTCACTACTAGTCTCCGTAAATAACATAATATATAGAACCTCAGGATTCTTCATTGTGGAAGGAAGGTTGGCTCATTCTCAATTCAAAAACAGTGTGAAGTCAAAATCGAATGCTTTGAGTGAAATGTGCTCACAAAAGAAAAAAAGAAAAGTTTTAGATACGTATATTGTAGGTACTTCATAAACATTGAAAGTTCTCAATTAGAAATTGTTAAAATGTTACAACTTTTCTTCTTCTTTATTTTGTACGTTCTCAATTCAGATAGCACTTGTAGTCCTGGAGTCTAGTCATGATAAAAATGGTTACATCCTCAAGTATACGTTATGTGAACGAATAATAGATCGGTGTAAAGGTAATAATGTATGTATAAGCGACATTTTGGTCGAAAATTACTTATGAATGCTATCCTACTTAAAATATTCTGCTCTTTTGAATGCGCTCACTCATGCTTATTTGTCACTTAGACCCCATTAAAAAACAACGTTGTCGAAGAGCTCTTTATACTGGTCTCCTGAAGAATTTGGTTTTTGTCGGTTATACCCTATAACCTACCCTTTAACCGTCGATATGTTAAATGTATGCATTAGTAAGCTTAACCCTGGGGACATATAACAATACCATTATCTTAAAATAATTATTTCTACCGGGACTTAATAAAACACAGAACGTATAATAATATTTATTGTAAAGTTATTGTTAATAGTGGAATAACTATCATAGTATCAAAGATTATTGCACTTTTAGAATTAAAATTCTCATTTTGTAACAAACGCAATTGTCATGTTTTTTTGGATAATTGTAACAATTTCGGTTATATGTATAATTTTAAACTAAGTTAATTTCAAATTGCAAGGATAAATAACGTTTTAGGCTGTTGAAGAAGAGAGCTTATTTATGAGTTAAGTCATTTTAATTCTATAGGTGCGATTATTATTAAGATTTTGCCAATAATTCATAAGTCATACCTTTGACAAATTTGCTAAAAATTACCTGATATTTTCAATAATTCGCAAATGATACCGGATACATTTGGCAAAACTTTGTTAAGAAGTTCCTGAAAAAAAATTAGTTATAGAATGTGCCTGTGATTATAGAAGTTAAATGACGAATATTTAATTAAACCAAAAAAATAGTGTGTATTTGCAGTATGAATGACATATTTAATGATTTGTCCAAATTTTAGTGCCTACTGTACCTACTAAAAAAGGAAGTATAATAATATTGTTTACGTATGTAGGCACTATAGCTGTCAGAATAAGTTGATTGATATATTAATTAGCTACATATATTAAAAAACGTATATTTTAAGTAAACACGCTATAAAAATATTTAAAAAACAAATGCGAAAGTCTCTGTGACATTGTGCTAAGTACAATTACCGACTTAATGAAATTTACATTTGATATATAATTTCTTTAAATGCCAAAAATTTCAGTTAAAGAAAATCTATTAATGGTGAGGCTTTCATTAAAAAATATAAAAAAACAATATTAGCGAAGTTAGGACAAAAAAACACAGTAAATGTCAATAAATATATGAAGACAACTTTCTGGCTTTTTTTGTAGGACTATTTATGTATTAAAGCCGAGTTAGCATAAAAATACGTACGGGTATATATTTAATTATCGTAATACAACATAAATTATCGTTGACAGATTGTGTAATCACACAGAGAAGCGAACACATTAAAAAATAAGGACTGTTATTTACACTTTTCCACTTGTATTTACCTTGACAAAACACTGCATTATAGTAAATCCTTTAAGTCACTTACATAACACAGCTTATGTTCCATATTTAAGAATCTGTTTTCGTATTGACTATTACATAATATAAGCTTAAGTACCCTTAGTGATTAATATTTAAAAAAAACTATAAAAAAAGTGTAAAAATAAAATATAAACAGTCTACACCAATTTGTTAAAAATTAACTCAAAAAAAAAATTGTCAAGTTGTCAAAGATATTGTTTAAAAAATTACCTGAAAATACATACCTCATATATTGAATGATAAATAATTGGTTATATAATATTTTAAATAATGTTTCGTTCAGTTAAAAGCAATCGAACCGCACCGAAGTCGAAGGCTGACTGATCACTGAACAGTGAGATGCATCATGCGATTTGTGATTGCGTATGCGCCGGCTTGAGCCTGTTTCTCGATTCAATTTTATCACGTAAATAAATACCTACAGGATGTTCTTCAATGTGTTTCTTAGCGATCGCTCTTTCATATTTTTTTACGGTCTTACTTATAAACGAAGTATAAGCTTGATATAGTTAAAATATGTTTTGTCCCGCTCTATTGAATACAAAAAGACTACAGAACAAAAGAATAAAAACATATTTTAATTATATCAAGCTTATACTATGTTTATAAGTAAGACCGTTAAAATATAAGATCCGGTTCCAAAATTAATGCATGTGTTTTTATCAGACAAATGAAAATTATTAGCTTATTCATAAGCTTGATATAGTTAAAATATGTTTTGTCTCGCTCTATCGAATTTAAAAAGACTACAGAACGAAGGAAACAAAACATATTTTAACTATATCAATCGTATAATACGTTTATGTATAAGGCCGTATATCTACACTAATATTATAAAAATATTATAAAGATTTGTGTTTTTGTATGTTATAAATGAACTCAAAAACTACTGGACCGATTTTAAAAATTCGTTCGCCAATAGAAAGCTGCATTATCAGCGAGTAACATAGGCTATTTTGTGTATAGTACATCTACATTGCACGCGTCTATAAATCTACAAATCTACAGCTATCTACAAAGAAAGCTACACTTCTTTTGGTGAATGCATTTTTAAAATCGGTTCAGTGAATCCAGAGATTACCCCCTACAAACTCACAAACTTTACCTCTTTATAACATTAGTATAGATATAGAGGCTTTTGGGCTAGTATGATATTTCCCCCCAATAGTCATACGTGTTCATTTATGTTATTTTTATTATACAGTTTATAAAAATTTTGTCTATTAAAAAGAGTAAATACGGAGTTACTTACCGGCTCTTCTCGCTAGAAGCAACATTCCAAACCGATGGTAGCTTTAAAAATTGAGGCTTCCAAAATACTTGTAAAACTTTACATGAATTGAAAACAAAAAATATGGGTTCGTAAAACCGCGTGATATAAATACAATGTTCAGTATAAAATAAATTTCGTTCGATTTTTTTTTGTATTAGTTGCGTGAATATTATTTGCATATTAATTACAGTACGCACCTTAATTAAACGATATTTATTTTATCTATGGTAATTGTGAGTTGTGTTTATACGGGTGCTACAAGGTTGTACGCTGCTATAGAATCGTGATCAAGCATTTGCAATCGCTAACAAATGGAATATTTCTTTATGTTAGGTATCGACATATGAGCACGAGGTTCACTTGAGGAACAAACAAACCGTTTCGAACTCGCCTAACTTAAAGCGTAACTCGTCAGAATTCCGACAAAAATTAATTACAAAATATGATGTACTTATATTTAATCTGTATTAGATATAATAAAACATAAGCAAAATTTCAAATAAATATATATACCTACCAGAAATGGATATTTAGGACGTTTAGAAGAGGAATAGTAACAAAAATCAACATAAAAACATCAAAGTCGGGAAGAAAAGTTATCATTATTTAAATACCTTGCTTCAGCTTGAAATGCCCACGCGAACGAAGCCGCTGGTACCAGCTAGTTAAAAATAATAAATATTATAAAGAGGAAAGTTTTGCTTGTTTGTTACGATTAAACTCAAAAACTACTGAACCGATTTTAAAAAATCTTTCACCAATACAAAGCTACTTTATCAGCGAGTAACATAGGTTTTTTGTGTATAACAACATGCCCCGACTTCACACGGCTGCAATGTAGATGTTATCGTTATGATATTATATCGCGTGTTACTCGCTGATGTAGCTTTCTATCGGCGAAAAAAAAATTAAAATAGGTCAAGTAGTTTTTGAGTTTATTCATAAAATACAAAAATACAAATCTTTCCTCTTTATAATATTAGTATAGATACAGATATCTACTTTGCACCCGTGCGAAGCCAGGGCGAATCGCTAGTAAGAAAATAAATAATCTTTCACTAAATCCTAGTATAAACAAGTCGTGATGACTACGCGTGATACACTCGATCTTGACATATGCAAATGTGAACAAGTCATATGGGACGCAGCTGTATATCTGTAAACAGATAAGGGAAATTTAAAAAAGATAAATCAATTTATTATATGGTAGTATTAAACTATCGACGTGTTTATTTAACTGACGTTTATAGATTGTTTAGGTAAAGTCCGAGTATATATTGGCTTCTAATATTATACAATTGAAGGTTGAGGTTTCAACGGCGAAGTATTTATTCGCCACAATTTCTCGTAATTAGTTCATTGTGTTGGTACCAACAACTATTTTTTAAAGAAATAAAAAAAATATATATTTCTCTTTACGATATTAGTATAGAAGTACAAAAAGGGAGGGTTCATTACGTATGCTTTGTAGATTGATAAATAAAAATTCATAGCAAAAAGATCAGTTTCTTAAAGGTCTTAGAAAATCACAAAAAAGAACTTAATCATTTCTATCGTGTGATGTCTATACTTTTTTTTAGAATAACAAAGTAATCCAACAATTTTAATAAAACTTCTATTTATTATTTTAATGATGCCTCATTATAGTCACTGATTTGATTATTTCTAGATTTTAATGTGTGCACATTTTTCAGCCGTTAGATAGTATCTGAACAGCCGGCCTAACATGACAACCACAACAAAATTTAAATTAATTCGATTCTCTTTATGTCACTCGAGTCTAAAATGACGTTTAAAACTCGACTTCTAATATCAAAAGTAGAGATATTTGTCGAACGAGATATCTTGTCTGTTAAAATTGTCGATGTAGCGATACAATATATCGAGATATCTTAAAGATTGTCTTCATTATATATTATGGTCATGCTAGGCGGGCACATAATAAATTTTGACATTTGTCAAGTTTCGTATAGAGCTGTTAAAATTCAAAAGTAAAATGTCCGGTAGAAAATCTAACGATTGAAAAATATAATAAAATAAAAATAAAAATAATAATAATTAAAAGTGAATTTTAAATTTATTTTAATATTACTTTACAGATTGATGCTGTACAGAAAGCGGAATACTCCCCTTGCGAGCGGCGAAAATCTGAAACTCCTATCTCGTCGGCCATACACGGAACTAAGGAGTCTAAATGGGACCTCGAATCCAAGACAGCGGTGAACATAAAGTCCCCTACCATTGATAGATGCAGCGAGTTTGTTTCGAGATCATAGTGACTTTACCTAAATTGACATTTAAATAAAATTGTTTTATACCGGATTCTGAAGTCTGTCCGTAACTACGTTAGCTGAAAAGCATTGAAACTTCAGGATATATAATATTATTTATATTGTAATCCGGTATAAAGTTATTTTAATTAACTGTGTTCTCGCGTTAATAAAATACTAAATTGACATTACAAAATATGAGAATAAACTAAGGGTTCCTAGATGTGTATGTATCCTAAGTTTGAACCTAGTTTTTGTTTAAGTTTAGTTCATTTATTTAATCATTCTGATGATAAGTTGAAAGTCACTATATACCTAGATATTTTTAGAAAAATCAAGTAAATTGCAGATTTAAATAAATACGTAACCGTCAAGAGCTGTCTAATATAAAATTCGCTCTCTTGAATACATGGATGAATGTCCCGTACCATTAGAATATTCAAATATGTAATCATCCAAATTAAGGTAGTAATGTAACATTATAGTATAATATTATATGAAAAATAAGTTTTGGGCTTGTTAAAATCCAGTTTTTTATTTTACTTTAACAAAAATACCAAACTATAAATTGACACATCCTAGAACCCGTGGTTTTTGTATTTAGTAATACCTATGCTCAAACATTATATCGAATATCGAACGTTCGTGTTATGTCGAATAGAAAAAAGGTGGTAGGGTCTGTACCTAAAAGCAAATTTCTTTATTAGTACAAACTAATTGTTAATGTCTCGGATTCTGTCGATATTAAAATAAAAGGAGTTTGTATTATACCAGTCTTCATCGTGCTGTGAATGAAACTCATGTATATAGGTAGAAAATAATGCTTATGTTATACAGAGTAGCGCGACCAAATAGTCAAGATATTTGCTATTTTTATCAAAAATAGTTAATCCGTAGTATCTTTATTTTAGCCGTTTGTAGCTTCGTTGTTGGTTGAACAGTTTGTTAGCCAAAGGGTTCCTATCAATATTGGTCCAAGTTGAATATTTAAATGCAATATATATAAGTAGAGTATTAATTTGGGTCACATATTATAAAGCTTTTAGGTTTGTTGATTTGTAATTATTAATCGTGAAGCAATATTCGTATATACGTTATTTGTATACTAAAGCGATTTGAAATCACATTTTATCAAACATATACAGTTATACTAATTTAGACTTGACTATTTGTGACATTTAATATGATATTTATTTGACTGACATATAAGAAATATTATTTCAATATTTTCATCAATTTAGGTAAGAGTTGACACTTGACAATTACAGGAAATCTTATGAAGTTTGTCCATTTTTACTTTTTTGCTGAATTAAAATAATACATGAAGTCAGTTGGAACGAACGTGCCAAAAAATAGAAGGTGCATCTTGATATTTAGTTGTGTTCACATAATGTACCGGTATTTTTCGTTAATTTTATAAGATCCCGAAAAATCGACGTATCCGAAGAACAAATTCGGTTATGATTATGATATATACTTAGTGAAGTCGCTTTTTTGTGTTTCTAGGGCTAAACTGACCTATATAATTTACTAGAAAAATCTAAATTAAAAAGAAACATGTTTACGAATCTTCGTTATTATTCGAATGCTATATAGCAGTCGAATAATGTTTCATAAAGTTAATTTCTCAAAAGAATAAGATCAAGTGTATAGTAGAGCGTCATGCAGAACTCTTTATTCTGCTCAACTGTAAATAGTTTATAAGCAAAAAATTTTAAAAATGGATTTTTTTTTCTATATTTTACTGTACTAAGTATCAACTTAGTTACCTAATTCTTGAATTCAGTGAATACTGATGGATGTCATTTTTTATGACTTTTATTTTAGCACAAATTTGTTACATGACATGATCAAAGTCATCGTTATTTACTATCAATTCTCTATTATTTAATATAGGTATTATTAACACCGAGTATTATTAGTATTTAGTGGTTAATTATAGTTTTAAGTAGACAATTTTGTTTTTATGTTATTACTTGCATTTATTGTAAAAGTGTGATTTCAAAAACGCGGCTATATGTGATTTTAGACAATTTTGCATATAATTGATAGTAATTTTAGCTAATTTAACATAAAGTATCAAACGGTGTTAGTCGTTGTGTATTTTATTTATGTCACCGGTATCTCATATTGATTTTGTATCATCGACATTGCAAGGAAATAAATAATTTAAAACCATGCCTATTTTCTTTCATTAAACCTTACATTTTACGATTGGTTGCAAGTTTTTAAAATTCTGATATTTCACACATCTTGAATTAATTAAGATCATCAAGGTATCCCCTTGTTTTTGTTTTTTTGATATTTCACTAGATGGCGTTTATTAAAACTTTTACTATTACTAGATTTTTTTAACTAAAAGGCGGATTAGATACGGGCTCGTTGGCGAGTTCAGTATAACACCTTGTGCTCCGATGAGTCGCGGGTTCGAATCCCACCAGGGCGAGATGCTTATAATATTCTACGTACAGACAGACGTAGTCTGGTCACTTCGGCATTAAACGGGTGGGAGGAATAGGAGGTATCCAATCAATCTATACTGGTTAATAATCACTAAATAATTCACTAGCATTAATAAGAAAGTGATGATTAGTAAACAGACAATGCGTTTGCCTCATGCCACACTATGTGACTCAGAAATTCTAAGAGGTACCAGGACATCAGAAATCTGGAACAAGTATTCTATCAATTTAAACTTGTAAATAATGACTAAATAACACCCTAGCAAATAAGTAAGCGATGATCAGTAAAACAGACAGAAATATGTCTGTCCCATGCCACACTTTGTGACGTAAGAAAATAAAGGTCCGTTATTTATTTTCTTATTACTTTGTATTTTATTTTGCTTAAAAGCAACATTAATTTGCGTATAGTTCTTGCAATTCATGAATGCGAGTGGGCTTTACTTGTGTTATATAACGTGCGACCCGCCCCGGCTGCGCACGGGTAGTAGTAGAACATATTATGCCTATATTATGTTTTGTCTGATGGTGATCGCTCATCGCAACAAGGGAGTCCCATCATTGGTGTGAGAAACGCGCTTCATTGATATTTCACACGAATATACAGACAATTATACTTAAAACTCGACTTTTAATATCAAAAATAGATATATTTGTCGATCGAGATATCTTTTCTATCAAAATTGTCGATGTCGAGATATCATATATCGAGATATCTTACATCTTAGTTTGTCTTCTCTCGTCCGCGACATATCTCGTGGCGGTCACGCTAGGCCGGCTGGGCTGGTATTTTACAGTCTTAAATAAAATACTGTATACCGGATTAAAACGCGATTTATTATTTAAATTATTTATCCCGACGTTTCGGATGCTTTTCAGCAACCGACGGGATAAATAATTTAAATAATAAATCGCATTTTAATCCGGTATACAGTATTTTATTTAAATGTGTGATACTCGCGTTAATAAAAGACAATATTATAATATTTTTATATCAAGGAATGAAACAGCGTCGAAATATAATTAAATTGTTTTAAGTAAGGCAGAATAGAGAACAATATTCAATATCAATAGTGATTTCGTGGTATCCATAGGGATTTTGCGAAACCTTTTACGAACATTTCACTTCAGCATAATAATATTATATCCAAGTTTTTACTTAAAAACTTGGGTATAGTTTTTAAGGTACTTAACTATTGTATTTGTATCGCAGGATGGAGATAATTATACCCATTATGCATAATTATTCATGATAAAAAGGGTATAACTAAATTCGTGCATATATTTATTTTGTTAATTTTATCGGTAGATATTATGTTATTTTACGTAATTATTCAGTATTTAAAATGAGTTGTTTGCGTGATGTATATTTTTGGAGACAGGTAAGCAACTTTAACTGAAAATTAAACAACTTTTTTATTTATATTAATTATTTAAGACTTGCCTGTGAGTTAAATAGAAATATGCACTAGTAAGGCATAGGGTAGACAAATTTATTTTTATATGTTTCGTCACGACACCGAGATCAAACAGTGATCTGCCCCATACCTAATTGGGAACTACTAACTATTTACTTACTTCGTAGAGCCTGGTTCTCATTGGGGACAGCCTGCACTCAGTCGGCACGGGTTTCATGCTCAGTTATTCCTCCGTGTTGAACCCTGCTCTCCTCTCCCCCAACGCGACGGACATCAGAGCCACCCCAGAAGACGTGTCATGGATTTGTGAGTCATTCAAGCTTTCTTTCCCTTTCACGTTGACCTTTCAAAAATTTATTTTAGATACACATTATTTTCTAGAGTAGTGTGTTCTGTGTACATATGCATCAGCTTAAACTGCTAGTGTCTTGAACACGTTACACTATTACTCCTAACGGAGGTCTTACTAGTTAGTGATCAATTATATTTAACAATGACAGATGAGCGTGAGGCGCACTTGATACCTCAGATGGTAGATGATATCTATCAATGATGAGCTGTTAACTGTTTTTGATTTTTTATAAATATTATATGGCCAGCCCGCCTAGCATGACCATCAAGAGATATCTCGCGGACGAGTGAAGGCAAACTAAGATACAAGAAATCTCAATATATTATACCTCGACATCGACAACTTTGACGTTAGAAGTCGAGTTTTAAGTGTTAGACCTGCCGGCCTAGCATGACCGCCACGAGATATCTCACGGACGAGAGAAGACAAACTAAGATGTAAGATATCTCGATATATTATATCTCGACATCGACTATTTTGATAGAAAAGATATCTCGATCGACAAATATATCTATTTTTGATATTAAAAGTCGAGCTTTAAGTGTAATTGTCATGTTAGACCAGGAAGACATAAAGAGATAATCGATTAAAACGGTCGACAATTTTGCCACGCTTTGCAATTTTGTCACGAGCAGACAGGACCACGGTTGCTGAAAAGCATCCGAAACGTCGGGATAAATAATTTAAACAATATAAATAATAAATCGCGTTTTAATCCAGTATACAGTATTGTATTTAAATGTATGATACTCGCGTTAATAAAAGACAATATAACCTTTACGATCATTTCTTTTCTTTCAGCTGCAAGCCTTGGTTTTGCCGGAGTACTTGGTTTCTTCATCATTCCACCATTCTTTCAACATTTTGGACGAAAATCCGTTCACATCGTTCTCAATTGCCTAATGATACTTGGATTTTTTATTTTCAAATATGCAAATAGTGTAAAAGCCTTGTATGTGGGCAAATTCATTCAAGGGGTTGCCACGTGTGGTGTTACAATTACTGTTATTATTATAGCTGAATATTCACATCCAAAGAGACGTGGTTACTTTATGACGTTCAAAAAAGCGAGTACTGCCCTTGGGTCATTGATTTGCCATTCTCTATACTTCTCTTTATCCTGGAGGCAGATAGCACTAGTGGCAACCATACCCTACAGCTTATCTAATTTACTTATATATTTCTGGCCAGAAAGCCCAGCCTACTTAGCAATGAAAGGGAGGTATGACGAATGTGACGAGTCTCACACCTGGCTGTTTGGAGATTCGCGGAAAGCCAAAACAGATCTTGATGAACTGATAAGAGCACAAACGGAAAGAAGAAATAGAAATAAAAACACTGCCAAAGATTTGGTAAAGAGAGTTTTGGGGAAATTTGTAAGAAAAGATTTTATGAAACCATTATTAATAGCCACATTATTGATTCTTATTATAGACGCATCTGGAAGATATTACATGATGATGTACGTTATTGATATTCTGGTGGAAATAACCGAAGATACCTCGACGGCAGTGTACTGTTCTATAGCTGCTGACCTTTTCATAATTCTTGCTTTAGCTTTATCCGGATTCATTGTTAGATTGTTAACAAGACGAAGTATGCTGCTATATTTTGGATTGGCAACAACAACTCTTATGTATATTATAAGCTTACTGATATTTTTGAAATCAAAGTATAACATTGGTACAGATTTAATTTGGTTGATACCTTCTATAATAGTTCTCAATTCGTTTCTAAGTTACGTGAGTATAATTCCAACATCGTATACAGTTATTTCGGAAATATTTCCATTAGAACACAAAGGACTCGCCAGTTTCGCGACTGGAGTACTGTTTACCAGTTCTTATTCTGTAACTGTTAAGTTAATACCAACAATGATAAACAAGTTGGGTGTGGAGGGTATGTATGCGATTTTCGCAACATGTTTACTTATATGTATAATTGGATTACATTTTGTTTTTATTGAAACTAAAGATAGAACGCTGCAAGATATAGAAGATGAAATAAAAGGTGTTAAAAGAACGGAATTAAAACTCTTAGAATCGTCGCCGTTAGGAGAATGTTAATTTCACTTTTGATCTAAGCGAATATAAATAAAATGATAAATTGAATTTTTTCCCGAATAACAAAATATAGACCCAATTACGATTTTCAAGAGTTATAACTGAATGCAATAATGTAAGCCCAATAGTTGACATCCAAGAATTGTAAGCAACTGTTTACTAGTAGATATTATGTGATGTTTACACCAAAAAAAGTATTGAAACTAAACTTGTATAACAGATGAGGAATATTACGTATTGTTTAGACCATGCAAGTCATTTATTGCTTCAATTAATTGTATGCAACAGGCAATAAGCTTGCTTCGTGTAAATGGGCAACGGCAAGCACTTTTTTCTGTTAAGGTTTCCAGCAACTGAGCGACTAAACAACTTTCAATTCATCTTTCATAAATTCATATTATTACTTCAAGCTGATAGTATTAGTATTTCAGTTATTTTGCCGTGAAATACACAACAGATTATCAATTAGGGTTGAAGTTATGTAAAAATTATTAGAAATAAAATATTACTGTTGCGTCCGATACCACGCAGTGCCGGTGTTAGGGCCACTAATGCCCCGGCTAGAATATTGTGACGCCCACTTTAGGAAATCAATATCGAATGTTAATTTTCTGCTTATTTTTTTTTATATACCTAGGCTTTAAATTAGAAAAATCTAATTTTCCAGCGATTTCATTTTCAATCGACAGAGTAGCCAGGTATATGCATAAGGCGTAAGGCATATTGAGGGTGTGCAGCACAGGAGGCAGGAGAGTCTAGACCTCGGCGCCCCCCAATATTTGGCGCCCTGGGCCGTCGCCCCATCGCTCGCCCCCCTAAAGGTAGCGTTCCGATCTTGACTGCCGCGACTCGGCAGCTGCGACCCAGCAGTCATTGCCGGGCAGCAACGCACCGCTCTGTATGATCATGCATAGAGAGCTTTCCGATGCACGCGACCGGGTCGTGCGGCCAAGCTGCGCACGAGTGGCAGCGCTGCCCAGCCGCTTGTGAAGCAGTCTGGCAGCGCGACCCTCTATTTTTGCACGTGCTCTAAAATAAAAATGGCGGTATTTACACTCGCCGATACTGCCTGGCAGTTACGATCGGAATGAATGTGGTCGCGCTGCTGAGCAGTTGGCAGTGCTTGCAGCCGACGGCAGCGACTGCCGAGTCGCGGCAGTCAAGATCGGAACGCTACCTTTACACGGGCACTGTATCCACGGCGTAATTTATTCTAAGCGGCCTCCTTTTTGCATTATTATTGTGTTGTCTTTTTATGTTTGTATTTTAATAAAGTTAGTTTTATAATTTATTTGTTCCTTGCTTCTGTCAAATAAAGTTTCTATTCATTCATTTCAAATATACATATTTTTGTCCTTCATTTACCTAATATTGTTTACACCTAAGATTTTTATTTGCACATTTATATTTGCAATTTTGCTCATTCGAAAGAAACATTCAAGATATGCGAATATTCGTTACATCAATATAGCAAAACCATATATTGATCTTTTATTTTATTTATAATAGAAAAGTCGATTTTTTTAACAAAGTGTACAACCAAGCAGGCGGTTATCTGATAGTATGTAATCACCACCACCCATGCACATCCGCGACTTAAAAGTCTCAGATGCGTTGTCGGCTTTTGAAAAATTTATAGGCTCGCTTTTACTGAAAAACCGTTCGCCGTCGACAAAAAATTGTTGTCGGAGCATATGCTGAGCATTTCCCTTCTACATAGCTAGTGTATTTAATATTTTAGCATTATAATTTCATTTAATATGTGGAGTAAATGTTTGCGTTTAATAATTTGTTTATTTGTATCCCTAAAAATCTACATTTGCTGTGGCTATTGCCTCTATAGACGAGGCAGGCCTCATTTTTATTTAGGTTAACGAGTAACGAGGGTGTCTTTGGTCGCACTTGAATTTTTTAAGCCTCTCAACGAGCCTGACGAACTTGTGTCGGGCATTCATCATTTTTATTATTAGAATAGAATAAACACTTATTCACCAAAAGGTACAATTATAATACACTAGCTGTTGCCCGCGTTCGTCCGCGTCATTAATTTAAAGAGGAATAATTCTTTCATACATATTTTTGGGTAACTTGAACCGTTTACGCAGCTTGCGTTTGCTACGTCCCATGGTTCTTTAACTTTTGACGAACTCGTTGGTGCGTTTGGCAAAACACCTATTTTGCACACCCATGGGTCGCAGGTTCGAATGCCGCCGGGACATGTTAATAATTTTCCAAAAGCATGTATTCCCCACATCTCGTCGCTTCGGGCATTATACGGGTTGGAGGAATATAGAAATTCCGACCGGGTAACGTACCGCCGTTTGGGTCTCAGTCTATGGATTTTCGAATGTTCGAAGTAAAAGTAGGTCGACAGCGCATCATTGACTGATGTTCTGCGACTGAGCTATTACCTACCATCAAGTGACCTACATAAAAAAGTGAGGAAATCATGTTTACTGGCGAGATTTGAAGCCGCGACCCATCGACACAAGCTATACCCAAGGCGCCACAACAAAGTAATTTATTTTTAATGTATGGTAGGCAGGCGTTTGACCACAATCCCACCTGGTGGTAAGTGGTGATGTGATCTAAGGTAGAGCAGGCCGATCTAGAAAAAGCCTATTCACCCGCGCCTTAAAAATATCCAAATCATAGTCCGGGAAAGCATAGGATGGAAGTTCCACTCCTTTGCTGTTAAGTTAATATTGTACGTCGTAACTTCGTTGTCTTATTCGGAAACAGTGAAAGCCGAAAGGTCGATGAGTCCAAATTGACAGCTTGCAGTGAACAATCAATACTAAAGTGCCTGAAAACGTGCTTGAGTGACCAAGCGTATAATGCGGTAGTGACTGCAAACTTAGCCGCAGTGTCGCGTCAAGCTCAGAACAGTTTTATTTTTAAATTTTAAATATCGACAGACGAGCATGAGGTTCACTTGATGCCAGCCACATAACATCAGTCGATGATGCGCTGTTGACCTACTTTTTAGTTCAAGAATTCGGAAATCCATCCGTGACGCGCAATGTGCACTTCACGGTTTTTGCCTCTGTGAATGATGGTTCGTTACCCCGACAGAATATCGATATCCCTCCCACTCGTATAATGCCCGAAGTAACCAGACGTGGGGAGAACATGCTTACAGAAAATTATATACATGTCGTCCCGGCGGGATTAGAACCCACGACCCATTGATGCGCACGGCAGGTGTTCTACCGAACGCGCCAACGAGACCGTCATGTAAATAAGGATAGGAAAATAAATAATTAAAATAATACCTCAAGCTAAAAAATGTATAAACAACAACAGCTGTGTGACCGCTCAAAGGGTAGTGACTCAGCTTCAGCTGATAAACACAGCGCTGGTTTTCAGTCACCCCCTTGTGCAGTAGCGTAACTAGATGGACAAGGGCCCCGGTGCAAAGAGGAAAAATTATCGCAATAACATCGTAACAAACAAACAAATCTTTCCTTTTTATAATATAGATCAAGGAGCTGCCTCCCGCTCTTTCCAAAGCCCAGGGGGCCCTCTTAGCTTCAGGGCCCTGGTGACTGCACCACTTTGCCTTGATAGCTACGCCACTGACCTTGTGACTCTTGGAGCATCTATACTTCGCAACTGAAATAATTTATAAACTTGAAAATTTTGAAAATTACACTCAAATTGTACCAAAACACAAAAATCAAATTAAGTTATGAAATAAAAATACTAAAAAAAATTGTTAAAAAATTGAGTTTTTTTTCTTCTTTCTCCCATCGTAACTAAGTCTCACTTTGTGTTTGCAATGAGTAATTCTTATACTTAAATTTAAAACTGTTAGACTTTTTAATTGCCTCAATTAATTAATTCGGCCATTGCCATTTAAATTAAGAACAACGCACCATAAATTGATAATAATAATACTCACATTGATTTTTATTTGAATAGAATCTCGAAAAATATTGGCATGTCACAACAGAAATGTCTAAGAGGTAAAACTGTTTTCATATAATTAAAATCTAAGCGTAATTTTTGTTTACAAGTATTTTTATGTTTGAAGTCGTACTAAAAATATATTTGCCGAAATATCACAATGTAGGAATATGTTACTATCATAGTTAATATAAAGAAAATATAATCCGCGCATGCGTTAATTATCTTTAGCAAAATGAAATTTTTTACCGCCTTTAGTTCGCTCTTTCGCGCGCTTTCAACCGCAACTGTCAAAAAGGTTTTACTCCGATCATTAAAAAGCGGGAAAAAATATTTATTTAAATAATTACGATGTCATAATAATATAATGATAATATAAATTGTGATAATGTGAAAATAGGATAAAAAAGAATAAAACAATTATGAAAATTTTATATAAATAAAATAAAATAATTTATTTATAGTTATTATAAAAATGGCCGCGGAGAGATATTTATGGCTGGCAACTGCTTTATTAAGGCTTTGGCTTGGGGCTGGCGATCTTTGTTATGCACAGTAAGTATAGAAAGATACATTTGTCTCTAACAACATAAAAAATTTTTTTTTTAAATATAGTATGTTTATGACGTATTCTATAATATAAACAAGATTTACTAATTTTTAAATTTCAGTTTAATCATTAGTAAATCTTGTTTATATTATAGAATAATAAACCTATATAAAAGAAAAAACTGCCTTCGTGTCTACTAGGCGTAGTAGTAATACATACTGGTTCAGAAAAGAATCAAAAATGATTTTTTGGGTTAGGTAGAACATAGAATGATCATCTACTTGTCTATATACAAAAAATATCAGTAAAACAGTCAAAGAAAGGTGTCTGCCTTTACTTTTAATAAGAGTGTACAGTAATAACAAATTATTAACGACTAAGCTCTAACTCATTACACCTTTTTAGATATGATAATAGAGATTTAAAACAAACAAATATTTCGACGGGCTCGTTGGCGTGTTAGGTAGAACATCTGCCGTGCGCATCGATGGGTCGTGGGTTCGAATCCCACAGGGACGACATGTTTATAATTTCTGTAAGCGTGTCTTCCTCACGTCTGGTATCTTCGGGCATTGAACGGGTGGGAGGAATATCGAATTTCCGACCGGGTAACAAACCACCTTTCATATGTAGATGGAAAAACCGAGAAGTGTGAAAGTTTCGGTTTCAGTCTAAGGATTTCCGAATGTTCGAAGTTAAAAGTAGGTAGACAGCGCATCATTGACTGATGTTCTGTGTCTGACCTACCATCCAGTGAACCACATGCTCGTCTATCGATATCTTAAATAAAGAAATAGATGCCTCCCCCTTATATGGAAACTAACCAAGTTAGTGTTCTACGTTACGTCTTCTAACTATGTAGGTACTAGGTATATGTACAATTTCATACTTCATAGAAAATATTAAAAATAGTCAAATAAATGAAGCGTATACTTATTTTTTGGGTAGAACAACTTACGTGAGAGGCATTGAAATGGGTTTTGTTCATAATAAGGATTTAATAGTGAAATGTCGAGTCCCCTAGTGGGAAATGGGGCAATACTATTTCTTAGTGTGGTTCACTGATCTCTTTTTTTAGAGGCAAGTAGGTCGCAAGTCGACTTATCGACCTATTCACGCCTAGTACCTATTTAATCACGATATCAAACTGTAGGTACCTATTAGTAAAAAAAATACGGGTTTCTTGGCGGATGTTTGTAATATTGTAAAGAATTAAAAATTTGCATGCTTACTACTGGCATAAAATGCGATCACCTCATTGTATTTTAATGTTACCAACCTTATATCATGTTTTTACAAATAAATATTTCTTATCCTTAAACGTGTTTAACAATATATTTTACAACAATTAGCTTTCATTTTATTTTTGTTAACTACTCATAAAATACGTGGCAATTTTCATGGTGATCATTTAAATGTCGTTGGAGTTTAGCGATTTCATATACACAAACATCCATTTTATATAAATATAGCAAATATATTATTATACAACATATATGAAATGAAATGATATTAATTGTGACAAACAAAAAAAAAAACAAAAACTCATGGGAAGACTACTACTATGTTACTCATTCACAAAAAGGGCTTTAACTCAGCATTTTGCTGGTTGTAAACTACCAACTAGGGAATGCAATCTCGTTCTCGCGAGATCTCGTTTTTGCGAGATTTCGGCCGTTTTTAGCGAGATTGATCTCGGACGAAAAAAGGGCGAGATCTCGCGAGATTAACGAGATTGCACTCGAGCATAAAAAATTCTTATTGGAAGAGCGGATGACACGGACGGAGTTACGATCTGTCGGTTTCATTCGGTGCACGAGAGGCGGCGGCCTGAGGTAGCGATCGCGGGACGAGATGTCTCTCAGATTCGTTTGTGCGTACTATTGGTCGAAAATTGAGCCGGCGCGGTGCAGCTTCATCAGCACGCATTTGCTTTGTTTTCTAATAGTTATTGCTAGCTAACGTGATTGAGCTTGATTGCATTCGAATATTTTTCGATATTTTTTGGTTATTTATGCAAAAAAAAGTTTCTTATGTGATTTACGAATATTTTATAATGACTAAGAGAGTGTGTCAGGATTATGGAAATACTTGATTGAGAGCGGAAAATAGAGTGCAAACTTCTTATAATACTTATAATATTTACTATTTTTTTCCTAATTTATTCAAATATTGTGATTATTTGCAAAAAAACACACAAAACTGCCCATCTCGCGAGATCTCGAAATTGGCGAGATCTCGCGAGATTGTTATTCATAATCTCGCGGGATCTCGCTTGAGCCCCAATCTCGCGAGATTTGCATTCCCTAGTAGTAGGGTACTTGCTAGCAACGCTGATCAACAACTACAACTGATCTCTTGGTTACATTACGGCACACAATGTATGTATATCAACTACACCCTACGAACTGAATATAAGTTAACTATAAATATTGAAACCAGTCTAAAATAAATAAAATAAATTAAATTAAGAAAATACCTAAATAAAAAGAAAAACACTTAAATAACACTTGTGTATAAATTTTAACTTTTATTTTAATTTAATACAATATCTTTGGCACATAATAACGCCTTATTAAATAAATTAGCAATTCATAGTTTAATATTTTTAACTCGTAAGTGCTATGTGTTTTTGAACAGGTGATCATTTTTCTGTTGACCAAGTCGTTTGTGTAATTTGTTTTTTTGTATAACACCTTATGAAATACTAGAATTAATTTGTACTTTCTAAAGTACGCTGCGACTTACGGGGATAAATCAGGTAGTAGTGAATTAATAGAGCATGGCAGACATATTTTTATGTCTGTTTCATTGATCATTTTTTCTTTACAGGCAAGTGATCAGTCTTTTATGTCCTGCCCGACCGAAACAATTAATGTTTTCTTTCCCCGGGAGTCAAACCCAGGATCTTCGGTCCAGGTGACACGTTGAGCTACGAAATCGATGACGATAATCATGTCATTATAATTTGATACCATTTTAAATTAAAAAAACTTGTTAAAGCGACTTAACTGTTGTTGAAAAGTGAAGAGTATTTTGTATTGAAATTTTTCATAACAGCTTTTTTGATCGCCTAAAGCTCGCACAAAGTTTTAAGCTTTTGCTTAATATATGGTAGATTAAATTAAGGTCTGCGAAATGGACGGTAATATTCGATTTACGTATACAAAAGATAAACTTACTATCGTGGTATCTGGCAGAATGACCAGCGATGTGGAAATAAGTGGAATACGTCTGGTGGTTTTGGTTAACAGATCGTACCTACATTTTCCTATTTCGAAAATCTTTCGGATCTGATGATTGATCCATTGTTCGCAATTAGATATCTTCTTTCGTTTGACATTACTGTTTTCTTAATAAGTTAATATGTATACGTAGGTTATTCTTTCGCCTCGCTCCGTTTCGACGTTCTATTTTGTTAATAGAGGTCTATTGCTCCAAAACATAATACTGAGCCAGGGCCAATTACAACCGTAATACACATACATTTCCACACAAAGTTTTGTTGTTAAAAAATTAAATTAAAAATTGTTTAAAAAATTTTACTTTGTTCTGTCTTTCATATTTTTGTATTTTTTTTTGTAATTGTATTGTATTGACTTTTTGATTATTCGACATAAATAAATTATTTATTTTGTATTAGTCCGACTATAAAATTGACCACGGCTAAACTAATATATTATTAGTTTAGTCGTGGTCAATGCCTTTTTTAATTATTTTAATATTTTAAAACAAGTATCTATCACTTTATAATTACTTACGTGACATCAATTACTATAAAACAATTTAATTAACTAATATAATTAGCGTATCTATATTAACACTTTGAAACAAATATTATTTTTTAATTACTTACGTTACATCAATTACCATAATACCTACATCTAATCCATTGACATTTAATACTATGTCAATGATCTAATCCATGATTATTTACCTGTCATATAGAAAATACAATTTACACCTGTTCTATTTAAATAAAATAGCTTTCACCCGATTAAAACGCGATCTATTGCCCATGCTCACTTAGATGGACAAATATCTTAATAAAAATTAATTCGAAATAGGTTTAGAGTTCCAAAAATTACTTCCAAGTCCAACACAAACTTACAAACTTTGCAACAAACAAATCTCTGTTTGTTTGTAACATACAAAGTTTTTTTGATTTAACACAAAAACTACTCGAACGATTTTAATTTTTTTTCACCAATAGAAAGCTTCATTATCAGCGAGTAAAATAAGGGTTCCTACTAAAACGTCATGATGTTAAAAAAAAATTAGAACAAGATTTGTAGTTTTGTATGTAACTCAAAAACTACTGGACCGATATTAAAAATTCTTTAACCAATATGAAGCTACATTATCAGCATTTTTTTTTGTGTAAAGTGAAGCCGTGGCGGAACACTAGTAATGTATAAACCTGTCTGTGATAGCAGTAGATAGAGCGATTTTCCATGACATACTGCAGCGTAGACATAAGGTACCTCGGTTTTTCGAATTGGAAAGCTACAGCCGGCTTAGCATGACAATTACACTTAAAACTCGACTTTTAATATCAAAAATAGATATATTTGTCGATCGAGATATCTTTTCTATCAATATTGTCGATGTTGAGATATCTGCGACTGCGACTGTCATGGTGCAAAAGTGGCTGTTCTCGCTGACATATCACCAAACTGAAGAATTGCTGTACACATTAAGCTAAGACTGTCTCTTTCACACACACACACACATATAACTCTAACACTCATACATACACTCCTACAAATCACACATACATACATACATATACATCACGCATCGGGGAAATCATTGCATATAAAAATTTAGTAAAATAAAAACAAATTTAAACTTAAAATTAAATTATTTGTTGTTTTATAATTTTATCATTGTGTTGTAATTTAAAATTGAATATAATTATTTATTGCTATCCTACCTAACATATTATGTTGCTACAATGTATTTACGGCATTTCTTCTGTGGCCACCAAGAGACAGGCTGTGCCTAGTTTGGGGTCACGTCACCTCCTTAATGTATTTTACTGTTATTATAAATAAATGTAAAGATACAATGTAATATTCAATATATGTAAAATGTAATAAATAAATAAATAAATAAAATCTTACATCTTAGTTTGTCTTCTCTCGTCCGCGACATATCTCGTGGCGGTCATGCTAGGTCGGCAGATACCTGATACAGTATATTTGTCTGATTATTATAATGATCAATATTGTCTACAGATCCACACTCCTGTCGTTCCAAGACCTGTTGCCGGAAGATCCTCGCCTCTACGATAAAATGCGACCCCCTAAGAAGGACGATCAGCCGACCATAGTCAATTTTCACGTCACCGTTATGGGCCTGGATTCCATAGATGAGAACTCTATGGTAAGTGCTTAATCTTGTTAGTCCTAGTACGTCATAAAGTAAAAATTAATACTAGTATTACAGCTAGCCTTTTTTTTTTTTTTTTTTTATTATAGAGGGGAAAAAGACTCCTTATGTCCACTAGCAACGAGATTGGCCTCCTGCAATATTTTATGCACGAGGCCTATCCCCTGGTTCGCTATCTCCCCCGCGGGTGTGCAATGCAGGGGGGAGTGTGGGGTTCTGGTCGACCGCTGACTCTCTGCTAGTCAGAGAGCCTGGTGACCCATATCCACTAAAACCCTCTTGACCCTCAGGTCTCGCCGTAATGGGGCAACGGGATAACGACGTAAACAACCGCGGCCCCGGCGACTTGCCAAAAGTGGCTACACCCCAAAAAATTACAGAGGCGTCAAGAGATGAGCATATCTTCTCTTGCGCGCTCCCCTTCTTCTCGCTCTCATCGTACCTGCCAGCGCAGCGCACTCCCTCTCCCTTTCCGCAGTCTCCTTTTGCAGCATTACCTGCTCGCAGAAGGAGACCGCAGCAGTCCAACTGGCCGCTTCCCCCAACATAGCGCGAACAACGCTCGGCAAGGACAAGTCCGTGCCAACGACAGATGTAAGGTCGTGGCGTTGTCGCGCCCATCTGGCACACTCAGCCAGGGTGTGCTGCGCCGAATCCTCCTCGGCGCCACACTCGTGGCACACTGGCGTTGGCTCCCGCCGGGCCACTTTGTGCAGGTACCGACCAAAGCAACCATGCCCTGTCAGTACCTGCACCACTCTAAATCTAAGCGCCCCTTTTTCCCTATCCACCCACTCTTTGAGGAGCGGGAGGATGGCTTCGACCGTTCTGTGACCCGACCCTCGTGGATCAGCCAGGTCCTCCTTCCATCTTTCGAGCACTGCGAAGTATGCTCGACGCCTGATCAATTCCAGCTCGACAATTGTTGGGGGGATCCCCTCCTCCTTCCTCACCGCCCGGAAGCGGAGTATTACAGCTGGCCTAGCATGATAACCAAGACAAAATTTTGTCGACCGTTTTCTAGTGTTTTAATCGATTATCTCTTTGTCTTCCGGGTCTAACATGACACTTACACTTAAAACTCGACTTCTAATGTCAAAAGTAGAGGTATTTGTCGATCGAGATATCTTGTATATCAAAGTTGGCGATGTCGAGATATAATATAATATCTTATATATTAGTTTGTCTTCACTCGTCCGCGAGATATTTCTTGAGGATCTTGCTAGTCGTGGTTTTTTGATTTATATAGTGAGACCTATTTATTTTTTTATATATTTTTTTAAAACCTAATGTACTAAATTATACAATAATTTATATATATATTTATAATACCAATATTTTTTGAGTTTTTCATTATAAAATAGTTTTTAGTACAAACTGGCAACATTCTCCGGATAGCAGGAGCCAGTTTTTTTTTTTCATGTCAGATATCGACAAGCATGAGGTTCACTTGATGATAGGTGATATCTCAGCCACAGAACATCAGTCAATGATGCCCTGTCGACCTAATTTTTACTTCGAGCATTCGGAAATCCATAACTGAAACCGAAACGCGCAATGCACGGTTTTTCCATCTATGAACGGTGGTACATTACCCGGTCGGAATTTCGATATTCCTTCCACACGATCAATGCCCGAAGTTACCAGACTTGGGTAAGACATGCTTACAGAAACTTATAATAATGTCCTCTCGGTGGGATTCGAACTCACGACCCACACGAAACCACGATGTGCACGGCATTCACCTGCCGTGAATTTGATTCGTCAAGTTATAGGGACTGACCAACATCCTTCCCGTCCTTTGAAACTGTCATCTGTAAGCCTCTCGCGCTTGAAAAACATCCTCCCATGAAAGGTATAAGATTTTTGATGGGCTTCAAAAAAAATATTTTATACACTGAAAAATGTTTTAAAGATATTTGAAACAAACGTCGTCTTTTTTCATATCTCCTATCTCTCTTCTATATCATAAACACTTCATTGCAAGCAATCCCAGAATAATGTTTTAATTGCGAACGTTTATCTTTACAAATTTGAAATGACGTGAAGTGAAAAGTAGGTCAACACAATCCTTTTTAGTTATATCTAACTTGGTGGGTTGGGAGTTAATTCATAAGAGTAGAACTAGAATTTGCGCTCGGATGGGTCACGGGTTCGAATTCCGCCGGGACGACGTGTTTATAATTTTCTATATTCTCCACGTTTAGTCACTTCGGGCACTAGGCGGTTGGTAGGAATATCGAAATTCCTCCGAAATTCCGAAAAAACTTCGAACAATCTAACAATGATTGACAAAACTTTGTTAGTGCGATTCAGAATTCTTGATGAGTTTTATCAATTAGGCGCATAATTTATTTATGGCAACAATACTTTGTTGTTTCGATTCCCATCGGTTTAATATATTTAATGGATATCGGTACACTGGGAGTCATATTGAAATATCAGGTAGTGAAGCATCTTTAAAAGACCTGAAAGTAACATATATTGCAAAATATTTATTTATTCCATGAACTAGGTTGACATGAGTGCCGAATTATCGCAGTGGACTTATTAATTTAACTCAGTCTCATATCTCAATTCAATTATGATTTTTAAAAAGCGGATATTCAATCAACGAACGGCCTTTTTAAAAAAAAAAAATTATCAGCAATAAATCAACAACTTTCGATTTATTATAAAAAAACAGTTTGGAAAAAAAAATTACATTGGCATGCGACTTTGTTTTTGAAAAAAAAATGTAATGTACCATTGACGAACGAAAAAAAATCTCTGTTTTTACAAGATGATTAATTGATTTAGCTGTTATCAAACCTGTTATAAAAATAACAGTTATTCAACCTGTTTCAATAATTGCTAGGTAAAATGTCAATGACCCATGTACTGTAAACATTCTCTCTCATTGGCTTTCATAATTTTGTAAGAAAAAACTCGCTTTATACGAAAATAGTCAGGCATTTAGCCCTTTTTACCTTTTCGTATAAAAGAGTCCGCATTTAGAAACAAACTTAATACCTTGAGATCTTAATGATGCATTCAACCAGAAATATGTTGGTCGCATTCTTTCTAAATACAGGATTTTATTTAGTTTTTCAAAGAAGAGTTTTGTAAAGAAAACCTTATTTATTTCAAATAGCCTAAAATCTACTTAGAAAACTCCATCAAATATATTTAAATTCGTAAGTGAATTAAGTGACCCCAAAATAACATCTCCAGTATTATCTAGCCTCTGTGAGCCTCGGTCACAGACGAAAATATACAAACGACATTTAAATCAGTGCAGCCGTTCTTGAGTAATAAATGGTGTAACTAACACGACTTTGTTTTAGGTACAAATAAAGGTATAGAAAGACGAGCATGAGGTTGATGGTAGGTTCAGTAGTTTAATCCTATTCAATGTATAATATGTTACAGACATACGCAGCCGATATATTCTTCGCACAAACTTGGAAAGACTTCCGTCTGAGACTGCCAGAGAATATGACTACTGAATATAGGTAACAAATTTGTAGTTTTTTTTTATTATGTTAGGTATCGACAGACGAGCATGAGGTTCACTTGATGGTAGGTGATACCTCAGCCACAGAACATCAGTCAATGATGCGCTGTCGACATACTTTTAACTTCGGGCATTCGGAAATCCGTACTGAGACTGAAACGCGCAATGTGCACTTCACGGTTTTTCCATCTATAAACGTTACCCGGTCGGAATTTCGATATTCCTCCCACCCTTTCAATTCCCCAAGTTACCAGACGTGGGGAAGACATGCTTACAGGAAATTATAATCATGTCGTCTCGGTGATATTCTAACCCACGACACATCGATGCGCACGGCAGGTGATCTACCGAACGCGCCAACGAGCCCGTCAAAACTTTCTTACTTTGTCATATTTTTTGAAAAGATCTGTATTTTTTAGGCTGCTAGAAGTCGACTGGCTGAAACACATGTGGCGACCAGACTCTTTTTTCAAGAACGCAAAGTCCGTCACCTTCCAGACAATGACCATACCGAACCATTATGTCTGGCTCTATAAGGACAAGAGCATACTGTACATGGTGAAGCTAACTTTGAAGTTATCTTGCGCTATGAATTTCTTAATCTACCCGCACGATACGCAAGAGTGTAAACTGCAAATGGAAAGCTGTAAGTACAGTAATCGTTATCTATACTAATATTATAAAGAGGAAATATTTGTTTGTTTGTTACGATTTAACTCAAAAACTACTAGACAGATTTTAAAAAATATTTCACCATTATTAGTCTACAATTGTCTATTTTAAATTTATATAGTATATAGAGTCCGATTACTGATTCAGGGCTGCGAACTGGGTGTTTTGCTATAGGGTATAGAAGTTTGATATATCGTTGAATGTAAAAAGAAAGAGAAGAGAGAAAGTCATCGGCAAGATCTCTGTAAGGCATCATAAAAACATTTTAAAGAGTATTTTTTTATTTCTATAAAACATATAAAAAGAGAATCTATCCCCAAATTTGCCACCCTAAACTCAATCCTACTCAGCTATTATATTCAAATATTCATAAATCTATAAGATAATTTATCAGTCCAAACTTTATATTTAGAAGGATTTTATCATTAAAACATATAAAATGATCGCTCAGCTTCAATATAATCTATGTCAAGTATATCTTCAAATAAATAAAAACCGGTTGAAAATGTATTTAAATGCATGAACATTTTAAGAGGCACAGTTATTTCTAACTCTACATACGTATAGAGCTTTGCGAGAGAGGTTCTATTTTCAATGTGGAATGCCTAGTGCTCTCGGCTAGGCGTAGTCACATAGAGTAATGTAGAGTCGAACAATTGATGCTCGTTCTATGCTCTCTGCCCTTTGTCGAATGTAAGAGCTCAATATCTAAGTCGTATGAGGTTTGAAAGTTTGAGCATTACATATACAAAACTTACTAAATATATAATTCCGTCTTGACCATACGTGACGCAGTGGTTTCCGAATAACAGAGAAACAAAAATAAAAAATGTCTCATTCGAGCGGGGAATAGAAGACCGAACGCTTATGTTATGAGAAATTATCAGAAAAACAGACACACAAATTATGCCTATTAAAGGACTTCTGAATTATTTTTATATGCCAAATTAATTTTTAACATACGTACAAATGTATTTCTGTGTCATATTTATTTGTGTGAAAATAGTCATTGTAACATAGTTTTCGACAAAACTCCAAGTTCCACCCGTACCATCTTGACGCTTGGAAGTGTAGCTCACGAATGAGAGAGATCAAAGGCCGGTAACGCATCATTGCCACAGTTTTTCATTCAACAGTGTTGGGACATAATAAAAGGATGTTTTCCCCACGTCTGGTAACTTCGGGCAATGATCGGGTGAGAGGAATATCGAATATTCCGATCGAGTAACGAATCACCGTTCATATATGGAAAAACCGTGAAGTGCACATTGCGCGTTTCGGTTTCAGTCTATGAATTTCCGATTGCTCGAAGTAAAAATTAGGTCGACAGCGCCTCACTGATGTTCTGTGGCTGAGGTATCACCTACCATCAAGTGAACCTCATGCTTGTCTGTCGATATCTAACATAAAAAAAATATTTATATACTTTACCAGCTTCAATTATTACAGTGGTTGTAACAGAGAATACATTTATATTTCATCAGTATACTACAACCTTCCCTCTTATTTTTACTTCTCAACAAAGCTTATTTACAAGTGACGTAATTTAAAACACTGTTCTACCCCGCTCTAGGCATATTTTTACCTGAAACAGAAGTGTTTTACTGTTGCTTGTTATTTTTGAGTGTAGTTTTGCACAATTACAGTTTCAAGTGTAACCCCTTTACACTCGGCTATCGCTACGTACACTACAGTAAATATTGCTCGGAATACTTCAGTGACTGCCAGACTTAGACCCTTATTTCGAGATGTGTAAGTCTAGTTTTAGTACTTGAAAATTCATTTTTCTCTATATAAATTTGACGGGCCTTGGATATTCGTACTTTCCCATTTGGGAAAAAACCTCTCTCTTGTAACATCCAGTGTAAACCCTGCCGGCCTAGCATGACAACCACGACAAAATTTTGTCGACCATTTTATTTCTTTATGTTTTGTGACACTTACACTTAAAACTCGATGTCTAATGTCAAAAGTAGAGATGTTTGTCGATCGAGATCTTGTCCATCAAAGTTGTCGTTGTCGATAATATATCTCGATATCTTATATCTTAGTTGTCTTCACTCGCGAGATATCTCTTGATGGTCATGCTAGGCGGGATGCTCGTCTGTCGATCTAACTTAAAAAAAAACCTAGAAAAGATGGTTACATCTTCGTTAGGATTAATTACAGAGTTCCACAGACATCCTCATTAAATTTATTCGAGGCAAAAAGAAATGTCGCCAGCGAATATAATTAGTTGCAAGTAGCCCTGAGTATAGGTCAACACCTCTTGCATTATTCAAGTTGCAGCTCTGAATGACAGCGACTCAGCATATACTAATGAGAAACTAATTTTGTAGTTTTTCTGCATTCGCTAGTGAACTTGAGATTTTGTGAGTGGGGCTTCGACGTTGATATGAAATCTATATATATAAAAGAGATTCCCACCTATATAGATACTCATCACGATATCTCTGGAACCATAAGGCGTAGCAACTTGAAATATGGTAGGAATATTCCTTTCGCCGAGTAGAGGTCAGCTAAGAACGGATTTTACGAAATTCAACCCACAAGGGTTGCGGGGGCAATTGCTAGTATTGTCTAAAAATAATTTACTATTTTTGTATGTACAATCGTCAACATTGAAAGTTTTTTAAAAGTTGTACTTTCTTCTGACAGGCACTAGTTTTAAGCAATTTTCAAACACAAATGTTTTATCTATAGTAATTAATAATATTATAAAGAGAAATTGTATATAATAAACTCAAAACTACTGGTTTTAAAAATTCTTTCACCAATAGCTACATAGGCTATTTTTTTTGCATACATAATACATCTATGTATATTGCACCTGTGTGAAGCCGAGGCGCGTTGCTAGTAATATATATTTTTTTTTTAGAAATGACACGACTAAATATTTATATATTATAAAACTTACTTATGATTATTTTTATCATTAACTTTAAAATATAATAAAATACTGTATACCGGATTAAAACGCGATTTATTATTTATATTGTTTAAATTATTTATCCCGTCGTTTCGGATGCGTTTAAATCGCGTTTTAATCCGGTATACAGTAGGTATTTATTTTTATTTTTTATGTCAGATATCGACAGACGAGCATGAGGTTCACTTGATGGTAGGTGATACCCCAGCCACAGAACATCAGTCAATGATGCGCTGTCGACCTAATTTTTACTTCGAGCATTCGGAAATCCATAGACTGAAACCGAAACGCGCAATGTGCACTTCACGGTTTTTCCATCTATGAACGGTGGTTCGTTACCCGGTCGGAATTTAGATATTCCTCCCACCCGATCAATGCCCGAAGTTACCAGACGTGGGGAAAACCTGCTTACAGAAAATTATAAACATGTGTTCCCGGTGGGATTCGAACCCACGACCCATCGGTGCGCACGGCAGGTGTTCTACCGAACGCGCCAACGAGCCCGTCAAAAAAAAATGTGTGATACTCGCGTTAATAAAAGACAATATTATCATTAACTTATTAATTTTATTATTTTCATATACATATATTATTCTAAGGTTTTTCATATGTATTTATTTGTTTTGAAGCTGTGTGCTAATTAGTAGTAAAATGTTAAAATTAATAGATAGGTAAATATAATGTTGTGTTTGTCAGTTAGTTAGTGTGTCCTGTTAAATTGTAGTTTATCATTCATTTTTTCATATAATTTCATATAATTATTAATCTTAATCGTCAATCATGATTCATCTACAATATTCTATACTAATATATGTTTGTTACGATCTAACTGAAAAACTACTAGACCGATTTTGAAAATTCTTTCACCAAAGAAAGCTACATTATGAGCGAGTAACACAGACTATCTATTATTTTTGTGTATAGTCATTTGAAAATTTGATTAATAAAGAGAAAATAGCAGCCGACCGGAAAATAAGGCATTTATCGTAAAGGAAGTCTATATTAAGCACTACAGATTACAAATTCGGAATTCTTTTCACCAATAGAAAGCTACATTATCAGCGAGTTCCATAGGCTATTTTTTTAATTACATCTACATTGCACCTGTGCGAAGGCGGATTGCTAGTATTTTAATATCTTAATCTGATAAACGTTTTTCCAACACTGCTTCAAAATCTCTATTCCTATTTCGAGTACGGTAATAAGTCAGAATGAAAAGACTTATTGCCATATATTTATCGTTCTTAATTAGATGAAATTAATAATATAAACTACCGTATCGTTTGAGAACACTCAATTAAAGCAAATTACACTTTTTGAATATACGCTGAATTTAAAATATTAATTACGCTACGGTAATGAACATTGCTTTCAATTAATCTCATTTCCACAACTCGGTTCAAAGGTAGTTAATTAGGTCATAGAATGGGTCAATAGGGATGCTTGTCACCGGTATACGTCAGTGACAAATCTGAGACGCGATTTGAATACGAATGCTAATTAGTATGGAAGAAGAGCCATCTTGATGTTCCGTCTTGGGTCAACGAGACAGAGTAATTAAAAATTCGCAACACGGCCTCTGAATTGTTTAGTGTTTATAGCTTCACACGTCTAGGATTTCTCGCGGCATTTCTTTTTTCCCCCAATGAAATTCTAATTGTACGATACAAGAATATGGTATTGCCATTAGATTGACTGTCTGCTCATCATCTACGAGAACACGGAAGTATCAGTGGCGTAGCTATCATAGGGCAAAGTGGTGCAGTGCACCAGGGCCCTGAAGCTGAGAGGGCCCGCTGTGCTTTGGAAAGAGGGGGCTCCAAGAAGCTCTTGAAACTAGGAGAAATCTCGCAAGAAATTTATTTATTTCAAGATTTTAAATTAGCATTTATAACGCACCGAACGCCATTGATGAGATAATTATTTGAGAAGAATTTGCAAATAGTTAATTTTGTTCAGTTGCTGAAAAAATTTAGCCGGAAGGTGGGGATGAGATTTTTTATTTTTTATTTTTATATTTATGTATTTCATTTCATATCAATTACAAAACAAAGAAAATATAATTAAGCTTAAAACATTAATTTCAATTTAAATTACATAATGATATAAATTAAGAAGAACAAAGCCGGATAAATAATGAGTCAAGTAATAGTTTAGTAATTGTTCAGGAGCGATTTGAAGGAAATAGATTGGAATGGATTGGATTTTAATGATATCAAACTAATTCGAAATAAATAAAATATTTTTACCAGGATTGGAAGCTCTTACTTTGGTATAAGATGGTTTCGCAGATTTTTGTTTTTAAAAGCATTTATAACTATAATTAATTATTGTTTTTGTTTTTAAATTAACACTAATATTAAGATCTTGGTTTATTATACAGTAAAAAAACCTTTTGTTAGATGACTCAATATGCTTAGGAGGCACCTATTCATCTTGGCTATGTCCTGAATTTGAAAGAGCTTTTGAGATAGAAATTTTATAAATATAAATAGAACATTTCTATTCAGGTAATGACTCAAAACTGTTACAAAAACATCGGTGTTGAATAAAACCATATATGAGAATAAAAGATAAAAAAAATAGTTTTTTTTATGTCAGATATCGACAGACGAGCATGTGGTTCACTTGATGGTAGGTGATACCTCAGCCACAGAACATTCGGAAATCCATAGACTGAAACCGAAACGCGCAATGTGCACTTCACGGCTTTTCCATCTATGAACGGTGGTTCGTTACCCGGTCGGAATTTAGATATTCCTCCCACCCGATCAATGCCGTTATCAGACGTGGGAAAAACATGCTTACAGAAAATTATAAGCATGTGCTCCCGGTGAGATTCGAACCCACGACCCATTGATGCGCACGGCAGGTGATCTACCGAACGCGCCAAAGAGCCCGTCAGTAGTATTTTGTAACCGCCAACACCGCTACTGATACCGAAGTATTCCCTATGCGCACTATAGTCGTACCAATCCATCGAAGTGAGTACGCCATCAATGGGTGCTTATACGCAAACAGCCGGCTCGAGAATAGGTAAATTTTGTCGGCGATACATAAAATTGATTCCTCGAGTGTTCCGAATGTAGGCCAAGGGTCCTCGATGGCGTTCAGCTTCTGATGTCAGCTCATTTTTATCGTGAAGATCAGTCAAGAGCCATGATTGAGGCTTAATGTCGCGCTGGGTAAAGAACTCCATAAATAGGTGAGGTACTTCACAGTTATTTTGGTTCGAAGTACTCGTGGACAGGCCTTGACTCTGGTTTTTAATGAGACGGACTGTTTATGAAGTTGTTTGGTGATTGACCTGACTATTGTATCGAAAGACGATATATGAAACAAGTGAACACCTCGTTTGAATAGAATAGGCGTAGATGTAGTTATGATCCTCCCCGGCTTTGCACAGATAATATAGCATATTATGCCTACATTTCTTTTGTATCTATTTTAGGCACAGAAATGTTCTGTGCCTACGACCATGCACTGAATACCGGTTAATTTACTATGGGAGTTATACCGGTATAATAAAGGTTTTTACTGAAAAAAATTACTGTGGTAAGTTTAGTGGGTATTACTCTTTAAAACTAACATCATGGTATTTCAATTAGACACGTATTTTAGAAAATAAAAATTAACCGGTTTCAGTCTCTGCCTACGACACATTCGCGATAACTCCTAATATGTATTTTCATTTAAATTATATGAAAAAAAATGAGTTTATCTTGCAAGAAATTACTAAATTGATTGCCAAAAACCTATGCTCTCGTTCAACATAAGAGCCATTACTATGGTAACATACGTAACATTCAGCAAAACATAAAGTCCATAAATAAAATGGAAAAACCGTGAAGTGCACATTTGTCTTATGGGTTGCTCGAATGCTCGAAGTAAAAAGTAGGTCGACAGAGCATCATTGACTGCTTTTTGTGGCTGGGTACCCAACCACCATCAAGTAAACATCGTCTGTCGATATCTAACATAAAAAATAAGTCCGAAACATTCTGTGATCATGGTTAATTTTGAACTTCTTCTATTATACTCGGTATATTTTAACACAACCTTTTTTTTTTTTTTTAAGAGGGGAATGCATTTGCGCACTGGGTACCCCCCCGCGGCATGTTATGCGGGGGAGTGTAGGACTCGAGCTCACCCGGTGAATCTCTCTGCTAGTCAGAAAGCCGGGCGAGTAATACCCACTAAACCCCTCTTGACCCTCAGGTCCGCCGTTATGAGGTTTCTGGGATCGCAGAGCATGCTGCCAAAAACCCCGACGGAAATTTTAACACAACCTAACAAACCATCCAACCAATATAACAATAGTTAAAGCCCTGAAAATCAGCTCCTGTTTAATATAAAAAACTCCTTCCATTTGCCAACTATTGTTGGTAACTTATAACAATAATACCTAATAAATACTAGTTTAACCTAAAGTTTATCAATATATGGGTTTTATAGCTAGAGAGTTACTAAGTACTCGCCTCGGCTTCGCACGGGTGCGATGTAGATGTCCTATACACAAAAAATAACCTATGTTATTGGCTGATAATGTAGCATTCTATTGGTGAAAGAATTTTTAAATCGGTCGAGTAGTTTGTGAGTTAAATCGTAGCAAACAAACAAATATTTCCTCTTTATACCTTATAGAATACAGATTATTATTATTAGGTAGGTACTAACAATAGTTGGCAAATGGAAGTATTTTCTATAATAAACAAGATCTGATTTTACGGGGTTTCTACGTAGGTTTTAACTCAGATCAGGAGGAATCTCTCATATGCTGCTTTACTTTCAAAAGTGTCCATGATAAGCTGTTAGATTATAGTTCCAAAACCAGCTAAAAACTTAAAAAGGCGCTGATGACCACTGATGGTTCGATGTGAATTTGGCGATTATTAATGAAGTGAAGTATGCCAAACGGAAATAGTAAAGTACAGAAGTAGTTGTACTGAATATAGTATAGTAGTTTATAAAAATAAAGTAAATGGGTATGCAATTGAAAACGTCATTATTCAAAAGAATTCTGAATTTTTTAAAATTATTGTTATATATTTAATCAATGTAAGAAATTACTTTACTTTACAACTAAATTTTTGAAAGTCGTTACGGACCGGATATATATCTTTCTTCGTTTCATTCTGTCCTACTCTAACAGTTTTAGGCGCTTTCTTTCAAATGCAGTCATTAGCTTACAGCAGCGCCACCTTAATATCACATGACTTTATGGACATTTCTAATATACAGAGAAATTCCTCCTTATCTCTACCCTCCATAGTTTTAACAATAATGGTTTGTTAGGTTGTGTTAAAATATAATATATCAAGTATTAGAAGTATATTTTTTTTTGTATTTTCTATATTACACCCGTGCGAAGCCTAAATATTGTTACTAGTACCTAATAAATACTAGTTTAACGTAACATTCACCAATATACGGGTTTTATAGCGAGATGTCTTGTCCCAATTAATTTGCAAACTGCAGTAAAAATTCTTACAGAAACGTCTAACAATGACATGAGTTGTAAAATATTTAGAGCTCGAATCGTGAACTGTTAAGTCTTTTTGTCTAGCTTTCGTCTGAGTTATAAATAAAATATCAAAGCTCTTGCCATAGATTAAACAGATATGGCAAGTTTAGTAGGTAGTTATTTAAAAAATACATGAAGTGTGTTTTATGAAGATACATTAAATATTTGTTGGAAAGCCTTAGGGAGTTTTGATATTCTAGAATAGGCGCCATAGGTAGTTTCTTATGATATCGACAGACGAGCATGAGGTTCACTTGATTGTAGGTGATGCCATAGAACATAAGTCAATGATGCGCTGTCGAACTACTTCTTACTTCGAACATTCGGAAATTCATAGACTGAAACTGAAACGCGCAATATGCACTTTTTTCCATCTTTGAACGGTGGTTCGTTACCCGGTCGGAATTTAGATATTCCTTCCACCCGTTCAATGCCCGAAGGTACCAGAAGTGGGGAAGACATGCTTACAGAAAATTTTTAAACATGTCATCCCGGTGGGATTCGAACCCACGACCCATCGATGGGCAGGGCAGGTGTTCTACCGTACGCGCCAACGAGCCCGTCAGCCGGCCTAGCATGACCGCCACGAGATATGTCGCGGACGAGAGAAGACAAACTAATATGTAGATATCTCGATATATTATATCTCGACGTCGACAATTTTGATAGAAAAGATATCTCGATCGACAAATATATCTATTTTTGATATTAAAAGTCGAGTTTTAAGTGTAAATGTCATGTTAGACCCGAAAGAAATATAGCGATAATCGATTAAAACACGAGTAAACGGTCGACAATATTTTGTCGTGGTTGTCATGCTAGGCCGGCTGCCCATCCGAATTTAGTTTTACCTTGTTTCCCTCGGACTCAATCCCGGGAGCTAGCACTGAGCCATCTAGACTCTAGAGGGTTATGTTTTAATCATATCTACAAAGGTTTTGTCAGCGTTTCAAACGCCCTATTGACCTAATAAATTAAATCGCTAAAGTAAAGAATTTTAAGCTTTGTAGACAAAAATAATACTTTTTGCTAACTATTAGAATTTTGTTATTTAATGCCATGCATAATTTTCCATGTAATAAATATGTATTATTAATAATTATTATGCTACTATGGGAAAGAGGCTCAATGATAAGCAACGCGTTAGCTCTGGAGGTTGTGGGTTCGAATCCCGGGGAAACATAATTAAAAACAAATGTTTCTGTCGGGCAGGACACAGAAGGCTGATCACCTTCTTACCTCTAAAGAAAAATGATCAGTGAAACAGGCACAGAAATCGGTCTGTCCCATGCCCCATTAGGAGACTCGGGACTCGGATTCACTTTATGGGAAAGAGGCTAGACATAATAAATTTACGTTAACTATTAAAATAAGTATTAACATACATATACATATTTGTTATGCATTTCCTAGAAATATAAATATGTTTGTACTAGCTTCTGCCCGCGACTTCGTCTGTGTAGAATTAGTACTATCCAATTCGGAGGGCATCCAGGGTTAGCCCCGGGGCTTTCACAAAAGAGGGGCACAATAGTTACTTCGCGGGAAAAAAATCTTTCAAATTCCGACGAGTTTCGACTTTTCCTTTGATATTTGTATGTATTGTTTTTGAATATTAAAAAACAAAAAATTACTTTATTTAGAAAATAATTGGGAGCCATGTGGCCTCAGGGTACCATTTTCCAGGGTACGGATTTTCGCAAATAAAGAAAATTTGATTTGATTTTTGTATGTGCGGTTCTGGACGGTGTAGATAGCAACATGTGTATAAAAATGTTTTTGGCACTCAAATTCAAAAATCATTTATTCATTTAGGTAACACAATGTACACTTATGAACGTCAATAAATAAATAAAAATTAAATTCTTCTAATTTTATATTTACTGCCAGTTTTAAATCAAGGGCGTAGAACGGATGAGAAGAACTGGCAATAAACTCTCCACCACTCTTTTTAATAACCAAGTTTTAGGTTTTAAAAAATGTTTGTAAGGAGCTGCAACCATTACACTGTGCTCCACATGACATCTTTAAGTAATTAATTATAATTATAAAAAAAATAAACGAATAAAACAAATGAAGGTTTGTCCTCTACCAGCAGTAGACATGGTGAAATAGGAGCACGTACTTAATGAATAACCTCCCCCCCCTCTCTCTCTCTCTCTATCTCTCTCTCTCTCTCTCTCTCTCAATAATACCGTTTCCTTCCAGTGTCTCACACAACGGATGACATGATATTCCAGTGGGATCCCGAGGTGCCTTTAGTGGTGGATGAAAACATCGAACTGCCCCAACTTGAGCTGGTGCAGAACAGAACGGCTGACTGCACCCAGGTCTACTCCACTGGTAAGTTCGCAGACATCATTAAACCTATCTTATTCCCATCGATATTCATTTTATTTATTTATTACAGTAAATAAATAGCATTTAGATACTGCAGCGTCTACAACCTGCGCCTAGAATCAATACGAAGTCGTCTAATCCTGAATCGCGCTATAGTGTTTCAAGGCGCTAAGTACATATACAAAATCTCGACATCAACCACTGGGGGCCTTGGGACCGGCCAATCAGTGGTTCGACTGGTCGAGGATCCTCCCTTTAGGTTGTAGGAAGAGCACACCTTTCTTCCTTCACAGACACAAATGAACAGAATGCACTATGCATACTAATAGTACAACAGATTACACAATTATTTGAAATATGAGTATAAATTACAATGTATTCATAAAATAGATACAATAAATATATTAATTACTTGAAATACATCGCAGGGGCCTCGGTAGAATCGTAAGCGACCCCAAAACGAGGAGACCTTTGAGTTATCAGAGAGGTTTGGTTGGTATTGCACACCCAGCTTTCTTGTAGTCTTGGGGTAAAGTCGAGCACCAAACTTCACAGGGAGCGAATATAAAAAATAAAGGCATATCCCCCTCAGTTAGACTAAAAAAAATGATTAAAAAAACCAAACATATATATATATATATATTATAAATGAAATGAAAAATTTATTTAATTCATGTTTGATCTTTTCTAATCAAATAATTTAATTTTTGTAATATACCTAGTTATTATATGTAATTTAAAAATATACCTAATATAATTATTTCCGAAGATCGCTATCCTACTTAACATCTGTTATCAGTATGTTCATTGTACATACCAGTGTGAATAATTATAATTGTAAATAATAAATAAATAATAATCAGTTAATTATTATGTTTTTATCATCCTGTCGGGCAAAACGTAGAATAAAAAGCCAGAATGAAACATACATAAGTATTTCTTCACGAAGTCCACAAAAATAATAAAAATCTAATATAGTATAGCTTTTATAGTTATCTCCTTATTTCCAGTTATCTAATTATTGCCAGTTTTAATTATAGTTACTATCTTTAAATTAAAATTTGAATGAAGTTTAATCTTTGATAAACGGATTTACCTGTTTATAAACTGTGCCTTGCCCCAAATAACTTTGTTGTTTTTGGATTTAAAACATGCTTAACACATTTATGCTCGGTTATTTGGATACTTTATTTTTCGTGGGGAAATCATCAATGATTCCCGCCACATTCTCTCGTAAAGGCAATAATATCGAACTTAGAAATCGTTGTACGCATCTCTATATTCCGCTTTCAAGGCTCAGTGGTAAGCGCGATGCGTTAAGCCCGGAGGTCCTAGATTTGAAGCCCGGGGAAACAAGATAGGCAGCCGGCCTAGCATGACCGCCACGAGATATCTCGCGGACGAGATAAGACAAACTAAGATGTAAGATATCTTGGCATCGACAATTTTGATAGAAAAGATATCTCGATCGACAAATGTATCTATTATTGATATTAAAAGTCGAGTTTTAAGTGTAATTGTCATGTTAGACCCGAGATAATCGATTAAAAAACGAGAAAACGGTCGACAAAATTTTGTCGCGGTTGTCATGCTAGGGCATGCTCGGCTGGACACAGAATGTTGGTCACCTCCTTGCCTGTAAAGAAAAATGATCAGTGAAACAGACACAGAAATGTGTCTGCTCCAGACCCCACAGTTTCGGTTTCAGTCTATGGATTTCCGAATACTCGAAGTAAAAAAGTAGGTCGAGGTGATATTCTGTGGCTGAGGTATCACCTACCATCAAGTGAACCTCATGCTCGTTTGTCGATATCTAACATAAAAAGGTTATCTCATGTATGTATGTGTATTGTATGTAATAATGTATTTAATAACTTATTATCGTCGCAGGTAACTTCACGTGCTTGGAGGTGATATTCAAATTAAAACGACGCCTGGGGTACCATCTCTTCAATACGTACATTCCCACTTGTCTCATCGTTATAATGTCTGTAAGTTATTTGATTATCTTTAGAAAATACAGAAGCAATACTAGCTCTTTAATACATATAATATACTTAACAAACTTACCAAAAAGTATGAAACAAGAAAGCCCGTTTAGCCCAAAATAAGAGTTATTCCGGTCGGATCCCCTAATCGGATCCACTGCTGATTATTATTATTTTTTATTTCCGTTCTGATCTACTCTAAATTTAGTCATTCCGGTCGGATCCCCTCATTGTTTTTGAAAGGAAAGTACAGTCAAGAGAAAAACAGTTGTTCATATAAAACATATTTGTTTTATTTATTTAAAATATTAAAACCTTCACAGGCAATCAGGCATTTAGTCTTTTTATTTGGACAAACCTTAATTAAAAAAAAAAAATTCGACCATCTTAATAAAATAACAAAAATAGTACTTAAAATAACTAAGTATATAAAATCATCACAGGCGATTAGGCATTTGGTCTTTTTTTTGTTGGATAAACCTTAATGAAAAATATATTTTTTACCATCTTAATTAAATAACAAAATCAGAACTTAAAATTTCGATATTAAATTATCACAGGCAATCAGGTATTTGGTATTTTTATTTGGACAAACCTTAATTAGAATTTGACCATCCTACTTAACTAATAACAAATAAAAAAACATAAAATTACGATATAAAATTATCACAGACAATCAACAAACAACAACTTTGTCAACAACGAGTCGTTGTTCCTCAATACTAATATACACGTTTCCATTTCAATAAGTATTACGAACATAATATATATTTTAATAAACCCTGTACGTATATTTTGTTGCTGACTGTCCCAAAAATCTGTTAATAGATAACGAGGGGATCCGACTGGAATAAAATATTTAAAATTATTTGTGATCCTCTGAACGGGGTATCCGACCGGAATAAATCCAAAATAATCTTAAAATATCTGTATACAAAAACGTCACGCCTTCCATACATACGAGTACTTTCTTATAACAATAACTAGATTCGGAGCATATGGAATTCCGTTCACATCCGACAGTATTAATAATATAATATAATAAAAGATAGGCGAAATAACAGTCTATATTAAAATAAAAATGGATATACTAAAAAACCTGACGTGACCGTAACCGGACCCTAAAATGGAGACCACAAACTTAATGGTTCAATCACTTTCTAGTCGGTATCACTCACCATTATATAGTAAAGTGCTCAAATTACTGTCTAAATTTAAAAAAAACATGTCCATAAAATTCCATATATATGGTTACCTTAGTTAGACCCTCATATGGAGACAATTAGCTTTAAGGCCCGTATTCCAAGACGATTTCCGGCTTTAATCTAGTTTTGAGACTTGTCAAATAATTTTTTTTGTAAAGAAATTTGTCATTTTGACAATTCTTAAAAATGCACAACTCCCCAATCACGCGAGCACTGCGCATACACAATAAATTGGACATTTTTATTTGCACAATGAGCGATTTTGCAAGAGTGACGACACATGTCATTTGCTATGATAGTTTAGTTTAGGTTAATTTATTATTATTATTATAGTAAATTTTATTTAATTTTAATAACTGCACAGACGTATTGGATTTTTATGATCTGTTATGGCATTTGTGTAAAATTTTTTTTTGCTTTATAATGTGTTATAATTGTGTATTGTATTTTTGTACTTTTTTTTTCTCTTTGTTTGTTGTTAGTTTATTTTTTATGTTTAGTCAGATTTTACGTCTGACATTCCGTGACGTGACTCTTAAGGCAAAGGCTGAAAACCAACGTGGTAAATGTTGTTAAAAATGTTTACCACAATATGTTGAGTCCTTTGCCTTTTCGCTGTCAGTTGCAAAAAAAAAAAACTGTGTTGTGTATGAAATTATGTATTTTTATGTGTGACAGTGAATAAATGTTTTCTCTCTCTCTCTCTAAATGAGTATGAAATAAATAATTCTCAAGATTTCGAATTTCCAGTGGGTATCATTCTGGATCAAGCCGGACGCTGCGCCCGCGCGGGTGACTCTCGGCGTGACGTCACTCCTTACTCTGTCCACTCAACACGGGAAGGTCCAATCGCAACTACCGCCAGTGTCTTACTTGAAAGCCGTTGATGCGTTCATGTCTGTGTGTACTGTGTAAGTATTAGATATGGGTAACACTGCGCTGCGCCGCGCAATTGCGCCGGCACGCTTCAGTGCGCAGGGTGAGTCACATTCATAATGTGTTGGCGCACGGCGCAGTACCCACTCACTGAGTGAACTATGAGCGTGGGGTTGCGTGCGTTTCGGAGGTTTCACTGCTCGCTGTGCGCGTCCCATTTTTACTGCGTCGTGGCGCAATTTTGAGTTGTCTCAAGGAGCCGACACACTACACTGCGCCTGAGTTGCTAAGTTGGCGCAGGGAATTTCACTGAGTTACCCATGTCTAGTAAGTATTTAGTCATTACACTTTAGTAAGGAAGCCAAAGTGATATGTTAGGATCGGAGGCGTGAAAGATATTTACAGATTATTATTACATTATTACAGATTATCACAGATTATCTCTTAGGGCTCTTTGGGATGGGGGTGATCTGTGGCAGTACTAGAATAAGAATAAGAATTACTGATTTGCCAAAAACATGGTACAAGGTAGCTATAGTCATCGTTATAAATTGGCCAATTCAATCAATATCGTTATAAATTATTGCCTTATATTATTACTAGCTGACCCTGCAATCGTTGTTTTGCCATGTAAATAATTTCTAAAAAGCAGGGGTTGGTGATAAAAAAGTAAAAATTTAGGGTTGTATGTATTTTTAATGCCACATTATAAAAAAATTAAACAAAAAATTTCGTCCAAAAATTAAAAAAAAAATTTTAAGGGTTTTTTAACCCAAAATAGATGTTGATCGAATATCCACCCTGGCCGATATGCACGCTAAGGATCACGAAAATCGGTCGAGCCGTTTCGGAGGAGTTCGGTCCCGCACACCGTGACACGAGAATTTTATATATTAGATTATGAATAAGGCGTTAAATATCATATTAACCCTTAACCAGTGGTGGTACCAAGCCCAAAAGCCCGGCTTGCCCTATTAGTGCAACCATAAATAGGAAAAGAATAATTCCTGTAAAGTAATTATATAAGCCATACATAACTTATATGATTACGTAATTATATGTTATAAATAAACACGTATGACGTTAAAGTCGGCAAGCCGGGCTTTTGGGCTTGTATCGTGGTCCCGCCATCGATCTAACGGAATCATTCCTTATTCTTATTGTCGGGGTTTGATTTATTTCATTCTAAATAATTAATGTTAATTTTTAGGTGTTTACAATAATTATAACTTAAAAATTTTTTTTTAAGAGCAATATATTATAATTATGTAGCATATATCACAGACCGAGAGTAGGTTAGTTCCGAGCCCAAAATAGAAGTAGTTGAGGGTAAAATACCATTTTCATTCCAGATTTGTGTTCATGGCTCTTATGGAATATTGCCTGGTTAACATCATCCTTGACGATGGCGGAAGAAAACCTAAGGTACCTACATTGCTTTTATATTGTTTTCTTGAAGACAGGCTTATAGAAAATTAAAGGCCGGCAACGCAACTGCAAGTCCTCTGATGTTGCAGATGTTCATGGGCGGCGGTGTTCACTTTCCATCAGGTGAGCCGCAGGCTCGTTTGCCCCCTATATTATAAAAAAATATATATATAACGTCATTCTAGCAGGATTCGAACTCGCGACCCGTCCGCGTCGGAGTACTTCTTCAGAAGGTTTGTTGGAAGATTCTGCCTTTAGGTCGGAGGAAGAGCACACCTTCCTTCCTCTACAATCAGGGCCGGATTTAGGGCATTCGGGGCAACTATCCCGGGCCTCCACAAAAGAGGGGCTTCGGAAACAAATTATTCCGACGAGTAAACAATTTTTCCTTTGATATTTTTTTATAGCTGTTTTACTTTTACCTACTGTACTTTGTATCTTTTTATATTGTTTTGACGGGCTCGTTGGCGCGTTCGGTAGAACACCTGCCTTGCGCATCGATGGGTCGTGGGTTCGAATCCCACCGGGACCACATGATTATAATTTTCTGTAAGCATGTCTTTCCCACATCTGGTAACTTCGGGCATTGAACGGGTGGGAGGAATATCGAAATACCAACGTTCATAGATGGATAAACCGTGAAGTGCATATTGCGCGTTTCGGTTTCAGTCTATGGATTTCCGAATGCTCGAAGTAAAAAAAATAGGTCGACAGCATCATTGACTAATGTTCTATGGCTGGTGTATCACCTATCATCAAGTAAACCTCATGTTCGTCTGTCGATATCTAATATAAAAAAGAAATTGTTAATTTTATTTGGGAAATAATTTAGGGCCAGGTGGCCTCCACTCCTTTGGTGCCTAACCTCCACACCTCTCAATCCGACCCTGTCCACAATATAAAAGTACCCACTGACATAATTATTCCGCAATTAAAGAGAGTCCGGGAAGTAGTTTACATCTATGATGTCAATTAAGTCGTTTTTTAGAGCAGAAGGCTTGTCCCCTTTGAGTCTTTTGAGACGGCCTTTGGGATTGAGTAGATCTAAACATAGACCCGAGTTTTTTATCTGTACTTATATTACAAAGAGGTAAAGTTAGTAAATAAATGTGAATTTAGAGTGGTTGCCCTTTTTACGATACCCTTGTCTTACTAAGACTCCGGTGTCTGTCCGTCTGTGTGTCACCAGGCTGTATCTCATGCACTATCACAGTTAGACAGTTGAAATTTTCACAGATGATGTATTTCTGTTGCCGCTATAACAAACTAAATAATAAAATAAAATAAATATTTAACGGGGCATACAACAAATTATGATATGTTTTTTTTGCTCGTAATTGATAACGCTAACGCTTGAAATATTCACAGAATATTTAGTTATATATTAACTTTAAAAATCATTAATTAAATAAAACAAATATTAAAGTACAACATACATCAGGCATGATTTTTTTGCCGTTTTTATAGATAATGGCAAACCTTCGTGCGCGAGTCTGACTTGCACTTGGCCGGGTTTTTTAATAGAGGTGAAAGCTACGTGAAAGGTTTACCTTCTCGTCCCCTTCCCAGCGGGTGTGCAATGCTGGGGGAGTGACTCCTAGTGACCTCTACTCATTAAACCCCCTCTTGAACCCAAGATTCACCATGGTGGGCTCACGGGATAACTGTTGGGACATGAAGCAGACATATTTCTTCTCGTCTGTCGATATCTATATCTATACTCTATACTAATATTATAAAGAGGAAAGATTTGTATTTTTCTATGTTATGACTAAACTCAAAAACTACTGGAGCGATTTTAAAATTTCGCCAATAGAAAGCTACATTATCAGCGAGTAACATAGTATGTATAGTACATCTACATTGCACCCGTGTGAAGCCGGTGCGTGTTGCTAACATAAAAAACTTACATTGGTTTTTAATTTAAAATTTTAATTATTTTGGATGAAGGCATTTGGAATCAATTCAGACATTGCTTAATTATGAGAACTTTTTTTTCAATGTAACTAAGCGTTTTCTTACAAAAATACTCACAGATTATATTTTTTACAGGAGCCGGCCGAGGCAGCTAAAGCGAAACTCCGCGCCATCAACATTGACAGGTTCTCCCGCGTTTTCTTCCCACTACTCTTCTCAGTTCTCAACGCCACCTATTGGATTCAATTTGCCCAGTACATATGATTGCTTAGAAACATAGTATTCATTCAATAAATTAGAACAGGACAAGGCTATATTGTATTAATGAATTCATCCAGTGGCAGATTTACCAGCAGGCTATATAGGCTTGAGCCCATCGCGGCAGATTTTAAGGGCGACAAATATGTATGGGAGCGAAAGTTTTTAGTTGTCTTATATATTCAGATTTTTCTAAAATTAAAACTAACATTTATAATAAACCACTAACATACTAATCTGGGGGCACGGCAGTGCCCCCGCCAAGTCGAGCAACAAGCAGCAAGGCCGTACTATCCTTTTCTCGAAGTAGTTCAGGCCATTTTCGACCCCCTATAACTTCGTTGTGGATAAAACTAGAAGCCTGAATTTTCAGTAACCAAGCAGGCATTGTATAAACTCGGTATATTTAATTTCAATAAATTTAAACCAGTAGTTTAAGAATTATAACTAGTCAAAGTTAGTTTATTTGTCACTTACTCACTCACTCATAATATTCGCACTAATTAAGAAACAAAGAGTGTTAAAAGAAAAATCAGGAAATATATGGCTTTTTTATTTTCTTTTATTTTTATTTATATATTCAAAAAGACTTTTGGTAGTCGGTATTTTATGTATCACAGAGAAAAGTCTACAAAACATCTTCCCTTTCATTGTACACTTAACACACAGTTCGCCGCCCCCAAATAATAATTTAACTGTTAACAGCATATAAAAATGAAATGCTATTTACTGGTTTTATCGGCAACTAACTATTTCTTCGCATCCTGCGATCATGAAAAAGGTTAATGCTCTAACATACGACTATATGTGTCGTATGTGTGAAAATTGGACCCTGCATGAAATACAGAATAATCCTACCTCAAATCTGTTTTGAAACTAGGAGTCTTCTTATTTATTGTATCGACGAAATATGTAATAATATTCGGTGCTTAAACGAGGGTATTTTGAGGAGAAGTTGAGTTAATATTAAATTGCTATCTTGGTGTTTCTTTCTAAGTATGTGAAAACATCTCTAGAGTATAATTGTATACTTTAAGTACTATACATAGTTGAAGATATTTTATCTTAGATACAGATGTTAGTTATTATTATTTTACGACAACTACGGTCACTCGGTACGTATTGTCGTTCCTCTAAAAAGTGCTACTACTTATGCATACGCTCAAACCAGGCATCAAATCAGTACTTCTTTTCTGAGAAGGAAGCGCAACGTTCGTCGCAGGCAGCTAAAATCTCGTCATACTTCTAAAATAATCTAATTCATAGAATACACGAATATGGAATAGCATAATTCAGTACAAAAACGTACAGAAAATCTAAAAAATATATTTGTCAGAATAATTATATTTTGTTGGTAAATTCAAAAGAAAATAAGAACGAAAAAAGCGATGGTGACATGAGCTTTTTATAAGCTTTAATTTGGGTGACTTTTAATCTTCCAGCCGGCCTAGCATGACCGCCACGAGATATGTCGCGGACGAGAGAAGACAAACTAAAATGTAAGATATCTCGATATATGATATCTCGACATCGACAATTTTGATAGAAAAGATATTTCGATCGACAAATATATCTATTTTTGATATTAAAAGTCGAGTTTTAAGTGTAATTGTCATGTTAGACCCAGAAGAAATAAAGAGATAATCGATTAAAACACGAGAAAACGGTCGACAAAATTTTGTCGCGGTTGTCATGCTAGGCCGACGTAGGTTTAAATGTCGCATGAAGAGAGACTTTTTAGAAAAAAGCTGTCTTATAAATTAAAATTTGTAACGAACATTGTTGCAAATAACAGCAATATTTTGATCATTTCACTTTGCTAGTTATGAAAGAACCTTATGATATTTTTTTATTCAGAGGTAAGTTTACTTGACAGTGAATTGATTACGATTTTAATGTCTTGATTCAGTTTTAAATCAGATCTTTGTAGTGTTTTCGTGTTCAATAGATACTTACTCTAGTACCATAGAGCAACACGGGCCACCGGTGAACTCCGGTTCGCCGGTGGCCCGTGTTGCTCTATGCTCTAGTACACATAGATTTGTAGAGTAACTATAAAATATTATTACTTTTTTTTTTGATGACGCGTCATGTTCATAAAAGTCAATTTTTTGTCAATTTTCAGTAGAGTAAATGAACTAGGTATAAACTCAGATTAAGTACCTAGGTATAAAATATTATTACTTTTCTTTTTGATGACGCGTCAAGGTCATTTCTTTGTCAATTCTTATTCTAACAATTGATTATATGATAAGGAGAGTAGATAAATTAAGTAAAATAGCAACATCAAATTTCACACACACATACACATTTTTAATGTAAGTATTAAAATATTTCAATTATTATGAAATCAATTAATATGGAAGAGATTTTGTAGTATAGATATAAAACTTTCCTTTTAATTTAGTTGGAATAGTATGTATGTATGTTCAGTAGCGGACTTACCATCTGTGGCTTAAAAATATAGACTTAATTCATAAAAATCAAATCTATGTTAGGCAGATTCAATTACTGATATTGATATCGACTTATAACAGCTAGCTGTTGACTCTAATCAGCCGGGCTAGCATGACCGCCACGAGATATATCTCGCGCGAGAGAAGACAAACTAAGATGTTAAATATCTCGATATATTATATCTCGACATCGACAATTTTGATAGAAAAGATATTTCGATCGACAAATATATCTATTTTTGATATTAAAAGTCGAGTTTTAAGTGTAATTGTCATGTTAGACCCGGAAGAAATAAAGAGATAATCGATTAAAACACGAGAAAACGGTCGACAAAATTTTATCGCGGTTGTCATGCTAGGCCGGCTGACGTAGGTATAATGTCGCTTTTAGAAAAAAAGTCGAGGTATACCAAGCTGTCTTATAAATTAAAATTTGTAACGAGCATTGTTGCAAATAACAGCAATATTTTGATCATTTCACTTTGCTAGTTATGAAAGAACCTTATGATATTTTTTTTTTCAGATGTAAGTTTACTTGACAGTGAATTTGAAATTGATCACGATTTTAATATGTCTTGATTCAGTTTTAAATCAGATCTTTGTAGTGTTTTCGTGTTCAATAGATACTTACTCTAGTAGACATAGATTTGTAGAGTAACTAACTATAAAATATTATTACTTTTCTTTTTGATGACGCGTCATGTTCATGTTGTTAGTACTCGTAACCGTCGAGTGTGTATGAAAGCATTGATGAAAGTGAAAGAAAGTGGTATGTAAGGATCGGAGCACATGGAATTCCGTGATCTCTGCCTATCCCAATGGGAAAGGGGCGTGATGTATATGTATGTATGTATGTCATGTTCATAAAGGTCAATTCTTATTCTAACAATTGATTATATGATAAGGAGTAAAGTAAAATAGCGACATCAAATTTCACACACACATACACATTTTTAATGTATTAAACAATACTTAAATAATTATTATGAAATCAATTAATATGGAAGAGATTTTGTAGTATAGATATAAAACTTTCCTTTTAATTTAGTTGGAATAGTATGTATGTATGTTCAGTAGCGGACTTACCATCTGTGGCTTAAAAATATAGACTTAATTCATAAAAATCAAATCTATGTTAGGCAGATTCAATTACTGATATTGATATCGACTTATAACTAGCTGTTGACTCTAATCAATACTACAGTAAGTAAGTACCTATTAGTGATTTTTTTTTATTCCCAATATTCCTATTGTTTAGGAAACGTCTCATGTAGTAAACGACATTTCAGCGACGGTTAAAAGGTAATAGGGTATAACCGACAAATACCAAATTGTTCAGGAGAGCAGTTCACTAAGTTTAAAGGGCACTTCGAAACGTAGTTTTGTGTTTGGCCATAAGTGACAAGAATCGCCGTAGAACCATGGGAGTGAGCGCATTCGAAAGAGCAGAAAATTTTAAGTAAGATTTTTTTTTTATAACAGAGCGGACAACCGAGCAGATGGGTAACCTGATGGTAAGTAATCACCACCGTCCATAGACATCCGCGACTTAAAAGTCTCAGATGCGTTGTCGGCCTTTCAAGAATTTATAGGCTCGCTTTTTAAAACCAACGAGGTTATAGTCGGATGGAAATACAGAGGGTGGTAATCCATTCCATTTTTGACGTGTGGTGCGATGATGGAAGTCGGCAGCTGGGATGATATCGAATAATTCGCTAGAATACTCCCCGTTGTAAATTCGGTAGAATACGCTCAGGGATGAGACGATTTTCGACCAAAATGTCGCTTATGCCTTTTAACCATCGATATGGATTTTTTTTTATTTAATATTTCCCCCGATCCAAAGTCACTGTAATAGTTGGCATGAGAAAATGAGGTGACAGAAGTTGTAGTATTTGAAATTTTAGATGACCGCCTGTAATTATAATAAATGTTAAGGAGTAAGGTGTAGTCAGGGGCGCGAAAAAAGCTTTTTCAATATTTTTTTTATTTAATTAAGTTCATAAAACTGATTATACAGAGTTTTAATGTCTTGTTTCAATTTGACTTTGACACAATTACAAAAAAAAATCGCCATCTTTGTAATGTAAAATATAAATTGAAAAAACTCCTTTCTTCGCGCCCTTTACTGCGTTTCAGTTATGAGGACAAAGCTTACCTTAGTTGATACTTTAAGTAGAGATGACAGAAGTACAAGCTCTGATTTTCGCACTAATAAAACGCAAACAGAGTAAAAAATACTCGAAATGTAGACGTAGAGTATGAAAATCTGAGCACATCTGCTTCAATTTTTTTCCATAGGATTATTTACAAGGTGTATGAATTATTTTGTTATTATGTTAAGTTATTATTAAAATAGACAAACTATTCAGTTATTTAGCCAAATCTATGTATATTAAAAACACCCTGTGAAATACATTCCACTGTATAGATATTCTATTTCAGGAAGTCCGTTTGGTATGAATGTTGTCATTCTATGGCATTTTTGTAATGATAACCCAAGATTACGCACACTAAAACAATGTATATGTGCACGCTTGACAACATTCATAGCAAAACGTACTTCGTGAGATAGAATAACTATATTTATTTCTATCTATCAGATTATATTTAGCATAGATTAATAATTGGTCTCCGCGCGCTACGACTAGATACCGTTGGCGGCTTGAAAAATGCGGCAACAAATACTACGCCGCAAAATGTCGGTTAGCGTCATTGACTTATATGTATACTATAGGGATGTTACGGAAGTGGTTTTACCGGAACCGAATTCGGAATCGGAGTTTTTAAATTTGGTTTATCGGAACCGGAATCGGAACCGAAACCGGAATCGGAGGCAGACACAAAAGAGAGATGTGTAATAAAATTAAATAACAAGCATTATTCATCAGTTTCATGTATATCAGTTCAAAAATGTATACACCTTCCTGGGTGTGATATATAAAAAAAAAACAATTTTCTTAAATTTTAAACAGAAGTTAATTTAATCAAATGGCGCTGATCGCGGGCACTGTCGCCGATGTGCTTCGACATCCGGTTATAACCTCCGATTTAAATCTATCGGAACCGAAATCGGAATCGGAGGTGCAAAATCAATCGGAAGTTCCGACTTTTCGGAACCGAAATCGAAGCTCCGTAACATCTCTGGTATACTACTAGACAAGCAATTTGGAATAATAATTGTGTCGCAATTTCGGATCGCGCGGGCGGGTAGAGAGGGGGAGCAAGCATATGCCTTGCAAACGCAGATGCGACTTCAAGTGATTTATACCTTTTTCTTGTTTGTCTAGACTCAGAGTTTGTTGCTCAAAGTAACAAGTAAAATTGATATAATTATTATTATTGTTCAAATATTGTGGTAAATGTATAATTTTATGAACCTACCTAATATCTAATATCTATGTATAGGAAATATTAAATTAAACGCAGATAATCTTGTACCGATCGTTTATTATTATTATTAATACAAATATCTTAAGTCTTAAATATTAGGAAAGAAATATACAAAACTTTATAATGTTAACGGTACTCTATTCCACTTGGGCATATCTGTTTAAATAATTCTCATAATCTTTGCCAACGTGTCGGTAGTACCGCTCGCTCTCGCATATTTCTAGTAAAGAGTAAGCGTGATGGAAAATTATGATGGCAGTTGTGTATTTATATTTACGATAATGATTGTTTTAGACAAATACGAAATAAATTACTTAGGTACTTACTGAAATAGACTTCAAATCACCTGGGAAAACTACGCACATAAATTATAACAGTGTTTTATTGGTTACTATGAACAAAATCGGTGTTAGTTTGTCGAAAACAACGTTCACGGCTTACAAAACAGTGCACTGGTCTTCTCGCTTGCTCGTAGTGTACTAAACGAGTTACGGAGAATTAACCGAAACTCAGTGGGCAATTATTTAAGGCCGCATAGCTTGTCTAGTAGTATACATATAAGTCAATGGTTAGCGTAGTTAAACTATAAAAATAATACTACAAGAAACAAGAAAGATACTGGCATCAAATACCATCAGTAAGTATTGTATAAATCGTCATAAATTTCACAGTAAAATAATATAACGAATCTCAGTGTTTTACACACACGACAATATTCAGTTGCCGCATTCAGGAGCCTGCTTTTTCTTTATAGTCGTAGCGCGCGGAGACCAATTATTAATCTATGATATTTAGGTTGATTTCATCAACAATTAAACGATAAAATATTATATTTATATAAAAGATGTCTTTAATTCACTACTATAGTTTATAAGTTATTAGGTATTACAATTAAACGATTTGAAATCGTTGTCTTAATAATTTATTTAATATATTAGATAACAATTGAATCGCTCTATTTCCTATATATTCACTATCTCAAAACATAGACATGTATAAACAATAGATAGAATAATGTTAAAGATTAATTATAGTTTATTTTGTTTTCAAAGCTTATTTTATTTAAAACCTTAAACAAGTCGTTTTCTCTGAAAGTATAACAAAATACTTCTGAGAATTGATATATTTTGACGGGCTCGTTGGCGCGTTCGGTAGAACACCTACTGTGCGCATCGATGGGTCGTGGGTTCGAATCCCACCGAGACGACATGCTTATAATTTTCTGTAAGCATGTCTTCTCCACGTCTGATAACTTCTGGCATTGAACGGGTGGGAGGAATATCGAAATTCCGACCGGGTAACGAACCACCGTTCATAGATGGAAAAAAATTCATATTGTGCGTTTCGGTTTCAGTCTATGCATTCCCAAATGATCGAAGAAAAACTTAGGTCGACAGCGCATCATTGACTGATATTCTGTGCCTGAGGTATCACCTACCATCAAGTGAACCTCATGCTCGTCTGTCGATATCTAACAAAAAGAAGCACGCTTTCAATTACTTACGCTTTTTAAGCGATTATCCTCATTATTCACGACGCGCCATGGATATTATGAAACAATGGCCGCGTACAGTTGCAGGGACATACTTTTTGTTTTTGCTTTTACATAAATAATGGCTATTGTGTTAAACATTCAATACAGTTACTGCACAAGAAATTATTAATCATAATATTGTTTAAGAATAAAAAGTATCCACATATTTTTTTTTTATCTTATGTAGTGTTTAGTTACTCTGTTCTGAAACTTGATTATTTGGTGCTTGTATGCATTGAGTAATCTGGCAAAATGTTAAGTTTTCATCACAGGAATGACAAAAATGAATTCCGGAGTCCGCTAGCAAGACTTAGAGCAGACATATTTCTGTGAATGCAAATGCCTCTTGTTTCCACGAGATTCGAACCTCGAACCTCCACTGATAATCGCAATAAGCTATCGAGGTAAAAATTTGACTGTAACCGGGTTTATTCTAATAATGTCTTCGATAACTATCAGAAACACTGTCTATGATGTATTTTGATGGTAAAAAAAAGGCATATATTTGAAGCGAAAGGCAGCTGCACCAATAGGTACGTATATGTTTCATCTAAAAAGGAAAGATTTGTTTGTTTGTTACGATTTTACTCAAAAACTACTAGACCGATTTTAAACATTCTTTCACCAACAGAGAGCTAAATTAGCCAGTAACATAGGATTTATGCGATTGTGCGAGCGAAGCCGTTGCGCGTTACTAGTTTATGATAATTAAACATAAAAAAGTATGCTAATAAGTATGCTAATAGGAGTCAATTCGGAGATAAAGAAGCAGTGATAAACAAAATACAAGAGATTATATGAAATAAAAAATTATGACAAGTGATGATGATGATGATCGCTTCTACTGAGAAAGTAACCAACCCAGCGTGTATTTTGTCAAGTTTATAATCATCTTGATATAAAATACTACTGGAAATTGGCAGAACGAGTTATATTCACAGAGCAAAAATAACCTATGTATGTGAGTACATAACCGATATCATTCTTGCGATCCGAATATTATGTTGTCATATTGTTTATCTGGGGGCACGGTAGTGCCCCCGCCAAGTCGAGCAAAAAGTGGCACGGCCGTACTATCCTTTTCTCGAAGTAGTTCGGGCCATTTTCGACCCCCTATAACTTCGTTGTGGATAAAACTAGAATCCTGAATTTTCAGTCACTAAGCAGACATTGTATAAACTCGGTATATTTCAAATATCATTCTGTTTGAACCAGTAGTTTAAGAATTATAACTAGTCAAAGTTTGATAATTTGTCACTCACTCACTGACTGACCGATCATCAAAACTCTAAGGCACTTCTAGCAGACATAGAAACTTGAAATTTAGAATACAATTAGTGTTTAGTCTATAAATCAAGGAAAAACTACAATATTTTGAAATTTCGGTCCAGTTTTCTAGATATACAATTTTTTTTTGTATTTCTGTATGTAATGAATAACTTAAAAACTACTGGACCGATTTTAAAAATTATTTTACCGTTAGAAAGCTACATTATCACTGAGTAACATAGGGTATTTATTACTAGAAAAAATAGAGATCCTTAGAAATCCCTACTAAAAACAACCCAAGGTGTAAAAAAATTTGCCATAAAATGTCTTTCACCGCATGTGCTGCGGAAAGTATTGATGATAGAACAAAAAAACGTTCTACAATATTATAGAACATATCAAAATCTACAAAAAACTTCACGAGACCATATGTCCAACTATTGTAGTTATGTCACTATAACTACTTTTTACATTAAAAAGTTGATAAAAATGCCGATCAAAATCAGACTATGTTATCCATAGCTTTGTATTAATTCTTATCCAAATAAACTAAGAAAAGGACTATCTACAAAAAGAAATGAGATGCCATCAAAAACATAAATTGTAAAAAAAGCCAAGTCTTGCAACTCAGTTCTTCTATCGTAAAAAGACACTAAACAATCTAATTTAATATAATATGTATTACTTGTGAGATACATTATGTTTTTAATAAAATAAAAAAAGTTGTTTATTATATTCAAGAAAAATTATGGCAAGACCTAAAACAAATCTATATCCAGATTTTTTTTCTCTAAGATACAGTTAGTGATCAGCGGTTTCTTCATTTTTTTTTTCACTGGTTGTGTAGGACTAACACTCGATAGATATTAGTAAGGCTTAGTTGTCTATGCTTTTAATGTTTTTAACAATATCACTAGACATATTATAAGGCTGTACGGCTATAAGGTACAAAAATAGTAAAAGTACCTAGTGCCTGCGATAGCAATTTGAGCACAAAATACAATAATTAATGTTATGACATGGAATAAAAAGAATTATTGTCACATGATTTTTGCGATAATTCCTCGTTTGATAATACTTATCGGAGATAGACGCATTGTACTAGTTTTAAAAAATTTCAACGCGGAAAAATTTGTTAATGAGCAAACGCATTTAGGCGCATTGTCTTCATGGCGCCGATTACTAATCTTTATCGCATTCAGAAATAAATAAACAATCAATGTGTTAATTACAATTATTTGATTTAGTGCGTTCATGGCTGTTGAGTGTTGAAGGTATTTGAACTTCGCCACGCAATTTAAAACTTTTAAATTAATAGTTCAAACTGTCACTTTGACATTGATATTTATTTGTCAAGCATCAAGTGTCAGTTGGTCAGTGGATGGCGCGGTATTTGTACGCGTTTGGTGTTTCCGGCGGCGCACGGGCAATTTGCATGAATTCGCATTTATTCAATTACAAAATAATTTAAGCCGAGTGTAGTGAATAGGGCGATGGTTGTAAGTGGCTGGACACACATCGTGTGAGCCAATACATAAGCCGGTTCGGTGCTTAAAAAGAATCGTTGACCACGCCGAAGAGTAAACAGTTTTTTTTTAAGTTTTTGTGAATTGAAAAGTTTCTGTGCGAAAATGAAGGAGCCAAATGGTAAAGAAGAAGGATCCGATGATGAGTCTGGGCTAGGATATCAAAATACATTGGTGAGTACTAAGGACGTACTTTCTATTTTCTAGAAAATTGTTCTCAAGTTGCAATACTCGTATCTGGTTTCGCAGTCGCGGAATCGAATTACATGTGATTTTTCATCATGTTTAACTTTCATGATGATTAAATATTTGAATGCTAAAAGCGTTTGTTAATGATTGCATTAAAATGAATGTTTTGTTTTGGCAATAAATATTTACAAAAGTTATACGTTTCTTTTAAAATAACGTTATTTTTTTGGGTTTTTTTTAAATGATTATCTGTTTAACTTGAAATAGTTGCTGGTGTTTCGTTTCGAAAATTTCGTTGTTTCCGCGTTTTCTTAAATTATGAATATTCACATTTTAATAATTAAAGCATTTTATTATTAAGTAAATAATAGCAAAGTAAAATTGGGATGTTTCTCTGGAAAAAATATCCTATTGCATTCATGTCACCATACAACATTTTATCATATTTTCTTCAGCAATATATCAGTGAAAATATAATAGAGATACTTTGGCTTTTTGGTTTTGATATGGTTTTTGCTATGTAGCTATAGATAAATTATATATATCGATACCTTAATTCGCAAACCAGCTAACTCCATTTGAGTAAAGTTTACAGAGGAGACATAAAACGTTGATATTTTTTGTTGAGTAAATAGAAAAAAAAATCTAATATCCCGTTGGTAGATAATATAATTAATTGTTGATTTTAGTAATGTACAATCTTTTTTACTTTTACATTTAAATACTAGAGTATTTTATGTAGTTATCCATTTTTCAAAAAATTACCAAAAGTGGAGTTGGATGGATTGCGAATTAAGGTATCGATATATATATATATATATATATATATATATATATATATTTGAATATTAGGTGTATAAGTATACTAAAACATTAATTACTAAAGCGATTATTCGATTAGGTAATCATATAATATAAACAAATAATTGTTACTATTATGAATTTAAACAGACAATTACACATAATAATAATTATGATAATATTTTGTTGTGTCATGTAGCAATTTGCTGTCTGGATACAAATAATATGAATTCTTGAATAATAATACATGTTTAGAAAAGTGATTCTATATTTTATTGCTGTCAATTATTATGTAACAATATGGGATATTACAGCCAGATTATTTATTAATATTTTGCCTGTAAAATGTGGTGTAATGGTATGATAGTGGTCTAGGTATGGCAATATTAATTGCCAGTGTTGCCATTAATGTAATCTAGTTTTACTTAATATGGATAAATCTTTGAGTGTATGCAAATAAATAGAGGGGAAAAAGTGTTATAATTATATTTTTCTATCATTTTTGTGGAATTTATCAGCTTTTTTCCCCAAGTTTGACTACAAAGTGTGTATAGTGATTATGATTCTGTTTCTATGAATTGCACCAAAAGCAATGCCATTGGTATCCTTAGACAAAAGCCAATATTATGCTTTTCTGGTATTGTAAAGTATTAATATGACATTTATAAAAAAACTAATTGTAGATGTTTACTCTTTGTCTATCATTTGTCGTAAATCAGGGCTAATGGTAAAACCCATTTTATTCATATTGGCAATGATAACTAAGTACATTGATAAAGAAATTCTCAAGGGGAGTTTCTTGTCCGAATAAATGAGGAATCTTTTAATTGAATAAACGGTCATTTGATCTTTATAAAAAGGAATGAAGATTATAATAGAGGGTTATATCAACATCTAGATATTGGTATCAAAGTTGAACAATATTAATATCTTCTGTATATAAAAAATAAGACGTTTGAATATATGAAATCTCTAAACTCCTATGACATTTGATTGATCACAATGAAAATTGGCATGTATATGAATTTTTTATGGAGAAGGTTTTAAAGTTATTTGCTTTGATGTAACTCCAAACAAGTGAGTAAGTAGGGTGTATTCATTTTTGAAAATTATAAACGAAATATTGCTACTTTTGATTGTGTCAATCCAAAGTAAGTACTTTTCACTTTAAGGCATCAGTAGAGTATGTTTTCGTATGGCTTTTCGAATTAATAAAGTCAAATTTGTATATTATTTCATAATTTAAGATTTTTATTTACCTATTAATTATATATATTATACAGAGATATTTGGGGCCATCACTTTCCTAGTTCAATGTTGGCCTGGCGTTGCGTTTAGCACCGAAGGTCTCAGCTTCGAATCCTGGGGAAACAAGATTTAAAAAGCAATGTTTAGGTCAGGAAGGGCAGCAGGCTGATCATCTAGTTGCCTGTAAATAAAAATGGTCAGTAAAACAGACACAGAAATGTGTTTGCACCATGTCCACTCGGGAATTCGCACCTCACTTTGTCGTGTCGTGTCATGTTGTGTCAATAAAAATTGACATCCAAATGTGTTTATGTCAGCTGATACAGTGCTACTCAATTTTACCTTTATTTTTTTTAGGTTAGATATCGACAGACGAGCATGAGGTCCACTTGATGGTAGGTGATACCTCAGCCACAGAACATCAGTCAATGACGCGCTGTCGATCTACTTTTTACTTCGAGCATTCGGAAATCCATAGACTGAAACCGAAACACGCAATGTGCACTTCACGGTTTTTCCATCTATGAACGGTGGTTCGTTACCCGGTCGGAATTTCGATATTCATCCCACCCGATCAATGCCCGAAGTTACCAGACGTGGGGAAGACATGCTTACAGAAAATTATAAACGTGTCGTTCTGGTGAGTTTCGAACCCACGACCCATCGATGCGCACGGCTGGTGTTCTACCGAACGCGCCAACGAGCCCGTCAAAACCCGTCCCGTTCTAACAATATTCGTCATTCATTAGTCTACGAGTATAATCAATTTGCAACATAAAAAGTAAAAACTACAAACCAAATAATGGAAACTAAATATACAATATACATAGGTACATTAAGAATCAACTTAAATAGTTTCAGTAAAAAACCTTCGTAAGAAGCGAATTATTAACGTTTTTGCTGCATTATAAAAACATTTGTTAGTATCCTTAAGTACCAAGAAATTGCAGAGAATTTAAATGAATGAGATACGTAAGCAGAAGCAAATATAGACACTCATAATAAGACTGTCTTCTCGTGTTTTATATTACATAGATATGTCGCTCTAAAAATAAAAACCTATGTTAAATGGTGATGAACTGAAAAATAATGTTTTCTATTATGTATGTTATAAAAAAATATAAACATTAAAAATCAAAAGTAGGTATATTTTATGAAATGAAGCAGATCCAGACGAGCGTAAGTGCAGCTCTACTGAGCGCTTAGAACGACTTGCGAGAAAGTACTTCGTGTCGAGAATCTGTCATTGGTAAGATATATTATTTGAAATTGCATTATTTGAATTGGTCTCGGATAGTCTGTGAGACCGAGTGTAGGCAGTTAATCTATATATATTATATAAGCAACTTTTTTTTCTTTGTTATCGATAAACTTGAAAACTACTGGACCGATCGGCATGATACCATGACCATTCGACGCGGAATTAATTGTAGAAGGTTTTAGGCTATTCATTTTTTGAATTCCATCAACCCTTTACCATTTTTTTTCAAATTTATGTGGATAGTTCATATTGTCTATCCTTTACAATTCGCCCAGCAAAGCGGGCGGGCGGGGACGGCTAGTCAATATATGTATATAAAAATGAATTGCTGTTCGTTAGTCTCACTAAAACTCGAGAACGGCTGAACGGATTTATCTTATCTTAGTCTTGAAATGTTCGTGGAGGTCTAGGGAAGGTTTAAAAGGCGAGAAAAAATCGAATAATTTCCGGGAAAACCCTAAATACAGCCCTTTTCTATTTGTGGCAGAACAACGTCTGCGGGGTCCACTAGTGATTAATAAGATTAAATAAGTTTAAAATATATTCCGAAACTGAATAGCGGTGGTTCGTTCTCCATACAAAAAGTCATGATTATTAACGAAGTCAGTTTAGAGTTTCGATACTAAATATTTGCATTGCATATAACAACGTGAAATATTTATTAATTTATATTTCACGTTGTTATATGCATGATTTCTGTATAAAATAACATTATTTTATTAACTCCGCGCAAAGAACTCCCGGGAAGTAAATAGTTGCACAAATATTTAGTATCGAAACTCTGAACTGACTTCGTTAATAATCATGACTTTTTGTATGTAAAACGAACCACCTTAACCTACTTCTATTGCTGACTGTACATTTTAATTACGCACTCATCTAATAGCCGTTGACGGAATTGACAGAGCAGTAATGTAAAGTTGATATCTTAATATCTATAGTTAGATTACATGGTTTATGGTGTTTCTGTCGTAAAGTATGTATATGTTCGCAAATATTATGAAGGGCCTTTATATGTTAACAAAGGTGACGCCATTTTTTTCCTATCCTAGAATGATATCGACAGACGAGCATGAGTTTCACTTGATGGTAGGTGATACAGCCACAGAACATCAGTCAATGATGCACTGTCGACCTACTTTTTGCTTCGAATATTCGAAAATTCATAGACTGAAATCGAAACGCGCATTTCACGTGTTTTCCATCTAATATTGTCTTTTATTAACGCGAGTATCACACATTTAAATAAAATACTGTGTACCAAATTAAAACGCGATTTATTATTTATATTGTTTAAATTATTTATCCCTCACTTAGCTGTCTCCCCGTGACCACGGTTGCTGAAAAGCATCCGAAACGTCGGGCTAAGTAATTTAAACAATATAAATAATAAAGCGCGTTTTAATCCGGTACACAGTATTTTATTTAAATGTGTGATAGTCGCGTTAATAAAAGACAATATTAGATAATTTTGTTCCTAAACTTTCAAAATTGAATTTAACACAAACCTTTTAATTTCATACTTATTGGGTTTTACCTATATATACCTACCATCGAAATGGCTTATCATAACATAATAAACATACAGTGATAAATTACCGAAGAGCACATGACTCGGCTTATCGTGCAGGTAATTTGTGATAGCAAAATGGATAAGATAAGATGTTGATCTAATCCTATCTATCGAAATGTCAATGTCACGCCTTGATTTGGCTTCCTACTGAGTACGGTCCTCGGCGAAAAGTTGTTTTTTTTTTATGTTAGACTAGCAACGCGACCGGCTTCACACGAGTGCAGTGTAGATGTACTATACACAAAAAAAATCTATTGGTGAAAGAATTTTTAAAATCGGTCCAGTAGTTTTTGAGTTTATTCATAACATACAAAAATCTAAAATTACAATTTTATCCTCTTTATAATATTATTATAGAAGTATAGATACCGATACCACGAAATATCGGTCAAAGATGCGCTGTCGACCTACTTTTTTTTACTTCGAGCATTCGAAAATCCATAGATTGAAAACTAAACGTGCAACCCGGTCGGAATTTTGATATTCCTGACACCCGATCAATGCCCGAAGTTACCAAACGTGCGGAAAACATGCTCTCAGAAAATTATAAACATGTCGTTCTTGTGGGATTCGAAACCACGACCCATCGGAGCGCACGGCAGGTGTTCTACCAATAACCAAACACGCCAACGAGCCCGTCAAAAATTCCCGACCGACCGAAAACCGAAATTCTTTCAACAATAGAAAGCTACATGAAAAGCGAGTTTTTTTTGTGTACAGTACCTCTACATTGCACCCGTACTTGTGTTACTAGTATTTTATATTCCAGTTTTTCATTCTTTAGGTTTTACTTTGTAATAAATTATGCCGTTCTACTGAAAATATATAAATAAACGGATTCGAACCTGAGACGCCCGCATCAGTAGGTCTCTTACCAAAATCGAATACAACGAACGGAACGAAACGAAAGAACAAACAACTTCGTATTTTATAACTTACTAGCGACCCGTCCCGGCTTCGCATGGGTCTAGATTTTTTGACAAAAAAAAGCAGTGGTTAGAAGAGTGAAAATATAGGGTTGTATGTATCCCTTATCACTTAGGGGTTTGAAAGATAGATAGTAGCCGATTCTCAGACTTACTGAATATGCATAAAAATTTCATAAGAATCGGTCGAGCCGTTTCGGAGGAGTATGGGAACGAACATTGTGACACGAGAATTTTTTATATAAGATTAAGAAAACATTTTCAAATCTATTTCCGATTATACTTACGATTATAGTGATGTCAAACGAAAGACAATGTCTTATTGCGAAAGATGGATCGATCATCGGATTCGTAATAGGAAAATGTAGGTACGATCCGTTAGTCGAAACTTCGTATTTTGTTTTAGTGATAGGCCTACAGATGAAGCTAACAATAATGTAACGAATTCATATCTTCTACTATCTCAATTGCGTAGACCGGTAGCACTGCATTGCTTATCTTTGGAATCCTAAAGTACACGTAACTAGCTTAAGTGCACCGTTTAGAAAGCAGCTTAAGGTTTTTATTACGCTACAGATTCTGTTTTACCTGCAAATTGCAGTTTTTTATCTGTTTATAAATGAAATCTGTGACGCTTTTTTTTTTCATAAAAACTATGAGTATATAGACTTGACAAGACTAATCGAGATAATATGACACAAATTCATTTATGTTATTATGCTATTATAAATAAGAAATAACTTACAAGATTTAAACCAGTTTTAATAATTCATTATATTCTTCATTCCGGTCGGCGGTTACCCTCTGAATAAATAATAATAAAAGGCAATAATAAAAATATCATTACTAATTATCAGTACATTGAATACAGACGCTATGCCAGTCCTTTCCATATTCACTATCAACTGTACAACATTCTCTATACTGACTCAGTAATTGTATGGATCAGATACAATTCTGTGTCCTTTTTTAACTTTATACGGGAAGAAAATGATCAATCACAAACACATATTTGTTTGTTTCTCCAGGAATAACCATAATCCGTAATTTTGGCTCCTACTCCAAACTATCCCTAAAATCGAAATATTGCACCAATATTCCGTGAATGAATATTAAGCAAAACACACCATGAAAGCTGTGACGTCACTGCGACTGCGAATAACGTAGAGTATCGTTTAAGTTTGCGAGATACATATCTTTAGTGTTGCGGTGTAAATGAAAATATAGGCAAAATAGTTTTCGACCGCTTTTATTTCTTTTGCTCGAGAAATAGGAAAGTATTTAAATAAAGTACTTTATTTATATAAATAATAAATCGCGTTTTAATCCGGTATAAACTATTTTATTTAAATTTTTAAGAAAACAAAATCTTTATAAATACGAGTATACGTCTACGTATGTTATACGAACTCAAAAAATCCTGTGCGTACAGGGTACAGTGCTTTTCAGGACTGTCTCCCTGGCAGAATTGCCAATGCTTTCTGCTTGTCTGCAAAAACGTGTGCTTGGTATGAACGTCTCGTGGCCTCTGGCATAGGGCTCCGACACATTTTAATTACTCTTCACATACCATTTTTCTTCTCTGTCAGCGCATTTGGGTCTAGCCGTCGCACTGTGATCAATTTTCGAAAGTTAGGGGGACGAAATTATTAAATACTGAAATCGTGAATTAAAGGTATATTTATAACTTTAAATAGTATCTAAAAATCATTTTCATATAATTTAACTTGGTAATTAATATTTTATGTACTTTGTTACTTCACTTCTCATCTAACATAACTACTGGTTCTTGTAAAATATTAAGTACCTCAATTGGCATTATATATGTTTAAAGAAGTTTATTTCAAAGAATTTTACAATTCACTTATTTAAAATATATCTTAGATGTAACAAATTTTAATATTAATTAGCAACTTAACTAAAAAACAATAATGCGGGTGAGCGAAAAATTATATGTTTTTGTTTTACAGATAATATTCTGATAAAATATTCTATACCATTAACAAGAGATTAACAAGGGCCCGTGACCACGGTTGCTGAAAAGCATCCAAAACGTCAAAATTAATAATTTAAACAATATCACTACATAGTATAAAACAAAGTCGCTTTCTCTGTCCCTTTGTATGCTTAAATCTTTGAAACTACGCAACGGATTTTGATGCGGTATTTTTTAATAGATAGAGTGATTCAAGAGGAAGGTTTATATGTATAATAATAACAGTTTTTCTGTAGTGTATTTAGTATCAGCATTGCACCGGTGCGAAGCCGGGCGGGTCGCTAGTATAAATAATAAATCGCGTTTTAATCCGATATACAGTATTTTATTTAAATATTCTGATGTTAGAATTACAGGGTCTAAAGATATGAGCAAAATTGTCATAAAATCTTCATTAGTTTGATTCCTGGTCATCTTCCTGGTGTTATGCTCTCTGTAATATCTAACATATTTGTGGTGACTTTTCTTTGCGTTATCTCCAAGCATACCTATTGGCAACAAAAGGGTTTCGATAATATCCTTGCCATGTATGAGAACTTTATGGACTGTTTGTGTCATAGGATACCACCTCTTTCGCATATCCTGCAAAGTCAGTCAGTCAGTCAGAGAACATTTTTTACAAAATCTTGAAATGATAAAATTTTGAAGACTGTCCCTGCTTGTAGTAGGCAATTTCGATACTTTCTAATATCTCCATACTATAACTAAGTAGTTTATCTTTATTTTCCTTTGATAGTAGCTTCACTGATCGATGTAATGACAAATCAATATTTTTTATTGAGACATCGTTACCTAAAAAACACGTTTTTATTATAGAAACCGGCAATCTCCGGTAAAAAAATGCATATTTTAATATAGTTTATAGTCCCTGCTATATAATGGAATCAAAATGATCGTGTACTAATTTGTACTTTTAAACGTAACACAGTTCAAACTTAGAAAAGTTAGTCAAAATCAGTACGTTAGTATATATATATTTTTTTATATATAAATCGATCTATTTTATTTTTTATTTATATACCAATAAAAAGAACAGACCTTCCTTAAAGTGCACTATTTTTTTCAATTCACAGTTTACACTGGTAACATAACCAACTTAACTTGAAGGAAAGCGCAAAACAACGATAAATCAGTCTTGTTACAATATTTTTGCTTTCGAGATAACTTTGAAATGGCATAGCCATTAAACTACTGACTACATAATCTTGATGTTTTAGTATAATGTAAACAACTTACCTCCAAGTCTTAATAAAATGATTTTTCGAACTTCCGACATATTGACCAAAAGTAATTATGAGAGACTATTTTTTGGTGAGAGTTGGAGCTGGTGTTCAAACTAACACACATACTATTGAAACACATGGATCATCAATATGGATAATTGTCCAGAGCCCGTATGTACAAATTGCGAGAAAGTATTCGTCAGTTGAATGCAAGTTCAAATATATTACAACAGATAGATTTACGATACGAATACTTTCTCGCAATTAGTATGTACGGGTTCTGGACACTGACCCATTTTGATGATCCTAGATCCTATTGCTGGGGCCTCAGTTTAAGGATAACCTATGTTGCTCTGTATGGTAAGTTTTACAGCCATACAATTTTCTCCTTGACGGCTCAGGGACTTAGCTGTTCTTTTTATCTACCCTGATCTAGCGATCTACTCCAAATTCTTAAATATTGCAAATAAGATTAAGGTATAGCTAATACTTAGAACCGCGGTTAGATTGAGTTCACGGTTTTTCAAATATCTACTAAAGTATAAATTACAGTTCCCTTTTTTTTAAGTATAAATTACTGTCTTTTATTAACGCGAGTATCACACATTTAAATAAAATACTGTATACCGGATTAAAACGCGATTTATTATTTATATTGTTTAAATTATTTATCCCGACGTTTCATTAGCAACCGTGGTCGCGGGGTTGCTGTAAAGCATCCGAAACGTCGGGATAAATAATTTAAACAATATAAATAATAAATCGCGTTTTAATCCGGTATACAGTATTTTATTTAAAAGTATAAATTACATTTGACATAATTATTTCTTTAATATTGCTTTTACCTATATATTAAATGTATCAATGCTTGGCTTGTTTTCTGTCTGTGGATGTATCTTCCCATAAGAAGAAAGAACCGACCGAGACGAAAACGAAAATGGGGAAAAGCTTCTTCTTCCTTCATTTTTTTATTTGGGCTCGGCGCAGTATGTTCTCTTTTTCCATTCTCTACTTTCACTCGCCATATCATCAGTCACACCTTTCAAACATATCATTCATCACACAGTCAATCCATGTTTTTTTTGGCCTCCCTCTTCCCCTATACTCATCTACATTCATAAACAAAACGTTTATAAATACATGTTTTTCATCTCTCCACATAACATGAAAAACATAAAATATAACTATGTATTCATTTTAATTTTTTTATTGATTTTTTAAAGCAACAACTATAAAATAATCTTTCTTCCTTTAAACATGGTAATCCATACTTATTAAATATAGTACATTTAAAAAAAGCCGTTTTCCTACTTACTAACAGCGACATGAGATATAATTAACGCTACGTACATAATAATCTTCACACAGTAAATATATGCTCAACTCTCAGTGTGATTTAAGGCTGTATTAATTAGTTTCTGGCTATATAGTGAACGGGTGCGCGCGTTACAGTTTTCTGTGAAAATCGGTATTTTGTGAAAAAGTATATTTTCCAAAAAAATATATACAAAATATAAATATTTAAAAAAATCTCTTAAAAGAGATAATAGTGATAATTCTTCTCGCTATCTTTAGTGTTGAGATAAAATTTATAAGATAAGCAAGTTTCTAAGTAAGATATGGAAATTATATATCATTTTAAACAATAACAAAGTCAATGTTTTGATAATAATTATTGAATAAGAATTACGAAACTATGGAAATTGTGAAATTTAAAAAAATATCTGTTGAAAAATATGTTCTGAATACAACTTTCTACTTACTTTATTTTTTTTCAATTAGTGAACACATTTCAGTATAGTCTGTGTACACTAAACCTCAGCGACGAGTCCATTTTTAGGGTTCTTTACTCCGTACGGGCTCCGTACGGGACGCATTCGGTAGAACACCTGCCGTGCGCATCGATGGGTCGTGGGTTCGAATCCCACCGGGACGACATATGATTTTCTGTAATCATGTCTTCCCCACGTCTGGTAACTTCGGACATTGAACGGGTGGGAGGAATATCGAAATTCCGACCGGGTAACAAACCACCGTTCATAGATGGAAATACCGTAAGTGTTTTAATATTGCGCGTTTCGGTTTCAATCTATGAATTTCCGAATGATCGAAGTAGAAAGTAAGTCGACATTGCATCACTGACTGATGTTCTATGGCTGAGGTATCACCTACCATCAAGTGAACCTCATGCTCGTTTCTCGATATCTGTCATAAAAAAAACCAAAATCTTATAGAACCACTTGTCCGTCTGTCTGTGTGTTCGTGTGTCTGTCAATACCCTTTTTTATCAAGTGCGAGTAAATCTTATAGCGAATCGAACAATGAGATTGTGCGAGGCAATACGCCTGAAAGTCCGTGGGCTTATTGAAACTGAGTCAACAACACTTAACCTATGACACTCGTATTCTGTACCCGGCTTCGTTATTCAATAAACAACTGTATAGTATTGCTATTTTTAACTTTTCCTACAATTATGTGCTCTGTTAGTGCGTATTAAAATTACCTACTCGATCAGCTGTTAGGATTTTTTTAGTAGCCAGCACGGCACCGATCCGACATCTGGGAAAGCAAAATCGGTTCCGGAGAACAAAATTATAATTGCCATATAAATGTCAAACAGTTATCATTTTGTTCTCCGGAGCCGGCGAAATATAGACGCTGATAAACAATACAGTGTCAACTCACATGGATTTTTGACTATTTTGAGAAAATTGAGTTTGAAGTTTTCGTTAGGTTTTATTAAATTTCTTTTAAAAATAACAGAAATAATAGATTTTTTTTGTAATTATTATTATAACACTAAATGTATATTAGGGGAGGACATCCGGGGCAAATGCCCCGGGCCCCACAATAGAGACTTCGGAAAAGAAATCTATCAAATTCCAACATGTAAACACTAGTTTTTTCCAGAAATCCCTGCTAAAACTTTAATAATGTAAGCCAAGGTGTAAAAAAGGTAGTAATCTCTGGATCTACTGGACCGATTTTAAAAATTCTTTCACCAATGGAAACGGTACATTATCAGCGAGTAAAAAAGGCCTTATTTTTTGGGTAAAGTACATCTACATTGCACCCGTGTGAAGCCGGGGCGTGTTACTTCATATATATTTTGATTCCCTAGATGCCGGCCTAGCATGACAACCGCGACAAAATTTTGTCGACCGTTTTCTCGTGTCTTAATCGATTATCTCTTTATTTCTTCCGGCTCTAACATGACAATTACACTTAAAACTCGACTTTTAATATCAAGAATAGATATATTTGTCGATGTTAAGATATAATCGAGATATCTTACATCTTAGTTTGTCTTCTCTCGTCCGCGACATATCTCGTGGCGGTCATGCTAGGCCGGCTGACTACTTAAAATGTTCGACAGCTGATCGAATAATTTTAATACGATCACAATGCAAGAAGTAAACTTCTAAAAGACTCAGTAAATAATCTTATCGGACCCCTGGCCCTATGTTTCTATAAATTACTTATGTAAGAAGGAAGCGACCGCTTTAGACTCGCGGGTCGCAATCTTCCGCGTGTTCTTATATGCGATAATGTCTTCATAAAAATATATAATATTATGATAGTTAAGTTATTTAAAAATAAAGGAAATGAATCAACACATACTTATAAAAAAAAACAATTACTTAATTATAAATAAAATTTATCTGGGATCACCATTTAACTCAATGTGTCAATTTAACTGCATTATATGCTTCCTAAATATTTTTAACTACCCGCACAAAGTGTACTTAATTTTATTGTTCTTATGTAAGTCACTATTTATTCTTTAACCCTTTGTGTCACACATTATTCTTTGAGTCCAATCGACAATTTTTTTGGCATTTTTAGTCCGCCGTCCGGAATCGTACCCAGCGATCAGCGACCCCAAAAACCCCCGAATTTTGAGCTAATCCCACGTAAGGAAAAATGTGTTCTCCGAAAACTTCCGGAGATAATTAATGTTATCTAGAACCATTGCGATTTGTTAAGGTTTGTTTATGCGCATAAACAAAATCATCCATGATTTTAAATTATTGCACATCAAAATGCAAAATGGTTCTTATGGCTCCTCTTCACATTGGGCCAATGCAGGCGAATAAAGGCAATGACGCAAGTGTAGAGGGCTTAAATGTCTGTAATCGGCGTTATTTGTACGTATTCGGCGCTGTGTCGGTACATCAAAGGAATGCTTGCCCATTATGGCGTGCCCGTCCACACAATCGCCGACTACTCAGTACGTAGTTGTCTCGGATACAGGACAGACATATTTTTGGCGATATAGAAATAATGGTTGCGAAGAGATTTTTAGGTTCATAGAACTATACCAAAAATAGATATGCATTTGGAATCCCAAAATAAATGATATTATTATTATTATACTCTTTATTGATGAACATTCTCACAAAATTACACTTTTTTATATAAAACTAGCGACCCGCCCCGGCTTCGCACGTGTCTAGATTTTTTGACACAAAAAAGCAGGGGTTGGTAATAGAAGAGTTTAAATATAGGGTTGTATGTATTTTATAATACCACATTATAAAAAAATAAAAACAAAAAAAATCGTCCAAAAATTAAAAAAAAAAATTAAGGGTGAACAACCCTTATCACTTAGGGGTATGAAAAAAAGATAGTAGCCGATTCTCAGACCTACTGAATATGCATATAAAATTTGGTAAAAAAAGCCGTCTCGGAAGAGTACCTACGGTAACTAACATTGTGACATGGAAATTTTATATATAAGATAATAATATTTTTAAAAAAGTATAAACTTGGGCATACCACCGGCAATAAGGCCATAATCAGCCCAGGCTAACGGTGGGGGGGAGGCAGAGAAAGGAACCTTCTCAGAGAGAAGTTCTCACAATACGAGCCATGTCCAGTAGTACTGCCTTCTGCATCTTATTATTATTATTATTATTATTACATAAGCACCTCAAAAATAAATATAAGTAAACTATTAAGTAATAACGTAGGTACTGTACTAAATATTAAATAAGTGTAGGTAGATAATGTTAATGTGTCATTTATTTAAAACCCTAAATGATTATATACGCAGAGTAAAAATATTGCCGCAGCCGAGATCACCTCGGTATTCATTTTCGATAGACGTCATATCACAACAGTAGACAGACAGTTAATGAACGTTCACGATAGTGTGGAGGGTTGCCCGATCATGGCGGCGATCTTGGACGATAATTTGATAGGCCATCATGGCTCATTGTGAAGAGGAGCCTTTAAACAGGTGGCACTCTGAGAGTGCACTAATCATGGCACAAAGGGTTAATGAGAATAAATTCTTTTAAACAAAAGTTTTTTAACTAATAATATTATAACGTAATACTAGAATCACTCAAGTCTTTATATTATGAAAAATTCATTGAGTAGGGTAAAGTACCCAGAAGTCAGCCTTTTTACTCATTTTTCAACTTTGAAATACATTCTAACGAAAATAAAAAAAGATAACGACACGTAACTAGTCTCAAATAGAACACTATTTATTTAACTTTAATGATACGATTATAAAAACTGATAAAATGTATCTGAAAATGTAGGAAACATATTTGTTCGGAAATACGTCATTTTCGCCAGTGGTCAGCCGTTCGGAACCAGTAATCGGCCCTCTTGGATCCAGTAGTCAGCCTACTCATTCAGGGGGCACTTTTAGCATATAAAATTTAAATCTGCTACTTCTTTCAAGACTCTAACGATGAATTAGTGAGTGAATTCCCGTGGGGCATTGGGCAGACACATTTCTGTGCCTGTTTCACTGATCATATTTTCTTTACAAGCAAGTAGGTGTTCTGTGCCCTACCAGACCTAAATATTTCTTTTTTTAATCGTGTTTCCCTGGGATTCGAACCTACACTACGCTAACATGAAATTTCGAAACGATTCCAATGCAATAAAGAAAAATTGTGATAACTTTTTATTAACTTATTTATACTAAGTTATATTATAAAGAGGAAAGATTTGTATTTTTGTATGTAACGAATAAACTACTGGACCGATTTCAAAAATTATTTTGCCACATTATCACTGAGTAACATAGGCTATATTATATTAGTAGAAAAAAATGAAATTCTTAGAAAGTAAAGTTCTTAGTAGGGATACTAAAACCAACCCAAGGTGGAAAAAAAAATAGCAATAAAATGTATGTAATCGCATGCGCTGCGGAAAGTATTCATGATAGAACAAAGAAACAAATATAAATATCTACAAAAAACTTCTCCAAACCAAATGTCCAACTACTGTAGTTATGTCACTATAAGTACATACTTTTTTACATTTCAAAAGCTGATACAAATCTCAATCAAAATCAGACCATGTTATCAATACTTTAATTCTTATTCAAGATTGTTTTCAGACTGCCTCTTGATATTTACATAGATTTTAGAATAGATTTAGGTACTAACATTAGAATTAAGCTCTTACTAACAATTTATGGATCTTTGTAATCTGATAATTAATTAATTATATAAATAAAATAAAAATACCTGTTGATTACTTTTGAATTACTGAAATCCGACATTCGATCGGATATTATAAAATAAAAAATGTAATATAAACAAAACGATCTCAATAATTACTCGACCGATTTTAAAAAATATTTTTTGTATATAGTACATCAGTCAGCGTTCAAGCCGCGTAGATATTAGACCTGTCATCTGCTTCTTTAAAAATATATATTGCTATCGATCGAAATTAAACCGTAGTGCACGTGACTTAGAGTACATTATCGACAGTCAGTAGTACAATACTTTCGATTTTTCTCATCGTTCGAGCGCATAACCTACCGCCTTTTTTAACAACTTGGAAGTGCTTTGTTACTGAAGCTGATTATGAATGTTCAAAGAAGCCCTATGTCGACTGGGAGATCCACTGGGTCTACACCTGACCTAACTAAAATGAAGGAATGCGAAAACTCGCAGATAACATTACGAAAAAGAAAACAACCTGATGGCGATTTCGACGAATCTCTCTCAGATTTTCGGCGAGAATTAACCTCCTCCCTGCGAGAAATGCTAAATACACAAAATGAACATATTAAGCAGCTGCGTGACGACTTCTCTGAGTTCAAACATCAATTGACAGATATAAAAAAAGAACAAATAGCACATAAAGAGAGTATTTCAGAGCTAAAAAAGCAAAGCTGCACCCACGACAAGAAACTAATTCAATTGGAGAACGAAATAACGACTACAAATACTACCATCACTGAATTATCTGAACAACTCTTAGCGAAAGAACAGCTCAATAGAATCAATAACTTGGAGATATCGGGCATCCCGTCTAGAAAAGGCGAAAACCTATACTACATCGTAAATAAACTAGCGACAAAAGTTGGTTTCGCACTGACGTCTACGGACATTGATCACATTAATCGTGTTAGGAGATATCCACCCAAGAATAGCGCAGCAAGTCAATTTGTTCCAATTCCTAACATAATTATCAAATTCACTCAACGCAACAGAAAAAACGAATTTTTAGCTGCTGTTCGCGCACGTAGAGGATTAACAACTGCAGATCTTGGCATGGACGGCGCTGCGGGACCAGTATTTGTCAGCGATCACCTCGCCCCCCAAAACAAATTGCTTTATGGTCGTGTTCGTCACCTCGGTAGGGAAGCTGGATATAAATACATCTGGTTGAAAGAGTGCAAGATATTCGTAAGGAAAAACGACACATCTAAAATCATTTTTATTAGTAGTGCCGAGGATCTTAAAAAGATACAGTGACTATTTTATTTTATCGTTCCGTTTACCATAGCTATATATTATACAATTTTAAAAACTGTAAGTAATCTAAAAATAATATTACGTACTTCAATATCCACTTTTCATGTTATACTAGACACATTTAATTTCTTTATAAAATCTTTCTATTTTATATATAAATTATGTTTTCCTCCCTATTCACCATTTTTATTTAATTATTTAAAGTTAATACTCAAGTCACATTATAAGTGTCAAAACATAGTAGTAATTTATATTTTAAAAATTAATAATAATATTTCTGTAAAAAACATTGAGTTAACGAAACACAAAACTAACAATAGTAATAATAGATATAATTTTATCTTCAATGAGTGTTATATGGCTTTGCGTTATTGGTTTTGTTCTTCTCTCAATCACTCATGATGATTAATAGTTCTACAAACTTAAACATTTACTATCAAAATGTCAGAGGCCTGCGAACAAAATCACTTGAATTCTTTAGTAATGTTGTAAATAATAACTATGACATAATATGTATTACTGAATCTTGGCTAAATGATTCGTTTTATAGTTCAGAATTTCTTGACAATCGCTACGAGGTATTCAGATGTGACCGCGACCACATACTCAGCCGACACAACCGGGGAGGTGGCGTGTTATTAGCGGTACTCAGAGAGTTGTGTCCGATCGTTCGATCCGATTGGTGCGCTCCTGCGCCAGCCGAGGAGATGTGGATAAGTATACCAATAATCTCGCCCAATATTGACTGCGCTCATAATAATAATAATAATGTAAATGATTGTGCGTCAACCTCACGATTTCTGCACATAGTATGTACATACATACCGCATAGTAACAGACATGAACAAACATTAGGTTCTTTTTACGACAGGGTAACAGAATGTGTACACTCTTATTCGAATGATGTTTTTCTTGTTTTGGGTGATTTTAATGTCACTAATGCTAATTGGTATTATGATACAGAAATAGATAGCATGAACTTACACACTAATAACGATACTAATGCATCACTTACCATGGATTTTTTGAGTTTATCTCTGTTATCCCAGTACAACAATATACCAAATATAAATAATAGACTATTAGACCTTGTGTTCTGTAATCAGTACTGTAATGTTAAACATTGTGAAAATCCCCTAGTAACTGAAGACTCCCATCATAAATCCATTGAAATTCATATGCCGTTTTGCTCATCTACTCCCCTAATAATAAATAATTATAAAAAACAACTTTTTTTTAAAGCTGATTTTGACTCAATACGACGAAGTTTACGTTCTATTGACTGGGAGCATATTTTTTCTTCTCATAGTGATGTTAATAGTATGGCGGATACTTTCTATAAAGTGCTTAATGACTTAATTGATAAATTTGTCCCTACTCGTACCATTAATAATAACTCTAATAAAAATCCCCCCTGGTATACAAGACCTCTTACCAAATTAAGGAATGAAAAACGTAAATACCACACTAAATGGAAAACCTACAATAATAGTCTTGATTACCAAATTTTTTCTACACTTAGAAGAAGGCTTCGAAAAATGGAACACGACTGTTATAAACAGTATATTACTTACTCAGAAGAAAACATCCGTTCGAATCCAAAACATTTCTGGACATATGTCAAAAATAAAAGAGAGTTGTACGAGATCCCTAATAATATGGTTTATGATAATAAAACTCTAAACAGCGGTATCGAGATTTGTGAAGCATTTAACCAGTACTTCCACTCTGTATTTGTAAACTGCCCTGTTAACAACCTTTCAAATTATGATAATTCTTATACTGATCATAATACAAATTCTACTGTGGATATTCATTCTGCATTTGTGGATAGAAAAATTGTTTTTCGTGAATTAAGTCATGTTAATATACATAAAGGTGCAGGTGCTGATGGTATACATCCACTCTTTATCTCAAGTTGTGCTGCAGAACTGCTAACACCAGTGTTTTATATTTATAACGCTTCTATAAATAGTGGTGTTTTTCCAGACTTATGGAAAAAAACCTTAATTACACCTATACCTAAAACTAAACAAAAAAATCTCATTACACAGTACAGGCCAATTTCAAAACTATGTATTTTGGGCAAAATTTTAGAAAAAATAATTACCACACAACTCACTTATGCTATTCGTAATTACATATCTGAAAATCAACACGGTTTTACTAAGGCACGTAGTGTAGAAACCAATATGGTGCTTTTCACTGATACTATATTACACGCCATGGACAAAAACTTACAGGTTGACGTCGTGTATACCGACTTCTCAAAAGCATTCGATAAAATTAATCATGACCTGCTCCTAAATAAGCTAATGAGAATCGGTATACATGGCAACTTACTCAGATGGGTAGAATCTTATATACGCAATCGTAGTCAGGCAGTTTGTCTGAAGGGCTATTGCTCTGATTATCTACGAGTACCCTCGGGAGTACCTCAAGGCTCCCATATCGGTCCCGTTCTCTTTTCATTGTATATTAATGATATCGGTGATACCCTTAAAAACAGTGACTGTTTACTTTACGCAGATGACACTAAAATTTATAGAATCATACAATCTACCGAAGACTGTCTAAAATTACAAACTGATTTAAAAGCGTTTACAGAATACTGCACTAATAATCAATTATATCTAAACTCAGATAAATGTAGCATAATATCATATACCCGGAAATTAAAACCAATAGTTCACAATTACTCCCTCAATAACTGTCATCTTAATCGAGTTAAGAGTATTCGTGATCTTGGTATAGTTATGGATGAAAAACTATCTTTTAATTTGCACTATGATACTATAATTCAAAAAGCTTATAGAAGTCTAGGATTCATATACAGAGTTACGAAACCTTTTCGTGATACATCAACTTTAAAAATTCTATACTTTGCGTATGTTAGATCGATTTTAGATTTCGGTAGTGTAATCTGGAATCCAAACTATAGAAATCACATCGATAGGCTTGAGAGAATTCAAAAAAAATTCATTAGTTACCTTAATTATCGTGATAATCGCTATAATGATTCTTACATTAATTCTCTTAAACTTCATAATATTCTTTCTCTCTACAACAGAAGAAAACAGTCTGACATCTTATTTTTTACAAAAATCATTAACTGTAAAATTGACTCTCCTAGTCTTTTAGCCAAGATTCCATTTATTATTAAGATGCGCTTACCCGTTCGCCTCTCACAAATGAAAAGTATATTTGTACCTCCTTCACTTAGTAAAAATTATACTCGTAATAGTTTTGTGTTTCGATCAATTACCACTTATAATAAAGAATTTCTTAACATTGACATATTTAATCTTTCGATTGTACAAGTTCGTAAAATAATTCATAAGGAACTATCTCAATAGCTTCTAACTGTGTTTATCATTACATCTAATATGTTGTCTTTATATAATGTTTATCATAACTTCTATCTTTAGCTCTTCTAATTTCTATCCTGTCTATACTATCGGCTTTTATTAATGTTTTTGTAACCCATACTATTTTTGGGCACTATAGGTCTGTGTACTCAAAATAAATATTACTGTAACAATGTTTATTAAAATGACTGTTTGTGCCAAAATAAAATAAATAAATAAATAAATAAATAAATCTATATTGCACCCGTGCGAAGCCGGGGCGTGTTGCTAGTCTATATCTATACTAATATTATAAAGAGAAAAGATTTATATTTTTGTATATTATGAATAAACTCATAAACTACTGGATCGATTTTAATAATTCTTTCACCGATAGAAAGCTACATTATCAGCCAGTAACATATGTAAGCTTTTGTGTAGAAATTTTCTACATTGCGCCCGTGTGACGCCGAGGCGCGTTGCTAGTCTTAAATTATATAGAAGTTATCACAATTTTTCTTTGAAATATTTGTTGGTGGTTGGTGTTTTAATGAACTGGCCACTTTGATCTCAAAAATCCGGCTTTTAGTTAGTAATTCCAAATTCAAATTTACATCAATTTAAAGGTTGTCTATTTGTGTTTAGAATGTGATAATTCAGTTGTTTTTGCGCTATTTCATTTTGCTTTGACATCGTTCTGAGCACAATATGGAAAACTTAAAATATCGCATTATGTTCGAATACGAGTTCCACCGTGGCACCAGCGTACTTTTGGCATACTTTTTCAAGTTAGATTAGTGTTCAGTGCTGGTATCGATTTAAGAAACTATTACCATCAAGGGAATCCCTTGTATCTGCCTAGATTCATCCTGAGCTATAAGGCGGCCGTCTCAATCAGGCCATATCTGCATGTGGCTGACTACTGGTAAAATTATATTTAATCTTGTTTTTTTTTTAGTAAAAATGTTTCCATATATTTCCTTTGCTCTCAGTCTAAATTTCAGCAATATAAAAAAAAAACATCAAAAAACCAGTAGTCGGCCGGGGGAGGCTGACTACTGGCTTTATAATTTTAAAATGCAAACCAGTAGTCGGCCATAATAAAAGTACGTTTTTAGCCAATTTTTTTCAGCCTAAAGTTTTCTAAAACTCATTAAAATCGGTATTTCTATCAGACAAATCAATTAAAGATTACCAAGGTTCTCAAAAACATAAATAACATACCTGACATAAAATTATTGCGCGTTAAAAAATAAATAGCCCGTGACGCAATTCCGAAGGCGTTGCGATCAACGCTCTGAATTAAATTTTTTATCTCAGTTGTTTGAACGATTAGTAAATTAAAATCTTGTGTACTGACTAACGAAATATCAGAAATTCTAGTGAAAAATCACCATGAATGAGAAATCACTTTAGCGTTATTCTCATAGATACAAAGTTGTAAAAGGCTGACTACCGGTTGGGGGCTGGGGACTGGGTATTTTACCCTATAAGGTATTCGTTGAGTAAGTTTCCCAAACACCATATAATATGAAGGGGTCAAGATTTTTTGATACAAATATGCTGATGTAATTTGAAGAGTAAATAAACAGTAATAGCAAATATTGATGTGTCAATTGGTTCGCCACGTTTCGGACAAAATCATAGGGTTTCCCATTACGAAGTCATGATAATGGTATATTATAGATAGCATAAAGCATTATATCAACAATAATATTATAAAGCTTATTGCTGACAATATTATTGCTTTTTTTTAAATAAAAAAATATAAAAACTCTGGGAAAACGCATTTCCCATTGCCAAGGTATGTTTAATCATTGGAGCGGGGTAAGCGAAGCATTTGTGTTTGTGAGCAGATCTCACTAAACATTACTTTACTTTTGCAAATAATTGAGGTTTTGTCGAAGAATTTTCACTTTTGGCCTAGATTATTATTTTAAATGCCGATACTTTGGTATTGTTAACTCCGCTCCAATATGCAGCTGCGAAAGAATGGCTAGCACAGCGGCCACCTAGTAAATAATTATATTTGGCATAATAGTATAATGCCACTTCAACACATAATTGTATAATTTGTACCATCAACACACAAACACACACACATACATATTACATAAAACAGTTTTTCTGTAATTTAAATTTTTAATATTTAAGTTTTTCTTTAAATTTCATGAAAATTTTATTTATTATACATAAAATACGAATTATGTATGGAAGAGCGCGACATCTTGGCACAGGTATAAATTTACTTAAAAGGATGTCCAAAGAACGGTCAAATTTTTGTAATAACTCATTGCTTTATAATAAAATAAAAAAATATTTTTTCAAATATTCTGTTAGTTAAAAAACACGAATAAAACGATACTTTTCATTTCAAATTCTGTCAAGCCGTTTGGGCTACAGAAGGCCACAAATAAAAGCAGACATACATTTTCCATGTCGCAATTGGTCAATATTGCACCAGAAGAAACTAAAGCAATTTGTCTACTACGATGTGTTAACTATAGGGGAGACAGCCGCGTTTCCATTGTATAGAACGACACCGTCTATTGGTAGGTCATCGTCAGCGATAGAATATTAGTCAATGATGCGCTGTCGACCTACTTTTTACTTTCGCATTCGCATAGCGTTCGGAAATCCATAAATTTTTACCGAAAGGAAAGGAAGGAAGGTTTTATCTATCAATCGGTGGTTCGTTATCCGGTCTCAATTTAGATAATTCTCCCACCCGTATAATGCCCGTAGAAATGACCTGCCGGCTTACCATGACAACCACGACAAAATTTTGTCGACAGTTTTCTCGTGTTTCAATCGATTATCTCTTTATGTCTTCCGGGTCTAACATGACACTTACGTCTTACACTCAGTGGCGGGACCACCATACAAGCCCAAACGCCTGTTTTGCCTTATTAATGCATTATTCAAATATAACTTATATGCATGTCATTAGTCAAATATAACTTATATAATTACGTAATCATATAAGTTATATAAATATATAAACACGTATTATGTTAAAATCGGCAAGACGGGCTTTTGGGCTTGTATGGTAGTCCCGCCACTGCTTACACTTAAAACTCGAGTTCTAATTTCAAAAGCAGAGATATTGATCGATCAAGATATCTTGTCTATCAAAGTTGTCGATGTCGAGATGTTATATATCGAGATATCTTATATCTTAGTTTGTCTTTACTCGTCCGCGAGATATCTCTTGATGGTCATGCTAGGCGCGCTGACGTCCGGAAGATATGCTTATAGAAAACTAAAACGTGCGTTCGGTAAGTTCGCAAGGTGTTGTACCAAACGCGCCAACGATCCTGTCAAATGGACGATGGTAAATTACGCCCTATCCTATCCGTCATCAGATACCTATAATTATTTTTAGGGAGCAGGGAACATCAATATACTATGTAGTATGCTAGGACAACGATTTATTCTCGTGCCGCCAAGAACAATGGAAATCAACCCTCTCACGGTCACTCGACTTCCGCACGATTTGAAATCTTAGATTGAGATACAATGATAATTTATTTCGTGTGCATAATAGTTAATTGTAAAGTAATAATATATTGTTGTAATATATTAATGGACTAAATTAGATATGTTTTTATAATATTTAACGCACTATGATAATTGCTCGCCATTTAATGGAATATTTGAAATGGTTGTACCTAATTTTTAATAAGAGGAGTTTTTACCCATGAATTATAAGATTCGATATTTTTAAGATAAACATTATATGGATATATTTAAAGAATAAAAATGGTATGGTGGCAGATGGCCGGGATCTTGGGACACGTCTACACGGGTGTAAATGTGTGTATGTGATTTCAACGCATTGGCTGTAATTGTACTTTTTCCATACTTTCTAAATTTTTTTTGTAATTCATATTATTATTTTGTGTGCTTCTGTGCGTGTGTTTGTAATAAATATCATGTCTATGTCTTTGTCTAAATCAAAAAATACAGATGTTTTATTTTTCATACAAAAAAAAAACATTTTTTCGTACATAAATACGCGACATTTTCAAAAAATATTTTCTGGCAGTTGGTCAAAGAAGGGTTTTAAATCTGAATGAACGAGAATATGTTCAAAAGTGATTCATTCGACTATGTAAAAATTAAGTCACGTGAAACAAATCAAAGAATTCAAGTATAATATGTTTAGTGATGTGAATTATCGATATTATTATCGACACTCGAGGACGCTCTAAATTGTAACGTAAACTGCGGTAATGTGCGCCAATTATGGCACGTAACGAGGATTTAAGGACGGTACACATCAGGATGATATATTCTTTTTGTTTTTTTTTTATCTTCTTAAAATATAGACTCATTTATTTTTACTGGTAGGCCTCTCCTAAAGCTAACTAAACTACATAAAATACAATATGGATGCGACTAGACAGTTGAAATTAAAAAAAAAACCCATTTAAAAAATTACGATGTTTGATATTGAGTATTCTACAAAATGGGGTAATTTGTCTTTTTAAAAGAAAGAAGAAATTAAATTAAAAAATAATTTAAAAAAATCATGAAAACTACGATAATATATATAATTTGGTGTTTCATAAAAAAATCAAATTATAAGACAATATTTATTTTTAGAAATTCCAGTTTGTATGCCATTGATTAGATAATATACGTGTCACGATTAATAGAATAGAGATTCATAAACAAGTAAAATGAATTGTAATATATTGCTTATCGACTAGATTATTAAGGTTCAGAAAAATGTCGCACCAGAATTTAAATGACCCGACTCAAAGTTTTGGCAACATGACTTTTCTTTGTAGAACGGCCTAAAATACGTTGTGAACATGGAAACAATAAGGAACGACTTAACGACAATAACGAATTACTTATAATTCTCCAAATAGAGCATATCTTAAGCGTTTACAAAAGAAAAAAAAATTGGATGACATATCGCACACATATGCATTGCAAATGGTATGTAACAGGATGAATTGATGAACTAAATATTATCTACTTCTATACTTACTTACTTACTAATCTATACTTATCTATACTTAATATTAATAATATTATAAAGAGGAAAGATTTGTAAATTTGAATTTTTGTATGTTATGAACAAACTCAAAAAGTACTGGACCGATTTAAAAAATTCTTTCACCAATAGAAAGCTACATTATCAGCGAGTAACATAGGCTGTTTTGTGTATAGTAGTACACCTTGCACCCGTGTGAAGCCGGGGCGCGTTGCTATACAGAATATAATTGAATGCGTTTTACTAAGTAGGTAATACCTAGATTTAACATGTCCATTTGACGTCATAACGACGTATGTGTGCCTAGTGCCTACATTTTTCTTATGAGTCAACTGCGTTGTGAGTTCGCGGCTTATGTTTCAGAATTTCAGTGCGCGGGAGTAAAGTAGGACTATTATATCAGTCTACGTGAACATACGGCAAAAGACGAAAGGGTTTGAAAAAAAAAATGAAAAACGAAATAAAATATTCATAAGTGCTAGTGTTGATGTTGTGTTTTGGCATTTGGTAGTGTTTTTTTTTTATGAAAATCATGATATTATTTTTTAAGTCAATGCGTATCTTATATAAAGTTTTTATATTCACCTTTTAATCTATCAAACATGTTTTTTTTTTAAATATGTTTTATTTCATAAACGATTTCTTAGTATTAATAAAAAAAAAGAGTTAAGCATGATTTAATTTATATTCTCTCAAATAGAATGATATAACTTATGTCGTAGTAAATTTTGAAAATAATCTTACACTTTAAATATATTTCTTAAAATAAATTAGCTCCGTTTGTGTACCAATTACAATACAAACGTACCATAAATAAAATAAAAACATAATTACTTGCTTTTTATGGAAAGCGGGAATAAATATTCTATTTCATTCATTGATTGAAGTTTAATATAATTTTTGTTCAGACGACACTAAATTTTAATTCGACGACAATTATATCGCGCGCACCCGAAAAGACGACAATTTTTTTTAGTGTTATAAAAGTGTCATAAAATATGGTGAAATGGAGGAAAACACAAAGTTTGGTATCTGGAGATACATCGGAGGAGGAGATTGGACACAATTACATGAGTACTTTGGTAAGTCAAGAAAAAACAAAAAAAAAAAAAACAAATTGTATTGAATTTTTATTAACACGTATCTTTGGGCGTTTAATCTTTGTTAGATTATTTTGGAAGCAATGTCACCGAGTTAAGGCAGGTCTTAGTTATACATTTTTGTAAAGCTTTCTGTGACTAAAGAAGCCTACCGTAGCACTTGGCGGCGCTTGCCTGTCTTAAAACTTAGTGATGGTTTCAACTATTTCGTCGCTCAAGTTCTAATACCGCGGAAGTCACATTTTGAACAAATAAAATTACGCATGTCATTCGATAGGGAATCGTAAGATGCACCGTTTGACCAATCAAACACGAGAATTTTCGTGAATGAAACAGTTCTTTAATTCGTATATTGAACTAGTGGACCCCGCAGACGTTGTTCTGCCAAAATATTGGCTTCGAAATTATACAATTATTCTTAGATTGGAATATGCCCATTTGCCCACCGCTGTATGTGAAAAAAGATTTTCCCGCTTTTCTGTTGAAATTTTTCCGGAATGTTCTTTGCTATAAACATCACGGAGCCCGAGACCTTTCCAACGAATGCAAAACCGTGGAAATCGGTTCGTGCGTTCTGGAGTTATAGCGTCAGGAAGGAAAACCCGACTTATTTTTATATAGTAGATAAACTTAACTCTAAACAGAAATGAAACATATTTTTGCTCTCCTGAAAAGTAAGTTACGTATTTTGACATCCGCGGTGTTAGAACTTTAGTGACGATTTCCGAACTTGCGTTTTGCGGCCGCAACTTTGAGCCTACGTTACGTATTCCTGTGATCTGCGAACTGCTCCTATTTGTCTACGTATATTTAGATATATATATAATATCCATATACTGATAATTTACTTCCGTCTACAATCGTGAATTTTATCCAACCTATAAACTAAACATATTATTTGAATAGTCATAAAAGGCGACAGGTATAACAATTTTGTAAAAAGTACATTTACATAAATAATAATTAATCTGTCACTCCTACATGTCAACAAAAATTACACTGGGTTCTTTGTGGTTGCTTTTTATGATCATCCTTTTGCCTTCTTCTCACCAATATTTATTATAGGACCACCTCAATTAAATCACTATATTATATAATACTAGCTGACCCGGCAAACGTTTTTTTGCCATGTACCTAAATAATTTCTAAAAAGCAACCGGGGTTGGTGATAAAAAAGTAAAAATTTAGGGTTGTATGTATTTTTTAATGCCACATTATAAAAAAATTTCGTCCAAAAATTAAAAAAAAAATTAGGGGTGGATTACCCTTAACATTTAGGGGGATGAAAAATAGATGTTGGCCGATTCTCATAGATACCCAATATGCACACAAAATTTCATGAGAATCGGTCGAGCCGTTTCGGAGGAGTATGGCAACGAAAACTGTGACACGAGAATATATAAATTAAAAATCAATGTTTATACATTAATTTAAAAGTGATTTTCGTTTAACTTTAGTTCGAAATTTCGCAGTTTGGTGTGGGTTTGGATCGTCTTACCATTTGAAAATCTTTACACCTCGCCACTGCATCCCAATCATACATTTCGGGTCCTCGCGACTTTTTTTATGTAAAACTGAGGACTCGAACCGTTACGAATTCATTGCTTGTTTAACACAAAATATAAGGTATAATATTTTACTAACGCGTCCGTGAATAGCGCCGAGCAATTTCAATCGTGCGCTAATTAAGTTGTAGTCTTTTCTAGATAAAGCACGTTTTTTTAATCGAGATTCGAGCGAAGGCAGTGACGTAGGTGACTAGTGAACAAGGGCCCTGGTGCATAGACGGGCTCATTGGCGCGTTCGGTAGAACACCTGCCGTGCGCATCGATGGGTCGTGGGTTCGAATCCCACCGGGACGACATGTTTATAATTTTCTGTAAGCATGTTTTTCTCACGTCTGGTAACTTCGGGCGTTGAACGGGTGGGAGGAATATCGAAATTCCGATCGCATAACGAACCACCGTTTATAGCTATGGAAAAACCGTGAAGTGCATTTTGCGCGTTTCGGTTTCAGTCTATGGATTTCCGAATGCTCGACGTAAAAAGTAGGGCGACAGCTCATCATTTACTGATTCTGTACTGTTCTGTGGCTGAGGTATCAAGTGAACCTGATGTTCGTCTTTCAATATCTAACATATAAAAAATAAGAATAAAATGATGGGTGATTTTGGAGTTTGGCTAACTTTTTGAAAATGTTCACTTTTCGCAACTAGACTTGGCTAGCATTGATTATTCAAAATACTAAAATCATTTATTAATTTAGGTAACACAATGTACACTTATGGACGTCAATAAAAAATACATATTAACTGCTTCCAAGGGCGTAGAACGGACGAGAAGAACTGGCAATAAACTCTCCGCCACTCTTAGTACTCTTAGTATTAGTGTGACCTTTGAGTTTAACTATCGAATAGAGAACCGCTATCTCCTATAATTGCTTAATACCAATAAGTAAAGACTACTATCACAGTCTGGTCGTATCAGGGATAATTTATCATAAGAAAATATTTGCATATTTGGACGGTGATAAGCAATAATTGTCAACATGGTTGCCATTTTGAGAAAATTGAGTTTGAAGTTTTAAGGTTATATTAATTCTTTTAATAAATAACAGAAATAATAGATTTTGTTTTAATTATTTTTATTACACTAAATAGCGTTTTTCTTGGTAGCAATCGAATTAAAAAAAATATAATTTGGTGCATTATTAAAATAAAATACTGTATACCGGATTAAAACGCGATTTATTATTTATATTGTTTAAATTATTTATCCCGACGTTTCGGATGCTTTACAGCAACCGTGGTCGCGGGGAGAACAGGTATAAATAAATAAAAAATTTAAACAATATAAATAATAAATCGCGTTTTAATCCGGTATACAGTATTTTATTTAAATGTGTGATACTCGCGTTAATAAAAGACAATATTTGGTGCATTATTGTTAAATATTATAAACTGTCATGACAAACATGACATGTTTGTCATGGTTTCGTGCCCACTAGTTTTTTCAATATTTTTGAAATATGTACTCCAGCTCATAAAGAAGCGATTGGTAACAAATTTTTTTTTTTTATCATTTTGTGGGTTGACACTTGACACTGTATTGCTTAACGGCATCCATTTATTAAATCAATCAAAAGGCACGTCACTCCACGTGATAGGAGTGGCCTTTCGTTTAGAATCTAAATTTAGTGGTATTTATTACATACTTAAAGTATTATACTAATTTGTTTGTAATTGGCTACCTCCATGGCTCAGTGGTATAAGCGTTGCGTTTGGCATAGGAGGTCCTGGGTTTGAATCCCGGGGAAAAAAAATATTTTTTTAAGTCGGGCACAAAATACTGATTGCGTGTAAATCAATGATATTCTACTAATAGATATGTTATACACCTACAAAACAACGGAAAAAAGTATTCCGCGCAGCATCGGCAGCACACATACACACTTTTCATTTGTTTTACATTAAACAACATGTCAAAAATATTAAAAAGGGATAGATCGATAAAACCAAAAAGAAAAAAAGAGACAGATATTGTTGTCAATTGCGCTTTAATGTAAACAAACATTATTCTGGCCACCAATCACCGCATGATGGGATCATAGATTAACAAATTTAAAGAGACAGAAGGTACAAACCGCGTGTACTAAATTTGTACACGTGGTTTGTAGTTTGTACTTACGAGTATAACAACTAATACACGCTACTAAAGGTAGGTAGGTGAGAAATAAAACACGATGTAAAAGGAACAAAATATTTATTTTGTAATAAAAACAATCATACACCTTCGAAAAGATTCAATTTATTTCTTTTCGGCCTCTTACAGTTTTTTTATTTTGGAATTATTTATCACAAAGTTAACTAAAATGTTTAAATAATACAAGGTTAGAATAATAAGAATGCAGAACTCTGGGGTAACGATGACTTTACTGCCTAATATACGCATCTGTATTTTTATTCTATGTCTGGACTGCACGCGTCCTTGTCGTACGCACGACAAAAATGTGTTTTCCGTCTTCCTTTATTCTTACCTCCAAATATCAGAATATGTATTGAAAATAAATGAAAAATATTAATAAATCGAAGTATATAGCGTTCTTTCATATGGTATGAGATCCCGTGTTTTTTATTAACTTTGGTATCATAATTGGTACATTTTTTGAATACGCACGATGGCATTTTTTACTATTTTTATCTATTCGTAGTAACGTATCGCTCGTCGCCCTGCGTGACGCAGACTAAAGGCAATACGACCCAATTGGGTTGTTTTCGAGTCTTCACGATTGCGCGCTCACAACATATCTATTTACTAGAATATCATTGGTGTAAATAATAAGGATCGTAAATGAAAAGGTCACAGAAATGTTTTTGCCCCCACTAGAGGTCTCGGAAATTTGTATATGCACATGCATGCACATGTATATTCAGTATGGGGTAGCGTTTACTTTATGATTGGCAAACAAATGTATGGATTTCCGGAGTATTATATTTTCTTGTATGTAAAAAAATTATGTTTTGCTGGGATAAAAAATACCCCTGGTCCTTTCCTAGGGTTCAGGATTTCCGCATTCACAATCGAAATTTAGTGGCACGTGAAAAACCGTAATGGACAGACAGATTTTTTTCCGAATGCTCGAAGAAAAAATATAACGAATCATGCTAGTGATTAATAAAAGTAAAAAAAAAAAACAGATTTCATCTACGCTTAATTCTTAGCCATGGAAGCTGAGACGATATCTTCTTCCTGCCCTATCCTAATTTTATGTAGGGTCAACGCACTATGTTCTCATTATGAGTTTAAAAATTAACCAAAAATAATAGGTACTATATTATTTTCTTCCCTTAGGGTCACTGTCATTTTTATGTTAGATATCGACAGACGAGCATGAGGTTCCCTTGATGGTAGGTGATACCTCAGGCACAGAACATCAGTCAATGATGCGCTGTCGACCTAAGTTTTACTTTGAGCATTCGGAAATCCATAGACTAAAACCGAAACGCGCAATGTGCACTTTACGGTTTTTCCATCTATGATAGTGCAGTCTGTGCATGTCTGCCAGACAAATGCACAGACTACACTATCTAGTATCTAGTCAATTTTCTATATTATCTATGCAAAATTACATCACACGCTGTTCATCAGTGAACGTCACCCCACGTGACGGGCTATTTACCTCTCGTTTATCAAATTAGCACTCACCTCAGTAGAGCACTAACTAATTCATATAAATTATCGCCTCTGATTGATCATGTGATGATTTGAAGTGTTACGATGATTAATCATAGTGTTTATCACTGTTCAATTAGAAGGAAATTCTTGTTATAACTAAATGTTTTAAAAAATTTAAGAATTAAGGAGTCTGCCCAATGCAATGCCCAACAGTATTAAATTTTAATAATTTCAAATTAACGTTGCTGAAAAGCATCCATAACGTCGGGATAAATAATATAAATCAGGGCTGTCCAAACTAGATGGAATAATAAAATGGACCAATAAAATGACTAAATAAATTGGGGGGGTCGCAAATTATTTACAAATTACAACAAATTTAATATATAAAATGTAAAACATACATTTTCTAAATTATGTTATTTCAACAATACAAAAAGAAATAAGAAAAAAAGGCCTTGATTTGGACAGCCCTGATATAAATAAATCAAGTTTTAATCCAGTATAAAGTATTTAATTTTAAGTGATACTCGCGTTAGTAAAAGTTATTTAATAATAACAAAATCTATTATTTCATGTCTCTATGTAATAATTTACACTAAATGTTTATCGTTTTTCTTGGAGCAATCAAAGTAATATAATTTAGTACATTATTGTTAAATATTCTAAACATGTAATTGTTTCGAATCCACTAGATTTTTCAATATTTTTGCTATTAAAACGATTTTAATGATATATATGTCTTTTGAAATATGTACTCGTAAGGAAGCGATTGGTATAAAAAATTATATTTTTATATTTTGTGGGTTGGCACTGTATTGTTTAACAGCGTCCGTTTGGCAGTGTTCGGGACCCACTTTAAATAAGACATTTGACATTTAAACATGCCTATTTAAGAAACTGGATAAAAAAAGCTTGTATAAGTGATTATACATCCTATGTAGGTTACAGTTTACACTGCACTATGTTAGTTTGAAAATACGCAATATCGCTCGGCCTACTAACCTTAAGTATTGTTTATTTATTTCTCAACATAATATTATCATAGACAAAATATGTTATAATAATAATAATAGTCATTAGATAGTGATGTATACAAGACACGAGTCACATGAATTTAATTAAGAAATAATGGATACTTAAATTTAAATTAAATTTACAAAGAAAGATAGTAAAGTATGACATTTAAGGTTATTTGGAAGAGTGAATATCTGTACTAGGGCATAACATTTTTGTGTTTTCCCGGAATATAAAATAGTCATATTCTGTCTAAGTGCTCAAGCTTTGTCTTTACCAAGTTTCATTAAATTCAGTTCAGCGGTTTAGTCATGAAAACGTTTGAGTTATTTTAAAATTGTTATCAACTAGCGATCCAATGTAGATGTACTATACACAAAAAATAACCTATGTTACTCGTTGATAATGAAGCTTTGTGATTCCCAAAGTGGTCTATATCGACCCCTAGGGGTCTATGAAAACCTGCAAGGGGTCTACGTCAGCGAAAAATTTGGGGGTCCATGAAATGAAAATGGGGGTCCAAGATAGTGAATCTCAACACATACACTGATAGTATTTATTTACATACATCATACTATCTTATAATATCAAAACATATACATTATTTATAAAAGTACCTACCTATGAAGTAAAAAAATATTATATATTGGTCCGGGAGCCTGCAACGTTTGGAAAGTAAGAATTTTAGGTCAGCTGATTTTGTGATATGTCGTCCATCTTGCTTTTTCGGTTAGAGTCAGGGCTGTCTGGCAGGAGGTAGCGGTTGCGTTCGTTTGTGCGCATCCAATCTGTCAGGTGATAATCCTGGATTTTAAAAGCATTTTAAGACGCGTAATTTTTAATTTTTTGTTTTTAAATAAGTCTACCTGACATACTTTTTTTATTGCCAGACATTTTTGACATTGCTAATTATGTGCCATACGCGATTTTTTATTTATTTTTTATAAAAATTTCAAAGTATTTTAGAATGTCTGTAATTTTAATATTATGTTATTTAAAGATAATAAAAGCTTGAAATTAATTTGCCAGACATTAATTCGGTTGTTAAACCTTGAAAATAAAATAAAAAAATCATGAAAAGTATTGCAGTAAGAATTTTAGGTCAGCTGATTTTGTGATATGTCGTCCATCTTGCTTTTTCGGTTAGAGTCTGGGCTGTCTGGCAGGCGGTAGCGGTTGCGTTCGTTTGTGCGCATCCAACCTGTCAGGTGATAATCCTGGATTTTAAAAGCATTTTAAGACGCGTAATTTTTAATTTTTTGTTTTTAAATAAGTCTACCTGACATACTTTTTTTATTGCCAGACATTTCTGACGTTGCTAATTATGTGCCATACGCGATTTTTTATTTATTTTTTATAAAAATTTCAAAGTATTTTAGAATGTCTGTAATTTTAATATTATGTTATTTAAAGATAATAAAAGCTTGAAATTAATTTGCCAGACATTAATTCGGTTGTTAAACCTTGAAAATAAAATAAAAAAATCATGAACAGTTTTGCAGTACGAAGCTAGCAGTTCGAGAGAGACAGTTGGAGAATAAGACAGAGAACCATTGAAATTTTAAGATTAAATTATAGTAGGTATAATATATATATATATATATATATATATATATATATATATATATATATATATATATATATATATATATATAAGATAAAATTAAATATATAAATTTGTACTAAGTGATGGTAAGAAACACCTCCGTTATTCGCTTCGCGTCATAAGTCATAACACTGCGTTGAGTCGGTCGAGTCATAAAATTACTTTTTTTCGTAACTATGCCGTACTGTTCTATTTTAGAGTGTAAGAATGGTAGCAGAAGGAAAAGTCTTAGTAACGGAGGTGTTTCTTACCATCATTTAGTACAAAATATATTTAATTTTATCTTTTATATATATAATATATATATTATACCTACTATAATTTAATCTTAAAATTTCAATGGTTCTCTGTCTTATTCTCCAACTGTCTCTCTCGAACTGCTAGCTTCGTACTGCAATACTTTTCATGATTTTTTTATTTTATTTTCAAGGTTTAACAACCGAATTAATGTCTGGCAAATTAATTTCAAGCTTTTATTATCTTTAAATAACATAATATTAAAATTACAGACATTCTAAAATACTTTGAAATTTTTATAAAAAATAAATAAAAAATCGCGTATGGCACATAATTAGCAACGTCAGAAATGTCTGGCAATAAAAAAAGTATGTCAGGTAGACTTATTTAAAAACAAAAAATTAAAAATTACGCGTCTTAAAATGCTTTTAAAATCCAGGATTATCACCTGACAGGTTGGATGCGCACAAACGAACGCAACCGCTACCGCCTGCCAGACAGCCCAGACTCTAACCGAAAAAGCAAGATGGACGACATATCACAAAATCAGCTGACCTAAAATTCTTTCTCGAAAACGTTGGTACCTCCTATACTATATGTTTATAAAATTGTGTAAGTTGTAGGATGTTGGTATTCGCTTTGTGGTCGCAATACATTTAGAACTTGTAAAAACCTGAGAGTCGCAGTCGCAGAAATTTACAGGAAATCAATATCAGGTAAGTAGGGGGTCTACCCAACACGGAAAAACATGGCAAGGGGTTTACGACACAAAAAAGTTTGGGGAACTCTGCTCTAACCGCTCGATCTATTTTAATTTTTTTTTTACCAATAGGAAGCTACATTATCAGCGAGTACGTTGCCCGTGCGAAGCCGGGGGCCGAGGCGGATCGCTTGTATACTATAAAAATATAATGTCACGGTCAACTAAATTGATAGTAGTCGAGTCTGCGTGCCAAATAGTTCACAAAAGCTTCTATTAACCAGTACGAAGTCACTTGACAATGATTCATGCGGAAGTGTGCGTTGAAATTGTGAAGAACTAACGCATTAGTGCTAAAACTTCACTTAGTTCAATGAACGGCGGACGTAAATTACGACACAGACGCACTCGTTATTGCGTTAGTGTGGATCACATATCGTCGTTGCGCCTGCCAAATTCCGTATGTGATTTTTTTTGATTTTTGGTTTTCGCACAAAAAATACTCTTCGTTTTATTCTCTATGTGTTACTAAAATCATTTTTGTGATATTCGAACTGGATATGAGTTTAACTAATTCCATATATGTTTTGACCGGTAAGAAAAGCTCCGTATGTGAATCAATAATACGTTTTTCGTAGTCTCCCAAAACTATACAAAAATCACATATGGAACTTGTCAGGCGCAGCGACGATATTCAAATCCCGCCGAATCAGATATGATTAATCCCTACTAATATTATAAATGCGAAAGTAACTCTGTCTGTCTGTCTGTCTGTTACGCTCGCAGGGAAGTCCAACCAAATCTATTAATACATTTAATATAATAATTATAATAATATAACTTTATTGCACACCAAAAAAAAAACAAAAAAAAATATATATATATACGTATATTTATTGGAATCATTTATACATATGATTAGTAAAAATGCCGTATAATCAAAGATATCAAAGTAAACAGGGTATCATGAGAGGGGTGGTGGTAGTTTTTGAGATTAATATGTAAATGATATATTATATAGCCGCGATCAGAATATTAAAAAAGTAAGGAGATTGATGAAAAAATTGCTCGGATAATAAATAAGCTACCCGTAGTACTAATTCTACGCAGACGAAGTCGCGGGCAGAAGCTAGTATTCTGTAAAAAAAATTATCTGAATAATTATTAAAATGAAAGGAATAGTGTGGGGACTAGTACCCGTTGTTTATTGTAGAACTAATTTATTGGTTACTAGCAACAGACCCCGGCTTCACACGGGTGCAATGTAGATGTACTATAAACACTATATGAGCATTTCTATATTTTTTTGCCACTCTTAAAACATGCTAAAAAAAATTAATTTCGTATATTGCGAAAATCTTTATGCCATAAGTATAGCTTATCTATCTAACTTTTATTTTTTTAAAGTAGAATCGTTGAAATTTGTTGTATTGATTTTATAAAAATTAAAAACCTCAGCAGGGTATTCTGAACGTTCCTATTTTGTTGCTTTTTAGTGTGTAAATTAAAACTTTCAATCTGAGGCAACCGTACTAAAATTATTAATTACCTACATAATATATTGATCGGATTTTATATAATTATTAAAAAAAGTTGAAGAAAGTGCTACAATTATTTTAAAAATAGCCTGTCTCTATTTATTTTGTTACTTTAGAGCAAAAATAATTCTAGAGTTTTTATTGTGTTAAAAATATCAACAATTTGACCATTTAAGCTTTTTTATCATAAAATTTGGAACTGTGTTGAGCCTTTCTAGCAGAAATATATATTTTTTTATCGTTGAAATAATTTTTTATTCAGAAAATAAGAATATTTTTTTTTGGGACAGTATCAAAAAGGGAAGCATTGGTAACAAAATAAAAATATAAAGTGGTGTCTATAATTCGCATATATAGGCGACAGTTGTTACAAAAAGTAAGATTTTATTTAATTTAGGGTTTATTAAGCGTAAAAAATAATTTCCATGCTGAATTAATATAAGTTCTTAATGAAAACGCAAAATAACACGTTATAGCTGAATCAACATCTATTATAATAACACAGCGTTCCACGTGTTTATAGTATATATATATATATATATATATTACTTCTATATTTCTTGCTATCTTCTTTATTACATCTCGTCCTCTATTATTTTCACATTCTCTGTAAGTTGACTTCAATGATGCTTCTAAAACTTCATTTCTAACTTTTACTTTTAATAAACCAGTTTCCAATTTCTTATTTTCTTCCATTAACTTATTCTGCAGCCTGTAAGCCTTTTTTTTAGTTTCTTTAGCTGTTTCTAGCTGCCTGATACGACTTTGAGGTCTATCAATTTTTTTATTTTTTTAAACGTTTATGAAAATATGCTGTCTTTGTCATTTTCTTGCACTGTCAAATATAAACAGAACCTTATAATTCCTTTTTTGTTACTAAGCTTTTTCCTCTTATACGTTTTCTTAATAAAGTAACAAAAGATTTGGTAACAATTCTGCTGCTACATTTTTTAAAATTTATAATTAAATGGTTGTTGTTAATGTAACATTTACTTTTGTACAGTTGTATTGAGATAAAGGTTTTTACTACCTTAAAATTAAATAACATATATTAAATATTATATATTTACCAAGAATCAAGGGTAACAAATGCGGGAATAAAATGCGTAGCAAAAATTATGAATGTCTACACTACACGCTGTACCACCTCAGAATAACTATTTATTCAAAGTGGTGGCACGAAATGAAACGTAATGAGTTCCAATATAGAAAAACCGATACTAAATTGTAATAATTTTGCTGAAACACGCTTAAAATTGATAACAAAAAGGGAAATTTGTTTGTGGAACTTTTACTGGGACAAGTTTAAAATTGATTTTTTTTTATAGTATAGATCATTTTTTTATATATTTAATGCATGCTGCATATTCTCCTACGATGCAAAAATATATTGAGTGCAAAATCTTGGGACTGTTACTTAATAAATATATGAAATAACTGAGTTTGAATTTATAAATTTTAGTATGGGACATGTACGTTTTCATACATTGGCGTTTTAAGTGTTTTACATTTATATATTTTTAACAAAAAATCAATTAATAATATCTGTATATTCTTTGTCATAAGGAAATAAAATTATATACTTATTTTTCAGGAAAACAAATGTTATAAAAAAACATATATACAAGAAAGTTGTTAGCTGTCTACTTTGTGGGACAAGCAAATATGCATTTTGTCAAAAAAAGATAGAAATGCTCATATTACTCCCTCATAATATTTTTTTAAATCGGTCTAGTAGTTTTTGAGTTTATTCATATCATACAAAAAATCCAAAAATACATATCTTTCCTCTTTAAAATATTAGTATAGACTAAAGAATATAGATATAGATAAATATATATCGAAACTTCCTGAAATGCATTCCCTAAATGCATAGCATTCAAAAGCACTATTTACCTTTTTAAGGACCTGAGATTTATCAATCGATTTTATTATTTTATTACTTAAAGGGGGTCCAGTATAACGATACCATGTTTGTTTACTATATTGGAAAAGATATTTGCCATGAGTTTCCGGATTCTACTCCCGGCGTAATCTTTTTATTTTATCAAATTCATCAGTGATACACCTTTGCAGACATTACTGAACATAATCAGATAGGTAAATGCCTTAACCTCGAGATGTTGCGTGATAAGTGTGATCACTGTCAAGTTCATAAGATCCTGTGGCATTGACTGTTTCCTCAAGAATTCGTATGATCAGTTGGCCAGTGGAAATTGGTCGATTGGTTGGATTTCGTCGAAAATGGTTAGCCGTATATGGGGTGATTTGGGACAAAAAATATCCTACTCGATGGTCTCTAGCCGAGAGTACCTGGGTTCGAATCCCGTGAAATCAAGATAAAAAATGTTTCGATCGGGCAGGGAACACATCTACTCCTCTGTAAAGTTAAATGATCGGTGAAACAATTTAGAGGTACCTACGCATAATATATTATATGGAAGTCCTGCTTACCTAGCATGATAACTATTACAAAATTTATGTTAATTGGTTTTTATTCTACTGTAGGTATTATTATTATTTTTAATGTTCAATTTTAGAACTAATTCATTTTATTTGCATGCATATTTTTTTTTTGTTTTGTATGTCAATGTCGCATTAGGCTCCATGTAAAGGCAGTTGATACTTGATATGTGTAAAAATGATTAACAAAATAATAAACATTCATAGCCAAACGGACTTCGTGAGATAGAATATCTATATTAAAAAAAAATATTAAAAAAATAAATAAAAAAAAAACAATGTATATGTGCACGCCTGACAACATTTATAGCCAAACGGAGTTCGTGAGATAGAATATCTAAATCCACTTACCTTCATGTACCAGGGTGAATCAAAAAGTTCTTAGAAGTGCATATATATGAAACCTTTTTGGATCAAGTTCGATATTCAAATTAAAGAGTGTATCACACTATATTTATGCAGACTGTCACTTGTTTTTGTCAGTTCGTTCACATGTAATAATTTTTTTTGTGCAACGAGTTGCTAAAAAGTCAAAATTATGGATAAAAGTGAGTTACGTGCGGTGATAAAATATCTCAGTTTGAAAAAAATGTCTACAAAGGAAATTTTTTTGGACATTCAGCAGACATTAGGGGGTGATGCTGTACCCTATTCTACGGTTGCGTACTGGGTGGCTGAATTTAAAAGAGGTAGATCAAGCTGTAAAGATGACCCGCGTTCTGGCTGGCCTTCAACCTCCGTTACAGAAGAAAATGTCAAAAAGGTTGAGAATCTGGTTTTGGAAGACAGAAGAGTGACTATAAAACATATAGCTGAGATCCTAAAGATATCTTTTGGTAGCGTTCAATCCATTTTAATTGATTCACTGGGGTTCAAAAAAGTGTCTGCAAGATGGGTGCCACGAATGTTAACCGACGAAAACAAAAAGCGACGTTTGGAAATTTCCAAACGTAATCTCGAAATGTTCCAGCGTGATTCGGATAATTTTTGCCGTCGTCTTGTCACCATGGATGAAACGTGGGTCCACCATTTTGATCCTGAAACTAAAAGACAAAGCATGTCTTGGAAACGACCATCCTCTCCATCCATCAAGAAATTTCGAGTTGCTCCTACCGCTGGCAAAGTTATGGCCTCTGTGTTCTGGGATAGTGAAGGAATCCTTTTTATTGATTACATGCCAAAAGGCCAGACGATTACTGGACCCTATTATGCAAATTTAATCCCGAAAGTGCGTGAAGCGATTAAAGAAAAACGTCGTGGAAAACTGTCGTTGGGCGTGTTGTTCCTTCAAGATAACGCTCCTGCTCATCGATCGGAAGTTGCGCTCAACGCAATCCGCTGTGCTGGCTTCAATCTCCTTGACCACCCACCATATTCTCCGGACTTAGCCCCAAGTGATTTTCACTTATTTCCAAAATTAAAAGAGGAAATTCGTGGAACAAAATTTCACGATAATGACGCGGTTATAGCTGCCGTAGAGGACTTTTTCGAGAGTCAAGAAAATAATTTTTTTTCACAAGGAATAAGGAAGTTAGAAACGCGTTATTCTAAATGCATTGCATTGAAGGGAGATTATGTAGAAAAATAAAATATTATTATTTAAACCTTTGCATTTTTTAATATTGATTCCAAGAATTTTTTGATTCACCCTCGTAAGAGTCATATTCGTATGTCGTCTCGTAGGTTCTACGAATAGAATTGGTCTATATATGAAGAAATTATTAATTTTCTTGAAGGACCATTGCTTTACAGTACTTTATACTGTACTCAAATCAAGTACTGTAGATTAATTATAAAGTGCATGTATTACAAGGCTGTTGATATCAAGATTCCCTATCGATACCTACTTCACGAAATGCAATTATTTTTGATTTTTTTGACGACTGTATTACAGGTACATTTTGAACTAAACACTAACGACCTTATTCGTATACGTAATATAGTTAAAATATGTTTTGTTTCTTTCGTTCTGTAGTCTTTTTATATTCGATAGAGAGAGACAAAACATATTTTAACTATAATAATATATATATATATATTTTAGCTTATAATACGTTTATGAATAAGACCGTATCGTCACTATAGATCACTTACATTGTATAGTGGAATATATTAAAATGTTTATTGATAACCTATTACAATAGTACAATAGCAACAATGGATACATAACTAGATAATATTAAAAAAAAACAAATAATTTTAACACAGCATGTCTTTTCCACGTCTGGTCACTTTGGGCATTAAACGAGTGGAAGGAATTTCGAAATTTCGACCGGGAATGATATATTACCGACAATAAAATAAAGTATGTTCTATCAACCATTTCCGTATTAAGTAGACAAAGTAGCCAGTAGAAGATACCAAGAGATATTAAATGTCCCGTAACTTTAGAGTATATGCGAATATCAGGTGTAACCATTATACAATTACACTAAGTAACCGTGGGAGGACAGGATATACGTTAATATGAGGTAAACAATATATCACGCTAATTTCAAGTACAGTGGAGATCCGATTATCCGGACTTAAATTAAACGGACTTGCGATTATCCGGATCGCCAGCCGCGATAACTTTGTAATCTAACTCATATAATAAAATGACAATAACCAAATAATTAAAAATATATATACCTACTCGCACATATTATATTATATACATTTAATCGCATCGTTAGATATCGACAGACGATCATGCTTCACTTGACGGTAGGTGATACCTCAGACACAGAACATCAGTCAATGATGCGCTGTTGTCCTAATTTTCCATTCAGCATTCAATAGACATTCGAAAACGTGCAATGTGCGGTTTTTCCATCTATGAATAACCCGGTCGAAATCTCGATATTCCTCCCACCTGTTCAATGCCCGAAGTTACCAGACTTAGGAAACATGCTTACAGAAAATTATAAACATGTTGTTCCGGTGGGAACCCACGACCCATCGATGCGCGCGGCAGGTTTCACCGAACGCGCCAACGAGCCCGCCAAAATTCGTTGTGATTCTTCCGTCAAACAGCGAATTGAAAAAATAATTATATACCTATAGCTTATAAGAAATGAACGTAAATGAAGTTTCCTCAACTAAGTCATTGGTCAAAACATACTGAGGAGGTAATAATTACCTATCATTATAAATGCATATTGTTTGCGTTAACTAGCGTCATTACATGCAAGTAACCGCAAGTAATGTGTTTTAAATAAATAAATGGACTTTATTATTACAACGATTTGAGACGTTTTTGCTGTCGGCTCTATAAGATTCATATGAAAAACACACACACATATTATAGTGTGAGAGTCAGATGGACGTATCTACATATCGCCGGTTCCGGAGAACAAAATGATAACTCTTTACATTTATATGTCAATTATCATTTTTTTTCTCCGGAAGCGGCGATATTCTCAATTATACAGGAGACTTAGAAATACTGTGACAATTCGCCACTTAAAATTTTACCAGCTTTTTAATACTGATAGTATACAATTGACAAATAAAAAAAATATATCAGTATATTGGCACACTATTAGAGGCCTATAAAAGTTAAAAATTATTTAGTTACGTATGTAGAAAAACTATTTTTGGATTTTTTGTAGATACGTTATTCTGGTTCTTATACCGCGATATATTCCTTTCTATAACGCATCTTACCTTTGGCAAAACTGCGATGAGCGGTGCGCGTGATTACTAAATCTATCTTAACCTTTTGACCGCCATGTCAAAACGGCATCTCCGTGCCCTGTACGCCGAGCCTGAAAATCGACATTAATTATGTTGTTTTTTATCATCAAATATTTGAATAATTAAAATGAAATTTTCTTTCCTTTGTATAATAAAGTAATGATTGGGGATTCAGTTTTTAAGATGTATTAATAAAACACAGTAAAGTAATGATTTAATAGGTTTATTTTGTATTTTTCTGTCTTGCTGTCGATCATAGCCGAACGTCGGCGTCGAAGACATGTTTGCGTTTGTCGAGCATAGCCGACATTGGCGGTCAAAAGGTTAAATAAAATTTCAAAGTATTTTAAACACAATTACTAGGGATCCGCCCCGGCTTCGAATGGGTGCAATGTAGATGTTCTATATAGCCTATGTTACTAGTTGATAATGTAGCTTTCTATTGGTGAAAGAATTTTCAAAATCGGTCCAGTAGTTTTTGAGTTTATTCATAACATACAAAAATACAAATATTTTCTTTATAATATTAGTATAGATACAGATAGAGTGCGTCCTCCCAGCATGAGTATTGTTGTGTAAACGATGTTAGAAATATCAAATAATGCCCGTAGTCGTGACTTGAAGATCATCGCTTCGTGAACTTATTAACACATTTACATACGCAATGTTATCTGTCTGTGTGTAATAATATTTGTTGAAGTTATTATCTAAACGAATTTACATAATTAAGAGAGATATGGTTTGTTTGTTTGGGAAATACTCTGGAACTACTGAATTGAAATAAAATGTTTTATAAATGTATAATTGATTTTACAGAGTGACCGATGGAACTTAGTGGTATGTGCGATGCGATTAGTGGTACGAGGTCTCGCGTTTGAATCCTGGGCAATTCAGGAAAAAATGTTTTGTTCGAACGGGACACAGAAGATTTATCAAATAAAATTGAAATCATGTGATCAGTGAAACAGACACAGATATTATATGTCTGTGTTTTGTTTATGATTTTCTGTAAGCATATCTTTCCCACGTCTGGTAACTTCGGGCATTGGGGTGGGAGGAATATCGAAATTCCGTCCGGGTAACGAACTACCGTTCCATAGATGGAAAAACCATAATGCGCGTTTCGGTTTTAGTCTATGGATTTCCGAATACTCGAAGTAAAAAAGTAGGTCGACAGCGCATCATTAACTGATGTTCTATGGCTGGAGTATCACCTACCATCAAGAGAACCTCATGCTGTCTAACGATATCTGTCGATATCTAACATAAAAAAAAGGTTGCCCCATGCCCCACTAAAAGACTTGGAAAACACACTTTGGTACCACTAAAAACAAATTGGGGTATCAGCTCTATCTATCGGCCATATTTGCACGAGTAGATATCGTTTGTGCATATTTGCATGCATTTGGGTCAATTTGTTAAGGCTATCTGGATAAATATGTGCTGGCCGGCCACTGCCACAGCTCGCAAGCGCTGTGTGGCCAATGACACATAAAATGTATGAAATACCATGGCCACTGCTTGTGTCGGCACTGTTACACACATGCAAGACTATCATCTATATAAATCTCGTCGAAACGGCTCACCCATTTTATGTTTTTTTTTTGTATATTTTGAAGGTAGGAGTAATAGGCGGATTATTATGTACAGGAACATGAAATTGAAGGAAACAACAAAAAAATTACATATATATTATGTATTAGTACGTATAATATGTATAATCTAGTAAAAACAAGCTAAATTACAGTATACATTTATTAAAGTTATGTGTCAGTTTCAAAATGACACATAACTAATTATTCAGGTTTTGAAAAATACTACTCTAATTTGGCTTGCTTGTTACCAGACGATGCGTTGCGGCGGGTTACTGAACCAAATTTTGTTTAATAATGGCGGATTACACATTGCATCGATTTCAGAAAATCGGTGGTTATAGTAGTTGTCGGATTATCTAGCGGCGGACTAGCGAGAGAGTCGTAACTCGGAGATAAATATTATATTAATTATGTATTCGCAACTTGCATAGCCTTTCATGAAATAGTAGCCTTTTGTCCTCAAGCCGTAAGCGGACACATACACGTTGCATATCGCATATCTATGTATTCAATTGTGGGCATGATTTATGAATACAATACGCAATAAGGCAAAATGTATGGAAACGAAATTGAATACTAAACACTTGTCGATATGAAGGTGTTTGGCGCCATTCAATACACAGCATTTTGCTTGTATTATATACTAGCAACATGTCCCGGCTTCGCATGGTAAAATAGCCTGTTACTCGCTGATAATTGATTGATTGATTTCTATTGGAATTTTTTAAAATCAGTTCAGTAGATCCACAGAACCCCTTACAACCTAACAAACTACCTCTTTATAATAATCGTGTTCGTTATTGAAAACTAACTCTCGATAATTTGAAATTCATGGGACCGGAGAAAATTGAAGAGAGATCTTTCCTCGCTCGATGTGGCTGGAATTGGCGCTTGTTTTTCCTCGTCCTCACCCAGAGGGGAAAAATTCTACACAGAGATAGATTGAACAGCGAACTGCCAGCCCACTCATCTCATTCATGTAAACAATCGACAGGTCTGCCGGCCTAGCATGACAACCACGACAAAATTTTGTCGACCGTTTCTCGTGTTGTAATCGATTATCTTTTTATGTCTTCCTGATCTAACTACACATAAAACTCGACTTCTTATGTCAAAAGTAGAGATATTTGTCAATCGAGATATTATCTCGTCTATCAAAGTTGTCGATGTCGAGATATAATATATGTCGTTATCTTATATCTTAGGCGGGCTGGTAACTAGTTTCTTTCACTAATAATAATGATAAGCTTGAACTAGAGTTCGCCTAGAGGCGAAAAAATAGTTTATTGTTGTCCCGGGAAAAATATTTTTAAATATACGAGATATATTTTTATGTCTCGACATCGACGGTTTTGATAGACAAAATATCGCGATCGACAAATATCTCTACTTTTGACATTAGAAGTCGAGTTCTAAGTGTAAGTGTCACGTTAGACCCGGAAGATACGACGAGTACCGGTTCGTAACTGTGTAAAACTATTTTTTTGGTAAATAATTTTCATTTCATTATTTAGTTTTCCTTGGACAAAAAATAGCCTATATTTTCTCATAGAGTTCAAGCCGTAGCTTTCATCATTCTATGTTTAACCGTGAACACATTATTAGTATAGATTTAATAATGGACGCTGTAATCTCGGCTTAAGATTAAGGTACCCACATGACTAACGCAAACTGTGTAGTACAATATTGGGAAATGGATTCTCTTAAGACTTGCAAATAGCTACCATAGGCGATATATGACCTCAACCCAATTAGTACGATAAAAACTACTTATATACATACATACATACATATCAGGCATAATATATTACATCACAAATATTAATAACGGCGATATTCTTTGTATATTTTTATGTCAGATATCGACAGGTGCGCATGAGGTTCACTTGATGGTAGGTGATACCTCAGCCACAGAACATCAGTCAATGATGCGCTGTCGACCTTTACTTTTTACTTCAAGCATTTCATATACTGAAACTGAAACGCTCAATATTCACTTCGCGGTTTCATTTCGTCTTTTCATCAATCCAATTAGATCGTAGAAGAAACTGTCAGTGACTACTCTAATAGCTCTTTCCCTCAAGAAATCATCAAGTACAGAGGATGTAGGATATATCATATGAAGAAAGCTTGCTCAAAAGCTCAGCTTATGATGAAGCCCACGCGAACGTAGTCGCGGGCATCAGCTAGTGTTTAATAAATTCGCTATTATATTATGCTATCTTAGATAGTTTTAAGTTTTTAAACACGGAAATAATTTACATAACTATAATAGAAACGCTGGCCTTGTATTTATGCATTTCAAATACAATACAAAAGAAAATGCTATCAGCGGTATTATTATTATTAGTAGAAATTTCTCCTGAAACTACTTTAAAAAAGATCTTAGTACAATTATAATCATTCTTATGTCCGCGAAACGTCTACTGGTGGATGGTCATTGGTTGAAAATTTGTTAAATTATCATTGTTTATTTATTAATATAAAATACTAGCTGACCCGGCAATCGTTGTTTTGCCATGTAAATAATTTATAAAAAGCAGGGGTTGGTGATAAAAAATTAAAAATTTAGGGTTGTATGTATTTTTTAATGCCACATTATAAAAAAATAAAATCAAAAAATTTTGTCTAAAAAATAAAAAATAAATTTAGGGGTGGACTACCCCTAACATTTAGGGGGATGAAAAATAGATGTTGGCCTTGGATTGATTCTCATAGATACCGGATAAGCACAAAAAATTTCATCAAAATCGGTCAAGCCGTTTCGGAGGAGTATGGCAACGAAAACTGTTACACGAGAATTTTATATATTATTTTATTTATTTTATTTTATTTAGAACTCTTTATTGTACTTGGATATATAAATATAACAATAATAAAATTATATTAGATATTGTATAATTCTTATTATTATTACATATAAGTAAATTGTCAATAGTTATAATGATTTAATACTATTTTTTGTTGGCGCGTTCGGTAGAACACCTGCCGTGCGCATCGATGGACCGTGGGTTTGAAACCCGCCGGGACGACATATTTATAATTTTCTGTAAGCATGTCGATGTCTGGTAACTTCGGACACTGAACGGGTGGGAGGAATATCGATATTCCACCAACCACCTTTCATAGATGAAAAAACCGTGAAGTGCATATTACGTGTTTCAGTTTCAATCTATGGATTTCCGAATGCTCGGAAGTAAAAAGTAGATCGACGACGCATCATTGACTGATGTTCTGTGGAGGTATCACCTACCATCAAGTGAACCCCATGCTCGTCTATCGATATCTGACATAATAAAAAAACAGTATAATTGGTGTAACTAACATGACTGTTTTATATACATGTAAAAAAATTGGGGTGTGAAAATTTTCTTTTTTCATAATATTCTAAATAATTCTAATATATTTTTTTTATTATATTTAATTACACAAAGATGTCATGTGGAACATGATGTAATGGTTGCAGCGCCTTACAAATATTTTGTAAAACAAAAACTTGGCGATTAAAAAGAGTGACGAAGAGTTTCTTGCCAGTTCTTCTCTTCCGTTCTACGCCCTTGATTTGAGAACTGGCGGTAAATGTAAAATTAGAAGCATTTAATATGTATTTTTTATTGACGTTCATAAGTGTACATTGTGTTACCTAAATGAATAAATGATTTTGAATTTGAATTTGAATTTAAACCTTGTTAGTAAATTACTGAGACACTTAAGTTTACAATTTGCGGAACTAAAGGTTAACAACTTAGAGGTGATTGACCCTTACTGGTTATGTAATATTGATAAAAACAATATTTTTTGTTATTCAATTCCGCGTCAAGATATTTGCTTTTTTCGGCAGCCGCAACGCAACTTACACTCAATTTGTGATGACGTCATAGCAAATCTTATTGCGCTTTATCTATACTTCTATACTAATATTATAAAGAGGAAAGATTTGTATTTTTGTATGTTATGAATAAACTCAAAAACAACTTTACCGATTTTAAAAATTATTTCACCAATAGAAAGCTACATTATCAGGGAGTAACATAGGCTATATAGTACATCTACATTGTACCCGTGTGAAGCCTGGGCGCGTTGCTAGTCTAATATTTAGTATTACCAATACGGTAAAATGACTACAGTAATTTGGCACCAAGACGAAGTAAAAGGAAAAATGAAAGGTTAAAACATCCTGTTCAATTTGTCAACGGGGTCTTACGTACGTCAAACTATTATTCATTATTAATCAACGCTGTGTCGTACAAACATACGCGTGGAATTCATTAATCATTTGAATAGTGAAAACGTAATATTGACTGTATTGGAAGCAGATAATACGCTATTTTTATTAAAATCATTGTTGAGAAAAATGCGGTTTTTCTATAACATAACATAACTTGTTCAGGCTGTGGATTATTGATATGAAATTTTGGAATTTGTTTTTTGACTATACTATGCAGTGTCGCTCAAAAGGTAAACATGTTTCAATGAAATTTTCTCGATAGAAAAAAAATGAGAAGTTATGTCTATTTTTACACTTTTTTGGATCCCAAGGCATAACTGCAAAGAGTTATTTAATTTATTTTAAAGGATGAAGAATAAATGTCTTTAAGATTTCTCAAAACCGTTTTTTTAATCAAATAAAGTATTGTAAAGTTATGAAATGAATTTGTTTTGGCACATAGCGTTCAAGCTACAGCTACAATCTCTTTTTTTTACATGTCTCAAGTAATTATTTCAATCTAGCTCATTCAATAGAGCGATTTGTCGGCCTGCGAGCCTCATCGACATAGGCCTTTAAGGTTGCACAAGTCGCGGGCTCGAACTCACTGGTGGGCGAGGCCAAAAAGCATGCTGTTCTCCCGCACCGCACCGGGGCAGTCATTATTAAGTGAGATGCACGATAATTCATAGTAAAAAGGGCGTCTAAAAAAATACGAAAAAGTCTTTGGAAAATCCAGTTTTATGAAAAAACCACTGCATAAATAAATTACAAATAAAAGTTATTGTATTCTTCGATAATCGTGCTTTGTCGGTACCGACTTCTTTTATTACTAATTTAAGCCCAAATTTGTGTTAAAAAATGGCAATAAAAACGAATCTTTGGTAGCTCGTAACTTTTTAATGGTTTTTTATTTTACCATTCTGTTTCCGTACAGACAAAATTAATAATGAGACGAAACGATATCATGTATAACTTTGCATGTACGGTGCTAAATAGTGGAGTAATACCCCCCCCCCCCCCCCCCCCCCCCCCCGAAATTTCTATGGAAAAAATGTCGACTAGTGTCACCTTAAGACCAGGATCTACGGTAAAACGATGTTTACTTTTGATGGAGCATAGCCATACCGAAACAGTAAAACATGTTGTATTAAAGTGGCAAATGCTTAATAATTATTGGGATAATAATCACTTGTACTAATTAGGTACTAAAAACAGTTTTTTTAATTACAAAGCAGACAACCGAGTAGGTGGGTTACCTATGGATTACCATATAATTATATTGACCACCGCCTATGGACATCCGCAGCAACCGCGACTTCAGAGTTTCAGATGCGTTATCGGCCTTTTAAAAATCTCTAGGCTCGTTTTTTGAAACCATAAATAGAAAACCTTCTTAGATGGAAAAACCGTAAAGTGCATATTGCGGGTTTCGGTTTCAGACTATGGATTTCCGAATGCTCGAAGTAAAAAAAAGTAGATCGTCAGCGGATCATTGACTAGTATTCTGTGGTTGATGTTGCTAGGATCTCTTGAAAATGAAAATAAACGACAGCCTGACACTTCGAATACTTTCAAGCAAGTTGTTCTACCTCTGACATAAAATATCTACAGTTATTGTCACTACTGAACCACTATCTAATATATAAAATTTCCATGTCACAATGTTAGTTACCTTACTCCTCCGAAACGGCTATACCGATTTTTACCAAATTTTATATGCGTATTCAGTAGGTCTGAGAATCGGCTACTATCTATTTTTCATACCCCTAAGTGATAAGGGTTGTTCACCCTTAATTTTTTTTCAAAAAATCAAAAAAAATCTACACCCGTTCGTAGCCGGGGCGGGTCGCTAGTTAATATGTAAGGAACATGGCATTTTCCGTTACTTGACACCGTCTTGTCAATCTGTGCGACACATCGCAATATATTAGAACCCTCGTAACGTGTTTACAATTATCATTCTATACACTATTTACTTAAGGAGTATAATTCTTTGAAGGGTTTTGAGTTTGGAATGCGATTCCCATTAGAATGCATCGCTAAATATAGTTCATCCTACGCATCTCAGATTTTAATTGTTGGTGTCTTAAGTGAGCTATAAATACTCTATGACGTTTGTGTTTACGGAATACCCCTGGATATTCCCTAACAAGATGTTCCGATGAGATATTACTGCTATTTATAGAATACTAGCAACGCGCCCCGGCTTCACACGGGTGCAATGTAGATGTACTATACACAAAACATAGCCTATGTTACTCGCTGATAATGTAGCTTTCTATTGGTGAAAGAATTTTCAAAATCGGTCCAGTTGATTTGAGTTTATTCATAACATACAAAAATACAATTTTTTCCTATTTATAATATTATTAATATAGAAAATAATAATAGAAACGGTAAGCCAAGTGCGGTTGTGACGCGAGCACGGAGGTTTCGTTGAAACAGTGATGAGAACTCCTGCAAAATGTTCCCCCTAGGACCAACTTCAAAATTCAAATACCCCTAAATATCGATTAAAACCCCTAAAGTTTTTGTTGTACACTCGGCTTGCTATGCCGATGCTAACAATGAAATTCGAGGTTCGAGGTTGTCGTATCGTGCGATTTTTTAAGAAAAAAGTAACAAATCTTAAATAAAGTAATTCCCTCTAAAGGAAGAAAATCCCCAGGTTGATATCACAAATTAATCCGTGTCGGGTATGTATCAATGGGGATGGTTGAAAATTTTCAATAGGTGAAAACCAAAAAAGCACACCATGCTGTGAAATTTCGAACTTTCGTAATAATGTGAAAGGTACCACCACTCCTGTTTTTTAGCAGATTAGGTATTGGGTTAAACATAATATGTTTAGACCCAATAAGTATGAAATTTTAATAGGGATTTTCCAATAAATCTATTATATCTTCGTCAAACAGACTAGATGGTGTAAACAGAGCCGGGGCTCAAGGCTGTTAAGATTACAGGCTTAAGTGTTAATATGTCATTAATTATTATGTGAAAAATGTGGCCATGAGGTGACGAGACCATGGCTGAGAAAAAGCATGGTGAGTTTGCTAAAATTTGAAAAACCAGTGGGTGCCGGATTATTGGAATGTTCGGATTACTGGATTGTATAGAACAAATCATAATAAAGCATTTCATAAAGGGAAAATAACGTATTTGTGTTCAAGTTCTTCACCTTTTTTTTTTAAATTACTGTAACATATCTAAAAATAAACTAGTAATTACTAATTACATAGTTTTAAAATAATCCTTAATTAAGGTCTTGTTTTGTGCAATTTATATGGGGGAGGCGCGGGCGGAGGGTGCCAAATTTTTGGATTTGTCGGTCTATTGAAGTGCCGGATTAGTGAGATTATAACATTTAGCATTCGGAGATCCATAGACTGAAAACGAAACGCGCAATGCACTTCACGGATTTCGATCTATGAACGGTGGTTCGTTACCCGGTCGGAATTTCGATATTCCTCACACGCAACTTCATTCCACGTGCAACTAAACTGTGGAATGAACTACCGCCATCACCATTATACCGTTACGTCCGTAACCCACCTAATATTGTCTTTTATTAACGCGAGTATCACACATTTAAATAAAATACTGTATACCGGATTAAAACGCGATTTATTATTTATATTGTTTAAATTATTTATCCCGACGTTTCGGATGCTTTACAGCAACCGTGGTCGCGTTTTAATCCGGTATACAGTATTTTATTTAAACGTAACCCACCTGCTCAGTTATCCACTCTTAAATAAAATAAAACCCGTTCAATGCCCGAAGTTACCAGACGTGGGGAAGACATGCTTACAGAAAATTATAAACATGTCGTCCCGGTGGGATTCGAACCCATCGGTGTGCGCAGCAGGTGTTCTACCAAACGCGCCACGTTTTCAGCTTATTATATATGACGCGGTTTCTTCCTTTAAAATAATCAATTATTGATAGTAAATAAACAAATGGTAATAATAATCAGATGCTGCGCCGATATATATATTACTAGCGACCCGCCCCGGCTTCACACGGGTCTAGATTTTTTTGACAAAAAAGCAGGGGTTGTATGTATTTTTTAATGCCACATAATAAAAAAATAAAAACAAAATCGTCCAAAAATAAAAAAAAATTAAGGGTGAACAACCCTTATCACTTAGGGGTATGAAAAATAGATAGTAGCCGATTCACAGACCTACTGAATACGCATATAAAATTTGGTAAGAATTGGTCGAGCCGTTTCGGAGGAGTATGGCAACGAAAACTGTGACACGAGGATTTTATATATTAGATGTACTGGTTTTCAGATGTATGGTCGCTACCAACGCGACCTCAGCGAAGCGGCCAGGGAGGAAGCAAGACGTCTCAGAAGATTACGAAAGAAAAGGAGAAAAGATGACAAGTTGCGACAGAAGGAGCTCGAGGCGACGGGGAAAATGAGGCCTTCGGGGAAGTTCTTTAAAGTAGTAGGTGAGTATCTATTGTGTTTTTATCATTAATATCACAATAATTTATTCATGCAACCGTTGATAAAAGTGGAAGAAGCAAAGTTTGCAAGGATTGGAGAATGGAAATCCGCGATTTCACCGCGTACTCAAAATTTTCGAATTATATTGCGAGTCGCCAATAATTTAAAGGGCCTCCTACGCAATGTAGTCGAATGAGTTTTTCTTTTATTTATTTTTTTGTTATAACAATAAGAAATGTTTGTTTGGTAGAGCGGGATATTCTGGCACGGGTTAATTTTACGTAAAAGGATGTCGTGAACGTGATCGTGATCGTGTCGTGATGATGTGAACAACAATAAAATTGTTTGTAAAATCTTATTGTTAAATAATTTTCATTTGAATTTTTTCAAATGACGTAATTCGATTTTCCCTTTTCGGAAGTGCACCCAGATTAAGTTATAATTTAAATTAATATTAATGTATATCAATTCAACTCGTCAATTTCGCGGCCATGAATTCACTATATGTACCTACATATAATATGTATATCGATGAACCTATATGTCGTAACCGAAATTTTTAGTGAAAATGAGTTAAATAGTTCGATTCAGTTTGTCATTCTGAATCTAACTGTATTTTTAACTCATTTTCGCTTTAAATTTCAGTTATGACATATACCCATCGATTTATTATATAATTTAAGTATTAAATAAATGATAAAAAGTTTGCTCCAGGTTACTTGTGGAGGCATACGTTCGCGAGGCTCGGTGAAGATTGGTTCTTCTTGGCTGCCTTGGGAATTATCATGGGTTGTCTGAACTTTGCAATTGACCAGGGAATTGCTGTTTGCAATAATGGTATGTGTTATGAATAAAATATTACATGTATGTACTATAAATTTTGTACAACTTCGAAAAAAGCATTAAGGGGTGGCCTTACGAATGTTCATATTTACAAAATGTCGTCTTGACTTGTAATAAATGACCATTATAAATAAATGCAACTAGACTAGAGATTGTCATTGGCTTTCAAACTTTAATTTAGTAATTAAAACATTAATATCCTTCAAAAGCAATTTACAAGACAATATTATCAATTTACATCGTATCATTATATACGCATTCAAAGTAGATTTTAGACAAAAATATTATTCTAAATCAACTACTTAACAGGTGGTTTAGACAATTTTTTTATTATATTTGTGTTAAAAAAAATTGAGATAAAACTATATCACCTTTTTTAATTCTCATCATATTTTTAAACACTTGGTTTAAAATATTCCTACAACGAATATTTAAGCCTTAAATATTCGTAAAATTTTAAGGTTTCTCTTGACTAATAGATTGATGTGTATTTTTTGTTTTTACGATGCTATCAGAATGTCATTATTGAAGGTGAGATATTAAGTATTTTTACCACAAGAAAAAATAATCTTGGATTTAAAATAAAATAATTTATTAATACTAAAAAATTTAAATATTTAAACGTTAGAACTCCCCTTTCAGCAGTGGCAGGACCACCAAACAAGCTCAAAAGCCCCTAAACTCTAAACTTCTAAAGCAACCATAAAAAGAAAAATAATGCCCTTAACCATACTCTTCACCAACATATACATATGTGTCATATATTATAGTCTATGGATTTCTGAATGCTCGAACTAAAACGTAGGTCGACAGCGCAACATTGACTGATGTTCTATCAAGTGAACCTCATGCTCGTCTGTCGACATGTAAGATAAAAAAATATACCTATGAATACGTAATTATATAAGTTATATCTAAACATGTATTATATTAAAGCCGAGCTTTTGGGCTTATATGGTGGGCCAACCACTGCTGTACAGGGAGTTCTTACATCTATATTTAAAACTACTTTACAGTTAATATAAGCCTGTGTTAGGGTTTTTATCATACACAAAACACACTTTTATTTATATAGATTGCTAATCGATTTCCAAATATAGAATCGAAAAAGCCGTAGGTACATCCAAATTTTTAGAATATTTTTGTTTTTGCAGCCCGAACCTGGATGTATAATGACGTAGCAACTACGATATTCAGCAAGTACATCGCCTGGGTGTCTCTACCAGTCTGTCTGATACTATTCGCGGCAGGCTTCGTACATATTGTCGCCGCTCAGAGTATAGGTAAGCTTATTGTCCAAGGGCCAACGCAAGATTTCTACCCGTATCGGACTTACGGACAAGTTATATACGATTCGATGGCGATTGTAGTGGTGATAGGGTTGCCGGACATAATAAACCCTGTATCTTGACCGAAGGGTTGATAAAAAGGCTCCTTCCGGTAATTGTTTTAACGATTAAAAGTAGTATATACATATATTACTATATATAATACTAGCAATTGAATTGTGGGTGGAATTTCGTAAAATCCGTTCTTAGCTGACCTCTACTCGGCGAAAGGAATATTCCTACCATATTTCAAGTCGCTACGCCTTATGGTTCCAGAGATATCGTGATGAGTCAATATATAGGTGGGAATCTCTTTTATATATAAAGAAAGATATATAGACATTAAAACTAGAGAATTCAAATTTCCAAAAGCTTTTTTTATTTTTTTACGATTTGACCATTTTTCACCAAGTTACTCTTCAAAAATCACCCAAAAAAGTTAAAAATCTTACTGTTCCTTTAATTTTTTTGTTGTGTGTATATACTATTCTTAAAATAATAGAAATAAATCACATCACAATAATATTAAAATATGAATGTACATCACATATATATATAAATGTAGAAGTTTTTTTTATTCCTCAGGTTCCGGTATACCGGAAATGAAGACGATACTCCGAGGAGTTCATCTAAAAGAATATCTCACTTTCCGCGCCTTAATATCCAAGCTAGTGGGTTTGACTGCCACTCTTGGCTCCGGGCTGCCTTTAGGAAAAGAGGTAAAGTATGTTTTACCATCTTGATGTCTGGAAGTCCACAACTGCGCGATGATTAAGACACTCGTTAAGACTCATTGGCGCGTTCGGTAGAACACCTGCCGTGCGCGATGGTCGTGGGTTCGAATCCCACCGGGACGATATATTTATAATTTTCAAGAAGCGTGTCTTCCTCACGTCTGGGAACTTCGGGCATTAAACTGAGGAATATCGAAATTCCGATCAGGTAACGAACTACCGTTCATAGATGGAAAACGTCTATGGATTTCCGACTGGTCGAAATAAAAAAAGTAGGTCGACAGCGCATCATTGACTGATGTTCTGTGGCTGACTTATCCTACCATCAAGTGAACCTCATGCTCGATATCTAACATAAAAAATAACCTATTTTATTTTTCATATTTTTCCATTGAATATTCCAGGGTCCCTCCGTCCACATAGCGTCCATGGTCGCAGCGCTACTCTCCAAGTTGATGACGAAGATCCAAGGTGTGTACGAGAACGAATCTCGGACCACGGAGATGTTGGCCGCCGCGTGCGCAGTCGGCGTCGCGTCTTGCTTCGCTGCTCCCGTTGGTGGTAAGTAGTAGATGTAAGAAAACCTAAAAAAAAACCCCTCACCCCTCAAGCCGCCATAATGGGGCCAATGGGATCGCGATAGCGTACTGCCGCGAGAACCCGGCGGTCAGGCCAAACGCCCCCCTCCTCGTCCCGCTTGTGCATCCTTCCCATGCTCAACATGGGAGGAGTCCGCGGGACGAATTTTAGTCAAACTTGTTGACTCACCACTAGTGTTAGTTTTCCGCCTTACGTGCCCTCTGCACAGGTTTCAAACTTCCACTAATTTTTATGTTATCAACCCTTCCGGGTGTCAAACATCCCTCAAGTTCTCAAACTCTGATCACGAAAGCGAGAAACACTTAATGGCCAACCTGGGAATCGAACCCGGGACGTATGCTCTTACGGATGAACGTGCGCAGTTAGTTGTAAGAAAACCTGGTTTCCATCTAATTATTTATTTAGTACTAGCTTCTACTTAATTAATCATATTTGAGTGGAGCAACTCAGGTATGTCATCTTTGACATGTAAGCACTTTTTATATCTTGTTTTTTTTTTCTCTCTGAAGTATAATGGTGAACCAGCAAGTCGTTTCGTTTCTATTTGGTAAAAGTATAAAATACTTCCCCCATTAGCAAATAATTGAACAGTAACCAAACTCCATAATTATCAAAACAATCATATATTTAAAACGATTGTTAACGATAACAAATTCAAAAATCATTTATTCATTTAGGTAACACAGTATACACTTATGAACGTCAACAAAAAATACATATTAAATGCTTCTAATTTTACATTTACTGCCAGTTCTCAAATCAAGGACGTAGAGCGGACGAGAAGAACTGGCAAGAAACTCGCCGCCACTCTTTTTAATCGCCAAGTTTTGGTTTTACAAATGTTTTGTAAGGAGCTGCAACCATTACACCACCAAAATAGCCATTATATAGAAATAGCCAATTAATACACGCGCGTAATAGCCGGCCTTGTATGAAACAGTGGAATGTTCATTAGATACTATGTCAATGATTAGAACCATGCCAGATATGTCTTGATAAATCTGTGCTTAACCGCACTTCCTTTACGAGTTTATTTATTAATTAATAACATCGTTGGTTGAAACTAGTAAGAATTTAAAACTGGCTTCTGTTATTTATTAATGTAGATGTTTTATTCACAAAATATCGCTACGGCTGATAATGTAGCTTTCTAACGGTGAAATAATTTTTAAAATCGGTTCAGTACACCTTGTTACATTATTCAGTTTTTACTAGGGATCCCTAATTATTTCTGGAAATAAATATAGCCTATGTTACTCGGTGAAAATGTAGATTTCTAAAGGTGAAAGAATTTTTAAAATCAGTCGAGTAGTTTTTGAGTTAAATCGTAATAAACAAACAAAAAGATCTTTCCTCTTTATAATATTAGTATAGATTAAAATTTCAATTTCATTACATGTAGTCTGTTTAGTTTAAGTTTTTATATTTGTTATTTACTTAAGATTATGTATCCTCTTTTACTTATTTTTACTCCGACTTCTTATTGTTTTCTTCTCTATCCTCTCCATACGGTTGCTTGGAAGAGATAGATAAAAATGTATAAAAACGCCGTTTTTTACTGTTTCCATTTCCTGTGTAATTTTGTGTGACAAAAGTATTTTATCTATCTCTAAACCATCCCCATGAGTCACTCTATCTATTGTTAAGAACTGCAATAAAAACAGACAGAGAGACTTATCGGTAAAGGACTTTGTTTTAAAATATGAAGTGATACGCGACCTCTCTTGAAAATTATTTAAAATAATATCCTTTTCATCTCGTTTTAAATATTTTTAATAGACTTTTTATGTTATATATCTACACGACGACGATAGGTACCCACAGATCATCAGTCTATGATGTGTTGTCGATATAGTTTTGAAGCATTTCCATGCCGACATCGCCGGTACACTGGCACCTTTATTAAATATTATTTCTTACAGGTGTCCTGTTTTCAATCGAAGTAACGACAACATACTTCGCAGTTCGTAATTACTGGCGGGGTTTCTTCGCCGCCTGCTGCAGTGCTATTGTGAGTTCGTTTTCATCATTCTTACTAAAAAATTACTAAAAAATTAACATTTCACTGTTAATAGCCTATCTAGTATGTCTCTAGCGTACTTCATCAACTACAAATTAATACTAGGTTTTTTTATTTTAGATATCGACGAGCGGCGAGCATGAGGTTCACTTGATGGTAGGTGATACCTCAGCCACAGAATATCATTGATGCGCTGTCGACCTACTTTTTATTTCGAGCATTCGGAAATCCATAGACTGAAACCGAAACGCGCAATATCCACTTAAAGGATTTTCAGTTATGAACGGTGGTCGGAATTTTGATATTCCTCCCACCCGTTCAATGCCCGATGTTACCAAAAGTGGGGAAAACATGCTTACAGAAAATAATAAACATGTCGGATTCACGACAACAGGTGGGATTCGAATTCACGACCCATCGGTGCGCACGGCAGGTGTTCTACCGAACGCGCCAACGAGCCCGTCAGTATTTTTATTTCAATACTAGCGGACCCGACAGACGTTGTCCTGCCAGAATGTTGGATTCAATATAAAAAAAATATTTCTAGGTATATGCTATTTTCCTACTTCTATTCTATAATTATTAAAATTACTATTAAAAAGCAGGTGTTGGTAATAGAAGAGTGAAAATGTGGGGTTGAATGTATTTTTTAATGCCACATAATAAAAAAAAAATATCCAAAAAAAAAAATTAATTTTTGGGGTTGACACCCCTTATCACTTAGAGGTTTGAAAGATAGATAGTAGCCTATTCTCAAACTTATTGAATATGCATAAATAATTCATAAGAATCGGTCGAGCCGTTTCGGAGGAGTATGGCAACGAACATTGTGACACGAGAATTTTATATATCAGAAGATTTATTTTGAATAATTCCAGATGTTCCGACTGCTGTCGGTTTGGTCGGGCGCTACGCCGACAGTGAAACCACTATTCCCTACTAGCCTACCGCAAGACTTTCCCTTCGACCCTCAAGAATTCGCCGTTTTCGTGCTATTGGGGTGAGTTATCCCACGTTATAAGCCGAGCTGTTACAATTGTATTATAAAGATCATCTTCAATTGGACGCTGATAACCAATACAATGTTTTAATTAGGTTTTATTAAATTTATTTAAAAAAAATAACAAAAATAATAGATTTTTTTGTAATTATTATTATAACATTTTTCTTGGTAGCAATCATAGTAATAGAATTTAGTGAATTATTGTTAAATTTCCATAAAATAAAATTCAATATTTTTGCTATTAAAACGATTTAAATGATATATTATATCTCTTTTGAAAAATGTATAATATGTATCATAAGGTAGCAATCAAAAATTTAATTTTAATCATTTTGTGTGTTGACACTGTATTGCGTAACAGCGTCCAATTAAAGAACCAGGAATACCTAATTCGGTTCGAATCAGTAAACTTAGATATGTCCCTACTATTTCAGATGAAATTCCAAAAAAAAAATAAAGTTCCAATATCTTTATGATTTGTAATCTTATAAACTCGGGCCACCGGGTGTCGCTTCTCTTATAAGAAGAGGAATTGCGGGTGCGTTGCCGGCCTTTAACACTTTCCCTGCGCCATCATGTCCTTGAATTCAGGTTTAAGTAGGAAGCAAATACGTATATTTTTCCTGATCATACTTAAAGAACTTTATGTTCAACGCACACTACAAAAGTCCTGTAAGAGATCTGATAGATCTCGTAATGCAACGAACGTGTTAAGGTAGCACAAGTCGCGGGCTCGAACTCACTGGTGGGCGAGGCCAAAAAGCATGCTGTTCTCCCGCACCGCACCGGGGCAGTCATTATTAAGTGAGATGCACGATAATTCATAGTAAAAGGGACGTCTAAAAAAATACGAAAAAGCCTTTGGAAAATCGAGTTTTATGAAAAAACCACTGCATAAATCAATTACAAATAAAAGTTATTGTAATTTTGATACTTCTTTTATTACTAATTTAAGCCCAAAGTTGTGTTAAAAAATGGCAATAAAAACGAATCTTTGGTAGCTCGTAACTTTTTATTTTTTTTTTATTTTACCATTCTGTTTCCGTACAGACAAAATTAATACTGAGACAAAACGATATCATGTTTAACTTTGCATGTACGGTGCTAAATAGTTGAGTAATACCCCCCCGAAATTTCTATGGAAAAAATGTCGACTAGTGTCACCTTAATAAATGGGTGTGCTAACATAGTTTATCGAATAAATATTTCTTATTTACACCCTTATAAGTAAGAAACAATTGATGTTTGCAGGATAGTTTGCGGGCTGATGTCGGCGTTGTGGGTGTGGCTTCACAGGCAGTACGTGCTCTTCATACGTAACACTAAATGGTTGAGCAGTTTCCTGCAGAAGAAGTGAGTGTTTGTTCCCTTTGTGCCTTTGTTCCGTTTAATGCCCGAAATGACCAGACGTGGGGAAGACATGCCTTTAGAAATTATATAATTAATACATTTCTGAGTTTTTATAATGATTTAGTTTATTTATATCAATAAATAATCAGAAATGTGTCTGAATCAAACCTTACTAGATAATAACATTACTAAATAGCAGATCTTTAAAAGAGCTTTCTATCAATGTACAAAGCAGGGACTGAATACCGGTTAATTTACTATGGGAGTTATATAGGTATAATAAAGGTTTTTGTTAATATTCTTTTGTTTTTATTTATATTTACTGAAAAAAATTACTTTGGTAAGTTTAGTGTGTATTACTCTTCAAAACTAATATCATGGTATCTCAGTCAGACACGTATTTTGGAAAATAAAAATTAACCGGTTTCAGTCCCTGCTTTGGACATTGATAGAAAGCTCTTGTAAAGTTCTGCTACCCTGGTACTTAGTATCTAGTAAGATTTGTTTCAGACACACTTCTGATTATTTATTGTATAAATAAACTAAATAAATATAAAAACTCAGAAAATTTATATAATTTCTATAAGCATGTCTTCCCCATGTCTGGTCACTTCGGGGATTAAACGGGTGGAAGGAATATCTAAATTCCGACCGTAATGTACCGCCGTTCATAGATGGAAAAACTGTGAAGTGCATATTGCGCGTTTCGGTCTCAGTCTATGGATTTCCGAATGCTCGAAGTAACAATTAGGTCGACAGCGCATCATTGACTGATGTTCTGTGGCTGGCCGTCAAGTGAATCTCATGCTCGTCTGTCGATATTTAACTTTTTTTTTGTAGTTATATATAATTTAATTTTAATCTACACTAATATTATAAAGAGGAAACATTAGTTTGTTACAATTTAACTCAAAAACTACTGAACCGATTTTAAAAATTCTTTCACCAATAGAAAGCTACATTATCAGCGAGTAACATAAGCTATTTTTGTGTATACATCTAAATTGCACCCGTGTAAAGCCGGGGTGGGTCGCTAGTGGAAAATATGGATCGTTTGCATTGGTCTGACTAAAATAAATTATTTAAATAATTATTTAAGTCAGACCAATAAAACTATATACCGGATTAAAACGCGATTTATTATTTATATTGTTTAAATTATTTATCCCGACGTTTCGGATGCTTTTCAGCAACCGTGGTCACGGTAAACAATATTTTATTTAAATGTGTGATACTCGCGTTAATAAAAGACAATAAATTATTTATTATCATTTCAGTCGCTTCATATACCCTGGATTCATGACGTTGGCTGTGATGTCCATATTGTTCCCACCGGGTATCGGAAAATATATGGCTGGTGGTCTCGGTACTCAACCACAGGTATGTTCCATAGGACTGATATGTTCAAAATTGAAAAATAAACAGGTTTGATTTTTTTTTGGTCCTTGACCGCCTCCGTGGTTTAGTGGTGCGCTTGCGCATGTCTTTACTATCGGAGGTTTTGGGTTCGAGGTAAATATTTTTTTTCGGTCTGGTAGGGCATAGACGACTGATAACCCACTTGTCTGTAAAGAAAGATGATTAGTGATACATACAGAGGAATGCCCCATGCCCCATTAAATTACTTTCTTCTCGTTGGCGCGTTCGGTAGAACATCAGACATCGCATCGATGGGTCGTAGGTTCGGATCCCACCGGGACGACATGCTTAAAATTTTCTGTAAACATGTCTTCCCCAAGTCTGGTAACTTCAGGCATTGAACGGGTATCGAACCACCGTTTATAGATGGAAAAACCGAGAAGTGCATATTGAGCATTTCAGTTTCAGTCTATGCTCGAAGTAAAAAGTATACCGACAGCGCATCATTGAATGATGTTCCGTGGCTGAGGTATCACCTACCATCAAGTGAACCTCATGCTCGTCTGTCGATATCGGACATAAAAAAATTGCATGCTATATATTGGGGCATTGTTTCGCAATAATATTCCTAATAACCATACATACACTGTTGTTATACCTATGTTATTCCTGCATATTTAATTGCACTTATATTCTTGTGGAAGAAGCGAAAGTGGTATGCAAGGATCGGAGCATATCGTCGGCTTGATTATCAAACTTCGTATCTCCATTTGGTCAAACTTTACAGGAGGAAGAAAAAACTACAAACAGGTCAAACATTCCGTGGACATACGTAGTTTTATTTTTTGTAAATACCAAAAAAACTAAAAACAATTAGTAGATAAGAGTGATTTCATCGTATTCGTTACGGTATTTTACACAAGATGGCATCAAAAAACAAAAATCGGAAATTTTGGAGTTACGAAGTTTGTTAATTATTAGGCCAGCAATATGGAATTCCGTGGTCTCTGCCTACCCCAACGTGAAAGAGGTTGGATGTATGTATGTATGTTGGTCTATTCCAGGTATCCGCACTTTTCTCCAACTTCACTTGGTCGGACGAGCTGACCGCAGAGCAAGCCGCTATCGTCTCCGACTGGCAGACTCCTGAAGTTGATCACTTTGGCTGTCTCATTATATTCTTCTTTTCGATTGTAAGTATTACTTATATCCATTGACTGAAACTGGTTAATTTTGATTTACTGTCTGTCTGTTGTTTCCAAAATACGTGTCTGACTGAGATACGATGATATTAGTTTTAAAGAGTAATAGACACTAAACTTACCACAGTAATTTTTTTCAGTAAATATGAATAAAAACGAAAGAATATTAACAAAATCCTTTATTATACCGGTATAACTCCCATAGTAAATTTACCGGTACTCATTACCTAATATCCCTGCTTATATCTATTAAGTTTTCAGTACATACATACATATGTTTTTTTTATATTAGAAGAGGCAAACGGACAGTTGTGTCACCTGATGGTAAGTGACTACCGCCGCCGCAGAGGTCTCGAGGATGCGTTGCTGGCCTTTAAGTCGTAACGGTTCGGCAAAACCGCCGACGAGAGTTGGTTCCACAGAGTTATACGTGGCAAAAAGTGCTTTAGGACAGATGCTGCATCACGCATCTTTTCCTTTGGGGACAATTGGATATCCCATGAACATGGCGAAGTTTAAGTTAGACAATCAAAGTGTTATAAAATAACTTGCAGTGCAGTACAGTTCGTTTTTAGGGTTCCGTATTGCGTACCAGAAACGGAACCCTTATAGGACCACTTCGTTGTCCGTCTGTCAAGACCCTTTTTCTCAGGAACGCGTGGAGGTAGCAAATTAATCTATAATAATATATAATAAATATTATAAAGCTGAAGAGTTTGTTTGTTTGAACGCGCTAATCTCAGGAACTACTGGTTCGAATTGAAAAAAATATTTTTGTGTTGGATAGTCCATTTATCGAGGAAGGTTTTAGGCTATATAACATCACGCTGCGAAAATTTTGCAAAAACGGGGAAAATTATCCATATAAAACTACTCGACAGATTTTATTATCATGATCTGATACATTGCACCCGTGCGAAGCCGCTATATGCTAGTATGAAATACTCAGGTCAATCCATGGCAGCAGTGCAAAAATCAAACTTTTGGAGCAATCAAAATATGGCCTTTTATGATCCGTTTGTGCCGCGTATTTTGACATTCGCAAGGGAATCAAAACCTATAGAGTACTTTCTGTTGACCTAGAACAATGAAATTTGGCATGAAGTAATGTCATGTAGCACAAGTAAAGGAAAACATAAAAAACAGTTTTTTTATTGGAAAAATCTTTATTAACTAAAAGTTTATATGGAATTCTCGGTGCGCAAGTCCGACTCGCACTTGACTAGTTTTTTATCCGCTGTGGTTATAGGCATCAGCATCTTTACAAAACGAAAAAAAAAATAAGTCGACGACGCATCATTGTCGCGTTGTCTGTCGTTAATATTAAATTCAAAATATTGAATAATTTTAATTATACATATATAAATTAGATTATAAGTGATTTTGTATCCTGATTTCGTTATTAACTATTATTATAACAAAATAAAAACTATCGACGAGGATGGGATTCGAACCCACGCGTGCAGAGCACATTGGATTAGCAGTCCAACGCCTTAACCACTCGGCCACCTCGTCATATCGCGGTGTTAAATATTTTTCATGTGTAGTAAGAAAGATGTACAAATAGTATGTACCGTCACTAATTTTAACGTTATTTATTTAAAAGAACTTACCAGATAAAACACCAATTTATGCCTAACTAGCTTCTACCTGCGACTTCGTCTGCTTAGAATTACGATTAGCTTATTTTTATCCAAGCTGTTTTTCATCCGTCTTCTAATCTAAATAATTTAAAAAAAATCATGAGTTACTTAAAAAATGTTTGATATCCCATACAAACATCTACCCTCTCCTTTTCACACTCTTAAGGGATTATTTCCGTGTTAAAAAACTATATACCGTGATAAACAATATTACCCCATACCAAATTTCATTAAAATCGATTCAACGGTCTAAGCGTGAAAAGGTAACAGACAGATATAATATTATTAGGGATATTTATCCCGAAGATTCAAGGGCTTTTCAGCTAGTGAGGTCGCGGGCTGAATGAATGAATTACGCTAAGTATTTCTACGTGTAATACTTGCGTTAGCAAAAAATTAATGTTATTATTAATATTAAACAATATTTTGTATGTATATATTGTAATTTATACTTTTTATTATTATTATAGTAGAATATTGGTCACTGATTTAGAAATAGTTTCCGAATTCTTAACATTTTCAATCTTCTAAACCCAGTACCAACGCTATATACACCAACGGGTATTTTTAACCAAATGTTGGTTTAAAGATGAACTACGTAAGACTGACCGCGGAATACTGAAACGATAATCAAACTTTGAAAGACTCTTAAATGTTTCTGTCTTTCATTTTACCTTCGTAATGAAAGAGTTAGATATACTTTGAAGTACACCTCAATGTTGATTAGCGTTCAAGAATTCGGCCGTGAGCATGTTAAAAACCTTTGTATTGTCAAAAACGTGCACTACTCTTAGAATAACGAATAAGAAACTTTCTCTCACACACACACAGAGATAGGACAAAAAAGGGAGAACACTCACACTACACACAAATCGCAAATCACAAACACACGCACGCACATCATCATACACTTAGTTACCATACAATTATTTTAAGAACGACGCCTATACTCTTACTTACTCATACAACGTTCGGTTATTATTCTTACAATTTTCAAAATTCCAAAAATATCGACGAGGATGGGATTCGAACCCACGCGTGCAGAGCACATTGGATTAGCAGTCCAACGCCTTAACCACTCGGCCACCTCGTCATATAAAATAACAGCTAATTTTCAAACTGAACGCAGGTAATTTAAACAGGTGTTTCAATATTGTCGTAAATGATTTATGGGTTTATTACCCACGGTATTTATCGGTTGGCATTGAGAGAGAAACATTGAGTAGCTCATAACTTCGATAATTGACAATATAACGTTCAGCCGGCCTAGCATGACCGCCACGAGATATGTCGCGGACGAGAGAAGACAAACTAAGATGTAAGATATGGAGATATATTATATCTCGACATCGACAATTTTGATAGAAAAGATATCTCGATTGACAAATATATCTATTTTTGATATTTAAAGTCGATTTTTAAGTGTGATTGTCATGTTAGACCCGAAAGAAATAAAGAGATAATCGATTAAAACACGAGAAAACGGTCGACAAAATTTTGTCGCGGTTGTCATTGGCGCGTTCGGCAGAACACCTGCCGTACGCATCGATGGGTCGTGGGTTCGAATCCCACCGTGACGACCTGTTTATAATTTTCTATAAGCATGTTTTCCCCACGTCTGGTAACTTCGTGCATTCATCGAGGGGGAGGAATATCGAAATTCCGACCGGGTAACGAACCATCGTTCATAGATGGAAAAACCGTGAAGTGCATATTGCGCGTTTCGGTTTCAGTCTATGAATTTCCGAATGCTCGAAGTAAAAAGTAGGTCGACAGCGCATCATTGAGTGTAAATAATAAATCGCGTTTTAATCCGGTATAAAGTATTTTATGTAAATAAATATTTTCCAGTATTTCCTGAGTATGGTGTCGTGTACCTTACCTGTTCCGGCGGGTATTTTCGTCCCAGCCTTCAAGATGGGCGCGTCCCTCGGGCGGTTTACTGGTGAAGTGATGCATTACTTCTGTCCTTTGGGTGTGGCGTATGGTGGGCACATACAGAAGATCTTACCTGGTAAGTATTTAATTTATAGAATAGGGAGCAGGAAATGTATATCTATTTATAAAAGGAAAAAAAACTTATTTTTTTTTATAAACTCAAACTCATTTATTCCATAAAATACACATAAAAGTTGAAACTATATTAAGGCCGGCAACGCATATGCAAGTCCTTTAGGGCCGCAGGCTCGTTTGTCCCCTATACTATAAAAATGGTACTAGGTATTTTCATGGAAAGAGACCACTCAGATTGTGCTACAGTAAAATATAAACATAACTAGATTTTGCAAATATTCCAGTTAACAAAAGACAATATCACGTTTATTTTTCTTAATAAGCGTTTTAACTAATCTATAGACATAGATAATGGATTAAGTGTGCCCTATCCAGGTGCAAAGTAAATACGGGTGTAAAAGTGTGAGAGAGAAGTAAAACTACTATTAGTGCCATCTATAAAACATAGAGTACAATATATGTTCCTATCTGGGGGCAGTTTCGACAGAAAAATTCAGCTTCAGTTTATGATTGGAAATTAGATATAATATGGTTCGTTACCCGGTCGGAATTTCGATGTTCCTCCCACCCGATCAATGCCCGAAGTTACCAGACGTGGGGAAAACATGCTTACAGAAAATTATAAACATGTCGTCCCGGTGGGATTCGAACACACGACCCATCGATGCGCACGGCAGGTGTTCTACCAAACGCGCCAACGAACCGGTCAAGAAAAGCCCGCGAGCCCCTAAAATCAAGTGATCCCCATTCTCGTCTGTTGATAGGTCATAAAAACAACTTTAAATAAAATACTGTATGCCGGAATATCGCGTTTTAATCCGGTATACAGCAGGGACTGAAACCGGTTAATTTTTATTTTCCAAAATATTACCATGATATTAGTTTTAAAGAGTTTAACACACTAAACTTACCACAGTAATTTTTTTCAGTAAATATGAATAAAAACGAAAGAATATTAACAAAAACCTTAATTATACCGGTAAAACTCCCATAGTAAATTAACCGGTATTCAGTCCCTGGTATACAGTATTTTATTTAAATGTGTGATACTCGCGTTGACAAAAGACAATATTTAAAAAAACCTTTATAATTGGTTTTTTTCAGGTGGTTATGCCACAGTCGGAGCCGCAGCGTTCACGGGAGCGGTCACACATACCGTGTCGACTATCGTCATTATCATTGAGATGACTGGTCAAGTGAGTGCATTACATAGGATTATCAATTTCCCTATTGTTTTGTAAAGGTTATTTAGCAAATCACAAAAATATTCGACTTCTAGAGGGAGGAATCGAAGTTATGTGGTATTAACCATTAAAATCCCTTCGATGGCCTTTTTCAATGAATTGTAGGAGCCCCGAGATCTCCATAGATGTGCGTTAAAACTGTATTTCGATGCCCTCCTGGGGTCGAATTTTGTTAGAGAGATGGCCCTTGGACCATTTTCGACCTTTTCAGACCCTTGTGACATTCAGGGTATACTTTAGTCATAATCTTGGCCAGAAATTACAGGCATAGTATAAATTTTGATTTATGAATGATATACATATAGAAGTTTGTACAATATTAAGTTTTTGTATTTATTTGCTACCATTAAATATAAGTTGGAGCCATTCATATTGTCGTACATGAGTTCCATATATCAAAACGTTAGTTAAAACGGATATGTATTACATATCAAACCATATCGATATGTTCATACAACGTAACGGATATCACAAAAACTTTATCGAGTCAAAACCTCAACCAAGCTCAACTCAACTTCGCAAACAAAATGGAACATCCGATTGATATTCGCTACCACTCTTTCTTAAAATATATTATTTTACTGGTCTAAAAGAGATGAATGGTAAATGAAAAAACTGTACTACTGATATCGATATTTGTTTTTTAAGTGTTTTTTTTTATATCTACATGAAAACTGTATATCGATTACGTAGCCGTTTGGGAAAAAACGAAAACGCCCATATCTATGTCATACTAATATGCTGCTTCTAATTATTACAATTAGACTTATACGTTTTAGGAATTAATTTTTTTTTTAATAATCAATAATATGTTGTTGAAAAACCATTCTGCATTTGCAAAAAAAAAATCTTTTGTAAATTCTAATTAAAAATGTGGCCCGTCTCACTTTTAGTTTTTACATTCAACCTTATAGCTGATACATGTGCCATGTTGGTATATTTAAAAAAAATTGTGTGTGTGTACCAGAGTACACAGGTAAGAAGTGAAACTTCGTTTATCATTGTTCTTAATATTACATTAAATTCTTTACGTCACTATACTAAACTTTGATAAAAAAGCAACATGGCGCATAACCGAAAAACGTGACGATTTTTTTTTTACACTGCTACAAAATTTCTCCCATACGTCGATAAAGAAGTTTCACTTCAAAGATGGCGCGTAACGGAAAAATGTGACGCGTAACGAAAAAATGTTACACTAAATTTTTTTCCAACCCCGATAAAGTAGTTTCACTTCAAAAAAACCTTTCGCGTTATTAATGTTAATTAGTTTCAATAAAATCTTCCCATAGATAACACATCTGCTACCTATAATGGCGGCGGTACTCTCAGCTAACGCGGTAGCGGCCGTACTCCAACCTTCGTGCTTCGACAGCATCATACTCATCAAGAAACTACCTTACTTGCCTGATCTGCTGTCTTCCGCGAGCCGTGAGTATTAAATGGACGATGTTACTACAGTGTCAACCCACATGGTTGCCATTTTGAGTAAATTGAGTTTGAAGTTTTAATTAGGTTTTATTAAATAACAGAAATAATAGAATTATTTGTAATTATTATTATTATTACAATAAGTGTATATCGTTTTTCTTGGTAGCAATAGACCGCTGTGTAAAAAAAAAACTTTCTTCATAATTCTTTGTCTTCCGTAATTCTTTGTTTTTGTTTTTGTTTGTTATTTGAGAAAAAAAAAAATTGATGATTATTTTTATTAATTTGTGTGTTTCGTTAGTTATACATGTTATGTTTAATATAGGCTACGTTTTGTTTTTTATAATTTTAAGTCATTCAGTAACTAAACTAGGATTGATGGAAACTCGTGTGGAAAATTGATTTTTCCGGGATGAAAACTCTTTTGCAAGTATTAATGTCAAGTTACCGTTTTTCGTGAAAGAAAGACAAATCAACAAACACAGTTTCTCATTTATTATATCAGTTCGTATTATGAGTCTCATAATATCTAATAAAAACTATCGACGAGGATGGGATTCGAACCCACGCGTGCAGAGCACATTGGATTAGCAGTCCAACGCCTTAACCACTCGGCCACCTCGTCATATATAAGTGTTTTGTAATTCAAAGTATAAATACTTGATATTTGCTAAGCGTTAAAGAATTACTACTTAAGTATTTACTTTCAACTATAATGTCTTCTTAACTAGTATTTAAATTAAATCATCTAGGTCTTGGGAGAATGACAACGTACTTTCCTGTTTAAAATCTCAGTGACATAGAAATTTAAAGTCAAAGTGAAACCTTTACTTTTAAATAAAATACTTCATAACGGATTAAAACGCGATTTATGATTTATATTATTTGAACGCTGAACGTCAACCCACAAAATGATAAAAATGTAAATGTTGATACCAATCGCTTCCTTATGAGCTGGAGTACATATTTCAAAAGATATAACCCCATCAATCATATATGTGTTGTCGGATTGTTGGTTCATTGAAACTCCACGATGATCTTTAATTATTTAATTCTTTTATGATGTGATGCGTTGTCTACATAGCGCATGTCGGGTTGCCGTGTGGAGAGTGACATAGACAATGTAAATGTGTAGACTATAGATCTATCAAATCATTCGTCATCATCTGTTGTCGATGTATACTCAACACGCCCTTTTTTTTTTTTTTTAATCGAATGAGTTGACACATCACTACTCTAATGAATCGATATAATAAAATGGTTATCCTTATTTGACATCTTGACACTAATGACATTAGACATTTGACGTAGGAAATAGAAATACAAAATAACCTAAAATACAAAAAACAACAATCGTAATTAGTAATCATAAAACTCAATACAACTTGTAATCTTTAAATTTTACAGGTAAACTAGAAGCACGAGTGGACTTACGTATGTCTGGGCTTTGAACGTTTGAAGAATGACTGCCAGACGGTGTGAACGAAGATTGTTGTGTATGAGGGTTTGTGTGTTGTGAATTGGAAGAATGTGAGGCATACTTAGGTTTTAAAAGATGTTGCCTGCTGCGACGGAATGTTCCTGCTGGAGTAGCGACAGTGTACGATCTAGGTTCTGGACCGCATTCTACTACTGTACCTGGTGTCCAGTGATTGTCCGGTTGCTTCTTTACATATACCTTTTCTCCCTTATCCAATGAAGGTAGACCTGTTGAATGCTTATCATAGTAAATCTTTGTTTTATTACTCTGTGTTTTATTAAAATCTTGTAACTTATTTAAATCTGGTAAGGTTGGAAGTAATTTATCATGGTGTATTGGGACTGTGGTCCTAAGAAGTCTAGACATACATAGTTCAGAAGGAGAGTAACCATTTATTTTTGGTGAAGTACGATAATGAAGCAAAGCTAGAAAAGGGTCAGTTTTGTCAGCTAGACATTTAGTAAACATGTTCTTAACCGTACCAATTGCTCTTTCCACCATACCATTAGACCTGCTTAAGTAAGGACTGGATGTGATATGTTTAATATGCCATTCAGATACAAATAATTCAAATTCTTTACTATTGAATGGTGGCCCGTTGTCTGAAACTATAATTTCTGGGATTCCATGTCGAGCGAAAATTGATTTTAATTGAAAAATGACAGGCTTTGCAGTAGAAGATTGATTAAGTGAAACAACTTCTACATACTTTGAAAAGTAATCAACGCATAAAAGATATTTTTGATTGTTAAAATCGAACAAATCAATGCCTACTTTATTAAATGGTAAGTATTTATAATCATGCTGTAATAGAGGTTCATTCCTGTTATTAGGACGGTAAGTAAGACATGTATGACACTGGGAAATATACTTTTCAATATCTGAATTCATGTTTGGCCAGAAGACTGTAGTCTTGGCAAATCTAATACAAGTATTTATACCTTGATGTCCCTTATGAATTTTACCTAGCATGTCTTGTCTGAGCGCATCTGGAATAACAACATTCTTATCCTTGAAGACTATGTCATCTATGACATGTAATTGATGCTTAATAGGGAAATAAGGCTTGACTGTCTGACTAACTAAACGCTTATGCTCAGGCCAAGAAGTTTGACAATAATGTTTGACTTGTGACAATATAGGGTCTTTAGAAGTTAAATCTTTGATTTTATTAATCATGTCTTGACTGGCTGGCAAATTAGACAATACCATGTTTACATGAAGATTAACATCATGGTCAAGATCAGACAAAGATGAGCTAGACAAAGCAGCTCTTGACAGTGTGTCAGCAATGAATAAATGCTTGCCTGGTACATACCAGGGTGAATCAAAAAGTTCTTAGAAGTGCATATATATGAAACCTTTTTGGATCAAGTTCGATATTCAAATTAAAGAGTGTCTATCACACTATATTTATGCAGACTGTCACTTGTTTTTGTCAGTTCGTTCGCATGTAATAAATTTTTTTGTGCAACGAGTTGCTAAAAAGTCAAAATTATGGATAAAAGTGAGTTACGTGCGGTGATAAAATATCTCAGTTTGAAAAAAATGTCTACGAAGGAAATTTTTTTGGACATTCAGCAGACATTAGGGGGTGATGCTGTACCCTATTCTACGGTTGCGTACTGGGTGGCTGAATTTAAAAGAGGTAGATCAAGCTGTAAAGATGACCCGCGTTCTGGGCGGCCTTCAACCTCCGTTACAGAAGAAAATGCCAAAAAGGTTGAGAATCTGGTTTTGGAAGACAGAAGAATGACTATAAAACATATAGCTGAGATCCTAAATATATCTTTTGGTAGCGTTCAATCCATTTTAATTGATTCACTGGGGTTCAAAAAAGTGTCTGCAAGATGGGTGCCACGAATGTTAACCGACGAAAACAAAAAGCGACGTTTGGAAATTTCCAAGCGTAATCTCGAAATGTTCCAGCGTGATTCGGATAATTTTTGCCGTCGTCTTGTCACCATGGATGAAACGTGGGTCCACCATTTTGATCCTGAAACTAAAAGACAAAGCATGTCTTGGAAACGACCATCCTCTCCATCCATCAAGAAATTTCGAGTTGCTCCTACCGCTGGCAAAGTTATGGCCTCTGTGTTCTGGGATAGTGAAGGAATCCTTTTTATTGATTACATGCCAAAAGGCCAGACGATTACTGGACCCTATTATGCAAATTTAATCCCGAAAGTGCGTGAAGCGATTAAAGAAAAACGTCGTGGAAAACTGTCGTTGGGCGTGTTGTTCCTTCAAGATAACGCTCCTGCTCATCGATCGGAAGTTGCGCTCAACGCAATCCGCTGTGCTGGCTTCAATCTCCTTGACCACCCACCATATTCTCCGGACTTAGCCCCAAGTGATTTTCACTTATTTCCAAAATTAAAAGAGGAAATTCGTGGAACAAAATTTCACGATAATGACGCGGTTATAGCTGCCGTAGAGGACTTTTTCGAGAGTCAAGAAAATAATTTTTTTTCACAAGGAATAAGGAAGTTAGAAACGCGTTATTCTAAATGCATTGCATTGGAGGGAGATTATGTAGAAAAATAAAATATTATTATTTAAATCTTTGCATTTTTTAATATTGATTCCAAGAATTTTTTGATTCACCCTCGTATATCACTTTTAGGTGATATGGCTGAAGTCTCATCATTATTCTTTGAAGTCTAGATGGAATGTCATGTAAATGTTTCTTAAATAATGTAATTAGTGGCTTATGATCTGTTTCTACTACAACAGATCTCCCATAAATATACTGATGGAACTTAGTACAACCAAAAACTATTGCTAAGAGCTCTTTTTCTATTTGTGAGTACCTTTGTTGACAACTTGTAAGTGTAGCTGAAGCATATGCAATAGGTTGCTTATTTTGTAAGATAACTGCACCCATGGCATCTTGAGAAGAGTCTACTGACAAAGTTAATTCTTTTTTATGATCAAAATATGTCAATACTGGAGCGCTGCTGATCATAGACTTTAATTTCTGAAATTCTTGTTCATGATTTGGTGTCCAAACAAATGCATTCTTTTTTGACAATAATGTGCGCAAGAGACTATTATTTTGTGACAAATTAGGTATGTAAGGACTTAAATAATTTATCATACCCATGAATCTTTGTAAAGACTGTAAATTAGTAGGACTAGGCATTAACTTTATAGCATCTACTTTTGAGGGATCTGGTCTGACTCCCTGTTGATTGAAAATATGTCCCAAGTATTTAACTTCTGTCGTGCCAAATTGACATTTATTAATGTTAAATTTTATATTAAGCTCTCTGGCCCTTGAAAGAACTTTTTCCAGACGTTCGTCATGTTCCTGCCTGGTTTTTCCGTAAATCAAAATATCGTCCATCATTATTTTGACACCGGGTATGTCATGAAATAGCTTTACCATTGTCGAATGAAATATTTCTGGTGCTGACGCGACACCGAAAGGTAATCTGAGAAATCTATAACGCCCAAATGGTGTTATGAATGTGCATAATTTGGAAGACTCATAATCAAGTTTAATCATGTAAAAACCTTTGTTAGCGTCTAAAGTACTGAAGTAACCTGCACCCTCTAGACCAGATTTTATCTCGTCAAAATGTGGCAATTGATAATGGGGTCGCATTAAGTTTTTATTTAACTTACTAGGGTCTAGACACAGCCTAATTTGACCATTTTTCTTAGAGACAATTATAATAGGACTTACCCAGTCTGTAGGTTGCTCTTGTTTGGCAATGATACCCTCAGACTCCAAACGCTGTAGCTCTTGTTTCAATGGCTCCTCCAGGCTGAAGGGAATTCTTCTACATGCAGCTACATGTGGAACAGCATTTGGCTTGAGGAATAACTTACCTGACACATTATTCAAACAACCAATTCCATCAAAAAGATTAGGGTATTCCTTGTGTATGTCTGTTGTTTGTGTGAACTGTACCTTGTAAAGTCTTTTTATTAAGTTTAAAGTCTGACATGACTCTCTCCCAAGAATATTTAAACAAGGAAGGTCTACAATATGAAATAGTAAGTCATAGTTTTTAGTATTATGTTGCACTTGAAGTGTACATTGTCCCAATGTGTCAATGTGTTGCCCAGTGAATGTAGACAGTGTGTCATTGTTCTTGTAAAGAATGTCAGTGTTTAGATTAAGTGCTTTAAATGTGTTATATGACAATATGTTAGTATCTGCGCCAGTATCTAACAGAAAATCTGCAGATGACATGTTAATATTGAGCTTTACATGATATGAAGTACTATTACTAACATTATTAACAGTTAATAAACCTAAATGTAAATTATTATTTTCTTGACCGTTGTCCTCAGGGTCTTGAAACTGGATTAAATTGACTTGTTGTCTGCAGACTGATGCAAAATGATTCATTTTATGACATTTTCTACATGTTTTACCTTGAGCAGGGCATCTGACTCTATGTACTTGACCACATTTATGGCATTTGTTGTCTGGCACTTGTCTTGTTCTGGACTGAGACGATTGTCTTTTATACATGACTTGAACTGGTTGACGTGACTGACGACTCGGAGATAGAGGTCTATGTCTGTCCTGTTTGTGTGATACTACCGCGACTGCTTCCTGGGGATATACTATTCTTAGCTGTCCCGAATCTAGTCTTGAATTTCGAATGTGCTTGGCTAACTCGACTGCAGCCTCAAATGTCTTGGGTTTATCAGCCAATATACGTTCTTTAGTGTTTTGACACAGTAGATTCCACGAAAATATATCTTTAAGTAGATCATCATGTACTGGTCCTAAATTGCAGTTAAGGGAAATATTTTTTTAGATCCGTTGAAAATGTCTCAATATCTTCGTCTGGTCTTTGTTTTCTATTAAAAAGTTTATGTCTCTCTATCACTACATTTACCTTAGGCATGTAATGACACTCGAATTTTTTGATTAGGTCGTCGAACTTCACAGTATCGATATCCACGTTAAAAGAATAATACACCTCCATGGCGTCTTCTCCTATAAGACTTAGTAGTATGGCTACCTTTCTCGTGTCCGGTTCCTTTTCTAAACCTGAAGCTCGGAGATATATTTTGAGACTTGAGACGAAATTTCTCCACGCTAGTGGCATGTTGTTGCTTGTCTTTAGTGTGGGAGGCCCAATGTTGAAAACAGAATTTGATGGCATACTGACGGCGGCGGCGGCGTTGGAGACTTTATTTTCAAATTGTTGACTCATCTTAGATAATTAGGTTGGGTACCTTGTACTATGTTAGACTCGACGCGACGATTATAAAATGGCGTAATGGCGGCGGCGTCGTCGGTGTTGTCGGCGGCAGACGGCGGTGACGAAGACTCGAAGACTCGACGACGACAAAGTGAGTTATCCCACTTCTGACACCATGTCGGATTGTTGGTTCATTGAAACTCCACGATGATCTTTAATTATTTAATTCTTTTATGATGTGATGCGTTGTCTACATAGCGCATGTCGGGTTGCCGTGTGGAGAGTGACATAGACAATGTAAATGTGTAGACTATAGATCTATCAAATCATTCGTCATCATCTGTTGTCGATGTATACTCAACATGTGTGATTTATATATATCATTTAAATCGTTTTAGTAGCAAAAATATTGAAAAAGCTAGTGGGCGCGAAACCCAAACATGTTTAGAAATAACAATAAAGCACTAAATTCTATTACTTTGATTGCTACCAAGAAAAACTATATACATTTAGTGTAATAATAATAATTACAAAAAAAATCTATTATTTTTAATATCTAATATCTATCTATAAATTTAATAAAACCTTATTAAAACTTCATACTCAATTTTATCAAAATGGCAACTGTTGACACTGTATTGCTTAACAGCGTCCATTTATGCCGATGTTTCGGATAATTTTCAGCAACGATTTGAATATTCACAAAGTAAAAATAATTTTGGTCCGCTAAGTTACTCGTCATGGAATAAAATAACGTTTTTCTTCCAGGCATGTACGATATTTGCGTTGAAGATTTCATGGTGAGAGATGTCATATACATTTGGAACAGAATGACCTTCCAGCAGTTGAAGGATATCCTCAAAAGTAATAAGGTGAGTCTTTTAAGGTACTTATAAGAGATGCTGAAATACAGATTTATCTATTCATTATTTATTGTTTCAAATTCAAAATTATTTATTCATTAATAGGTAACACAATGTACACTTATGAACGTCAATAAAAAAATACATATTAAATGCTTATAATTTTACATTTACTGTCAGTTCTCAAATCAAGAGCGTAGAACGGACGAGAAGAACTGGCAATAAATTCTCCGCCACTCTTTATAATCGCCAAGTTTTTAGTTTTACACAATGTTTGTAAGGCACTGCAACCATTACACCATGTTCCACATGGCATCTTGAAGTAATTAACTATAAGAATAAAATCTAAAAAACAAAGATAATATATCCTCTATCAGTAGTAGGCATGTTTAAATAGGGACACTCACTTACATTCTCGTGGGAACAACACGCAAACACATAGTCGAAATAACTAATATCACCGCATACACGAATTCAAGTCAAGTTCACGAGTATGACGCATGGCCAGCCATCGGCCAATAAAAAAGTTATACCGCGAAAATGGGAGCTACTGAAATTCTGTGCTGTGGCAAATTGTAAATAAGTAGCATCCCCTTTGATTTAATATTTTAATCGTATTTAGCTACTTGAATACTTATATTAATATTGTATTAGGTCCGTGACCGTCATATTTGTTTTATACATAACAAATGGTATGCAAAGATCGGAGCATATAGAAATCAGTGATCTCTGCCTACCCCAATGGGAAAAAGGTCTCCCCCTTTTTTTTACTTCGAGCATTTGAAAATTCATAGACTGAAAACGAAACGCGCAATATGAACGGTTTTTAGTCTATGGTTTTGGTTTGGTTGGTATCCAAGAGTACCATCATCATTCTCTTGAACTTTGATCACCAGACTATCAAGAGTTTCCCATTGGTGGAAAGTCCATCATCCATGGTCCTACTGGGCTCCATCCACCGCTGGGAGCTGGTGAAGGTCATCGAGCAGCAAGTGGGCAGGTCTCGCAGGCTGCAGGTGGCTGCTCAGTGGCTGAAGGAGGCTGAGAGGAGACGGGATGAGGAGAGGAAGAAAGTTCGTCGACCTTCGAGATTTGAGGTGAGTTCTAGATTTGAAAAAAAATGGCCTTTGTCCACCGGATGTTGTTGAATGGTGAATTAGTAATTTTATTTTTATTTGTTTGATTGGAGAAGGAATATAGTTTTTTTTTCTAGTCCTGCTTCCCCTGCAACATTTTTCCGGGGTCGTGTAACTAATTAATCTCTGTTTCGGATAACGGATTTTGCTTAGATTAATAATTGGTCTCCGCGCGCTACGACTAGACTACTACTAGACTATATAAGGGATCTTGTTATTCTTTGAAGTTTATATTAACTTCTATTCTTGGAATTACAATTTCTGGAGAAGGAATATTAAATGTCTACATAATATCATTATTTGCAATGTATGGTTAGACTTGGATATAATTAAAAAAAGCCTTGGTTTAGGAGAAAGATGAGTGTCTCTCCTAATGGTGTAGTATAGGTTATTGACTATTTGTATATGCAAATACCAAATAAGTATTGAGGCAGATTTAAATCACTGTGACTGCCTTTTTTGAGGACGTTAAGATTAATGAATTTGAACGTGTTTTTTTTTATTTTTTTATTATATTTTTGATAATTATTTTCTAGGTCACCCCTGCTCCCGATATGCTCCAAGTTCCTGGCACCGGTATGACGAGAGGCACTTCACTCACTTCACAAGACCAGAGCGGCCTTATACCTGGTGAGTCACTGAAAACAGCATATAAAAAAAAATATTTTTATCATATCTATTCAAAATAAGCTAGTTGGTTTTCTGCAAACAGGGAGCGAAATAGCTTTTTTATCCCTAGGGAGTAAAAGTTATTTGAATTGGAATGTGGATATAGACCAGGGTCGATAATTTTTGGAACCAAAAACCTTCTTTAGACCTTATTTTGACTTAATAATAGGGAATATGCATGCATTTTTTATATATTTTTTATCGACTAGTTACATCATTTTACCCTAATAAAAAATATAAATACTCTTGGCAATGTCCAAATTATTTTTTAAAATTACTTTGAAAACATCGATAAAATTTGATCTGTTTAAACGCGGCCATATTTCGCGGGCTTTGGATGATATCACATTACACGCTCAGTGACGGATAGAGTGAGGTAACTATGGTAACCAGTGTTTGACGCCATCTTCGATGTCAATGGACGCCATTGATAAATCGCTGCCGATAAATGACAGAATGTGTAAGGTGACGTCACGTTTTGTTTCGACCAATGGTGATGCGTTTTGCAAACTTGAATTTCTCTCCCTTATTTTACACATTTTAATTAATATTTTTTGCAATTAAACACGAACTAAATAAGAAAATAATTGTTTAGGCATAATATCTGGGCCATAAGGATTCAAGGGAAAAAATATCAAGTAAATTTAAACAACATGCATATTCCCTATTAATAACGACCCCTTATAAAAATTTTTTTTTATAATAGTAAAAACGCTGGAAACGTATTATTTCATATGTATGTTATTGTTTCTTATTTCTTTTTGTATTGTTTGAATTACAACATTTAGAAAATTTGCGTTTTACATTCTTATTCGATTTTTGTAGATTGTAAATATTTTGCGGCTCCTAATCTATTTAGTCAATTTTATTAGCTAGGGTTCCCATCAAGCTTCTTTTGAGGGGCTCGTTGGCGCGTTCGGTAGAACACCTGCCGTGCGCATCGATGGGTCGTGGGTTCGAATACCACCGGGACGACATGTTTATAATTTTCTGTAAGCATGTTTTCCCCACGTCTGCGAGGAATATCGAAATTCCGACCGGGTAACGTACCACCGTTCATAGATGGAAAAACCGTGAAGTGTACATATATTACGGTTTCAGTCTATGGAGCGCATCATTGACTGATGTTCTGTGGCTGAGGTATCACCTACCATCAAGTGATCCTCATGCTCGTCTGTCGATATCTGACATTAAAAAAAGCTTGGACAGCCCTGGTCTAAAGCATATAGTAATATTTGTTCCAGCACCGGGCCAACTATTCCGTCCGAAATCCATCCTCAAGAAAACCAACTCGTTCACGCTCACCCGCGGCCTGGCCCCGCCCACGCCGCAGTCTCCGCTGGCACATCCCTCAGTCTACACCACCGTCACTGGCGCTGAGACCAGGTATAGTAGTTCAGTATAGGCTTAGGGCTGGGCAATAGGCCGTTACCTAAGTTTGGCCTGTCTAAGGGAAATACTATTGCCACTTTACTTTTACTATTTATTTAAAAAAAAAATGTTTTTAAATAAAATACTGTATACCGGATTAAAACGCGATTTATTATTTTTATTGTTTAAATTATTTATCCCGACGTTTCGGATGCTCGCGTTTTAATCCGGTATACAGTATTTTTTTTAAATGTGTGATGTGATACTCGCGTTAATAAAAAAATATGTTATATCCCTAACTTAAGCACCTACATCGTTTGTTAGTTTATAATATAGGATTAAATTTATATACTTTGAGTTGTTCATAGTTACTTTTGTATGTGCGTGTTTGTTGTGAATAAATATATGTCTAATTGTCTATGTATATATATTTTCTCAGTTTTAACTAGACATGGGTGATAACAGGTCGAACATGATATCTGTTATATCTGTTACTGTTAGTCAGTAATAACAGATGTAAATATCTTATTACTGATTAAAGTGCATTCGCGAATAGTGGGATACTATTCGCGAATTCACTTTGGTTTCAAAAAATGAGCTTATATTTTTTTTAAAGCGACAACACATCTGAGACATAATATTGTCTTTTATTAACGCGAGTATCACACATTTAAATAAAATACTGTATACCGGATTAAAACGCGATTTATTATTTATATTGTTTAAATTATATATCCCGACGTTTCGGATGCTTTTCAGCAACCGTGGACGCGGGAGACATTTAAGTCACGGATGTACATAAACGGTGGTGATTAACATAAGCTCGGTTGTCAAATTCAAATTGAATCAAATCTTTATTTGTATGTTCTGTAATAAAAATGGTGTATTAAAGCTGTATGTTAGGTATATTTGTAAATTTCAGAATTCGTGCAGCATTCGAAGCTATATTCAAGAGATCCACTCTCTTGCCGGACGTGGAGGGCGGCCTCTCGGACCACATGGGCAGTCTGCAGCGCAGTCCGTCCATCAATAAGAAAGTGCAACTGGTATGTCGATGATATTGGGTATATTAAAGGATAAAAATGGTTAATTTTTTATTGTGTTGCATCAGCACATCTTTTTGTATTAAGAGGGCCCTTCCCGGTTCGTCTATCGTCAACGCGAGCATGGTTGAAAAGCTTTTTGTTTCATGCAGCGCATACCTCTACCGCTAACGAGTGAGTGAGAACGCGATAACATTGAACGAAAAATAGTGTGCGGAAATTTCATAAAACTTGTTCTAGGAAATACGTGTTTTTCAGTAGTCCTTACAAGTTTGTGAAATATTTTTTTGTAATTTAGAATCTCCATTATATTTGCTAGGTTTCTATGATAAAAAATTATTTACTTTCACAATTTATGACTACATTGTGAACGCCCAAAGTTCAGGTAATTTTTTTGCGAAAAAGCTGATTTTTGGAGGCTTATACTGAATATGTTTCTGAAAGTTTTGATATTTTGTTTAGATAGAAACCTAGATATAGTGCACGAGATACCTATTAGTTCAAAAGTTTCAAAGAAAAATCTGTTACAACGCCATAATCACGTACGAGATTTTGTATGGAAAGTAAGACGGGTTGGGCGCTCTTAATAGAATTAATTGATTATGAAATATATAAATAAAATTCAACTTCCACTATATTTTTGTGTTACTTGTAATTAGAACAAAGTTTGTATGAAAGAATATAGGAGTCGTATAGAATCAACGGCGGCTATCTGACTTATGGTTGATTGTTAGCAATTTAAAAAAGAAAACGTTTTTCTCCTTAATTTTGTATTAGGTATCATTCATTGCATTGTTTAAGGTATCTATTAATATTAACAATTAAAGATAATACCAAATTTATAAAAAAACATAACCGTCTAAACGACAAGAACTTATTTTATTTTGGTAGATTGCTGGACCAAAAATGTCAGATAGCCGCCTTTGATTCTATACGACTCATATTTGAAAAGTCGTACGGAGAAGTGAAGCAATCCTTTGCAATAAATTTTGGTCAAAATTATTCAATTGCCATTTTATTTAATTGATTAGTACTGTGGAGATATGGTCTTATTTTCTGTATTAGTATAGCCGTGCGAAACCGGGTCGGACATCTACACTATCTATACTAATATTATAAAGAGGAAAGATTTGTATGTTTGTTGGTTTGTATGTCACAATTAAACTCAAAAACTACTCGACCTATTTTAAAAATTCTTTCACCGTTAGAAAGCTACATCTTCTCCGAGTAATATATTTCCTGAAATAATTAGGGATCCCTACTAAAACTTGACCCAAGGTGTAAAAAAAAATTGTAGGGGGTAATCTCTGGGTCTACTGAACCGATTTTAAAATATCTCTTTTATTTATATTAATATTTTATATATAGTACAGCATATTGCACCCGTGTTACTTATAGTTTCGTATCTTCTAGCCACGGGAACGCGTGTGTGACATGTCGCCAGAAGACCAGAAGGCCTGGGAACAACTGGAGATGGCGAAGGAAATCGACTTCGATAAAATGTTGCAAATTGCCCGCAGACGAGATATGGTAAGTTAGATATTTCTCAAGTAATGTTTTTTTCTAAAGTTGCTAGTAAATAATACTTTACATTCTTAGGGGATTTTGATATTAAATTAATAAAATCATCCAGAGGCTTTTTGGCGCATTTGGTAGAACACCTACCTTACGCTTCGATGGGTCTCGGGTTCCAATTCCGCCGTGACGGCGGCTTTTGATTGATTGATATAATTTTCTATAAGCCTGTCTTCCTCACGTCTGGTCATGACTGGGTATAAAACGGGTGGGAGGAAAATCCAAATTCCGACCGGGTAACGAACCACCGTACATAGATGGAATAACCGTGAAGTGCACTTTGTGCTTTTCGGTTTGTCTATGGATTTCCGAGTGCTTCAAGTAAAAAGTAAGTCGACAGCGCATCATTGACTGATGTTCTGTGGCTGCGGTATCACCTACCATCAAGTGAACCTCATGCTCGTCCGTGTATCTAACATGAAAAAGAGGCCTTGCTAAAGCCTGAAATGGTTATTTTTCGATTTGTATGCAATTTCATATAAACAATTTGTTCATTCTAAGGCCTATTGTTCACTATTCTAGAAAATCCCGTTATATAAAAACGTATTTCTTTCCAGAATCCGGATGATACGGACTACGAAGACGAGACGCTGTATATATGCCACATAGACCCCGCGCCCTTCCAGTTGGTCGAGAGAACATCACTACTCAAAGTGAGTATATTTCATTTTAATTAACAATCAAAAATTTAATATTCGTTGTTGTTAACATCACTAATTCGTAAAGGCGTAGAACACTTCTGGCAAATGTATTCCTAGACTGGTCTAGTTGGATTAGTCTAGTCTATATAAATAAAAAATCAATGTAAGTATTTTTGTCCCTTATGTACTCCTAAACTACTCATCCGATTATAACGAAACTTTGGTGAGTTAGCATACGCCTGTTAATGTTCCTGGTAAAAAAAACTTGTAACGTCTTAGTTTATATCTTCAATTTTTTTCGTCACAAACATTTCGTTAGAAAGTTTTATTTTATTTAGTTTTTTTTACAATAAACAAATAAATGAATATATTAATACTAACTGACCAGTGCCCACTTCGCTGAGCTAAATAGCTCTCAGACAGCAGGATTTTTTCCGACTTAACACTCATCGTTATAAATTGGCCAATTAACTCAATACCGTGATTAATTATTATAGCATTTATATATGTTATGCTGATATATAAACAATAAAAATGTTAAGTTTCATCAAAATCCGTTCATTAGTTTTCGAGTGAAAGAGTAGCAAACCATCCATATATCCTCAGAAACTTTCACATTTATAACCCTCATTTCGCCAAGAGTTATTTTCGGTTACGCGTCAAGGTAATATTGTTTCATTTTCAGGTGCATTCGTTATTCTCAACACTCGGTGTGAGCAGAGCGTATGTCACGGCTATTGGACGGCTCATTGGTGTTGTAGCGCTAAAAGAGGTATGTTTAAAGTTTTAAACCATCGCCAATGCCATTTCTAATTATGTATTTACACTTTTTTTTTTTATATCAGACATCGACAGACGAGCATGTGGTTCACTTGATGGTAGGTAATACCTCAGCCAAAGAACATCAGGCAATGATGGCAACCTAATTTTTACTTCGAGCATTGGAAATCCATAGACTGAAACCGAAACGCGCAATATGCACTTCACGATCGGAATTTAGATGTTCCTCCCACCTGATCAATGCTCGATGTTACCAGACGTGGGGAAAAAATGCTTACAGAAAACTATAAGCATGTGCTCCCGGTGGGATTCGAACCCACGAACCGAACGCGCCAACGAGTCCGCAATTTTAGATTTTAAAAAAAATATTCAGAAAAACACCACTTAAGTCTATTACAGTATGTGGCTAATTTTACTTTGATTTAAAAAATAACGAAATAATTATATAAATTAATAAAAAAGCAATAGGGAATATGCATGTTGTTTAAATTTACTTGATATTTTTTCCCTTGAATCCTTATGGCCCAGATATTATGCCTAAACAATTATTTTCTTATTTAGTTCGTGTTTAATTGCAAAAAATATTAATTAAAATGTGTAAAATAAGGGAGAGAAATTCAAGTTTGCAAAACGCATCACCATTGGTCGAAACAAAACGTGACGTCACCTTACACATTCTGTCATTTATCGGCAGCGATTTATCAATGGCGTCCATTGACATCGAAGATGGCGTCAAACACTGGTTACCATAGTTACCTCACTCTATCCGTCACTGAGCGTGTAATGTGATATCATCCAAAGCCCGCGAAATATGGCCGCGTTTAAACAGATCAAATTTTATCGATGTTTTCAAAGTAATTTTAAAAAATAATTTGGACATTGCCAAGAGTATTTATATTTTTTATTAGGGTAAAATGATGTAACAAGTCGATAAAAAATATAAAAAAAATGCATGCATATTCCCTATTATAATTTTTCATACAACAGTGGTGCCTGAAACGGAATACCACTCAGCATATGTTGGAACACTGATTTTCAGTAGTCCCGGTGGAGGGGCGCACTGGCAACAGAAATATAAAACAAAGATACAAAGAAAACCTTCTATCCCATTGCGGTAGGCAGAGATCACGGAATTCCATATGCCCCAACCCTTACATACCACTTTCGCTTCTTCCACTTTCATACGACATTGCCATTTCTAGTTATTTTAACTTCAAACAACGTGAAGTTGTGACGGGCTCGTTGACGCGTTCGATAGAACACCTGCCGTGCGCATCGATGGGTCGTCTATACATGTTTATAGTTTTCTGTAAGCATGTTTTCCCCACGTCTGGTAAGTTCGGGCATTGATCGGGTCTGAGGAATATCGAAATTCCGACCGGGTAACGTACCACCGGTCATAGATCGAAATCCATGAAGTGCACGTTACGCGTTTCGGTTTCAGTCTATGGATTTCCGAATGCTCGAAGTAAAAAGTAGGTCGAATTGACTGATGTTCTGTGGCTGAGGTATCACCTACCAAGAGAATCTCATGCTCGTCTATCGATATCTAACATAAAAAAAACAAATTTCGAGGTCTTTTTTTTAACTGGATCTTCCTTCCATTTTTTTCAGCTACGCAAGGCGATAGAAGACGTTAATTCAGGCGTATTGACGGTCGCTACGAGGCCGTCGCCCCCCTCCGTCCCCTCACCGATTATGATCAAGGTTCAGACCTCCGAGCCGGCGCCGCCCAGCGACAGCGACACCGCCCGCCTCACTACCACTAAGTCATGTAAGTGTTAGCCTATAATCGGGTAAGTCACGTAAGTGTTAGTCCATAGTCAGGTAAGTCACGTAAGTGTTAGTCCATAGTCAGGTAAGTCACGTAAGTGTTAGTCCATAGTCAGATAAGTCGTGTAAGTGTGAGCTCATAGTCAGGTAAGTCATGTAAGTGTTAGGCTTTTTGTACCTAGATTTTTTAAGAATATTTCGAAACAACGGTAAAAAATTTGTTAGCCCTTTGGATTTTAGGATCAAAATGAATTATAAAAAAATTGGTTAGATCCGATAGACCCTCGATGACTAATTATGACACTTTTTATATGTCGTGTGCGTTCCTGCAGTATAATGTAGGAACGAAAGAAAATAAAGGTTCTATTCTCTATTGTGCTTCACTTACAATAGTTATTTATAATATTACCGTAATTTGAATATATTTTTCATTTGTTTCAGAATAAGGACGAGACTTTAATGACAGGAGTCAAACAACGGATAAAAGTCGCAAATTAGTTGAATGATACAGTATTTTTTGATAGTCATATTATACAAAATGGTGCTCCCATACGTATACGTAGAGAATCACTTTTAGATGTTTATTTATATATTTTAGAATGTATATTTTTGTAGAGTTTTTGTAAAATACCGTACGATATGCTGTTTACATATAAACAATCGAGTTACGTGTTACGTTCGTAAGTGTACCTTGAGCCTTATTAAAAAAACGTAGTGTAAGCTAGTAGTTATCATCCTTTGTTCCATTCACTCCAATCTTATTTAGCTTTAGGACGGAAAGAGACAAAACATATATCAATACCTCCTATACTGAGTCATATAAAAAATTGGTATTTTGCTTTTTTTTAAATTTATACCTACATAATATGCCATGATCTTAATATCAGTGTTAAAAAAAATAAAAAACAGTAATTGACGTTAGGTATAAATCCATTTTAAATCTCAGTTAAAAACAAGAAATATGCCGAAGCAAGAGATTTTAATGTTTGTTAAAAAAATATATATATTTTGAATTAGTTTGATATCAATAAAATGTAACTTTCATATTATCCAATTCTAAAAATTATCCTTCAAATCCAATACTGTTAACTATCTTTCAAACCGCTCTCCTGAACAATTACTGAACTATTAGTTGACTCACTTATACATAAGAGGTATCGATATAAGCTAATTTACATCAAGTTTTATAAGGACCATTAATTATTATTATAGCTTTACTTTGACCAAACCATTAAACTTCAAACAGATGCGTTCCTTTTCTTACACTTATTTAAAGACAGAGATGAATGTATTCATGGACATATCTCTTGACAATAAATTTTATAACATTATCTTGTGACAGCTACGAAATATGATAATATCGTTGGTTCAAAACTCACTAAGTGTAATTTTGAATAAAAATAAATTTGTCTGTTATTGCTTTTTTAAGCGTACATCTACGATACGAATTATATAATTGCGTATTGCGCTTCATAGTTTTGTTATGGTCCACAATATTCAATAAGTGCTTTGTTCTTGAAGTAGGTTTACGCTTAGAATATATATATACTAGCAATTGCCCCCGCAACCCCCCTTGTGGGTTGAATTTCGTAAAATCCGTTCTTAGCTGACCTCTACTCGGCGAAAGGAATATTCCTACCATATTTCAAGTCGCTACGCCTTATGGTTCCAGAGATATCGTGATGAGTGACTATATAGGTGGGAATCTCTTTTATATATATAGATAGCGCGCAATAGTAGTAAAAATATTTTTATTCAAAATGACATACATATCATCATGAGATATGTATGAAAATATCTTACACATACATTATGTAGTTGGTCACTTAAATGGCTAGTGATTTTATACCCGACTTTATAATTAGAGTGCGTAAATATTTTTACCCGAAATTCCAGGGAACTGTATATTTAGAGTGCGTAAATATTTTTTACCCGACTTTCCAGGTGACTGTATATTTAGAGTGCGTAAATATTTTTTACCCGACTTTCCAGGGGACTGTATATTTAGAGTGCGTAAATATTTTTTACCCGACTTTCCAGGGGACTGTTATTTAGAGTGCGTAAGTATTTATTTATTTCGTTGGCAAATTTATAAAAAATATTAATACTAACTACAGCTACAGAATACTGAATGATGATTTTGTCATCATATTTTGGGATTATTATAGATTTATCTTAATTCCGGGTATGGCTTTTTTCATTGTGATAATATTGAATGTATAACTGTGGTTTTAAATTCCAACCACATTTGTAGAAAGTTTGTAGCAATTTTTACAAAAACCAAAAAACGACTGTCTATAAAACTTTCTACAAAAAGTTATTTAAATTATGAGACAGTTTTGTCCTTTAAATTTGGGCCAAATATGTAAAAGATATATAGTGTATATTGTACGGTATTCTACATTTGTTGGCAGCATTTAAAATGTTCTAAGTGACAAGGTTGTGCGTACATAGTGCGTAAGAGCACAACTTCTATTTCCTTATGTTCGATGTGTGGTACAAGTCGTTAAATACAATCGGGTGCAATTCATTTGGGTCGGTAATGTGATATTTTGACTTAGGTACATTTTACACTTACGTGTAAACGTTAAGAATGATATCTATTTGTCAAATAAAAAATCTTTGCGTTTGTTGACGTTCGACTTATCGAATATAGGCAGCGGTTGTTATTTTCAGACCAGCTTACTAGAATAAGATAAAAGAAAGACTTCCAAAGTATTACCTGTTTTTCAGACGCACAATATTTATCAGAAAAATAACTCAATTTCTTAATAATCGTAATATGTGTTATTTTTTCTCTATCTTTGACCGGCCTATATTAATTGCTCGCGAGTATATATTTTCTTTATTTTCCCTTGTGACGAAACTCAGTTGAGATTATACTATTTTTTTCCAGTAACGACTTGTATTCGTATTATTTTACGAAAATTTCCAAGGCTTGTGATCGTTGTAATCATTCCAAAACAATTTTTATTTTATTTAGAAGTTAAGTTAGACAAATCAATGCAATCGGAGTCAGTTTTGTACAAAGATCTTATCTAAATGTATTAGTGTAAAGAAAGCTATTTACAAATAAAGAAAAAACATCGCAAATAAGAGCTATTTAGAAAAAAATATTCAAAAATGTGCCATTGTTTTTTTATTATACATATTGTATCTTTTATTATGGTAAATTGTATTCATGCAAAGCGTTGAAAGACATTAAACTATTTAATTTCCAGTAATCTGAATGTATCAATTTATAAAAAAGGCATCTTGAATAATTATTAAATATAAATGATATATGTATATTTTTGATATTGGCATATTGCCAAGTGAAGCCTTCTTTACGCTTTAAATTCTTTGGCTGGCGGAATGTCCCTATTATTGTCCTATAATTTTTAGCTTATGTGGTCACCTTATAACTTAAAGGGGGCCTAACAGAAGTATATGTGGTCACCTTTTAACTTTAAGGGAGCTTTCTATCAGAAGTTTAATTGGTCAACTTACAACTTCAAGAGAATAATTTAAAAGGGGGCTTCTATCGGAAGTATCCGAGGTCAACTTATAACTTAAAGGGGGCCTATCAGAAGTATTCGTAGTCACCTTATAACTTAAAGAGGGCCTAACAGAAGTATCCGTGGTCACCTTATAACTTAAAGGGGGCCTGTCAGAAGTATCCGTGGTCACCTTATAACTTAAATGGGGCTTATCAGAAGTATCCGTAGTCACCTTATAATTTAAAGGGGGCCTTCTATCTTAAGTATATTTGGTCACCTTATAACTTCAACAGCTCTATCAATTCTTAAATATAATAGATAAAAAAGATTTAAGTAATTTCTGTTTCTTAAATGTAGACATTCTAATTTTGAAGACGTTAGTTAATATGTTGATAAAAAATTAATTTACTTAATTCAAAAACCTTCCTTTTATACTATACTAGCCGTCCCCGCCCGCCCGCTTTGCTGGGCGAATTGTAAAGGATAGACGAATATGAACTATCCACATAAATTTGAAAAAAAAATGGTAAAGGGTTGATGGAATTCAAAAAATGAATAGCCTAAAACCTTCTACAATTAATTCCGCGTCGAATGGTCATGGTATCATGCCGATCGGTCCAGTAGTTTTCAAGTTTATCGATAACAAAGAAAAAAAAGTTGCTTATATATTTATACTATATTACAATATAAAAATAGTTTATTTTACGCGATTTATTATTTATTTACGCCGACGTTTCGGATGCTTTTCAGAAACCGTGGTCGCGGCAGTCTGCCGAAACGTTGGCATTAATATAAAAAATAAATCGCGTTTTAATCCGTTATAAAGTATTTTATTTAAGTGTGTGATACTCACGTTAATAAAAGACAATATTAGTTAAACATATCACGACTTTTCTATAAAATATTTTCACATACAAATGCCGATTTTTTTCGGAATTTGTAACATAGGTACCATCTACTAAATAATGGCTCAGTATTTCGCCTCGTTGTAATAAACATCGAAATATCTTCAGAAACTAGCATTTATAGTGGTGTTATGAATACTATCGGACATATTTCACCAGCCAAAGCTTAGTTTTTAAGTATAGTTAATTTATATTAGATATTGTTTGCGCATTGCTCTTAGAATGCATATCTTTTGTGATCTGTTGCTTTTTAATAAAGAATGTGTTGTGCGTTCATTGTTGTTTTATTTCCTAAGTAACATACCCCGGCGTCACATGGGTGCAATGTACTATACACAAAAAAATAGCCATGTTACTCGCTGAAAGAAATTTTAAAATCGGTTCAGTAGATTGAGATATACCTATAACCTTTTTTTACACCTTGGGTTACATTATTCATGTTTTAGTAGGGATCCCTAATTATTTCTGGAAATAAATATTGCATATCGTCGTTGCGACTTTAAAACCTCCTATGGCAAAATCACTTTTTACGCCAAACCATTCTACATTATGAATCTCTATCGAATGCAAAAACTCATCTGTATACGACGTTTCATTCGTATTTTATTTACCAATTTCAAAATCCTTTCTTTACAACGATACTAGTTTTGCTTTCAGTTAATAATAGCAAAGTAAAAAGCAGGAAATCATGGTTTCATTATATTTTTTTCAGTAGACGGTTTTTATCGATTTTCTCATAATATTGATTTTTACACATAAGATGTCTTAAAGTCGCAACGACGATATGTTACTCAGTGAAGGTGTAGCTTTCTAAAGGTGCAGAATTTTTAAAATCGGTCGCGTAGTTTTTGACTTAAAAAATCGGATGGGGATGTGTCGAAACAGCCGTCGATTTGATGTGAAGATTGACATAATCCAATCAAACTATGACTATTATTCAAGGACTTTATATATATATAAAGTCCTTGCTATTATTATACACCACCATTGGATGCTGTTAAGCAATAGAGTGTCAACCCACATGGTTGCCATTTTGAGAAAATTGGGTTTGAAATTATAATTAGGTTTTATTAAATTTATTTTAAAAAATAAGAGAAATAATAGTTTGTTTGTAATTATTATTATTACACTAAATGAATATCGTTTTTCTTTGTAGCAATCAAAGTAATAGAATTTAAATAAAATACTGTATACCGGATATCAACAGGTCGACAGAAAGATGGTCACCTTTCTGTCTCCCCGCGACCACGGTTGCTGAAAAGCATCCGAAACGTCGGGATAAATAATTTAAACAATATAAATAATAAATCGCGTTTTATTTAAATGTGTGATACTCGCGTTAATAAAAGACAATATTATTACAAAGTAATAGAATTTAGTACATTATTGTTAAATATTGTAAACATTTTAGGGTTTCGTGCCCCCTAGTTTTTTTCAATATTTTTGCTATTAAAACGATTTATATTTATCTCTTTTGAAATAGGTAATCCAGCTCATAACAAAGCGATTGGTATCAAAATTACTTTTTTATCATTTGTGGGTTGACAGTGTATTTCCAGAACCAAATGCGACGAAATGAAATCACAGTTTGACATCAACTATTTATTCTCACTATACAATAAGTCTTAATTACTTACATCTATAATACTAGGCCACTTATATACAAAAACAACATTAAAATATTAAATTTTCTTTCATATTAAGTACATATTTTAAAGTATTAATATTTTTATATTGTACAATTTAAAAAAAGGATTTATAGAGAGCAAGCCATGATGATAAATATTGTATTCCGCCATAAGCCAAAAAGCGGTATCGCAAAACAAATATTCGTTTTAATTTCCCATCAAATTCTACTCAAACATTTTGTAATTATTTTGCCTAACTGTCCAGACAAATAAAAAAAATAGAAATCGTATCTCCGATTACATTACATGCGATGCACGGGCATATAATTTCTTTGATTGTATCAATATGATGCAATAATAGGCAGTTGATTCAAATGTCGATTTTCCACAGTAAAAACCGATCTCTATAAATTACTAGCTAATTAGCTATGCAAGTTACAAGTTGGTAACCACGTACGTAGAAATTGATAACCACGTAGGTACGTAGGAACAAGTTACTGGCAACGTACATAGAGTTACAAATTACTAGCAAAATATTGTTTTTTACAAATTTCTAACCATGGTCCTAGTTACAAGGTAGCTGCCATTTACATAAAAAACAAGATACTGACCACCTACATAGTTACAACTTACAAATTACTATCAACGTTCATATTATTCACAAATTATATACACGAACGTAGGTACAAGTTACTAGCCGCGTACAAACAACAAGATACTGACCACGTACAACATAACAAACTACTACTATATACGTACAAAGTAACAAGTTACTGACCACGTACATAGTTTTAAATTACTTTCTACGATCAAAGGAACAAGTTACTGGCCACGTAGGTACCTAATTACAAATTACTATCTACGTATAAAGGAACAAGTTAATAGCCACGTACCTAATAACAAATTACTATCTACGTACAAAGGAACAAGTTACTGGCCTTACAAATAGATTACCAGTAACCACATTCATAAATCACAAACCACATATATGTTGTAACAAATTATTACCTATGTACATATTTACAAATTACTAACCATATTGTATACAGTGGCGAGAACACCAAACGCTCCCAAAAACTTTGCTTACCGACTTTAATGTAATACGTATTTAATCTATACTAATATTATAGAGAAGAAAGATTTGTATTTTTGAATTTTTATATGTTATGAATAAACTCAAAAGCTACTGGACCGATTTTAAAAATTATTTCACCAATAGAAAGCTACATTATCGCTGAGTAACATAGGCTATATGAATTACAAGGAATAATGTACCCGTGCGCGGCCGGGGCGTTTTGCTAGTATTTTATATTTTTATAACTGATATAATTACGTAATCATATAAGTTATATATGACTTACATAATGTATGCCCTTAGGCCTTAAGTATTTTTCTTTTTCTTTTTATGGTTGCTTTAATAGGGCAAGCCGAGCTTTTGGCCTTATATGGTAGTCCCGCCACTACAATCTACATATTATGTATAGCTACTAAACCACTCGTCATAGATTATATTTCATTTGATAATTTAGAAAATCAGTCAGAGTAACATAATGTACATCTTGAAGGAAATCGCTGCCATTTCATGATTAATTTCTTTTATGCGATTGAAGTCGCTAGATAAAGTATGATCTATGATTACGTGTAGTGGGTATACTCCGTAAAGATTTTTTTAACTATAGTTTAATAGAAAAATAGAATCTGAGATAATGTTAGGACCGAATGAGCGTAAAATTACAAAGGGCTACTTCTGTAAGTCATTATCATCCCAACAGAGCTCACTCCTTTCAAAGCGTGACCGAGTTTTTTGTTAGATACCGACAGACGAACATGAGGTTTACTTGATGGTAGGTGATACCCCAACATCAGTCAATAATGTGTCAACCGACTTTTTAGTTCGAGCATTCGAAAATTCATACATGGAGACCAAACGCGCAATTCTCCATCAATGAATTGTGGTTACCTGGTTTTCGATATTATTTCCACCCGTTTAATGCCCGAAGTGACATTATAAACATTTCGTCACGACGGGATTCGAACCTGTGACCTATCGGAGAGCAAAGTAGATCGGAAAGAGGCGCCAAAGAACCCGTCACTAACTAGACACTACTCGTAACTAGATTTATATGATATGCCAAATATTTTGTATAATAATTCTCATTATCTACTAAACACACAAAATTTGTTTATCTTTTTTATCAAGTCCTATTTGCTCTTAGGATTGTTACAAATAATTGATTTATACAATTTATTTACGACATATTATAGTTTAAGTATAAAATTATTAACAATAATAAAACAACTGAATCATGTGAACGATAAAGTTAAAACGTTTATCTATTTTAAACAAACATTTGGTTTATAAATTCGATAGGTAAATAATAATCAATTATTATTTATAATAGTTATTATAATATTATTGACTACATGTCGGAGTCACATGTTTCATAATCCATTCCATTGTAATTATGAATACTTAAATATTTATCAATTGATAGAATTATTTATGTCTGTAATATTTGTATAATAGGGCAAAATAACGTCGTAAGAGATTTCTTTCGTTGACAAATTATATAAGCAACAATTTTGAGATTTAGATATTACGTCATCCAGCTTGAGTTTTGCTGTCAAAGTAGTAGTAAATAATTCCCCAAGCTACATGTAGCTTATTAACTAACGATAATTAGCTATATTTATGTAGCTTGGGGAAATATTACGATAATCGACTCTTAAAGCTAGAAAGTCCTAACTTGAGCATCCTTCGTTACAAGATTTCTAAATTATTATTTCCTAATAATTGTATTATAAGATTTAATTCTAGTTAATTAGACCACTTCGCTGTTTTTCATGAATAATGACACAATCCAAAATAGAACATTTTACAGGAGGAGGGGTTTGAAAATTAAACAACATGTTTGTTGTCACACTTTTTATACCTATATAAGTTATATATAAACATTGAATATATAAATCAACATAATATTATTAATTAAAGTTAAGTTAAGATATTATTCACAAAATAAATACTACATACCTATATTGGATCGTATGGTGTTTAAATTTTGAGTTGTGCCGTTATCCATGCAAAGCAGCGACTTGTTGTACCAAACTAATTTTTTATGAAAACCTTTTTATTGTTTTATAAAAAAAATGTTCCTTTTTGTGTTTGTAAATTATCTACATCCATTATAAATATCAAGGGAATGGATTTGTATAAGCTTAATTAATTAAATTATTTAATTTACAAACATTTACAATAACAATCTAACTCAGTATCTTCAAATGCCTAGCATTATTTGGACGCTGTTAAGCAATACAGAGTCAACCCACAAAATGATAAAAATTTAAATTTTGATACCAATCGCTTTCTTATGAGCTGGAGTTTATATTTCAAAAGAGAAATATATAGCATTTAAATCGTTTTAATAGCAAAAATATTGAAAAAAATAGTGCGTACGAAACCCTAAAATGTTGAGAATATTCAACAATAATGCACTAAATTGTATTACTTTGATTGCTACCAAGAAAAACAATATATATTTAGTGTAATAATAATAATTACAAAAAAAATAAAAGAAATTTATTAAAACCTAATTAAAACTTCAAACTCAATTTTCTCAAAATGGCAACCATGTGGGTTGACACTATTGCTTAAAAGCGCCCATTTACCCTCTAGCATAAGTAATTTATGACTTAATTCCTCTCTGCACATTCTAAAAGATAAATTACTTAGTTTTACATCCACTGAACTCCGAACACGCAAACCGTACCTCAAGACTTGAGTCTGCATATTCCACGTGTAGCCTTTCAATATATTCCAGGAAACTGGTTCCTCTAACACTATCACATACAACCACAAGACTCTACCACCATATTTGGCAAAGTTTTCTGAGTCACTGTATTGTTAGAATCCATATAAAGTAACTGCAGTGAACTAAATGTTGTCGGCGCACAGCACGGCTTGAACTCGGCTTTTCTCTCGTTTGATACCGAGTAAAAGTATTTCTGGAAATTAATAGAAGAGTTATTATTATTTTTAATATTAATTATAATTTATACATATTATATAATCACATATTGTACAATCCAGTTTGACACTGCAGTAATAAAAATAAATCAAATAAGATTTTTTTAATAATTATGCCTAATTTATTTGTCAAGCATATCAAGATAGACAAAGAAAAATATTAAAAAAGAATATCATGTATACTATTCCCCTTTAATTATCCCCTCGCCATTTCTGGTAAAATAATTTAATATACATGCATATGATGTACCTAAGTACCTATCAATTGATATTTTTTGTTTAGATAAGAATATAGCTTAGAGTTTAGACAATGTTGAATTTGATCATAGAAGAGAATTACGGAAGGAAGTAAAGATTTTCCCAATAAAAAAACAACACATTTACGGTTTTCGAATTTCGGTGATTGCTTCGTTTCAAACATTATTCTAGGTCAACGGGAAGTAGGTACCCTATAGGTTTTGATTCACTTGCTAGTGACAGACGGACAACAAAGTGATCCTATAAGGATTACGTTTTTTGTACGGAGTACTGAATCCTAAAAATATCTGACATAAAATATCTTACCCTAATAATATTATGATGATAGCTCCCCTTTGTAACAGCGGATATAGGAAGGCAAGATCCTTTGCAGAAATAGGCGTGGTACCCCGCTGGCCGGATGATCCAATCGTCCCAACCCAGTTCCTTGAAGCTGATGAAGAGTGGCTCCCGGCAGCATTCGCTGGTGGTAGCCCCACACTCGAGAGTACGTCCGCGGCGCCGCTTTGCTGCGTATTTCGTGTATAGAACCAGGAACGGCCGATGTTTCTCGTGGAAGGAGAGTGGCGCTCGACGCAGCTGTGTGGAATTAAATGAGTTTAGTTTACACTATGTCGACCGAACTGAGTCTTATTATGTAGCCAAGGCGTTTTCTAACACGCGTTGGCACAACTAATGAAATCTCCAGATATGTATAGGTTTAGAGAGTTTGGTTGTTACTGACCAATTAATCCAATAATTTTGTAAACGAAAACCATGACTTCTACATCAGTTACAGATATTGAGAAAGTTAAAAAAAATTTTTTTTCATAAACATTAATAAAACTGTCGTTTACTAAGAATAAATGAGAACACGTAGTAACGCTACTCAATTTCGCGTACTACTGTTTACTATGACTACGACTGATTTCCATTCAAAAATGGGCGGCATTTACCAAGCGGCAAAATATTCGAAATATTGTGTCGCACAGGGCTCGGAAACCGGTTAATTTACTATTAACCGAAATAATAAAGGATTTTGTTAATATTCCTTCCTTTTTGGTCATGTTTATTGAAAAAATTAGTGTGTATTAATCTTTAAAACAAATATCATAGTATCTCAGTCAGGCACGTATTTTCGAAAAAAAAAATTAACCGGTTCCAAGCCTTGGTAGAGTCCTTTTCATAAAAGAAGTCCTTTTTAGGTGTCGCTAGTGTCTATGGAGTTAAAAATACTGTCATAAAAAATATTGTAGTTCCAACATTATCCGTGGGATCTTTCTTGAAACGTACTCTACATATTGCGAATCGTCCTCGGATTTCCCGCGCAACGAACGATCACGACTCACACGCACAGCAACGCGCGCCGCGCCGTCCAACCGATTCCCGCCCGCCTGGCGCCCTATAGGCTATAACTAATACCTTTAGCAGCTTCGATCAACACTATGTCAATGTTTAGCAGCGATGTAAAAGTTCCCGATTTATCGGGAGATCTACTAATTTTCGTTATTGTCTCCGGAAATACCATATAATTATTTAAAATTCAGTTTTAAATAATAAATTATTCTCTATATGTATTTTTTATATTATTATTAGATTTTATTTTAAAAATACTATAAACTTTATAAATTGTTATTTTAATTATGAAATGGAGTATAATAGATTGTGTTATGTTAAATTGTATATTTTTATTCTTGTGTAGTTATTAATTAATGTAATTGGCTTAATCAGCCGTTTTAATTATCAAAATCTCCCGATTGCTCCCAATTTTTAGCTTAGGTTAATTCTACGATATTTTTTTTCACTTTTGCAACACTGACCTGTGTAAATTCGCGCGCGCAAGGTTGTATTTACTTTGCCAAAATGAATCGTCAACACGAATATTCAAACGCGGAATACTTTCTGTATGTTGTATGCAGTTGCCAATTACAATTTGGAAGAGGCAAGACGGTGGCCGGAAAATTGAAATGCACTACGATTACGAGGGATTGAAAGTCCTCAAGTTTCATCTACTCCCACCATATTGGCTGCAAACCAGCGTCTTCTCGACTACGGGCAATTCCGTACACCAGCTCATACGCAAAGCCAAAAGCCAAAAGAAAGCTATTCTGGGGTGAGCTCGGTCCACGGCGAAGCACGATCGCGGTGGCACTAGAATTTAATGTTAGCCAATACATAGTATGAAAAACATTAAAACGGTTGTCTCAAGTGGAGTGCGATTTTGTGATTGTCGTCTCGTGTCTTGGCCAAAAGAAGCCCGGATTTAACGCCCCTGGATTTCTACTTGTGGTTAGAAGTGAAAAGACTTGTGTATTCCCGTGAGCTGCATGAAAGTTGTGACAAGTTACGTAGTGCAATAGTGAACGTCTTCGATAAAGTTTAAAGTGAAAGAGACACATTAAAAAAACTAAACGGCAATCTTTTAAAGCGTGCACGTTTATGTATCGAACAACACTTCGAGTAATTGCTTCGCTACAGAGAAGAGACTTTTTGGTATGTTCTAAATAACCATTTTTTTAAAATGACTGTAGATATCACAGTATATTCACGTGTTTTTTTTTTAATTATCATAAAAGCTATAAGCGTCCGTGACGTGAGCTATCAATTGCGGAAGTTAGCGGAGTTCCGAACCTGAATGAACACTTGAACATGAACCTTATTTTAAAATTAATTTTCTGCATAAAAAATTTCCAGAATTTTCCCGATATTCTAATAGTTATTCTGTTATTCGGGACAAAGACAAACCTAACAAATAAGAGATGAATAAAATCGATGCAACCGCTCTTGAGTTATAAATGGTGTAACTAAGACGACTTTGTTTTAAATAGATTTGTAGTGATGTTTCTATTCGCTTCCAAAAATAAAATAAATATACTAACTTGACAAGTTCTACAAGCGACGTGCAGCGTGTGTAACGTCTCTCTCCCCTCAAGCCAGACTCGCACGGCCCAAGCTAGTTCCACGCGAACCCAACCTTCCCCAATATCCGTCTCCTTGATAGCTATCGGCTTGGTCTTCTTGAACTGCTGCTGGCTGTCCCAGTGCGCCGCTTCTGATATCACGAAGGTCTGGTTGTATTCGTCAAGCGGATCCCGTTCCTGTAAATGTAATTATATAAGAAACTGCGGACTTATTACTTACTAGTGATGATCCGGATATCCATATCCGAATCCGCGGATATTCGAGGAAGAAGAAAGATCCGTATCCGTATAAATCAGTAAAATCTAAATATAATATTTTTATTATAAGTCAAAAGCTCATTGGAAAACGTTTCAAACGTAGAAAAGCTCAAAAGGCTTTTTGCTTAAAGCATTTTTATAAACAACTTAACTGAGATTGAACATAGCATTATTCTAAAATAACATACATAAAAAACAAGTGCCTTTAAAATAAAAAATAAACAAAACAATGTATATATAACTCTTAAATGACCGTGTGATGTGAGTGTGTATGAAAGCATTGATGAAAGTGGAAGAAGCGAAAGTGGTATGTAAGGATCGGAGCATATGGAATTCCGTGATCTCTTCCTACCCCAATGGGAGAGGCGTGATGTATATGTATGTACGTATGTATATAATTCCATACCTTATAAAACCACAGTTCAACAATGGTAACTTCTTCCGGTTCCACATCCGGTGGTAACTCAAACTGCAAGCAGGTGAAAGGGTACCGTCCTGAGGTCAGACATTCACCTGAAAGACAATTGCATAATTTTTAGAGAATGAGTACTTTTACGGGATCTGTGTCATATGCATTGTGGAAATCAGATATTAGTTCTCGAAGTAAAGCTTCATTGTTTGGAACATATAAATGTAAAAAATTGTGAGTATGATCGTAGAACAACGACGCGACGGTTCTGATTTTTTAACCATTTTAGTTTTATTGTATAAAAATCTTTAAAAAAAAAGTCCATTCTCAACAGAACAAACAAAAAATTGGAGTTTGATAAAAACAATCAAGTTATTGCCTAGAATACCAGCGGTTCTGCTTTTTCAACGCAGTACAAGAACGCGTATTATACCTTCATTTTACTACGTCGTCCCCTCGGCCTCCCTTCACGGTAATCAGTATAAAGTTAATATTAAAAAGACACCAAACATGGTATTGCCGAGTTTTAATTATGCATAAAAAACGACTTATGTCTTTAAAACGCTCTCCTGTAAAGTAGCCGTTTTGCAGATCCGCCGTTGTTCTACGATCACGACGATATTATTGTTTATATTGTACTTCAGAATAACATATAGTCTATAATTTATAATGATATTGAGTTAATTGGCCAAATTATAACGATGAGTGTCAAGTTAGTTGGAAAAATTCCTGCTTTCTGAAAGCTATTTCGCCCAGCGGAGTGGTCACGGGTCGGTTAGCGGTCTATAACTTTTACAAAATCAACCGAATTATCATTTATTGTACGCATTATTAATAAATAAATAGAGATAAGAAATTCTCACGATATGAACTCGTGCGCGAGAATGGCTTGCGATACCGGGTAAAGGTTGATAACGTTTTTATGACACGGCCTATAGTAAATACGGAAGAAAGAGATTTAATTATACATCCACACTAATATTATAAAGAGGAAAGATTTGTATGTTTGTAACGAATAAACTCAAAAACGACTGGACCGATTTTAAAAATTCTTTCACTAATAGAAACCTTATCAGAGTTACAGAGTACGTAGCGAGTAACATGTTCTATTTTTTTGTCTATAGTACATCTACATTGCACCCGAGTGAAGCCGGCAAAAAAGGTAGCTTTCTATTGGTGAAAGAATTTTTAAAATCGGTCCAGTAGTTTTTGAGTTAAATCGTAACAAACAAATCTTTCCTCTTTATAATATTATTTTATACACATATAGTAGTAGATGACACCTCAGCCAAAGAAAATTAGTCAATGATGCGCTGTCGACCTACTTTTTACTACGAACATTCGGAACACGCGATGCACTTCACGATTCTTAGATTGATTAGTTTAGTAGAAATAAGTTTCAAGGAATTTATTTTATGTAAGTAAAGAATTAAAAAAATATATTTGTTTTATTTTAAGAAAATTTCTATTTTTTATGGCCTGACGTATAGCTTAAATAAAGAATTGAATCAAAGAAATCATTGTCCAACTATCCGCATCGTAGGGGAATAGCGAATATGTTAGCGGTAGGAATAGGGTTACCAGATGAAAAAATTAAAAGTCCGGAGGAAAGGCCTGATTTCCATTGAAAAATCCTGAGATTTTTTTACAGTTTCAGAATTTTCTCTCAGACGTACCTACTTAACAATTTATAAAACGTAGTAATATTTTCTTTACTGCGGATCTTCTTAATAAGTATTGATTTTAATTGTGCAATTATTACCAAAGGAAGATTATTTAACTTTTTATTGGAATGTAAGCTGTGGTTTATTAAAAATTCTATTCCTGACATTTCCTGGGATTTGCAAAATCCAGCCGCAATCCTGAGAAGAGTCCAAAAATCCTGAAATCTCAGGACAAATCCTGAGATATGGTAACCCTAGGTAGGAATGCGAAAGATGTTGAAGAAAAATTTTTTTTGTCAAAAATGTATAGGTACCATTCATTAACATAGTATTAAAACTATGTCAATGGTGCCATTTTATAAATGATCACATAATTGATGAAATCTTTTTACTGCATGAAATGGCAATAATGTTATGTTTCTACAGATAAAACAGAAAATATTATCACGCAATGTAATTATTTATTTAATTTTATCATATTATGACCACGTGCCGAGGTGATTCCATGAAAACAAATCAAAATTATGTATAAAAAATAAAACGCATTTAATTATTTATCTCGACGTTTCGGACGATCGGATCGTGGTCACGGGCAGAGTGACAGCTGTCTGATTTGAAATATCACAAAGTTGCCATATTTAAAAAGGAGGAGCCTCTGAAGATAGTCTGTCATACACGTAAAGCATTCCAAACTAGAAACTGAATTATGTAGGTACTATAGTAATTTATCCATCTATGTTCTGTTTTTAATTATAATCTTAAAATTTCTCTGATTGCCTGGAAGTGATCACTTCTTAGCGATAACGCCGCCTTTAGTACGCTATTTCATTTTTGTATTTTTAATTTTTATTATTATTTTCATGTGTGGTTTTCAATAATGTGTTTTTCTTTGTTGCCTTTTTTATGTCCGTATTCTGTAGGTTATTTTAATTAAAATTAATCATGGTAAAAAAAGCCGTTTAAATTATAAAGCTAGTCATATACGAGTAAAACATTTCTGATTAATGTTTATCACCCGTGGCCTCTGTGGCGCTCCTTGGACTAATTAGCGAGGGGTCAGTGTGTTCATAGACCCCTAATTAAGATCCGGATCGTTTCGTAAACCGTAGTTTGTGATAATTGGAATCGTTAATATTTTTGCTGACACCTGCTCAATTCATTTCATATATGAATGCGCAATGCAACGGTGCAAAGTGCTTTTGAAGCCACAAATATATACTTCTATATCTATACTCTATACTATAATATTATAAAGAGGAAAGATTCGTATGTATATTTTTGTATGTTATTAATAAACTCAAAAACTACAGAACCGATTTTAAAAATTATTTCACCAACAGCAAGCTACATTATCAGCGAGTAACATAGGCAATTTTTTCTGTAGGTACCTATAGTACATCTACATTGTACCCGTGTGAAGCCGGGGCGCGTTGCTAGTTATGTAATAAGAACCTCCGCGAACCTAGTATTATTGTAGGGCTTGATACTCAACAGTACACAATAAAATCTTATGACGTTCACCCCTATTTACGCATTTTTATATAGGAGTCGATTAAAAAATATTTTAGATGACTTCCGGAAAAAATGAACTTTAGTATTGTTTTCTTCGTCACTATTTGATACCATAGCATCATGTATTTAATCTGTAATCAGCCCTATTTATTTATAGACAGGCACTTATAACCTTGACGATAATATGTAAAAACATCTATAAATTACTTTGGATTAATTATATTTAATTATAACAGAACACGCGTATTGAGGTGTTTGCTCTCGTGATGAGAGTAGTTTTTTTTGTTGTTCTTTGTTTGTTTTCTCTCTCATTTATTCTTGTATTATTTCTCAAATATTTTTATGTCGCGAAAGAAACATAAAATGTTAATTCCCTAGTCCCCTAATGGGTCATGGGGCAGACCCATTACTGTGTCTGTTTCCCTAATATTTTTTCTTTACAAGCGAGTAGGTGATCAGACTTTTGTGCCGATCGACCGCAACAATTTTAAAAGAATAAGACAACATTTACGATGAAGTTCTCAGTCGGGTTGATTTCTTCCGATATCTTGAATAATTATCGTCATATTTTAAAAATAATACACAAAACTATACGTATAAACCTTCCTCTTGAGTCACTCTATCTATTGATGAAAACCGCATTAAAATCCGTTGTGTAGCTTAAAAGATCTAAGCGTACAGAGGGACAGACAGCGGGAAGCAACTTTATTTTATACTATGTAGAGATTAAAGGCCCCAGTAGTTGATATTGAGATCCTAAATTGATATATATTTAATAGTATTGGTAGTTGATCCTAAAAAACGTCGCAATTAATATAAATATTAGGAAATCGTTAGATAATAATTTATCACGAACTTATTTTTATAGTGAAATTAGAGTTAAGGTCAGAATGTGTTATCTCGGCCGGCGCTTGCGTCGCATGACAGCATGCCTAGGGTTGCCACTTGCTGAAATATTAATTTAAGTATAATGAAAGCTATCTGCTGTTTGCCACTTGCAAAAAAATATTCGTTATATATTTTTATTGGAAATAAAATCATCATTAAAGTTATATAATATATATGAATTCTGAAACAACTTCAGTTATGAGTCAACTTCAGTAACAGAAAGCGGTATGTGCAAAAAATCCCTTTGCAACGAAACGTATTTTTTTTAATTTTTAAAAACATTGGAATTTTATTATAGATACAACTCAAAATAAACCTTAATTATGTAAATAACATTACATTCTAAATTAAATTACATTCTATAAATAAAAAATTAACATATTTTATTTTGTTGTTGGCAACCCTAATTAGAACTATGGTACGTCACTCGAACACTGCGTGATTCACTGACTGCGGTTCCAGGGGACAATATGTCAACAAACGGATTACCTCGAAAGTAGAAACTTATAACATCCTCGACCAGTCGAACCACTGACTGACCGGTCCCAGTGGTTGATGTTGAGGTATTGTTTATAATATTATACTCAGTGCTTGGACAAACTTTGATAGCACGATTCAGGAAACCAACACAAAATACGAAGTTTCGGCTGACTGATCGTACATTTTCCTAGTACGAATCCGATGATCGATCCGTCGTTCGCAATTAGTCTTTCGTTTGACATTACTAGGATCGTAAGTATAATCAGAATAGAATTGAAAATGTGTTCTTAATAAGTTAAAATACGAAGTTGGTTGTTCTTTCATTTCGTTCCGTTCGTTGCGTTCGATTTTGGTAATAAACATACATGTTTATTGACGTCTTCGTACTGATTGTAGGTATACTATCTACTCAAATTACACAGCCAATTCTATGATAAGACAATAGTTTTCTTCTAGTTAATAATTTGTCTAGTGATAACGAAGCACGGACTTGTGACGTGTTTTGACGACATAGAGTTCGTGGTGATGCGTGATACTACGTCATACCTAACTGTTAAATATGCAAAGGCAATAGCTCGGCACATTTTCAGAAAAAATCATCATACGACTCAAAGGAAGTAATTGTATTCCAAAGATTTTTAAAGTCGTTTTTTTTATTAAGTTAATTTCATAAATCAACATCGATTTTAAGTGTTTATAATTTAAATTTATATTATTAATAGGTTTGTTTGTTTGTTACGATTTAACTAGAAAACTACTCGACCGACTTTAAAAATTAGTTCACCAATAGAAGGCTACATTATCAGCGAGTATCATAGGCTATTTTTTACATTTTACATCTTCATTGCACCCGTGCGAGGCCGAGGCGTTTTGTTTTAATATAAATTTAAAACTTATGACTGTGGTATGCAAGGATTGGAGCATATGGAATTCCGTGATCTCTGCGTACCGCAATGGGAAAGAGGCGTGATGTATATAATTTATTTATGTATGTATAAGTCGTATTGTCTTTACTATTAAATATATTATCTATTACCATTTTGAGATAAGACCATCATTATTGATCGGTGTAAGATCAAAGGGTCAGGGCATAAATTAGTTTTTTAATTGCTGACTTCGCGCTCTATTTTGATAAGATTAGTTCCGTTTTCGAAATATACTATATTATTAAAATAGTTTAAGGGTTTTTAAGATTTCAAATACCTATGTATAAAAAATAAAAATATATGAAATTTTTAAAAAATATTTGTAAAATTTACAATTAGCGATGAGAGAAATATTTTCCAAAAAGTTTTTTGGGAGAAAACAATAAGATTTTGATTTCAAAAAAAGACTTAAAATCAGACCTTTAGACTCGTAGGTACAATACAGAAGAATTTTCTTGAAAAATCTTATTCTAGATTCAAAAGTTAATTTATCAAAACTTAATCATTAATTTGTCATTTTGTAGTCTTATAAGGTAATTTATATTACCATAAACGAAAAAACCGTGAAATGCACATTATGCGTTTCGGTCTCAGTCTGTCAGTAAGTCGACAACGCATCATTGACTGATGTTGTGTGGCTGAGGTATCATCTACCATCAAGTGAACCCCATGCTCGTCTGTCGATATCTAATAGAAAAAAAATAGATTATTAAATAGAAAATGTAAAAGGAATACAATGTGTTCTACATAAACAAACTAAAATGAATTAAACCAAACGTGAATAACGGTATGTTTAATCTATCTTACACGCTGTAGTATCATGATTCTTATTATTTTTTTGTCTAATTAATAGTGAAGATATTTTTAATGACTAGTGAATAAGATAAACATTAATAATTATATATTAACAAGATAAGTACAGGCCATGTATATTATAATAATCATTATTAGTTTACTGCTTTAGTATAATTACTATAATAGAGTCATTTTAGTTAAATATAATACAAAATTTACAATCATAATTATTTCTTATTTTGAAGTCATTCAGCGTTTGGGTATACATAAAGGCCCATTTTTACGATGCAAGTTTCTTGCCTGTTACATAGAATTAAATTACATAGAATTTAATTGCATGGTCTAAACAACACGTAACATTCTTAATCTGTCATACAAGTTATGTTTCAATACTTTTCTTGGTGTAAACAGCACACGATCTCCGCGTGTAAACAGTTGCTTACCATTCTTGGATGACAATTTCTCTTGTGTGTACAAGAAAATGGCATCATGTAAATGAGCCTTAAATGATTGTTTGTTGACAATTAATCATAAGAAAACGAAACAAGGTATTCAATAATAAGAAAATATTCATTAGTTCCTCTTACTCGTACTTTTCTATACATATACTATTACATAGTAAAATAAAAGGTATTACTATAGATTGCGAAATATTTGAAAAATTTCCAGGTATTGTTTAAATATAATGATAACTTAGGACCTTAGCATATATTATCTTTTTCAACATTCAATTACTGCGCACGCGCTATTAGATGTTATGTGTGTGATCAATATAAAACATTTGACCTATATGCTTAGATAGTCAATTGTTTAATCTAAACATCATGCCGGATCTTATTAATCTTATTTAATAGTACTAAAACTTAGTTATAGCAGATACCAGGAATTTTCCCACTTACTTGACACTCGTCATTATAATTTGGCCATTTAACGCAATATAATTTTAAATAATAGCCCATATGTTATTCTGAATTATAAACAATAATAAAGTAAATTTTGATCAAAATCCGTTCAGTAGTTTTTATGTAACAGAGTAACAAACATCTTAACAAACTTTCATATTAAGTAGGATAGATAGAATAGGACATTATTAAAATAAAGCATGTAAAATATGTTACTCGCTGATAATGTAGCTTTCTATTGGTGAAAGAATTTTTAAAATCGGTCCAGTAGTTTTTGAGTTTATTAATAACATACAACAATACAAAAATTCAAAAATACAAATCTTTCCTCTTTATAATCTAATATATAAAACTCGTGTCACACTTTTCGTTGCCATACTCCTCCGAAACGGCTTGATCAATTTTGATGATTTTTTTTGTGCTTATCCGGTATCTATGAGAATCGGCAACATCTATTTTTCATCCCCCTAAATGTTAGGGGTAGTCCACCCCTAAATTTTTTTTTTAATTTTTGGACGAAATTTTTTGTTTTTATTTTTTTATAATGTGGCATTAAAAAATACATACAACCCCTGCTTTTTTTGTCAAAAAATCTTGACCCGTGCGAAGCCGGGACGGGTCGCAAGTATTAGTATAGATATGGTCAGCAGCATCTATTTATAGTATGGATGACATTTAGTTCAAAGTCAACAATATTAATTATATTATTTACTGTTTTTAACATTAATCGATTACTTAGCATCACCTGTTTACAGTCCAAAGTACGCTTTAATTAAAAATATAAGCAAGGTAGAAATTGCAGTTTGTCAAATAATGAGAATTAAATCACGCGCTAGGTGTAAGTTCCAAAGGTCAAAATGATTTGAAGTAAAATATCATTACATCATAATATCGTTATTACTCTGGTGTAACATATAACGAACTTGACAAAAGTAATGTACACAAGTTCGGTTTATATATATTATAACTAGCAATTGCCCCCGCAACCCCCCTTGTGGGTTGAATTTCGTAAAATCCGTTCTTAGCTGACCTCTACTCAGCGAAAGGAATATTCCTACCATATTTCAAGTTGCTACGCCTTATGGTTCCAGAGATATCGTGATGAGTATCTATATAGGTGGGAATCTCTTTTATATATATAGATTAGTTAAGATCTTGGTTATTGGTTTATTTTTATAATATTTTTAATGGTTAGTTTTAAGATCTTGGTTGTTATATTATATTTATAATATACTTTGTATAGATATAGATTTGTTCACACAAACAATATTTCTCACATATTATATGTATGAATGACAGCATTAAAAATGTACACAAGTTACTGTGTTTTTTTTTATTCGGTAACCCTTATGTCAGTCACACTATTGTCAAATTGACAAAAATGACTTGCGCCGCCGTCCGTCAGTGTAAAATTGAGACACTCTTTTTCTCTAGAAAAAAAGTATAATCGACCGAAAAACCGTACATTTTCGCGATTTTTTTTTAATAGATACAATGGGTGGATGGGGTGTTTATTTTTTTAAATAAGACTACTCATGAATACTACAGAAGTATTTGTTTAATCATTTTTATAAACATTATCTACTTAGTTGTTATTATTTATTAATTAGTTTTAAAAAAATAGTGGTAAAAAATGGTGACCATCGGTGCCTACGATGGAGGTCGCCATTTTCATTTGAAAAGAAAATGGCGGTCCTAGGTACATCAAAGTATCAAACCCCTTCTGCTATTATGAACTGGTTATTATTGATAGGAATTTCGTTCCGTCAAGCTGTCTGTGATTTTCACATTGAGATGGTCTCTTAAATCACTCAAATATGTCGTACAAAACTATGTCTATTTTCCGGTCTACTAAGAAAATATGGGTTATTATATAAAACTTCCGTTTCTCTATATATTATATTATGTACATTATTACTATACCTATCCATGTGATATTTTATACTAACAGTTCAGCTAATAATCTACAATACTGAATGCTAGCAGATGCGCTGCCTTTTGTAAATTTTTTTAATAAGGTCTTTTTAAGAATCTGTAGCAGGTTCTACAGGTCTACGAAATCTTCTAATATATAAAATTTCCATGTCACAATGTCAGTTACCGTACTCCTCCGAAACGGCTTTACCGATTTTTATCAAATTTTATATGCGTATTCAGTAGGTCAGAGAATCGGCTACTATCTATTTTTTTAAAAAAAAAATTTTGGACGAAATTTTTTATTTTTTTATAATGTGGCATTAAAAAATACATACAGCACTATATTTTCACTCTTCTATTACCAACCCCTACTTTTTGCGAAGCCGGGGCGGGTCGCTAGTTTTTATATAGATTTCGATGTGTAGCGACAATGCGCAACAACGCAAATTACAAAAAAAAAAACAAATAATGTTCTAATATTTATTTCATAAAATAATTATTGAAATTGCATTTACGAATTCTACCTTTTTCTCATATTATTTATATAGATATTTTAATTATCTTTAATAATTTAATTTAACTCGTAATACACTTATCTAATAGCTCTTATCGGATAATAGCGTTATTATTGCATTAATCTTAAACTAATTACACATCATTATAGGAAGCGTTGCTATAACTCTTTGATCTTATGAAGCTATTAATTGATTATGAATAACAAGTACGTAAGCTTTTATAATCAACGAGTTTTTTATGCTGATTTTTGTCTGATATTACTGTTATAAATATTCTATCTCACAAAGTCCGTTTGGCTATGAATGTTGTTAGACGTGTACATACACATTTTTTTGAGTGTGCGTAATGTCGGGAGCGCACGGTATACATTGCGCACACTAAAACAATGTATATGTGCACGCTTGACTACATTCATATCCAAACGGAGTTCGTGAGATAGAATAGAATAAAACAGGCAATCATCTCGAATACTTTTATTCCGTGGGCCCCATTTTCATGGCGAAACATGGTCGTTGTGGGGTTTAGGTAGGTTCACTCTCTGACTAGCAGAGTTAGGAGTAGAGCCGAGTCTAACACTCCTTCCGCATAGCACTTTGCGGGGCGTGACAGAGCGTAACGAACTTACCCCACCTTAAAAAAAGCTCACTGCATTTTTTTTCTCGCATTGAATGCATTTCACAGTATTTTTTTACAAACATATAAAAATTTTTTTTACTGTTATACATTGTAGTATTCTGCTTTATCACCTAAATAACATTTAGATTACAATCTGTTTCATAACTTCAAAGTTTAATATAGTAGCAATATTATGTATATCTACGAAAATGCTCTCCGCCTGATACTACTAAGTTTATCACTAAATTCTGTTTGTATGATACTAAATGTATGAGTTATTTTGAATATCACAACATTGTTGTAGCGATGAAAAGTAAATATAAGTGCTATTATCTTTAATATGAAATAACTGGGATAAAAAAAAATCTACAGGTGTCCATTAGAAATCGTATCCCCGAGATAATTCCAGTCCTAGAGGACAGGTGCCTATTCGAATTTGAATGGGTATTACAACCTGGTATTGGTAACTATCTTCTAACTTCTAACTTTGACTATTGAATAAGAGAATAGTATTGTTGATATTCCAAGAATATCTTCAACCTGCAGCTGCAATCAGTACGAAGTCATCAGTTATCCTGAATCGCGCTATCAAAGTATCTACGAGAACACCTCGACACTGGAGCCTTTCATCCGATCAGTCTAGACTGGTCGAGGATCTTTCCTTTAGGACGGAGGAAAAGCACACCTTCCTTCCTTCACACTAGTAACTGCATCTACAACCTTGCTCCTATTCGGTACAACTGCAGTGGTTTCTTGCACAATAAGCATCAAAAAATCTAATAACTATTTTCACACTGCTTCATAAAAAGAATCTTTATTTTTAAATATATACGATTATTGAAAGTGTAATAAGCAATTTTAACTAGGAATCCGTTCTATATGAACTTTGCATTTTTTTCAATTTTACTGGTCAATATAGAGTCATTTAATTTTAGAATATATATAGTAGTTTTAAACCTACATTTATAATTTACAAAATTCTTAAGGAAAGCTGTCAGACTGGCGTATATAAATCTTTCTTCTTGACAGTTCTTCTCCTTCTTTCAGTTAAATGGTAATTCCTCTTTATAATGGACTCTACCAGAGTTGAACTGTCAACAGTTTTCATTTATGACAGTCCGGGTTGGTGTAATAATAGTATTTAAATAGTTATAACTCACCTTCAACAGGAAATATAATCTTCTGTTCAGTTCTGCCATAATAGTCATCAAATTCCGGCGGTTTATCCGTTCCATGGCTGAGCGTCTGCCCTTGCGCAACCGGCATAGGTAAGCTGTTCACTGGGACCGCCACAGCCGGCTTCTTACTCAACCTCAACTTCTTCAGTATCTGCTGCTTTATAAACTGAATTCGCGCTTCCGTCAACTCAGTGACACTAAGATCCCCATTCACACAGTTGCCGCATGCCCCCATTTCCCCCCAGCACGTTATATTCAAGCTGACTAGAAAAAAAAACACGATCACACGATTCATCGCGGCAAATTCCTTCGTCTCAAGCAATTAAAATAAGTAAGTAGATGTAGACACATGCGTGCGAGTTGGATGCCGATACGCGACTGAGAACGCGCGTTTCAGCCAGCGGGTTATATGGACAGATTTTCTGAAGTCCAAAGGGGTGTTCCGTGAGATTTAATGATAAGGCCAGGGCATTCTTCTGTGTATCTGAGGTCACAGATAGTATCCGCCGCTCATGGACAATGGACTCGAGATATGAGATCCAATAAATTATTTCGCTATATTTGTTTTTGCGTTTTGTAATGTTTTGTTTTATTGACCTGAGAGGTAATTTTACGGTTAGTTTTAATTGGTTTTGTAGATTATATATTATAACGGTTAAATATTATTTCAAATTAGGAAAGCGATCGATTGTATCCAAGATATATTTGGAGATGATGCAATTCTGTCACTTATGAGCATCAGCGGGTAATTTGATTATTACACTAAAAAATAATTCAATAAACTGTCCTCCATAAATCAGTTGAGGAAGCTAACAATACAAGAATAATTTTCATACATGCTTTCTACTTGCCGTCCGTTTTTCAAAGAAAACCGTTTTTCACATAAGAACGACCAAACTAGTCAACTCTGGCTAATGTTTATTCAATATTGGCAATTTTTTTTATGCTGAATCCACATCAAGAGAAATTTCACCCGCAACCTATGCAATAATGTGATTTTATTTGTATATGGTTTAAATTCTGTTTTGGGGATAATTTAAATACAAAATATTCTAGTGTTACATGAGCAAATTTAAAAATCTTTATTTTCAAGAATGTAGTAAGGGGCCGTCCATTAATCACGTGAGGCTCAAAAGGGGGGGGGAGGGGGTACGGAAAACATCACGAAACATCACGAGGGGGGAGGGGGGGTCTCGTTAGACATCACGTGTATTAATTTTATTTATTTTTTGTCAAAAAGCGCTATTTATGAACCGAAATATTGAACGGCGCGAAAATTTATTAATTAATTAATTAATTATTCATTAATTTTATTGCAAATACATATAAATGTTTTTCGAATCAAAACGCCATTTGTTAAATATTTTTTTCCAGTCAAAAATAGCCTTTACATAGACTTCCAAAAAAATACACGTGATCCAGGGGGAGGGGGGGGGGGAGTGGTCCCAAACCTCACCAAATATCATCAGGGGGGAGGGGGGGGTCAAAAAATGAGAAAAACGACCTCACGTGATTAATGGACGGCCCCTAATATAGGCTACAGATGTATATGCTTGGGTTCAGTAAATTCAAATTCAAAAATCATTTATTCATTTAGGTAACACAATGTACACTTATGAACGTCAATAAAAATACATATTAAATGCTTCCAATTTTACATTTACTGCCAGTTCTCAAATCAAGGGCGTAGAACGGACGAGAAGAACTGGCAATAAACTCGCCGCCACTCCTTTTAATCGCCAAGTTTTTGTTTGACAAATGTTTTGTAAGGAGCTGCAACCATTACACCATGTCCCACGTGACATCTTTAAGTAGTTAACTATTATAATTAAAATAAAAATATATATAAACGAAAAATATAAAAAAAATAAAAACAAAGATTTTTCACCATGAATACTGCTAATAGCAGTAAGCATGGTGAAATATGAGCACACACTTACATTCTCGTGGGAACAACACGCAAATACATAGTCGAAATAGCTAACATCACCGCATACAGTCACCACAAGTAGCACCCGTTCACGAGTATGACGCATGGCCAGCCATAATGATGGACAAACGCTCGTCTATTCCACCAACGTATTAAATAACGGACATGACCATTACTGCAATACTAATCTTCCACGATGACTAGTGATCTCTCATAACCAAACGTGTAAAGGTCAGATAGAAAAAAGTAATAATCGACCCAATTCCTGGCTATTGCCTCCAAAATTTTGCCGTTCATTCACCTCCTGATAAAAGTTCAAATTTGTTCTGCTATTTTGTAGTTCGCAAACATAACTTATCATATAAATTAATAACATGTATCGATACATGAGTGGACACGCGTAATATCACTATGCCGTCATGTTATGACAGCGTTTTACTGTGATAAAAATACCAATCCATCATACGTATTTTATATCTTATTGTTAGATATCGACAGACGAGCATGAGGTTCACTTGAGCATTCAGAAATCCATAGATCGAAACTTAAACGCGCAATATGCACTTCACGGTTTTCCAATCTGTGATATATAGATAGATAGATAAAACGTTTATTCACAAACACAGTATAACATGACAACAGCTTTAACTAACTATAACTATTTCCATGCTAGTAGTCAGGTTGTAGAAGTTCACTGCGATTGAGAAGAGGAACTATCTCAGCATATGCTGCGACACTTGCATGCCAAACGCTGATAATTCTGCCAGTCCCCCTTTGATGTGTAAGGCAGCTGCGCCAATGCGTTTCAATTATATCAATATTTCTGAATCCTGACTTTTTAAGTTAATATCGTATTTCAATTTTATACCATAATTAATGACGGTGATAAAAATAAAAAAAAAAAAGAAAAATAATAAAATAAGTACCTAATAAAAATCGTTTTTATTGAATGAACAGTTTTTCATTTAAATTTTAGACCCATCAACTCAAAATATTCGAAAGCACAAACTAAAATGGGCATCTATATGTATTTTTGTGAGAATCGCAACATTATAGCATGCTTAACAGAATCTGAGGACCAATTTCCTACCCCTGAGATATTCCAAAGCGAATCAAAAATTTTTTAATAAACGATTAAATAAACATTTTATTTAAATGTGTGATACTCGCGTTAATAAAAGACAATATTTAATCAAAAACTGTTAAATTGTCTTTCTATATAGATTGATCCGATGAGTCTCATCTTGATTTTAAACTTGAGTTTCGTCTTGAAATACGTGGCCTGAAATTATAAAGGGGAAAGTATGTTTGTTTGTTACGATTGAACTCAAAAACTACTCGACGAATTTTAAAAATCCTTTCACCAATAGAAAGCTACATTATCAGCGAGTAACATAGGCTATTTTTTTTTTGTATATTAGTTCCACTACATTGCTTCCGTGCGAAGCCGGGGATCGCTACTAAAATATATTTTAAGGAGCTAGAGCATCAATGTATTCACAAAAATATGGTGAAAATGCTTTTTTGTTTTGTTGAAAAAGAAAATATGGAATATGGAAGGTTTGCCCTTCTCCAACCTAAAGGGAGGATCCGCGACTAGTCTAACCATTGACTAGCCGGCCTTAAAACCCCAATGGCTGATATAATGTCAAACGAATAGAGAAACTTTGACAGCGCGATTCATTCACGTGAAGACGTGAATGATCCTGAATGTACTGATTATAGATGTGTCTACAAAACGAATGTGTCTGACACTCCATAATACTAACTCTGTAGAAATTGATGGTGTTAGTAAAGCGCCTGACACGTTTCAGTCTACCCGTAAGCACGCTTGCCGTAAAACACTTGAATTGTTGGAAATTATCTATATATAATATATATAAAAGAAAGTTGTGTTAGTTACACCGTTTATAACTCAAGAACGGCTGTACCGATTTTAACGATATCTTATTTGTTGGATTCCTCTATGTCCGGAATAAGACATAGGCTATTAAAATATTGGAAAAAATCAGGAAAAAAATATATGCATAAAATTAATGATAAAATAAATTAGATTCGGAACTCCGCCATCTTGACAGCTCACGTCATGCATTCTTAGCTTTTTTGGAATAACAGATGTCCACTGCAAATCAGTGACATATTAGACAATTAAATGGGCATATTCAAATTTGAGAATAATTATATAATTTCGAAGCCAAAATTGTGGCAGAACAACGTCTGCGGGGTCCACTAGTTATTAATATAATGAAGTAATCGCGTTATAATACGATACGAGTTATTTTATTTAAATATTAAATTAAACAAAATGAAAGATTTTTATTGGGTTTCCACACATAAGATATTGAAATTCAGGAAAAGGAAAAACTAAATACAGCTAAAAATATTTAAAACAAAACAACAACCATAGTTACGTTACCAGAGTTGAGTGGCTACTGGTAACATAAACAACATGTTTATGTTACCAGTAGCCACTCAAAAGGGTGGTGACTCAGCTTCTACTGATAAATACAGTGCTGGTTTTCAGTCTATGACTCTTGGAGCATCTACATTTAATTAACTTATAATCTTAGGTAACTTGATTCTTGCAAGGCGTAAGGCGGAGTCTACATAAAATTATTACACATCTTACAAACGCGTAATTGATAACATAAAAGTCCCGCCCTCTGAGATAGCAAACATCTTCGGTTGAAGCGGATTATTCCGGGTGGAGGGGGTTATGCATTATGCTACTATGTACTAAACATATCATCATACTATATATAACTTCCACATCGCAATGTACCTATAATAGACTTTTTTTACATGCAGTTCATTTTCGAAGACCTTTTTTATATGTTGGTATAGATTTAAATAAAATAGAATTTATCGAATCAAAACACGACTATATTTATCCTTACGTAAAAAGTGCTTACAGCACACACATTTAAATTATACAACTTTGACTGGATTAAAACCAAAATTATAGCAAGTATCAACTCTGTACTGTGACTCTGTAGAAATAGATGGCACTCGAAACGTCTGGATAAAAAAAAATAAGTCGAGTTTTAATCCGGTAAATTTTATTTAATTTAAACGTGTTAAATTGCGTTATTAAAAGACAATATAAAACATAAACATGTTATCCCGGTGGGTTTCGAACCCGCGATCCAGCGGAATTCATTATCTCTTGTAGTTGACTTCTCTAATCTTGAGCATTAAAATAATCGTACTTGTATAAATAAAATACTGTATACCGGATTAAAACGCGATTTATTATTTATATTGTTTAAATTATTTATCCCGACGTTTCGGATGCTTTACAGCAACTGTCTTCCCGCGACCACGGCAAATAATTTAAACAATATAAATAATAAATCGCGTTTCAATCCGGTATACAGTATTTTATTTAAATGTGTGATACTCGCGTTAATAAAAGACAATATTATCGTACTTGTATTTAAAATATTACTAGTCACAATTATATTAGTTTTTTTTACTTAATCATTTCCGTATTCCATGATTATTTGATAAAGTTCGCGTTACAGGAAAGACTGAATCAAGGATGTTTAAGACAACAACAGATGATAAAAATTATATTAATGCGCAATATCTATTAAGAATATAATTAAGAGATGAAATCTCTTCTTAATTGTGAAAGAGAGAATTACAAAAAAACGGTTAATTTAATATTTATCCGCCCTTTTACTGTTTTTGTACAACTAATTGATTTTAGTAAATTAGCTCAAAAACTACTCGATCTATTTTAAAAATTCTTTCACCTATAGAAAGCTACATAATCAGCGAGTAACATAGGCTATTTTCAATTTAGTTAGATTTTTATTGTTGTGTGTAGTTCATCTACATTAAAACTCGTGCGAAACCGGGGCATTTTACTATATAATTATTATAAGACTAATTAAAATGAATATTACATATTTCACTGGAAGCTGGCTGGGGCCTCCTATATTCGCGGGGCCCTGGGCCGCAGCGCCAAAAAACCTTATATTCAGAGTGGAAAATATCAATGGGCCCTGAAGCCAATCCACTTCAGATTATTTTACTTAAAGGAAACTTTCCTTTGATTTTAAAATGAAACAAAACTGCATTCAAAGTTTTAAATAAAATACTTTATGCCGACCACGGTTGCTGAAAAGCATCCCAAACATCGGCATAAATAATAAACCGCGATTTAATATGTTATAAAGTATTTTATATGTGTGATACTTGCGTTAATAAAAGACAATAACGGATTAAGCCGCCAATAATTGCATATATTTTTTAAATGCATTGAAAGATTTTCTAAAATTGCTTTCCTCACAGTAATCGAACCAGATAAAAATTCAAAAATTATACGAATCGCTATTTTATTTCACTTGTCGATAGGATCAATATTCAGGATATATCTCAAAGGGATTAGGCAGCTTTTTTGATGAAAGCTCCCAGGCGGCTTGACTTTTTCTGATACTTCCAGCAATTATCGTTATATTTCAAGCAATTTACACAATACCTTGACAAATTATATGCCTAAACCTTCCTCATGAATCACTCTATCTATTGGTGAAATCGAATTAAAATCCGTTCAGTAGTTTTTGAGATTATCGCGAACAGACAGACGCGGTGGAGGACAATACGTTGACCTATATTTTACTCGTATAATTCAATTATTTCCAAATCCTTAGACTGAACCGGACCAAACTAACTCATTAGGCATGCTTATTTGTTAAAATGGTTTAATTATCCGGTCAAATTCTATATTTATATATATTCGATAGTGTTATAGAAATATCATGGTCACGGCAGGAATCGAACACGCGACCCTAGAGTGCGATAAATAAAATTAATAAACAATCAATAATCTTACGCAATAATATGACATTCGTCGCTCAGTTTTTTGGCAGAAATAACAGTATTGTTAATTATGTGATTAAAATCACGCCTGAACCTAATGAAATGAAATCATATCGAAAAAAAAATTACTAGTTTCAACCGGCTTTTGGATTTATTATCTACCATACTCTCAAATGTTGATCTCCTCCGTGGCTCAGTGGTAATCGCCATGCGTTTAGCACCGGAGTTCCCGGGTTCGAATCCCGGGAAAAAAGATTGAAAATGATCAGTGAAACAGACACAGAAATGGGTCTGCACCAAGCCCCACTCGGGAATTCACATACTCTCCAATATCAGATTATTAACTAATTTTCAAATTATATTATATTTTTTAAGGTTTTTAGTTTTAGGTTCTTTGTTCTAGTATATTATATTGTTATAAGTGGCATTTATTTAAATATTAATTTAGGTACTAGGTAATTTTCAAACAACAAAAAACTTAAATGGCAAATTTTTTGTAATTTCTGTAGATGGTAGAGATAGGCCTCAGCCACAGATCACCAGTCAATGATGTACTGTTGACCTATTATTTACTTCGAGCGTTCGGAACTTCCATCTGATTAATGCCAGATATGTTTATAGAAAATTATATGTCGCGGTGAGATTTGAACCCGCGACCAAGAGTGCAAGGTTCTACTAAACGCGCCAAATAGCCCGTGTGAAATATATTTTCCGCATTTTTGCTCTTTTTAATTATTCTATGTAGTATGTATAGGCAGAAGCCGAATAATTACTACAGAATATAGAAGTTTGCTTTCCGGTTGAATGTATTACAGTGATCGTAGTTGTATAAAATCTAATTTTTTTTACGGGCTACAACTTTTGTTGGAAACATTTTTCTTAAAAATCATTACGTTTTTTAAATAAACGTGAAAAATAAAATCTTGTTTTTTCATGGTTTAACATTGAAGGGTATTTCTACCATTTCGTGCAAAACACGTGTCAGTAAGAATAAAAGCTAAACTAAGTAAGCCTAAGTCACCAAATATTTTTTATATTCTAGGTATGTTGCATATGCATATCTGCCACTGGAAAAGAATAATGCCGAGTACTTTGAAAAAAATATATAATTAAAATATATGCCTAAATATCATTACCAACACTGGTCAGAAATCGATTTTTGGTAGTCGAAAGCTAATAACACAAAAATTTGGTGTATTACTGTGTATTATTGTTTTGGTATGTATAAAATACCTATGAAGCAATAAAAAATTGTAAATAAAAAATCGTTTACTATTTGTTATTTACATTTGCTGTATTAAAATAGTTTGACCAAAAAAAATAACCATTACCGTCAGCTGAACTTGAAGTAAAAAAATTATCCTGTTCGGACGCGCTTTAGATGTTCTCTGCCCCTTTCCCCTTTACGTGATTCTCGCCCAGTTGACCAGTGAACAGAGACAGGGTCTTGCATCTTTCGGTTTGTTGATAAAGAACGATGAAGGTGAGATTATTACGCGTGGTAAGTTTTTTTTTCATTACCATTAGTGATATTTTGAGATAAAGAGTAATTGTTTTTTTATTTTTCATATGGTGGATATTAACATGATAAACTTTGAATGTATGTAGTATATGATATTAATGCTTAACATATTACAGTTATTTGGGAGGTATTTTTAAAAAAGTGCTAGAATATAATTACCATTACTGTCATTACCATGATTTACCATCAGCTATTTGAAAAATGGTAATGATCATAAAATAATGGTAAGGAAGATTAATGTAACAAAAGATATTACTTGTTCTAGTAAAAGTGATGACGAACTAATGACTTGCATGCCATTGTTTTGACAGGAATTTAGGTACTTATCTAGCCGACAATTTTTTTTCTGTGTCAGTAGGAAGTTATAGATTTCACGACTGAAATACTGTAAGTTGATAATATTGTCTTTTATTAACGCGAGTATCACACATTTAAATAAAATACTGTATACCGGATTAAAACGCGATTTATTGTTTAGTGCTTTTCAGTCTCCCGCGACCACGGTTGCTGAAAAGCATCCGAAACGTCGGGATAAATAATTTAAACAATAAATCGCGTTTTAATCCGGTATACAGTATTTTATTTAAATACTGTAAGTTGAATTGGCACAAAAATTGTGTTTATTTCTAAAGTTCAGATTTCTGTTCTAGATTATTCATAAGCCATTTAAAATTGCTGGTGGCAATATATTTTGGCCCACCGGTTGCAGCTGTATAAAGCACAAGTATGGAATATAGTTCCCAGCTTTGGGCTGGAGCGCCCCAGTACCAATTTTCTCCTTTTGACCGCATATAGAAAAGGGCATCTCGAATCGTTGGTAACCGAGCCTTACCGAACGGCTTGATCCGTTAGGAGAGACGTCTAGCGAAGTATTTGACATTATCCCAACTGCCGACTTCCATCATCGCACTACACGTCACAAACAGTCCTATCACCCTCATCACCTCAATGAATGGAAGGCGAGCACGATACGTTTCACGCGCAACTTCATTCCACGTACAACAAAACTGATCATCTGAACATCTCATTACGACCTCGTTAGTTGTAAAAAACGAGCCTATAAGTATAAGCCTGGAAGTATCGACAATTTTGGGTACTGTATCCAAACGAGTCAGATCGAAACACTTGTGCGCGTTATGTACATGTGAATTTTGATTTGTTAGTGAAAATAAGCCAAAATAAAATACTGTGACATCTATAATGATAGATGCTTGAACAGAACTTGTGAGAGCTTTAGTAATTAATAATGTAGAGTTTATTTCTAGCACGTAGGAATTCATATCTTTTAAATTTTTTTAAAAGTTGTTTTGTTAAACTATTGATTTTGAAATTACTATTGATTGAAACTATTATGTGAGTAAAACTTATTGAAGTACTTATATAATTGTTATTAAAAGAAAAACGAATTTTAATTACATTTTTTTATTTATATTCTCATTACCAATAGCATTTTCTCATTACCATTGTCCCTAATATCATTACCAAATTTCTTTCCTCATTACCATACCTGCGAAAAAAATTATAAAGCCCATATCTTTGCCAAATTTATGTTTAATTTAGTAATATTCATATAGCTAGTATATTTTTCAAGTAGCAATGCAATGGCACTGAAAGAAATAAATTCTATTTTTTTTCTCACAAATTGTTTCAATTTGCACGAAATGATAGAAATACCCTGAAAATAAAACTGAGTACTTTCAATATATTCTTAATCAGCGCTTCAAAATACATAGGTTTACCAAAAGTTCAATCGGAGGTATGGACTAAACGGAAGTCTATCCAAAACAAAACCTTGTTGATTTCTATAAGACAGCTAAAAGAAAACAATTACCCTCCACAAAGCTGCGTCTAAAATCTTTCATCCTAGTCTTCTATTCAGCCTGCTGGTAAATCCACCACGCCTTTGCCTTCTGATGAGTCACGGGTTCGAATCTGTCGTGTTCAGTCACTTGGGATCGGAATATCAAAATTTCAACCGGATAACGAATCAGCAGTCGTAAATTTCCACTTCTATTCGCTCAAAAGCTTTAAAACGAATGATAAATCATTCTTACTATCGGAGATCCGGGTCCGAAATTAATTGCGTGTATGTTAAGGTGCAATAATTGTGTAGGTATATTATTATCACTATTCAGTCACTCTCGATTATTTGACACTCGTTAATTTTGAAAATCTCGATAATTTGTTTTTTTACCGGTCCCTTGAAAATTCTATACTAATATTATAAAGAAGAAATATTTCGTCGTGATCGTAGAACAACGACGGTTCTGATTTTTTACGGTTTAAGTTTTATTGAATAAAACTATCTGACTAATTATCAAACTCCATTTTTTTGTTTGTCCTGTTGATAAAGGGGTTTAGACAGTTCTAAATTATACAATATACAACTGTCAAGGAGTTTCATGTTATGACTAATACAATAAAACTAAAATCGTAAAAAAATCAGAACCGTCGTTGTTCTACGATCACGACGATTTGTTTGTTACGATCTATCTCAAAAACTACTAGACCGATTTTAAAAATTCTTTCACCAATAGAAAGCTACAATATCAGCGAGTAACATAGGTATATTTTATGTATAGTATAACTACATTGCACCCGTGTGAAGCCGGGGCGTGTTGCTAGTACTAGATAAATTGAATAACATCAATATTAATTGGTCCCTTCGTATACATGAAGTTGAAGGAATAGTATCTTGCTCGCTGACAGTCAATAATTCATAGATGGAAAAACCATAAAGTGCATATTGCGCGTTGCAGCTTCAGTCTATGGATTTCCGAATGCTCTAAGTAAAAAGTAGATCGACAGCGCATCGATTTGGTGATGTTCTGTGCCTGAGATATCACCTACCATCAAGTGAACCTCATGCTCGTCTGTCGATATCTTAAATGAAAAAATATTGAAAAAGTCGAGTTTCCCTATTCTCTATAATTTGAAGCGTTTTTCATGCTCAGACACAAATGGCGGTATTTTCTCTGCTCTCACTATTATCGAAAATTCATTGGACAATGATAGACAAAAGTCACTTACTCAACATAAGATCACGGACTCCTTTTCAAAATGAGCATATGTGAATAATTGCACAAATGTTTGAAAGAAGAATAACAAATTTTAAGCAAACTCTTGTTTATTTAATTTTTTTCCTCCCTTGGTTATTTTAAACATTGATAATTATGTATAATAAAATAGATAAAAACAGACGATATAGCTAAGAAAAACGTACACACATTAGTGTTTTAACCAATATAAATATTAGTCAATAAAAATTTGCCCCACTAGGGCCTCTGAAATTCACACTCACAACTTACCTAGGAGGTATCGATATTGTATGTTTCGGTTTCAACATATGGATCTCCGAACATCAAGTCATTTGTTGTGGTGGTATTATCCTACCACCAAAATTGCCTCAACCTAATCTGTAACTTTGTAGTTTTTTTTCTTTAATCATTTAACATAGCTGTTACTCATGCCAGATAATGAGATCAAATAAATATCATTAAATTAATTAATTACCACAGTGTTATCTCAGTCAGGCGCGAACTTGATGTCTGAGGTCAAGACACCGACAAAAAATTAACTACGCAGTTCTGAAAATTAGCCAAAACTTACGTCATCTTTTCATGCAAGGATTTCTCTGCGAAAGGAGAAACAAGAAGAACAAGGAACAACATAGATGGAAAAACCGTGAAGTGCACACTGCGCGTTTCGGTTTCAGTCTATGTATTTCCGAATGCTCGAAGTAAAAAGTAGATCGATAGCGCATCATTGACTGATGTTCTGTGGCTGAGGTATCACCTACCATCAAGTGAACCTCATGCTCGTCTGTCGATTTCTAACATAAAAAAAACAAGGAGAGCTACGGCGTAGCTATGTCAATGCAGGCGGGCTACAGCGATACCTTTATTTCAAAATACTTTACTACAATACTTTAATATAAGGAAAAAGTGCAATATCCTAAATTCTAATATTACCAAGGCCACAGGCTATATTGTCATTGTTTTGTGTGTAACTAAAACTTGAACATACAAAAATAATTCCAATTTGAGTTTAAATTCACTTACAACTCAGGTGTCTACGACGAGTAAGCCGATGAGTGCCAGAACCGATTCCTACTCATTTCAATTAGCTTGATAAAAATATTGCAAACAAGGAAAGTAATGTGTTAGGAACGTGACGAAATAGCAAAACTATCTAAACTAACTGACGAACAAGGAAACTTGCGAACCAGCCGGCCTAGCATGACTGTCACGAGATATGTTGCGGACGAGAGAAGACAAACTAAAATGTAAGATATCTCGATATATTATATCTCGACATCGACAATTTTGATAGAAAAGATATCTCGATCGACAAATATATCTATTTTAGATATTTAAAGTCGAGTTTTCAGTGTAATTGTCATGTTAGACCCGTAGAAATAAAGAGATAATCGATTAAACCACGAGAAACGGTCGACAAAATTTTGTCGCGGTTGTCATGCTAGGCCGGCAGGAAACCAACTTAATAGGGAAATTGTCAACCTACCGAAACTGACTAATGAGAAAACTGGTGAATAAGTGTTTACGAGTAAGGAAACTGACTAGTGGTACGCTAACCCGGCTAAATTCCTTGCGTTTACTCAATAACTCAGGCGCTGTGTACTACGTCGAATCTTTGCTCTGCGCCATGACGCAAATGTACAATGCACAATACAATAGTAAATGTTTCTTTAAAACTATTACCTGTAGTTTTAAAAGTAATTGGTAACCCTTTAAACTGAAATGACGAGTCCAGCTCATCATGAACTTTCTAAGTTTCTAAGCGAAAATGGAATCGGACTTCGGAGCATATGGAATTCCATGATCTCTGTCGCAATGGGAAAAGCGTGATGTATAAATTTATACATATATTATGTATAAAATTTGTTGTTTGTTGATCAAATAAATAAATACAAAATACTAGAACTGCAATAATAATTTAATTACTTCAAAGCAACAGCCTTATAGGACAATCGACAACATTATTGATACTTATATTTTATATATTTAATATTTATAAACAGTTATTTTTGAAGTCGGTGCCACACAACCGATGCCTCTCCGTACCGTTCGAAAGTTTGTTGCAAAAGCAGGATTAAACTGTCCTTGGCTGGCATCGACTCCAAAAAAGAATCATCCAAATCCATGCATAAATTGCGGAGCTATCGCGTAACAAACGTACAAAAAAAAGCAACATACAGATTCTATGTTTCCATTTTGTGAGGGCATTGTCTAGCGTTTTAATTAAGTACAGTAGTTAATTAAGGTATTTGTTTTTCTTAAATAGTTCGACTTTCCTTGACTTTCTGCGAACAACGAACCGTCGATAAAACTAGTAACTCAATAACAAATAAACAGGTAAACGATTAATTTGTTCTAGTTATTAGGTACTAGCAACGCGCCCCGGCTTTACACGGGTGCAATGTAGATGTACTATACACAAAATAGCGTATGTTACTCGCTGATAATGTAGGTTTCTATTTATGAAAGAATTTTTAAAATCGGTCCTGCCCGACAACAAAAGATATCTCGCGGACGAGTGATGACAAACTAAAATATAAGATATGTCGATATATTATATCTCGACATCGACAGCTTTGATAGGCAAGATATCTCGTTCGACAAATATTACTACTTTTGACATTAGAAGTCGAGTTTTAAGTGTTAGACCCGAAAATAATGAGATAATCGATTAAAACATGAGAAAACGGTCGACAAAATTTAGTTGTGGTTATCATGCTAGGCCGGCACTAGTTTTTGAGTTTATTCATAACATACAAAATTACAAAACTTTCCTCTTTATAATATTAGTATAGCCTTGTGGTGTGGTTAACAATGGTGTAAAAAATAGGTACAGTAATATTAACATATAAAAATTATATTTTTGTATGTTTGTAACGAATAAGCTCAATAACTACTGGACCGATTTCAAAAATTCTTTCACCAATATTTGATTAATCGATAAACGATTTTCAAGTTTAAATAAATATACTTTTATTTCAGATAGATAGATAGGAACAAACAGACAAAAAGTTAATAATTATTTTAACACTATACACAACAAAGCTTATGTTACTCGCTGATAATGTTGAAAAAAAATTAAAATCGGTCGAGTTGTTTTTAGTTAAATTGTAACAAACAAACAAATCTTTGTTATATTATAATTATATTTAATACAAGAATCTTAAAAATTGCATTTATGCATTCTGCTACCCTTCTTTTATCACCCCTCTTAAGTTCTGGTAAAAATATTTAGTGAAGCGTAATTTCGATCCTACTCTTTTATTATATGGATAGATAACACAAATAATATTTAATATAACACAAATAATGTTCAATTAAATATAATTTTAGTATGTAATGATAATAATATAAAAGCAACTCATTAAATAATAGTTTGTTTTTCTGATCTCTAATAAATACGAATGAAATAATGATAAATTTGACATGTTTTCCTACTTCTGGAGGACCCAATGTCGAGGATTGAACGTTTTACAGAGTAATTCAAACAAGTCAGGCAAGAGTTGAACCAGAGAGCTATTGTAACACATGGAATGTTGGTACAGAGGCATTCTAAATATTTTAACATTTCTAAACGCCTGTTAGAATATTTAAAGCAATATTACTTACGCGCTAATAGGTAACATAAACGGAAAGTTGAAATAATTCATAATTGTATAATAAAATACAACAGAAGTTTTTTTTTTTATTAACGATCATAAATAAATAACGTTAAAGATAATCGATAAAGATATAAAAGACATTTGCAAATTTAAAATTTAAATAGCAAATTTGAAACCATAGAGGTTTATATGCAATGCCATCTTAGGTAGACCGTCAGCTCGAGACTATTAAGCATTTTGCGTAAGCGAGACTATTGAGAGTGTAAAATGTGAAAGAAAATTGAATATGTACATTAGGGTGTCCGTTATTTCCCAAGTTGATTATTTTTTTGCAGCCGCCCCCTAAAGTTTTAGTTTTTGCTCTAAAAAAAATTATCCAACGTAAACAAGCTCTTAATTTTCAAGTTAAACCGTGCCTAATACTCTTAAAGGAATGTTTTTATCGAAAAAACCCAAGAGACCTTTTTTGTAGAGCACAAAATTTTGTATAAGAATATCTCTCTATCAATGTTGTAGGTTCATTTGCTTAGAAGATAAAAAAAAATTGCAAAAAGTACAAAAATCCCATGTTATTTAAACGGGAAAAGTAACATGATTTGGGCACGGTTTAACTTGAAAATTAAGAGCTTGTTTACGTTGGATAATTTTTTTAGGGCAAAAACTAAAACTTCAGGGGGCGGCTGCAAAAAAAAATCAACTTGGGAAATAACGGACACCCTAATGTACATCCAACTAGGAAAATAGCATATTGAAATCAAGAAAGATATTGAAATATAATAGAAAATACTTGAATCAAACTGTTAGGCGGTACGAAGTACGCCGGGTCAGTTAATCTTTCATAAAAAAGGAGTTCTAAACTATTTTACTTAAAACATTCGCTATTTAGACTGATAATAATTTAGAAATAACATCAATGTCGTAATAATTTAGCAGAAACATTTAACAGCGTATTTGCTAAGCAATGGCATGACGCAATGAGGATAACTATTAACAATTAGGTCAAGTACACATGCATATGATTGATGTGTGTATATTGTGCACGTGGTCTTATTATGCGGTGATTATTATATATAAGAAATTCGAGTGTAACCGTCGAGTGTGTATGAAAGCATTGATGAAAGTAGAAGAAACGAAAGTGGTATGTAAGGATCGGAGCATATGGAATTCCGTGATCTCTGCCTACCCCAATGGGAAAGAGGCGTGATGTATATGTATGTAAGAAATCCGACTCAAACCAATTTGTTTTATTATCAAAGAAGAATAAATCGCAATGAACTCTGTCGGCTTCTAACTTTCCATTCTTAGGTTTTTTGCAGATTACGGTAAAAAGGCTTTCCTTAAAGTAAACGTTATTAATTTACTGAGTATTATATATCACACCAGCGATCCGGGTGCTATGTTTAATTTTTAGCCCTTTCTAGCACTTTTGATAGCAAAATTTGCCATATCTAGTATTTTTAGCTTAACCAACTACACTCTTTTAAAGAAGATGATGGCAACACTGCCCACGACATGTATTAACTTTAATTAATGTGAATTTGGAAAAATATTTTTCCTGATATGCTTTTAATCGCCGCCAATCCTGTAAAATTATATCTTAATTTGCATAAAGTATTCTGAGAAAAATATAAAAAATCTATTAATAGGTTAAACTATTATTTATATTGTTAAAATTATCTGCCCGAGACCACGGTCGGGATAAATTTTTTTGACAGGCTCGTTGGCGCGTTCAGTCGAACACCTGCCATGCGCATCAATGGGTGGTGGGTTCGAATCCCACTGGGACAATATGTTTATAATTTTCAAAGCATGTTTTCCCCACGTCAGGTAACTTCGGGCATTGATCGGTAATATCTTAATTAGGACCGGGTAACGAACCACCGTTCATGGATGGAAAAACCGTGAAGTGCATATTGCGTGTTTCGGATTCAGTCTATGGATTTCCGAATGCTCGAAGTAAAAATTAGGTCGACAGCGCATCATTGACTGATGTTCTGTGGCTGAGGTATCACCTACCATCAAGTGAACCTCATGCTCGTCTGTTGATATCTGACTTAAAAAAAATTTAACCAATATTAATAATAAATCGCGTTTTAATCCGGTATACAGTATTTTATTTAAATGTGTGATACTCGTGTTAATAAAAGACAATATTAAATTAAAATTAGTATTTCAGAGCGACCTCCAGAGTGCCTGCATTACGAATTATCCAACGAATGTAAAACTAGCCGCGTCTGTTACTACGATCATATAATCATTCCTTGTTTGACGACTCTAAAGAATGTAGGCATATACATTTCATTACATGTAAACGAGTTTGGTTACCAGGCAGCCGGCCTAGCATGACAAGCGCGACAAAATTTTGTCTACCGTTTTCTCGTGTTTCAATCGACTATCGCTTTATTTCTTTCGGGTCTAACATGACAATTACACTTAAAACTCGACTTTTAATATCAAAAATAGATACATTTGTCGATCGAGATATCTTTTCTTTCAAAATTGTCGATGTCGAGATATAATATATCGAGATATTTAACATCTTAGTTTGTCTTCTCTCGCGCGAGATATATCTCGTGGCGGTCATGCTAGCCCGGCTGTCCAACGTTGTTTAATGATAGTTTACTTACTATCAGTTATGAAACAGCTAACTACTTGTAGTTAGATAAAAAATAATATCTTTAGAATCGGTCAGTAACTCTTAGAATCCGTTCACACAAACCGACTTCAGGGCCGGATTTAGAAGTATGGAGGCCTTGGACAGCAAAGGATTTGAGGCCCCAGATTATTTTCCAAATAAAAAGATCATTTTTTTAAAAATATTTAAGAACAATTTAATCATGTTTGTTCAAAGTACTGTTTACTCGTCGGAATTTGAAAATTTTTATCCGAAGTCTATTGGAGGCCCAAGGCAGTAGATCCCCTTAATTCGGCCCTGGAGAGAAGAGCAGATTTTGATCGCAATTTAAATAAATAAATAGTTTTTGATAATTGAATCAAGATATATTTTTACATTTCACTTCTTATGTTATTTGCGCTTAGTGTACAACAATAAGAGAAGCCGACCGGCTGCCTCTGATGACATATTCTTCCACGCTTCAACAGCTTGAGCTCCATTTGCATATTCTTCCGCAAGCGCTCAGCCGGCCGGCTTGAACTGCACCCTAGAGTTATAACCCGCTCGGCTCCGAGCGCACCCGCTTTAAGGTTGCACAAGTCGCGGGCTCGAACTCACTGGTGGGCGAGGCCAAAAAGCATGCTGTTCTCTCGCACCTCACCGGGGCAGTCATTATTAAGTGAGATGCACGATAATTCATAGTAAAAGGGGCGTCTAAAAAAATACAATAAAATCGAGTTTTATGAAAAAACCACTGCATAAATCAATTACAAATAAAAGTTATTGTATTCTTCGATAATCGTGCTTTGTCTGTACCGACTTTGTTTTGAACTTCTTTTATTACTAATTTAAGCCCAAAGTTGTGTTAAAAAATGGCAATAAAAACGAATCTTTGGTAGCTCGTAACTTTTTAATTTTTTTTTATTTTACCATTCTGTTTCCGTACAGACAAAATTAATAATGAGACAAAACGATATCATGTTTAACTTTGCATGTACGGTGCTAAATAGTGGAGTAATACCCCCCCGAAATTTCTATGGAAAAAATGTCGACTAGTGTCACCTTAAGGCCCCTACTCGGCCCCTAGACGGCGCCGACTATGGAGAAGTGACAATACGGTGACAAATAGTTTCGTCCGTCAGCGACGCGACTGTGTATTGCTATGCGTGTGCGCTCACTCGGTTCATTTTGTCATACGAGAGCACATATCACTGAAAACTGAAATGCGTTTTGTCACCCGATGACAATACACTGGGCGCATTGTTAGTGACAGCGGGTGACAGCAACAAAAAGTTAGTCAGCGAGGGGCGTAACAGTGTTCTTCTAGCCGGTCTATGTGAAACGGCTTGGCCGGCTCCGTATGAAAAAAAAAAAAGAGCGCCGTCCGATGCTCTCCTAGCCGGTCTGTCTGAACGGACATAAGAGAAAGTGGTTACTTGCGCAAGTACAGGTGTTCGGTAGAGATGTAAACGATTATCGATCAAATCAAAGAGGCAAATAGCGGGCGATAAGCTTTTACGTCATGACCCCAAGTATCGGTTCCGAAAAATCATTAATAAAAATAGAATTTTGAATAACCTAATCATTAAAATGGGTATTGAACTACTAATTATAGTTCAATCGTAGATTTGATAATTGTTATTGCTATTAAATATGTTCAATTCAATTAAATTTTGCTATGTTTGATGATTAATTGTTGTAGGTATTTATATTAAAGCGAAAACTTCAGTACCGCGATTCAGGGTTAGTGACGTCATTAAATTAACAATTTCTGAGCCGGATTAATTTTTATTTATACATTTGATCAGCTATGATATAATCCGTGATTTTTAAAGTTAGATCATCGATTTAGGTGTGCTCTAGTGCCACGAAATATATTTTATTTTCATTGTATTGACTATAGAAGGTCAAATAAAATCTACGAAAATACTTAAGTAGACGGCACAACAATATGATACCGCTCTACCGCTCCGTTTATTGTAAAATATATTGCAAATTATTTGCTACTAGTATTATCGATATAATCTAACGACTACAACACTAAATTACACATAACATGCTCGCATTATCGATGAAGCGGGACATCACTCTTCAGTTCCTCTCGTACGAGTATTTGACTCGGACAGTTCCCACCGTTATTTTTAATTATAACTCTGGACTCTACATTTCTGTTTTAGTTCTGTGTGAAACTTCGCTGTGTTATATCTAAATGTATGTAGGTATGTATGACTTCTTAATTATTATTTTACTAAACGACGATAAAAAAAATATCGTGTTTTCAATCGGGTAATAAGTATACCATAACAATAAAAACTCTACAATTCCCAATCGCGTTATAAATTTAAAGAAAACTAACAAGACTCATAGACAAATCTATAAACAATCTTCTGTTTTATTATATACATATAATAAAACACCTTATATACATATAATAAAACACACATCTAATAATTTTACTAGAAATGAAGAGGAGCCGATTTAAAGGGGAATTTGAAAAATTGTACATCTGTTCGTTTATTTGTTCATGCTTTTCCCTGAAACTACTAAAATTATTTTCATGTCATACTTCAGTAACATAAACATTTTGTTTCATCGAAATCGGATATCGGCAACAAAAGTTATCGTCATTTAAAGATTTTATTATATAAAAACTTCATAGGGAAATCGTGAAGTGCAGTTTGCGTGTCGTACTTTGCAGTCTATGGTTTAGTAATCGAAATAAATCGAAATAAATAAATTATCTGACAGCGCTCATGGTTATCTGTTATCTTTTAAAATGTGAATGACGTATCGCCTACCATCAAACTTCACGCTCATCATTCCGTATTTCAAATAGCCTGTTTAAAAATCAGCTGACGCTTGAGGTCATTAACCTTTCGGAGCTTGATCATTGTAATATTTTATCAATTTTATTATAGTTTAGTTTATAGAATTTATAGGTCACTACTCAGCATGAGAGGCTGTTTAAAATTAGAATCGTGTTTCGAAATATGTGAACTAACACATTTTGTATTCACTGCGAGTGCATCGCTTCCTTAGCAATGAACTTGACCTTACACATAGGTACATACATACATATTCTTGAAACAATTGGCTCACTTATATAAGTAAGTCGTTTTATCTATACTTCTTTACTAATCTTTACTAATATTATAAAGAGGAAAGATTTGTATTTTTGAATTTTTGTATGTTATGAATAAACTCAAAAACTACAGGACCGATTTTGAAAATTCTTTCACCAATAGAAAGCTACATTATCAGCGAGTAACATAGGCTATATTTTGGGTATAGCACATCCACATTGCAGCGTGTGAAGCCGGGGCGCGTTGCTAGTTGAAATATATGAAAGTCGTATTAAAAAAAGCACAAATTTACCCATCAATATAAACGTATAACCAACTATCCACTGTATACAAACTCTTATTTCAACTTATTCTATGTCATTAGGAATCAAACCAGTGACCCACTGAACTTCGGTCCTTGATTTTGCAGCGTTATATCTGCGTTCGTAATATAAAAGCAATTGCGCTGCGCTTATGAAATGAATATTACGTATGCTCTAGATACAAACACTACGCAATTTTGGTTTTAAATAACATCAGGTTAGAGATCCTTTTGCGATAAAATACATTTTTAAATAATTTTATATTAGGGTCATGAATTGAGATAATATGACCTGTTTAAAGTCAGTTATATCAATCACATTGTCGCGTTTGTTTAAAGCTAACAGAACTTCTTTTATTCTGAAAAGTATTTTAAGGTGACATTTTTCCATAGAAATTTCGAGGGGGTATTACTCCATTATTTAGCACCATACATGCAAAGTTAAACATGATATCGTTTTGTCTCATTATTAATTTTGTCTGTACGGAAACAGAATGGTAAAATAAAAAACCATTAAAAAGTTACGAGCTACCAAAGATTCGTTTTTATTGCCATTTTTTAACACAACGTTGGGCTTAAATTAGTAATAAAAGAAGTATCAAATTTTCAAAACAAAGTCGGTACCGACAAAGCAAGATTATCGAAGAATACAATAACTTTTATTTGTAATTGATTTATGCAGTGGTTTTTTCATAAAACTCGATTTTCCAAAGGCTTTTTCGTATTTTTTTAGACGCCCCTTTTACTATGAATTATCGTGCATCTCACTTAATAATGATTGCCCCGGTGCGGTGCGGGAGAACAGCATGCTTTTTGGCCACGCCCACCAGTGAGTTCGAGCCCGCGACTTGTGCAACATTAAGTGCAAGGACTCAAAAGTAGTATTAGGAAACTTATTAGTCGAAAAAAGTACTATACGATAAAATAGATTTTGTGTCTGAAGCTACCAAGAGGTCCCAATGGATCAACACGTTGTTTACAGCCAGCAAAATGCTGAGTTGGGGTCTTTTGAAACACTTATTTAAGATTTCATATAATATATTCTTCTTTATGTTTTTTGTGTCACAAAAATAAATGATACCTTTATTCTGGGGAATACAGACATGTATTAGACGGCTTCCTTCGAAAACATAGTGTTTTTAAATATTGATGGTTAGTTTAGCAAAGCCCAGTTTTTGTACAAAGTAGGAATTTCTGCCAGTGTTTGGGTGTGATGGAGGAAATTCTACCATTGTTGTATTTTGATGACTGGGTGGTCCAACATAGAAGGTTCGGACTCCATAGTGTGTAAATTTGCAAATCATAATAAATAAAGTAAATAAATTTCTAATTATCAGTTCGCACATCTATAATTCTTGGCGAATCATACGGGAATATATTTCTGCCAACTCTATAATTAGATTTAACGTTTTCATTAACAAAGGGAGGTCGCTCGTGTTTTTATTTACGCAAGATATTTCAAAGAAACGAGATCGGTCTAAAAACAGTTGGAGCTGTATTCTGTGACCGGGGAAACGGAACCAGTGGCGGCGTAAGGCGTGGGCGACGTGGGCCACCGCCTACGGCCTCGCGGCCCAGGGGGCCTCGCGCCCCGAAAATTTATGCATTACGTACTTAAAAGCCGCGAACGCACCAAAAAATTTTGCTAAAAAAAGCCTTTTTTTCGCTGGCAGAGGGCCTCGCAAAATGAATCTTGCCCACATAAAATTTAGGTTTTACGCCGCCACTGAACGGACTACGGACTAGTTACTTTTAATGACTTCTGTGTTGCCATCGCAAATCAATATTTACACAAAAAATAAGTCTGATTTAAAATCAAATAAATTTTTGAATTTCTATAATCTGACTAGTGAGTTTAGTAATAAAATCTATATTTTAAAACCAAATGGCACGTTTTCGAAAAAGGTTGCCAACATTTCTTGAGTGAAATATAGCAGTAATATCAAAATAAGGCATAAAAATATAGTTCGTTTAAAAAATATAGTATATAATGGAAAAAGCGAAAAATTTAGTTTATATATATGTTAAGTATTGCGTACTGTATATTTCTTCAACAGTATATAGTACAATACTAGACATTATAGACTATAGTACGATTGGCAAGCCTAAGGAAAGCAGTTGTGGTACATGTCGTGCGTTTAGTCGAGGATAAATACGAGAAATGCAGAAGTTACTGTGTAGTGTGTTGGTCGAATAGGTAATGTTAGGGTAATTTTGAAAAGTGAACTTCCGGTTTATTTTTTGTCAATTTATACAGATAAAAAATATATGTAGTTTTGCTTCTAAATTAATTAAAGCGATTCTTTTCGAAACCAGGCGCTTTTTTCTAAACCGATACAACTTGGGCACCTTCAAGAAGCGAGCCTACACTTCCCTTAAAGATCAGAATGCACCTGCAAGCCCTCTGGTGTTGTTAGCCCCCTATTCTATGTATATAATCATAATAATAATGTAAAGTTCTCATCATAATGTTATCTAAATCGCATTAACTAAGGTTTTGTGTGAAAATACTTCAATTTATTAAATAAGGAAGGGATTGTCTTTTAGTGTGAATTACAACTGTTATTCGTTTACAGCAGGGGTCGGCAACCGGCGGCCCGCGGGCCGCATGCGGCCCGTGCTCTATCTCGTTGCGGCCCGCAAGCCTCAGGTCCTTAAGAAAAAAATACCAAAGCAATAGGCCATATTACTAGAATCACTAGAATTTATACGGCCATGCTGCTGGGCCATGAGAGTATTCTTGAAAGCTCGCTCCCACGCGGGGTGATAAAAATGTACCTATTTCATATTTTAAGAACTGTTATGTTATGTATTGTTTCTACCGAAAATAAATATTTGCTGTACTTATTCAATTCTTGGCAATTTTTTTTGCGTTTATACGCTGCACCTGGCCGTCGGTGGCGGGCGGCTCCTTTGAGACAATAGGCGGCGGCAGTCTTTGATTAGACGCAGGTGTGCGGCGGCGAAAAAATTCAAAGCGACCGACTTTAGTTAAAATCACAGCCGCGCGCAGCTATCGCCTCATTCGGTTGTGGAAATTCGCCGGAAACTCACGTCTCATCTGGTTGCTGGCTACGCGTTTCGTTTCACCTTTCTTCCCTTCGATGATAGCTTCTCACGCACGACGTATGAGGTAAGTACGTTGTATGCACTCGCGAGCAATTTGTATTATTTTATTTACTGATTGTTTATGTGAACCTTCAGATTGATGGGTAAATGTTATAAGGACGTGGATAGTAGTTACATGACATGAAGTCAGTTACGAGTATGTCATGTTTTAATTATTTTTTGAATGTGGAGTTGAATTTGTAGGTGCTAACTGGAACATATAATTTTACAACGAATTTAATTTTTTTCATTATTGTTACAGAATATTTATATAAACATGGCTTCAAGAAAAAGGAAGATAGAAGAAGAAAAAAGAGTTTTTAACAAATTATGGACAGAATTATACTTTTTTATCGAGTTTAAAGGAAAACCGTTATGCTTGATTTGTCAAAAGAGTATTTCTGTAGTAAAGGAATATAACCTGAAGCGACATTACGACACTGAGCACAAAGCTAAATTTGACTGTCTTGAAGGAGAAATACGACAAAGGAAAATTTCCACTTTGAAATCGTCATTACAAAATCAACAAAACATATTTAAGGTTGTGGCAGACAACAGCGAATCGAATGTTCGTGCCAGTTACAGGGTAGCAGAGATTCTAGCAAAAAGTGGACGTCCGTTTACCGATAGTGAATTAGTAAAAGAGTGTGTCTTAGCTATCGCAGAAGAAATATGCCCAGAGCAAAAAAAAATGTTTGAAAGTCTTAGTCTCTCTGCGAGAACTTGCACCCGACGTACTGAAGACTTGGGTGCTAATTTGTGTGAACAACTCAGGGATAAGGCGCAGTCTTTTGACTGCTTCTCTTTAGCGATGGATGAAAGTACGGACGTGTCGGATACAGCACAGCTACTCATATTTGTACGCGGCATTGACGAAAACTTTACTGTTTACGAAGAGCTTGTGAAAATGTGCAGTTTGAAAGGTACAACTACGGGAGAAGATTTATTTCACCATGTGGAACAAGCTCTGGATTCATTGCAGTTAAGCTGGGAAAAGTTAACAAGTGTCACTACCGATGGAGGCAAGAACATGAGCGGTCAAAACAAAGGTGTTGTTGGGAGAATCATCAGCAAAGTGAAAGATTCTGGATCTACTGTGCCATTGATTTTTCACTGTATTGTCCATCAAGAGGCATTGTGCTCCAAGGTTATATCCTGGAAAGAAATAATGGATACTGTAACATCCACTGTTAATTTTATAAGAAGAAATGGGCTGACACACCGTCAGTTCCAAAAGTTTTTGGAAGATCTGGAAGCTGATCATGGTGACGTGGTTTACTACTGTGAAGTGAGGTGGCTCAGTCGAGGTGCCGTTTTGGAACGGTTTTTTGATTTGAGGAAAGAAATTGGCAACTTCATGGAGATGAAAGGAAAGCCAGTCGAAGAGCTTACTAACAAACAGTGGATTATCGATCTTGGTTTTTTGACTGATTTGACTAAGGAACTGAATCAGCTCAACAAACGCTTGCAGGGAAAAAATAAATTGATTTGCGATATGTATTCAGATGTTAAGTCATTTGAGATGAAACTGAAACTGTTTATCGAGCATATTGATGAAAAAAAGCTTGACCATTTTCCTAATTGCAAGAAAGCCGTGGAAGAAGCTGGAGATAATTTTGTGTGGCAAAATATTACAATGAGAAACGTGTTAACACAACTACAAACTGAGTTTGTAAATCGATTCACCGACTTTAAAAAGAGCTCCCTTAACCTGGAAATATTCCAAAACCCTTTTGCAATTGATATTAGTGAGGTACCAAGCAATTTGCAAATGAACATAGTAGATTTGCAAAGTAATAGCACACTTAAAACGGCATTTAAGGAAAGCACTGACTTGATACTGTTCTACGGAGGTTTGAGTTCTGAAAACTTCAAAGAATTGAAAAAGTTTGCTCAGCAGATAATAACTATGTTTGGTAGTACATATTTGTGTGAGCAGACTTTTTCAATTCTCAACTACCGCAAAAATAAGAATTGTTCGCGGTTAACGGATGAACATTTGGACGCGATTCTACGCGTGTCTACTACTAAAATGAAAGCAGACGTTAAAAAACTTGCAAGTCAAATGCAGCCGCAAAAATCTCACTAGTTCTTACTTTTATGTTAGTATAGTAATTCAATTAAAATAGACATGATTGTATTAATATATATGCGTTTTATTTCAAATATTAAAAATACATACCCGAACATATAAATATAAAAATAAGTGCGGCCCGCACTGATACTCTGGCAACATATGTGGCCCTGCTATAGCAAAAGGTTGCCGACCCCTGGTTTACAGTATCGAATATCTCACGTAATTTACGCACGGCTACCTCACTATTTGTCTCACAACTGTTTCCGGATATAATAGCCCCCGGATATGGTATACCACAAGTAATATTTAAATTTCGAATCATCAAGTATCTAGTATTTGAAATAACAGAACAGGATTCGGTGAATTTTAACAAAGAATACTTATTTCTTCAAGATTCGGAAATTCCATTTCATTATGTAAAATGATAGAGTATATTATTCCGCTGTAGTTTAAATTGTCGGAAATGAGAGTAATCTCCTCTGTCTATTTTCTTTTGTTTTCTTTTTATACTATGCATTTTAAAAAATGTGTCACAGAGAGCCCTTACATTTAATACATATGTTACAAGCAATTTTTTTTATCATAACTGAACATATAACTGTACGTTTACTATTTTACCTTAGAACCTAGAGTTTTGTTTTCTCAGCTTCAAAATTAATTAATTAATAATAATTTATGATATACTTTGAAGAAAGTCATTTCCGGATACATTTTTTTAAACAACTCCAAATTAACTAAGATGTAGAGCTAATATCTATGGAATTAACTAGGTATATTATTTATAACAAATTATTAAAAATGTTTTCTACGTTTTCTGTCCATTTTTATCTTGATTTTATAATACGTATAAGGTTGAACACGTCTTGTAAGAATCTAAAAAAAATTTTGTGTCCTTTTTTTATTGCAAACACAGAAAATAAATGAATGAACTGTAGGGCTATTCACGATCATTCGAAATCGATCCGCCCGGAAAGCTATGCTCTCCCACTGAAAGTTGTTTCGTATTTACCGGATATGAAAATGGTATTCACAATTCCCATAGAATTGAGCATCGGCATTCTTCGGGAGTTTCCGATTAGAATCTTATTACAAAATGATAGAAAGCTTGATATAATATCGGTACGAAATCTTGTAATATCGGAACGGAAAGTTTTCGAATGATCGTGAATAACCCTACTGAACGTACGACCAACGCGACGTTTTGATCGATACACCTTCCAAAAATAGCGAAGTGGTCTGCGTTAAAAAGTATTTATATTTACACGTTACACCTTGCGTTGCAATGGGTCAAGGGTTCGAATCCCACCGGGATGATGTTTATTTATATTTTCTTTAATCTTGTTTCCCTATGTCTGGTCACAAAAAAATACAGTATCGTAAGCGCAATATAAAACAATATGTGTGTGTGTGTGTGTATTGTAGTGTTGTGTGTGTTGATTTTCATCCCTAACAAAGGTGTTAAAAGCGTAAATAGTTTCATATACAACCATATCAATATACATAATATTCAAATCTTATAAATAGTAAGCTCTTGTGCAATATTACATAATATAATAAAACAGTTGGCTAACTTGGCTAACATCTATACACATACATATTATAAAAGATACAATATGACTTCGGAGTTCGGTCCACATATTTGCTAACATCCAACACTAGATGGCGCTGTTGACTGTTGAATTGCGGTGACAAAGTTTTGTCGCAAACAATCACTACCCCAGGCCGAAGTAGCAAAATCATACTTACCTGGCGTAGGGGACACCGTGATCATGAAGGCGGTTCCCCCAGAGCGAGACTCTTCCATTGCACTAGCGATGAGCGTTGAATCAACGAACGCGTTGAATCAACGTTGATCGCCTTTCAACGTTTAAACGTTAACAGTTTATGAATCAACTAGTTGAATCCGTCAACGACGTTTATGAATTTAACTAGCGATGAGCGTTGAATCAACGAACTCGTTGAATCAACGTTCATGTTTTTTCAACGTATTAAAACGTTAACAGTTTATGAATCAAATCGTCGTTTATCGTTGAAAATAACATCATATATTGCGATTTGCGAGCGATGGTCATGTCGTAGAATTCGAACTCTAAGTAACGTATATGAGAGTTGATTTTTGAAATAATTATTTTAAGAAAAGTATGATGATATTCTTGCTATGGCGATCGCACCTGCGTGGCGCCCGAGAGCAACCGACTTATTTATACTAGTTTTTTTACGTTTAAAACAACATAAAATATGAAAAAAACAAAACTATACATTATTTTAGATGTATCTAAATTTATGTATAATGTAAATAATAATCTATTGTTTTAAATACACCTGTGTAGAATATGTTTTATAGCGAATTTTAAATTTATTCAGTCGGCCTAAGACATTTTACTTTATGTTTATTCAATTTCTGGTGTACAATAAAGTATTTTTCATTCATTCATTAAGGGAAGGTCATCTAAATCAAACGTTTTCCAATACATCTGTACATTGAATCAAATTATTTCTATAACATTATTATCAGGTAAGTAAATGTAGAATTGTAGACTCGTTGAACTCCGCAGCGTTGAAATAAACTGTTCAACGAATAAACGGTTTACGTTGGAAGTTGACATTAGTAGCGCGTTAACTCGTTGACGAATTTAACTAGTTTATCAACTCGTTGACGAACGTAATTCAACGTTGACGTAACGTTGACCGAAAAACCGTCAACGACCCATCGCTACATTGCACTGCGGTTGAGTTGACCTCTGCGATTATCCCTAATGTGGATAACTCGGACGCGTAATTTTTGGTAGTGGGGACTGCGTACGCGCCGTCCCCCTTTAAATTACAATATTATTACCAATAAGATTTTTAAGGTCTTATACTCAACAATCTAAATTATATTAAATTTTAAAGTATTTCGAAACCGTAGCGATGGGTCGTTGACGGTTTTTCCGTCAACGTTGAATTACGTTCGTCAACGAGTTGATAAACTAGTTAAATTCGTCAACGAGTTAACGCGCTAATGTCAACTTCCAACGTAAACCATTTATTCGTTATATATCGTCGCTGCGCCTGACAAGTTCCATATGTGATTTTTGTATAGTTTTGGGAGACTACGAAAAACGTATTATTGATTCACATACGGAGCTTTTCTTACCGGTCAAAACATATATGGAATTAGTTAAACTCATATCCAGTTCGAATATCACAAAAATGATTTTAGTAACACATAGAGAATAAAACGAAGAGTATTTTTTGTACGAAAACCAAAAATCAAAAAAAATCACATATGGAATTTGGCAGGCGCAACGACGATATTATATTTCAACGCTGCGGAGTTCAACGAGTCTACAATTCTACATCTACTTACCTGATAATAATGTTATAGAACAATTTGATTCAATGTACATATTATGTACTCGAAAACGTTTGATTGGTGGTTTTACTTAGATGACCTTCCCTTCATACTTTTTCTTGATAGGTTAGGTTAAATTTAAAATTTGCTATAAAACATATTCTACACAGGTGTATTCAAAACAATAAATTATTATTTACATTATACATAAATTTAGATACATCTGAAACAATGTATAGTTTTTTTTTCATATTTTATGTTGTTTTAAACTAGTATAAATAAATTGGTTGCTCTCGGGTGCCAGGCGCGATTGCCATATGGAGAATATCATCATACTTTTCTTAAAATAATTATTTCAAAAATCAACTCTCATAATATATACGTTACTTAGAGTTCGAATTCTATGATATGACCATCGCTCGCAATATATTATGTTATTTTCAACGATAAACGACGATTTGATTCATAAACTGTTAACGTTTTAATCCATTGAAAAAACATGAACGTTGATTCAACGAGTTCGTTGATTCAACGCTCATCGCTAGTTAAATTCATAAACGTCGTTGACGGATTCAACTTGTTGATTCATAAACTGTCAACGTTGAAACGTTGAAAGGAGATCAACGTTGATTCAACGAGTTCGTTGATTCAAGGCTCATCGCTAATTAGCTATGGTACCTAAATAGCAAAAACAGTATTTAATTTTTTTATATCTATTCAAAACGAGGTAGTTGATTCCCTGTAAACAAGGACCAAAGTAGCTTTTTAATTAGGGATTAAAAATTATTTGAATTTGGAATGTGGATATTTTAAGTAAATTCAAGCACCAAAGATATCGATCACGAATATTGTATGGAAACAATCCGCACGAGGACTAAGTTAAAAAAAAGAGTTTCTGTAAAAGTAAAAACGCGTTTATTGTTTGTTCAAATTCGGATTTAAGATAGTACTTAAAAATGATATCTGCCTTTAAACATTAGCATCTAATTATGTATTTATATTTCTTATTGTTCCTAACTGTAGGTCAATAAGTAAACGTAATTCTACTTCATGACTTGCACTTACTTATTTTCTCATAGATGTGATAAAAAGTAGAGTGTTCATCTCGGGAGCGACACTATTTTAAACTCGAGTGACGTACCTACTACCTTGAATACCTCGCTCCACTTTGGATTCAAAAAACACTCTCGCTTTAAAAGTAGTGTTTAAATCCCTTGGTAAACAATCTACTATTAAACTTTTTTTATTTTTAGGTAAAAAAGCTGTTTCTATCATAGTAGATGATTGATCATTGCTTTTTTTTTCTTGTACGCAATGTCTTGTCTTGAAAAAAAAAATTATTTTTATATGCTTATAAACTTTCTAAAGTTTTTGCATTTCACTAAATTATAATGTATCTAATACTGACGCATTTACGACCTTTATTCCCTGTACCTCTATGTATTACAAATATTTTAACAACTTATATTTAATTTAAAGGCCAACAACGCATCTGCATATCCGCATTGCAGATGTTCATAGTTGTTGATTTTCATTAGCCACCTAGTCTATATTGTAAAAAAAACTATGATATATTTCCTACATATTTCAATTATCTCTCAAAAATCTTTAATTCAAACGCGGAAATAATATAAAGCTATTGTGAACCAATCAATACATCGAAATATCAAATGTGTAATTATATTTTTTGCGTTTTACGTTTCCTTATAACTTTTAAATTAGATTGTTTTCAGATTTTTTCTTAATCAGGTGTACTCAACCTTTTATTTTTATACTTTAAAAATACAAATACATACATACAAAGAATCCTTACTACCAAGTTAACCAGACATTCGCTTCGCCAGAAACGCTTCGGTTTCAGTCTATGGATTTCCGAATGTTCGAAGTAAAAATTATGTCGACAGCGCATCATTGACTGATGTCTTGTAGCTGAGGTATCTACCATAAATTGTACCTCATGCTCGTCTGTCGAAATCTAACATTAAAAAAAATGTAAGCTATATAGCTGTTGTTTTGCAATCTCGGGTATTTTGTCTCTATTTTACTATAATGTCCGTTCTTTAATTAAAAAAGTCAATATTTAAATTGTAACTATGCAGTGTAAACTCGTTAAACGGAGAGTAAAAGAAAACAATATAATTTTATGAATGAATTGAAGAAAAAAGTGATTTTACAACATCATTTCTTTTTTTCCGCACAGAAATGTGTTTATTTAATATAAATTGTTTCAGTAACAGTCATATATATTTAAAATATTATGTTTTTATAAGGATATTTTAAACATTTAAGTATCTTTATTCAAATAATCATATATAAAGCAATTTTTAAACCGTATTTTTTTTTTAAATACAACAATTCATTTTTATTAATATTTTTCAAACTAATGAACTAACGAACCAGAAGGTTGACAACCTCGCTCCATTCTCTGACAGCTGCTTTTAAAATAACATAAACTTTGATATTTTAATAACAATGTATAGCTATTAATTCTAAGTTAACTATGATATAAATCCAAGTTTCTATTATAATACTATTAGATTCTAATAACCTATCCCGGATTCGCACAAACATTATATTATCCGATACTCTTATGTTATAATACATGTATTATTTATAGAACTAAAAATATTTCAATTCAATATTATAATAATAAAACAATTAACACAATTTCTCAGAACCTCAAAATGGTACAATTTTAGTAGAGGTAGATATTTTCTGACGGGCCAATTGACGTTGGTGAGCCGATGGGACGCGGGTTCGTATCACGCCGGGTCATGTATATAATTTTCCGAAAACATGTCTTTCCTACATCTGACTACTTCGATCATTAAACGGGTGGGAGGAATATCGAAATTCCGACCAGGTTACGAACCATAAATCATATTGCGCGTTTCGGTTTCAGTTAATAGATTTCCGAACAAGAGTCGACAGCACATCATTGACTGATGTTTGTGGCTGAGGTATCACCTACCATCAAGTAAACCTCATGCTCGTCTGTCGATATCTGACATAAAAATATGACAATTGTAAAAGCGCCTAACTATTAAGGGGTCAGGAAACATGAAATAACAAGAGTAAATGCTGTCTTTACAAGTTTATTCTGCATATCATAGCTATTAGGCACTTTTGGTTGTTCGTAGAACTAGATGAGTTCATATTGATACATACACTTACTTGCTAAACACAAAATATTCTAATATTATAACAACAAAATAAACCTTAATGGTATACATAATAAATACTAACTACAAGAAGGTAATAGTCTTAACACTCACCGAGATTAATCGTAGATGTGTATCGCTCAACGATCGGAGAACGAATGATGCTCGGGCGGTGCGCTCTGTTCTTAAATAGCTAACAGTTTGGCGCCCTTCCGTCCGAGTATCATCGTTTAACAACTTTTTAATTTGAAATATTGAATTATTTCGTATAATAAAAACTCAACTAAATTATTAATAAAATAAATTATTAATCTTCATCGTAATTAAAGATAACTAGGATTAATAACCCATTAAACACCCAAAAAGAAGTAACAGCTAACAGTAAAAAACAAGATGGCGTCTGCAACTGACAGCGACATCTTTATTCATTTTTAAAATAGATATTGGACAAGGTGCTTAATGTGTTATTAATAATTAACAATAATAAAATAGGGATAAAAGCTAACAGATTCGGCCATCCGAAATCTAGTGTGTCCTTACACTCGTTAATTTTAATTTACATTACATTAGCATACATCTTTGTTCTGCATTAATAAGAATCTAAAGTAGGTAGGTATATAACAGACCTCTTTGTTCTGTATATACCTACATATTCGCAACCACAGACCTCTTTGTTCTGGATGTTACGAAAGGATTTTAACTCGGTAGATAACAGGCCTCATTGTCCTGATCCACAAAATTGCATAGCAGACCTCTTTGTTCTGCATTAATAAGAATCTAAAGTAGGTAGGTATATAACAGACCTCTTTGTTCTGTATATACCTAAATATTCGCAACCACAGACCTCTTTGTTCTGGATGTTACGAAAGGATTTTAGCTCGGTAGATAACAGGCCTCATTGTCCTGATCCACAAAATTGCATAGCAGACTTCTTTGTTCTGCATTAATAAGAATCTAAAATAGGTAGGTATATAACAGACCTCTTTGTTCTGTATATACCTAAATATTCGCAACCACAGACCTCTTTGTTCTGGATGTTACGAAAGGATTTTAACTCGGTAGATAACAGGCCTCATTGTCCTGATCCACAAAATTGCATAGCAGACCTCTTTGTTCTGCATTCATTAGAATCTACTTAAATTCTACGATAATTCTGAAATCATAAGATTATTAATAAATCAATATTAAATCATCATATATCAAAAGCTAATCAGATTCCTCCTCACTCAGTATGTAATCATTAGGTCTGGAAAAATTCAGCCATAGTTTTAATTTGTCCACAGCAACCACAGTAGAATATTCTTTATTGCCTTTCTTTGTCAGGGGGGTGTCTTCTATTTGATACCGGTCATGATTATACACTTTGGTAATTTTGTAAGGGCCTTGAAATTTTGGGGCTAGTTTCTTACTGCTGCCTGTGGCGGGTACCTGTCGCTCTACTCTAACCAGGTCACCTTCTTTACATTGAAACGGCTTGCATCTAGACTTATCGTACCTTTCTTTTTGTTGTTGCTGTGATTTCTCAACAAATGAACTAATTTCATCCCTTATATGAGTAACATCTAATTCTTTACTAATAGTGGTAACACCCTCATCAATCGCTCCTACTAATCTACTATCACTAAGGCCCTTGGGTCTAATACCAAACAGCGCTTCTGCGGGTGATCTGTTAATACCCTTATTAAAGGTATTATTAACACCCCACTGAACCTCTGGTAAGTATTCTTCCCATTTATTTTCAGAGGTTCCTACACACTTTCCGCTCTACGCCCTTGATTTGGGAACTGGCAGTAAATGTAAAATTAGAAGCATTTAATATGTATTTTTTTTTTATTGACGTTCATAAGTGTACATTGTGTTACCCAAATTAATAAATTATTTTTGAATTGAATTGAATTGAATTGAATATGGCGACTTTGACATTTCAAAAATCAGACAACTGTCATCTTTCTGTCTCCCCGCGACCACGGCTGCTGAAGAGCATCCGAAACGTCGGGATAAATAATTTAAACAATATAAATAATAAATTGCGTTTTAATCCGGTATACAGTATTTTATTTAAATGTGTGATACTCGTGCCAATAAAAGACAATATTAAGAAGTTACGTATTTTTTTTTAACAAAGCGTCACATTTTGGGAAACCAGAAATGAAGTTTAATTTTTTTTTTTTTCTAGGGTTTTATCTAAAGCAAAATGTCCTATATCATCATGATTTTGTTTTACTACTTGCCACCGGACACCCTTAGGCACAACCCACCTATCGCCTTCAGAGGTTACCCTAAAAGTTTCCCGTTCTTTACCTTGTAATTATTTTTAATATCTGTGACATCATCTAATTTTGGATCATTTAAAATATTTTCGATGAATTTAGATTCGTTGAATCTCTGAATCTGAGTTTCGAACTGTCGTTATCCAATCGGATTCCGATATATTTCAAACAGAATGTTCAATTTGAGAATTTTCTATAGGTGGGTTACGGCTTAGAGCGTCCACGTGGCTCATTGAAATTCCTGCTCTGTATTCGATGTTGAAATCGAACTCTTACATGAGTGTCCACCAACGGGCGACTCGGGGTATCATATCCCGTTTTGAGAATGTGGCACGTAATGAGTTTGCAATCGGTAATAACTTGAATGTGATCCCTACAAGGTAAACCCGAAATTTTTGAAAGGACGCTACAACTGTGAGGGTCTAATAATGTACGGTCTATACACAACCGGATCGTTATCCTGCAAGGAGATAATATATTAGATAGATAATTTCTGATACTTTACACTTCCCTAGTTCAGACATAGAAAAAGCGAAACAGTTACGATATCTTTTGAGCAGTATCAAGAGCTCTTAAATTAAAGACTGGTCTAGATTATCGCCAAGGTGTAATTCTGACAACGTGATTGTGTCTAATCCTTAAACCACCTTCAATAAACAGTACCCCAGTAAATTTTGGGTCAGTATACACTTTTACTAAAGTTAAGCCTGATATAGTGGATGATTCCAAACAGTGTAAACTGGTTTTAATAGTAGTTTCGATATCAATAAAAGTTTGCAGTATATCAAACCGATCGCTTGCTTTATGTATTGTAATATGAGGCTGTTCGGTGAAAGATTGACCTATCATCAATGGCATTTGCATGGCGTTGTCCGGTACTAACAGCAATTCCGTGTATGCCCCAACACCGTCAATCTCAATATATACGGTGAATCTACCCTAAAACTGTCACAACAGATCTGAATCAAAACCGACCCTGTTTACTGACTTTTCTTGACTAGGTGTATTAAAGTAGCATTTTTCGGTTTCATGCCCTATTCTAAAACATTTGTTACACTTCTTTATAGGCATGCTGCATTGACTGACCATATGACCTTCCGCTTTACAGTTGGCACATCGAATTACTTTTGGTTTGAAAGTCGTTTGAGATTGGTTGTTGGGCTGAGAGGTTTCTAGATTTGTGAATGGAAGGGGTCTATTACTATTTCGTCTGTCAGTATTAGTCTTTATATTACGGGAATTTCTAAAGTGAGAAGCTTGTCTAAATCATCAAACTGCGCTGCTTCAGCTCCTAATCTGACGGCGCGGTCATCGATACCGTGAAGAACACATTCTACAGCTCTTTTCCCAACAATACAACACCGATTGATGAGAGCGATTTTATCATAGAAGTATTCTTCTAACGAATCACCAAATTTAGCACGCCTAGCTAACATATCGCTGAGCATTTGACCATAGTTTTCATCTGACGGGAACGCAGCCAATAGCTTAGACTGCCACTCGTTCCACGTGAAAAGGACTGTAGGAAGGCCTTCGTACCATCGTTTGGCTACGCCTTTCAATTTAGGGAGTGCAAAATGTACGATTTGCCTATCCGACCAGCCGTATATGGCAGCACACTCGTTTACTTTGTGTAACCACATTTTAATAGTTTGTTCTTTCCCTGCCGGATCGAACTCGGGTACTGTGTTATTTAACGGACTTATTTTATCTGAGTCAGGAGCAATCGATTTCAGCGCTTCTACTAACAAGCTCAATGTACTATTATTGTCAGAAGTTAGTGATTTAGAGTCTTTTAAAACTAAACTCACATGCTCTACGTTGCTACCCGTAGTCTGTTGTCTGTTAGAAGAGGGCAGCGGATGATTACACCCACAGCGGCGGGAACTGCGGCACTGTGCGTCACTCGTTTGATGTGAACCGTGATGAGACGAGGTGTGTTGTTGCTCGTCGTTGTGACGACTATGAGGCCGGCGACTGCGGGAAAGCCGCTGTCTGCTTCGTGACCGCTGTTGTGATTGGCGTTCGCAGCTACGGGATCTTCGACGAGGCGATCGTAGCTCTCCGCCTCTGGGCCGGTGCGACGATCTTGACTCGCCGCTTCGGGGCCGGAGCGATGATCGCAGCTCACGGTCTCGGGGCTGGTGCGGTGATCGCAACTCACGGCTCCGGGACCGGTGCGGCCGTGGTAGCTCACGGCTTCGGGACCGGTGCGATGATCGACTTCGATGTTGTTGTTGTCGCTGTATCGATGCGCGTTGATGGCGCAATGTGCTTCCTAATTGCGAATTGCTAGGCAGCACTGGGGATCTTGATCGTTCCATGGTTAGTCTGAAAGTAGGGAATAGAAATAAGCCGACGCATCTGCCCTCGTGCCCAACATGAATATTGAAAAGAAAACAAAACAGAAAAAGAAGAAAAGAGAGAAAAAAAAAAAAAATGTGGTTTAAAAAAAAAAGAAAAATAGTTCAGATCCCACTTCTGACTTGTAAAAGCGCCTAACTATTAAGGGGTCAGGAAACATGAAATAACAAGAGTAAATGCTGTCTTTACAAGTTTATTCTGCATATCATAGCTATTAGGCACTTTTGGTTGTTCGTAGAACTAGATGAGTTCATATTGATACATACACTTACTTGCTAAACACAAAATATTCTAATATTATAACAACAAAATAAACCTTAATGGTATACATAATAAATACTAACTACAAGAAGGTAATAGTCTTAACACTCACCGAGATTAATCGTAGATGTGTATCGCTCAACGATCGGAGAACGAATGATGCTCGGGCGGTGCGCTCTGTTCTTAAATAGCTAACAGTTTGGCGCCCTTCCGTCCGAGTATCATCGTTTAACAACTTTTTAATTTGAAATATTGAATTATTTCGTATAATAAAAACTCAACTAAATTATTAATAAAATAAATTATTAATCTTCATCGTAATTAAAGATAACTAGGATTAATAACCCATTAAACACCCAAAAAGAAGTAACAGCTAACAGTAAAAAACAAGATGGCGTCTGCAACTGACAGCGACATCTTTATTCATTTTTAAAATAGATATTGGACAAGGTGCTTAATGTGTTATTAATAATTAACAATAATAAAATAGGGATAAAAGCTAACACAATAATATCTATACCGAATAAAATGTTATTTATGTATATAAAAATATTCCTATAGCTTATGTTTTTTTAAATAATCTCACAGAAAACCCTGTCTTCTTCATGACTGACAGCTTAAGCCTAAACTAAACAAAAAATTATCAGAATGTATTCTCCCATTCAGAGTCTCGTATGAACATTAAATTGAATATATCGCACTGCTATTACAATAGTGTCGTAACTCGAAATGTGTCGAATTCGATATTTGATCATTAACAGATACATAATTTCTTCCTCTATCCGTCAATAAGACCGTTGTAAAAATAGTGCAAGAAACGACTCCGAAATGGCGTTGTACGTCACTATACATGACTGACCGGTTGAGATATTGGCGCCTGCAAAACCGCGCCATTTTTAGTTGCATTCCTGACGTATCAATTATGAACGTGTCGCAGCTATCGTCGACCGCATCAATTCGAATTACTGCAGTATTGCTGACTCAGGTATGTAAATTTGCTTTTTACTATTTAGAGTTAATACATTGAAAAAATCAAAACGCACATATTATTTTAAGTTACTTCACTATAATTGATTCATACTATCGTAAGTTTAGATAATTATTTAAACTTAGAACATTCTTGTTGGTTTATTTAGTAGTTTTTGACTTAATACATTGTTGGTGGATCATAACTTTTATGGAATTTTTTGGTGTATAATCTTTAAAATATAGGTATTTCATGTTCATAGCTTACTTAGTTGAATATAATAGTTAGATAAATTTACAGTAATAGCAAAATAATCAACGATATCTTGTATAAATTAATTTTTTTTAGTTGATACGGTAAAGGTGATTTTTTTATGTTGTTTACTTTCCACTCAAAAACCCAATTGTTTTCGTTTTAGATGAATCATGCAGCGAACTCGATTGTTACTAATGATGGCGAAGAAGTCAGCGTTTGTTGTGCAGCCAGATAAGTAGAACGAGATTTCGAGCGAGGAGGCACCTCTGTCTTCATCTTGTTATTTTTTTGAATCGCCAACAGAAAATCCGGTTAGTACTGGCAACGAACAGCCAAAGGGTGAAAACCATGGGCCTTGGGCAGCTAAACTACCAGTGGCAACGATTGAGTTGCGATCATCAAACTCATCGCCTTCGATACTTTCAGTACTACAAGAAATCGATAACAACGTAGCACCGAGTAGGTACCTGCGGTAATGCCGCTTCAGTGAACGAGAAAATATATTTTATTTCACCTCTGCATTCTGGTGAGTGTCTGCGATAATTCCGATTGCGACCCAAATTTTTCCCATTGCTTCGCACTCGATCTAGAAGCTCCAGCAGCTCCAGTAGCTCTAGCAGCTCTAGCAGCTCCAGTAGCGCCAGCAGCTCTTCTTCGAGTTCCAGTGGATCTTCGAGTAACTCGGATAAGGAAGCTGTAAGTCTAAACCCCGATGCTGGTGGTTCAGATGTTCAAGAGGTTTCTAAGCCCATGGCTTCTTAGGGAAGGCAGAAAGTAAAGCAGGATAAAAGAGAATACGTGATCCAACGACTTGGAAAAGCAATTTAGCGAAAATACTTCGAAACACTGGTAAAGAGTACCAGTTCGCGTCCAAAAAACCTGTGTCTGAAAAGAAGATGGGTCCTCCATGGGATGGAGAAACATGTTATTGTTTGTAGTTTAAAATGACTGTTATTTTCTGTTAACTAACATTACATATACGTATAGTAGTAGTACATTTAAGCTTAACTTTTTTAGATTTTTAATAAACGTAAAATAGATACAAAGTGTCTCTTTAATATTAAGTTTTATTTTATAACTACCTGAACATAAGTTTTCAATTTAATTGTGTTTATGCAAGCAAATAAAGTTAAATCCATGACGCAACTTCAATTAATTTCATATAAATTTAATCTGACAAATCATCTAAAATTGTAGTAACACAAATTTTTTTTTCAATAAGTACTCAACTAAAAATGATTCAGTATTTTAGCATATCTTTTCAGAACAATACTGTGTCAACTAAAAATCTCTGATTTCTCATTAACAGTGACATATTTTTATTATTTTGTGAGTATGAATGTGCTTTGGATTAAACAAGAAAAGGTATTGTATCCTTCATTTCAGAAAAACTTGAACAGGAAGTCTAAAATCAGTTTTTTGCTATTTCTGAAAAAGTACACATTTTGAGTTACGACACTATTGTAATAGCAGTGCGATATATTGATAGGTATAATTTTTAGCCTGAATTCTATTTCACAAGCTTCTTAAGTATAATTTCGATAATATTTTCTTTTATTAACGCGAGTAAAACACATTTCAGTTAAATTATTTTTTTAAATCTGGGGGCACGGTAGCGATTGCCAAGTCAGTCTATTTATTTTAAACATAAAAGATTTTTAATATTGTTATTGATATGGTCACTAAGAGATGTTTTTAGGTTAGCTAATTACCGACTTGGTATTATATCGATACCTCTGGGCTCAAAGGGCGTATAGCACAAAACAGCTACTTTTCAGGAGAGCCAAAAAACCGAAAAAATAAAACAAAATTAGCTATAACTTCTTTGTCTCAATGATTATATAAAAACAATCTATGAGAAAAATGCTTATATTTTCCTATATTTTAAGTAAATATTATTAAATGAAGCCTAAGTATAATAGTTTCCAAAATAGTTAGTGCTTTACTACCTAAAAAAACAACAAAATGTCCTTTAAGCCCATTAAAAAACAGCTAATATTTTTAACTTAGGCAGTAAATCTAACCTTACGTAAAAAAGTTGTATAATATTATGTAGTAAATGACAATAGCAATATTTAATTGTGTTGTAAATCACAAAGTTTGAATTTAAAATTGTACAACTTTCATATAAAAAAGGGTTAAACGGGGTGGGGGGTACCCCATCCCGCCCTGATGGATTATTCCCATAATCCCTTTTTAAAATTAAAGAGTTATTGTTAATATTATAGTTTTTATAATACGTAATAAAAGAGCAAACAAGTAAGTTTTAAGCAATTTTTGAGTTATTCATCTTTAGAATTATATTCTTTTTCAGTATTATTTTCATCTTCTTTATCTTCTTCATCAGTGAAACTGATTTAATATATCACAAACATTAGAGCTCCATAGAAGCTTTTTATATTCTTCATGAAATATTTTCACTAACAGTTTCTTGGTCACTGTTTATCCTTTTTTATATATCTGATATAAATTAGACACGTTCTTTAATTCTTGAGGTAGATACACTCTGTTTGTTCTTTGTCTATTGTAATGGGTTGGCACTGCAGGTAGCGATTCACTTTAAGCTTAGCAGCATCGATTTTGTGGGAACGACGTCTCTCTTCTGGTATATCATAGCATCCTCTTCTGCATTTGCTCTTTATACATGGATTAAGTTTAATTTCTTTTTCAGGAACGATTTTCCCACTACTGTTTTCGTAAGACTTTCCCTCTACCTTTAATTTCTTGAGGAACTTACGTTTATTTTCTGACTTTTCTTTCTTATTAATTTCTACATCTTCCTTATATCAATTTCTTCTTCACTACTACTTTCTGATTCTTTTCTAGACCAATTGTTCGAGCTTCCTGAAGAATAATCTAACTTGTCCTCATCTGACAGGAAATTCATATAATATTTTACTCCATTTTCTGGCTGTTTGATTTAGGCAAGTAAGTGCGAGATATTATAATCTTGTTCTGGGTTTATCATTTCAGATGTAGAAGTACTTACGGAGTTAGATGCTACAACTATAGCTGAGGATATCGGTGGCTGCTGGAGAGGTAAGTGCGAAATATTATAATCTTGTTATGGGTTTATCATTTCAGATGTAGAAGTACTTACGGAGTTAGATCCTACAACTATATCTGAGGATATCGGTGGCTGCTGGAGAGGTAAGTGCGAGATATTATAATCTTGTTCTGGGTTTATCATTTCAGATGTAGAAGTACTTACAGAGTTAGATGCTACAACTATAGCTGAGGATATCGGTGGCTGCTGGAGAGGTAAGTGCGAGATATTATAATCTTGTTCTGGGTTTATCATTTCAGATGTAGAAGTACTTACAGAGTTAGATGCTACAACTATAGCTGAGGATATCGGTGGCTGCTGGAGTGGTAAGTGCGAAATATTATAATCTTGTTCTAGGTTTATCATTTCAGATGTAGAAGTCATTACGGCGTCAGATACTAGAACTCAAGTAAAGGATATTGGTGACTGCTGAAGAGGCAACTACATACTAATAGAATCATCTTCAGTGGGCTTTTTTATAATTTTACACGAAAGTACTTGTATCTTCTTATTAGGGCTACTAATCTGCTTCATTGTTTTTTTGTGACTGGGCTACGATATCTGTTAACTATTTTCAGTGTTTCCACAAAGGCTCGAGGCAAAGAGAATGTGGAAGTATTAACTTCATCATCAGTACTAGAAGTAATAAACTTTGTGTAGGTATACTTACTAGTCGATAAATAATGTGCTTTACACCCTAAACTTCAGGAAATATTTATAATTATTTTGTGGTAGTATAGTACAGGTGCTGTTATGTTGAATGGTTGTAAAGAACAATAATGAGAATAAATGCGCACTAATGTAATTTACAGCCCGATTTCCTGTTGAAATTTGGTTTAGCAGCCCAAAATAGATGGGTTGTAAAGAACATTTTTGTGCGAATTTGGCAACTTCGTATATACCAATCGATAGAGATTGAAAAATTGAATAAGATGGTATTATTAACTCCATTTGCCCCAAAATGTGCTTTACGCCCTTTGAGCCCAGAGGTATCGATATGGATCTCAGTTCTCACAACTTTTTACGATAGAAGAACTGAGTTGCAAGACTTGGTTTTTTTTACAATTCATGTTTTTGATGGATGTAATTTATTATTTATACTATTTATCCCGACGTTTCGGATGCTTTCCAGCAACCGTGGTCACGGGCAGACAGGCAGACTGACCTGAATAAATCGCGTTGTTGTCCGGTGAATTATTTAATTTAAATATAATTTCGATTTTAAATACAGTTAATTTTTTACTTAATTTAGTAACTTCTATTTGGGCTTAATCCAACTGATTATTTTTGTCACAAATTACATTTAAACTAAAAATGTAGTAACAAAGGTGTAGAGGCCCCAAATTATTTTCCAAATAAAATGAACATTTATTTAATATTTAAGAACAATATAATCATGTTTATACAGAGTACAGTAGGTTAAGGTAAAACAACGAAAAAAATATCAAAGGAAAATTTGTTAACTTGTGTTTACTCGTTAGAATTTGAAAGATTTTTTTTTGTGAGGGGCCTTTTTTGTGGAAGCCCCAAGGCTGTAGCCCCAGATGCCCTACCCTAAATCCTTCCGGTCCTGTATCCTACCCTTATTGTAATAATAAATGAGAATTAATGGAACCCCTAACGTTAGAGTAGAACACGCTTAGCCAATCTTATTTTGAATGGTTTTAAAAACAAATAATTGGTTTGACTTTTGATAACTCTTCGTTGAAATCTTGCGTCATTTTGTTTTCATCGGGTTTTATTTTTAGATATTCTTTATCAATATTAATTTCACAGCTTTTATTTTAGGTATTACCTATTCTTACAAATCTGTCGGTTAGGACGCAGATGTATTAAAAATTATATACCTAATACTAGCTGCCCGACACGGCTTCGTATAAATTTAAACAACAAAAAAAGGAGTTGCAACCATTACACCATGTTCCACATGACATCTTGAAGTAATTTATAAAAAAATAAACGAAAAAATACAACAAACCAATTATTTGTTCTCTATCAGCAGTAGGTATGGTGAAATAGGAGCACGCACTTACATTCTCGTGGGAACAACACGCAAATTAGACATAGTCAAGAAATAGAAAATGAGACCAAATCTCATGAAAATCATTCTTTCAATATGTTTTAAGATGTCACTAGAACCTACTTTTTTCAAGAGAGATGTTTAAACTCCAATTTTTACACTTTGATGTAAGATTTAAAAAAAATATCTTCTTATTCTCCTTATACAAAATTACAAACCTTGTCCTGACTATAACGAACACAATTTTTTAATCCAATTTAGTGAAGTCATTCCGGAGTAATGCTAGTAAATACATTTCGGCGATTAATTTTTATGTACATACCAGAAAGTAACCTGCAAATCCAAAATTGTTCATGAGAGCAGAAAAACTTATTATTTTAAAAAAAAATACTGTTACTTCCGAATTTACAGACGTAGAGTTGTTTCATTTTGGACACAATATCTATATTCTTTTATGTCAGATATCGACAGACGAGCATGAGGCTCACTTGATGGTAGGTGATACCTCAGCCACAGAACATCAGTCAACGATGCGCTGTCGACCTAATTTTTACTTCAAGCATTCGGAAATCCATAGACTGAAACCGAAACGCGCAATATGCACTTCACGGTTTTTCCATTTATGAACGTTGGTAAAATAATAATAATGTTTGCTTTACAAAACTAATTCAGCCGCATAATTGATAATGCGGCTGAATAATAACATTCTATCGCTATTATAGTGATATTGTCATTTACCACGTTTTTGCTTTCAGGCGTCGATATATAGACTAGATTATATACCCGGCATGCGCCATGCGTATAGAAAATGTTTGAGAGTAGCGCCAGTGAATGAAAAATTTAAAGGTAATCGTTTGGCTTGGTATGGGCATGTTATGAGGAGAGATGAAGGGCATGTATCTAAAAAAGTTTTGAATATGAAAGAGGGAGGCCAAAATAAACATTGATTGACTGTGTGAAGAATGATATGTGTTTGAGAGGTGTGACTGATGATATGGCGAGTGAAAGGAGAGAATGGAAAAAGAGAGCATACTGCGCCGACCCCAAATAAAAAAGGGAACAGGGCAGGAAGAAGAAGAAAATGCTGTACTGCAGCGCCATCTAGCGAATTCTTTTTATTTTTTGAGCCAGGAATCTTCGCAATTATGATGAAACTTCGATGACTCACTAAAGTATCATCATAATCGGATAAGGAGTGCATAAAATAATCAGTGAAACCGACACCAAAAGTCTATCCCATGACCAATTTATTGTTTTTTTTTTTAAATATCGTTGGTTTGAAAGCCGGAAGGCGGCTAGTTGACCATACTTCAATTAGCGAATTCCAAGTAAAGTCCAGTCTATTGCTTTTCCTATTTTTAGCTCAAGGTCACTTGTATTTGCCAAGTCATAGCGAGATGAATGAGTCTCAAAATTTATCTCGAGTCTGACATAGACATAGACATACTCTATTCGACAAAGAAACACAATACTAAATACAATTTTTAACTTACTTACTAAATACAATAAAATATATTGTGTACCTAATGCCGAAAAGGACCCTTCATCAGCATTTGTTGCAGTTATAAGCTGCAACGCTGGTTTTCAGAAGGGGCCCCTGTCGAACTGTCAAACAGCCCGAAATGATTAATGTGTTTTTTTTAATATATCACTTTAAAAAAGATAACATAAAACAAATAAAACTATATAACTACTAAATAAGCATAAACTCTCTAACATGTTTTTATAATATAACTAGCAACACGCCCCGGCTTCGCACGGGTTCAAAAGCCTATGTTACTCGCTGATAATGTAGCCTTCTATTGGTGAAATAATTTTTAAAATCGGTCGAGTAGGTTTTGAGTTAAATCGTAACAAACAAACAAATATTTTCTCTTTATAATATCAAGTATAGATATAGATACCTACTTGAATGAAAAAACTTTCAGTGTATAAAAGAAGAAAGATGACAGCTGAACTGTAATTAATATTGTCTTTTATTAACGCGAGTATCACACATTTAAATAAAATACTGTATACCCATTTATATTGTTTAAATTATTTATCCCGATGTTTCGGATGCTTTTCAGCAACCGTGGTCGCGGGGAGCTGTCTCCCTTCTGTCTTAAACAATATAAATAATAAATCGCGTTTTAATCCGGTATTTTATTTAAAAGAGCTGTAATTACGCAATCAAACTACAGATGAACTACATACTTCGAGACCCAAGCGCGAACAAGAAGCTAGAAGATTTTTTTTATCTTAGACTAGTGATCCGTCCCGGCTTCGCACGAGTACTATACACAAAAAAAGCATTCTATTGGTGAAATAATTTTTAAAATCATTCGTTTTTGAGATAAATCGTAACAAACAAACAAATCCTTCCTGTTTTGAAATCGCATCCAGGCGATAAGGTCGCCCCTTGCACAATTAATTTTTTTAGCTTAGGTATATTTAAAATTATGTATTTATTTTTGTCTTTATTCATTCTCATCATCATTTTAGTCATTCAAATAACTAAGCGCTATATATTTTATAAAAACTTTTTAGCAACAAAACCTTCGAACTAGGTCAATGAACAGAACACATTAGCGTCACATTTTTTTCTCAGCTGTCACTTATCAGTGACTATTTTATGTCATTATTCCAATTAATTGCGTATGTCATGTGATCTGCTTGTTGTGGGGGACTTATCGACGCACGCGACTGATAAAACATTCATATATCGGATCATAGTAAAAAAATATAAGGTATGCCAGCCAAAGACAGCTGAATTTCGGCAGCAGTCTGTAACACTATAGAATTATTAGATTTGGGATGTATTTAGTAAAAACAAGTGTCGCAGCAGTAAGGGGCTCTACCACGATTTCTTAGAGCTTTATGAGAGACTAGTAAAACGCCCCAACTTCGCACGGGTGCAATGTAGATGTACTACATAAAAAATATCCTATGTTATTGATGATAATGTAGCTTTGTATTGATGAAAGAATTTTTAAGATCGGTTCAGAAGATAGCTCCCTACATTTTTTTTGGGTTACATTATTCAAGTAGGTATTAGTAGGGATTCCTTATTATTTCTGAAAAAGCCTATGTAACTCAGTGAATATGTAGCTTTATAATGGTGAAAGAAAATTAAAAATCGGTCGAGTAGTTTGTACTTTGTGATTTAAATTATAATGAACAAACTAATATTTCCTCTTTATAACATTAGTATAGAAGAAGACCGCCTAAATAGAGCATGACTTTGATTTTAATTTAAAAATGAAATTAAAACTAAATCTATGAAGAAAGATACTAAAATTAGAGATTTTTCTAGTTTTTCCATGTTCACTTTCCATGAATCAGAAGATCTGCAGATGGGTTGCCGGCCGATTATATAGTAACCATCAACCTCACTCTGAAGCACGAAACACCCAAGTTTGGTATAATTTGCAAATCATCACTTTTTTTACCTACATACATAAAGTCAAGGATACCTTATATTATTAAACCATAGAGTCCATGAAATAACAAACAGTTGGAAATCAAATTGTTTAATTATGTCAGTTTTATTCAAACGCAATCTATTATTAATATTATTGGTACCTCTGGTTCAAGGTTATAATATAAATATCTTGTATTTTAAGGATAATATAGGTGCTATAGGATAGAATTAACCCGATATCACTTCAATGCTATAAATCAAAGTCGTATTTTAACCATTTACATACCGCGGAATACTGAAACGATAATCAAAATTTGAGGGCTTCTTAAAATGTTTCTGTCTTTCATTTTACCTTCGTAATGAAAGAGTTAGATATACTTTTAAGTCCACCTCAATGTTGATTAGCGTTCGAGAATTCGGCCGTTATAAGCTCATTTTAACAGCGGGTTTGTCTAGATATGAAAGTACCCCACGTAGGAACTCAAGATGGCCAAGCGTTTAGTAAATAATTGAGGTCGCCAGGAAAGGGTAGTTAGAAATTAAAAAAGAAATGTGCGCCAATGCAAAGAAACCAAAGTCCTTAGTACAAATCACATAACAGATTATTTTTCATTTGACGTAATCCATTTTTGACTGCTCTACAATACTTTTTCCATACTCCATAATTTATCAACCTGCTCATCTCACTAGAAAAAAATAGGCTCATTCTCAGTAAACGTTCACAAACAGCGAGCATAGCACGAACGACTATCGAAAAAGTATTCAAATCGTCCATCTGTCAGTTGTATCAGAAATTATTTGAAATTTCATACAAATGACAGCTCGACGATACGAATACTTTTTCGCAAGTTGTTCGTGGTAGGCGCTCTGTTCACAGACAGTTCCATAATCTTAGGAAATAAAGGCTAGTTTTCCTTGCTATCTACATACTTCACAGTGGCGTAGCTATGCCGATGCAACCAATGCGATCGCATGGGGCCTCTGATTAAAGACCCCACCGAACCACAATCTATTCTTTTATTTCAAAACATTTTGTCAAGGACCCTAGCAATTAAAAAAATATAAGAAAAATTTAGCCCAAATTTTGCGCACTCGGGATTTTAAGTATGTTATGTTCTACGTGAATCTTTTAAAGAAACGATGTAGTCCACTAACCTAGAATTTTACTAAAAAAGTTTTTTTTGATCAAATAAAATTTGTATTTTTTGTTTTAATTCACTTACAACAAATAGCTTTAAGGTCTATTGCCGATTCGCTTACTTCTCGTCCAACGCTTATACACGTTCGTTTTCATAATAGAAAAAAGGCGGGCCATTTTTTTGCACTGGGGCCATTGACATAGTATATTGTTGATCGAAGACTGGGGCCCAAAAAGTCTACTTACGTCACTGCTGCATCTAATGATCGATAATTAGATGTCCTTATTAATATAATCATCATCAACAATACATTAATCAATGATTGAACAAAGGAATTTCTAAATGAATAGTATAAATATGATTATTTTTTATTGTGAATTATCTGTCATCAAGTGGTATTTCCAAACATTGCTGGTTTGATTGATATATTTTTTTCTTAGATTACAATCTTTGATTATATACATGTCTATAAATGGATTACAAGGTTTAAAAGATTTTTTGTATGTTCCTAGTGGCCTACCTTCCCAGATCTCATTGCTTTGGATTGCTAAGACTGCTACTATTTCTAGTGATCATGAGCGAAAGAGATATTAAACCGACTTCAAAATGGCAAAAAACAAAAACCGACTTCAAAACTACATATAGTATGTAGTTGTAGTTTTGAAAATACAAACGCCGAAATACAAACGCCGATACAAACTTGCACTAAAAAGTAAAAAATAGTATTTTAATTACTTCAAAGCATTATTTATTAACAGTTATTTTTGAAGTCGGTGCCGCTCCGTACCGTTCGAAAATTTGTTGCAAAAGCAGGATTAAACTGTCTCTCTTGGCTGGCACCGACTAACTAAAAAGCAACATACAGACGAATTGAGAACCTCCTCCTTTTTGATGTCGGTTAAAAAAGAGGATGTATGTTGTTTTTATTTGTATGTTTGTTATGCGATAACCCCACTAATTATGCATAGATTTTGAAGATTATTTTTTGTTTGGTTGGTCATATTTCAGAGGTGGTCCCACACATTTTGGCACCGACATCAAAAATAACTGTTAATAAATAATAAATAGATATATAAGTATGAATAATTTTGTTGCAATCAACAACCTTTAAGGCTCTTGGCCTCTTGTTTTGAAGTAATTAAAATATAATTTTTACTACTCGTATTTGTAGGTAGTTATAGTTTTGAAGTCGGTTTTTGTTTTTTTTTAAATATTTTTTGTTGCGTGTGTGTTTCCTTTATTTTCATTAGTCTTATATAAAATTCTTAAATATAATCTTTCTTTAATCTTAATTTCTATTTTTACATTTATTTCTTATATTTCTAAAGGTAGCTATAATTTTCTTTCCGTTTATCCTTATTTTCTTACAACATATTTATTGCTAAGTAATTATATACTAAAGTTTCTTAGGTTATGTTATTATTGATTGTTCGCCAGAGCCAATGGTGAATCCCGTGATCCCCAATACGAACTGGGGGTCAAGAAAGGTTTAGTGTGTATCCGATCTCCCTGATAAGAACTGAAGTGAACCCGAGTCCCACACTGCACTGACCCCCGCATTGCTAGTCGCGGGGGGTCAGTGCGTTGCCGACCTTTAAATAACCTAGTGTCATCATGTGATTGAAGTTGCATCATAAAGTACCAATGCTTTGCGGTAAAATGACTCAACATTACTCAATATAGTCAGTATACGCCGATACAAAGGTATCAAAACAGTACGTCACGTTACGTAGAACGGTTAGATAATTTGGGAATGGATGGCCTGTGACCTTTGTACTATACGCAATAACTCGTTCGTAATTTATGCGAGTTATTCTCATTTTCACCAACACTAAGCAGTTTGAGTGAGATGGTCATTTTGTTTTCACCAATTTTAAACGGTCGCTAAACGATAAATGATATGATGATGGTTTAAGATAGGGGTATATTACTTCCGCCAGGGCTCTGGTAGACTAAAATAGTGATCCCGGAAACCCAAGATGGCGAGACTGAGGAGCTGTTAGGTTTTAGTGGGTAGGTGTCCATTGCACTCCGGACCGAACCCCACACTCCCCGCGCCACTTCAGATCGCCCCCGCATCGGGGCAGATGGTGAAGTTACAATGGTGTAAATGGTGGAAGTGTAAATGGGTTTCCTGACGGCAAAAGGGGTATTTTGTTGGGGCCATATAATCCCACGACGGCGAGACCTTAGGATCCATAGGGCCACTAGGCATCAGGCTCTCTGATCAGCAGAGAGTCACCGGAAGATCAGAGTCCCACACTCTCCCCGCATTGCACTTCCTTCGGGGAGGGAAGTGGAAAAGAGAAACCTCCTCCATAAAAAAAAGAAAAGAAGGGATATTTTACTCAAACGTTTATAGAAACGCGTAGCGATTAGTTTGATCCGTGTATCCAATCATTTCAAAATAGATATAGATAGATTCATGAAAAAAAAAACAGTTTTTTAGTTTCCAAAAACTTTGGCCTTGATAAACGTAACAAACGTACTCGCCCAGTGACGGAATTACATATTTCCGAGGTAAAGGCTTCTAAATCCCCGCCCCCTCCAAAAATTGTCTATGTTTAAATTCATATATAGAGTCCGATTACTGGTTCGGAGCGGCGAACTTTATTTTTTTTTGATTTCTATACGAAATATAAAAACAAAATTCCCCAAGCCACTCCTAAAATCTGCCGCCCAAGGCTCAAACCTACTCAGCCTTCTGATAAATCCGCTACTGCACTCGTCTATTTATGAATTTCTTGATAAACTTCTTGTAGTGATTTATTACATACATATCAAAGCAGTCAAGAACAAAGATAAGTTTGAAGTTCGAAGTCCCACCGCAGACAGAATAAATTAAGGCATGACGAAAGGCGTAAATAGTTTCAATAATCGATTCTAGTCGGCCGTTATGCTTCATCGAGCGTATTTTTGTGGTAATTTGGGTGAGATTTTGATAAATCTCGTTAGTGCGATTGTTAATTTGCATGGATCACAGATTCGATTGCTTACTTTTAAGTATAAATAAGCATTTGACTGCCATCCGGCCTGGTAAGAGCGGATTAGAAAATAATAAAAACAATAAAATCCATCGAATGGAAGCGTCAAACAGCTCTTTTAGTCTCACTGTCTCCTACCATGTTCTTCTTGCGTTTTATGTTGTTTTTAGGGTTCCGTACTCCGTACCAAAAACGGAACCCTTATAGTATCACGTTATTGTCTGTCTGTCTATCCGTCTGTCAAACTTCTAAGACGATGCAATGAGAAGATACGGCTTTTATGCCGCATATTTTGACACCAGCAAGGAAATCAAAACCTATAGTGTACTTCCCGTTGACCTAGAATCATGAAAATAGCCATTAGACATAAGCTCTGATTCTGAATGGATGTGAACCTAAACCATCCATCAAATCCACTCACATACACACAAAAAATGTCAAAAAACATGCCAATAGTTTAGAAGTTTTATGACACGTAGACAAGTCCTCGTTCCCAATGACGACAAAATACTGCATCTACCTTTATATTAATTATTATTATTAGAAGGAGAAGAATATTTATTTGACATACACACAAACATTTAACACACTTAACCCACACATTATTAAAACAAAACTATCATTGATAACTATTAATTATTATTTTTATTTAGTGACATAAACACGTTTAAATGTAACATAGCGAATAAAAGTACGTGTAGATGCGTCTTTTTTTATACTATTTTTGGAAAAGTCTAATGAACCTTTTTCCTTATTACCGTTATTATGTATCGTGTGTACGGATGTCCTACCTCACAATGTACCAAGACCAAAGTTAATATCTAATAAGATTGTTTTATCTTAAAATGCTATCTTTAATTTGACATTGTTCATATTGCGTCAAGAATATCATAGAAGCAAACTATGTTGGCATTTACATAAATAGAAATGAATATTTTAAGGGGCAGGGTAAGGCAAAAGACCTTGCTAGTGTAGGCGGAGCGAGCGATTTCTCCCCGCGCAAGCATGCTACCCCCTCATCAAAAGATCGCGACTTTACTGCGCGGCCGCGGCGGCGCGGGCGAATAATGAACTAGCTTGCTCCGCGCCGTCGCGGTCCGGTCGGCACAGAATAACGATAACAGTAGGATCAACGTATATTTCGTATTATTTAACAACGTATACAACGTATTTACATATTATAAAAATATTGATCGGTGTTTTGTTAATATGTAATTAATAATTATGTAACCGATAATAATAAATTTACTAATACTTATTATAAATGCTAAAGTTTGAGTGGTAGTGTATGTTTGATTCCACGTAGTTCTTAAAAAATTTTGTATTTACTATTTAGGACCTGGGCTACATAGACATAGAAGAATGAAACTAACTAGAATAAGACTACTTTTCATCAGACATCAACACATTCTGACCTTTCTTTTTATTTAAATTATTTTGGAGTTGAGATAAAAAGTATTTGTAGGCCCAATTTTAATAAATATTCCTTATTATCGGATACATGCAAATAAAGTCGAGTGAAATAGTTAACAATATATATATTAGATATAAAAGAAAGTCGTGTTAGTTACACCATTTATAACTCAAGAACGGCTGCACCGATTTTAGTGAAATTTTATTTGTTGGATTCGTCTATCTTCTGAATAACAGAATAACTATTAAAATATTGAAAAAAATTAGGTAAAAATAGATGCAGTAAATTAACTTTAAAATAAATTAGGTTCGGACCTCCGCCATCTTTCACAATGCTTATTATTTTAATTATCATATTATTTCTTTATTTATATTATTATTTCTTATTATAATTGATGTCTACTGCAAATCTATATAATAAAAAATGAAATATATTTTATATTATTCTTATATATTGTTAGAGCGCCTCCGTGGCTCAGTGGTAAGCGCGATGCGTTTAGCACCGGAGGTCCTGGGTTCGAATCCCGGGGAAACAAGATTTTAAAAAAAAGTGTTTCGGTCGGGCAGGGCACAGAAGGCTGATCACCTACTTACCTATAAAGATAAATGATCAGTGAAACAGACACAGAAATGGCAGATCCATTCCCATGCCCCATTAGGGGACTCGCGAATTTACTTTTTATATATTGTTGTATTTGATGGGTTCGTTGGCGCGTTCTGTAGAACACCTGCCGTGCGCATCGATGGGTCGTGGGTTCGAATCCCACCGGGACGACTTGTTTATAATTTTCTATAATCATGTCTTTCCCACGTCTGGTAACTTCGGGCATTGATCGGGTGGGAGAAATTTCGACCGGGTAACGAACCACCATTCATAGATGGAAAAACCGCGTATTGCGCGTTTCGGTTTTATTTTATAGATTTCCGAATGCTCGAAGTAATAATTTGGTCGACAGCGCAACATTGACTGAATTTTGAAGTTTTGAAAAAAAAACTTTTTTTTATGTAATTTGGAATGGAACCCTAAATTTTCACCATTCTTTAATTGAAACCCCTATTCTTTAATTGAGATTGTATGAACATTTTTGCATGAACAATATCCAAATAATACTGACATCATATCAGTATCTACATTGTATCCGTGCAAAGCCGGGGTGGGTCGCTAGTAATAATATAAAAGTTTTACGTGCCTACTTGTTTTGTACTTTTTATACTGTAATGTGCGACTAGGTAATTCCCTACATACCTAAATAAATTTGTTTGTAAGTTTACTAGTTTAGTAGGTATGGCGTAAGTACTAAGTACCTACTAAACTCAGACGACTGGATCGGGGATTTCAATAGTTTTTGGTGAGGTTGGTAGAGGGGCCCAAGGGTATAACAAGCGCCGCTTATCGTTAAAAATATATAAAAAAATAAAATAAAAATATTAAAAAATTCTTAGTCTTATTCAAAAAAAAAAAAATTATGCTGTTAAGTTGTCGTTCTGTAGAATCCTATGTATGTATGTTAGGCTATGGGTTACGTGTAACGTTTGCCAATTTCACCTAATTGTTAAGTACTAAAGCAAAATGATTGTTTTGCGATCGCAGTGGCACGCGACGGAACCAAGTTCAAATCCCAGCTGAAGGAATATCATGTATGTTTATTTTATTTAATTTTAACATAATTTTAATATATTTATTTAAATCTTGTATGTGTTCATACAAGTTTTGATGATTAATAATATTTTAAAGTTTCTTCTAAACTAACATTTATTAATTTATTTTTTTTGAAATTATAGTAGGGATTCTTTGTTATAGCCTAACAAAACGTCCTTTAAAAAACCGACCCACTGAAAAGCTTAATTTTTTTTTAAATACTTACGCCACCCCTATCTCGTCTCTATTCCTACCGCGTAAAGCAAATTTCTGCCAAAAACTAATTAATACCTAGTAAAAAGATAAGAAAATTGAGGCGTATAGTTGCAAAACCCCCTAAAACAACATTTTTAATAGATTGGCTTTTTTACATCAACGGCTAGTATTTTAAATTCTCTTTGAAATAAAAAGAAAACTTCCTAGCAAATCCCACTATAACCGTACCAATTTACAAAGGCTAATTCGTGTTTAGTTGCAAAAACCGCTATAACGATATGTTTCACTTTCAAAAGGCCCTAAAATCAAAGTGACCAATCAGAGCACTTCATTCATTCATTCGCAATATGGCGATTTCTGTTGTGGTTGTGGAGAATAACGTACGATAATATTGTGTTTTTAGTGTTAAATAATGGATGAATTAGTACAATTTGTTAAAAAATCTGAACTTGGCAAGTCTAGGAAACGTCCTGTTATAAAATCTAAGTGGAAACGAGAAGTAGCACGTGAAAAAAGGTATGTTTAATGGTTACTAGAAATGCACAATTTATTGGCTTGGGATGGTGTAATACTAGCGTGCGCAATTCAAAAAATATTGAATGACCTAGAGACTTTTCTCTAGGTCATTCAATATTTTTTTAGATATCGTTATCTTTATAACGATATCTATAAAGATGGGATTTTATTGTTTTTTAGGTTTTATATTTTTTTAAGTAAATCTAGTTTTAATTTTAACCCGACTACGGTAGTCTATGTATGTATGTAGTAATTTTCCACCCTAGCACCTTATCGTTGAGTGGACTTAATAATTGAGGTATATTGATCCATTGGTATTCGTAATGATGGCCCGAGTGACATAGGCTACGAGTATAAAATATACGTAGTCGGGTATTTTGAAAAAAATTGAGGTTATGATTTGTTTCTTTCAGATACAAAGCTGCTGGTTTACCAAAATACCCTACATGTAATCACAACCAAAAGGCATTTCAATGCAAACAACTAACTATGCAGATGATTAGAAAATTTTACGAAAAATTTTACCTATGTTCCAACAAAGTTACTCAAGATAATTTTATTTTGAAATTTAGTTCAATACAGGAAGCAAAAAGGAAGAAAAATGATAAACGAACAAAGGCAATGAAATACTACATTTTAGGAGATAAAGGTGCTAAAGTTCCAGTATGTCAGAAAACATTTATGGGGGCTCTGTTAGTTAAGAAAGATCGGATCCAGGGTGTTTTAAAAAGATTTTATGAAAGTGGGGGTCAAATGCCCGTAGAAAATCGGGGTGGGGACAGAAATACTGATAAGTTTACTGCTCAAAAATTGTCTGTTCAGTGGTTCATAGAATCATTCAAAGGCCAAGAGAGTCACTATTGTAGATCCAAAAATATGCATAGAGTGTATCTTTCGGCAGAACTCAACATACGTAAAATGTGGCGCATATACAATGAATCTCGTGAACCAGACTTGCAAGTAAAACAACATTTCTTTAGAAATGTCTTTAATAAATACTACAACATCGGCTTCGGAACACCCAGAACCGATGTATGCTCAACATGTACTGAGATTTGCGAAAGATTGAAAGCAGAGAAAGATGTAGCGATTAAAAACCAATTAATTATTGAGAAACGTATTCACAGATTGAAATATAAAGCATTCTACAGCATACTTCAAGAAGAAGCTGATGGGCTTTTGACAATATCTTTCGATTGTCAAAAGAACCAAGCACTTCCTAAATTACCAGATCAGTCTGCTTATTATAGTAGACAATTTAGTTTCTACCATTTTGCTATTGTAGCAGGGTACTCGAAGGCAAAATTGACACCAAGTAACGTTTATTCTTATTACTGGGACGATACAACCCATGCAAAAAGCAGTAATGAAATAATTAGTGCTTTTTACAACTTTCTGCAAAATAACAGTTTGATGGACAATATTAAGGTATTAAGAATAATATCTGATGGGTGTTCTGGACAGAACAAGAATACCGGCATGATCTCAATGCTCGGTAAATGGCTTTACTTAGAAGCACCAAGGCAACTTAAAAGAATAGAAATAATTTACCCTATTGTTGGCCACTCGTTTATTCCCCCAGACAGGGTTTTTGCTAAAATTGAAAAGGTCATAAAAACTAAGGAAGTTATAACATCACCAACTGAATATGTGTCCGTATTGCAAGAACATACACAATGTACAGATCTGGCATCAATTCCTGTATATGACTGGAAGACTAGTTATCAGAATATTATAAAGCCTACTACTAGTTGGCATTTTGCTTTTATGAAGTGTAAACGAATATTTATTACCCGGACTAAGACTGAAAATGTATTAGTGCAAGGAGAAGTTAATTACCGGGCAGAAAACAACACAAAAATGACAATTACCAAAAAAGCGAAAAAAATAACTATGATTCAACCTGATATCATTCAACCTAATAAAATAATCCCGAATGCTGCCAAATTACACGATGTTTTGAAATTATTAAAAACGCATTTCGGTGATAATTGGGAAACCTTGGAGACATTAACTTTTTATAAAATAGTTAAAGAAAGAGCACAAGAACAACCGGAAAATATGATTGAAAGTCCTACTATGTCTGACTTGTGTGAATCTGGATTTACAGAAAATAATAGTTATGTGTAATCTTTTATAACAACTATGCAGGGTATTATTACAAAGTTTATTACTCTATTTTAAGCATTTTGTTAAAAAAATATTTTTTTATACTTTGCAGTAACTACCTGTTTGTCTTGTCAAATAAATTTTAATAAAAAGTGTTAATTTCTTATGTACACACTTGTTTTTATTAAATATAATGCTAACCACTGTTACCTATCCTATAAATCTGATTATACACAATGAACGTTGTATAAACCCATCCAAGTTTAATTTTATGTTGCTTGCAAAGTCCCCTAAAACGTAACGAGTCAATATCAAATCCCACTATAGTGAACGATGAGTTTCAAAATCCGCTATAATCAAACTTTTTTATTTATTTATTTATTTTTTATGACTATATTGACAAATTTATTTTTTTCTTTAGTGTTGCCGTGCTTTCTACAGTAAAATTGTTAACCGATACAAATTGTATTCTGGAATAGTAAATAATAAAATAAAAAAAGTACTTCCTCATCTTTTTCCTAGAATCGTTTTAGAGTATTTTGCAACTATACGCCTCAATTAATAAATATCTGGATAAGTATTTACTTTAGTTTTTGAAATCGGTGACAAACCAACAAACATAAATCAACTAATACTTTAAATTCACGCTCAAATCACAAGTTAGTCGTAGCCTCGTGGTAGCGTTCTCATCCATCGATCCCATGGTACCGGGTTCGAGACCCAGCAACTATCATTTTTTTTAAAAATATCACAATTTTGCTTAAAATTATTTAATATTTTTACGCTTTTTATGTAAAATTATTATGTTTTTTTCATAATCTTACGCCATATTATGTAATTTTTCATTATTTTATCGATTTGTCCCTCTCTCTCTTTCTCTTAGAGGGCTCTGTGCTAGGCTCGTTGTCAGTTAGAAACCGAAAAGGGTCTGTAGAAGGTTCACGAAGGTTCAGGTATAACGGACGCGTATTTTTTGAGCAACCATCGACAGAATTGGACGTATACACGAAAAAAATCACAAACTTTCAAAAAAATTAACAAAATGATAAAAATTAAAATACGCGTGGTTTGACTCAACATTGTCAGACGAGCGAGTATTATTCGACGTCAACGATATAAGGTAAAGGCACCTAATTCCGCGGTATTTTCACCATAACTCAAAAGAACATTGAAAATTAAGTATTATCTATATATTTCTGTAGAATTGGCTATATTTATCAGAATTGTTATTTATCTGACTCTTGATATATACTCACAATTTGGCAATTAAAATTTTTCTTATTTGTTAAATTATGTAAAAATATGAAAAAGTCCGAAGCACCTTATTCCGATGTAAAAATCCCAATTCCGAGTGTACAGAATACAAAGAAAACGTTCTATGGCACCGGGTTCGAGACCCGGCAACCCTCATTTTTTAACAAATTATCACAATGTTGCATAAAATTATTTAATTTTTTTATGTATCATTATTATGTTTTTTCATAAACTTACGCCATATTATATATTTTTTATGATAAAATCAATATTTATATTTATTGTAAGTATAAATGTAAAATTTTCAGACATTTTTATAATCCTCACTCGGATGAAATTAGTCGTAAAAACACACAAAACAGGCATTGTCTGCAGCGGTTCCAACTATCAAAATTTTGTTTTCCCATTCGTATTGTGATTGTAGATGTCAACCGGGAAATACATATGTATATCGTTGACGTCGAATAATACTCGCTCGTCTGACAATGTTGAGTCAAACCACGCGTATTTTAATTTTTATCATTTTGTTAATTTTTTTGAAAGTTCGTGATTTTGTCGTGTATACGTCCAATTCTGTCGATGGTTGCTTAAAAAATACGCGTCCGTTATACCTGAACCTTCGTGAACCTTCTACAGACCCTTTTCGGTTTCTAACTGACAACGAGCCTAGCACAGAGCCCTCTAAGAGAAAGAGAGAGAGGGACAAATCGATAAAATAATGAAAAATTACATAATATGGCGTAAGATTATGAAAAAAACATAATAATTTTACATAAAAAGCGTAAAAATATTAAATAATTTTAAGCAAAATTGTGATATTTTTAAAAAAAATGATAGTTGCTGGGTCTCGAACCCGGTACCATGGGATCGATGGACGAGAACGCTACCACGAGGCTACGACTAACTTGTGATTTGAGCGTGAATTTAAAGTATTAGTTGATTTATGTTTGTTGGTTTGTCACCGATTTCAAAAACTAAAGTAAATACTTATCCAGATATTTATTAATTTTCTTATCTTTTTACTAGGTATTAATTAGTTTTTGGCAGAAATTTGCTTTACGCGGTAGGAATAGAGACGAGATAGGGGTGGCGTAAGTATTTAAAAAAAAATTAAGCTTTTCAGTGGGTCGGTTTTTTAAAGGACGTTTTGTTAGGCTATAACAAAGAATCCCTACTATAATTTCAAAAAAAATAAATTAATAAATGTTAGTTTAGAAGAAACTTTAAAATATTATTAATCATCAAAACTTGTATGAACACATACAAGATTTAAATAAATATATTAAAATTATGTTAAAATTAAATAAAATAAACATACATGATATTCCTTCAGCTGGGATTTGAACTTGGTTCCGTCGCGTGCCACTGCGATCGCAAAACAATCATTTTGCTTTAGTACTTAACAATTAGGTGAAATTGGCAAACGTTACACGTAACCCATAGCCTAACATACATACATAGGATTCTACAGAACGACAACTTAACAGCATAATTTTTTTTTTTTTGAATAAGACTAAGAATTTTTTAATATTTTTATTTTATTTTTTTATATATTTTTAACGATAAGCGGCGCTTGTTATACCCTTGGGCCCCTCTACCAACCTCACCAAAAACTATTGAAATCCCCGATCCAGTCGTCTGAGTTTAGTAGGTACTTAGTACTTACGCCATACCTACTAAACTAGTAAACTTACAAACAAATTTATTTAGGTATGTAGGGAATTACCTAGTCGCACATTACAGTATAAAAAGTACAAATCTCAATTAAAGAATAGGGGTTTCAATTAAAGAATGGTGAAAATTTAGGGTTCCATTCCAAATTACATAAAAAAAAGTTTTTTTTTCAAAACTTCAAAATTCAGTCAATGTTGCGCTGTCGACCAAATTATTACTTCGAGCATTCGGAAATCTATAAAATAAAACCGAAACGCGCAATACGCGGTTTTTCCATCTATGAATGGTAGTTCGTTACCCGGTCGAAATTTCTCCCACCCGATCAATGCCCGAAGTTACCAGACGTGGGAAAGACATGATTATAGAAAATTATAAACAAGTCGTCCCGGTGGGATTCGAACCCACGACCCATCGATGCGCACGGCAGGTGTTCTACAGAACACGCCAACGAACCCATCAAATACAACAATATATAAAAAGTAAATTCGCGAGTCCCCTAATGGGGCATGGGGCAGATCCATTTCTGTGTCTGTTTCACTGATCATTTATCTTTATAGGTAAGTAGGTGATCAGCCTTCTGTGCCCTGCCCGACCGAAACACTTTTTTTTAAAATCTTGTTTCCCCGGGATTCGAACCCAGGACCTCCGGTGCTAAACGCATCGCGCTTACCACTGAGCCACGGAGGCGCTCTAACAATATATAAGAATAATATAAAATATATTTCATTTTTTATTATATAGATTTGCAGTAGACATCAATTATAATAAGAAATAATAATATAAATAAAGAAATAATATGATAATTAAAATAATAAGCATTGTGAAAGATGGCGGAGGTCCGAACCTAATTTATTTTAAAGTTAATTTACTGCATCTATTTTTACCTAATTTTTTTCAATATTTTAATAGTTATTCTGTTATTCAGAAGATAGACGAATCCAACAAATAAAATTTCACTAAAATCGGTGCAGCCGTTCTTGAGTTATAAATGGTGTAACTAACACGACATTCTTTTATATCTAATAGATATATTGTTAACTATTTCACTCGACTTTATTTGCATGTATCCGATAATAAGGAATATTTATTAAAATTGGGCCTACAAATACTTTTTATCTCAACTCCAAAAAATGTGAAAAGTGAAAATTTAGGGTTCCATTCCAAATTACATAAAAACAATTTTTTTTTGACCAGCAATAAAAAATATTTTTTGGGGTGGACCACCCTTGACACTTTTAGACATACATGTTTCACCCTTACACTATGAAACATGTATGTATAAAATATACGCCCTATTTCAGACCTACTGAATATACACCCAAAATTTCATAAAAATTGGTCAAGCCGTTTCGGAGGAGTTTTATTACAAAATAAGACAAACAAATTCTTTTATCTGTGAATTCTTTTTTATGTCACATATCGACAGACGAGCATTCGGAAATCTGTAAAATGAACCGAAACGCGCAATACGCGGTTTTTCCATCTATGAATGGTGGTTCGTTACCCGGTCGAAATTTCGATATTTCTCCCACCCGATCAATGCCCGAAGTTACCAGACGTGGGAAAGACATGATTATAGAAAATTATAAACAAGTCGTCCCGATGGGATTCGAACCCACGACCCATCGATGCGCACGGCAGGTGTTCTACAGAAAGAGCCAACGAGCCCGACAAATACAATAATATATAAAAAGTGAATTCGCGAATCCCCTAATGGGGCATGGGGCAGACCCATTTTTGTGTCTGTTTCACTGATCATTTGTCTTTATAGGTAAGTAGGTGATCAGCCTTCTGTGCCTTACCTGACCGAAAGACTTTTTTTTAAATCTTGTTTCCCCGGGATTCGAACCCAGGACCTCCGGTGCTAAACGAATCGCGCTTACCACTGAACCACGGAGGCGGTCTAACATTATATAAGAATAATATAAATAATGTTTATAACATAGTTATTTCTCTTATAATTTTTTTATAAAATGCTAAGACGTATGCATGGTAATATATTTTGGCGGCAAGACCACGAATAATCCACCCTATTTTCTTGGCATGCTATTTTTACAAAAAATACGAAATACTTTAGATCACTATATTTTTAATTTCAGGACTAGCGGACCTGACAGACATTGTACTGCCAGAATGTTCTTCAAAAAATTTATAACTATATAGATTTGAATATGCTATATTTTCACTTCTATTATTCTATTATATATATCATAAATTATTACAAATAAGCTATAATAAGTTTGCGCGACGTGAACTGAGTATGAATTGAGAAAATGAAGTTCTGACATAATTTATTTTAAAATTAATTTTATGCATATATTTTTATCCTGGATTATTCCAATATTTTAATAGTTATTCTGTTATTCGGGACATAAATGAACCCAACAAATAAGATATCATTAAAATCGGTACAGACGGTCTTGAGTTAATGATAAGACTTTGTTTTATGTATGTCTCTCATACTAGAAAATGCTGAATATATGATAGGTTGTACGAAGCGGCACAGGTCCGTCGTCCAGTAAAGCCTGAGCGGCACTGATTCACGCCCACCAGTACGTCCCTCTCACCGCGCAAGAGCCCCGCAATTGCTTGAAAGTAAAAGTCGTATGCGCCAAAAGTATTTTTTCTAATTATATAGAATACCGTTCAAGTAATTCATAATTTTTTCTGGCGAAAATGTTGCCCGTACTTTGTTATATTTTACATATAAATATCAAGCCAATAAGTCATATGGCTTCAGAGGAGAAGGCAAATATATGTTAAAATCAAGGTATTTTAGATATTTTTTTTCATCGAATAAAATATAAGTATTCAAAAAACTGTCATGGCGCTTCGGTTCTTAATGAAATGGAGAATAAGGTGTAAAAATATAAGAATCCTAGGTTTCATATTAGAACAGCAGTATGGTCTCAAAAATGCCGGAAATGTTGATTTTTTTGAGAGACAAGCCTTAAGGTGTGTAAATATTGATTATACAGGTAGTTTAATTATAATTAAAATACTAGCGACCGCCCCGGCACGCACGCGACGCACGGATATAAAGTTGATGTAGTGTGAGTATTATTTGAATACTAGCAACGCGCCCCGGCTTCACACGGGTGCAATGTAGATGTACTATACACAAAAAAGCCTATGTTACTCACTGATAATGCAGCTTTCTATTGGTGGAAGAATTTTCAAAATCGGTCCAGTAGTTTTTGAGTTTATTCATAAAATACAAAAATACTAAAATTCAAAAATACAAATCTTTCCTCTTTATAATATTAGTATAGACTGTTCATACAAAAATACTAAAAGCACGATTAAAAAATGGGTAGGGTGGTAATAATACTGGTAATAGGTATATTTTGATGCCAAATTCGAATAAAATTACAAAAGAAGGTCCAAAAAGTATATATTTCTCACAGCACTTCGGGCATTAAAACGGGTGGGAGAAATATCGAAATTCTGTCCGAGTAATGTACTACTGTTCATAGATTTAAAAACCGTGATATGCACATTGCGCGTTTCCGTCTCAGGCTATGGATTTCCTAATTAAAAAGATTTCCTCGAAGTAAAAAGTAGGTCGACAGCGCATCACTGACTGATGTTCTGTGGCTGAGATCAAGTGAACCTCATGCTCATCTGTCGATATCTAACTTAATAAAACTTCTCGATTCTCCATGAATAAGTATATATACATACGTGTCGTGTTTTCATGGTGATCAGTCAAACGCCGTTGGAGTTTTGTGATTACATTATGATATACAAACATCCATTTTTATATGTATGATATATATACAGACTGTGTCCGTCATTGATCGTTCTTCTTAATATCAAATAGACAGCCTGCCAACAAGGCTCGGAAACCGGTTAATTTACTATGGGAACTTAACCGAAATAATAACGGTTTTTGTTAATATTCTTATGTTTTTAGTTATATTTACTGAAAAAATTAGTGTGGTTAGTTTAGTATGTATTATTCTTTAAAACTAATATCAGTCAGACACGTATTTTGGAAAATAAAAATTAACTGGTTCCGAGCCCTGCCTGCCAGATTGAAACATTTCTTATTCCTGAGAATCGAACCTGGGATCTCCGGTGCTAAACGCAACATACATACCACTGAGATGGTCTAATACTTATTATAGAATTTTAAAATCTTCAACAAACTTCTTTTAAAATAAAACACCTGTTTAAGCTCTACATAAACCTGTTCTAACAAAAAATATTTAATATTGACTGATTACAAGTATGGAAAGTATAATTGAAATATTATATATATTTCATATTTCAATCAAATAAATCTTAGGGCTGTCGGACTTAAGATAAATTTAATTTTTTATCGATACTTAGACTAATAATAATCATTATTTAAACCACAAACATATTAATTATTATATAACACTGTTACCTTATCGGCGAAAGTTATTGTTGTCTGGAATAAGTCGCTTTAAGCCATAAATCTGCCTATTGCTTTTTGTTTTTTTTTTCTATTAATGTTATATTTTAAAATTATGTGGTGTACAATAAATATATATTTCATTTCACAAACATAAGATTTATAGAACGGTTACCAATTACCAATCCCCAAAATAGAATACTCTGTGATCCCGAGAGCCCCAAAACGGAGGGATCTGAGGGTCAAGTGGGGATTTAGTGGGTCACCAGAAACTCCGATTAGCAGAGTCATCGGTTGATCAGATCCCCACACTCTCCGCATTGCACCACCCGCGGGTAGGGAGGAAAAGATAAACCTCGAGAGCATAAGAATAGCCTTCCCCCTCTATAAAAAAAGGATTCTCTATATGACGATATATCGAATTCCATTCAGGCCAACGCCCTCTATATAAACTATGCTGCTAAGAGGAAATATATAAACAATAACATATATTTACCAGCAAATAATTCACTATTGTCCATGTAAACACACGTGACGCTATGTCAATAATTATCGACAATCTATCGATAAATAGCGCGTCCCTACGTCACGCCGAAGCTATTGCGTGTAGCCTTTTCTTTAGTGGTGTCAGTCTGCGGATTGACAGTCGAGTAACAAAACGTTTGTTGTGTTAATATTAGTGCTGTGAATCTGTGCGGAAGTTTTTAATTTGTTTTTTTTTTAAATTGGAAATAGAAAAGCGGTAAGCGTCAATATTATATTATAGTTTTTTGTTGAATATAAAAATACAATATTTATTTACATTAGTATCTAGCCAAGCAATGTTGTACTAGAAACTTTTATTTTACTATAATTTTATTATTTTATAAATTATTATAACATTTGTTTTACTATTATTATCTTTATACATGTTATATCTAGAATATTTTAAATAAATCAATTATTGTTAATAATTTATTTTATCATTAAAATAATCCAGTTTGTCAGTAGAAATCTAACAAAGTAATGTTATTATTTACACATCCATATATTATAGTATTATTAAAAACTAAAATCACATGAAGTATTCTATGTGTTATTGCTTTATTCCTATAGTAAAGTGCTTGTAGCACATAGCAAGCGGTACATTTTCGATTCTGCATTAACATAAGTTCCAGTCGCGCAGGACCACGACCAAAACTAGACTTATCGATAAAGCAGCTCTCCTCCCTATGAAGTCTAGAATGTATTTTATAAAAAAAAACATTTTAAAATAAAATTTGTTGTGAAGACCTTATTAATTTTAAAAGATTTGAAGAAATGATAATTTAAACGTTAAACATGTTTTTATTAATATATATTATTTATATATAAGAATATTATTATCATATATGTATCTCTTAAGTATATAATCATATAGGTATTTTGATTTTAAAAGTTATTAAAACAATTATAAATACCGTTATAAATGCAATTAATATCTGATTTAAAAACAAAATTCAGCTAAACCAGTTCACACCAAAGCAAGAACTTACCAATCGTTGTTAAAAAGTATTTATTTCTAATGAGTTTGATATCATTAAAATCTAGTATCCTACAAATCGCTCTCCTGAACAATGACTAAACTATCAATTGACTTATTCTAATTAGGAGGTATTGATTTAATCAATTTCAAGTAGCTTTGCTTATGATGCAAAGGCCTCATCTAAGACACCTGCCGGCCTAGCATGACAAGCGCGACAAAATTTTGTCTACCGTTTTCTCGTGTTTTAATCGACTATCGCTTTATTTCTTTCGGGTCTAACATGACAATTACACTTAAAATTCGACTTTTAATATTAAAAATAGATATATTTGTCGAACGACATATCTTTTCTACCAAAATTGTCGATGTCGAGATATAATATATCGAGATATCTTATATCTTAGTTTGTCTTCTCTCGTCCGCGACATATCTCGTGGCGGTTATGCTAGCCCGGCTGAGTCGCGGTTGTCCGCATTGTAATAAAAAAACTGCGTCATTCACACAAGTTTCATACCAAATTTTATCAACATCAGTTTAGCAATTTGGCTTTAAAAACGTAACAGATAGAACTACATACTTTCATAATTAGAATAATAAAATAAACTCCTTAAAGTACGGATAAATGATAACCTCCGATTTGTATGTGAGTTGGTACTGTTAGTTGTTACTAACGCAGTTGTTTATTGATGGGGACAGTCTGATGAAATGTTTCGTGGGTTACGACTTGAGTATAACAGGCGTACGCAACGAAAACTCATTATAAATTGTAATCAGTGGCGGCGTAAGATCAAAATTTTATGTGGGCAAGATTCAATTTGCGGGGCCCTCTACCATCGCAAAAAATGCCTTTTTTTTGGCAAAAAGTTTTTTTGGTGCGTTCGCGGCTTTTAAGTAATGCATATTTTTTCGGGGCGCGAGGCCTCTTGGGTCGCGAGGCCGTAGGCGGTGGCCCACGTCGCCCACGCCTTACGCCGCCACTGATTGTAATTAAGACTTAAGATGGATCAATATCTTATTAATCTATATGGCAATGGCAAATGTTAAAAGTCAAAAAACGAATTTTAGACATAGAAAAAAAAACACAAAATACTAATAATAATAATTACAATAAAAGAAAATATTAAAGAAAACAAACTAGAATTACCTACATGCTAGCAAAGCGTTGAAGTCCATCGTTAAGTTTTTTTAAATATTAGATTTTGACAAACGAGCATGAGGTTCACTTGATGGTAGGTGATACCTGAGCCACAGAACATCAGTCAATGATGCGCTGTCGACCTAATTTTTACTTCGAGCATTCGGAAATCCATAGACTGAAACCGAAATGCACAACTTGCAATTCACTGTTTTTCCATCTATGCCCTTATTATTTTATGCCAACACAACCTTTTGTATATAAAATCTTTTGTTAATGCGAGTGGCACACATTTAAGACTAGAATCAAAACTTGATGTCTGGAATATTCAAAATTTTATTGAATCTGAAAGAAATCATTGTTTACATTAAAGTGAATGAAAAATTGAAAGGTAATCGTTTAGCTTGGTATTGACATGTTATGAGGAGAGATTAAAAATATGTCTCTAAAAAAGGTTTGAATATGAAAGTGGATGAGTACTATAGGGAAAGAAAGAGGCCAAAAAACCATGGATTGACTCTGTGAAGAATGATATGTGTTTGAGAGGTGTGACTGATGATATGGCGAGTGAAAGAAGAGAATGAAAAAAGAGAACATACTGCGCCGCCCCCAAATAAAAAAGGGAACAGGGCAGGAAGAAGAAGACATTAAAGTGATATGCTACTCAATATTGAATAAATTAGTCCAAATATCATACATAATTGTATATATCGCACCCTTAATAATAAACCGGTTTATCTCAAAATTTAGGGAATCTGAGTTTAACTTAAAAAATGGACTATCTCTAATAACACTACCAGGTCTCTTTCTTACAACGGCCAAAATCGCGTGAAATAAAGAGATAGCTTGAGTTACCCCTATTCACTTTTAAACACTTGCCTACTTTAGATTAATCATTAAACGGCAGCCTTCAGTGTTATTACTACCGCGCTCAAGGAACCATCTAGCTTTCGTGTGAGAATTTGAGTTAGATCTATTTACAATTAAAAATAACGTAAGTTTATTCAAATACTTTTTGTAAAAGAAAAGCATAATTAGAGTTATTTCATTTTATACTAAAACAAAATGAAATGTCAAATGATATAACTATGTTTATATCGTTTCACTTTTGAACTATTGTGAATTATTATTGTATTATTCCAACACGCACCATTTTAGTATTGCGGATCGTCGGTTTTTACCTGATCTATTTAAAGATAATTTGTTTTATTACCCACATTTTTGTAAATAATTTGTAACATTACGATTTTTGTCTTTTTTGTAGTAATAATGTGTTTCTATTTTCTGGGTTATCTGACTTTCAGTGGTTTTATTACTTTATGGTACGCGCATCTTAAGTTTTATTTACATTTTTTTTAGCATGAAAGGCAAAGAAAGAATAAAAAAATTAATGAAACTTGCTGGAGCTGCTATTATAGAAGATGCTTCTGAGGCTGAGGTAACAACTTATCCGAAATTTCCTTGTTTTTTACTTGCCATAATTGCTATAAAAATTTTGTATTGTGTATCAGGTGGCAGTGGTTAATGAGCCAAGGATTAAAATCACTCAAGATTTTGAGAAAAATCCTATTCATCAAATGGAGGAAATTGATGTTATTGAGAATTCTTCTACAAATCAAATGAAGTTTCGAGAATCAAATAATAATTTTACTCTAGAAAAGGATTCTGAGGTAAAAAAAACTTTAATAAACGAATAAATTCTTAAATTTTTACTTTTTTTGTTACTTTCCATACGTGATGTAATTTGGTATTGTATCAGGTGAGAGTGATTAATGAGACATGGACCGAAATTAATCATGATGCTGAGAAAACTCCTAATCATCAAAATCATACAATGGACGTACCTGATGTCATTGAGAATTCTCCTATAAATCAGATGAATATTGGAGAAAAGGTATGTGCCATAGTGCCAACATCATACTTTACAATTTATTATTGTACCTACCTACATACATACATACATAAGCTCACGCCATTGTCCCATGGGGGTAGGCAGTGCCAACATTTTACTTTACCATTTATTATTATACCTACCTATTTACTTAAAATTAAAAACATACACAATTTCTTTAAATGTAACGGTTTCAGGGTTTCCAGTATGTTACAAGTTTTCTGCGCCCTGTAAGAAGTGAAAAGCCTGGCCCGAGCTACACACAGTCACCGATAAATTCAGGAGAAAGTGACGTTGATCTTAGTGATACAGATCCATCTTATTACACAGGTAAAGAAGATAATGTAACTAAAAAACGTCCTACTGTTATCGAGAAAAACGTCATCGTCTTCTTCATCATCAAGTAGTTCTTCTTCTGATTCTTCCTCTGATTCAAGTAGCTCTTCCTCTGATTCAGATAGCTCGTCATCAGATTCTGACAATGTTTTAACAGAGGCTGAAACTGTCGCAAAAGTAGGTAGAAAAAGAAAACTGGACCCAGAAAACTGGAAACAAAATAAGGCGAAGAAACTAAGGAATAGTGGCAAACCTTATACATCGATGTCTGGTTCATGTAAACTGTTTTCCGGTCGTGGGGTCAAATCAAATTGTACTGATAAATGCAGACTTAAGTGCTCAAACTATATAAATATGGAGTCTCGATTAAAATTGTTCCGTAATTTTTGGAAATTATCCGATCTGTACAAGCAGAGAGCATTCATTGGTTCATGCATGATAGATATTGAACCTAAGTATAGATACACAAACGCTGAAAACCCTCGCAAATACAACAAAGCATATTACTTTACAGTAGATGGCGAAAAGTTTCGAGTGTGTAAAACATTTTTTAAAAATACCTTGGATATTACTAATAGAATGATTGAAACAACAAAATCGAAATATGGTGAAAATGGTATTGTACAAGAAGATTACAGATGAAGACACGAAAATCATAAAAAAATATCTACAGAATTGGTCAATGATATCAAAAATCATATAAACTCCATACCAAGAATCGAATCACATTACTTAAGAGCTACCTCATCAAGGGAATATATAAATGGAGCAAAAACTATCGCTGATTTATTTAAGGATTTTGAAGATCAACAAACTGAAAGGGGAAAGGATTCTGGAAAGTATTGTACCTACTATAAAATTTTTACAACTGAGTTTAATTTGGGTTTTTATACACCTAAAAAGGACGAGTGTTCAGTGTGATTTATGCATGTCATTTGCAAATGCTACATCTGAACAGAAAGAACAATTAAAAAATCAAGTTGAGGTTCATCTTAAAGAAAAACAACTGTCTCGGATTGAAAAAGATGCCGATCGCCAGAAGGTATCGACAACCAACAAGGTTGTCGTGTATGACTTAAAAGCAGTTATGCAGTGCACTAAATTGTTGAGACTGAATAAAGGTCATAGACTTAATAAGCTAAGAGATTATTATAAGATAAGGAGATTATATTTTGTTAAAATGTTTCGGCTCAAAATTATTTATGTACGTTGTATAATAATAATCACTTTTTTGTTAAAAATTGATGAAACTAATTTGTTGTACTATTGATTAAAACTAAATTTAATAAAGAAGATTTTTGTGATAACTAGTAGCCTTTTTCTTATTTACACCATCTGGTTGCGCCGATTAGGTTTTAGATTAATGGTCTATGTAAAATCCTATCACCCATCCTTCTCCCGCACATACCTTATAGCTATGACGTCGAATGCGCTGCAATCTGCCAGCGCCACCTATCGCATTGACTTTTGGAGTGTCGAAAAATATGGCGCCTTGAGTGGTCGTTATCGTGCATCTCCTACATTAAACTTTCTATATAGAAAACCCGTGCTTTCATTGTGGCCTTGTGCAAGTGGTGTGTGAGGATCGAAGGCTCTCCAGCATCATATAAAGGTATGTGCCACCTTCCTTACGCCGGAATTGTTTATTTCATCGCCTAAACTCCTACGCAGTTCCGGCCGTCCATCATTTGCATAGACCATTTGTATTTAATCGATGTTTTAATTGCAACGCGTACCCATTGTTTTGGTCCTTCGAGCCGGATATAGAATTAGTTTGGATAAATTCTATAAATATTTCGTAGGTTTAGAATCGAAAGGTATCGGTCGCAGCCACGCGCCGCCGATCTACCTTCAATTCGAATAACAAAATCGTTTTTATCAATTTCTAGAAATTTCGCTTTCAAATTATATCGGATTCGTCGTTTTAAATCGCTTTTATTAATTGTTTCGTAAATTGTCATATACTTAGATAACTTTACTTCGCTTATATCGCTATTATACTATTTCATTCGTGCGCCATATACTTATTACATTTCGTTAAAAATCCGAAATACTAATATTAAATCGCTTTCATTCGTGTTATTTATTTCTTATTTACTTATTGTCAATTTTGTCTCGTTCACCCCGCTAGTAAATAAGAAAATAAAACATTCGTCGTCGTTACATAATTACACTTATTAACCCATCATATGTCGTTGACCCCGCAGGTAAATAAGTCGTAATTCTTTCATTAGTGTTTCGCATCTCACAAAATAGATAACATACAATTTATTAAGTATTTCGTTCACCCCGCATACCTATATTATAGGAACTTATAAATTGATGTTATAAACTTACTTTCAATTCGCATTCGTATAACACTTGTTTTAAACGTTATTAGTTAGATAAGTTGCAGTTTGCAACTACGCATAAACACATAGATATAATATACACGCTATAGTTTTCGTTCGTCCGCCCGGCTATCGGTGCCTTGTCTTACCTGGTAACCAACTTATAGATATTTACATATACAAATTACTTGTTTATTTTATTACTTATTAATATATAACAGAGACGTGCATACTTGGATTTCTAGTTGAAATATTGTCGTATCGTTTGGATAAAATACATTTTATTTGTTGCATAGAAACTTAAATATTCTGTTCTCCATCGTTTAATTATCATTTCTTTTATGTATCGATAACTTTTACTCATAATTAAAATGGCACTTGGTTCAACTGATTTAAGTATTCAACTTAAATTATTATATGCTAAAAGAGATAGAATATTCGCTCGCATGCAGTCTATTTGCAATCATGCAAATGACCTTCAGTCAGAAGTGACTAGGGAATCTTTTTTGTGTGAATTAGAAACTATAGACACTTTACATGAAGATTTCGAAAATGTGCTGGAGAAAATAGTTACTATAGAATTAAAGTTTGATCCTGATTACACAATAAATATTCAGTCGCTTTCATCGTTTGAGGACTTATTAGGGCGCGTCAAACGCGCTGCTAAGGGTTTGCAAGCCCCAGCATCTACTCAGCATAAGTCACCTCGGTTACCGCCGGTTGAAATTCCGGAATTTAATGGAGATATTAAGAATTGGCCCCTTTTCTATGCTAGTTTTCAAAATACCGTACATAAAAATACATCGCTTACAGATTCGGAAAAGTTATATTATTTAATAGGTAAATTGACAGGCAAGGCTCGAACCGTGTGCGTCGGAATAACACCGTGCGCTGAAAATTATGAATTAATTTTCAATCTTTTGAAAAATAAATACGAAGATCAACGTTTAGTCGCCACTTCATATCTTGACCAGATGTTTGAATTCAAAGCTATCGCGTCCGCTACACCTAGTAGTTTGGAACAATTCTTAGATTATTTCGCATCATCTGTCGCCGCTTTGAAGAACCTAAAGGTCAATGACCTTTCAGATTTCGTGTTTTTGTATATCGCTTTAAGGAAATTAGATCCTGAAACCGCGCGTTTATTCGAATCATATAACCGTAATAGTAAAATTCCTTCTTTCGATGATCTTTCATCATTTATTCGCGATCACATAAAAATATTGCAACGATCCGTGTCTTCTAAACATGAAGCTACAAAGAAACAGTTCGACCGTAGAACAGACATAGCATCGAAACAGACTCGTTCGTCTGTCACTCACGCATATGTAAATACCACATCTAGTTCTCATATTTTATCTTCGTGTTCTTTGTGCCATGTACAACACGATCGCTTATACAAATGTTCCGTATTTCATAGTTATACTTCGAATAATCGTTATAACTTTGTTAAAGCGAATAATTTGTGTATTAATTGTTTAAGTGGCGGTCATCATGTCTCCACATGTAGATCTAAGTCGTTATGTAAAAAATGTAATTCAAAGCATCATACGTTGTTATGTTTTCGAAAAGCACCTGCTTTTAGTAATTCGCGCGCGCCTGCCGCGGCCTCCCCTGCGCCTGCAGCGGGACCCGGCGACGCATGTGTCGTTCCCGCTCGCTCAACTCGCACTGATGACGTCACGCTCTGTGCGTTATCAGATTGTAAAACTAATCTCTCTCGTGGGCCTACCACGGTCCTACTCGCTACCGCACGTGTTATTGTTATAGATTCTCGTGGTAATAAACATATCGTTCGCGCACTATTAGACAGTGCTTCTCAAAGTGACTTTATCACTCGTGATTGTTGTCAACGCTTAGGTTTGAATATAAATCAAACTCCATGTTCCGTCGTTAAAGGAATAGGAGGTTCATCCAAGACTATTCAAGGGTCGGTAAATTTTAAATTTTTCTCTCGTTTTAATAATAATATTAGCTTCGACATGAATTCGCTTGTTGTAGATAAAATAACTGAGCAGTTACCTTCTGCTCCTGTCGATGTTTCTCGTTTATCTAACTTTGAAGATTTACCGTTAGCGGACGATACGTACTCCGTGTGCAGTCCGATTCACATGTTGATCGGAGCTTCGATTTTCCCGCATCTTCTCTTATCACACAGAGTTCAAGGACAGCCGCTTCATTCTCCACTCGCTTTAGAAACTGTTCTTGGATATGTGATCATTGGAGACGCTCCGACTCATGTCAATAGTTTTGATCCCGTTTCATGTTGTTGTGTCATTGATCCCCTTGACTCCGTAGTTCGTAAATTCGGGAAATTGGATGTGGAAAACGTTCCACCTATACTCAGCCCAGCTGATAAAATCTGTGACGAAATCCATACTCGCACGACATCACGTGACACTGATGGTCGTTATGTAGTACCGCTTCCTTTCAAAGGAGACATCAATTCTCCTGGTAATTCTAGAAAGGCAAGTGAACGCCGGTTTCCTTGCTTATATAAAAAAATGAAAGCGTCTCCGAAGCTGAAAGAGGCCTACGATAGTGTCTGTAGAAAATACTTAGAGAAAGGATACTTTTCACTCTCATACACAGATGTAGATACATCTCGAAATTCTTATTTCACACCGCATCTCGGAGTCATTAGGGAAGATAAATTGATTTCTAAGCTACGTGCCGTACTAGATGGTAGTTGTAAAACAAGTAGTACATACGTTTCATAGCCTCATATAACGGTCAAAATCTTCAATGCAATTCGTTTAATATACCTACTTGTTAATTTTTGTTTGTTTTCTTCATTCATTCTTCATACATTATTCGTTAACTGTCAGTCACATGGACTGACTCCTTCGCAAATTATCGCTCATCCGCTTTGGTTCGTTGGCCCCCCGTGGACATGCTTTCATATTTCGCAGTGGTTTATGATTTCTTTTATCCTTCTACAGTCCAAGATACACCTGAGAAAAGGAATCATTCGTTCGTAACCGCATCGCCTCCTGCGAAATCTCCAACAATTTCGCTATCGTATCGCTTTTATCACGGTTATTTTAACCATTGCAGTTGCTTAATTGTGTCGTTTATGTTTGTCGTTTGTAAAACTATTGCCGCCGCCTGATTACATATCAGCGTCGGATCTCAATTTCGTGGAATTATTAATTCTTCGCTTGCATTTCTATTATGAAATTATAAACCTACATGTGAACAAATCTTGTAGGCGCTCCTTTCAATATCTCAAACCTTTCCTTAAGGATGGGATAATTCGAGTTGGTGGTCGTTTGTCTAATTTAGACAATCAAAATACCCTATCGTGCTTTCACGCAAACATGCGATTTTAGATTTGTTAGTAGATTATCAACACAAATTTAATTGTCGTGCAGGTCCCGACCTGCTTTAGTCGCTCCTACGTCAGAGATATTAGATACTCTCTGCACTCATTAAATTCGAAACATAGCATAAGTGTCTCCCTTGTTCGAATTCGTCCCAAGCCATTTCGAAGGTAATTGGGAAACTAACATAACGAGTTTAAAGACTCATTTATACCGCGTGCTAGGAGAACACATTCTTTCATTTGAAGAGCTAAGTACCGTACTTGCTCAAGTAGAATCAGTTATGAATACTGGCTCTCTATACAGGACGCTCTCTAGCGATCCTTTGGAATCTCTCGCTTTAACTCCAGCGCATTTTTTACATCTTACACCTTTAAAGTACATACTTGCTATAGAAATTGATGAAAATATTCATAATCTTTCGCGTCATGAACTTCTCGATAAATTAGTCCAGTCTTTCTGGAAGCGCTGGAGAACCGACTACTTGCATACTTTGCAATCGCGTCGTAAGTGGAACACACCAGTTAACCCTATCACTGTCGGGACTGTTGTGATCCTCTTAACGGAAAACTACCCTCCTCTTCACTGGCCTCTCGGTGTTGTGGAGGAAGTCTTCCCCGGCTCCAATGGAGTTACACGAATAGTTCGTGTTAGAACTGCAACTGGATCATACTTGCGTCCGGTTGTACGTCTCTGCCCTTTACCTAATCAATAATTTGGTTACCAACTCGCGTTAAGGTTAGGGTAATACTTTAGTTATAGTTTAGCTTTACTTTAATTTAATTTCGTTCGCTTACATTATCGTGTCATAGCTTGCATCTTAATTCGTTTCGTTTCGTTCGTACATTTATTCGTAGATTTTCGATTTTTTGAAGGCGTCCCTTCAAGCCCGGGGGAATGGTTGCGCCGATTAGGTTTTAGATTAATGGTCTATGTAAAATCCTATCACCCATCCTTCTCCCGCACATACCTTATAGCTATGACGTCGAATGCGCTGCAATCTGCCAGCGCCACCTATCGCATTGACTTTTGGAGTGTCGAAAAATATGGCGCCTTGAGTGGTCGTTATCGTGCATCTCCTACATTAAACTTTCTATATAGAAAACCCGTGCTTTCATTGTGGCCTTGTGCAAGTGGTGTGTGAGGATCGAAGGCTCTCCAGCATCATATAAAGGTATGTGCCACCTTCCTTACGCCGGAATTGTTTATTTCATCGCCTAAACTCCTACGCAGTTCCGGCCGTCCATCATTTGCATAGACCATTTGTATTTAATCGATGTTTTAATTGCAACGCGTACCCACCATCGTTTGTTAACTTAAATTTTTACTTAAAAAATGTAATATCTCGTATTATATTGACTTAAATTACACTGCATTTAATTATAATCTGAACTATGTCTAATTGTTTGCATGTGGTGTTAACTAGGTTTTGTAAAAAAAAGAACATTTGGACTTATCCCTGCACAAAAACAAAAATAAAAGTATTGTTTTTGTAATAAAGTGATCTATCTTGGCATCCCAACTTTTAATTTAATAAATAAAATACTACGTTAATTTATTTATTTTACATTTTATCCGAAAATATAACTACACCGTTTAAGTAATGCAAAGAAAGTGAAAGCAATATTTTAAGTTAATTAATCATGACAATATCCAGATGTAAACCTGAGGAAGCTATTTACGAAAACTTTGAACTCCATTTGCCACAAATACACATTTTTGAGTTAACACGGTTTATTATTAGGGGTGCGATATATTGTAATGCGAATAAAATTAATTGAAAAATTAATAATCAGTAATCACACACATTCTAGCTAGGAGGCCAAGGCCTCACATTTTATATAAATAAAAGGGGTGAAATAAATATATTATATACTCTTTATTCATAAACATTCTCAAAATTTCACTTTTTATGTACCATAATAATATTTTTAAAAAAAATATAAAGGGGATCACCAACGGCAACAAGGCTATAATCAGTCCAGACTACCGAGGGGGGGGGGCAGAGAAAGGAACCTACTCACAATACGAGCCGTGTCCAGTAGTACTGCCTTCTGCATCTGACCCTTGACCCAGCAACCAAGCGAGAGCTTCTTAAGGTGTTGATCAAAGCACTTCTTCTTATTATTATTATCTATAATCAAAATTGCTATGTCACCTTTAATAAGATTCAATGACGTCACATCAGTCAAAAACTTTCAACACTTAGTTATTTTATACATAAAGTCTTCTTGTTTGCCGCAAGAAGCTGTAGTCATACATCAATGTCTTAGTAAAGCCACGCGACGTGGAGAAAGTGTTTTTATTACCATACTAGTGGACCCGGCAAACGTTGTTCTGACACAATGTTGGCTTCGAAATTATACAATTATTCTTAGATTTGAATATGCCCATTTGCCCACTTCTTTATATAATTGTCTTATATGTCACTGATTTTCAGTGGACATCTGTTATTCCAAAAAAGCTAAGCATGCATGACGTGAGCTGTCAAGATGGCGGAGTTCCGAACATAATTTATTAAAAAAAAAATATTTTTCAATATATTCTTTCTTGAATTTTTCCGATATTTATAGCTATTCTGTTATTCGGGACATAGAGGAATTCAACAAATAAGATATCGTTAAAATCGGTGCAGCCGTTCTTGAGTTATAAATGGTGTAACTAACACAACTTTCTTTTATATATATAGATGTTTCGAATAATGAAGCTCTTATGATACAAACGGTATCTACGAAAAAAGTTCACGTCATAATTAATTAATAAGTACAATTTTCTTTATTTGCATCGATGCAATTGTTAAATCAAACTAACTGATTCCCGCGACTTCGCGCAGGTTTCATCTAAAGCTGGGAATTGATCGGGTAGGAGGAATATCGAAATTCCGGAGGTGATACCTCAACCACAGAACATCAGTCAATGATGCGCTGTCGACCTACTTTTTACTACGAGCGTTCCGAAATCTATAGACTGAAAACGAAACGCGCAATGTACACTTCACGGTTTTTCCATCTATGAACGGTGGTACGTTAACCGGTCGGAATTTCGATATTCCACCCACCCGATCAATGCCCAAAGTTACCAGACGTAGGGAAGACATGCTTACAGAAAATTATAACTATGTCGTCCCGGTGGGATTCGAACCCACGACCCATCGACCACGAGCCCGTCAGATTATCTTCTATAATAAACCTTCTAAGACACACCTTCGTTTTGCGTGGACGTTATGTACGCCCTGACCTTTGCCCTTGCCCTCTGGTATAAACCTCGCCTCTTAGAAGAATTGCACTAATTATTATTATTATTAATAATACTATACACAAGTCGTAAAACAAAGCGTAACATGACTTCCTGGTACAGACTTACTTCATATCTAAATAGGTTAAGAGATAATGATGAAGATATTTAGCTACTACGTAATTATATCGTCATAAACATTTCACTTTGCATAAGGATTTGATTTGCGAATGATAGACACATCTGGGGGCACGGCAGTGCCCCCGCCAAATCGAGCAAAAAGCGGCACGGCAGTACTATCCTTTTCTCGAAGTAGTTCGGGCCATTTTCGACTACCTATAACTTCGTTGTGGATAAAACTAGAAGCTTGAATTTTCAGTAACCAAGCAGGCATTGTATAAACTCGGTATATTTAATTAATATTTTCAATGTGTCGCATGTCGGTAGAAAAAAGATACATACCTATGCATAATGCTCTACTTTACACCTGACCTTATTCTTTGGAGAAATTAACTTCATGAATATAAACTATTATTCGACTACTATCTAAGAAAACGATGCGTTTTTAAAATTTTATTAGTAAACTAGCAACGCGCCCCGGCTTCACACGGGTGCAATGTAGATGTACTCACAAAAAATATAGCCTATGTAACTCGCTGATAACGTAGCTTTCTATTGGTGAAAGAATTTTCAAAATCGGTCCAGTAGTTTTTGAGTTTATTCATAACATACAAAAATACAAATATTTCCTTAACAGTAATTATAGTAATTAGTAAATATAGTATAGATTATATAGGTCAGTTTAGCCTTACAAACACAAAAGCGCGTCGTGGTTTTTTTTAAATTCTGTGGGCCTAAAACGAAAATTCTTCGACAAAACCTCAGTACCTAATTCGTTTATTTCGATACCAAAAAAAATCACCGCAGTTGGTGAGGTCTGCTGACAAACACAAATGCTATTTGGGTCGCTCCATGAGAGCTTTGCTCGCTACGCTCATTTATTATATAGATATCGTATATTTCTTTGTGTATATAAAACTAACAACACGCCCGGCTTCACACGGGTGCAATATAGATGTACTATACAAAAAAATAGCTTATATTACTGGCTATTAAATTATTAATGTAGCTTTCTATTGGTGAAATATTTCTTAAAATCGGTCGAGTAGTTTTTGAGTTTATTCATAACATACAAAAATACAAATCTTTCCTCTTTATAATATAAAGTATACCTATTCGTGATGTGTGGAATTCGGACGATTCCCACGTTTACTACCCGAAGTGGCCAGAGGTGGAAATAAACTATTCAAATGTCAGACCCGCCATCCGATAGGATTTGACCCATTGGAATACAAAAACTAGCAACCAGCTATGCCGTAGGTATAATTTTAAATTCGTTCTTGCCATAAGCGCTCTGTTAAGCAAATAGTTAACTAGAGGCGGGTCATATTGTCTTTTATTAACGCGAGTATTATATCACACATTTAAATAAAAAACTGTATACCGGATTAAAACGCGATTTATTATTTATATTGTTTAAATTATTTATCCCGACGCGACGTTTCGGATGCTTTTCAGCAACCGTGGTCGCGGGGAGACAGAAAGATGACAGTTGTCTGATTTTTGAAATGTCACAAAGTTGCCATATTCAATTCAATTCAATTCAAAAATTATTTATTAATTTAGGTAACACAATGTACACTTACGAACATCAATAAAAAATACATATTAAATGCTTCTAATTTTACATTTACTGCCAGTTCCCAAATCAAGGGCGTAGAGCTACGAGCTAAGAGAGACCACGGTTGCTGAAAAGCATCCGAAACGTCGGGATAAATAATTTAAACAATATAAATAATAAATCGCGTTTTAATCCGGTATACAGTATTTTATTTAAATTAGAAAAGCGGTTTAAAAAAGCTGTTTCTTGAATTAACGCCCTCGTTAAAAAAATCTAGTCGCAGGTCACCTACTTTCAGGTAGCTACTGGTTGCGGTGTTAGTTCTTTATCTGATTCGGGGGGACTATTTTCACACAATAATGAAAATGAAACGAAATTAAAATTGCTTCATTTAGCCACTACAATAAATAAAAATACACTTAGACACGGAAAACAAGGAGATTATTACCATAGAAATAAGATTTACGCCTTAAAACTACCATACACAAGATAATATATATACAATATATTAAAATAGATATTTAATTAATATTGTCTTTTATTAACGCGAGTATCACACATTTAAATAAAATACTGTATACCGGATTAAAACGCGATTTATTATTTATATTGTTTAAATTATTTATCCCGACGTTTCGGATGCTTTACAGCAACCCCCCGCGCCCCCATTGTCTCCCCGCGACCACGGTTGCTGTAAAGCATCCGAAACGTCGGGATAAATAATTTAAACAATATAAATAATAAATTGCGTTTTAATCCGGTATACAGTATTTTATTTAGATTATTAATTATCCATGATTCAAATCAAGAATTTAGCATTGCAGTCTGCAGAAACTGTTATCTATAAATACTATTAAAGAAGTCCAGGAAATTTAATTTTATATAAACCAAAGTCCAAGGAAGAATCTACTTTCGAACAAGTCTCGAATTCGGACTTACTCTTAATAGAGATAAGACGAAAGTAATGATAGTGGATCGAGCTGAACACGAAAAATATACCGGAATACTGAATGTAACTAACTGTAAAGTGGTGCAAAGCTATGTTTACCTCGGATCTACTATCTCGAACGCCGGAGGAGGTGTAGACGAAATCAGATGCCGATTTGCTATCAGAAGGTCAGCAGTAGAACGGATAGGAAAGATTTGGAAGGACAGACGCATAACCAAGAAAACAAAGGTTCGACTCATGTAATATCTGGTATTTCCAATTAGACATGGGTAACTCAACGAAATTCCCCGCGCCAACTCAGCAACTCAACATTGCGCCACGACGCAGCAAAATGGGACGCGCAAAGCGAGCAGAGAAACCTTCGAAACGCACGCAACGCCACGCTCATAGTTCACTCAGTGAGTGGGTACTGCGCCGTGCGCCAACACATTATGATTGTGTGAACTGACTCACCCTGCGCAGTGAAGCGTGCCGGCGCAATTGCGCGGCGCAGCGCAGTGTTACACAAGTCTATTTCCGATCTTCCTATATGGAGCTGAAATATGGTCAGTTAAAATACAGGATCGCCGAAAGATCGAAGCGGTGAAGATGTGGTGTTGGAGAAGGCTGCTAAAAGTACCATGGACAGCATTCTGCACCAACAATTCAATCCTCAAAGAGCTCAACATACAAGATAGATTAGACGGGCTCGTTGGCGCGTTCGATAGAACAGCTGCCGTGCGCATCGATGGGTCGAGGGTTCGAATCCCACCGGGAGCACATGCTTATAATTATCTGTAAGCATGTTTTCGCAAGTCTGGTAACTTCGGGCATTGATCGGGTGGGAGGAATATCTAAATTCCGACCGTGTAACCAACCACCGTTCATAGATGGAAAAGCCGTGAAGTGCATACTGCGCGTTTCGGTTTCAGTCTATGGATTTCCGAATGCTCGAAGTAAAAATTAGGTCGACAGCGCATCATTGACTGATGTTCTGTGGCTGAGGTATCACCTACCATCAAGTGAACCTGATGCTCGTCTGTCGATATCTGACATAAAAAAAAAAATTCAATCCTCAAAGAGCTCAACATACAACATAGGCTATCTTCGATTGTGCAGATGCGCATATTGAAGTTCTTTGGTCACATCTCCAGAAATGAGGACTCTTTGGAGAGACTTGTCGTGCAGGGCCATGTTGAAGGGAAGCGTTCACGTGGTCGTTCACCAACACGCTGGGCCGACCTCATTAGTAGGGCCACACAGTCTACTTTAGTGCAGTGTGCTCGCAATACAGGTGACCGCGAAAAATGGAGAAGTATTATACATCAACCAGCAGCCTTTGTCTGACTAAGAAGAAGATATAGGCAATGCGCTGCCGACCTATTATTTAATTTCATAGACAAATTGAAATGCTCAGTCTGCAGTCGTTTTAAAACCCGAAATGTTCAGGTCTTAATAATATGTTTATAGAAACACATTAGATCCGGTAGAATCGAATCCACGGCCCATCAATGTAACAGTGTATATTTCTTGACTTGAATTCGTGTATGCGGTGATGTTAGTTATTTCGACTATGTATTTGCGTGTTGTTTCCACGAGAATGTAGCCTACGCGCAGACTAGAGCCACTAGTGGCGACCACAGCATAGCCACCGGTGGCCGCCACAAGCTACGGGCGTAATATTTTATACATTTTAGGGCATCCGCGCAAACACGGCGCCGGCGCTCGAGAGGCCGCCACCGAGCTTCTAGCCACCGGTGGCCGCCACAACGTGCGGGCGCGATATTTCATACATTTTACAGTGGCTGAAACGCGGCCACCGGTGGCTCTAGTCTGCGCGTAGGCTTAGTGCGTGCTCCTATTTCACCATGCCTACTGCTGATAGAGGATAAATCTTTATTTCATATTTAATTTTTTCGTTTATATATATTTTTTTAATTACTTAAATATGTCATGTGGAACATGGTGTAATGGTTGCAGCTCCTTACAAAAATTTGTAAAACGAAAAACTTGGCGATTAAAAAGAGTGACGGCGAGTTTATTGCCAGTTCTTCTTGTCCGTTCTACGCCCTTGATTTGAGAACTGGCAGTAAATGTAAAATTAGAAGCATTTAATATGTCATAAGTGTACATTATGTTACATAAATGAATAAATGATTTTGAATTTGAATTTTAATCTATTATTTCGTGGCCATCCCACGTATAAAATAGTACACAACTGTTTCGAAAGATGGCGCTGTACTTGAATTAAAAGGCACTATCACTGTGTCCATCGGATAATATTATGAGAATATCAAAAAATAGTTAATGAGCCCGCTCCCATGGATGAGTGCGGTCACCTACCTCGGTGTCACCATTGACCGCCGACTCTCCATGCGGAGCCATGTAAACAAAGTTGCAGGACGGGCCAGGGCTGCAGTAGGCAAGCTGCGCCCTCTGCTCTCCTCGACGCTCCCACTCCGACAACGACTAGCTCTGTACAAACTATACATCCCATAACATAACGTACGCCGCGCCTGCCTGGTTTGCGCTCACAGCTGAGACGAACCGGCGGCGTCTCCGCGCCGTGCAAAACATCACGCTGCGACGTATAGTATCGGCGCCACGTTATGTGCGTAACTCCACCATCGCCCGTGACCTCCGGCTGGAAAGCATCGACGAGTTCGTCACACGGTTGGCGACGGGTATGTTTGAGCGAGCGGATGCCTCTCACCATCCGCATCTCCAGCGTATCGCCCCGTGGCACACCAGACCGCCCGACCAGAGAAGACCGTACCCGCGCGAGCTCGTTCGACACCGAACTAGACACACAGGGCAAGAACCGCGACTTCGATCACTGGTCGCCTCGCTGGGCCTCCCCCGGGGCTACCGGGGGTCTCACCCGGTTGGGCCTGACCGCGAGTCGTGAGTTTGCCCTACCTTTTACCTGACGTGACACCACAAGATCGAGACAGCGGGGCTTGTAGGACACTTTACCCTCGCCTCGCCCACGTACCTACTTTGACACCGGGCTGAGTGAGCGCTGAGCGACTCCACGCTCAGGCGCTACTCGCGCAACACCCCAAGGACTAGAGTCCGCCCCCGTACCGCCCTGTATCAGCAGGGCGCGACCAATTCAACTTCCTGCAGGACCGAAAGGCCGAACAGGATTACCCACGCCCCCCAAGGGGAGTGTGATGCATGAACCACGCCGAAGTTAATGAGTAATGACTAGACTTGACAGTTGACAAATGTTCTGGCCAGAATAGTATTTTTGTAGACAATGCTGCGCTTACTTGTTTAGTAAGTTAGTGACATTGTTAAATAAAATATAAATCTAATATATAAAATTCTCGTGTCGCGGTGTTTGTGGTAGACATGGGTAACTCAGCGAAATTTCCTGCGCCAACTCAGCAACTCAGGCGCAGTATAGTGCGTCGGCTCCTTGAGTCAACTGAAAATTGCGCCACGGCGCAACAAAATAGGACGCGCAAAGCGAGCAGTGAAACCTCCGAAACTCACGCAACGCCACGCTCATAGCTCACTCAGTGAGTGGGTACTGCGCCGTGCGCCAACACATTATGAATGTGTGAGCTGGCTCACCCTGCGCAGTGAAGCGTGCCGGCGCAATTGCGCGGCGCAGCGCAGTGTTACCCATGTCTAGTTTGTGGTTAAACTCCTCCGAAACGGCTTTCCCGATTCTCATGAAATTTTGTGTGCATATTGGGTAGGTCTGAGAATCGGACAACATCTATTTTTCATCCCCCTAAATGTTAAGGGTAATCCACCCCAAAAAATTTTTTTTTTTCAATTTTAGATAAAAAAAATTTTTTTATGATACAGCATTAGTAAATACATACAAACCTTTATTTTCACTCTTCTATTATCAACCCCTGCTTTTTAGAAATTATTTACATGGCTAAACAACGATTGCCGGGTCAGCTAGTATTATATATTAGAATAATTAGAATAAATATTAAAATAATTGAATAATTTGCAGATTGAAGATGTAGCAATGCGATGAGATAGCAACTTAGTTTTTAACACACAAAGCTAGTACACCACGTGCACCGGTTCGGAATGTTACATCTACCAAGAATCTTGAAAGTCAGTACAAAAAAACTGTTGAAGTATTTTTATCTTTGTAAAAGAATAATCCCACCAAAAACATTTTCATGTAAAGTAACGCCAAGACGAATAGGTAATATTGCTTGCACTGCAAAAAAGTTAGCAGATCTTATGGAGAAACTAGCTTCTATGTCTACACGCCCTAACCTAACACTCTCTCTCATCATAGCGTATAGAACGCGTGAACCCTAGTCTTAAGTTCTCTACATACCCTACACCGGCTGCACCTTAGTCAAAATGTGTAGCTTGGCATGTTTAATAAGTACAAGATATATATGATATCAATAGAGTTATTAACATATCATATCCTGAGAATTTGGGCTTTCTAGCACTGTCCAGGCCGAAATTATAAGGATCAAAAATACGATGTACCTTAGGGTATTTCCACGAAACTTTACCCCGCCATGACAAAAATTCAAATTTGATATTTAACAAAACAAACACTATCTCTTAAGTCCTCAGTAATCATACTGTCGAAGTTATGTAAAATAAAAAATTTAGCCCTTATCCAAAATTATATACATCAATCTATTTTTACGTCAACTTCCTTTGTTCTACCACAGATATTTTTTATTAAAGTTTGCATCACTATTACGTCTTCTTGTCATAGCTTGGGATTCCGTACATTAGTGTGGTGTGAAGTACAAGTTTTTGAGATTTCTGTGCAAGTAGTTTGGTAATTTCAAGTAAGTACAATTTTGAGTTTTCTATGTTTTTATCAGTGAGGGTGATGATGTCGCACCCGTTACAAAAAATGTGCAAATAGTTTAATTTCGACGTAATTTATAACATCTATATCTTCGTACTTTGTAATAATAAGAAGTGAGCTTTAAGAATAAATGCGGGGGAGTTTCAATACTTGGAAGGATGTACGAATATTTAATTTTCGATTATAAATATATGTCACACCCGTTACAAAAATTTTTTTGTACAATTTATTGTTCGTTTTTTTTAGTCATCACTTGAAGTTTCTTTATTGTCAGATATGGAAAACACCAACAGAATGCAAAAGTGTTGAAAATTTTTTTATAGAAAATAAAGAGTATTACGAAGCACATTTAATAAAAAAATGAGAAAGAGATAAGAAACGAAGAGATGCAAAGAAGGCATCAGCGGATACATGGGAGATAGAAAAGCACCGAAACCGTGATCGGGAAAGACAAAGAACACTAAAGTTAAAGAAAAAGAATAAAATACTCCGTCTGCCAACTCCATCAATATCATCGCCTACTAATCTAAAAGAGATGCAGTTTTAAAAGAATTTCTGCTGTTTTAAATGCAAAGGATGGACCCACAAAATATAATTTTTTCATTAATAAATAGTTATAAATCGTTTATCGTTTTATTTTGCTTCTGTTTAATATTTCTTTCAAAAGAATAAAATATCAGGGATGCTCAATACTTTAAGGCCAATGCTGTATTATTTTCAAGCTAATATTTCAAGTTAAGTGGGAGGACTACGCTATCGTCAAGGAGTAATTATTTAATTTAACCCGATTTCTTTTATATTTAACTGTTTATTTTATCCTGAGTGATTTTTAATAAAGCAACGTTTATCAGAACTATTTTTCTTTTCACCAAAAATCTTGAAAAATCATACAGTGTCGCGCCCGTTACGAAGACTTGTCGCACCCGTTACATTTTGAAAAAATTGCAGACAGTTAATATTAAAATATTTGTGCTTTAAAAATACGTAGTTGTTTGAGATAACTATTAAAGTCTTACATAAAAAATAATAAATATATACTTTCATCCAAAATTTTACAGAATCAACATTGTAAGATAACGGGGTCGCATTTGCCGATTTTCTAAGGTCGCACCCGTTACGCGATTCATGACATTGTGTAAGGTTTTCTATAATAGTTTTTATAGAGATTTTGTTTGAATTAAATATCTAATTTTTTATACTATTTTAATTATTAACTTAACTTTATATATTTTAACAAATACTTTATATTATCATGAAAAGAAGCAGTATCATTGTCGCACCCGTTACAATGGAAATACCCCTTAGCCCTGCGCTTCCGTTGTCTCGTCTTGGCGGAGGCATTACCGTGCCCCTATATAACTTGTAATAGATACATATGCCGACTTAATCTATACTTAATAATAATAATAACAATAGATTTTAAAAATTATTTCACCAATAGAAAGCTACATTATCAGCGAGTAACATAGGCTACATGAACCCGTGTGAAGCCGGGGCGTGTTGCTAGTAGCATATACAATGAATATACAATAACAATAAAATTAGTAAGTAATTGTTTTTCCGTAACACTATAAAAGAATAAACACCGAGAATAAGTACTATGATGACCAACAAGTTAATTAATCATAATTATTCTATTACGCAGGTAAACATTATTTCTTTTTTTTCTGTACTCACTAGTTCGAAGTTTCTTCTCGATAGATGTTACATTCCGAACCGGTGTTAGAATTAAAAAAAACTGACCAAGTACAAGTCGAAATATCGGGCGTAAACGGAACATAAAAGGCCGTATCTTTGGATAGCGTCGACTTAGATTTTTTTTCACTGCTGCAATGGATTGCTGATCTGAGTATTTTATATTAATTTCAACTTGATACCGCCACGCGTTATTTACAGACAAACAGACAGACGAACAACGAATTGATTCTATAAAGGTTCCGTTATTGGTACGGAGTATGGAACCTTTTTGCTTATAAAGATTTTTTTTAGTTTGAGATCAAGCTGGGTTCATCATTTAATAATCATAGGCCATCAAAAACAATTATATTTGAAACACATCTAAGGTATAAAATGTTGGTTAGATGATTAAAAAGCTCCAAATTCTACCTGAGTGCCTGGCCACATATTTTAACAGAGAGGTAAACGTTTGTGTCAGTTTTTCTTAATAGTTGCAAACTTTGAATATTATCAAGAAACATTCACTGTTGTCTCGGTTTTTTAATAGGGTAGATATTATATAGTATTATAAAACAAAAATAAAGAAAAACATTTGGATTAAATTTCAAGAAATATTAAAAAAAACACACCATGACACTCCAACACTCACCTTTTTACATAAACATACCTTTTTTCCATCAGAGTTACCAGTCTTGCACCTGCCGAATATACCCCGATTTTAGGTTAATTTAAATGAATACTTGCTCAAATACCGAACCAGTTCGAAAGTAAAATCATGTATGTGTGTATTACAACATTTTCAAGGCTAACCTTTCCTTTCAATGAAATATGTATATTAAAACTTTAATGTTAACCGTTTTGTGTGTTTTGTGTGGGTGAAATTCTGTCTTCATTTAAAGTTAAATTCATTTAAACTTCATTTCTGTCTTCAAAGATTTAATTATATATTATATATTCAATATCCTCATATTTCAAGTTCTCATACAAGTGATACACTTAAACATTCCAATGTGGTAAGTGTCTGAATTCGTTGTAAAATATACATCACATCTTAACTTATTACCTACCTATCGATTATCTTAAAACATTGTTTGATGTTTACGCGTTCCACGAATATTTCCATTTCTTGAGTTCAAACTTGAAAGCAATATTGAATTTAAAACTGCTTTCCATAGCAAGGGGCTCATCGTATTGAAAAAAAAAATGTATAAACGTCTCCGATACTCAAAGAAATAGCCTAAACAGCGGAAAATCCAGTAACTTGGCAACACTGTTTACAAACTATTATTATTGAGCTATTAAAACTTTATTATAGATCCAACTTAAACATAAACCTATTTATTGACAAGGTAACTAAGATCACGATATATGACTTACTATCAGTTTATTGTTTTAAAAACTCTATTCTATACGTATACTAATATTATAAAGAGAAAAGATTTCTTTGTTTGTTACAATTTAACTCAAAAACTACTCGACCAATTTTAAAAATTCTTTCACCAATGGAAAGCTACATAGGCTATTTTTTATTTAAAATATATCTTTCGTCACCGGTTTTTCCGCACCAACTTTAAGAAACGTAGAACTTATTATTTCCTTAAAGGTCGGCAACGCATCAGCATTCCTTCTAGAGTTGCAGATATCTATGCACTTTGGTCACCGATTTGATTCTTCTTCCTGCCCTGTTCAATACCCGAAGCTACCAGACGTGGGGAAGATATGTTTACAGAAAACTATAAATATGTCCTCCCGGTGGGATTCGAACCCACGACCCATCGATGCGCACGGCAGGTGTTCTACCGTACGCGCCAATGAGCCCATCATAACTTACTTACGTGTAAAAAAGAAGTGAAACGAACATATAAACGAAAACCATCATAGGTTTTTCTGAATACCTTATTAGTAATTACCTAAGCCTTCACTAATTCTACTTTAAAATAAATAATAATTATAAAATAAAAATAAATTTAATATTATTATTATTTATTTATTTAATTTAATTATAAATTATTTTATTAAAATTACATAAAAGTTAAACTGATTGTATCTTTAGTTTGTTTTAATCAAATGTTTTATATGTTTAATAATAAAGTTGATATTTATCTATCTATCTATCTAAAATACATACACATAAAATACAAAAATCAATGGAAGTATCAAAAAGGAAGAAATTAAAAATAATAAATTCGTTCATCGCTTTGTTTATTTCATCGTTGTATATTTTGTAAACTATCAACACAATTTGAATTAAATTGTTGTTAATTTTTAGTTATATATAGTCATTTGAAATAAACAAATTTTCTTCGTTTCAGGCTAGAATGGGCGAAGACAGAAACGAAAATGAAGATCCCCTAGATGAGAATCCAAAAAACGACGAAGAGAATAATACCAATACTTCAGAAGCAAGTATCACAAACAAACAGACAAACACAGAAACAAACACACAAAATATAGAAACGAAGAAGAGTGAAGAGAAGTCGAATTATGTCCAGAATATAATGCATTCCGGTTTATCACTCCACAGTAATGTCATGAAAGACGAAATGCTCTTGCCAGAATCAAAAACAGTTGCACGATTTTCGCCAATATGGAAACAAGTAAGGACATGCTTAATGATCTGATTTTTTTTAATGTGTATATAAGGATTATTTATAACTATCGACGGGTTCCAAGAACAAAAACGTATCTATCGAAAAAAAAAGAGTTTTATTTAAATAAATAAAAAAATAACGATTTCGTTCTTGGGACCCGTCGACATGTATATTGTATACCAGGGTGAATCAAAAAGTTCTTAGAAGTGCATATATGTATATGAAACCTTTTTGGATCAAGTTCGATATTCAAATTAAAGAGTGTCTATCACACTATATTTATGCAGACTGTCACTTGTTTTTGTCAGTTCGTTCGCATGTAATAAATTTTTTTGTGCAACGAGTTGCTAAAAAGTCAAAATTATGGATAAAAGTGAGTTACGTGCGGTGATAAAATATCTCAGTTTGAAAAAAATGTCTACGAAGGAAATTTTTTTGGACATTCAGCAGACATTAGGGGGTGATGCTGTACCCTATTCTACGGTTGCGTACTGGGTGGCTGAATTTAAAAGAGGTAGATCAAGTCATCTTTATGACTGGCGTTCTGGGCGGCCTTCAACCTCCGTTACAGAAGAAAATGTCAAAAAGGTTGAGAATCTGGTTTTGGAAGACAGAAGAATGACTATACAACATATAGCTGAGATCCTAAAGATATCTTTTGGTAGCGTTCAATCCATTTTAATTGATTCACTGGGGTTCAAAAAAGTGTCTGCAAGATGGGTGCCACGAATGTTAACCGACGAAAACAAAAAGCGACGTTTGGAAATTTCCAAGCGTAATCTCGAAATGTTCCAGCGTGATTCGGATAATTTTTGCCGTCGTCTTGTCACCATGGATGAAACGTGGGTCCACCATTTTGATCCTGAAACTAAAAGACAAAGCATGTCTTGGAAACGACCATCCTCTCCATCCATCAAGAAATTTCGAGTTGCTCCTACCGCTGGCAAAGTTATGGCCTCTGTGTTCTGGGATAGTGAAGGAATCCTTTTTATTGATTACATGCCAAAAGGCCAGACGATTACTGGACCCTATTATGCAAATTTAATCCCGAAAGTGCGTGAAGCGATTAAAGAAAAACGTCGTGGAAAACTGTCGTTGGGCGTGTTGTTCCTTCAAGATAACGCTCCTGCTCATCGATCGGAAGTTGCGCTCAACGCAATCCGCTGTGCTGGCTTCAATCTCCTTGACCACCCACCATATTCTCCGGACTTAGCCCCAAGTGATTTTCACTTATTTCCAAAATTAAAAGAGGAAATTCGTGGAACAAAATTTCACGATAATGACGCGGTTATAGCTGCCGTAGAGGACTTTTTTGAGAGTCAAGAAAATATTTTTTTTTCATAAGGAATAAGGAAGTTAGAAACGCGTTATTCTAAATGCATTGCATTGGAGGGAGATTATGTAGAAAAATAAAATATTTGTTTCGGTCGGGCAGGGCATAGACGGCTGATCATCTACTTGGTGAAGAAAAATGATCAATAAAACAGAGACAGAAATGATCAATGAAACAGAGAGAGGTCGAGAGGAGATTTATTATTACGTATTTAAAATTATTAAAATCATATAAATTATTATTAATAATTTTCTAATTTTAATTACTCTGAAAATAGTTACATAAATAATTGAAAATCTTTTTACAACATAATTCATATCAACAAACAGCTGTAGTAATTATTAATATTTATTACAAGACAGACTAAGTTTTAATTGTTTGCTTATCTTATGCAAATATACTCTTAATTGAAATTAAATAATAATGTGGATTAATTATATATCATTATAAAAAAAATAAAAAAATAAATTTTTTTAATAGTGGATATCGGCAGACGGAAGAAGCTCACTAGGTCCCTACAGTAGGTTACTGCCACTAATCAGTCAATGATGCGCAGTCGACTTATATTTATCGAGCATTAAGATTTTTTTCGGATGTAATTTGAAATATTAGTTATTTAAACTATATTTTTAGTGCCGAAAAAGAATTTATTTAAAGGTCAATTCAGAGAATTCTAGACTGTTCAGCCGGCCTAGCATAACCGCCACGAGATATGTCGCGGACGAGAGAAGACAAACTAACTTACATGTAAGATATCTCGATATATTACATCTCGACATCGACAATTTTAATAGAAAAGATACATATCTCGATCGACAATAATATCTATTTTTGATATTAAAAGTCGAGTTTGTAATTGTCACATTAGACCCGGAAGACATAAAGATAATCGATTAAAACACGAGAAAACTGTCGACAAAATTTTGTCGCGGTTGTCATACTAGGCCGGCAGTTGGCTTGACCTGGTTTAATAGTCCTTTTACATCGTTGTAATTGAATTGTATCCGAGCGAATCCGGGGTGGGTCGCTAGTTGAATATATTTACTGAAAGGAAACGATAAAAGAAAGAAAATCGATTTTTCACATTTTTGTCCGTCTGTTTGTTTATAATCTTAGAAAGCAGAACTAGTCTTCATGTAGTTTTCACGTGTTTCATTGAAATCTGATGTCGCGGTCGGGGTGAAAATTTATTGTTATTTAAAGATAATTGCAAACCGAAGTCGCAGGCATCGGCTACTATATAAATATATACCTACTCTAAATTAATACATTTTATTTTAAAAGGGTTGCGCCAGGGGTACGCCACTCGATCCTATTCTGATATAAACTTAGTGTAGAATATAATAAATTTTACACAAGCATATGGCGTAGGGTGATCAAGACCAGTCAATCCGCCTCTATGCGCATGCGCGTATTTATACAATCATAGAAACAATTTGTTGTGATATAATGTTAGAGGTACATATGTTTATAGATAACAGACATCAATTACAACATACATATATGTATATAGTATTAGAACTATAAGTCTGTGTTCAACAAGATATCACCGTATTGAGGTTGCACGCAAACTTTACATAACCTAAAAAATGTTCTCGTTCCAAAACAAAGACTTATACTGGACTTCCTTGAATGGTTCTTTCAAGAGAGATAATGTTGACAATGATACTTTTTACTTCATTTTTTGTTGGTACCTACTATCTATTTATATATCAAGCGTAGTCTTCTTTATTTCCTCCTCCTCCTTGCGCGAAATGACAATCATTCTCTATCTAACTTATCTTGGTCTTTGAGGAAAGGATCCTTCCTAAAACCTTTCATTCAATGATAGTATGATCGTACTGTATAAGGTCCACAATCTACCCTCTTCTATCTTCAGTTTCAAATTCTTTAGTAGCTAGTATAGTTTATCGTTATTACTACTAAACACTTCTTTTTTTATGTTAGGTAGACGAGCATGAGGTTGACTTGATGGTAGGTGATACCTCAGCCACAGAACATCAGCCAATGATGCGCTGTCGACCTATTTTACTTCGAGCATTCGGAAATCCATATACGAAACTCGCAATATGCATTTCACGGTTTTTCCATCTATGATTTTTAATTTGTTACTTGTTTGATTCGTTCCATTTTTCCTTTTCATTAATATGAGTTAATACAGCAATAAATAATAATCATACTTCAACTAATTGCAGTAATAAAATTTAATTTATTATTAAATAAATCTAAATTCATCAATTATTAGAGAGTTTAGTCATCACTTATAAGCCAACCAGATAGCAAGGACATCCATTACCAGATGTTGAATGATTTTGAGAGAATGAGAGCATGAGAGAAAAGGCATTACTAGCAACGCGCCCCGGCTTCGCACGGGTCAAGATTTTTTGACAAAAAAGCAGGGGTTGGATGTATTTTTGTATGTTGTATCATAAAAAAATAGAAATTAAAAATTTTATCTAAAAAATAAAAATAAAAATTTAGGGGTGGACTACCCCTAACATTTAGGGGGATGAAAAATAGATGTTGGCCGATTCTCATAGATACCGGAACAGCACAAAAAATTTCATCAAAATCGGTCAAGCCGTTTCGGAGGAGTATGGCAACGAAAACTGTGACACGAGAATTTTATATATTAGACTAGCAACGCGCCCCGACTTCACACGGGTGCAATGTAGATGTACTATACACAAAACATAGCCTATGTTACTCGCTGATAATGTAGCTTTCTATTGGTGAAAGAAATTTCAAAATCGGTCCAGTAGTTTTAGAGTTTATTCATAACATACAAAAATATAAATCTTTCCTCTTTTTAATATTAGTATAGATATACTAGCCTATATATTTCAGTAGCGAAATGAATAATACTCTGTATCCTCATACAACAGGCCTTAACATTTTCATGACAGAACTCTAATGACATAGGTTTTTGATTAACAGGACTCAAACATAGGAAATAAATACAATAAGATATACGATAATCATTTGTCCAATAACCAATCAATTTACCGAACAGGGATGTTCCTTATCCCCAAATAGTTAAAGGTATTCAGTCTAAATTTGTTCTGTCATTTCCAGAGCCTGGCGTCGATGGCGGCCATTTGCTTGACATTCACAGCGGGCCTTACATCGGGCTACTCGGCTATCCTGCTTCCTCAGTTGAAAGCGTCTGACAGTGTGATACCAACTGATGAGAGCACTGCTTCGTGGATAGGTAAGTTCTGGAGGCATTTTATGATATACGAGTAGAATAAAAAATGATCACTGCCGCCAATGTTCACGAATAACATAGGTGCCAAACATCAATGACACTTACAAGTATTTGCGAATTAGTTAAATACTGTTTTCTTGAAGGTTACCAACATATTTTTACAAATCCATAGTGTGTCCATTTAATTATATAGTTCCTAATCTCCCCATCCAAGTGTCCTATTTAATTATATAGTTCCTAAAATTTATTTTAGGAACATACGATTACAAAATTGAAAGACAATCTCATATGAAACTACAGCAGCCGGCCTAGCATGACAACCACGACAAAATTTTGTCGACCGTTTTCTCGTGTTTTAATAGATTATCTCTTTGTCTTTCGGGTCTAACATGACACTTAAAACTCGACATCTAATGTCAAAAGTATTGATATTTGTCGATCGAGATATCTTGTCTATCAAAGATTTCATATAACTTAGTTTGTCTTCATTCGTCCGCGAGATATCTCGTGATGATCACGCTAGGCGGGCTGTTCGTGCCACTTCAAAACATTGTTGCAAATTGCAAACTTACCTGGGATACAGATCTTAAACAAAGGCCTTCTTAGTACTATGAATACAATTATCTACTTTATTAATAGGCTCTAGGTATTCTATTAGATAGCATCGCAAGAATACTCAAAGGACATGAAATGTCAGCGACATAATTGCTGTAATACTCACGATCGTAAAAGGAACTCGGTTCACGTAAATTGCACATAAATTATCAATGTTTTGCTACTTATTTGCAATATACAGAAAGTGAACAAAGAATTGCGGATCGCGCTCCTTTTTTAAGGTTTCAAGGTTTAATAAGAAAAGCTCGATTTATTTCTATTATATTATCTATGTATATAATAGAATAAAACACGTTTTTATCACATCTATTCAAAAAGAGCTAATAAAAATGTAAACGTGTGAAACGCAGTATTTCTTTTGTTATTGTTTGTTCAAATTTGAATTTAAGGTCTTTCATAATAAACGTAATTCTACTTAATGAGTTGCACTTACTTATTTTCTCATAGAGGTGTTAAAAAGTAGAGTGAACATTTCGGGAGCGACACTATTTTAAACTATTTTGAATCAGGGACTGAATACCGGTATAATAAAGGTTTTTGTTAATATTCTTTCGTTTTTATTCATATTTACTGAAAAAAATACTGTGGTAAGTTTAGTGTGTATTACTCTTTAAAACTAATATCATGGTATCTCAGTCAGACACGTATTTTGGAAAATAAAAATTAACCGGTTTCAGTCCCTGCTTTGAATCCCTCGCTCTACTTTGCATTATAAAAACACTCTCGCCTTAAAAAGTGGTTAGCTCCCTTGGTAAATAATCTACTATTATTCATCACTAATATTATGTAGTTACATTATATAATGGAAAAATATAATCACTATGTCTTATAAGATACTTACAATGAGATTATGTATCTACGATTATGGCCACTTGGCTCAGTAGCAACAAGTTAACACTCTTCACATTACTTTCAGCCTTTCTACATGACCACACGAATGACCACGTTACGTAACTACACAGAGTAGAAGATATATATTTTTTCTTATACGTTATTTTTATTCAGTTACATTTCTACAACGAATTTTAATGAAGAAAACATGTCAGACTATTGGTAGCTCTAAGAAATCTCAAATCTCCATTGGCGATGGTATTTACTTGGAAAAAAAAAGGAAACGATTTTCAAAAACACGAATTACGAAAAAAATGGAACGGGCTTGCCTGATAAAAAAGTAGATTGTTCGAAGAAAAAAAGGACATTCAAACCAGCGCGTGATTATTTGTTTTAAATGACAACGCACTACCTTGACTACTGTTCCTCAATCATTAAATTATTATTCTTCCTCAGATAATCCCATTAAATATTATATCGTTGCGTTTAGGTTAAGTTAATAAATGCCACTTTGTACTACTAATATCTATATACTCACACGTAGGTAAATAACCATGTGTATTAGTTACACCATTTATAAAACAAGAATGGCTGCACCCATTTTAATGATATATTATTTGTTGGATTCCTCTATGTCCCGAATTACAGAATAAATATTAAAATATCGGAAAAAAATCATTCCGAATTCACAGTTCACGTCACGCACGCTTATAGCTTTTTTTGTAATAATTGATGTCCACTGCAAATCAGTGATATAATAATAATAATAATAGCCCTTATTTAACAATCTTACATATTATATGATAAAAAAAAAACTTAAATAGTAATTAATTATTTGACACCGGTTTTGCGGTCAAGATTGTCTTGCTTTCCAGCATAGGCCTCCCCTAAGGCTTTCCATTTTTGACGATTATTCGTCTCCCTTCTCCGGGTAATACCCGCTATTGTTTTGATATCGTCCTCCCATCTGCGACGTTGTCTCGTCTCAAATCAGTGATATACTAGACATTAACTGAACTAAGAAGGGGAAAATAGTATATTCAAATCTAGATATATTTTTGAATCCAACATTATGGCAGGACAACGTCTGTCGGATCCGCTAGTATTTAATTTTAATGATTGCTGACATCTGCGGCCATTGCCACCGCATTATCGGTATTGAGTGAAATGTGGACTATAGAACTAATTTATAGTACGATAAATAATCTACACAAATCATTATTTCCACGCAATAACTCTAGTGTATCTGATAGTATTACTTTGTAAATATTATGAATGCACCCAAATTTAAATGATTATAAGAGTTATAGATAGATATTCATGCTATTTATAGATCTAAGAGCAATAGATATATTTTATTAGATAGCAATATTGCATCACATAAACTCAATCAATTAGTGCATGCTGATAAATAAAACCTCTTCTTGTGACACTATTTACAAATATTAAAACAAAGTGACTACTATATGAAGCATAGGCATAGTCTACACTACATAAACCGAATGGAGTTGTGAAATATTTTTTTAAAAGTTTCTGTAGGTCCAGACTACCAAACTACATCATTATATCAGTGTAGAAATGTAATTTATTTTTTATACCTAATAGTCAGACGTTTGACCGCGATCACACCTGGTGGTAAGTGCTGATGCGATTTAAGAAGGGGCACGTCTGCCTAGAAGAAGCCTATTTCCCTGCCCTTAAAGATACCCAAGTTACAGTGTTCCGGAATGATAGAAGACGCCAGGGAGTTCCATTTAGTATTTAAAAAAATAATAATAAACAATTTCTTTCTTTTCAGCGGCAATGGCTGCACTTCCAATGGCTCCAGGCTGCTTAATCGCAGGCTGGCTTATGGAGAAGTTCGGGAGGCGTAATGCACACTACATGGTTTGCGGTCCATTCCTCCTTGGCTGGATCCTCATTGCGTGTGCCAATAATCTAGCATTAATGCTCTTAGGCAGGTTCTTCACAGGCCTCTGCGTTGGCTTATTAGGCCCCCTTGGTCCAGTATTCATCAGTGAAACTACAGACCCAAAATATAGGGGCATATTTCTAGCTGGAATCTCCTTAGCTATCGCTGTGGGGATATTTGTAGCTCATCTAATAGGAACATGGGTTCATTGGCAATGGACTGCTTTAATCTGTTGTATATTCCCCATAATCTCAGTAGTCTTATTGAGTATGATTCCAGAAAGCCCCATATGGCTCATCTCTAAAGGAGAAGTTGAGGATGGCGTTAAAGCATTCGGGTGGTTAAGAGGTTACAGTGATGAAGCAAAAGCTGAATTGAAAGCTATCCTCGATAAGAAGAAGGTAGAAGATTCTAAACCAGTCATGACTTTAAAACAAAAGATTGCCAGTTTGAGGAGCCCCGAGTTAGTGAAGCCATTGATGATTATGATTATTTTCTTTGTAACGTGCCAGTTCTCTGGTGTCAACGCTGTTGCATTTTATTCCATAGAAATAATAGAGAAGGCGGTTGGCAAAGGGATAGATCACTATCTAGCTATGTCTGTGATAGATGCTTTGAGGACAGTAATGTCCGTTGCGGCCTGCGTTATTTGCAAAAAGTATGGACGAAGACCCCTATGTATGATAAGTGGTATATTTACTGCTCTATCGATGGTGGGACTGTCCATGTTTCTGTATTTCACGGCTGGAAAACAAACGGATATGACATGGATCCCGCTGACTTGTTTAATGGCGTACATCTGTGCTATATCCATCGGTCTGGTTCCCTTGCCTTGGATGATGTGTGGTGAACTATTCCCCACAAAAGTACGAGGATTGGGCTCGGGTATAAGTTCAGCGACAACATTTGTAGCATTCTTTGCGGTTGTTAAAACCGCTCCAGGTATGATGGCGAATTTAGGGGAAGTCATAACATTCCTCTCATATGGATTAATAGCACTGATTGGGACTGGTATTCTGTACTTTATATTACCGGAAACTAAGGGAAAAAGCCTACAGGAAATCGAGGATAAGTTCAAAAAGCCAAAAGAAAGTATAGCATAATGTAGATTTAAGTATTATAAGAATGCTCAAAGCGCAATTTATATAAAATAACTGTGATATTATTATTTTTAGATAAATATTATATTTTATTAATTTTATTCGGCTTTCATTATCCCTAATCAACTGGTAACTAAACAACAAAGTGTCTTCCTTCTCTGGTCTCATTTATATTTGTGGACTTTTATTTGCCATGAATCACACATAACCCTAATAAATCCGTCTTTTTTTCTCTTCTTCTATATCCATTACTGTCCATATCATATTGGGATAGGCGATTCCCTTCCAGTTTTACAACTGGATTATAAATAAAACAAACTATTTTATTAAAAATCTTTATTACAAATGGCACAATTAGTTTCTTCATTTTACATAAAATTATTATTGTTAAATGCAATTCGGTACCAATATCTTTCTATAACATTTCAGGAAAATGCATATTTTAATACTAAGTTAAGGTCGTAAGATATTAATAAATAATTAATAACATGATAGTTGATTATAAGCTCAAACAATAAAAAAATTAACTTCAACATATTAAAAAACATTCGTTCGTAAGAGGCTATCCTAAATTACGTCTCAGAGAAGGGAGTCAACGAACTGTAACATTGTGTAACAAGTCCTAAGTTTCGTGACGTCACATTACATGAAGTAACGAAATTGTATATCGGAAATTTAAAATAACTACTCTATCTTCAGGCTCATACACACCAGAGTGGTGGGGGGAAATCCTAAAATCGTATAACGTTATATAAATCCAAAATACCCGCATTTTTAATAACATATCCTCGCATTATCATTGTTATCTAGTTATGGTTTTGATTGGGATCTGTCTACATACTACATATATTGAACAAATCAAAAGATTGCTTACTCGAAATGACGTATTAGAAATTAAGACATGTGCTCGCTTATCCAGAGGGCCTAGCACGAACGACTATCGAGAAAGTATTCGAATCGTCAAATTGTCGGTTGTATGAGAAATCATTTGACATTTCATACAAATGACAGCTCGACGATACGAATACTTTTTCGTTAGTTGTTGGTGCCCTCTGATATAAGTACTTTCCGCGAATGTAAATTTACTTGGACCTAGGTTTAACGAGCCTCGATGCTGGTGGAGCGAACTTCGTGAAGCCTTGTTGGTCAAATACTGGTAACAAGTCACGAACGCGAGCTGACACGGTGCCTCCAGTCACTCTGGAAGTATAGGCTCTGTGAAAAGAAATGTTTAGGTATTATGTGAAGGTGCAATTGTGGCCAAAGCATTACGTGTACTCATGTGTTTTAAGGTAGGTGAAGCGCCTGTCTCACTAGGTATATTTCTTGTTAATATTTATTGAAGCAGACTGAGCGAAGCTTTCTGAGAGTTACTCAAATGGCATTTCTGTTTGTGAGCAGATCTCAGCAACTGCTGGGCCTATTTGGAAATGTTGTGTCTAAATAGACTTTAAAAGCAAATGTATGTTTTATATTGCATTACATTGTTAGCCCTTCTAGCTATTTTGTTAACTTCACTCCAATATCTATGCATGTCATTGTGAAGCTTGTCAGTATAATTATATATAAGTCATTGGCTGCGGTTACCTAGTTTTGTATTCAATCTTTTAATTAATTACCTGCTAGGTTTGATGAGTTTAGCAGCCTGCGCTGGAGTGCCCAACTCCGTGGGGAAATATGTAGCTCCGTAGAAGTCAAGTCCGTTCTGAAGCAGGATATTAGCTTCTTCTATATTCGCGAGGGTGATACGAATAACACTTGAGGCTTCCTTGGGCACCATACTACTGACTAATTCTCCGTCCATAGTGGTGACAGCACGGGATGAAGCCTTTTCTATGGGTTTAGGGGTGGATGAGCCTATAAAAGGTTTCACGTTAAAAGTCGAGTAGGTATTTTCATACACATATTATAGTTATATCTATCGTATAAGAAACATGTTGTAACATATTTTGTCGATGGAAGCCGCCGTGACTTATGTATATTGTTTACCGTCATACACATTTGGACGCTGTTAAGCATTACTGTGGCAACCCACAAAATGAAAAAAAATTAAATTTTGATACCAATCGTCTCCTTATGAGCTGGACTACATATTTCAAAAGAGATATACATATATCATTTAAATCGGTTTAATAGCAAAAATATTGAAAAAACTAGCGGGCACGAAAACCTAATATGTTTAAAATATTTAACAATAATGCACTAAATTCAATTACTTTTATTGCTACCAAGAATACGATATACATTTAATTAAATAATAATAATTACAAAAAAATATATTATTTCTGTTATTTTTTAAAATAATTTTTATAAAACCTGATTTAAACTTCAAACTAAATTTTCTCAAAATGGCAACCGTGTGGGTTGACACTGTATTGCTTAACAGCGTCCATTTAATTTTTTGAGGTTAGGTTTAAGTATTATTCTTCAAAAAGTCAAAAAACAAGGCAGTAAATTGTAATTAAAACATTTTAAAAATCTGACATGTACTCGTATATTCTAAAAATATAATTAAGTACAATTTCTAATTGATTATTCTCATTTCAATGGTTTTGATGCCATTGTTTAAAGAATATGCTGTGAGGAGAAACTTGAGTAGCACGATACGGACAAGTTCGAATGTAATCCATATTGCAGTGCATTTTCTTTTTTTTTGTAATTTTGCAACTTAATGTCAATAAATAACTAATTATTTTCACTTTCATTTCATGTACGTAATCCAAAATATAATTACCGTCGCATACCTACTTTACATGACGAATGCTAATCTTAAATTAAAAACCCGAGAAGGGATTACAGAGCAAGTAACAACATTTATTTATAAAAATTGAGGAAAAATTAATAAAATCTCACATTTTCCCTTAACAGTAATGAATAATTATTGAAACAATACAAGGTAGTAATTGAATTACGCTATGCATTGAATTATTATTATTAACTATGTCCTCTTGAATAATTACTAAAGTTGTTTGTTACGTAATTACTTAAAAAATTTCGTTAAACATATATTATTTTAAACTGCACTATGAAACTGAAAAATAGCAAGTCTTAGAAAACCTGTACAAAATATTAAATGTAGGTAGTCCGTAAAAAACAGACATTCGACGTGTTTGATCAATGTGTGAACGTTGGCAAGAAACAAAGTGCCACTATACTTTGATTGATTAATTTTCTACCCTCTTCTTGTGTGAGGTGCAACGAGCAGTGCACGTTCAACGTTCGTACCGTCATTTTTTTTTATTTAGTTAGTACAATAATCGATAAAAATACATCACGAGAACAACTGGAAATCAAGCACAATATAGAAAAAATATATTTTTTTAATTTTTTAATCAATTACCAGCCGTGGGTTCGACTCCCAAGCTGGCCTTAGAAATCAGCTTGGTTGAGATTTGACCCTTGCTGCGTAAGTTAAGATGTTTACAAACCAAAAAGACCCCAACGTACCATTCCCAACAGTTTAAGTCGGCGATATAACTAATTAAAGAAAAAGAAAAAAATTATGAGCGACCTCTTAAAATTTTTTTTTTGAGCTGTTTTTTAGAGAGGGTTCTTAAAACATCAAAAACTAACATTTTATCAGTCGAGACTAAAAAAAAAAAATAGTCGGTTTTTTTGGGCCACCCTAATCTATATATATATATACATATAATAAAAGAGTAGGATCGAAATTACGCTTCACTAAATATTTTTACCAGAAATTAAGAGGGGTGATAAAAGAAGGGTAGCAGAATGCATAAATGCAATTTTTAAGATTCTTGTCTGTCTGTCTGTCCGTCTGTCTGTCTGTCTGTCTGTTTGTTCACGCTAATCTCCGAAGATACTGAACCGATTTTCGTGTAACTTATACAAATATATTAAGCAAAGTCCGGGGCAACATATAGGCTTTGTTTCATCGAAATCGGTTGTCGGAAAAAAAGTTATCATCATTTAAATATTATTTTAAAGGTACCATTTCAACAAATTGCAATGAAAACTGACTCGCGTTGAACTTTTTCGAATTGTCAGATGTCAATCACAGTTTGATATGTAAATGAAATAGTTTGATAATTTCGCCGTTTTCGATATGTGTTCGTGGCATAGTGGATATGCAGTCCCATAGCGTAGCTTTTGATGCGAGTTCGAATCTGAAGTTGAAATGAAAGAAATGTTTTTTTTGTATTTATTTATTTATTTTGTGAAAGAACTATATCACAAAAAAAATAGAAAATGTATTATTGCAATATTATATGAAGAAGTATTTCTTATGAGATCGTTTATTTCACCTTTTCATCAATCCTTTCTCTTAAACAGAATTACGATTATTCGATATTGCTTTTTTGCTTCCGTATCCGCAGGTTTCCGCATTTAGCACCGGAAACCCGGGCAGGAATCCCGAAAATTTAAAAAAAATGTCCGAAAATGAAAATGACCAATTAAATGAACGCACGCATCTATTTAAGACAGAAAATGCATTGAATCCAATCTTCGATTGAACTCTGATTAGTAGGAAAAAGACACATATCTGGATTTTGGTCACGTAAAGTTTGATTAATATGAATCTCCCTAAATTTTCTTTATAGTCAAGTTAATAATTTCAACTATGGTATTTCTATTGAATTTCAAATCATCCTTCGAACCCCAATCTCAACCACCATTAAACATGTCGATAACATGATGCAAAAGCAACCGTCAATGACTAATTTGATAGCTCTTTCCCAAAAGAAATCACCAAGTGCAGAGGATGGAGGATATGTCATTTGAAGAAAGCTTGCTCAGCTTAAAGTGAACCCCACGCGAACGAAGTCGCGGGCATCAGCTAGTAATAAATAAAATATCCAAAACCGAAATTACGACAAAGGGATTCACGAAGATATGGTGACGTTACAATTCACATATTCTTCTTTAAACATATTATGAAATGCATACAGTTGACGCTTGTTACTTTCAACCCGTTTATCGCCGTTATGTTTAACATTGACATTCAAAATTGTTAGTAAATGATAACAGGAATTCAAGACCTAAGTCTCTACGTTTATGATCACATGGTTAACTTCTTCGAATGCTGTTAATTAAGGTCTACGCATCTGCAGATCCTTTAGTGTTGCAGATGTTCATGTACGGTATTCGCTCTCCATCAAGTGAGCCCTATACCTACTATTTTATATTTCAATTAGGTAGCTACCCTTAATGTTGAGGACCAAGAGTAGGAAGCCTTAAGTAATGATCTGCTGACTAATTAAAAAAAAAATATTATTTGCTGCTGAGAAAATTTTGGCGACCCATTTCTTGTTTTAATCGATTATCTCTTTATATCTTCCGGGTCTTACATGACACATACACTTAAAACTCCACTTATATGGCAAAATAAATATTTGTCGATCGATACATATTACTCGATATTTTGGTTTGTCTTCACTCGTCCGCGAGATATCTATTGATGGGCATGCTAGGTGGGCATGACAATCAACAAATGTAGATTCACGTTCCATTCCACCAAGACGACCACATCAAACTATTGATAAAATTATGAATCAAGGGAACAATTGAAAAGAGATGTCGTACGAACCAGTATTTCCTTCCCGTGGCGAACCAGCATAGTGCAGCCGAACCACTTCGACAACAGACGTGAACTTATAGAGAGCGTGCCTCACGTCTTCTTCTGGGATTTCATCAGGAATATCGTAAACGTAGATAGTGAATGTCTTCTGAGGTCGACAAGGAATGGCGATCTGAAAGTCAACAGTATTTATTAAACTAGAGAAATCATATTGATTCCTTAGGGATCATCCATAAAGTACGTCACACTAATTTCGTGATTTTGACCCCTCCCCCGTCGTTGTTACAGTTGGTAACATTTGTGAGACCTCCCCCTCCCTAGTGTGACGTCACATATTTTGCAATTTTACGGGTAGAGTTGAAAATATTTTTAAGGTTTTCGTTAATAGTTCAAATGTGGCATTTTATCACTAAGATGTCTAAGATTTTGAAATGTGACGTCACGTACCATAGGATCCCTCCCTCCGTCCCCTTATCACACAATGTCACACTTTGTCGATTCCCTCCCCCCGTTAACGTGTGACGTACTTTATGGATGGTCCCTTAGAGTTCTTGATTTTTTTATAACTATTTTATTCAAGCCTAGTTTGGTAATATTCTTAGGCAAGCGATTCTCCTATTGCGTCTTGTTATAGACATTGTTCATAGACTTTCGAATATTTCAGTCAGTGTGAGTCAAGACCCCGAACCGAAGTCACTTATACACAATACTTCAAGGGCACCGTTTGTGACGAATAGAAATTACTCTATAATTATAATGATTTTTGGATGTTTATCAGTTTGGTTACTAGTAGTACTGGTACTACCCTGTCTCCAATTACCATAATTATGCTTATTCATCTTACAAAACGAATGTATTTCCTACTAACTACCAATGGTTTTAAAAAGCTCACACGATAATCTCTACTCCACCTACTAATAATATCTTATTAAAGAAATTTTATCCGGAATGAAATAGCAGAAACCTACCGCTGCCAGTAATTCGTTCGTCATAACATTTCTTTCCAACATCCGTTTACGATAAAAGAAAAGATGTTGCTTCAGATTAAACATTATTCCAGATAGACAATAAGGATTAAAAATATGCCCCTCCCTCTTCATTCTTAATATATTTAATGTTATGTAGATTGATTTTACTGTTTTATTATATGTTAAGATATTTAGTTTTATATTAACACTAGCGGATGCCCGCGACTTCGTTCGCGTGGGCTACATAAATGATGATAACTTTTGTTTTCAACATCCGATTTCTATGAAATAAAACCTATATTATGTTGGGAACTCTTTAATTTTCCGGAATGAAAATCCGGGATCATATCTATGATATTGACCAGGGATATAAGGTTCCACCATACAACATTTCATGTAAATCTGTCGACCATTTTCGGAGATTAGTCCTTACAAACAGACATAGAAACAAAAAAACTGAAAAAATCGGAGTTTGTTCTATTTCTCTTCTTACATCCCCCTGATCCGGTTTTTAGTATTTTTTTCTATGTACAAACATTCTACCTCTATAGTTTGATTATATGTATAGATATACATGAGATAACAATTTATTTATCTATTAATCTAAACACAAAGGCAGAATTACCTTTCTATAAAACCTCGATCCAGTAACCTTATGGAATCCCTTCTTAAATACCATTTGATAATCATCGACGTTGGAAAACTTGAACAGAATTCCCGTCGCGGTCTTGGTTAAGGAGAAGCAACCTTTGAACTCCATTTTCTCACAAATAGCTGATGCCTTCTCCATGCTGAGGCCGTGGGATGGTGTTAGCAGAAATGCGCCTTTTGTAAGGAAGTGTTCGGAGTCCGATATATCGGATTCACTTTCTCCTCCCTTCATGAGGGTGTGAATCTGCTCTTTCCACATGTACTGGTCTGACATCTGGTGGATATAATAAAAGTATTTAGGAAGTATATTCAGATCAGAGTTTAGAGGTCTTGAGGATTTGGGGCAACAAAGGAGGCCCCCGGGCCCCAAATTATTTTTCTAATAAAATTATTTTTTTTAATATTCAAGAACAATATAATCACGTTTGTACAAAGTACAATAGGTAAAGGTAAAACAGCGAAAAATACATATATCAAATGAAAAGTTTACTAGTCGGAATTTGAAAGATTTTTTTCCGATATCTCCATTTTGGGGGCAGGCATCTTTTTGTGGTTGACCGCCTCCGTAGCTCAGTGGTAAGCGCGATTCCTTTAGCACCGGAGGTCCTGGGTTCGAATCCCGGGGAAACGAGAATAAAAAGGCTGATAAGGTGATCAGTAGGTACATTCCTGTAAACAAAAATGATCAGTGAAACAGACACAGAAATGTCTGTCCCATTAGGGCCTTGGGAATTAACTTTTCCTTTTGTGTTTTCATTTGATAATTGAGATCACTACATCGGACAACTATTTTTATTTCTATTCAATTATTTTTCTAAATATATTATTATGTCTAACTCGATCAACCCTAGACCACAACCGACCAAGCTATTCATCCTTTGTAAAAAAAACAATTTCAAACGATCGTCCTCGACCTACCTACAGATGCAAGATCAATAATTCACAAAATTGTTTCTCCAGAAAGCATCTAATAAGAATACAATGGTGAATGAACGCAAGGCGACGCGGTTCGGTGCGCGCGCGCTGAATATCTTCCTTCTGTTCTTAATTATCGTATTGTTTGTAGTCAATGAAAAGTTATTGTCGACAGTTCATTCTATTTTTTCTATGAATCATCAACAAAGGTATAATATAAAATGATATAGGATTATTATTATAGTGATAAGTACTGAGAATAATTTTAACCTAACGTTTTACGTCTGTAAAAGTCGCAGCCGGACGAGTTGTCAAGTTACCTTTACTTTGAATTCCTATCGCTCGTGGGTTCGAATCCCACTGCATTCAAGATATTTTTAACTTTTAATGAAAAAAAATTCCTCGTGTCTGGCGCATTCAATTCTTGAAATTCGTAATTCCCTATGGAAATTCCTTCTGGGTAACAAACCACCGTTCATAGATTAAAAAACATTAAAGTACATATATTACGCTTTTCGATTTCAGTGTATGGATTTTCTTATAATCAAAGAAATAGGTCGATAGCGCATCATTTATCGATGCCATGAGTTGGTTGCCATACCTTTCCCTTTATTTTTACTTTCAGCTTTCGGACATCAGACAAGAGTAAGGATAATAGAATGGGCGAGAATTGAAACCTTCAACAATGAATGAAGCCACCTCTGAGGCATACAAATAAATAAAAATATTTATACAGGTAAATATTATTTACATATCTAGTTACTAAAATAAATAATGTAATATTTTATCTAGTATTTACCACTAAATACTATAATAATCTATTATCGGGAGACCTATATTTTGATGTATTTTAATTGGTGTAAATATAATTATTTAATCTTCCAAAGCATCATAGAAAATAACCAGTCTTACGGCTTACCCAAAGATCGAAAACAAATTGTCTATAACTCCCAATAATAATTCAATTGCGTGGGAGGACAAGACAATTTTGCTATAAGAAGTTCACCGAAGTTTAAAAGGCATCTATAAAACCAAATATGGTTACAAGTTGATGTAATTGGATAATCTAACAATTAAAGAAGCGTTGGACGAAATACGAAGTAATTTTGAAACTCCTTTTAAATTTTATTGGCAATTACAGCTTCTGACTATTGGACAAGAGAATGGTTTTAGGTATACGTAGTATTATATTTTAAATATATATCACAATATGCTAAAATTCAATTTTATTAGCGATAAGATGAGAACAAAAGAGAGGAGGGAGGTTCAATAGCTTGTAACCATAACATTCAAATCAATTAAATTTTATTTTTGACAGTTGACAATTGCGTGATAATCGCGTTATTAAAAAAAACAAATTATTATCATTTATGTTGAATTTTAATATTATCTCAGATATAATTTATATGACTTTTAATTTTATTTTTATTCATAACATATTATCTCGTCATTTCGAATACCACTTTTATTATTTCTTACTAGTTACTACGGGCAGACTGAAATATATTATGCTATATTTTACCCCCGATTTCTACACAGTTGATAATTGATGTTCTACTCTATATCAGGCAAGAACGGCCTGCAAAATGTCTTTTTGTATTGTTTAAATAACAAAATTTAGAAAATGAGTGTTTTACATTTTTTTTTCGGTTTTTTATGAATTGTAAATATTTTTAATCTATTATTTTAGTCATTTTTATTGGCCCTCTATCCCATTTAGACAGCCCTACCCAAGGACTTTATATATGCCCTACCTTACACTATGACACTACAGAACATGAGCTTTTAAAGCCAATATCTTTTAATTTCACTTTTATATTTAAATAGTAATGTAAAAAACTAAAAGTAAAAAACTTTTTAAAAATGTAACAAATACTTTTGAATATATTTTATTAAACGGTAATATGTAACTCTTATGTTTTTCCTAAGTGTGTTAAAAAACAGAAAAGTCTTTTTTAACCGTACCAAATAAATTGTAATCGATTTTCACATCCGACAATATTAATAGGAATAGGCGAATCGTATGAGAAATTATTTGTAATTGTACACAAATGACAGATTAACGATATGAATACTTTCTCGAAAGCCGTTCGTGCTTTATCCTCTAGTTAATACTATAGGTACTCTTAAGTATAAGCTGTTTAAATTTTCACCTACTTTTTTTAAAAGAATTTCTCTTACAAATAATTTAAGTTGATTAAATCGATTATAGTGATTTATTTAGCCGATCCAAAATTTGTATATAATATTACCATGATTACTGTAATACATTTGAAATGACGAGATACAAATATAATGAATAACATACTTATACACTATACATACATCAAATATATACATACATGCATAAACATCACGCCTTTTTCTTTCTCACGTTAACAAGATATATATGTACATATATGTATATTTTGATGCATTCCATAATAATGTCTTTTAATGTGTTTTTAACGCGAATATCACACAGATATTAAATAAATTTTAAACTATTTAAATGCGATTTATTAATTTCTAGCAACACGCCCCGGCTTCACACAGGTGAAATGTAGACGTACCATACACACTTTATTACTCGCTGATAATGTAGCTTTCTATTGGCGAAATAATTTTTAAAATCGGTCCAGTAGTTTTTGAGTTTATTCATAACATACAAAAACACAAATCTTTCCTCTTTTTAATATTTAGTAAGTATAAGTATTATATGAATATGCATTTCAATGGCTCGATTTGGCTTTCGAATGGCTTATTGAAGAAAACTAACAAAAGAAATATGTTTCTATTATTTAGAAAAAATATAAAACTGAACTTTTTTCATCGACTAGATAGCAAACACGCCTATCAGTCACCTGCTGTTAAATAATTATGGCCGATTTGCAATACTACAGAGGACTTGCAGGTGCGTTGCCGGCCTTTAAGACCAAACTCTTTATTGAAATCTTATCGTATTTTTAATTTCCAAAATGTTATACAAGTTACACTTATTTATTTTGAAGACAGATTTAAACAAGGTTATTAAATTACATCAGAAATAGCTTACTAATCTACAATACTGCCTCTGTGAGTGAGTGGTATTGGACATCTATCTTGGGTTCGAATACCGGGGAAACAAGATTAAAATTTTCGGTCAGGCGGGGCACAGAGTACCTAAAAAAATAAATGAATTCTCGAGTCCCCTAGTGGGACATGGGACAGCCTTCTATGCCCTACCCAACCGAAACAATTTTTGTTATCTAGTTTCTCCGGGATTCGAACCCAGGACCTCCAGTGCTAAACGCATCGCGCTTACCTCTGAGCCACGGAGGCGGGCTAAAGAATAGCCGGTAAAGAATAATGTGAGTTATAAGAAAAGTATTTGCCCTATGCTCCCCTAGGAGATTCGGGAATTCGCTTAAGTATTTTTGTCAAAAAACAAATAAAAATTACTCACTGATCCTCGACCCTCTGAGTTTTTCTGCGAGATTTTCTCGTCTTCCTGTCTGTGTTCTGTGTCGGAGGCACCTTCTACTAAGGACATGGTCTTCAGACTGAATGAGACGAGCGCCTGCGACTGCTTTTGGTCTTCCAATGGTGGCAGTCAGGCGTGGAACCGCGCCTCAGACGATGGGATGCATGGAGTGGGGTTTCACTTAACAATTATTGATACGTGGGCGAAGACTTGTCTTTAAAATGGAATGGATATATTGTCAATTGTCTAACTATCAAAGCGATCACTGGTCGATTTACAAAAATTGGTTTTAAATTAAATTGGTTGGTCTTCATATACATATACAGTGTTTGTGGTTGCACTCGTCTTTTTGGTTGCACCGATTTTTATGAGATTTTTTTATTTGGTAGGTATGAGAATAGGTCGTAAAGTAAATTTCTACCGCACATAATCGGCTATCACTATGCAGAATTTATTTTTCAATTTTTTTGACAAACATTTTTTTGTATTTTTTATTTTAAGTAAGAAAAGTTCTTGAACAACTTCACCTCATTTTAAAATACTCTTTTAGTTAGTTAACTCGCTATGTTTAATTAATTCCTTTTCAATAAAAATCTGGATTGCACTAACTACTACACTTTTATATAATGCTTATATTATAGAAGGAGTAGAGTTTTTTAGTATGTTTGTAAGGTAATCTCTGCAACAGCTGAAACTAAAACGGCCATAGCCATTTAATAACCAGTTGGGTTTACCTGAAAATATCGCCCTTATTCCTTGTTTTGTTTTTATTTATTATATAAAAAATACTTCTCATAAAAACGGTGAGAATTAAAAAAATATAAGGTTATTATAGTAAGTTTATTGATTTCAAAAACAAAGTATCGGAAGGAGCCAAGACGGAGACCTTCTATATTTCAAAATCAACAACAGTTATTGTAGTTGTAACTACAAACGTTTCAGTGCGGCGATAGCGAAGACTCGAGCCGAGTACCTATGTACATCCGGCCTAGCATGACCGCCATGAGATATGTCGCGGACGAGAGAAGACAAACTAAGATGTAAGATATCTCAATATATTACATATATCTCGACATCGACAATTTTGATAGAAAAAATAATCTATTTTTAATATTAAAAGTCGAGTTTTAAGTGCAATTGTCATGTAAGACCCGGCAGAAATAAAGATATAATCGATTAAAACACGAGAAAACGGTCGATAAAATTTTGTCGCGGTTGTCATGCTAGGCCAGCAGGACGTTGCATTGCATTGGTGTGAACAAACAACTATTTTTTTATGATCTTATAATTATAGTGTGTTTCGAGCGTGACTGTCAAAAATATAGGTTGTGATGTGAACAACATAGTTTATTCGCTATCCAAGGATACAACAAGCACAAGTACTGTATACTTGATTTTAGACAAAGTATTTACACGATTACTTGTAAATCCTCTTATATAAAAAAAACAAATAAAAAAATATAATCCCCATCCAGACGACTCCATATATTTCTTAATATTTTTTATTACAGGAAATCTTTAAGAATCATCTATTATCTAACTGGAACGTGTATTGACAATCTTGTACGAAATTATTTTCCAATAAACTTTAAGAGAACGAATTAAAAAAAATGTGATTCGACAGTCTAATACCTTTTCGTATAGGTTCCCTTCTCCCCTAGGGAGGCATAATCAGATATATTTCTGTCTGTTACAGTAACCATTTTCTTTAGACAGTAGTTGATCATACTCTTAATTACGAGCCCAACCAGACATTTTTCTGGTAGGCATACTGCTTAGAAAAAAAGGCAGTTAAATCGGTTTTATTATTCAAAATTACGAGTGCAATGTCGATATATAAAGGAAAGTCTGATACATAAGGGAAACAGAAGGTTTGAGACTCCCACATCCAAAGAAGAATAAGGTAGCTGTTTCAGTTTCGATATGAACGATTTCAATATTAGCATATTCATATATGGTCTCGGAAGTCAAATGCGAAATCGGTAAATGATAAAAAAATACAATATTCTAATTTTTTCATCATTTACCGATTTTTCGATTTTGTTCGATATAATTAAATCTACCGAAAAATCGGTATATTCGAGACCACTGCCTGTAAGACATTGCTTTCCCTGCTCGTCGCCCCCTAAAACAGCAGCAGATAGGAATATACTGAGGCGAAAGAAAATAAACAAATGTGTTCTTCCGGTTGAGAAAAAAAAAATCTCAATTAAGGGAAATAAATGTTTGGGACGAGACAACATAGGATAAATACGGAACAAATCCCTTATTTCATCAATAAAAATCACAAATTAAAGTCGTTTTATGAGGGCCGGGTTTAGATGTCTGGAGACCTTGGGGCCACAAATTATTTTCCAAATAAAATGATCATTTCATCAATATTTAATTTAATTAAAACTCTTTTGTGGAAGCCCCGAGGCTGTAGCCCCGGACAGAGCCGTGGAGAGGTGTGGAGGCCTTGAGGCAACAAAGGTGTGGAGGCCCCCTGGCCCCAAATTATTTTCATGTTAACAATATAATCATGTTTGTACAAAGAGGTTAAGGTATTTTGAGTTCCTTTTTTGTGAAGGCCCGGGGCAGTTGCCCTCCCCTACATACGAACCTGCCCTAAATACAAACTTGCGTTTTATATATAGATGCTCAATCATTATTGACTTACAAGGTCGATTACGAGGTAATATTGTATAACAATACCTTTCTTTCTAATATATTATCTCAAATCGTAATCTAAGATAACGGTAGTGATATACAGATAAAAATGAAATCTTGCTGAGCATTGGGTATACAAATATTTTCCAATTAATATGATATTTATTTTTATCTTCAAGGCGACAGTGAATACGCTTCTTTTGAGCATGCTCTAATTAACCCATTTTCATGCCATGATGCACTTTTTCAAAAAAATTAAAGTTTTCAACAAAACATAATTTTGACAACCTTTTTGCACACGTTGACCGCCACAGATTGTGGCCATATTATACTTATTCATCATAAAAATGTAAACCTACGGTACATGGAGTAGGAGTTAGATTCGATAAGGGGATTTTTGACGTTTGAAATTGAAGCTTGCTCCAGTTGTAATTAAAACAATATCATTCGTAAACTACTTATTGAAAATATGTCAATGAAAGTTATATATTAGAATTATCAAGGACATTTCACAGACCAGTATTTCTAAAAAAGCTTGTTTCTAAAAAATACGAGTATTTTGTTTCTTAAAAATTAAATAACCATTTAAAAATACGGTGAATTTCACGCGAGACGGTCTCCATCGCTATTTTTTCGCAGCAGTCTACCTGAGCCTTGTTTAGAGAAGTAGTGATCAAAAATGCATGGTTACACTGTCGCTATATTTTCTAATTACATGGATTCGTCCGGAACCGGGACGGATCAATAGTAGCTGATAATATTATATGTTAAAAGTATTATCTTCAGATAATTGGAGATATCTTGATTTTATTTTTGAGATAAATGTCACTAAATATTTGAAGTATTTAGAATACGTCTTACCTATTGGTAAATTTATTCTATTAAAATGTGATCGTTACATTTATTTAAAAATAGTGAAAAATTACGAAAAACAGAATGGACTCGCCATTTTTAAAACAAGTAAGTTGCTTAATCAAACCTACAAGGATAAGAATTTGTACTTTTAACTACTTAATTCTTTTTAAATTATTCGTTAGATTTTAAAGTTGCAATTTCGGGGGGATGAAGCATATTTAAAATCAGTTTCGGATTTTATACGGGTTTTAAAACTCGTATCTTTTGCTAGTTAATTTGTGTGAAATTCAAGAGATACAGTATAAGAATTTCGGTATCTCAATGGAGAGTGTTGTGTTGTGTTTTGCTGCAATTTGTGTGTAATTTTCATAAAATTTATTTAACAAACCTTTAAGTCATGAAAAAAAGACAGACTATACACCTTAAAAAATATTAAGTAGGTATACAACTTTTTTCTATATTTTTCTGTTAGACTTTTTTTTTACAATTAATACACACAGTAAGACACACATATTTTTTTTAACCAAATGATTCGCTTTTATATTGTTTTCAAATAAGATTCCAATTCTATATGATAACCTACCACTAAACGTGCTGCTCAAATAAGACAGCGCCGTGAAAGAAACCACAAACCAAAATATCATCTCGATATATTTTTGTTTTTGTTGATTTTCTAAAAAAGTATCAAACCAATTTCGATAAGAATGGGATCACCTCTGAAATAATATTAAATATATAAGTTTTTTTAAATCTTATGTGTGGAAGCCAAATAGAAATCTGTAGTTGCATCATTGTACAATTCTAGTGTTTCGTGACAGCAGCAGTCTGTTCGAATATCTTCAGCCAGGGTTGCGGATTCGGCTACCTAGCTATTCTGCTGCCAAGTCTTAAATCAAAAGACACGGAAATACCACTCAACAAATTTCAAGAATCATGGGTTGGTAAGGAGTTATTTCCTATTCAATAAGTCAGATAAGATGCGTAAGCTAAAACAGTGACGAATAGGTGCTATCATTTTTTGCACACTAACTTAAAAAATATGCAGTGGCGGATTTACCAGCAGGCTGAGTAGGCCTAGGGCGGCAGATTTTAGGGGCGGCAAATTTGAGGACCAATTTTACTTTACGTGTTTTATGGAAATCTTTTGGATATAATTTGATGAGGGGTAGTTAATAGCCTACACCTTGGAAATGTGTAAATCCGCCACTGAAAATATGGTAATAATATATTAATGTTATGAATAAACTCAAAAACTACTGGACCGATTTTAAAAATTAAAAATTCTTTCACCAATAGAAACCTACATTATCGCGAGTAACATAGGCTTTATACGTATTTTGTGTATAGTACATCTACATTGCACCCGTGTGAAGCCAGGGCGCGTTGCTAGTTTGCTATAAAAACCAAGCTTAAGTTAAATGTAGAAAGTTTACGGTTTATTCTTTATTCTATAGTGTTCATTTTTACCAATCTTGCTTTCGAATAGGTAGGTCGTGGCATTATATGCCTTATAATCCGTCAGACTCGGGATTCTTCTGTCTGATTTATTCCTTCCACTCGTATAATGTTCGGGACATTATACGGGTGAAGAAATATCAATATTTCATTTGTGTACCCACCAAGTAGGTATAAATAAAAAGCCGCGATGTAGCGCGCTGCAACTTCAGTCCATGTTGGAAAAATTAACTAGATTACAATATATAACAGGCAATTAATAAATACATAAATTCTGTGACTAAGAAACCTATCATGAAGTGATCTTCACGCTCGTATATCGAAGTCTAACATATACTCCCTAAAATTCAATCACGATCGTATACATTATCTGTGAAATAGACACGGAGATGAGGCTTGAAGACACGGAAACTCAATTTTGCATTATTATCCAATTTTCAGCCGGTATGCTGGCACTAAGCATGCTGTTGGGTTTCTTCCTAACCCCAACGCTGATGGACCGCTGCGGACGCAAGACGACACACCTGGTACTCACCCTCCCGAGTTTGGCTGGATGGTTCATGCTGGTCACTGCTACGAGTGTTGTTGTAAGTTTCTTTTTTTTATAAAATCGAACAAACGGATAGGCGACTTATAATAATAATAATAATAATAGCCTTTATTTAACAATCTTACATATTATATGATAAAAAAAAACTTAAATAGTAATTAATTATTTGACACCGGTTTTGCGGTCAAGATTGTCTTGCTTTCCAGCATAGGCCTCCCCTAAGGCTTTCCATTTTTGACGATTATTCGTCTCCCTTCTCCAGGTAATACCCGCTATTGTTTTGATATCGTCCTCCCATCTGCGACGTTGTCTCCCTTTCTTTCTTTTGTGTTGTCTTGGACACCACTCTGTTACGTCCTTAGCCCATTTAATGTTACTGTTTCTCAACATATGTCCTACCCATCGCCATTTTAGTTGTTTAATACGGTACGTCACATCTGTAACTTTAGATTTTTTACGTATTGTTTCTAGTTTTATTTTGTGTTTTATTTTAATGTTGAGCATGCTTCGTTCCATGCTGTGTTGACAGGTCTCTAGTTTACGGATGTTCTGTTTAGTTAGACTCCATGTTTGACATCCATATGTCATGATGGGCAAAACGCATGAATCAAATATTCTTTTCTTAGATCTGAGCGGTATATGAGGATTTTTCACAATTTCCTTTAACGACCAATATCTTTTCCATGCAAGATTTATTCTGTTGTCTATTTCTTTCGTTGTGAGATCTTTAGGGGATATAATTTGTCCGAGATACGTGTATTCATCTACATATTCTATTATGGTATCATTAATTATGATTGGAATTTTTACTGTATTCGTCATTACTTTAGTTTTTACTGTGTTCATTGATAGTCCAACTTTTTTACTTTCATATACAAGCTGCTTGAGCATTTCTTGCAGGCTTCCTGGGTCTCCTGAGATTAATATAAGATCATCGGCAAATCTTAAATGGTTTAATTGTACTCCATTAATATTTAGACCAAAGCTATCCCACTCGAGATTTCTAAATACGTGTTCTAGTACTGCTGAGAATAGTTTGGGTGATAACGGGTCTCCCTGCCTGACTCCTCTTTTTACCGGAAAATCTTCACCAATTCTTTCTGTCCGTATTTTAGCTTTCATGTTGCTGTATATGTTGCTTATCAGACGTATATATTTTTTTCTACACCTTGCATTTCTAATGCTTCCCATATTTTGACATGATTTAGAGAATCGAATGCTTTATTATAGTCTACGAATGCTAAGTAGTAATGAATATCATACTCATTACATTTTTCAATGACTTGCTTTATGGTGTGAATATGATCTAATGTTGAGAAGTCACTGCGAAATCCTGCCTGTTCCTTTGGTTGGTTTTCATCCAAGATCTTTGTTACACGACCTAGCAAGATCTTAGAAAATATTTTATACAGGTTGGACATCAGGCTGATAGGTCTATAATTTGCTATATCATCTTTGTTTCCTTTTTTATGAAGTAATATTATAGTTGAAGTAGTCCATTGATGAGGTATAGACTCAGTATACATTATCTCATTGAATAAGTCAGTGATAATGTTTAGTGTTTTAGCTGACGTTCCTATAATAAGCTCGTTAGATATGCAGTCTTCACCCGGTGCTTTTCCTTTTTTTTGTGACTTTATGGCTTTGCTAACTTCTTCTTTTAGTATATTTGGGACCTCTTCTTCATTGTTTGCTCCCTGAACCTTCTGTTGCCTTTGTTCTATCGGTGTTCCATCATCACTATAGAGATCGCGGTAATAATCAGTTGCTATCTCTAGTATATCGAACCTATTTGTCTTTTTTTTCTTGGTTTTTTTATGTGTCAAATTGTCGATCCAGTTTTGGTTTTCCTTTAGTTCATGCCACGCTTTCTTAACTCCTCCAGACTCTTCTATGTGTTGATTTATTGTATCTGTTCTTGTTTTTTGTCTATGTTTTCTTATGCGTAGATTTATTTGCTTACTTAAATTCGTAATCTCCTGTTTATTATTCTTTCTGTCCTTAAATAATAATTTTCTTTGCTTTATCAAAGATCTTGCTTCAGGTCCTAGTTTGTCTTTTTTGTTTCGGTGTGTTCTAGCTTTGTTTTCAACTTCTTTTAGCTCTTCTTCTAATACATCGTATTTTTTTTGAACTTCATTGATTTTGTTTATTCGTTTTAAATTGGTATCTAAAGAATCAGTAATATATTCTGGAATTGGTAAGGGTATTGGATTTTTTATTTCTTTTATGTTCCTTCTTGATGCCTTTGGTTCAACTGTGAAAAGTTGTCCTCGAAGCAATCTGTGATCGGTATTGAAGTTGAGTTGATTAACCACATTGATGTTTGAAAACCATTTTGGTCTATTCGTGATAATGTAATCTATTTCATTCCTTGTCCTTCCATTGGGTGATACCCATGTCCATTTTCTATTATGTTTTCCTTTAAAGTAGCTATTCATAATGTGTAAATTGTTTTCCAACCCGAAGTTAACGAGGAGGTTAACAAGGACGGACGGTAGTTTGACGTTTGGAGCAACAGTCAGTTCCTAAAAATTTTAATGAAAATAATTATAAAACAACAGTTTTTTTAAAGTATAAAGTGGAAAGTGTTGTGCACTGATCTATATCTACAGTTTGCATTATTTGCAAAGTAAATAAACAAGTGGTTTTTGTAAACAAGTATCAACAGTGAAGTGTAAACATTACTCAGCTGTTTTCTTGGGCGCCGTAGAAACAGTCCGCACAGAAGTTCTTTGTTGGCGACGGACTTATTGGCTCACGCAAGTTATTTTCTACGTTTAATAATCACATTTACAATTTCATTCATCAATTTTTCTGGGTTTTAAAATCCACAAATTAAATATTTCTACATTCTTGCTTTAGCGCCATCTACTCACGGAATTACTCAATACTAGTAATCGATTATTATAGATCTAAAATGTCTAACAAGTGTACGAGATGCGGGAAGTTCTACAGTTTGAATACAGATGGCACTCGATGTCAGAAATGTAATGTGTCCTATCATAAACAATGTCTTAGCCCCGAATCACGCACCAACCCTAAGTGGATATGTAAGGGATGTAAATCTAGGGAAGGAAAAGTGTCTGAAAACATGCCATCCCAGACCGCTGAAAATAATGCTTGTATAGAAAATTCATCTATCGAACCGCAAGCGCTTTCGTCCTCTTTGGAGCGGGAAATAAGACTTTTGAGATCCGAGGTTTCTGGCTTTAGGGAGGATGTGTACAAACTCATATCGGCAATCAATGGCAGGATGGACAAGCTTGAGGAAAGGGTCACCAAGCTCGAGTCTTTAAGCGAAGCCCAGCAAAATCCGGAAGTTATAAACATTGTCACTGACCTGCAAAAGCGACTTAACGATTCTGAACAACTGAACCTAATTAATGATATTGAAGTGACAGGTGTGATGGAGCGCAGCGGTGAAAACCCCACACATGTAATTATCTCCTTAGCTCAAAAGATAGGCCTCACATTAGACGAGAAGGATATAGTGAGCGCGGAACGCGTCGGCTATCGTCACCGAAATGAGTCAGCAGACGGCGATACTGCGTCCCCTCCTCGACCCCGTGCCATTGTCGTGCGTCTAAACCGAAGGCAACTACGAGACGAGTTGATACATGCAGCGCGCGTACGCCGCGGTGCGGATACGTCGGGTACTAACGTTGGAGGAGAACCGAGGCGATTTTATATAAACGAGCATCTCACGCGCGTAAATCGTCAATTGTTCTACATGGCTCGACGAGAGGGATCAGAAAAAAATTGGCGCTATGTATGGACTCGTGGTGGCCGCATTTATGCTCGGCGTGAACATAATACAAGGGCATACTGTATAAAGTCTGAGTCTGACATACAAGAGGTTTTTGGCCACAGATCTGTTTGAATGGAAAGCAAAAAAGTGTAGGATTGACTGGTGCTTTTTTATATATTAAAAATCGAATATATTGTGTTAGTTGTTATGAAAGGGGTGCCAAAAATTGTCTTCCTATAATAGTTGCTTTCAGTCTTATTACTCGTCATGTATCGAAAACTATACTGTATTGTAATTGCAATTCTATCCTGATCATAATGTTTGTTAATATAACCTTATCGTACCATCTACTATTTTGTCCATTGAAAAATGTTGTTAAGATTATTGGATATAGTGATATTGGTATCCAGAGAAAAAGTTATATAAAACTTTCTATAATATTTACTCCTGTCAAACTATTATTAGCAAATATATACTTCGACATACTTGCGTGTCAAGTCTCAGGATATCAAATCAAACAAATATTAAAAAGTATTACATTATCTTTTTCTATTCTATTGATATTACTCACAGTTTTATATAATATTATATATATTATTAGTAGATCATTTAAATACTCAGCAAAAAATAACTACAATAAGGACGGAGAAAAAATAGATTGTGTTATATATTTGAAAATATTTTCTCGAATTAGCCATATTCTAATGGCAAGAAATATTTTAATTTATACATCATACGTTGTGAATTTTGCAAGAGTGTTCAAGATTCTGTGGGAGCAAATAATCTTAGTATACTTTTTATTGATCTTATATTGTTTAAATTTTTGCTTAATATGTATCAATCTGTTAGAATTGTATCTGTATACAGTATTAATGTTTAAATTTAAAAAAAAAAATTGCTTCTCCAGCACATTATATCAAAGCTCACTAAAACTAAGTTACAATGCGGGCAGAGAAATAACAAATTATGTTTTATCAAAAATATTACCTGGAATAAATATTACTCAGATATCAAAAGCTATTGTAAATCATACAGTATATATATACAGGGGTATTGCGGTATGTATGATAAGTTTGTGGGACCAAATAACCTTGCTGTATTTTTTATATATTGTATATTACTACCTTATATGTTTTAACTGTGATATTAATTGTTATGGAGACATAAGGCTGTTAGTGCTGAAATTCACTGTTTTTATGTTAATCAACCCACTCAGCTCATATATAAATTTTGTATATAGTGATGTTCACTTTCGATAAGTACAAGAATATAAAAATTGGTTTCTTGAATCCCGGCTCGTTAGGAAATAAACATGAGGAGTTCGTCGTTGCGATGGAACGCCATGCTGTTGACTTGTTAGCTGTAAATGAAACGTGGCTGCGTGTAGGGGAGGAGGGTCGCGCACCATTAATGCCTGGTTATAGCCTGCACCATATACCTCGACCCCCAAGCGTTCGCACTCGCGGAGGTGGAGTCGCATTTTATGTCAGACAGAGCTTGGCCATACGCAAACTGAGCCCTTCTACACCATCCAGTGTAGAGCAGATGTGGCTAAAACTATCTAGCCGGGGTAAATCTGTTATTGTGGGAACAGCGTATCGACCGCCATGGATGGACTCGAGCTTATTTTTTGATACCTTAATAGATACAATTGGATCCTTTTGTTGGTGCGATTATCTAATACTAATGGGAGATTTTAACATTAACTTTTCAAACAAACATCACTCAAATTTCAAAAAGCTAGCTAGTTTTTTACAAACTTTTAATCTTACTCAATATGTAGATGAGCCAACGCACTTTACAGAACAGAGTGAGACTACACTAGATCTGATATGTGCAAACACTCCAGTCTCCTCCGTTACCGTAGATTACATAGCAGATCTTAGCAGTCATGCTTTTATATCATGTATTCTTAATATAGCTAAAGTCAAACCTAAAACTATTAATTTCATATATAGACCTATCAAAGATATTGATCGGCAGAATTTCAAATTATCACTTTGTAATATCAACTGGAATCACCTTTTAACAATTGAAAATGTTAATGAAGCTGTATTTTTATTGACTAGTTACTTAGTATCACTATATGACTTTTATGCACCTAAAAAGATCATAAACACAAGGGATAACCAGTATCCTTGGATTACCTTCAACATAAAGCTAATGATGAGAAAACGTGACGAAGCACACAATAGAGCGCGAAAATCCAATGTTGAGGGGCATAAGCAATACTATAAGGAACTAAAAAAACATGTCAATCTCGCAATTGAGCGAGAAAAACAGGTTTATTTTAGTACCTATATTAACTCGAATATAAATAATCCCACAGAAATGTGGAAGCATATAAAGAAACATGTAAATATATCTGCTAAAAAAAACTCTTTACTGCCACACCATTTGAACGATCCAAATATAATTAGCAATAAATTTCTCGATGTCCCAGGTCAAAATAAAATTTCATTATCAATGCTTACTTACTATGAATTTCACCGTCATAATGATGCTGAGTTTCGTTTTGAACTGGTTGATGAAAAAACTGTTTTTAGTGCTTTCCGTGAAATAAAATCGCAAGCTATAGGTATTGACGATATATCTCTTGATATGTTAAATCTTACTTTCACATATATTCTTCCTATCATCACTCATATCATAAACACCTCGTTTATTACCGGCACATTTCCTGAAATGTGGAAAAGTGCCCTGGTCCGACCTATACCTAAAATATCACATCCTAATGACTATAAAGACTTGCGCCCCATTAGTATACTCCCTTGCATTTCTAAAATAATTGAAAAAATTGTCCATAAACAATTAATTAAATATCTAGAGTCAAATAATATATTGCCTGAATTACAATCTGGTTTTCGTAAGCGCCGAAGTACGACTACTGCATTAGCTGATGTTGTTGATGATATTATAGGAGCACAGGATCAAGGAAAAGTCACACTTTTAGTATTACTTGACTACTCACGTGCTTTCGATACAATCAGCATACCGCTCTTGCTTTCCAAGCTCTCTTACTATGGCTTAGATTTACAGGCAGTAAAATGGTTTGACTCCTATCTAAGTAACCGTACCCAGTCAGTTGTAGTACATAAAGATGATGGAAGTATGTCCTTCTCGAAACGCGAAGCTGTTGTGAGGGGAGTCCCGCAGGGATCCATTTTAGGACCTCTGTTGTTCATTCTTTATACGGCAGATATCACAAATAGTATTAAATTAAGTAATTATCACATTTTTGCTGATGACCTACAGCTATATAAATCATTTTATCCTAGTGAAACAATAAATGCAGTATCCCAACTAAACTCTGATCTGTATCGCATTGAACGTTGGTCTGAACAAAATCTACTTACCCTAAATCCAGATAAGACCAAGTTTATGGTATTAGGAACGCGCAAAAATATAGAAAAGGTAGCGCTTTTCAATCCAAGGGTGGTATTGCTTGGTAAACCTGTCGAGCAAGTAAAAGAAGCCCGTAACCTCGGCATAGTTTTCGATGAGGATCTTAGGTTCGAGAATCACCTTAATACTGTAGTTGCCAACTGTTTCTATCGGCTTAAGGTTCTTTATCGGATTCGATCGTATTTAAGCACTGAGCTTAGAATAAGATTATGCGATGCATTAGTTTTATCTAAGCTCACTTATGGTGACATCATATATGGACCGAGACTGCTTGCTCGTACAAAAATGGCCATTCAACGTGTACAGAATGCCTGTGCACGCTACTGTTGGGACATACCACGGTACTCTCACATCAGTCCGGTCCTAAATAGAGAAAAGATTTTAAACATGGAATGTCGCCGACAGGTACACCTAGCCACTCTACTATTTGACATTGTGGCATCCAAAACACCTGCTTATTTATTTAAAAAATTACTATGGATAACGCAACGAAATTCATTACACTACAAAACCAGAGCTGTGATTCAAAATGTCCTTATCCTCCCAGCATACCACTCAGCAGCATTTAGAGGTAGTTTCAGATACAGTGCAACTAAGTGCTGGAACAATATACCACCGCCACTAAGGCACCTTCGAACGGTACAAAATTTTAAATTGAAGTATGGCAGCTACGTTTTCTCAAACATACAAAATAAGACTTAGTTGCATTGTATCTGCCGAAATTAATTAATTAATTTATTTATCAATTTTTGTTATTATTATTTTATTGTACTTATAACCTTTTATTTCCTAACCTGGCACATCTTTCAGCTTGTGTCTCCGTGATGGTAATATTAATAGTTAAAATATACATATACGTTTATATACTTAATTTTAATGTTAAACGGATTGAGAGCAGACTGTTCGCTTTAAATGCCAAACCGTCTGAGGAAGTCGCTGAAAATCAGTGTTGCGTCCGTTTCCCACGACGGCGCAACGTATGCTGAGCGGCCTCCTTTTTGACAGAAGTGTTGTTTATTGTTTTTAGTATTGTCTTTTTGTATTTATATTTTAATAAGTTATTTGTTTGTGCTATTGTTTTTTCTGTCAAATAAAGTGTTCATTCATTCATTCATTCATTCATTCAAGTTTATCAGTCTTTGGCCAATGTCGTTCCTATTCCCAGTTGTGTATGGTCCGAGTATTTTGTCTTCATGCGTTTTCCTCTTTCCGATTTGACCATTGAAATCACCCAGTATAATAACGTTTTTGTACAAATTTGACATGATTTTATTCATTTGGTTATAAAAATCATTTTTTATTGCTTCTTTGGCCATCTCAGTCGGGGCGTATATTTGAACGATTGAAGTCGGTTGCTTGTGACCAGGGAATTTAATATTCAAAACGGCAATCCTGTCAGACACACCGTGGAACTCTATTATATTTTGTTTAAGGTACTTTTTGATTAAAAAGCCTACTCCGTATAATCCGGCTGTTTCGTTCTTATAGTATAAAATGTAATTTTCGTGTTCTTCAATTTTCTCATCAGCTCTACGTGTTTCGCTTAGACCTATTATATCCCAATTCACAGTTTCTAATGCATGTTCAAGTTCTAATAAAGATTCTTGCGATTTTAGAGATCGAGTGTTAAGTGTAGCTATGTTTAGTCTATTCCTGTGCTTAAATGTCATAATTTTGTGGTAGTTTTTTGTAAGTAACATGTTTTTTGCTTCATTGAGCCTTTGGGGGGTGTGGTCGTTCTCCCCTCGGTGACCAGCCGTGTTGGGGATTTGTTTCTTATTTACTAATGTTGTTTTTACTTTCTTGGCGTTTCCGGTGTCAAACAATTCCTATGCCTTATTCTGTTTGGTGTGTTTCTCTGACAGAGAGAAGGATCTAGCCCTCATGTATGCAAAAGCATCAGCTTTGTGCATTTTGGAAGGGGCTATTATATTATTTCCCTCTATATGACGTGGTGGAGTTTGTATATTCTTGGGTGACATAGATGATTCTCTTTTTCTTTTTTCGGCTTCTGATTTTCCCTTTACAACAAGTTTGTTATTTTTAATGAATGCTAGGTTACCCTTTTCCCTTTCCTCCTTTACTTGCTGCTGTAATCTTTTGCGTAATTCTAATCTTTGGTTAATAATTACCGCAATACTATAGCTTGCTTTTTAGTATGATAGTTGACAACTATCAAGCCAGCACATGAGACTTAAGCTTATTTATGGTTTGGATGTCAAGATGATAAAATTTCTAACTTTTTTTCCTGTATCTTTCATCACAGTTTTATTAATAGCAATCCATCACTTGAAGTTTGAAGGTACTATCTCTATTACAGGAAATCATAATTGCAAGAATGCTCCAAGGTATCTCAGGTGGCTTACTCACAACCCTTCGCTCCGTTCTCATTGGAGAATACACAAGTCCTAAAAACCGCGGGGCGTTTCTGACTACAGTCTCGTTTTCACAAGCGTTCGGAATATTCTTCGTACATCTAGTCGGTTCATTCTACAGTTGGCAAAGAACTGCTCTCATCTGTGCCATTCTCCAGTTCCTAGGCTTCATAATGACAATATACACACCAGAATCTCCAAGTTGGCTACTAACAAAAGGTCGCCTCGATGAATGCAGAACAGTCTTCCGGTGGCTCAGAGGCTCAAGCGAAGACGACGAGCTTGAAGATATGATTCAAGCTAGATTAGCTTTTGAGAAATTTAAAACGAACGATAAAAGGAAACCCAACAAATTCAATTACATGCTTCAAACTGCAAGGAAAAAGGAATTCTATAAACCGATAATTTTGATGATCCACGCAAATATTTTATTGCAATTCTCTGGCGGGAATATCATGGCTGCATTTGCCACTGTAATTATTGGAGAATTGATGGGAGCCAACGCTAATGTAGCGTTCTGGATGGTATTTTTAGACACGCAACGTATAATATCCAATTTAGTCGCTGTTTATATCATAAACAAAGTTAAGAGAAGGACAATGATGTTCTCGACAGGCGGATTGTGTATTATGAGTCATATTGCAATAGCAACTTATGTTTTGTGCAAATTACAAGGTTGGAGTTACAACTCAGTGTGGTTGCCGGCACTTTTAATCAATATACAGTACTTTTCAGTTGCAATCGGAATGGTGCCTCTGCCGAATATAATATCAGGGGAAGTGTTCCCCTTGCAATATAGAAGCATTGGTGGAACGATAAGCTTATCGTCTGGTGGCATTTGTACGTTCATAGTTCTCAAAACTTTTCCCGAATTAATCGCTAATTTGGGCTTGCATGGCACTTCCTTTTTATACGCTATAATACTGTCACTAAATTTGATCGTAGTTTGGATATTGCTCCCTGAAACGAAAGACAAAACTTTACAACAGATTGAAGACGAGTTTCGAGGGAAAGCCTTACGGTTGGATGAAATCGAAGCGAGACAGTCTCTGCAATCTAATCCTGTAGAAATTTACAAAAGGAAGATGTCTGAACAACAATTTTGTAGCACCTTAACCTTATAGCAGTAAACCTTTTTACGGCTGATGTCAATAAGGGAAGGTTATGAACAAGTATACTATTATTAACATAAGCGTTAGTGTGATTTTGGAACGTCTCATATCGCAAGCGCGGATCTACCGTTGTGGACATCACATTTTCACGTTCTATTGGGATCGATAGGCTGATAATATTATATCCAATGCCTTAATAAATTAAAAATAAAATCGATGAATCGTAAAGGTAATGAATATATGAACCACAGAGTACATTCTATATAACTATACGAACTTTGTGGCATTTATGTTATCCTAGTACTTTGTTTCATATTTTTTTCTATTTTAGATGGTTCTGAAGTAATATACGAACTATGTGGCATTTATGTTACCCTAGTACTTTATTTCATTATTGTTCTAAAGTAGGTAATATACGAACTCTGGCATTTATGTTACCCTAGTACTATAATTATCATTATTATGCCTATATTTTTATTAAAACGGTTCCAAAATATACAAACTCTATGGTCGCCATAGGGCAGACACATTTATGTCTGTTGCATTGATCATCGCTTCCTAAGGCTAGTGTATTTATTATTCAGTAATAATTAACCAGTGTAGATTGACATAATACTTGTTACATATTAATTTAGCATTTGTGTAAATAAACTTTATTACTTAATAATATATATATTGGTGAATACGTTGAAAATAAAACACAGTAACATTTAATAATTTTCTATATTATTTGGTACACAATAACCGTCGAGATGTCCAACCATACACGGTGACATGAGCCTATAATAATCATCTCTCAACATCTTACTCAGCACTATATCAATTATAGACAGTTTATACACCGCTCGATCGCCGGTATAGTTGCACACACGGCCGACTTAACTATATTCTGTACAACTCCATTCGCACCCATAAACATTTAAACATCAGATCAGAGGGATTCTACCTTAGAGTTCACATAAACTGCACTACATACAAACCAGGTCGCTGCATTCGTTTTCCTTGAACGACTGTTTTAGTTTGACAAATGGCCATAATTGGATATGTTTTTTTTTATATAACAGAGCGGACAACCGAGCAGGTGTGTTACCTGATGGACCACCACCGGCCATAGACATCCGACTTAAATAGTCTCAGATGCGTTGTCGGCCTAAACATGTTTCTAAATATAGCCGAAAGATAGTGATGAGTCATGCTTTCGTTTAAGCTTCTGAGTAATTATAGTAGTTAAGTAGGTAAATCACTTAAGATTTCGTATCACAAATGTCATCAAGCATTGTCTGCAAGTTTATGTATACTCTAAGGTAATACATATGTTTATAACGTGCATAGCATAAAGTCCACATTCAGTTGAAATATGTATAAATTAGATGGAAAACTATAACTAGACGTATAAAAAGTAAAATTCATAAATAATATGCATTTCTCTAATGTATATGTGAAACTAATTTTTATGTGATATTTTGGATAACTTAACAGGGTCTTGTGCATGTTAGACACAATATCAAGAACATACAACGCGTATCACAGCAACCCTTAGGCGAAAGGTTTCCTTGACAGTTTGGTGACAACCTATCGTGAAATACCCATGACTGATGTTTGTATGAAATAAATTGGATGTCGACATTCCATCAGTCATCCATAATTCTCATATGCGTGGATGTCCAAACTTCCATCCCCTATTTATTCTCTGGAATGGTCCATAATCCGTAGTTAATTTAACTGTAAAACGTAGCTAGTGTAAACTTTCGAAGCTATTCACTCCAACTAAACTGACAACTGATAGATTAGTCATTCAGTTTATTTCGTCATTGGTTTGTAGATCGCCTTCTTCGTGCGACAGAGACGGCGCTCTACAAACCCGAAACTAGCCATCTCCCTCTTTAAGCTCGTTGTATATATATACCGGCAGTTACTGTATATTTATGTGACTGATGAAATTGACTGACGGTTGCATGAGAGACAACAAACCCCCTACAGTTTGCAAAGAACTTTCAAATTTGTACACAGACACACATTTTTAATTTAGTTGGGGCAACTACCATCACGTCTCGCAAATCCGTATTCAAATCGTGACTCAGGCTTGAATCTGGTTTTGAGACTTATTACACCATTTTTCACTACATTTCGTACATAAGCAGAATTCGTGTAATTTTACGCTATGCTGGAGCGGTTTCAATTGAAAAAAACGAAGGGTAATAACGCCCTTTTTGATAAAAAATAACAATAATTTGACTTTATGATATGCAATATTTCAAAATCGATTCGACCTTTTCACACGCATTCCAAAAAATAATAGTACTTCACATTTGACACAGAATGGCAACACCGACACTTATTTCATTAAAACAACAACCGTAACATAAATTGTGAAGTTTTATTGTAAATTCTAGTCACAGTCCAAAATATAAATTATCGGGCTAGACAAATAATTTAAATCCAGTCTGAACGCCGCACTCAGACACGTCAATTAAAATTAACTATCATTAAGTATTTCAATATCCTCGTCTATTTGTAATACCTCTATATAAACATAGATAACGATCGATTAAATAAAACGTACGTCTCTGAATACGGCAGTTCAAAAGATGCATTAAAAAATAAACCTAAGAAGCCTTAGAAATAATACAGTATACTCATTAAGACACAAATATATCTTACTTTATTTAGTAGGCAATAACTTTTTAGTTCATACAAAAACGTAACAGAATCATTCAGTTTATCGAAAAATGTTTAATTTTCAGTATTTTTAGAAGATTTTATGGGAATCAATGACAATGCTCACACACTCACAAGTCCAGTACTAAAATACACATAAAAAATTTGCATCTAACATTTTCAAAATATTTACAATTTATTTACTTCATTCAGGTTAACTAGAAGCGTTTTCAATTTCATTTTTTTATACAAAATTTGAACATTATTAGTTTTGGTCGCAAAAAGTCCGAAATCTTTATAATTCTCCTAAACTTTGGGACGAATTTGATTGCACCTTTTGAATTACGTCCATTTATGCCAAATCTGAGGGTATATCACGAACTATCGAAAACGTATTCGTATCGTCGAATTGCGTTTGTATGAAATTTCAAATGATTTCTCATACAACTGACAGTTTGACGATTCGAATACTTTCTCGATAGTCGTTCGTGCTAGCCCCTCTGAACCTTATTTCAATGGCAAAGTTGCTCTAAAAACATTTGAAAACGCTTGTACTTTCAATAAACCAAGATACTTCACACATATCGCAACTAAAAACACATTTAATAATGCAAATGAAATTCGTAAAACTATTGTGATTTAAGATACAACAACATCCAAAATAAATTTTAAAAACACGAGTTGTTTTATGTGGAAGAGTTAATAGTAATATTGTTCACTGTTGGCATAATCTTTCCTCACATTTACCACCTCTTATTCTTTTTCTCTCGCACTAACTCTTTTATATGACTATCTCTGTCGCACACGCACTTCTAGGGGGAATACTAGAGGGACTGGCGCTTGCGCAGATCGCCGTAGCGTAAATCGAATAGATGCATGAGAATATGGTTGTGGGGGGAGGGGGGTGTGCTCTTCCTCCAACCTAAAGAATTTGAAACGTGATTTGAAGCATGATGTTCAGAAAGGTGATCTTAAAGGGAGGATCCTCAACCAGTCGAACCACTGACTGGCCGGTCCTAAGGCCCCAGTGGTTGATGTCGAGATGTTGTATATATACTCAGCGCTCGGAAACATTTATTTAGCGCGATTCAAGATTAGACGTCTATGTATTGATTCTTGTAGCAGATCATAGATGTCGCTACATGGTAATTATGCAGTTTGGTTACTTTTCCGAAATACGATGGGAATTTTATTTTACCCTGTAAAGTTGTTGATTGTATCATAATAAGTGATATTCCATCGGGGGAGGCTGACATTTTCCTCCATGAGTTTATGGGGTCTCATAATAAAGGTTAGAAAATGGAAAAACATTAATTTTCTCTTTCACATCTACATATTTAACCCATAATCTACTTGTTAATGAAAAACAGTCGACGCCAACATTTAAGTTTTTAAACAACATTGGCTTAAAATAAAATATGTTTAACTGTATCAATAATCTGGAATCATTTGTACCCAAGTACGATTATTGTACGAATGGAAGTAAAAATACAATCATCATTTTGTAATGCAAGCGAAACGGACTATTTGAAATGTCCATATATAGGTTTAAAAAATAGATCAACTATTAATTCATTATCGCTTTGATAATGGCATCAAAAATGATTTTGGATTGAATATTTAACAAATTATAAAGCGAGTGGTGATTTATAACATATAATATTAATAAATGATGAACCTTTGTCTTGGAAATAGATTAAAAATAAAATCAGTAATTCCGTTTCGCTTACACACATACGCCACGAAGTCACCAGACGTGGGGAAGACATGCTGACAGAAAATTATAAACATGTCGTCCCAGTGGGATTCGAACCCACGATCCATCGATGCGCAGGGCAGGTGTTCTACTGAACGCGCCAAAGAGCCCGTCGCCATAAGGCCGTGTTTATTACTCTATCGAATACTAAACGAATTTAGAATGAAAGAATTAAGAAACAAAACATACTTTTAACTATATGAAGCATAATACTATATTTATAAATAAGACCAAATAATCCTTAAATATATTTTAAGCGATAAATTTGTCTCACAGACTTTATGTAGTAAAAATATCAAAAATTGAACAATATTTATGAATAAATTGTATCAGACAAATGAAAAATGGGTTATATTTTTTTAGAAACATTCATGCTCATCTTATTTACTTGGCAAAATGTGATTCTTTCACGTGTCATCTCATAAAAAATATACTAGGAACACGACTATAAATAAGAGATACGAAGTAAGTACGAAGTAATTTGATTATATTCAACCTTATGCGTAAAGTACATAAGAAGTAAAATTGATTGTTCACGTGATTTGAAATTAATTGGAGTCAGCCAAATAAAAAGTATTTCGTTAGTTTTGCACGCAATTTGCTTTTGCTATTTTCAGGCTGATGAATTCAAACAAAAAAAAAATACACTGAAAACCTCTTTTTTTAACCGATTTAAAACTGTCATCTAAGAGTGAAACAAACGGCATTAAAACAGAATAGTCGTACAACAGGCCAGTCCCGGCATTTAAAGATCATCAAAAACATCCGTGCGTAAATATTATTCCTTTGAAATCTGTACTGGGATATTGTATTGATTTTAACTTTGTAATGGCCGCATAAAGACAAAAGTTTACCCTGTAAAGACTGAAAATCGCAGACCATTGCGCACGCGCATCTATACTAATGTCAACGGGAACAAACCGATACAGGTCAGTTCCGTACGAGCGATAACGAGTGTATTCACGCACAAGACGTATGAGCACGCACAAGACGTGTACGCACACACAAGACGTGTACGCATCTCGATCAATCACATTCATGTCTGACGTATGTTTGTCCAAAGGGCATATGGTATTGTAATATACAGGGGGTTTCATATCGCACTCACATATCAGAATACGGGGCGTATATCTTCGCACGAGTCGATAACACAGGGTGTACACATCAGGCGGAAAGGGGGATACTACGAGGGCACTTACATGGTGTTCAATCTCGCACAAATCCGTCCCATAGTGCACGTACTGATACAGGGTGTCCGGGCGCTCAGCGGCGGGGCTGCGCGCACGAGCCGCACACGTAGTCGTCGTCCTCCCGCAGCGCGCCGCGGCTGATCCCCACGCAGTGCATGTGGAACCACTGGTCGCAGCCGCCGTCGCACTGCACCCAGTGGATCTGGCCTGATACATACATCTATACTTAATACTTCTAATCTTTATATATATAATTCTTCTGTGAGTGTGTATGTCACTTCTCTCAAACGACTGGACCCATTTTGATGAAATTTTTTGTGTGTGTTCAAGGGGATCTGGGAATGGTTTAGATTCACAATTTTGTCCGCTGGACAATGTTTTTTTAATTAATTTTTAATTATTATATAATTTCGAAGCCAAAATTGTGGCAGAACAACGTCTGCGGGGTCCACTAGTAATATATAAAATTCTCGTGTCACAATGTTCGTTCCCATACTCCACCGAAACGGCTCGACCGTATCTTATGAAATTTTTTGTGCATATTCAGTAGGTCTGAGAATCGGCTACTATCTATTTTTCATACCCCTAAGTGATAAGGGTTGTTCACCCTTATTTTTTTTTATTTCTTATTATTATTTTTTTTATAATGTGGCATTAATCTAATATATAAAATTTCCATGTCACAATGTTAGTTACCATACTCCTCCGAAACGGCTCGACCGATTCTTATGAAATTTTTTGTGCATATTCAGTAAGTCTGAGAATCGGCTACTATCTATTTTTCATTAGGTTGTATGTATTAAAAAATACATACATACATTTTTGTGGTGTGTTCTCAACAAGACCAAGGGCACCCCGGGGGGGGCTAACCACTAACTAGTAACTAACCAGTAGGTCGCAGACAGGCGGCGGCCGCGCACTCCTCGTAGTCGTCTTCTGAGGACGGCGACGAGGTGCTGCTCCGGCGTGACGCGGACTGCTGCTGCCGACGGCTGGTCGAGCTGCTCGCCGCCGATGTGTGGCCGCCACGTGTTTGACCACCTGCATACATATGATATATTATATTATGAAGCTATACAATCAATTAAGGTTTTAATTTTGCGATTGTTTGTTGTGAAATGATTTTCCAATAGATTTTTTGACATTGATTTAGATACAGGACGTTAGCGTAGATTTTTAGGGATTTTATTAAAAAACGTATACTTTTAATTTTCCCATAAAATTATATCTTGTATTATGATTTTTTTCTATCGTTTTATATATTTTGTTTAAATTAAGTTCTATAATACATGTTTTAGGAACTTTATGGCCAACAAAAAACTATCGGCCTTATTCATAAACGTATAAGCTGATATAGTTAAAATATGTTTTGTCTCGTTCTATCGAATATAAAAACGAAAGAAACAAAACATATTTTAACTATATCAATCTATATGTTTATGAATAAATCAGTATAAATGTAACTAGGTCCATTATTAGCCATAGTACCCTTGTGTACCCATAATTTTCGACAATAAAATAAATAGACTACTTTCCCTTTTGTGTATAATTTTCGCACCGCACCTGCTACGCACGGGTGCAATGTATATTTACTATACAAAAAATGTTACTCGCTGATAATGAAGCTTTCTATTTGTGAAAGTATTTTTAAAATCGGTCCAGTAGTTTTTAAGTTAAATGGTAATAAACAAACAATCAAATCTTTCCTCTTTATAATATTAGTATAGATAATCTACCAAGCCAAGCCAAGTGCAATTTTTTCTGTTAATTTTTTTGTTATTTGTGCAGTAAATAAACATTTCTCTCTCTCTCTCTCCCTCTCACATTGGAACACAATAGTAGGGATGTTACGGAAGTGGTTTTATCGGAACCGAATTCGGAATCGGAGTTTTTAAATTTGGTTTGTCGGAACCGAAATCGGAGCCGGAACCGGAATCGGAAGTAAAGGCAAGAGATATGTAATAAAATAAAATTACAAACATTATTCATCAGTTTCATTCAAAAAATAAAACACCTTCCTGAGTGTTGAAAATAAAAATAAACGAATTTTCTTAAATGCACTTTCCCTTTTGTGTATAATTTTCGCACCGCACCTGCTACGCACGGGTGCAATGTATATTTACTATACAAAAAATGTTACTCGCTGATAATGAAGCTTTCTATTTGTGAAAGTATTTTTAAAATCGGTCCAGTAGTTTTTAAGTTAAATGGTAATAAACAAACAATCAAATCTTTCCTCTTTATAATATTAGTATAGATAATCTACCAAGCCAAGCCAAGTGCAATTTTTTCTGTTAATTTTTTTGTTATTTGTGCAGTAAATAAACATTTCTCTCTCTCTCTCTCCCTCTCACATTGGAACACAATAGTAGGGATGTTACGGAAGTGGTTTTATCGGAACCGAATTCGGAATCGGAGTTTTTAAATTTGGTTTGTCGGAACCGAAATCGGAGCCGGAACCGGAATCGGAAGTAAAGGCAAGAGATATGTAATAAAATAAAATTACAAACATTATTCATCAGTTTCATTCAAAAAATAAAACACCTTCCTGAGTGTTGAAAATAAAAATAAACGAATTTTCTTAAATTTTATACAGTAGCAAATTAAATCAAATAGTACTGATCGCGGCCACAGCCGCCGATGTGCTTTGACTTCCGATCAGGGATGTTACGGAGCTTCGATTTCGGTTCCGAAAAGTCGGAACTTCCGATTGATATTGCACTTCCGATTCCGATTTCGGTTCCGATAAATTTGAATCGGAAGCTATAATCGGAGGTCGAAGCACATCGGCGAGGGCCGACAATTAACTTCTGTGTAAAATTTAAGAAAATTAGTTTATTTTTATATATCACACCCAGTAAGGTTTTTACTTTTTTGATTTGATATGAATGAAACTGAAAATAATGTTTGTAATTTTTTTTTATTACACATCCCTCTTTTGTGTCTGCCTCCGATTCCGGTTTCGGTTCCGATTCCGGTTCCGATAAAGCAAATATAAAAACTCCGATTCCGAATTCGGTTCCGGTAAAACAACTTCCGTTACATCCCTACTTCCGATTATAACCTCCGATTCTAATTTATCGGAACCGAAATCGGAATCGGAATCGGAGGTGCAAAATCGATCGGAAGTTCCGACCTTTCGGAACCGGAACCGAAGCTCCGTAACATCCCTGCACAATAGTCACCTAATCTCGTGTGCCGGACGTGCTTGGCCCGCTTCCGCCGCTCCTGGCGCGCCATGTAGTGCTTGCGCATCATCAGCCCGGAGGCGGACGACAGCGGCTGCTTGCGGTTCAGGTAGTTTGTCGTTGTTGACGAACCGCGCTTTACTGTTGTTTTTGTTGTTGTCGTTGTTGTGCCTGGAAGGTGAATTTGTTAGCAATTTATTTATTTGTGGAGGAAGGGAAGTCTTCCTCCAACCTAAAGGGAGGATCCTCGACCAGTCGAACCGCTGACTGGCCGGCCCTAAGGCCCCAGTAGTTGATGTCGAGATGTTGTATATATACTCAGCGCTCCGAAATATTTGTATAGCGCGATTCAGGATTAGATGTCTTCGTATTGTTTCTTGTAGCAGATTGTAGATGTCGCTACATATTGAATATTTGATTTCGCTAACGTGACGATAGCGATACTTCACTGGGATTAATAAAGGTACAAGTCATTTTTCAGATCTCAATATCGGTGTTAAATAAAATGTAATTACATTCTGCCGTGAAAGACGAACACACAAGTACATTTTCATATTAATTGTAATTTTCAAGATAATTTTCCTTTATAAGTATACTTTAGTGATGTGTAAATTGCTCTGTTATACATAGGGCATGCATTATTCGTTCGAAGTAGGTATTCAGATATTTCGAATTCTATAATAAAAAATATTCGAATAATTCGAATATTACGAATTTTTCGAATTGTGTTTTATTTAATGTGTGTAAATGAAAAGAAACCTTTTAAGTACTTAAACATTTTAATTAGGAACCATTATGTGCTCAAAAAAGACGTCTAAACATAATTATAAGTTGAAAAAAATTACTTTGTTGTGTTCCGAAAATACGACCGTAGGAAACTGAGGGCGTCTAAAGTATCGTTATTAAATGAACATCTCAAATGATTACAAAAAAAACCTATTAGCCGAAAATACACGTTCAGCTTCAGCACTTGTAGGTGGAATGGTTAGTAAAAAATCATACATTTACCAAAACGAAGTAGAATAATAGGTATTCGAAATGTTCAAAAAAACCGAATAATTATATAGGTACTATTCGAATAGTTAATGTAGCGAATATCCGAATAATATGAATATCCGAATATCCGAATTGCATGCCCTAGTTATACATAAGACATTTATTTATGCATTTAAGACTGTGTTACTAATAAATAAAAAAATATTGTTTTATTGTCTTACACCACCTTGTATGAACACAGTTCGAAATGTTATGAATTGCAATTTACGTTTTCTGGCTATACAGATGCAATTTATGAATTTGAGAACGCGTTGAGAAAAAAAAGCAACATACAGACGAATTGAGAACCTCCTCCTTTTTTGAAGTACGTTAAAAATAAAAATCGTGCGACACCCATTATTATATGTCCTATATCTAAGGTCACTAGATCCTATACCTAAGATCATATCATCCGCAAATTAGCACTTACGCTCGTCTATCTATATATCGAATAGATACTTTAAAAAAATAACAAACAAAAAATCTTATACCTGTATAATATGCTATATAGATATCATATACAGATTGTCCAATCTCATATGTAGAAACTCTGTAAGTCGAACTTCCAGGGAGACGCCAAAATAATTGAGTTATAGTTTTCGATTTATGAAGGATTTCGACTTAGGCGGATTGTGTAAGGAAATAATCGATTAGTTTTAAAGGTTGTAAAATCAAACATTGCTATGTTCGAGATGCCGAGGATTTTTTTTCGATTTTTTCGAGTTATGGAGGGAAAATATGGACTAAAATGGCTTGTGTGGCGGAAACCGGTTAATTTACTATGGGAGCTTAACCGAAATAATAAAGGTGTTTGTTAATATTCTTTTGTTTATAGTCATATTTACTGAAAAAAATAGTGTGGCTAGTTTAGTGTGTATTACTCTTCAAAACTAATATGTACCATTGTACCATGGTATTTCAGTCAGACACGTATTTTGGAAATTAAAAATTAACCGGTTCCGAGCCCTGGTAGGGACTCACTTATTAGTTCGACCTATAGAGGGTTGAGATCTTGAGTTTTGAAGGTTTTTGATTTTGAACTTGCAGGGAAGGGAACAAAACATTTTTTCAAATTCTGGAGGTTCTACTGTACCATGGGGGCGGCTCCTCTTCAGCTGATGATGATGCCTGGGCTGCGTCGGTCGTTTCCTCCTGTCAGCCTCCAGCACTCGGCCGGAGCGCCTCCCTTCAGCGCTGCGCACGGCGGACACAGCGCTCCAGATCTGCGCTTGTTCCTCTAACCGCACCTACAGAAAAACCCATTATATAACACTAGCAATACGCCCCGGATTCGCACGGGTGCAATCTAAATGTACTATATTTTTGATCCTAAATAATAATGTTGACGGGCTCGCTAGCGCGTTCGGTAGAACACCTGCCGTGCGCATCGATGGGTCATGGTTTCGAATCCCACCGGGACGACATGTTTATAGTTTTCTGTGAGCATATTTTCCCCACGTCTGGTAACTTCGGGCATTGATCGGGTGGGAGGATATCGAAATTCCGATCGCGTAACGAACCACCGTTTCAGTCTATGGATTTCCGAATGCTCGAAGTAAAAATGACCACTTATGTTACCAACTGTGACAAGGACGGGGGAGGAGAAAAATTACTTTATGGATGACCTCTAATGTAGCTTTCTATTGGTTAAAGAATTTTTCAAATCGGTCGAGTAGTTTTTGAGTTAAATCGTAACAAACAAAGAAATATTTCCTCTTTATAATTTACATATAAGTATAGATCAGGGACTGTATACCGGTTAATTTACTATGGGAGTTATACCGGTATAATAAAGGTTTTTGTTAATATTCATTCGTTTTTATTCGTATTTACTGAAAAAAAATACTGTGGTAAGTTTAGTGTGTATTACTCTTTAAAACTAATATTATAGTATCTCAGTCAGACACGTATTTTGGAAAATAAAAATTAACCGGTTTCAGTCCCTGGTATAGATATAGATCGATACCAGGGACTGAAACCGGTTAATTTATACTATATAGAATATAGATATACATACCTCTAGTAAATCGCCCTCTAACATAAGATCCTCCAGCTTTTGCAGAATGCTGGGCGCGCCACTGTTGGGCGAGCGCGGCGTCGCGCTGTACGCGTGCTCCACGCTCGCTGACGACCTGCTAACATTATTAATAAAGTATTTTTATGGGAAATTATAAGTCAAGCCACAAAATTATTTATTGGCCACGTGATCAAACTTCTAATTTTATAACTAAGCAACGGGAAAATGACATAGCTTCTTATAAACTAATTCGTCTTTTTTACAACGCCATCTAAATACCACCTAGGTTAGGTTATATTGGTATGGTGACCACCGCGCACGAGTCACTGTGTCGCGGCAGCGGCCGACGAGTGCCAGAACCGAATCCTACTTATTTTACTTGGCTTAATGAAACGAATTGTGGATTACCACACACCAGACATCGACCACGCACATTGTATGAAAACGTTACTGGCTGGCAAAAAATAATCCTCGCGCGGACCGAATGCTCGAATTAAAAACTAGGTCGAGAGCGCATCATTGACTAATGTCCTGTGCCTGAGGTATCACCTACCATCAAGTGAACCTCATGCTCGTCTGTCAATATCTGACATACAAAATGTGATAATGATTATGTGATAATGATATTGTAATAATGATAATTTATTATATATATTTTTTTATTTATTTTTTTATGTCAGATATTTGTGGAAAACCTACAGCTAATATTACATTATAATGTTTAACAAACAGAATATAAAACAAACAGCTAATTAATGGTTTTCACATATATAAACAGATTATTTTTTACAGTAAGTCGCAACACGCAAGCACAGTTCGACACGAGCTATGAATTAAACATTAATAAAAACAGAGGGAAGAGATAGTGTATAATCCAAGTGAAATAAATTTAATTTGACATAAAGAACTCCTGGCTAAGCAACTGCTTATCCATACGCACAGACATACTAAAAATATCAAACGATGAGTCATGTGCTCTAGAGTTGAAGTTGTTACTCGCTCGCCATATAACGGAGTTTTGTTTGTAAAATGTGGAGACTGTGGGTAGATATAGGGGTACTAATGTGATAATGATGTGACAATGATGATGTGATAACGATAATGTGATAACGATAATGTGATAATGATAATGTGTACCTCTGCGGGTGTGCGGCGGTGTCGGTGCGGTAGGCGGCGAGCTGCGGGCTGGCCAGCGCCGCGCGCGCCGCGTCCTGCCAGGCCATCGCGCGCTCCGTCACGCACTGCAGCGCCTCGCCCTCCGCTAGGCGCACGGGCAGCTTCTGTAGCCACACCTACAGGAACAATCATAGCGAGTCAGCTAAAAGCAAGGACTGAATACCGGTTAATTTACTATGGGAGTTATACCGGTATAATAAAGGCTTTTGTTATTTCAATATTTTATCAACTTCATTTCGGTGAATGTGCATCAGAGCTTCACCACCTCCTTTTCATCATCGGACATCTAGACATACGGAGGGGTACCATCCTTACTTGGTCGATGTACCGAAAGCTCGTACAGGACGCTTTGCCTCGTCTTTTATAGTACGAACAGCCAAGGATTGGAATTCCCTACCGTCGTGTCTTTCCAGAAACCTATAATATTGGGCTCTTCAAGTCAAGGGTAGGCTTTTCATAGGTAAGCGTGATTTACCACCTTAATTTGCATCAACACTTAAGATCAGGTGTGATCGCAAGCAAACGCTTTCCTATTTCATCATAAAAAAAAATATTCTTTTGTTTTTATTCATATTTACTGAAAAAAAATCACTGTGGTAAGTTTAGTGTGTATTACTCTATAAAACTAATATCATGGTATCTCAGTCAGACACGTATTTTGGATAATAAAAATTAACCAGTTTCAGTTCCTGGCTAAAAGTCTACCTACACCACGGTAGACCTAGACGGACAATAAGTGTAGCGAGTCAGCTAAAAGTCTACCTATTTTTTTTTACGTTACATACGTTTTTTAAACTATAATGTCCATTTTCATCAACTTTTATAATGATACAACTTTTTACGCCTTGTAAGTACATAAATAAATTTAATAATTTGATTGCAAGCACAAAAGAAAACAGAAGATAGTTTAAAAACGTAACACGACAATTTATCCCATCGAAGCGCAAAAAAGGTACATCATTGAGTCTATTATGCAATAACAATCTCACCAGCAAGGCCAAAATCCGATGTAACCTTGGCCGTTTCGTCCTGGTACAATCCTGGCACAAGAACTTTGCGTCTGGTTCCGGGAAGGGCAGTTCTATCCGTTCCGGTGAATCCTCCCTATCATCCGACTCCTCGCGAGTAGACGATATACAGGATGCTGCAAAAATATACCATATATATTTATTATGGGCAATTTAAAATTAAATCAAAAACAAGGATATTGGGAACCTGTAGAGATATTTAAGCAAAAAAAAACATGAGTCCAAAAATATTGATTTTAAAACAAGTAGTCTGTACTTGTTTTACGGCGAAAAGACCTTGTATCTAGAAATTCATTCGAGCTATGTAACTGCGATTACACATTATCCAAATTTGCTGCTTACAACTCTAGAATTAAGTTTCATTATATAAAACTATTTAAAACCCTTTATGTACAGAACAAACAAAAAATGGAGTCGGATCAAAATAGTAAAATAATACTGTAGAATAACGGTAGTTCTAGTTAATAATAATAATAATATGATCTTTATTGCCACAAGTACATACATAATGTTATATTAATAAGAATTATAAGCTTAAATACTAAAACTCGTGACAAAAGGCAGCGGGCTCAGCATAAAGCTGACAGACCGTGGTCTATAATATCGTTGAAAAAATAAAAAAAAAACAGTGCAGCAATGAAACAATAAAAATGTGACTATTTTTAAACAAGCTGAAAGAAATTAAAGTTAATTAAACAAAAAATAATATAAACTTTGACAAACGAGTATGTGGCGACAGTGCAAAATATAAATATATAGAAAAAATATTATGTTATTCTTTAAATTTGATTACACGGATTGCTTGCTGAGCGATATAAGACAATTAAAAAAGAACTTAACATTTTAAACGCAGTACAACGACGCGTGTATTATACTTGAAGTATACTACTCCCACAATATAAAGGAACCATTTATATATTATCTAATATATAAAATTTCCATGTCACAATGTTAGTTACCGTACTCCTCCGAAACAGCTTTACCGATTTTTCCGTCTATTTCTTTCGGGTCTAACATGACAATTACACTTCAAACTCGACTTTTAATATCAAAAATAGATATATTTGTCGATCGAGATATCTTACATCTTAGTTTATCTTCTCTCGTCCGCGACATATCTCGTGGCGGTCATGCTAGGCCGGCAGGACGAACTCACGAGAGACTATCCATATCATAAATCTGTCATTTGTATACAATTTCATCCAATTTCTTATACAACTGACAGATTGACAATAACTCTCGTAAGTTCTTCATGCTTCGATCTTTTTGCCTAAAGGGATAACGTACCGTGAAACCAATCCTTGCAAAGCTCACACTGCGTCATGGGGCCGTACTGCTTCTTCCGGCACACGCAGAACGTAATTCCGATTGCTGGCACCAATCGGACCTCTTTGCGCATATTTTTAGCACTAAAACAACAAAAAATCGCATTTATTAAAAATATTTTTCTTCTAACTGATATCACATAGGCCCACTTTCACTATGCAAGTTTCTTGCCTGTTGCATACGATTAAGTAATAAATGACTTGCATGGTCTAAGCAACACGTAATATTGATTCTTCATTTCCAATTCATTCAAATTCCATTATTTCATGTCAGATATCGACAGACGAGCATGAGGTTCACTTGATGGTAGGTGATACACCAGCTTCAGGATATCAGTCAATGATGCGCTGTCGACCTACTTTTTACTTCGAGCATTCATAGACTTAAACCGAAACGCGCAATATGCACTTCACGGTTTTTCCATCTATGAACGGTGGTTCGTTACCCGGTCGGAATTTAAGTATTCCTCCCACCTGTTCAACGCCCGAGGTTACCAAACGGAAAAGACGCTTACGGAAAATTATAAACATGTCATCCCGGTGGGATTCGAACCCACGACCCATTGATGCACACGGCAGGTGTTCTACCGAACGTCAAAATCCAAATCTTGGAAACTAAACGATATATCCAAATAGTTTTTTCACAAGTATTTTTATTTTCAACAGAGAATGCGAAGAGTTAAAAAAAAAACAAAATTAGTGAATATTCTTCATTACGACAAGATAAGTTGCCGGTGCTGATGTATATTCTAGTGGTCATAGTAGTCCGTGTCATATTTCTTTCCGTGCCTGATACGTTCATAGAACGGTCATGGTACGATACGGTGTAGTGAGCAGCCTATTTTATAGTGTTTCATATAATCCCTACTAATATAATAAATGTGAATGTAAGTTTATTTGTTACGCTTTTACGCCAAAACCGATTATCATGAAACTTTGTACACATATTCATAGAGGTCATAGGATACTTTTCATTAAAAGCCATAGGATACTTTGCATAAAAAAATATATTTCAGCAGAGACGAATTCTGCGCAGACGAAAAGTGTTTAGCAAAAAACACGTTCGGACAGTTTCTGTTAAGTGTTAAGTGTATAGTGCTTAGCGAAGTACAGTATTTACAAGTGTGTTCTATTTTTTCTGCGAGTAGCTCCTCCCGCGCGTCCCGCAAAAAAATACATATTAAATGCTTCTAATTTTACATTTATCTAATCGAGGTGGTCTCCTCAATTCCAACTCTATTTCTTCTCGAATTTGTAACGCAAGCACATTCACTATTTCATTAACTACATTGCGAATGGGATCATACATATTCACTGGTTTTTTTTTGTTGATTATTACTATCAGAGTGTATACAGGCAAAATATTGTATATTTTTTTAATGAACTAAACACTGCCTAATAAACAGTATAGGACATTACTAATCACTTAACACTTATCACTCTACACACTAAACACTTGGCACTTGACTAATCAAAGTGTATACCAGCCATTAGTTAGTAAAAAATAAATGAGAAAACAAGTAGACACTCACCGCAACTCCTTGATAGCGGCCAGCTCTGCCAACTCAGCCTGTTTGAAGGCGGCGACTATTTCGGTGGGCGTGGCGTCTTCGCTGAAGTGCTTCAGCAGCGGTGGTTCTTCCAATGTTTCCCTACCGCTTCGACGGGTTGTACTGTTCGGTGTGCTTTCGGTACGCGGCGAGAGCGCTTCTAGTAGGGTGAACGGCCAGTTCTGAAAATTTTATGTTGTTCAAAGAACATAGATGTACATAGAAGCACAGGCCTTAAGAGGGCCCTTCCCGGTTCGTCTATCGTCAACGCGAGCATGGTTGAAAAGCTTTTTGTTTCATGCAGCCTCTACCGCTAACGAGTGAGTGAGAACGCGATAACATTGAATGAAAAATAGTGTGCGGAAATTTCATAAAACTTGATCTTTCCTAGGGAATGCAATCCCGACTCGAGATTGCAAATTCGGGATCCCGCGGGATTAGAAATATCAATCCGCGGGATCCCGGAATTTTCGGGATCCCGTCTAATTTTAAAAAAAATGTTGAATTCAGATGACTGAAAAAGCTAATAACTGCTTGTTTGTGATAGTGAGGTTAACTAAAATAACATATTACTCGAAAGAAAATAAAAACCTTTATTCTTTAATCTTACCAACTAAATAATAATCAGGTTGTAAGGAAATATACGTAGGTAAATTAGGTAATCAAAACAATAAGCTTATTTCAAGGGAATTAGGAAAAAAAGTCGGGATCCCGCGGGATCGGGATTGCATTCCCTATCTAGGAAATACGTATTTTTCAGTAATTCTTACAAGTTTGTGAATTTTTTTTTGTAATTTAGAATCTCCATTACATTTGCAAGGTTTCTATCATAAAAAAATCTTTACGTTTACAATTTATGAGTATATTATTATGAACGCCCAAAGTTCAGGAATTTTTTTTGCAAAAAAGCTGATTTTTGGAGGCTTATGCTAAATTTATTTCTGAAAATTTTGATAATTTATTTCGATAGAAACCTAGATATAGTGCACGAAATACCTATTAGTTCAAAAGTTTCAAAGAAAAATCTGTTACAACGCCATAATCACGTACGACCTTTTGTTTGAAAAGTAAGACGGGTTGGGCGCTCTTACGTTGGCACGGTTTCTCTGGGGTAAGAGAAGTTCCCCATCCCCCCAGCCCCCAGCCACAGCGGCGCTGCTAGTGTCCGTGTGAACGACACTGACGCTGAAGTCATAGCGCGCACTCTCTCGCACCCAGCCGCTTTTAGAGCGTTATTGCCGTTCGTTCATAAGAGCAAGCGAGACAACGCTAGGGGGGGAGTCAGTGGACTGCTTAAATTTGTGTCACACCGATACATTCTTCTATGTACATCTATTTTCTTTGTGTTGTTATAGTAATTTGAGACCGCCTCCGCCGGCTTCGAGGTAGGTTTAATAACGGAGGTTCTGGGTTCGATTCCCGGGAAAATAAGAAAAATATTGTTTCAATCTGGCAGGTTGCAGAAAACTAATCACCTAATTGTCCATAAATAAAAAAATACAGTGAAATCGACACTATACTAATAGAACAAAAGAACATGCATGCTCTCTGTCGTAGAAATACGACACGGGCGGTAGGGGCACGGAAATGTTTGTCGCATTAATGCGACACAGGCGGGCAAAAGGTTCAATACCTTTTTCATAAACATTTCAGCGGCGCCTTTCTTCCATTCCTTGGCAGACTGCAAAGCGACTGCCAACTGGTCCTTTTCAAACAGCGATACCGGTATCTGCGCGGCGCGTTTCACTAAAGTCTCGACGCTATGCATGTACGGGTATAATTCTTTTGATTGCATTTCTTCCACCTGTTACAAATATTTATATTTAGGAAACAAAACCTTTTAGAATATAGGAAAAGCAGAAAACGGAAATATCACTATTTTACTATACATTTTAGCAGTTTTCTTGAGGTATTTTTTGACTTTGAGATCCAAAGACGTAAGCAAGTTGTCATCAGTTAAGTTAACTTTTTTAACATAATTAAGTTACGTAATATATTATTCATATAAAATCAAAGGCTGCATATTTTTAATTCAAAGAATTATGGGTAAAAAACTAAAAACTTAACACTTTTATACGAGCAAAGTCAAAATTAATTATACAAATAATTCATCTTAGTACAATATCATTATATTTTATATCTTTAAAACTGTGATCCGATCAATTTTATATCTTTAAAATTAAATTCACGTCTGATTTTTATTTTTAACTACGAAAATCAAATGTATATTACTTTAGCGAGCCAGTCCTTAGCGTGTGTAGCTGCGGTTCGGAGAGCGTGTTGCGAGGGCAGTGCCGCTTCGATCTCGTCCCCTTCAGCTAACAGAGCGTCCAGCTCAGCCAGGCTAGTGTGCGTGCGCTCCATCTCATCTATGGACTCGCGGGCTTTGGGTGTGTTGGTGTCTATCAAGACAGCTTTGGCCCGTTGTTCCCAGTCTTCAACTTGTACTATTACAGAGATAAATAGATTAGTTTCATACGACCCCCCGCTGACTGTAACTTACTACGACAAGGGCACGGAAATATTTGTCGTATAAATGCGACACAAGCGGTGAAAACATTAAATATGCCTAATAGGGATGTTGACTATTTTTTGGAATTGCTTTTATTTTATAGATACATTCTTTATAAACACGAAAATAAAAATCTTATAAAAAAATATAACAGAACTGAGAAGTGAAAAGATTTGTTAAGATCTAACTTTGATCGACCGCGAGCGAGATTGTTTATCGGTCTGTGACGTCACGTGACAGTTTGGAGCGTTTTAGCGGGAATCTTTGAAAAGTATTTTTATTTACGTATTTTTTAATAAAATATGTAATATTTTTTAATAAGATTTTTTTTCGTGTTTATAAAGGATGTATCTATAAAATAAAAGCAATTCCAAAAAATAGTCAACATCCCTATTGCACATCAAATCATATAAAAATATCAATCAACTCACATTTCAGTTTATATAAACAAGCCCTCTCGGTCTCGACCCGCCTATGAGGTACAACACTAGTCGCCTCTAGCAGTAGTTTATCGATAACCTCCGGCGTGAGCGACTCGTAGTCCTCGCGATGTTCCCGGGACGACACGATGAACTTCTCTTGCAGGAGACGCGCTTGTAACGCGGGCAGTTGCGGCAGCACTATGCAGAGTTGCGAGCCTAGTTCTACCGCCTAGAACGATATTTAAAAATAAAAATGTCTGTCTTTCCTGTCTTCCCATTGACATAGTATTAAATGGACTTTGGATCCCATACAAAATTAATTTCAAATTTTAGAAAAGTGATACAATGGGAAAAAATAAGTCGAAATATAATTTTAAAAGTTACCAAAATATACGCACATTCTATTGGACAATGTGATTAGTTTTGTGGAGGAAGTGAGGTGTGGTCTTCCTCCAACCTAAAGGGAGGATCCTCGACCAGTCGAACTACTGACTGGCCGGCCCTAAGGCCCCAGTGGTTGATGTCGAGATGTTGTATATATACTCAGTGCCCACAGAAACTTTGATAGCGCGATTCAGGATTAGACGTCTTTGTATTGATTCTTGTAGCGGATCATGGGTGTCGCTACAGTTTCAATACAAATAATATATTTTTAAACGTTCAAATCACGGACATGGTATGATATGGTGTAGTGGGCAGATATTTTCTAGACTGTGGTGATTTACCACCCTTAAGTAAAATAACTTTTTTTATGTCAGATATCGACAGACGAGCATTAGGTTCACTTGATGGTAGGTGATACTTCAGCCACAAAACGATTCAATAATGCGCTGTCTACCTAATTTTTACTAATGTTCAATAAAAAATAAAAGCCCCTCACTGTATAACAACGTAGTATCCGACTTAGTCTATAATTAGGTTAAGAAAATGTAATAAAAAATAAGACTTACGTCCTCAAGTTTCTTAACAGTGGACGAGTCACAATCTTCTAGGTCCATATTCAGTAATTCAGTCGCGCGATCTTCAAAGTCGGCGGTCTGACGTAATACTTCTTTAACTGCTGATCCTGTATATTAAAAAATTTACGCATTAAATTAATTATTTAACCCACTATTTATACGAAGAACATCGAAATGAAATATTTAAAGTTTTGACAAGTATTAATACTAGAATCAGGGCCTTTGTTTGATACTTTTGTTATAGACTAGCAAAACGCCCCGGCTTCGCACGGGTGCAAATAGATGAAAAAAAAGCAAAGCCTATGTTACTCGCTGATAATATAGTAGCTTTCTATTAGTGAAAGAATTTTTAAAATCGGTTGAGTAGTTTTTGAGTTAAATCGTAACAAAACCCCACAAATTGAACAAAATGACATAGTACTATCCCTCGCCGTATTGCTCGATGCCCTGAGTGGAGCCACAGCGGTGCGAAGCGGACGGCGTGTATTTTTTGTTTACATTGATATTTTTAATTTCGTAATATCTTTTGAATGGAATGTCCGATTTCAATATTTCAAAAAGTAATCAACAGCTATTGAAACAGTCTTAAATATGAAACAATTTATTTGGATAAGAATTAATAAAGAGGTATGGATAGCAGGGTCTGATTTTGATCGGCATTTCTATCAACTTTTAAAATGTACAAAAGTAGTTATAGTAACATAACTACAATAGTTAGACATATGGTCTCGCGAAGTTTTTTGTAGATATTTATATGTTCTATAATATTGTAGAACTTTATTTTGTTCTATCATCAATACTTTTCGCAGCGCATGCGACGAACAACATTTTTTGGCAAATTTTTTTACACCTCGGGTTGGTTTTAGTAGGAAATTCTAAGGATCTCTATTTTTTTCTAGTAATAAATATAGCCTATGTTACTCAGCGATAATGTAGCTTTCTATTGGTGAAAGAATTTTTCAAATCTGCCAAGTAGTTTCGGAGCCTATTCAATTCATACAAACAAACAAACAAACAAAAAATCAAACCTTTCCTCTTTATAATATTTGTATAGATTACCATTTATTAACCTAGTAGATGATATTATAATACTGTAGGTCTTACCTAGACAACCATTGTACAAAATATATACAATAAAATTTAGTTACCATCAAGATGAACATACTGAAATAGGGGCTTGTAAGTGGATTGTAGGGGGGTGTCTAATTGATAGAAAAATATGGTTATTATTAAAATTTCCAATTGTATTATTGTTAGCACATAAAAATATAATAAATTCCAGTCTACAGTACAAGCTAAAATAATATTATATATTTGTATATCCAGGCCTTATCACTTATTACTGATATATTCCAGACAACCCCCGAAACTGGTATCGAAATTATATATACTAATATTATAAAGACGAAAGATTTGTTTATTTGTTTGTTATGATTTACCTCAATAAAACTACTGGACCGATTTTAAAAATCCATTCACCAATAGAAAGCCACATTATCAGCGAGTAACATAGGCTATTTTTTTGTATATCTATATATATAAAAATGAATCCCTATTTCCCTTGGTCACGTCATCACGCGTGAACGGCTGGACCGATTTCGCTAATTCTTTTTTTGTTGTGTTTGTTATTGTCAGGATAAGGTTCTTATGAATGAAACATTTAAGGAAATTGCGCGGAAAATTAGAAAGTTTAAGAATACTTAATTTATACCATTTTAAATTATTTCTAATGTAACGTAAAGCGCTTTTACAATTCAAACGTTTTTGATGTAACCTTATTGCGTTTGATATAACATTGGCAGAATGCGTGCTGCAAATATCGTCAAAGAAATGAATATTCATAGTTAAGACAGGACAACGTCTGTCGGGTCCGCTAGTAAAATATATATTGAGAAAAATGCCTATAAATGCCTGCCTTCCAAAGCCCTTTGCCTACAACTCACCTTCGGGCAGCACGCACGCCAGCCCGTCGATCTCGGCCGCGAACAGCGTCAGCTCGTGTATGGTCAGCTTGTACTTGGGGTCGTGGTGCCGCGTGCGCGTGCGCATCTTGTTCAGGTCCAGCTGCTGGATCACGGACGCGCACTTCTCAGCGTCCTCGATGGCCGTTTCTAGCGCTCGAACAAGCTCAGTTTTGTGCATCTGTGGAGAATTTAATTTAATTTTATTTAGCATATCAATTATACAATTTATTTATACAATAGATTTGGGGCCCAATCAAGCTTGTATCTTGGACCCCCAGTACAATAATACTGCACGAGATGTGGGATGACGTGGTTTTTATTTAATATTGTCTTTTATTAACGCGAGTATTTTTAAAATTATTTATCCCGACGTTTCGGATGCATTTTATACGAAACGTCGGGATAAATAAAATAATTTAAACAATATAAATAATAAGTCGCGTTTTAATCCGGTATACAGTATTTTATTTAAATGTGTGATACTCGCATTAATAAAAGACAATATTAGCTTAACAAGATGTATATAAATAGTAAGTAGCCATGGAAATTTTATAGTTGAAATTTATACAATTATTTATGAAGTTTTTATAAGAACTTGACTCCGAAAAATTCACATATAAAAAAAAAAAACAAAAGCATGAATTACCATAGCTGACTTTAAAAATCTATTGAACATTAATTCATCTATATGTTATGTGTGACAGTGAATAAATGGTTTCTCTCTCTCTCTATACTAATATTATAAAAAGTAAATATTTTTTGTTTGTTACAATTTTACTCGAAAACTACTCGTCTTACTTTACCAATAGAAAGCTATATTATCAGCGAATAACATAGGCTATTTTTTTGGTAAGGGTTAGTAGGACCTTAAAATAAAAAGACATAGACTATCATAAAAAAATTAAAAGCAATTACTTTGAGATCATGAGCCCTCTTCAAGTGCGCCCTCAGCCCGTCCAGATCGCACGTCTTGGGCGTGTCCGGGTCGAGCGCGTTCTGGACCGCCTCCGCCCACTCGCGGAACTGCTCCGACTTGCGCTTCAGTTTCTCCAACATCGCTGGCAGCTCGTCTAGTGTGTAACGGTATCTATAATGAATCAAGGTATGAGTTAAAAAAATGAATAAGGCATATTACACAATTGATGTGTACCTAAAAAAATATCAAAAACCAGACTCACGCACGAAGGGTTCCACGTCTGTTGTATGGCAGCCCCCCTTAAATATTTATTAAATTCTGTTTTTTAGTTTTGTATGAAAATCTATTTCTGGCTCTTCTCGATAGAAGCAACATTTGAAACCGGTAGTAGTTTTAAAAATATACGGATAAAAAATACTACAGTGACTATGTGTGCGTGACAAGAGGTATGGTCAAGTATAAAATATATACAAATACAGTTATTTAAATTGAAATAATAAATAACAACTCGGTGACGAGTAGTAACTATTGCAAACTGCCGCGTCACTGCCACACAAATTAAAGCTAATTACAAACGTGTGCACCATGTGTGCGTGGCATGGTGTCGCGCGCAACGATGACTTGAACTGCGTACCTGAGCCGGTGCGCGGCGGGCGCGCAGCGGCACAGCTGGTGGAAGTGCCGCAGGCAGGCCACGTGCGGCGTGCACGCGCACGTCACGCACGACAGGAAGCACGTGGTCTTGCACAGGTGGCACTGCCGCTCGTCGTCCGGCAGCAGCTCGAACGCCTCCCGCTCCGCCTCCGTCACGCCCTGGTACATACACACATACATATACATCACGCCTCTATCCCATTGGGGTAGGTAGAGATCACGGAATTCCATATGTTCCGATCCATGCATACCACTTTCGCTTCTTCTACTGTCATACACGCTCGTCGGTTTTCGTCGTCGTCGCAAAATTTTTGACAAAATAAACTTATTTTATTATTTTTGATTTTTTTTCTTTATTTCTTATTTTTTGGCTTCTTTTATCTGGGTCATTTGGTCTAAGTTTTATGAATCTACGATAAACTTTTTGACGATCATAATATATTTATATCATTTTTCCATTTAAAAAGTGAATATATTCTGAACTTTAAAAAGTGGTCTGGCAAAGCATATAATACTGTTCACATATATAACTGTAATGAAAAATGATCAGTGAAAGAGACACGGTAATCTGTCTGCCCGGAGTCCCAGTGTACCCTTTCATAAAGATTTACTTTACTAAGGCCATTTCAAGACTACTCATCCAATCCAAGCTTGGACCAAGCCTTTTACCCCTGTACATAAGGGCACGGTCAGACTGAGAAATATCTACTCACCCAGTCTAACAAAGCCTTCCTCAGCTTCCTCTCATCATGGAGCATCGTCCTCATGTCCCTGTACGCGGCTAAGGCCACGGTCAGACTGAGGCCGTCAGCCTCCAGCGCCATCTTGCACACGAGCTCGTCGTGCGAGAACACGCAGTAGCGCCGCAGTGTGGAATAGTGTGCGATGCATTCGCGACCCATTTTTAACTAAAAGAAAATTAACAATCGTTTTAGAACGTGGAATATTAAAAAGCTGTGTTAAACGACTTCTAATATGTAAAATAAATACAATAAATACTCTTTTTAACATACCAAATAAAATAAATATATATAAATAATAAAAACACTGTAAACATTATGGCAAACTAAACTTCAAATCTGTATTTAATTCAAAGTTTTAATTTTCTGTAAGTATGTCTTCCCCATGTCTGGTCACTTCGGGCATTGAACGGTGTTCTGTGACTGAGTTATCATCTACCATCAAGTGAACCTCATACTCATCTGTCGATATATAACTTTCAAAAAAGAATAAAAACACCACTCCGAGTCTGCAATTGGTAAATTTAAAAAATAATATTCAAATTTGCTTATTTGATTAGATATTTTTAAGTTTCAGGAACAAAAATGTTTTTTTTTCTTATTATTATGTAATGTATTAATCGATTTAAAAACTTACCCAATCAGCTGGAGTAAAATTGACGGCTTCAGCGAAATTGTATCCCTGATTGAAACCCGCGTGGTAGGCGCGAGGGAAAGTTATCACAAACTCGCCAGCGTGTTGGTCCGTCCTGGTTTATGATAGAAAATTATAATTAATTAATTTTGACGGGCTCGTCGGCGCGTTTGGTAGAACACCTGTCGTGCGCATCGATGGGTCATGGGTTCGAATCCCACCGCGACGACATGTTTATAATTTTCTCTAAGCATGTCTTCCCCATATCTGGAAACTTCGGGCCGATCAATCGGGTGGGAGGAATATCGAAATTCCCATCGGGTTCCTATCAGGTAATCACCGTTCATAGATGCAAAAACCATGAAGGACATATTGCGTATCGAATGCTCGAACTGATCTTCTGTGACCGAGTAACACCTACCATCAATTATATCTGTCTGTCGATATCTAAAACTAGCGATACTATAAGTACTATACAATTTTTCTTTCTATTGGTGAAAGAATCTTTAAAATCTGTCGAATAGTTTTTGAGTTAAATCGTAACAAACAAACCAATCTTTCCTCTTATAATATTACTTTAGATAAACAACCTGTAGACCGGCACGCCAGCTTTCATGAGCACGTTGGGGTTCATGATGGTGACCAGCTGATGCAGCAGGTCAGGCTGCAGCTGGAACAGCTCAGGCGCTTCAGCCTTCATGGCCGCTTCGAACTGTTCCGCCTTCGAGCTGGGTACGCCGTACCTGAGGAAGACAACGTCAGCTAAATTTAAGGTACCATAGATGGAAAAATGGATTTCCGAATGCTCGAAGTAACAATTAGGTCGACAGCGCATCATTGACTGATGTTCTGTGGCTGAGGTATCACCTACCATCAAATGGACCTCATGCTCGTCTGTCGATATCTGACATAAAAAAATGGTCCACACTCCTAGACATGATTCAGCTTTCAATATAGCTTTCGGATGAATTTGAAGACAAAATAATAAAAAAAAGTCAAACCGAAAATTACTTGTTGCATGTTACGCAACAGTGCCTGCAAAATACAAGAAAACAGTGATCGCTATAATTTTATCTGAAAGTTTATTTATTACAGAGAAAACAACTGAGCAGGTGGGTTTAATCTGATGGTAAGTAATCGACACTGCATATGGACATACGCGACTTAAATGTCTCAGATGCGTTATCGGCCTTTTAAAAATGTATAGGCTTATTTCGTGTGCAAATACGAATAATATTCGAAGCGTACATAAGCATCCCCTTTGCAATAAACTGTCTTCTGCGCGTGCGCATATACACTATTATTATATAAATACATACCAAGTTTTGGGTTCGCCCCAATGTAGGTAGTTGATAGAATAACTCCAGTGATCCTCATTGTGCCAGCAGAACGTCGCGAAACACATGCCCACGTACAGCCAAGGAACCTACAAAAGCGAAATAAACTATTTATTTATATTCTGTCCTTATTTAGAACTTATTTACTAACCAATAAATGCATCAAACAAATTATGACTAAATATTTCCGTGCCTCCTATGTGTCTATTTCAGCGACAGAGAACATGCAAGTTTTTTTATGTTCTATTTTTGTCCTTTGAAGCTATGAACTGCGCGGTACAACTAAAATGATTATTCAATAGTTCGTACTTCGTAGTCAGGCGCTAGAGGTACGGCAATTGATATTTAAAAATGTTAAATAAGATGCATATGCTTCACTTAAAGCCTCAAGCAATAAGACGCATATCGTCGGCTTAATTATCAAACTTCATATATCTCCATTTAGTCAAACTTTACAGGAGGAAAAATCTACAAACAAGGTCAAACATTCCATGTACATAGGTAGTTTTATTTTTTGTAAATACCAAAAAACTAAACAATTAATAGATACGAGTGATTCCATCGTTTTCGTTACGGTATTTTACACAAGATGGCATCAAAAAACAAAAGTCGGAAATTTTAAGTTTAATATTTAGGCCAGCGATATTTACCTTCATTCCGGATATGTCTGCGTTGATGTGTCCGAGCACAGAGCCTTCAAGCACGGGCAAGTTGTTCAAATTCCAACTCGACTCTGCATACTGCTGCTCCCCGGGATACAAGTGTGCGCTTGATTTTGTTGGAAATCCTGCACAAAACAATATTTTGACTTAAATCATTTGCATTATCATTTAAATAAATTAACTTTGTCTATATTAAAACGTTATTTCTTCATTATATTATTACAAGATTATGAGCCAGACTATTAGCCAGTATTGCCATGTTATTGAGAATTGCCTGGCTTCACACGGGTGCAATGTAAATGTACTATATACAAAATAGCCCATGTTACTCGCTGGTAATGTAGCTTTCTATTGACGAAAGAATTTTTAAAATCGTAGCAGTAGTTTTTAGTTTTTTCATAACATACAAAAATCCAAATCTTTCCTTTTTTATAATATTAGTCTATAATAATATATCTATATCGACAGACGAGCATGATGTTCGCTTGATGGAAGGTGATACTGAATGCCAATGAATCATGCGCTGTTGAACTACTTTTTATTTCAAGCATTCGGAAATCCATAGACTGTAACCGAAACGCGTAATATGAACTTTACGGTAGGAGTATCGACGCCGTAAAAATAGATGGCGTTAGTATGGCAACTTTGTGAAAATTCAAATTAGACAGCTGACACTTTTCAGTCTGCTTTACATAATGAATAAATCGCGTTTTAATCCGGTTAAAGGTATCTTATTTAAATAATTAAAATGTTTCTCCAAAGGCCGCACCTTTTATTATTGTAATATATAACTTTTACCTGAGCCATGATCCATAGAGTGTAGATCAGCCCCATACTCAACGGTGACATCTTCATCTATAGAGGACACCACTCGCCAGAATTCTCTCTCGACAGTGGATGTTGGCACCATCTGTTTAAAAACAAAAAAATCATTTAGACTACATACACTATAAAGATGGGTGTAAGTTATTATATGCATATCTTCCTTAAAAACTATATTTAAAGCTTTTAAAGAGAATTAAATAAAGAAATGAATCATCAAATATGAATTCAATGATATTTCACTGCTTTGCATGAATAACAACAAACAAAAAGATGTGACAACAAAAAAATACGTTTAATTTTCAATCGGCTCTCCCATAGTTTCCTATTTTGGATTGTGTTATGTGTTATATTCATGCAAAGTAGCTATTTATTGTTTATCAAGCTACTGACTTAGCTGTCCGTAATAGACTGACTTAATCAAAGTATTTTCATTGCAATAAGGACATTAATAGGCTACTAATTGTACTATTAATCATAATGGTGCTGTTGGTAGTAAAAGTGATGATGTTACTTATGATTATAAAAATAGTAGTAGTAATAATAATGATGGCAGTTGTCTGTTGTAGGTGATGATGTTAACTTTTCATGTGGATGGCCGCCATATTAAATATAACGACTTATACATTTGACTTTTGGCGGATATATTACATATCTCGTTCTTATTAGAACGAATTCCAATAGATTAGAACAAGATAGCCATAGATTCCATAGATATTTTGGCGCGCAATTCCGAGAAGTTAATGAAGAATGGCGGTTCTTTCACTGATGAGAGGTTAATAATGGCTGTTGTTGCAGTAATGGTGGTGATGTGTGGATAATCGTGGTGATTTTATAATGTCGGTGATAAACAAACAAATAAATATCTTTATTCAAGCTCCACATATGATATGATAGTGTAGATGTTGAATGTATTACTCACATGTACGGGCATATTGAAGTAATCCGATTTGAACTGATCGGCCATCTCGCCGAACTGCTGCAGTGTGTACTCGCGCGACGCCTGTTCGAAGCCAAACGCTTCGGTAGGCTTCGATACCTTTGTGGAAAATATTGTAGAGTATTAAAATATTGTGTAGATGTACATGAAAAATGGTTGTTTCCATTAAATCAGTGTGGTTTTATAAAAATCATGTAAAATTAGCCAGCAGCATCATACTTTTTGTAAAAAATAGTCATTTTAGTATTTATTTATATATAATTTTGGTATTGATTGCCTGTTAGAAATCGCTACTTAGTTATAAGGCCGCCTCTGTCACAATATTTTTTTGTTTGTGCAGCCATACAAATATGTAAATGTATAATGAAAATAAATAAACTTTCTAATATACTGATTTCATACAAAAACTGAGCAACAGCTTGCCGTGATTTTGCATATAGCAGGTTACTCCTTGGCCTGTCGGCTGGTCGCAGGCAAAACCAAGTACAGAATAAAATTTCAAATATAATAATCTAAATAGCTTTTTTATTTTACTACAATATTTAGAAAGAAACATTTATTTTAACTAACCTCTTCGGCCAAACACACGGGACATCGCCAGTCGCCTTTGGGCACATCTGCAAGGGGTGGCACAAGGCAGAAAGTGTGGTACGAGTCGTCACATCCGTCGCAAAGAAGCATTTGCTCCTCGATGTCGCCCCTACCGCACACGTGGCACATGTACTTCGCCAACTGACGAGAAAGATATGGATTAGGGATATGTAAATTTCGAATGTGGATACATAGTTTTAATAGAAAACAAACCCACTAAATACAAAAATCACCTTTTATAACAATTTATCATATAGGTACTTAGACTTTTAGTTGGTTTTAAACTATAGCGATTGCGTCAACACGCTTCACTGAGCTGGGTGAGTCAACTCCACATTCAAAATGTGTTGGCGCAAGGAGCAGGATCTCACTCACTGAGTGAACTATGAGCGTGGAGTGGCATGCGTTTCGGAAGTTTCGCTGCTCCCTTTGCGCTTCCCATTTTAATGAGTCATAGCGCAGTTCTGAGTCAACTCAAAGAGCCGACGCAGTACACTGCGCCTGACAGGTCGGACTTGAATTCATGTTTGCGGAGATGTTAGTTATTTCGACTATGTATTTGAGTGTTGTTCCCACGAGAATGTAAGTGCGTACTCCTATTTCACCATGCCTACTGCTGATAGAGGACAAATCTTTGTTGTTGTTTTTCTTTTATATTTTTTATTATTATAGTTAATTACTTAAATATGTCACGTGGAACATGGTGTAGTGGTTGTAGCGCCTTACAACATTTTGAAAAACAAAAACTTGGAGATTAAAAAGAATTGCGGTGAGTTTATTTCCAGTTCTTCTCTTCCGTTCTACGCCCTTGATTTGAGAACTGGCGGTAAATGTAAAATTAGAAGCATTTAATATGTATCTTTTTTATTGACGTTCATAAGTGTACATTATGTTACCTAAATGAATTTTAATTTTAATTTATTATTTCGTGGCCATCCCACGTATAAAATAATACCCAACTGTTTCGAAAGATGGCGCTGTACTTGAATTAAAAGGCACTATCACTGTGTCGCTCGGATAATATTATCAGAATATCAAAAAATAGTAAGAATAATAACACGTAATGACTAGACTTTACAAATATTCTGGCCAGAATAGTATTTTTGTAGACAATGCTGCGCTTACTTGTTTAGTAAGTTAGTAACATTGTTAAATAAAAAATATATATTATATATTAGAATAAATATTAGAATAATTGAATAATTTGCAGATTGAAGATGTAGCAACTAGAGGTGTAAAAGTAACGAAAAAAAACCGTACCCGTATGTATTCGTTACTATACATTCAGTACTCGTTACTATCGTATCGTTACTCGTTACTCCTAATACCTCATAACATGCTATGTTATTCTAGAGAAATAAAGGGTCTAGCCGGATAAGCATAGGCAATCTGCCCCCAATAGCAAAGTCTAATATTGACTATACCATCTTTTAGAGAAATGTATGAGGAGTTTATATACATACTTCTTTTGGACCAAAACGAAGTAGTTTTAGAAATATTTAAAAAAAATCGAAAAAATTAGAGACTTTTTTAAAATTTATTTTCTCGTAAACTACTTTACATAGAGAAATAATTCTAAATGTATATGATAGAAGACTTACTAGAGAATATTATCCTAATTTTTTTTTCATACCAAGCTTTGTAATGAATAATAATAATAATGATTTTATTTATATTTTAGGCATTTTTATGGGGTTCTCATAGAATGACCACCTCCAAAAAAATATCATAAATGTGTTATGGTAACCTTTATTAGTATACAAAATTTCATTGAAATCAATTGAGTACAACATAGTGAAAAAAAATGTTTTATCTCGTCACCTATTGCAATGTATGGTACTTCGGCTGTCATATTTTTAACTTATAACAAATAAATCTATTGGAAATGATATAATTCTATTTTATGGATTAAAATTTTAATGTACGGTTGATATATTTGAAAGTAGTAATGAAATAGATTAATTATCTAACTCAATATACACAACAATAGAATGGTGTCAAAATCACACATTATTCAATTCAAATATAAGAAAAATTACAATTATTGGAATGTTCTAATCTTCTTCACTGTCTTCATTAATAATAACGTAAATATTATATTTTATAAATATATATAATTCCGCCGGTCACGACATACTCTTGAAAGATATCTCGCATGCGCCATGCGGTACATAATGACCGCGGCTACGTGTGAGCAACAGTCCACAGTTCAATTAGCTACTTCGATCGAAAAATACTTTTGTGATCAGATCCATGTATGTGACATATATTCAACATAAAATCGGTAAGTTTTTTTCTTATATGACAAGACTTTACTTCTATTTTTAAGGCCGCTATCTCGTAATAATCAACATTTCTAGGGACTTTGAGATCCTACTGCTGCTATAATATGAAAACTAGGAATACCGACGAGTGTGTATGAAAGCATTGATGAAAGTAGAAGAAGCGAAAGTGGTATGTAGGGATCGGAGCATATGGAATTCCGTGATCTCTGTCTACCCCTATGGGAAAGAGTCGTGATGTATACTTGTGAACCTTATTTTTAATTTAATTCTGTAGCAAAGCGCCTTGACATATTTTTAATTACTTATATCGTCGTTGCGCCTGCCAAATTCCATATGTGCATTTTTTTGATTTTTGGTTTTTGCACAAAAAATAATCTTCGTTTTATTCTCTACTGTGTTACTAAAATCCTTTTTGTGATATTCGAACTGGAAAGGAGTTTAACTAATTCCATATGTGTTTTAACCATTAAGAAAAACTCCGTATGTGAGTCAATAATACGTTTTTCGTTGTTTCCCAAAACTATACAAAAATTCACATATGGAATTTGGCAGGCGCAACGACGATATTTTATTCAAAAAAAAAACCTTGATTTTTTTTTAAAATACCTTGATTTTGACATCTATTTGCCTTCTCTTCTGACTCATATGAATTTCTGACTTGATACTTACATTGTTAATTAGAACAAAGTACGGGTTACAGTTTTATTTGAACAGTATTCTATGAATTAGAAAAATAGTTTTGGTGTTTACGACTTTTTCTTTCAATTGCGGGGCTCTTGCGTGGTGAGGGAGTCGAACCGCCTGCCTCCAGTCTGTGCCGGGCATACTTTATTGAATGAAGGGCCTGTGCTGCTTCTACACTTTGAAGTATTGAAAAGTTTTAACCGTCCTTTGTTATATTTAACAATGTAAGTATCAAGTCAGTAATTCATATGAGTCAGAAGAGAAGGCAAATAGATGTCAAAATCAAGGTATTTTAGTTTTTTTTTGAATAAAATGTAAATAAATATACAGAATGAAATAAAAAATAAGGTACACAAGTATACGATTCCTAGTTTTCATATTATAGCAGCAGTAGGATCTCAAAGTCCCTAGAAATGTTGATTATTACGAGATAGCGGCCTTAAAAATAGAAGTAAAGTCTCGTCATATAAGAAAAAAACTTATCGATTTTATGTTGAATATATGTCACATACATGGATCTGATCACAAAAGTATTTTTCGATCGAAGTAGCTAATTGAACTGTGGACTGTTGCTCACACGTAGCCGCGGTCATTATGTACCGCATGGCGCATGCGAGATATCTTTCAAGAGTATGTCGTGACCGGCGGAATTATATATATTTATAAAATATAATATTTACGTTATTATTAATGAAGACAGTGAAGAAGATTAGAACATTCCAATAATTGTAATTTTTCTTATATTTGAATTGAATAATGTGTGATTTTGACACCATTCTATTGTTGTGTATATTGAGTTAGATAATTAATCTATTTCATTACTACTTTCAAATATATCAACCGTACATTAAAATTTTAATCCATAAAATAGAATTATATCATTTCCAATAGATTTATTTGTTATAAGTTAAAAATATGACAGCCGAAGTACCATACATTGCAATAGGTGACTAGATAAAACATTTTTTTTCACTATGTTGTACTCAATTGATTTCAATGAAATTTTGTATACTAATAAAGGTTACTATAACACATTTATGATATTTTTTTGGAGGTGGTCATTCTATGAGAACCCCATAAAAATGCCTAAAATATAAATAAAATCATTATTATTATTATTCATTACAAAGCTTGGTATGAAAAAAAAATTAGGATAATATTCTCTAGTAAGTCTTCTATCATATACATTTAGAATTATTTCTCTATGTAAAGTAGTTTACGAGAAAATAAATTTTAAAAAAGTCTCTAATTTTTTCGATTTTTTTTAAATATTTCTAAAACTACTTCGTTTTGGTCCAAAAGAAGTATGTATATAAACTCCTCATACATTTCTCTAAAAGATGGTATAGTCATTATTAGACTTTGCTATTGGGGGCAGATTGCCTATGCTTATCCGGCTAGACCCTTTACAGAACTAGTTTAAGTTGCGCGCGCAAGCGTGCGATTTCATTAATTGTTTGAAAATTAACTTACAGTGAAATAATTTTAGAATTTCATGAGAGAACTTTCACTTTCGTTTATTTCATACTATTACATATGATATTTTAGTGGCAAAATTTTATGTAAACACTTTTTCACAAGTATATACTTTTTTTTACTGCATACTCTGTTAAAGAAAACTGTGTTTTGAATATTTGAAATTTTGGCACCATAATGTGCGCACATCGGTTCAAATATTTTTGAAGTATGTATATCCGCACAAATTACATATATTTTCATTTTTTAACCAATCACGTTACGAATAGTTTGCGAACATTTATTTTCTTTGTACGTCCTTAAGTTTACGTTACCTTTTTAATTCGCGGAAAATACGCACGCATGCGCAAAACGATCAGTAAGAAACGTTTCAATACCCGCATCAACGCAGCGTTACATTGCGTCATTGAAACAGCGTATGTAACCATGATACGAAACATGCGAGTAACGAACAGTATTCGTGAGTAACGTTTCGTTACTCGGTACTAGATGGCGTACCCGTTACTAAGTAACGAATACATACGGTTTGTTACAGCTCTAGTAGCAACGCGATGAGATAGCAACTTAGTTTTTAACACACAAATGCTTCTAAGCATTTAATATGTATTTTTTTTACCTAAATGAATAAATGATGTTTGAATTTGAATTTATACCGTTTGCCCCCTAATCTATAAAGGAAAGCTTCAACTCACGGGATCCAAGACTCTCGGCGCGGCGCTGGGCGGCGCGGGCGTGACGGACACGGTCATGTTGCTGAGCCGGTGCTCGCGCAGCTTGGTGGAGCGCAGCACGCGGGCGCGCGCGCCGCACGACGCCGCGCTCGACATCCATTTGTTCTCGCGGGGACCTTGGGGGAAATATTTGAGCCATGAGAGCCAGAGCGGCCTGTCTAGTAAACAAAAGTTTACAATAATAAGGGGAGGCCATAATTTCAAATAATTTTAACTTTTATGAAAAATAATATTTTTTCTTTATTTGCACAAATCTAATGTCATTTTGGCACTACGACTTATTCGTTTTCAGTAGTTTTATTAAATAAAATCAGTACTGAAAAAATTACAGTTAGGCAACTCTGGCTCTCGTGGTCTCATTTTTCATCAGTCAAATTACGACTTTACTCGTAGCTAATAATAAAATTGTCAACTCTACTTAAGGTGGTTCGTTTTCCATACAAATATCATGATTATTAACGAAATCAGTTTAGAGTTTCGATACTAAATATTTGTGCAACTATTTACTTTCCGGGACTTCTTTGCGCGGAGTTAATAAAATAATGTTATTTTATACAGAAATCATGCATATAACAACGTGAAATATTTGTTAATAAATAAAGTATGGAAAACGAACCACCTTAATATTGTCTTTTATTAACGCGAGTATCACACATTTAAATAACTGTTATATTATAAGCATATTTTTTGTCAACCTACATTGCACCCGTGCCGGGGTGGATCGCTAGTTATTAATAAAACAAACATTAATAAAATTAATATTTGTTATGCAATAAATGAAATACAATAAAGCTAATATCCCACTCACTCCTCCTATTCTCAGTGGGTTCCTCCTTTATCGGCGTCTTCTTGTCTTCAGTGCCGGGCAGCGCGCCCTCCGTGTGGCTGCCCTCGGCCGCCTCGGGCTCCGAGCTCTTGTACCGGCGGCCGGGGGGCGGAGTCGCCGCGGGGCCCTTGCTGGCGGAGCGGCTGCGGGCGTTCACCTTCTCTGGCGTTTGTTCAGTTTTCACTTCGATTTTCTGATGAAATCAATACAAATTCAAGGCTCGATAAAGATTTTCAGGCTTTTTTTTAAATTTATATTTAGTCATATAGTTATGTATATCTAGTATCATTAAAGTCGGATATGATTATGATACCAAATACACATTTTTGTATTTGTAAGTCGACACTGATCGATATCATACTTTACAAGTATTCTTTTTTTTTATCTCTATCTATCATAATTTCGAAGAAAGCTCTCATATAATACTTAATTTCTCCAATGTATGTATAATTAAGTTCAGATATTTTTAAACCTTATTTTCGTAGGTCAACTGGATAGACTATTAAAAGAATTTTTTTTAAAAAATGTTGCATCCTTTCTAAAATATGGCATCTCTTTGTATGCTAATGAAAGAGACAGCGGTGTTTTTAAGAAAAGTTCAACATTAAACAACATTTAAGCGTTCATTATTGGTTTATATAATATGCACTTAAACATATTTCTGGCTTAATATTCATACTGATATATAAATAGCGACAGACAATAATGGATATCTGTACATAATTAATATAATATCGTAAATATTCGAGCAATGTCACAACGCAACCTCGTAACTTACTAATTATGTAACATAATTATTTAACCTTCAGCCATTGGTTCAATTGTAATCTGATTATTTTAATATATATATTCATAAATAAATAACGTACATAGAACAAAAATATACATTGTAATCTTTCGAGTCAATAAATTGCAATCTCTAAAATAGTCCATAGATATTACGGACATAATTACGTTTAAAAGATAAACATTAATGGCATTATTCATAAAAGTATTATAAGCTTGATATAGTTAAAATATGTTTTGTTTCTTTCGTTCTGTCGTCTTTTTATATTCGATAGAGCGAGACAAAACATAAGTTTAACTTTATTTATAAAAGTATTATAAGCTTGATATAGTTAAAATATGTTTTGTTTCTTTCGTTCTGTCGTCTTTTTATATTCGACAGAGCGAGACAAAACATAAGTTTAACTTTATTTATAAAAGTATTATAAGCTTGATATAGTTAAAATATGTTTTGTTTCTTTCGTTCTGTCGTCTTTTTATATTCGACAGAGCGAGACAAAACATAAGTTTAACTTTATTTATAAAAGTATTATAAGCTTGATATAGTTAAAATATGTTTTGTTTCTTTCGTTCTGTCGTCTTTTTATATTCGACAGAGCGAGACAAAACATAAGTTTAACTTTATTTATAAAAGTATTATAAGCTTGATATAGTTAAAATATGTTTTGTTTCTTTCGTTCTGTCGTCTTTTTATATTCGACAGAGCGAGACAAAACATAAGTTTAACTTTATTTATAAAAGTATTATAAGCTCGATATAGTTAAAATATGTTTTGTTTCTTTCGTTCTGTAGTCTTTTTATATTCGACAGAGCGAGACAAAACATAAGTTTAACTATATCGAGCTTATAATACGTTTATGAATAAGGCCGTAACAATATGACTCGTATAGAATCAAAGGCGGCGGTTTTTCTCCTTTATTTTTGTATAAAGTATCATTCATTGCATGTTTAAGGTATCAATGAATTTTAACAATCTTGAAAACTACGCAACGGATTTTGATGCGTTTTTTTTTAATAGATAGAGTGATTGAAGAGGAAGGTTTATATGTATAATAATAACAGCTTTTCTGTAGTGTATTTAGTATCAGCATTGCAGCCGTGCGAAGCCGGTGCGGGTCGCTAGTTAAAGATAAAACCAAATATATAAAAAAACATAAGAGTCTCAACGACAAAAACTTATTTTATTTTGGTAGATTGCCGGACCAAAAATGTCAGATAGCCGCCTTTGATTCTATACGACTCATATATTGTCGGTTCAAAAGTAAAGTTCACTAAGTGTCATTTTGAATAAAATATTTTTACTGCTATTGCTTATTTTAAGCGTAAACTTTCTGAAATTACAAAGCACTAATTACGTATTGTGGTCCATAACAAAACCGTGAAGCGCAATACGCACTTGGTAATTAGTTCTTATCGTAGATTTATGTTTAAAATAAGCAATTACAAATTTATTTTTATTTTAAATTACACTCAGTGAGTTTTAGCTTTAAGCCAACAATATTAGACTGTAGATTTCTCTAATCACAAACATATTTCATTGTTATGTGAAACGATATCATTGTTGAGACACCAATAATATCACCATACTCTGTTAACTAAAGAAGCCTTTGAATATCCTCATACATAAAGATTGTGAATAAATTTATATATATTTATCAGAAGACTTGTTGTTCATCTCAAATCTATATAAATAAAAATCAATGTAAGTATGTTTGCCCTCTATGCACTCCTAACCCATTCGACCGATAGGGTAACGAACCACCGTTCATAGATGGAAAAACTGTGAAGTGCATATTCGCTTTTCTTTTTGAGTCTATGGATTTCCAAATGCTCGAAGTAAAAAGAAGGTCGACAGCGCATCATTGACTGATGTTCTGTGGCTGAGGTATCCAACCTGATGTACCTACCATCAAGTGAACCACATGCTCGTCTGCCGATGTCTGACCCGGGCTATATCTGAAACCCCGGCGAAATTTCGATATTCCTCCCATCCGTTCAATGCCCGTCTGGTAAAGACGTGAGGAAAACAAGCTTACAGAACGTTATAAACATATCGTCTCGGTGGGATTCGAACCCATGACACGTTGCACACGCACGGCAGGTGTTCTATCGAACGCGCCAACGAGCCCGTCAACAGACAGCTACATTATCAGCGAATAAAATAGGCTGTTTTTGTGTAAAGTACATATACATTGCACCCGTGCAAAGCCGTGCTAGTTATACATATTATATTATAGATAACATTTCAGTATGGAATAGTTCAACTTACAGTCTCCTTATTATCCGCCACGGCACCATTATTTTTGAACACGTCGTAAGGGTAGAGAATGCGTTCGTAATGACCCTTCATAATCGACCCGATTCCCTTCCCTTGCGGGTGGCCCATGCGACGTGCTATTTTGGACCATTTTCGTTCCGCCGAACATACTTCAAAACCACCTAGAGAAAAATGTTTAGAAATCAATTTGGGAAGGCCATTTTAAATGCCGGTGAAATCTGGCCAAAAAAACAAATTAGAATGTAAACACACGAAGCTTTTGTTAAAGCATATTAAGGAAAATCACATGTAGCATTTGTTAGCTAAGACACTAAGCGCTTATTTCATTTTTTTTTATTCACGGAATTTTTTAGATATCTTTTATTTAAAAATAACAAAAATCTACTTCAAAACTATACCTATATGTACAAAATTAAACTAAAAAGTAAAAAATACTATATATTAATTACTTCAAAACCTGAGCCTTAAAATTATTGATTATATTGTATTTTATTAACGGGAGATAATAGAAAATAAAATACTTTATAACAAATTCAAACGCGATTTATTATTGAGATGACGTTAATATGGCAACTTCGTGATATTTCAAATCAGACAGCTGTCATCTTTCAGCCTGCCGTGACCACGGTTGCTGAATGTTCTGTGGCTGAGGTATCACCTACCATCAAGTGAACCTCATGCTCGTCTGTCGATAGCTAACATACAAAAAAAAATGCTACTTTTTCACGATATATAGAAAAAACATCAAATCGTATGACATATTTTTAGGCGGAAATGAGGCCTTATCGTTATTCTTCCTTTAATGGTATTGGGTTCAGAATCACCCTAATAACTAATCTTTAAATAAAATTTAAAATATATTATGGAGAAAATATTTAACACAATTGAAATTTATATAACAAAACATATTGAATTAAGAAATAACAAAGCTTTTAAAAACAATAAATATTTCCCTTTATGCAACTAACAACAAACTCGATTACGTCACATACTCTAACATATTATGAATTTTATTTACATACGCGAAATTACCGTTGTTTGCTCGTAATTCACGTGTATAATAATGTCTGTGAATAAAACTGAAAACAGAAGAAACTTACCAGCCTCCTTTACGATCTTATGTAAGGCATACAAGTCCAGTGGTTTCCTTTCAACCGTGGGTATTTTCAGAACCGAACCTTGTAGCTCCCAAAATTTTATAATTTGATCCAAGAAATTGAGCTTCACGCGTGTTATAGCCTGTGTGGAATATGGAACTCTTAGTATATTACACCGTTATCTATCTATCACCTCCCCCTTTCCAGAAGATCAAGAGCTGTATCAGGATGATTGAGAACAATATATTAGGGGGGAATGGGACAGCGCTATACATCGTGTATAGCTGTCTCTTTCTGTCGTCAAGGACCTCAGCAATAATACTGCTTAAGAACTGGCCCTAGGGTCAGTTTGAAACTATAAGAAATTCGGCCCTTTTGGGAGATGAATCCTGCTGCTTTATTTGAAAGGTGTTGTAAGGTCAGGGGGAGGATTACAGCACACTTTCACAAAAGCCTTTATTACCTATATAAGCTCTGGGTGACACTGCAACTCTTTGCTGATGCCATAACTCAATTCTATACATTATTTATGCTCTGCCTCAAAACGTATTTTTGGTGTTTCCAGAGAATCGAACCCAGAATCACAGATGCTCAACGCATCGACCAAGCTATTGCTCTAAGGTGGCGATGAAAAACCCAACTCAGCCATTATTTAAGTAAATTTCTTTTAAGTAAATTTATTAATATTGTTATTCATATTGAGAGACCATAATTCAGACAAAAATATTAATTAAACTTTGTCACAAATTTTATTTTCCTTGCGGCAAAAGGATTCTGATGGTCATACCATGACCATGCCATGAACTGTAAGAGGCATGGCATAAACATGCTCTGTAGTAGACATGTTTATGTCCTGCATGTGTTGGTTGCTCTTTAGTTTCGTTCCGTTTGCTGTGTTTGATTTTGGTAATAGACATACATTTATACCATGGTCTGAAACTGGTAATTTTTTTTTCCAAAATACATGTCTGACTAAGATACTATGATATTATATAATACACACTTAACTTACCACAGTAAATTTTTCAGTAAATATGAATAAAAATTAAAGAATATTAACAAAAACCCTTATTATACCATTTAAATACCCATAGTAAATAATCGGTATTCAATCCCTGATTTATACTATTATTATACATATATTATTAGCATGGTCATGGTATCATGTCATGGTGTAGTACCCTAATTCATTAACTCTATCAAATTAATTTCACAATGTGGTTGGTGTGGTGTGGTAGTGATGGTTTAGCGGTACTTACAGCTACATGACACAACCAGCAGCTTAAATGCAGTCAGGTTATATTGCTATGTAGCCATCATGTAACAAAATGTCATGAATGAAAACTAGTCACTAAATTATATAGTACCAATACTAACCATACTGTACTAACTAATGTAAATACTGCAAATTATATTAAATTAATACAGTCAAGTTGTGTTACTGTGAATTAAATATTATTGTACAAAAAATACTTGTAAAATATCAAACAACTCAAAGTTATAACAATCAATCTTGCTAGCAAATGAAAGGTCAAAAAATTATTCATGGTATTGTAATCCTACGCTTTTATATTAAAGAAGAAATATTATAACATACCTCCAATTCATTTAAGCGCTGAATTCTTGGAGTGAACCGTAGTCGATCAACGTCTACAGCAAACGGTGGTTGCCAATGCTGCAAAAATAAATATTTAGTTTATCAAAAGCTTCTCACTCCCTCACGCACAGCTGATTTAATGTTTGTTTCCAGCAAGCAAGAAGGTAGGTTCACTAACACCCAAAGATATGCAACACCCAAGGGCTTGCAGGCATGTCCTACTACATGAAAACACTAAACTTTATACTTCAGTTCAAACATGTCTTTATTATTTTACTAATTATTTTATTTACATGTGTAGTAAGTACTATATTACAATAGAAGTAGTAAACTGCAATATACATTTCCCTAAATGTAATTGTTAATTGTGTTTCTGTTAATCTTATCAGACTTAAAATAATGCTTTAAACTCAGTGCATGTGCTGATCAAGGCATAATTAAAACTTTACTGATAATAACTTCAATTTATGAATGTACCTAGTTTCAATTATAAGTTAAATTTGATTTTTATTTACATATATGCTAAAATACCCAGTTGTGGCATCGCATTATTATAGACAAGCAAAATCTCTAGCTCAAAGAAACCTTGAAATAGTTAAAACTTTTATGTTTGATTTGGAAGATAAATTGCACAAGCTTATCCATTTCAACAGAAACTCTCAGCAGTCAACACTTGCAGTATAACAGAATATAACATTACCTTGTTCGCAGAGTGAGATAATTTCACTCCTACATAGAGGATGATAATGTTTTTATATTTGATATTATGTTTGCACTTTTACATATCAATCAAAACATATCACAAAAGTCAATGATCTCATTTTGTAAAAGATTTTATAAAAAAAAAACTTTAACAACTGGTCTAAGATCGGTTAGACACTGCAACTGAGAATTATTTCAAGACAATTTTATTTATATATAAGTTATCAAAGCTTGTTATGAATGCACAATGACATGACAAGGAAAACAGGAGTGCAATTGCGGTACAATCAATGCTTATATTATTCGTGTGGTTAAATCTTTTACATATCATAATATGTTTTATTTCACAAATATACAAAAATTATCTCAAAGTGAAGAGAGCTTGTATCATTTATTACATACTTAAACAGCACTATAGTAATCAGCATATACATAGAAGAGGTCAAGCTGTAACTCTCAGAATACTAATACAATCTTTATGAAACATACAATGTACAAATATATGGTTCATATATCAATAGTTAAAGATGAATAATATCATAGTACATTCAAGTACTATTGGATAAAATTAATTCTAGTGCATCAGTCTGCAAAGTAATGGTATGTCATTGCTTGGTTATTCCTTATTAATAAGCAAGATTAAGTTCCACAATACCAAGGATTAAAAACACACATGGATGATATTAAAAAGTAAAAATATGCTAGTATTTGGCAACAGAATAGCTCATTATTTCTTCAAATTAGTAACCACCATATATCCTAACTGAGGATGAATCACAATTTCATCTGAAATACATGTTGTAAGTAATTTTGTAGCTATTGTCCTTAAGCTGACAAATGATGATTTTTGAGACTAATAAATTATAAATACTCATACTGGCATTCTAATGGGAGTGACTGAATCAAATGTCTGATGAGCTATCTTTGTTCTTCCTAATGAAACTATCAACATCAGGATTTAGAGAGTCTTTACTCTACCAGCAAAACACATTATTGACATAGTTAAAGAAAACAGTAGCATGATTTCCTTTCTCCAGTAACATTCTAATTTAAGTCTGAAGTAATCTATAATTTACAGAAAACTTTCACTTGCCTTTTTGAACTCTAGAGTTGGGAACGTTTTTAATTAAGTTCATATACACAGTCTAGTATGTTAACATAATATCATATGTTATTCCGTAAAAGTACTAAAGCAACAAGTGATAACTACTAATTCATAAGTATAATAAGTATCTCAAGTCAAGATAAAAAAAAAGCATTGAGCACTTATAACATGTTGCATATTGACTTTAGTCAGGCATAGAAAATATAGGTCAAATTATTCTGAACATACATTTGCAATTTCTTTAAAAAAGAAGCATGATAATCTAAAAAATTAACAATATTATAAACTTTAAGGTCAAGCATTAAAAATATTTACAACAGGATGAAGTCTGCCATTGTGAGATTTGGTGGAGTGAAGAGATAAAATATAACAATATTCACACATAGGTATTTTAATCAGTTACAAATGTTCAGGGTTCTGATTTATAAATATGCATTTAATATTAAAAATATCAATTAACAATATGGGAACCGATCATGAGAGTAATGATATTGTTATTAAATAATATCAGGAAAAAAAACTGAAAATAAAATTTTCAAAACAGGTATGTGACAAAGGAAGACTTCAAATATACATATATTATATCCAATTATTAAGTAGGTTAATAAATATGAACAATCTAAAGCAGTCCTAAGCACTATGTTCTAACCTTTAATATAGACATATTGACATTATTATGTATTGTACTGTTGTAAATTATTTTGTTGCATATGAAATCAGTCACTATTACACATTGTAGTATAAAGGTAGAGAGGTCCTTGCCTACAATTATAAAATTATTAGTCATTACTATTTTATCTGTTTGGGGAGGCTAAAACACTGTTAAACTTTAACTGTGATGGCATAACCGTAATTTACGACGAAACGAAAGGTGATGTTTCTTTTTGTATCAAACCTATCACAGGCAGAGGGCACGACACAAAATGGCAACCAGCCTATTACAACAATATGCAAGTGCATTTGTGGATATTTTTATGCACTTTCAAGTAAATTTCAAAACATTGTATAAGACAAAGATGAATGTTAGATGAATAAATATCAAAATTAAAACTTCGATAACATAAAAAACCTATTGACACGGTTGCATCATAGACTTATTAAACGTGCACAGAAGGGTTATAAAACACAATATTGCAAATGCACTGAAAGTATTCTGATGGGATAAGAAAAAAAGCAGTAAGAAACTATCGATTAAGGACAAAGAAAATAACTTACCGCGGGGGGTTTTATTTTGCAAATCCCCGACTTCTCAGCGATTGGTCTGATTTTACTGATGTACGCTAGAGGATCCAGGAATTCTTCGGGTGTTGGTTCAAAGACAGGAGCCTCCGGAGGCACCGTGAATGTAAAATTATCAGGTTTCATGGGGGACGCCGAGTCCCCCATACTAACTTCGACATTAGCTTCGTCACATTTTCCCATTTTTGAGAAAAACCTATGCAGTTCTTAATATTTAAACAAAAACTAACACTTTAACATCATCTGATGTTAAGGAATGAATAAAGCACGACCACAAAGAAACAGTAACATGAAAATTTGCCTTTCCATAAGGAATCTCAAAGAAATAATAAATGAACTTATCACCAACAAATAATAGATCCCACTTGCACGTCCGCCATGCAAAATTGAACTTTCGAAACTCTGGTGTTGCTATTGTCGAAATTCAATATTAATCTTTTCTTCGAAAAAAGAAACAGCTACATAAAGGAGTTGTTGTCAAAATTACAGATAATAAATAAGGCACAGAAAACGCAAATACTTAAAAATTTATATGGTTCCGCAGAAAACCTTACATTAAAATTTGAAACTATTATATTTTATAGAAATATGAAAGTTTGATTTCTTATTTAAATATAATAAGAACAATAAATTATTAAAAGAAAATGAAAATTCGGACTTCAACAAAATCTCAGAAATTTGCTAAATTTTAAATAGACACATACAATTTCAAAACAGGCAATCTGTTTTTAAAATCTGTTCATGAACACAAATGCCATTTGAATCGCTTGCACTATGAAATTTTAAATTTTGCACCAATTTTGAATGATAATTCAAAACTTTGACTTTGATCCTAAGGAATCTTTATTCTGTCCACCAAGTTAGGTACTGAATACATGCGGCATTACAAACAAGGCAGTTATCGTACCAGGCTCATAGTGTTATCATAAATGGATCAAAATTTTCGTATACATAAGAATAAAGTCAATAATACAATAAAAAATCAGACGTTATATTGATAAGTTGCAAATGTTGAGTTTATAAATGTATAGTTAATAAAGAAATAAGCCAAAAGATACTGATGTGAGTGAAAAATAGTTGCATTTTTAATGTAATACTTTCTAAATTAGTACTTAAATGATATCTAGTGAACTCGTCGATACGTAGTGAGCATAGCAGCTAATCTAGATCGGACAGTTGTCCTAAAGCCTTTCTCTATATAAATTCAAAAATGTATTTTTTTTTAAATATATTGTATGATTTGTTATGCACTATTGGATACGTCTTTAGTAGTCTGTGGCTATTGGTTATCAACATGATGTTAATTATAGTACAATATGCGTACGATACTAGTGGCGGTGGTGGCGGATTTACCAGCAGGCTAACTGGCAGTCAATAGCCTACACCTTGGAAATGTGAAAATCCGCCACTGCTTTTATCGTACATCATTCGTTGACATAGTCTATTAACTACTTTCTAACACTCTTCTATGGAATGAATCATTCGGATTTTAAATGCCAAAATCTATAGCTGATTATAGATAGAAACTTAGTAAGTACATACTAGGAGTGAGGCATATTTATCGTAACAGATATAAATTACAGGTATTCAAAGATAACAGATAACAGTTGTTTCTGTGATTGTGATATATTTGTTATTGAAAATATCATGCAATACTAAATAACAACTGTTCAACAAATACTAGTAACGACTGGTAACGACTAAGCTATTACAAAACAAATGTGATCGTTACCTGTCTATGATTGTCGCGTGCTAAAACGAGATGCACAAAGTATATATTATACAAAAAATACCTTGAAAAGGACATAGGAAAGAAATCACCTTGAAAAGTCACTCCTAAATTAGATCGTATTATCCTTTAGTATCTAAATAACAGACTGTTATATAATAATATATATTTTCATCTGTTATTAAGTTATCATCGAGTGACAGTAACAGGTATAACAGATATCATGTTTGACCTGTTATCAGCTATCAGTTATCACCCATGTCTAGTACGTACGTCATACGTCTATGAAAGCTCTAAGTTGAAAAAGTGTTGCCATACAAAATAATTTAACAATAGAGCTTACGCGCAGACTCGAACACAATCGATGAACACATCCGTCATCCGCCGCCATTTGCCTGAGGAAGGCTGATCGCTACTTTCAGGTGTAGCGCAAGTGTCGTCGGTTCGGCTATGTCGAGTGCATAATTTGTTATTTTTCCAATTAAACTGTGAACTGAGTGCACATAAAATTGATTAAAATGATTGTGAGGTTTTTGAGCCTTCTGTGGGTCGGAGTTTTGCTGGCTTCGGCACACGACGGCGAAGGAAACAACGACAATGAAGGTAATTCTAACCCTTGCTTCTATTTGTTTTTCTTTAGTGCTTTACCTTAAGAAAACGATGATTTAATTTGCACATCTTATATTTGTATTATTAAACCTAACAGAATAAAAAGAGGTTTTATACTATAAAACCTATATAAATATTTAAAATTTGCCGCTTTTATCAATTAAACAATTTCGGTAAGATAATGTTATAGTAATTTTTGGTTCCCGGCTTTCGAAATTTATGTCTATGCACTATAGTGTATGGAAACTGGTTGTGTGGGTGTTCAGGGAACCGGATTGACCACTTTGGCACTTCTTGACTCTTGTGCACATGATACGACGGTGACCCGATATACCTACTTTTGGCCTGTGGGCGTGCGCTTTTTGCAGCTGAATCATTTTGAATTCACAATACTTGATAAAATGACCCGATACACAATTCCCTTTTATAGGTCCCAATTTTGAAATACAATTTGAGATAATTAATTAATTGCAGCCTGTTTTGTTTTTGCTGAATTGAGATATACTTCTAAAAGTTGGCTGGTGAAAATTACTGAGTATTGGGATTCATACAGCTGATGAAAAGTGAAACTGTGAACATTCTTAATGTTTAGTTTTTGTCCAAATTGTGAATTCTGATCGATAGAGGTTTAATTTATTTAAGACTAGCAACCTATCCCGGCTTCACACAGGTGCAATGTAGATGAACTATGCACAAAAAAGCCGATGTTACTCGTTGACAATGCGGCTTCAGTACTCAAAAGGTCTCGCACACTATATAAAATTTTGAGCCTGTAAAAACAATTATTTTAAACTTTTGTATAAATATCTTAAATCTGAATATTAATTACAATATTTTCATATATACATTTGTATATAACAAATTTTATAGCCTGATATTGATTGTTACTGAAAGCCACTTTAGTGCGGGAACAATGAAGTAATGGAATATCAATTAGAGTCTGCATAAAACTTGTGAAACTGCCTTATAAGTAAGTTAAATTGTCTTATATAATTTGCGCCAGTCATAAAAAAAAAAGAAATGCTCTCTGGACTTTTGAAAAGTGATTGGATTTTATAAGAGCATGCAACAAACCTTTTGAAATCTTATATCTGATTATATAATGTTACTATGTTGCGGTGTAAGAGTCAAATTCTTCTGTAAAATTGAGAAAATGTAGGTACGCCTCATCTACATTTTCTCAATTTTACAGGATAATTTTTTTACGCCACTTAAGTTATTTTACAATACCTCTAATATTAGAGGTTTAAAAAGTTAAGAATGATTTAGTTACGTTTGGAGAAAAACTATTTTTGGGATTTTTTTAGATACGTTCATTTGGTTTTTATACAGTGATATAAGAAAGAGTAAAAAGGTTTTATTTTAGATGTTGTTTATTCGAACTAATCTTTTGTTGTGTATTGGATGATTAATTTGAAAACATTTTAAATAAAATTGAATTTTGTTTTTCACTCCAAAGATTTGTTCTTGATAATAATATTGCAAGAAAAAATTAACCTTCTGCAAGTTTTTTTAAATATTTGATAATCAAATCTTAGAATATTAATGATGTCATTGTCTAACAAAGAATGTTTCAAATTAATGTTATAATATTGTCTTTAAATTACATATTATAAGGTTTACAATAAAAATCAACTTTAATTGAAAAGTGACTTATTGATCAGTTGAGGGTCAAAACACTAGCTGCCTGTTAACTGCGTACATTTAAGAAAAAATATAATCATACAACCCGTTTGCCTGCTTATTATCTGACTGTCATGTACATCAATGTCCTTTTTGGCAGGTAAAAATTAACTCTATTGCCATCTCCTTTAATATAGACACCATTCTGGCCTTCACGGTCATTTATTAATTCATTCAGCAAAATGATAATAAAAATGAATTGTTCCTTATGAATCACGCGATATCGTCAGAGCGACTAACGCGTATAATATAGATAAGGTCAACCGCATACACGCGACCGAGAAATCTAGTCGAGATCCATTTACTGTGGTAACGTTACGTAAATGATATTGCTTTATAAAAATCTGGAGATATAGGTAATTTAATGTACATATATGTATGTATATAAGATATTATCGCTTGTACGTAGTTATACTTGTGTAGAAGTAAAAACCCTAACATTATATTGATTTTAGCATCATCAAGTAGAAATCAGTTTACTTTTTGATCAGCATCAGTAGCAGTCACTGGCCATACAACCGTAATATCCAGTCCTTAAGTACCGAGTGTACGGATGTTTTAAAATTTTACTTTTAAAATTAAAGGTAGGTTGTATTGGTGTCTAAATATTGCGAGATGGGGCGCTCATAACGTGACTTAGCGCATTAGCATAATTAAGCTCTTTAAATTACATCCGGCGGAAGGTTATCCGGGCTTTCTGGCGTCCTGCCAAAGATCCGATATTCAATAAATAATTTTCTTTTAAAGCTCACTTGAAACCTTTTAAGGCTTAAAGCTGATGGAGAGACGTATTTTATTTGTAAATTAATAAAAAGTTTCGAAAATTTTCTATGTTTACAGATAAATCGCGGTGTAAGAGTCAGATGGACGAATAAAAAAATTATATTCGTAAAGTGGCATGCTAGTAGAGGTTTAAATAAGTTAAGAATTGTTTAGTTACGTATGAAGTAAAACTATGTATTTTTGGGATTTTTGTAGATACATTCATCGGTTTCTTATACCGCGAAATAAGAGATGTATTTATGCCTTTTCTGGTAAAGTAGAGATATTAAAAGAGCATCTATAAAGCCATCATCGCACCTACAACTCGGATAACAAATGATAAAAGATGTTTCAGATATCTAGGTTCGTAGTTCGATTCCATGAGTTTCATGTACCTGTACATTAAAAAAAATCTTCGAACTATACTAATTAATATAATGGAAGCCTAAATTAGGTTTCAATTGAAAAAAAGGTTAAATAGTTTCTTTAAAACAGTGTTTGTTACAGTATCCTATATGTTTTTCGATACTTTTGTAAATCTATCTTACGTTAATCAATTAGTGGCCATAGTCGTAAATATATCAGCCCATTCGTTATCATTTGCCCGATCTTTCGGACTGGAATAAAGCTAATTAATTAAACTTTCTTTCAAGATATTTATAAATAAATTGACACACTTTACGTTGGTTTTAAATACGAAAGAGAATATATAACATCGGAAAATATACGATATAAGACAGATTATGTATTTATTGGAACCTAATAGTCTATGCACTTTGTCATTATATGCCGCTTCGTCCGTCCTCGCTCAGTAGGTACTTTGTTTGCTGATTTTGTGTTAGCGAAGTGTGTTACGTTACTATGTTCCTAGAACTCTTGAATTCACTACTTATAATATTATGTTCTGTAACGTAATTATTATATAGCTCTGGATAATGGATATCACTCTGGACATAGTAATCTACATTATTTAATATATGATTATCAATTTTCACAATACATAATAAATGTTTTTTATTTACGCGAGTTATACATATTTAAAAAAAAACTGGGTTAAGTCGCGATTTGTTGTTTATATTATTTATCCCGACGTGGACTCGTCTTGTTTTCAGTATGTTTGAAAAAACAAACATACTAAATAAAGAAGAGGACACTAATCTATATAATTCGGTAAATTTAAGTTATTATATTTTAATACATTATAACTTACAAATTTTCGTTTCCCTTTTCCGTTTTTAAAAGGTCTCGGCAAAAAGTGATTTGTACTAATATCTCAATAAAGATCTCGTAGGGTTGTCAGTCTTTCCAAAAAAAAAAAAAATAATTCATAAATTATTATTAAAATGTATTAATATTACTAAATGTTTAATATAACCTGTCTGTCTGTCTGTAATTTACGTATGCTATGAATCAGCTTAAGGAAATATCAGTTCTATATTTAAAAAGACTTTCTTTTACCTATAATAATCATAGATGTTTCTATTTTGTTTCCAAAAAGAAAATAAATTATTATATTTTTTTAATTTATTAAAACTTTTTCTGTGCTAAAAGATGTATGGGTCTGCTCTTCTATGTACATCTATTTTCTTTGATAATAACTATAAATGCAAACGGTATAGCTTATCACATCAATAATACTTGACGGCATAAATAATCACTACATAGTATAAAACAAAGTCGCTTTCTCTGTCCCTTTGTATGCTTAAATCTTTGAAACTACGCAACGGATTTTGATGCGGTTTTTTTTAATAGATAGAGTGATTCAAGAGGAAGGTTTATGTGTATAATAATAACAGTTTTTCTGTAGTGTATTTAGTATCAGCATTGCACCGGTGCGAAGCCGGGGCGGGTCGCTAGTATATAATATAATAATGATGAAAAAAAAGGACGGACGGAATTTAAAATAAATAATTTAAAAAATATATAAGAGGCGACAATATAATCAAAATGAGAACTCTGACAGCCCTAAGCTCGGCCTTTCCCCGTCATTTTTTGCTCAAATGTTGGTGGCAGGTGGATGTTTTTGTACGCTTCCGCATGTCGAATCTGGCGAGTGACATTATACTTGTGTTAGTATTATTTTTCCTCGCTTTTATTTTGCCTAACATCTGCAAAATGCTTCATCAACACATTTTTATGAGATACATCCCTAACATTGGTTTAATATACGTGGAATTCTGGGCTCACGAATAAAAAGTAGCTCTATTGGTAGTGTATTTTTGATAAAATCCTTTTATAGTTTGAAAAACAATGCATTCTGCTGCATTCCGAATGCTCCAAATAAAAATATAATGTTTTATTGATATTTTGCGGCTAACCTAATTTACTCGTACCATCAAGGGAGCCTCACGCTAGTCTGTCGATATCTAATTAAGAAAATAAAGCGAATAAAAGGTGCCAAATATAGGCACGTTAATACTTAGGAAGTAGCTCCGCTATTTATTACTATTCTTAAGTCCTCTAAAATCTATTCTCTTCTCATACTCTATGCAAAACATGAACGCTATGCAACGAGTAATAAAGTGTTGGTACCAGCTTTCCAATCCTTTTGCGCCTTTGACATGACTTATTCTGCGGAATATTCGTTTCGCTTTTGATACTTCTACAACAATAAAGAGCTTTGTACTGCAACTGGCATTATAGGTCTTTTGGAATTACTTTGTCACGGGATGAGTAAAAAGCGAATGCTTTCTGTGTAAATATTAAATTAGCAAAATAAAAATAAATCAAGTTTCTGTGTATTTTTATACAAATCTTTTGTAAATCTAAACTATTCTAAATTTCTAAGAAACAAAACAGAAGCATCTAAAAGTTTTAAGAAACTGTCTTATATTTTAGACCCGGACTTTCAATGAAAATATGACAAATCCGGGAAAACCTGAACGAATGGCATCCCTATTTACAGGATATATGTATTTCTATGTAGCAATATGGTAATGTATAATATGGCAAGATAAATTCAACCGCTGAAGTATGAATTTATCGAGAACCGCATAGGAAACGAACTCTTTATTTAGTTCTATCACGTCAAGCTCGGTCGATACTTCAATGAATTCGTATGTAAACGCAATCGCACAATGTAATGAATGACAAGAATGGTAAAATACATCGTATTTTCATTTCATTTCAACCGTTTGCACAAATTGGGCAATTTTTAGCGCATTGTGATAGTGGAATTGAAAGTTACGTGTAGTTTTCAGGTACTTATGTATTTTTCGACAAGGTATTTATTGAATTCGGTAAGGTATATTGTTTTAGAAGATAACGCGACGTCACCAAAAAGTGAAGAATATCATAATATAAATACTGATAAAACATACGAAAATTAAATAAAAACCTTTGGTGAAAAAAAATTCCGAGTTTAGGTCATTATGATCGACGAGGAAATATTTGAAGAAGGAAAATATATACACTGCATCATTGCTGGAAGTACTTTCGCAGAGGTATCGCTTACCATTTGGCTCCTCGGTCGACATATTATGACCAGAAAAATCCAGACGTACTATTTTTCTTGAAACATAAAAACTTGAGATAATTACTGAGGCCTTACCACCAAAGCAGTATTAGTTATTCACGATGGAAAGAGACATCTATACTAAAATATATAACCGTGAACGTGGTATAGATATTCTATCTCACGAATTCCGTTTGGCTATAAATGTTGTTAAGCGTGCACATATACAATGTTTAGCGTGTGCTCCCGAAATTACGCACACTCAAAAAAATGTATATGTGTACGCCTAACAACATTCAAAACCAAACGGACTTCATGATATAGAATATTTATACCACCCTAGATTTCTATAAATTCTAACTAAATTTATCAGTTTTAATAAACCAGGCTTACCCGTAGGAAACGCGCAAGTTTCACAGGAAATAGAAAAAGTTTTTAAGTTATTAACTTATCGGTTAAAACTGTGGGTATCGATTGCTTCTGTACGCTGTTGCTGTGTGGGCTTGCTTGACCCACATCGTGTTCCTGGTGAAATCTGTACTTGCCACAGTTTATATAAATGCAGTGATGATAGTGGTAACTTATTATAGTATACTGCCATAGATTAATAATTGGTCTCTGCGCGCTACGACTAGATACCGCGCTATAAAGAAAAAGCAGGTTCCTAAATGCGGCAACTCAATATTGTAGTGTGTGTAAAACACAGATTCGTTATATTATTTTACTGTGAAATTTATGACGATTTATACAATACTTACTGATGGTATGTGATGCCAGTATCTTTCTTGTTTCTTGTAGTATTATTTTTATAGTTTGACTACGCAAACCGGGATTTTGCTGCGGTTTGGTACGCCGAATTCGTAGTATTTGTTGCCGCATTTTTCAAGCCGCCAACGGTATCTAGTCGTAGCGCGCGGAGACCAATTATTAATCTATGTATACTGCATTTAATCTTTTAGAGATGGGAAAATACCTATCTAGCTGGGTATAGAAGACAGGATCGCCGATAAACAATCAGTGAAACAGATACAGAAGTATGTCTGCTCTACGACTCAGGGTTTACACGAATTCGCGTTATCCCGAGAAATGTACTCGTATGTACAGGAGAATTGACGATGATTGTACCAACTAAACTCACACGTTCTACAAAAGCAGCCAAAAAGGGATAAGCGACATTATTTGGCAAAATATACTTATTTTCTTTTTTTGGCTTTTTTTCTACTTCATTTGGTCTATTTTCGATGAATCTACGACGGTCATATATTTATAGATACTATTTTTTCGTTAATTCGAACTTTAAATTACCTGTAATTGTGAAATGGCAGTTATCCGTTTTTGGCTGTTAGTCATCAATCATCAATATTTATAAAATTCGTACGAAACACCTAAATACTTTACGTTTTATATAAAAATTGAAAACTGTTTTGACTATTGTATTATTTATTCTACTCATGTGTGTTAGAATTGCTCGATAAATAAATATAGCGCGGGATGGTTAATTCCAAAAACAGGGAACTGTGAACACCACACATAAAATGGCAATCATTTGATAAAGGAAAATGCCTATTTGTTGTTCCGGACGGCTTATTGTACTATATTCTAACCGGAAATGTCCGAGTAAAAATGTACTGGGGTATGGTAATACTCTACAATGACAAAAAATATACCTAGAGTTTTTAAACGAATTATTAAATGTCAGTAAATAAGCTGTTTTATGTCTGTCTTGCAAATGACATGAAAGTTTTATTTATGCTTTGAAGCTTTTTAAAATTGATAATACTTTTAGTATTGGGTTAATGTGGTTTATATCAGAAGTTTCGTAGTAATTTACCAAAATGATTAACTTTTTAACAGTTATAGTAAATAGTAAAAAAATTGTATAAAAATTTTAGGAATATATTTTTACTAGGCAAACTATAAATATCATGTTACAGCAAAGCAAACAAAAACTCAGTGTACTTTTGACCAATTCCCAAGTGGTCCCAAACAAAACGTTACAAAATAGTATTGCAAAGTTTAATGTACGTGACTAGGGTTGCCACACGTCTGGCTTAATCCGGACATGTGTCTCGTCCGGGAATATTAGATCAATAGCTTGCAACACGATGGTGATTTATTATAAAAGCTTTGTATTATTCTGACTGAAGGACTAGAATACGTGGTTGTGCAATATTTTTTGTTTTTTTTTACAAAAGCTGGAGGTTAAGTATTGAGTTCTGTCATTGGAGAGCTTTTGATATTTTTGCAGTTCTCAAGAATATATTTTTTCGTCCAAGAATAGGGGCCTAAGAAAGAAACATCTCATATTATACTTTGACATTTCGATTAATTCCAATAATAATGTGTAAAATTGGCCGGTTGACTTGTCCTTATAATAATTTAATTGCCATTTCTAGATTGTTCATTTTTTTAAGGTTTTTATGATATGTGTTGTAAATTATTCTTCTTCATTGTAATTGTGTGCACTGCTAGGAACTGTCAAAAATAGATTTAATAATTTAATGTTATGCAATCGGTAGGCTTGATTGTATATTTATTTTTAATTCAAGACCCACACAAAAACTTACTTTTAGATGAGATGTCTCCTGCTTTTTGTTTCTGACAACCCTAAATGCGTCGAAGGCTCAACATCTGATACAGTCAGAATAAATCTGCGGGCTCATTCCACTCCATTTAACTTTCCCTTTGTAGCGTCTGTATTTTAATTAACCAATGACAATTATTGTTTCCGAATGGATAGACTATAATAAATATCGCTTTCCCTTGTTCCTTGACAGTTCTTTGCAAAAAGTACTAGTTAATTGACTCGTCAATACTCAGATATTGCCAATTTGTTGGTATATTTTGCAAGTTTATTGGAATAGTTCTTCTTTTAAGGTGATTGCAGTGAAACACAGGCAGTTGCTCGACACTGGTTGTATTAGTGAACCCTCTATACATACATGAGTTACAGAAAATATTAACTAAAATATACTACAGTGATTTGGCACAAATATTTTTGTTTTGCTTTCAAAAAACGAGCCTACAGATTTTTAAAAGGCCGACAACGCATCTGAGACCTTCAAGTTGTAGATGTCCACGGGCGGTGGTGATTACTTACCATCAGGTAACTCACCTGCTCGGTTGTTTGCTCTGAAAAAAAAATGAATTTTCGGATTGAAGAAGTGATTAATATCCGATTTTTAAAAAAAATCTTTTTTTTTTTGTAACTCGCATCTTCATATCTTCGCAAATATGGACCCGCATAAATATCGTCTCGCGTAGGCGTAGTACGTAGTCAAAAACTTGTATATATAATGTTAGTATTACAGTATTACTGGTCTGATGATAAAGTAGTCACGTGAACTCAAAAGATCAAACTATGCAACCCTATCGACTTTGAGATTGTTGGATTTGTCGTGAAAAAAAAAGCTAGTTTTTAAAAGTAACTGTTTATTATCCCTACATTGCATGTTCACCTAGTGCTTACATGGTTAACTGCTAAGTTATTTAAAAAAAATTTACTACACTACACATGAAATGGACGTATTTTAGTAATCATAATTAATGTTATAAGCCATGGAAGGTTCATACAACAAAGTTGCCTAGGTAACATTAATATATCGATAGGTCGAATAAATTAGTCAAAATGACCAAATTGTTAGATTGGTCTATATACTCGTACATAGGACCCATCGATATTGTGGCATGAGAATGTTGTCTATGTAATATTCAATCTATTAGACTTCATTCTAGACCAGGGTTTCTAAAGTTGGGTCCAAGACATGATTGCCAGGGGTCCGCAGCCACTCACTGTTAATTATTATTAAAAAAATAGTAGAAATAAAGCAAATGTCTTGTTGGCACGTTTGAAATACTTCATTTTTTAATATTTATCTTTGATTTATGTTTATTATCCTATTAAAGTCGTAAATTTCCTCACTCATAGGCGGAACGAAGTTCGCCGGGTCAGCTAGTAAACAATGAAAGTTATTCATAATATTTGTTGTTTTATTTTATATTCTTTAACATGGGTCCGTGGCATTTTTTAAATTCTGAAAGTGGTCCACGCCTATCAAAAGTTTAAGAACCCCTAGACGGTTATTGTGAGATTTTGTGACGACATTGTGGTTCCGGCGTAAATAGGTCGACTAGAACGCGGTGAAACTGGAACCATTGTCTCGCAAGTCCAGTGGCTATATATATTATATATAGTAAGGCAGAAGGCCAGTGAATAGGCTTACGTTCTTCACTGAGAGAGTACTCTAACACTGTGTTATTGGCTTAAGCTACTGATGAAGTGATCGCGGGACAGAGACAAAAACAGTGCCGACTTATTCATTTCGTTTTATACTATGGTGGTTTTCTTGAAACATCAAGGAACCTATGTATGTGTGTATAAAAGGAAGGAAATTGACTGATATATATATAGCCACTTGAATTTCCTTGATACCTCCACAATTTTTTTACATAAATGAAAGGGTTGGAGATTCAGAATTAATACACGTAGTCCCAAGTTTTTAAAACCCGCAAATGAGAACGTTAAATTGCAAGATTTATTGTCTGTGTACAATTTTTTGGGTGTTTATAAATTCACGCGGGAAATTATAAACGAAATAAAATATTCCGGTAAAATAGGTATAATATACAGAATTACATATGGATCAAATCATTCCTGACTTGGAAAAGTCTGCATTATATTTGTCTTTTGATTTGGTAATAAATTATGGAATCAATGTTTCCTACCAGAATAAGTCTTGTATACAATGTCGTAGATGCAAGATCATTGAGGGGATTAAATTGACCTTTGCAATAGTGAACCGCAACTATTGCGACGTTACTCTAACTGGATTTTTGTCAGGGTTGTCACTTGTTTTAAGTTAAATATTTTTTTAAACCTTGGGATAAATAATATAATAAATTAATTGCTTTTTAATTCGGTAATAGTTATTTAATTTGAATGTGTGATACTCGATAAAAGACAATATTACTATTTTTGTTTTTTTTCTAATAAATAGTATTGGTCAACAGAAATCGAACCTGAACCTCCCTCCTTGCTCCCTTTAATGATTCAATGAGACCTATTCTCGATCATTTAGTCAGTTTGGATCTCTGGTCGGAGGGGTGAGCACGAACAAATAGCGAAAGTGAATTCGTATCGCCATCGAGAAGAATTTGTATGAGATTTGTAAAGCGCCCCTATCGTGTGTAAATGTAACTAATTTTGGCAGCACGAACTACTATCAAACGGCTATCGAATCGAATGCGTAGTGTCACCTAAATGAATCTCATACATTTGAACTAAAATTGGCAGCACGAACCTCAACGTAACGTAAATTCGGAGGTTGGCTATCGAGAACTGGCGAAACGTTGCTCACTAATAATTTTTTGGTGAAACAAGTATCGAAAACATATTAACTTACAGAATTTTTACTTTAATTGGAATATTTATTAGTTTTAATCACTTTAAATTTATTTTTATATAATTTAAAAGTATTATTTCATTTTTGAAACAACAAATTGACTAGAATGGAAAAGCTTTCCCTTATAGCAAATTATTTATTAATTATTATTATAGAACTCAAGTAAATCTAATAATATGTTGGTATGTTATGAAACTTCTCCGTCGCAGTGCCTCTGAATCAATTTGTAAGGCAAATTGTGGCTGTATATGGGGCCGGGAAATCTTCAATGTGCATCACAGCATCACAACGTGCTGTGCTTAAAGCTATCCTATGTAAACCCCACAGATGAAGTCTATAAAGACCATAGTTCCACAGTTGTACATATATGGAACATATTATATAGAAGCTTATAAAGAACCTTTGAGCTGGACCCAAAGAATAAGAGCAAAGAGACAGCACAGAGTGCTGACCCCCTGAGCCAGAACATTATTTTGCCGTTATTTCTCGAGATTCATGAAACCGTTTCTGATCAATGTGGTCAACAAAGAAATCAGAACACCAGTGAACCTCTATGAAGCTAAAAGAACTCTCAAGGATTGGCTCGTCTCTAGACTTAATGAAAACAGAAAAACTCCTGGACATTCTAGAATAAATATATTAATCATACAACATACCTTACACACTTTTTCACCCTTATACATGAGTCTACTTTTATTTCTTATTATTATTATATCTTGTATACACTTCAATGAGTTTAAATCAATTCTTCTGCCATACCAAATTTAATTCAAATATAATCCAGGGCCCCAAGATACAGGGTTTCCTAGTTTGGAGCTCACTGTTTATTCAAGACGGTAGGTATAGATATATAATATGCATATAGGAAACTGTTTCTACCTTATCAAAGAATTTATAACTGAAGTATATTATTATCTTAATTGAAATTATAATTTATTTGACCCATCATTTCTTTTTATTGTATTGTAGTAATAGTTGTAGTTGTCATGATAAGGCTTTATGGTAACTTTAAATAAGAAAATTATGTTATAGGCTAGTCAGAATACTTTGTATATTGCTGCAAGTTTAGCTAAAAATTAATTAAATTAAGTAGTTGAGTAAAGTATCATGTCTAAGGTTCTTTACACAAACATAATATTTGGAAATAATAACAAGATAATTTTTATGTTTTTATTATTATAGAAAAATAACATGCAGAATTAAGTATAGACTCATATTGGTAAAAAATGGTGTTTCTTGAACAACTAACTCAGCTTTTTCCATCCCTAAGAGATAATTGAAGCGCTGGCATTTATATTTTATAATTGTTTTTTTATATTCACTTCACCTGAAAAATGACACAGGTATTTCTTGAATAATTAACTCTGTTTCTTCTATCCCTAAGAGATAATTGAAGCGCTGGCACACATCTTTAATAATTGTTTTTTTTTATTCACTTCACCTGAAAAATGGCACAACATGACACTGGTGTTTCTTGAATAATTAACTCAGCTTCTTCCATCCCTAAGATATAATTGAAGCACTGGCACACATCTTTTATAATTGTTTTTTATATTCACTTCACCTGAAAAAATTATATCATTAAAATTTATATTAAACGAAGTGGAAATACTAATTTATCTATAATGTCTTGCGGCCCTTGAGATAACATACCTTCGGCTTACACTATTTTGTTTCAAAGCCAGTCTCCCATTGCATCACTTTTTGATTTTAGTGTTATTTTCAGCCTTTATTTTCTTTATAAAATAGCAGCATCGTGGATAGAAAGTGGGTTTTGACAAAAGTCCATTTCATCACATTATTAATAAAAATGAATAAACTTATAATAAAAAATCCCATTTAGTATTATATCTTCGTATGTAAACAACAACTCCAATTTCCAAATTACAATAGAATATAGATATTATAGCCATGCATCTGCCATCTTGTAAATTATTGTCAAGTGTCAGACTTGTTGCGTTCCGAAACCATTACATATTTTTTGTAATCTACAAAATTATTTCATTTATTTATAGACAACGTCATTTTTTAATCTCCCATGTGTTGATTTTTAGTTAATTGTATTAATTGTATAATAAATATAAATAATTTATAATAAATAAAAATCTTTTACAAAAATAAAAAAATTATTACTATTTGAAATTATTTCTAAACCGATCATTTTGCTCGTTAGGATATGACGTCACTAGCTTAATCATATCGAGCTCTCCATAGTCGACAGAGCTAGCTTCGTGCTGCCAACTAGCGGAATCATATCGATGAATCGATGCCTTAAAGAAACGATTTCGATAATTGTTCGTGCTCACCCCTCGGGTCACAACGACGCGACGTGAGCTTTTTTAGCACCGAAATATATTAATTCTTCAGTATTTTCATCTTTACGGCTAATTTTTCATTTCAAATGGTAGACATATTGATCCAATTATTAAAACAATAGATGGCTAGTGATAACCCTATTTCCTCTGAATAATTCAAACTCGCAAAGATAACAGGGAGTTGGGAAAGTTGCTTCGTGTTTTCAAATGAGCTTACAAGTAAAACTTGACCAAACTTAACTGTGGATTGTGGCGCTAAGTTTCTGTTCTTGTATTGCTTAAGATTTAAGTCCAACGTAAACGACCTCCTACAGGATGGGTCAAAAATTACATCTAAAGTAATATTATAAAAAGAAAATATTTGTGCGTTTGTAACAAATAAACTCAAAAAAATCTTTCAACAATAGAAAGCTACATTATCAGCGAGTAACATAGGCTATTTATTGTGTATAGTACATCTACATTGCACCCATGCAAAGCCGGGGCGTAGTGCTAGTTACAGGAGCAATAGTCGGCAATGTGAAAATAATATTACAATATCAATTTGGCTCTCAATGATACAATAACGTGCGGTGAATAGAACGGTGAAAAAGTCTTTCAAAGAAACTCAACGATTCCCATTACGAATGTAATGTTAAAGGCACTAACATATTGTGGTCCCACTTAATATTTTCTTTACACCGTGAAGGGGCCTGGATGATCGATCTTCAAGAAAGTCTCATTAAACCGGGCGTGGGTGTGATTTTCAATCCTCAACTTACCACTTATCAAAGTGTAGTACTTACTTAGTAAACCATCTTCCAGCGTGAACTCTAGGAATTTGGGAGACAAATCTATACTTATTTTATAAAAAGGAATGATAACTAAAACTACTCGACCGATTTTCAAAATTCTTTCACCAATAGAAAGCTACGTTATCAGCGAGTTACATAGGCTATATTTTTTGTGTTTAGTAGGTACATCTATATAGCATCCGTGCGAAACCGGGGAGTGTTGCTAGTAATTCAATAAAATGGACTAGCAGAAATTTATCAGACTTTTTTTGATCTTTTTTTATTCCTTAATAAATCTTTCCTGGGTTCGATTGGTCCGACAGAAAAGTGAGCGCCTATAATTGTTTGTAAATAAATGATGAATCAAACAGACATAATATGTCTGCCTCATTCCCAACTTTCAAAGGTCTTAATTTAATATTCATATTATTGTAGGTAATAGTTCTTTATTTTCGGACAGCAGCGATAGTTGTCAACCATTCGCTCTTCGTTATCGTTCGCCGTATTGTGACTCTGTCCAAACCAAATTACTATGCAACGCGCGCCGTATCCATAAATCGTTTGTCACCGATTTTTCCCTTTACAAAAGTGACGTTTTTTCACGCGCCCAAAAAGCATTTGGCGATAAATTTCACTCAAATGGAGGTAGCAATGAATATAATGAAAGGAAATAGAAAAAATAACCAACGAAACCGTGAAAGCTCTTGTATGAAAAAGTTTATCATTTGGCAACTTTGATTGCCTTTGCTGAAACTGTATGTTTCTCGAATATAAATTATCGTATCTCCATTTCACGTGTTTGCTGTTTCTTTTTGAGCGGGCGTGGAAAGGAACTCAGATTGGCTAATAACATTTTTACTCGAATCGCTTTGTGTTATGAAATTTAATAATATACCTGAAGATTTTTATGTGTTAATATTTAGTTATTTAATATTTTTAATTTTTTATATATTACTAGCGATCCCCCGAAAAATAATTGCCTCTGTCACTCGCTGATAATGTAGCTGATATGTTTCTATTGGAGAAATCATTTTTGAAATCGCTCGAGTAGTTTTTGAGTTAAATCGGGTTAAATAAATTTCCTCTTTATTTTTATAATATTAGTAGGTATAGATGTTTGAGTAGGAAACCAAATTGTTTATATGGCCACGTAATTAAAGCTTTTAACTTGCTGTATTGATATGTATTATCTTGAGTTACGTGACCACTTCCGTGGTTCAATGGTTGCGTTTAGCACCAGAGGTTTCGGATTCAAGTCCCGAGAAAAAAAATATTTTGTTCGGGCAGGGCACAGAAGATTGATCACTGACTTGCCTGTAAAGAACATGAAGTGACATAGACATAGACATGTCTGCTCGATGCTCCACGAGGGGTTTCGGGTATGCACACTTGATGTCATCATCATGACTTACTTGAAAAATTACGTTTATTCAATGAATATATTGCAAAACTGTTCCCTACTCTTCAATAATTTGCTACAAACAAGTCACAGTGCCGACTGTACATTTTAATAAAAAAAATAGAATAAAAATTCACAATTTCATAGCGACATTTTCCTCCATATTCATTGAACGATTTCATATTCATTGAATAAAGGTACATTTATTACGTTGTGTTGTTCTCTCCAACGAAGGAAGTATGTTGTAACTCGTAATGAGAATCGACTAACCAAGACAAAGTGTTTTTAAATATTCAGTTGCCGTTCTGACTTTTCTTTGTCATATAACTATTATAAAAGAGACCGCTCGCCTCAGTACGATAACTATTCAGAAACGACCACTAAAGACTCGCAAGTAGCTGCCCGACCCGGCTTGGCACAGATATACTATTGAAGAAAATGAGACCAAATCTCCCCTTTACAATACTAAAATATAATTAAAAATATATATAAAATTTAAATAAAATACTGTGGGGGGGGGGGGGGGGTTCTGGTCGGGACCGAGAGGTCAACGGATAACTGAAACCACGGTTCCGAATCACGACTGTTCCTACAAATATATAAAGCTCTCTGGTTTATCAAATATGATACATGTAAGTTTGTATCAGAAGGAGCACCGAGCCCAAAAGCTCTTTACTCTATGTTTAAATATCCTTTTTTTCTATTGAGTAATGACGTAATAATCACCAAAATACAATATAACTCGATCTGCTAGGGCATAGAAAGCCAAAGAAAAATATTATTTTGTTGTCTCAAAGATAAAAAATACAATTCCGTTTATCTCGTAGTATCTAGTAACTTAACATTTATATTTGACTTATCAAAATGGAAATCTCTCGTACTAGATGAAATAAGGTGACCTCTGAATGCACAGGTACTCTCTTTCGAATCTCATCTGTTAGTTTAGGACGGTCGAATGTTTGTACAGGGCCACTACAGTCGTTATTTGAAGGGTGCTATAACAGTTTAAAAGTGTACATACCCTTCTACGAACTAATTAGTTTGATGATTTTCCTATTTCCCGAGGTTATCGGGCCGTTTATATGGAGAGGAAAACGTGACTTCATAGGAAAAATAAATACATTGTAATTTAATACTTTGAGCCATCCTGACGGGCTCGGTTCTGTTTGTATATGAGTATAATAAAATCAAAGGGACCTATGTATTTCAGATTTGGCAAACATCAGTTAAATTAAAATGTTAATATAGGAGTCTCGATCTTACAACTTGCTTTTTTAATTTTTAATACAGTATAAAGATGTTACTCTGAATTATATAAAAACTTACACTTTAATCATTATTGGGATAATTGGAAGGAATACGTAACGCTTTTCCTTCTTTTATCCAAATTTAGCTTTTTGCCCGTGTTTTTAATAAATCACGTAATTAAATAATAAACACGTGACTCGAAATTTTTATATAAATATTGTATAGATGGATGTATATTTCGCTGCTTTGCATGAATGACCGCACAACACAAAATCTTTTAATTATTAGTTTTAAACTCCTCACGATCCAATATAGACCTTATTTTATCGTTGATAAAGCTCACATGCATATCGAAAAAAATACTCTATTTTTGTTAACCAGCTAGTTTTTTTTTAAATAATATCTTAACCTTGATTAATGTTCTTTTGATTTATACATTCCATATTTATAATTAAATATAAAAATATGTGACAACAAATATTTCGTTTATTTTTCAAACGGGTCTCCTGTAAAATGTCCTATTTCGGATTGTATTCATGCAAAGCAGCGATGTGTACTTAGTTTCGTGTTTGAAACTGTAAGGGGAAAATTGCAAAAGCCATACACACAATAAAGCAATAGGATCATATAATCATACTAGCCGTCCCCGCCCGCCCGCTTTGCTGGGCGAATTGTAAAGGATAGACGAATATGAACTATCCACATAAATTTGAAAAAAAATGGTAAAGGGTTGATGGAATTCAAAAAATGAATAGCCTAAAACCTTCTACAATTAATTCCGCGTCGAATGGTCATGGTATCATGCCGATCGGTCCAGTAGTTTTCAAGTTTATCGATAACAAAGAACAAAAAAGTTGCTTATATATATATAGATAACAAGGACGTAGAACCTACTAACTTCTTTTTTAAACAAAACTAGAACAATATAATATTTGAAATAGATACTGACAATTTTGTATTTCAAATTCATTCAGCCAGTTCTGTAAAACACATCAAGCATGGAAGTGAACATCAACAGAAACTAAGTGTGAAATCTATACTGAAAATAACAACAGATAAATAATAGATTCAGTGAGTAATTCTAATAAGGTTTTCGCTGAAAATATATTAAAGAATTGACCTCTAAGGTCGATTGTTTTTTTGCCCTATCAAGCGGATAACTTTCTTTTAGTTGTGAGTTTGACCTTTCTTATCTTATGTAATATAATAAGGGCAACTCTAATAATAAATATCTATTGCTTTTTATTATACTAAATAATTCTACATAGCTTTTCTTTTTCATTAGTAATTTTAGTTTAACGTTTGTTTTTGGTAAATTCCATTCAAAATACAGTAAATAAAATAGAGCAGTTAAACAAGCCAATGAAATTTTACTCAATTTATAATAATACGGTTAATAATAATAATTAAAGCGATTATGATAATACTTATAGAATATTTTTCAAAGAAGTGAACTCTACGCTCTATGATTCAATGTAAATGACCAGGTTATTTCCAGATAAATTAATTTAAAAAAAATAAATGTTTCTGTTACTAGAGCATTCGGAAATATACTGAAATCGAAATGTGCAATCTGCACTTCGTACTGTTAACTATACCTATATTATACGTGTGTACTAATAATGTGTTATCAGTTATTTTGTTATTATATTTTTTTAATTATAAATTTTGCAATATTATAATTAATTATTGACTCTTTTCCCCACCACCCACGAGGTAGATTAAGAGATAATAATATTGCAAAAATTATAATTAAAAAAAATAAATATAAAAAAAATAACTGATAACACATTATTAGTACACACGTATAATATAGGTATAGTTAAGAGTACTGAAAAATAGTACTCACTTCGGAGCGCTGTAAAACCTTAGCTATTGACTTAATGAAAAAAAGGTGCGAATAAAAGTTGTTCCTCAAAAAACGATCTACAAAAATGGGCAGATATCATTTTTTCGTAAAATGATAAAAAAAAAATTATATCGAAAAATATAAATCTCGAATTTCTGAACATTTTCGCTTATAACTTTTTTATTTATAGTTCTACGATAAAAAGTTACTGGACCAAAGTTGTAGAAAATTTAATTTGCAATTTTTTTTATCAAATTAATATGTAGTTTAAGAGATATATCGTAAAAACCATTTCAACCCCTATTTTCAAGATGGCGGCCGTGGGACAAGGGTGGCGACCCCACAAACTTGTTTTTAGCTTTACACTGACCCCCCCTACACATCAAAAAAATAAAATTGCGTCCTCTAAAAAACGCAAGGTAAGGCCTAAAAAATGTAACATTTCAATGGACTATTGGCGCTTTTTTGTCGTAGCCTGTAAGTCCGATTCTCGCTCCTCCCATCTTTTACCTCGCCCGAAGCAGCTTCCTTACTTATGCGAAAAACTTGGTATCCATTAAAATGCTAAGACTCAACTTAGCCTTTGCGGAGTTTCTTCACTCTCCCAACTATTCGATTTAATATGGTAAAACTTGAGTTTCAGTGGAGCAAGAAAATGTGCACCCTTTTTATGAGTAAATCGGATCGTTCGCTTTTAAGTTTTGAACTGAATTTAATGCGTCATTTTCTAATTTATTAATGAATGTAGTTATAAATTCCATATTGTCGTCTGTTTCATCCTATAAATTTAATAATTGATGTTACAGTTAAAATAACATTTTTGTAAAAAATATTGTCGAGAAATGCAGTGTGTAGTCGAGAAGTTCTGAGCGGCCTCCTTTTTGGCGAAAGTGTTTTTTTTTTTGTTGTTAATTTATTATTTATTTTATTAGTTATTTGTTGTATTTTGTGATTGTTTGTTGTTTTTGTCAAATAAAGTTTGTTTCATTCATACAAATTCCAGTAAAGTGCTTATTATTTTCATATACATTAATTTTGAGGTAGTTACAGGCGGCTGAACTCAATATTTTACGATGGGGTAGGCCAAGAAAAAAGGGTTATGGTCCACTTTGAAAAACTGAGATTAGAGTAGAACGGCAAAAAATCCACTTTCCACAATCCATAAAACTTTTAAAAATAAAACGAAATACGTCATATGATTGAAATTGCCTACTAGATATTATGTAATATTACTTACAGGTAACATAACATTGGTATCACAATACTAATTCTATTTCACGACTCACGGCTCTGGTACATTGGCTGTGGAATACCGTTATGTTGGGGTCATCGATGAGTCACAGTGTTCCGATTCACGGATTATAAGCCGATATAGTTTTTTGGTGCCCTGCCAAGACCATGCTTTGTTCGAGACGTATAGTCGTCACGAAACTCTGTTGGTTATACAAAAAATGTCTGCGTTTTCTATTGAATAATGTTTTATTTTTTATTTTACAGCGGATTTTTTAAATAATTTTAAGTTGGGATTGCCCGTGCTTGCGTGTAAAAATTTGAATTTTCACGGATTAAGTCCAAGGCTTCTGACTATTTGCTATGGCGGTATGTGCGTTTCACCTAAAGTCCCAGGTTCAGAAAGTTACCAAACTGATGGAAGTTTTTTTTTTCCATTAATGAGAAGGTAGCTTATTAATGACATGAATGCATATCTTTTACGACAGTTTGTTTATGTAACCCAAAAGAAGTTTATATATGTTTTTAAAGATTTTTTAACATTGTAACCTTTCCCAAGACGTCAAAGACAACTTGATTGATGATCGAAGTTCTACGTTTCCATTTATTAAACAGTTTTTCATTTAGTGTTTATTGTTATATTACCTTCAGTGTTGGAAAAATATAATTTACTCTGTATTTTGAAAAAGGCGAATTATGATAATTCCTATTCTAGTTCATTCTGTTTCAAGTTTTAGTTAGTTTTTTATATATCAATTCAACAAATATCTTTATCTGAATCAAGGAAAAATTTAATTCCTCTAGCGGAGCATGGGCAGACATTTCTGTACGTGTTTCACTGATCATTCTTCTTTACAGGCAAATAAGTGATCTTCAATGTTTTGCCCGACTGAAATATTTTTGTTGATTCCCGGGTTTCAAACTCACTTTACGGAGGCTAGGCGGTCAAAACATTCCTTACATTTACAACAAGTTTATAACAAAAAATTTAGTAACAATTGGCATGTAACTTTTGATTTCTGAGGGTGGCTTGTTTGCTATACGTAAAGCTTCATTTATAAGTTCTGAACAAATTGTACAGGTCAACACGAAATTTGACCTAGATGTTTGAGTATGAAATTTCTATAGATTAGAATATTAGATCATAGTAGAACGGAAAAAAAAATTATATGACCTGAAAAAGTTTGCTTTTGTATCTAGGAGAACGTTTAATAGATATTTTAATAAATCTATCATTTTAATTTTATGATAAAACGATAAAAATATGAATTTGCTTATAATGTATGTGTGTATGTGACGAGCTGCGATTTCATGAAGTCCATTATCCACGGTTAAATCCACGCTTTGGCCTCGTTAATGTCAAAATATTTACATATCCGATGCCCAATTTGTATGTTAAAACGAATACATTACGCATATTTTAATTGCTTGTATTTTATGTCTATGAATTAATACAAATTGCTCTATAAAAACGAATGTTAACTAGCATGGAATGCCCATGAGTTTTTCTATGGGGAAAAGTATACGATTTTATAGATTGAAACCTATGTCATTTGCTACCTTTAATTTACACTATCGCTTGAGCCTTGGGCAGCCTATTATTGGAGTATTGGAACTTAGCGGAGGTTTTTCACGGGCTTATTGGCGCGTTTTGTTGAACCTACCTTGCGCACCGATGGGTTGCTGGTTCGATTCCCGCCGGGACGAAATGTTTATAATTTTCTATAAGCATGTATTCCCCACGTCTGCTTACTTCGGGCACTAAACGGGTGGTAGGAATATTGAAATTCTGACCAACGTACCACCTTCAGGCTACAACGTACAAACATGAATAGTACTATCAGCAGGTATTCCTGTGTTTTTATCATGATTAAGCTTCACATGCTCCGAGGCCCACGCACGAACCGTTTAAGAGAAAGTATTAGAAAAAATATAATAAAATTCTCGGTAGGAAAACTTTCTCGCTAATCGTTTAGTTCTTCTCCGTCTTGTCAAACTTAGATCGTTTTGAACTTCCCAACGTCAAAAGAAAATGCAGTTAAAGAAGTCTGCCCACTACATCATATCATACTATGACCGTGTTCGTCTGTATGTACGCCAGCACTGGCCAGATATTCTCATCGACAATTGTTGACGCTCAGTGCATGGCACGCGACGGTGTTGGTCGATGACGGAACGGTCAAGTGGGCAGTGTTATACTTTTCAATACAAGGAAATATTTCTGCCTGATACATTTCTACTTCCTAGCAAGGCCATGATACGGTGCGCAGTATCAACACCGTACCTTTATTATTTATCCCGACGTTTCGAATGCTCTCCAGCAAACGTGGCCACAGGCAGACTGAAAGTTGACAGCTGTCTGATTTAAGTAATTAACGCTATGGAGTTTTATTTAAATGTGTGATACTCCTTAAAACACAGTTTATTACTTTTTTATTAATGCATTTTTTGCCATTATGCTAGTTGATGGAAAGTTGTAAACAAGTCATGCCCGTTTTTAGACAGTGTTCAATTAACCGGTTGTAATCATAATTTCTTTACACTCGCTTAAATTATGAGCTTTAAATAAAAAAATAAAAAGTTGGGTTGAACAAAAAGACAATAACCGCAGACGAACCGATACCTGCATATTTCGGAGAATTAGCACATTTACATTACTATGGTTTCTCGAATACAACTCGAAAATTATAAACTCGATGAGTGAGATTGATTAAATACTATGAGAATTGGAAATGTGAAAAGCTTATTGATTTTACTTATGTTGTTTATTCAATTATGTTAAATTGTTACATTCTAGATTTTTTATTAATTTCTTAGGCTTCTACAATAGTGCGCCTTAACTGATGAAATGTATGATGACTTTTAGTACTGCGTGAAATATTTAATTTAGCTTTCAGCAAATCGACTCAATATTAAGATTAATTGGCTTCGCCAATTCATAAATGCAAAAGTAACTGTGTTACGTTTTCACTGCTCAACCATTGAACCGAAATTAATTACATTTGGTGCGGAGAAATTTTCAGTGCTAGGCAATTCTTTGTATCGGAAAACATTCCAATTTTGAAAACAATAAACTCTAGTCTTAATATAAATGAGGTCTCGAACGAACTGTATACATGAAAACCATTAGTAGTGTTCTGAGTCACGTTTGTATTTATAAGATGTTAGTCGTATGGAATCTAGATCTTTGAGGTGTTCCGATATGCTTTTTGTATGTATACTTTAGCATTCTTTGTTTTTTATTTATTTTAAACGTACCTACTCGTTAGTTAAAAATGCATTGTCGGATTTTGTAGTCTTAATCGATAACATCAAAAAATGTTTAAGAAATTCAATTTAAATATAAGCCACAAGTTACATTAAAGTCCCCTTGCGTATTAAAACTTTGTAACGATCCTGCAAAATATACCATCGCTCGTAAAACTTTGATGTATGTATTATATGTATAATGTATATATACCTACTCATGTTATAAAGAGGAAAGATTTGTTTGTAACGATTTAAATCAAAAATTACTCGACTGATTTTAAAAATTCTTTCACTAATAGAAAGCTGCATTATCGGCTAGTAATTTTGGCTATACTTTTTGTGCACATAGTATTAAATAAAATTAAAAAAAAAAAGTAATAATGCCATAATAACAATGTTGCCAGATTGACTGACCTTGTCTTAGTGGCGCATTGCGTTGCGCACCGGTGACATCGGGTTTGAATCCCAAGGAAACATTTTTTTATCTTGTTTCCTGAATCTTGCCAATATAGACAAATGATCAGTGAAACAGACACAGAACTATTTCTGCTCCACGCCCCACTAGGGGATTCGACAATTCACTACTTATAGTGCGTACCTGATTCCAGTATTATAGCGGCAATGTTTGAAATGGGTTTCTGTAGCTTGAGACGTGATGAGGGTAGGGTTCCATAGAAATGTCAACTATAGAAAGAGTTACCCGTTTTTTAATAATCCCGACTTATCATTTTGGAGACCGAGGGACAGTTTTGTACAGTCAGCAACAAAAGTGAATTAACACTAACTAAATTTTGGGATTTTTACCGCCGTCGTGGTTCAGTTGTACCTATACGCGTTGCGTTAAGTATTGGAAGTCCCGGGTTCATATCCTGGGTAACAAAATTATTTTGGTCTTAGCACAGAAGACTGATTACCTTCTTGCCTGTAAAAAAACTTGATTGTCATTATTAATTTATAATAAGTCATCATCAATCAATAGTAATGAATGCTTTATGTTTGTTGTTAAGATTAATATGATATTGAGGTTTTCTAATCCTTCCTAATATAGTAACTGCGAAACTTTGTATGTATTTCCGTCTAACTTTATCTGATTCAATTGCCAATAGAGTGATAATTATCAAATTATTCAAGAAAGCCCTAGTTTTTAATAAATTGCATATCGTTTCATGTCAAGACCACAACTGCGCGATTCCTTAGACACTTTCTGCCTCGCACAACCACTCTGTAGAACCAACTGTCGCCAGCGGGTTTTCGGAACCGATACGACTTGGAAACCTTCAAGAAATGAGCCTACTTACCTTAAATGTCGACACTGTCTATGGGTGGCAGCGATTACAAACTATCACGTGAGCCACTTGTTCATTTGTTCTATTATAAAAAAAATATTGAAATACTTAGACTAACTTATCTCGCTCACTGTACCTCGAATTCAATGAATTCGCCTTACAGACACTTTTTTTTTAGGTTGAGGTTTTATTTATCAGGTTTTAAGAAGTATACAAAGGCTTTGATGATATATTATTTGCAAAGTTTTGATAACGCTAGGCTATGTAATAATGACCTTGTTTAACCACATGATATTTTATCTACGTATATGGTCAGTAGCAAGTCTCCTATTTCATGATACACAAACACAGAAGTGTTTTGGAACTGGGCCGGTGTTCTACTTGAAGCTTATGTAATAGTATTTTTTTATTCAATCAAAACGTGTCTTCAGAGTTCGGTAAAAGGTCCAGATAATTTTTGGCCATTGGCTAGTGGCTCTTCACTTTCGACCCATTCAATAGCGCCCCTCTGTGGGCACAGGAGGCTTTTAGGGGTTTTCAAGTCTTAATTCTATTTCCAGACCACTATAACTTAGGTATCTCTAAGGCCAGGGTAAATAGGAAATATGGTCTTTAAGGTGAGAGTAAATAGGCACTTTCTAGACGGTTGTGATTTACCACCCTGACCACTACTTAAAATCGGTTGTACACGAAACGCAACACGTAAACTGCTAGGCATTTCTGATTTCAAATTACAAAACTATGAACTGCACGGATTTGCTGTCCTTCCACCGGTTTGATGTGCGACATTTAGCTTAACGTTATTTTTTTAATGTTTAATAATTTTTGTATATACATAATATTATATTGAAATAATTGTTAATTGATTTACTTTAACTGTTAAATTTAAAAAAAATTGAAAGGCCGACGGATCTGAGACTTCATCAGGTAACTCCCACCTGCTCGGTTGTCCGCTCTGTTATAAAAAAAAAGTGAATAATAATTTTTTTGACATATTTTTTTTCATTAAGTACCTCCTTAAAATTTACCCTAGCTGTTCGACTTTCAAAAGAAAATCTCATCAATTATTATAAATTGAAATGTATTTTAATAAAATTAACTAAAGTCTCTAGAATCTCGTTCAAATACAGAACAATTGTTCCTCATTGAACCTCAAAGAAGCCTTCAGACAACGCTCTCATTAAACGTTATTTAAAATGCTCAAATTTCTTCTACATCTAAGGAATATTTTCCCTATAATTTATACAGATTCATTGAATTTTATTCCCGTAATTGGGACCAATTAATTAAAGATGGCGGCTGTGCATTAATTATCGTCTGCTTTATCTTGGGACAAGTTTACAGTATTTTCTGTAAAATAATAGGAAACATTTCGTTTCGTTTTTTTTAATTTGTATACCTATATGTAAAAAGGGAGTAGATTATATTTACTATCTGCCTTTTCCATGCTACATAGCATATTTCGATTTAGTTAGTGTTAACATTATAAAAAAAATATAATGTTATATAATTATGTATTGAATATCATATATTTCTTGAATACTTAATAAGTTGGCGAGTATCACAGATTTTTACACCTGGGATCCGGTAATTAAAAATCTAAAACTCCAAGTCAGATATACCAAAAATCAAGAGGACACTGTTAGTCAATACAGAAAATTACAGCAAGTACCTATCAAATCTGTAGAAGTGGCAACTTTGTGAAAATTCAAATCAGACAGACTTTGTTATTTATTTTAGTACATCTTCATTGCACCCGTGCGGAACCGGGGCGGATCGCTAGTAAATAATATAATGAATAAATGGCGTTTAAATCCAATAGTTATTTTATCTCAATAAATTCATTCGAATTTCGAACTCAGCTCTAACTATATGTTTGCAAGTGTTTCTATCAACGCTACTCATATCCGTTGCAGTGGAACACAGTATGTTTAACTTTGCTGTGTTCCGCAGTACAAATGTTTAACTTTACACTGTGTTACCAAGTGCTTGTATATTATGTTCTTATGTACATCTCTCTTACAGACGAGTGTAGCATAAGAAGGGAGGAGGTTGATAGCATTAAGGTATATTTTCATGACTTCTTTGGAGGGTGGTTTTTTATAGGAAAATAAAAATGAATTATCTTCAATATTAAGAGTGCACATTAAGAGTACATATTGAAAATATAAAAAAAAAAAATTTGAAAAAAATTAATAGTTTATTACTATTATTATTGTCACTCGAATTTGGAACCTCAAAAAAAATGCACGTGGGTGGCCCGGGTGATTTTGGCTCTTGATGTTATCTGAAATCAAATATTCTTGATTATTCTTAATCTATAGACATGTCATTCTGGTCGGAACTTAAATTGCTTAACATTTTTAAAATCTTACTTCAAACATACTTAAAACAATCCTGAGCAATAAAAAATATTCAAATAGGCTGTCTTATTCTTTTCGGCGAAGTTGGTGCGGGTCGATAGTAGTTAATAAATAAAAATCAATGTATGTTTGCCTTCTATGCACTCCTAAACTATTACTCCGATTATGGTGACTAATACAACTAGACTATCATGACTAACTTTGGTGAGTTGTTCTGCATGCGCCTACGAAAGTTCCTGGCCCAAAAAAAAAAACTTTTTAACTTTACGTGGCATTGCAACGCATGTCGGATACAGTAAGTCTATACTATTATTATAAAGAGGAAAGATTTGTTTGTTTGTTACGATTTAACTCAAAAACTACTCAACCAATTTTAACCTTCTTTCACAAATAGAAAGCTACATTATCAGCGTTACTCGCTGTAGGCTTTTTTAGTGTACAGTAAATCTACATTGCACCCGTGCGAAGCCGAGGCGTTTCTAGTTCGATATAAAGCTAAGGTGCGAAATTTACGTTCACACTCCGTATATTCGTTGGTATTTCATATTATTTTTATATAAACATATTTGCACATTTCCATAACAAATACACGTTAAACAAAGGGATTACTGTTACATTTTCCGTCCGAAAATTCCGTGCTCATCAACGGAATTACTAACTCGGCCTCCCAACTCGTTAACGAAATAACGCAGGTTAATGGGAATATCTCGAATATTCCATGCCGAGCGCTTTTTTCTCTTGTGAAATGGCGTTTGGGACTTTACACGCTTCGCATAGCGCGCTTTTTAACGCAATTTCGAATTGTACGTGCAGTAGACCAATACTGTAAAACTGGATTGGCCCAGGTTTAACTAGAGGATAATTGAAAATATATACAGGCATTTTTTGCTTCAAAAACTTGCCAGACTGTACAGTGTCTAATTAAATGCTAGTTCGTTTGTTGGTAGAGGCATTGTACTAAAAAATATTGCAGTAACATTTATTATCCAGTTCGAAATATTAAAATGTATTTGTTTTATTCGAAGGACAATGCGCTGGTTGGTGTATTTTTCAGCATGTGCTGATTATGATTAATAAGTGACAATAGTATTCACACGGGTGCAATGTAGATGTACTATATACAGAAAATTCCTATGTTACTCGCAGATAATGTAGCTTTCTATTGGTGAAAGAATTTTTAAAATCGGTTTAGTAGTTTTTGAGTTTATTCATAACGTACAAAAATTCCAAATTACAAATCTTTCCTCTTTATAATATTAGTATAGATGAAAAAAAAATCATCAGCAGACCTAAACACGTTTTATTTCTTCATATTAGCAATTATTCTGGAGTTAGTTTATATATAAGCGAATGAAAGAACGATATATCAAATACCCAACTATATCTAGAATACTATCCTTATAGGGTTGCAGAATTCACGTAGCTACATGCGACGGAATTTAATTTAGATCGCGATCGACGATGGCAATATTGTGTCACTGATGAGCTGCCTTGTATCATGTTGTAGGAGTTGTATGCTTGTATAGAGCGCGGGGTAACTAACATGAACCGTACATTTTCAACCAACTTATACTAAATTAAAGCCAGGGCTATATAGTTTATATAGTCCAAGAGTCGACTACGATTTAGTAAGGTTAGAAATTTAAATATTTTTTAGTGAAAAGCACTGTCAAATATACATTTCGTAGCTGCTATAGTGTCAAACATAAAATATTTACAGAATGGAAACTTGAACAGTGTGTTTTCCAATATGTATTTGTTTTGTATACATTTTATGGCATTTTTTATATACATATTATGTATTTGTTTTGAGTTTTATGATATACAATCAGTGACAACAGGCCGTACGCACTGCGAAATAAATCGTCGAGGCAAGGATGATATTTCTGTATACAGAAAAAACCGACGTGTGACGCAATGGCATTGACGCTTTGAAAAATATGATAAAAAAATCGTGGAGCAACAAGTGTGCAGTTTTTTCTTCCGAGTCAATTTTCAAAGGTTGAATGTCAAAGCATACGTCGTTCTTAAATTAGAAATAACTTTCCTTTCCCTCGGTGATTCATTTCGAAGTTACGGTGCGTACGGTTTTTCGCACTATGCTGTATAATTAAACGGAATGTGACCTGTGTAATACTGACATAAATTATATTTTTAATGATTAGTATAAAATGTAATGACCATAACTGGCTCTAATATATTATATTTTGTAATCGATTCATATATATAATTTTAATGCTGTGTGATTTAATAAATAATGTAGGTTCGCGGCTACGATTGACATAATGAGTTATGCGCGCTCTATAACGTTCGTAGACTTGATTGTATCACAGTTCGATCCACTACAATTTTCCGAGAAATATGATTCGATCAGACGGCTATTGTGAACCTGCTATGCCAATGTTGTTTCTTTTATTATTTTGGATATCAAAGCGTTTTTGATTGTCTAGAAGATTTGGTAATAGAACGTTTTATATTATTGTTGATTCTTTGTGTAAATCCAAATGCTTCTGTGATGACTGAAAATGGTAGCGATTATATTATAAACTTGTTCGTTATTCTTAGTAAATATTTAGTTTTGTCTTTAGATCAGCTGTTTAATGAAATATACATTTTTGAATGAAGTTAAAGATTAACTTATTCCTGTGACTTTGTAGTCAAAGGAAAAAAATACCTTATAAATATATTATATGTTGATGAACATGATAGTCTGTTCCTCTTTCTAATCAGAAATAGATTCTAATCACTAAACCTCAGTGGCCTTCCTTCCTGTGGTATTATAGAGCACTTCAGGATCTCCATAGAAACGCACTTGTCCCCTAACAAACTCAAATTTATTGAGGTCAAAAAATACAAAATACTTGACGGGCTCGTTAGCGCGTTCGGTAGAACACCTGCCGTGCACATCGATGGGTCGTGGGTTTGAATCCCACGGGGTGACATATTTATAATTTTCTGTAAGCATGTTTTCCCCACGTCTGGTAAATTCGGGCAGTAATCGGGTGGGAGGAATAACTAAATTCCGACTGGGTAACGAACCACAGTTCATAGATGGAAAAACCGTGAAGTGTATATTGCGCGTTTCGGTTTCAGTCTATGCATCTAATTTTCCGAATGCTCGAAGAAAGAAGTAGGTTGACATTGAATCATTGACTGTTGTTCTGTGGCTGAGGTGTCACCTACCATCAACTGAAACTCAAGTTCGTATGTCGATATCTAACATAAAAAAAATAAGAAACGCCTTATTTGCATTTTAATTGAAATACTACAAAAAAGCAGAGGCAACAAATTTTATTGGCATACATTTTCATTCATTTATTGGCAGATATACACCCCACACATTAGCAAACTAACAAATCCCAAAGTACGGCTCTGATAATCACCGTCAATTACGTCAATCAATTTCCATTAGAAAATAAATGGTCAAAACAAAGTCTGTAGCGTCGAGCGTGCACCTGACATCGGTCCAAATCAAATTAGACCACGAATTTAGTTGGAAAGTTCTAACAATTACAGCGTTATTGTATATAAAAACCTATTACAAATTACGAATTGTTTTCAATGTTGAGCTTATATTAACGCACTATATACATAGAAAACACACAAAAGAAAAGTACAATTACTGTCGGCCTTATCAGTTCTTCTCGTACGTTCTACGCCCTTGATTTGAGAACTGGCAGTAAATGTGAAATCCATATATTGAGACCGAAGCGCGCAATATGCACTTCACGGGCTTTCCATCTATCAACGTTTGTACGTTACCCGGTCGGAATTCCTTTTCCTTCCGCCCGGTTAGTGCCTGAACAAAGTCCTAAAGAGAAACTCATTACAATAAGTAATTTTTTTCCGTTATCTCCTTCCCTCCCATGGCTACGCCACTGAGTTGACCTGTTTTTTTATTTTGAGTATTCGGAAAGCCACTGACAGAATAATGAATTCATGGTAGTTACTTTTATGAACAGCTTTGATATTCCTAGTTGTAGATAGATGTTATGTACAAATTGCAATGCAAGGTAGATGTGTTTAACTACAATATCTAATATATAAAATTCTCGTGTCACAGTTTTCGTTGCCATACTCCTCCGAAACGGCTCGACCGATTCTCATGAAATTTTGTGTGCATATTGGGTAGGTATGAGAATCGGACAACATCTATTTTTCATCCCCCTAAATGTTAAGGGTAATCCACCCCTAATTTTTTTTTTATTTTTTAGACAAAATGTGGCATTAAAAAATACATACAACCCCTACTTTTTTGTCAAAAAATCTTGACCCGTGCGAAGCCGGGGCGGGTCGCTAGTTACTTATGGGTATTTCCATTGTAACGGGTGCGACAATGATACTGCTTCTTTTCATGATAATATAAAGTATTTGTTAAAATATATAAAGTTAAGTTAATAATTAAAATAGTATAAAAAATTAGATATTTAACCCTAGAACTCATGAGTGGGGTGAGAACGCACCCCATTTTTTATTTAAAAAAATGAGTTTTTCGCTTATGTTTTCCGGTTTTCAGTCTTCGAATGGGATTTTCGTGACCTAAATATGTACAAAATTAGATGTTCCGGGTACCGTTCTCTTCCTGAAATGGTAAATGAAGAGAATGGTGTATGAAAAAGTATTTTTATCACCATAGGGCCGGTTTTATGATCGAAAAACGCGTGGGGTGCGCTCGAACCCCAGTCATGAGGTTAAGGGCAGAAAAAGAGATACATGAGGTCTAGGGTTAATTCAAACAAAATCTCTATAAAAACTATTATAGAAAACCTTACACAATGTCATGAATCGCGTAACGGGTGCGACCTTAGAAAATCGGCAAATGCGACCCCGTTATCTTACAATGTTGAGTCTGTAAAATTTTGGATGAAAGTATATATTTATTATTTTTTATGTAAGACTTTAATAGTTATCTCAAACAACTACGTATTTTTAAAGCACAAATATTTTAATATTAACTGTCTGCAATTTTTTCAAAATGTAACGGGTGCGACAAGTCTTCGTAACGGGCGCGACACTGTATGATTTTTCAAGATTTTTGGTGAAAAGAAAAATAGTTCTGATAAACGTTGCTTTATTAAAAATCACTCAGGATAAAATAAACAGTTAAATATAAAAGAAATCTGGTTAAGGGAGTATTCTACTGTAGAGGCATGAATTTCGCCCGGTTTTAGAAGCGCTGTACGAAGGAAACAAAAAATATTTTTAGTATAATTTTTTTTATCATTTGTTTATTGATGTTTTATTATTACATAAAAAAATTATTAAAAAAAAAAACAATTAAAATTGACAAATTTATGAGCAGTCAAAGTGGGGAGTCAAAAAAATAGAGGGTGTCCTGGCGTGCATTATTCCAACCCTCCTGGTGATCTGAAACATAAAAAACAGACGGATTCTTAATTATTATAGATGCCGCTACCGTATAACCCTTGGATAAGTTAAAAAAAAAATTATTTTTAAAATGGCGGCAGTTTGAAAAAAAAAATTGTTTTTTTTCATATGTTTTTAACAATTCCGAATTTAAAAAAAATACTAAATGAGAACTTATAGTTTTGGGCAAGGTTCACGAGATGAAGCGACGTATAGAGAACATCCTCTTCAAATTTGAAGTAAATCAGTTCATTAGAACTCGAGATATCCTTACCGCCAGCTCGAAAAAAGTAGTTCCGAGAAAAACGCGTTCAAAGTTTTGGGACAAGTTTTCGACAATTTTACTTGTAGAATGGTACAAAATACTTACATATTTTTAATCGGCGATTCCTGCTGATCCTTCCTCTACTTCAAAATGCTCATTACACCCAGCCGAGTGATCGCTGAGCGACCTAACGCTCGGACGCCCCTCGACCATACAAGGACTAGAGTCCACCACCGTACCGCCCTGTTTCAGCAGGGTGCGAACATAGAAACCACCTGCAGGGCCGAAAGGCCGCACAGGCTCATCCACGCCCCCAGAAAGGGGAGTGTGACGATAAAAACCACGACAAAATGCTCATTCTCCGATGTTCTCTTGTGAAGACGTGCAGTTCTACCCTCCTTTGACGCCTCTGAAGTCCGGAGTTCCGAGCGCTCCATACGCGCTTCGTCCCGTCTCGCTGCAAAAGCATTAGCTTCTGGGCCAATCGTGATTCCCATAACATCTAAGATTTTTAATATAGGTATAAAACGGGAACGCCTACCGTCTTTTATTAACTTGTAGCGGTCGGACCGGAACCGATGCCACGCCACTAAAACGGCTATAACTCATGAAATAATAGGAATTTTGAAAAATCCTTTTAATAACATATTTTTGAATATCTAAACTTTGAAAATATGAAGAAAAAAAAAATTCGATTTTTTCAAAATTCTACAGTAGAATACTCCCTTAAATTAAATAATTACTCCTTGACAATAGCGTAGTCCTCCCACTTAACTTGAAATATTAGCTTGAAAATAATACAGCATTGGCCTTAAAGTATTGAGCATCCCTGATATTTTATTCTTTTGAAAGAAATATTAAACAGAAGCAAAATAAAACGATTTATAACTATTTATTAATAAAAAAATAATATTTTGTGGGTCCATCCTTTGCATTTAAAACAGCAGAAATTCTTTTAAAACTGCATCTCTTTTAGATTAGTAGGCGATGATATTGAGGGAGTTGGCAGACGGAGTATTTTATTCTTTTTCTTTAACTTTAGTGTTCTTTGTCTTTCCCGATCACGGTTTCGGTGCTTTTCTATCTCCCATGTATCCGCTGATGCCTTCTTTGCATCTCGTCGTTTCTTATCTCTTTCTCATTTTTTTATTAAATATGCTTCGTAATATACTCTTTATTTTCTATAAAAAAAATTTCAACACTTTTGCATTCTGTTGGTGTTTTCCATATCTGACAATAAAGAAACTTCAAGTGATGACTAAAAAAAACGAACAATAAATTGTACAAAAAAAATTTTGTAACGGGTGTGACATATATTTATCATCGAAAATTAAATATTCGTACATCCTTCCAAGTATTGAAACTCCCCCGCATTTATTCTTAAAGCTCACTTCTTATTATTACAAAGTACGAAGATATAGATGTTATAAATTACGTCGAAATTAAACTATTTGCACATTTTTTGTAACGGGTGCGACATCATCACCCTCACTGATAAAAACATAGAAAACTCAAAATTGTACTTACTTGAAATTACCAAACTACTTGCACAGAAATCTCAAAAACTTGTACTTAAGACGTAATAGTGATGCAAACTTTAATAAAAAATACCTGTGGTAGAACAAAGGAAGTTGACGTAAAAATAGATTGATGTATATAATTTTGGATAAGGGCTAAATTTTTTATTTTACATAACTTCGACAGTATGATTACTGAGGACTTAAGAGATAGTGTTTGTTTTGTTAAATATCAAATTTGAATTTTTGTCATGGCGGGGTAAAGTTTCGTGGAAATACCCTTATACGAATCAATAAAGGCAATTTAAATTCGATTTTATATATATTAATATAGTACTTAGAATTGTGTATAGTTCAGATATCTTACTATATAGAAATATATATAAATTTAATACTGAATGGATCGATGTATCTTGGCTTTGCCGAGCTTTCATTTTTATAATACCCCACCTTACATGGATTCTAGGTTAGATGCTGTATCGGGCGCACGATTGAACTAGGAATTTATCTTTGAAATATTTTCTCTCGCTGGAAAATTTTCCTCGGATTATCGTGATCGAAAGAGAATTTTATTTTGTTGGCTTTATAAGGTGAGCTTCTATTTTACCTATTATTAGTTATATAGAATAGGTAGCTACTCTTGCTTGCTGTACTTGCATAAATAGAAAATAGTCAATTACTACCTGATAAACAATACCATCTGGTGAGAGCGTCAAAAATAGCCAAGCTTCACTTTAAAAATAATTTTCTGGACAAATTTTAAAAATTGAATGAAAATGCGCGCTGAATATCCGCTTATGAAATATCCGCGTCATGATAAATAATAAAATTGATTAATCACAATTTAATCCGATGAAAGTTATTTTATTTAAATACCAAAGGTAATCTATATATAAAAATCTCGTGTCACGGTGTTTGTGGTACTCCTCAGAAACGGCTCGACCGATTTTTTATGTAGATATATATGTTTGGTAAGTATGAGAATAGGTCGTAAAGTATATTTCATACCGCTAGGTAGTAGGGTGTCTATCCAGTTTTTTTTTGACAAAAATTGGATTTGGCATCTCATTTTCTTCATTAATATAGCCGTGCGAAAACGGGCCGAGCACTTAGTTAATTTATATAAATACATAATTACATTATGAAAAGATTTTACAACTCAGCGGTTACTCTCGCTCATAAGCTCTGTAATTAAAGTGTTAAAAAAACTGAACTGAATTATAAATTATTTCATTTACCATTCATACTCAAGAGCACTTTCATTTTAACAGAATATTTAGTAAGCTCTAATATTAAGTCTTCAGTATTTTATACAATATTTATATTAATAACTCTTTAATATTTATCACATTTATTGCTAAAACATAACGATTGTTTTGTCCGAGTATGCGTATTTAAAACGTTATATATGTAAACTAATATTATAAAGAAAGATTTGTTTGTAACGATTTAACTCAAGAACTGCTCGATCGATTTTAAAAAACTTGAACCATGCTTTGTTTAAAACGAGTCGATCACATTCCCCTCTAGATGATTCTTGTAATCATACGCAGTAAAATCCTTCTAATATTATAAATGTGAAAGTTTGTGAGGATCTTTCACGCAAAAACTACTAAACAGATTTTGATGAAACTTTATATATATTTCGGTTCGGAACTCCGCCACTGACATCAGTGAAATATAATAGAATAGAAGTGGGTATATAGCATATTAAAATCTAGAGTTTTTTTAATTTTTGAAGCCAACATTCTGATTAGACAACACTTCTATCGGGTTTGCTAGTATGAAATAAACTATTTTATATAATAATTATAATTAAATATAAGTATTGCAAAGTCTGTACATGAAATTTATTTACCAGAAATCAATAAATGAACCAGAAATAAATAAAACAAGGGCAGCAGAGTAATTTGTTTTTCACATGTTTATCTCTATTTGTACATACTAATCTCCGAAACTAATGAATGGTTTTATATGCAGGTAGATTATTAAGCTTAGAACGGAGCTAAGTCTATACTTATATAAGCCTATGCTTTGTTTTATTAAAATGGTATGTCAGGAAGAAAAGTTTTATCAATTAAAGATAATTTCAAATTTTTACGTAAATTTCCATCTACATGCAAACAAAGTCGCTGGCATCAGTTAGTTATACATGATATATAATATCAGTTCTTGGAGTATCGACTATAGGCTTATGCCGATAATTAATCTAATACGATAACGAGATATTAATTGCCTTTTATTTACTTAATCTATTGTTGTGATTAATATTTGATTCTTTGTTCGGGCTTGAGGCTTGGGGCAAACAATAAGAATTATTTATTTAGAAACACTTGATAATACGGTGTTATTGATTTATAATAATATAGCACTAGCACGCCCCGGCTTCACACGGGTGCAATGTAGATGTACTATGCACAAAAAATGTTACGTTACTCCCTATACTACTCGCTGATAATGTAGCTTTCTATTGGTGAAGTTTTTTTTTTAAGTCCAGCAGTTTTTGAGTTTATTCATTACAAACATACAAAAATATACAAATCTTTTCTCTTTATAATATTAGTATAGATTTAGATATAGAAATGGTCCGAAATTGTTGCTGTTTTTTTGTTTATTATGGGGGTCCTTGAAATTGTGCTTGATTTCCTAGGATTCCGTCGACTGAAAAAGGTTAAGAAACGGTGGTATAGGGAATGTATGTCGACAGCATACATACATATATATGTATGCTGTCGGAGCTGTGGAGCCTGCAAAAGCATTTCCCGGGGCCCCGACCCAGGAGGCGACGAGAGGAACACCATGGAGTTTAGTCGGTAGGTACGGTGATCGCTTTGACTCTTCGGAGTCCGTTATCACGTGAGTCCTGCATCGCTTTGTCACTCCCCCCCGGAGATGGCAGTGATCATTAGATGATTCTCCATGTAAAAAAAAAAGAAAAAAAAAAGGGAATGTATGTAACAAAACGCAAGAAGTACGCAGACGTATATAAGCTGTCTTCGTATACTTCTTGGTTGTACTGACGTAACTTGTTAACTATGCGCTTGCACAGGACTTATCGGTTATACACGAACGCTATCGGTAAATGGCACACATAGATAACGCTTACGCTGTACGTGTACGGAAATAGATTCAATGCTATAGTGTGTTAGCCTTTTAGAAAAATCTATTCTTAATATTCTAAATAAATACTGTAATTAAGTTAGTACGTATAATGGATGAATTCTGCGCAGGCGCCACGACGTCACTTGATAACTTAGCCTTGTCGTCTCCTTTTCTAGAAACTGACTATTTATTCATCGTCGCATGTGTGGTCACTTGCGCCTGAATTGAGACTAACTTTAATGAAACCTTTAAATTGCGGTATTTTTATAGAACTTAAGTGTATTGGAAAGATGTGATTATGGTCTTTCTCTGTCCTGAAGTATGGAATCGACTAGCCAGCATAAGGCCCCAGTGGTTGTTGTCGAGACGTTATAGGTAATAATATATCAGTGACCGTCGAAACTTTGTTAGCGCGATATAGAATTCTTTGTCTTATTATTGTAGGTAAGTGTGAGTTCTCCTGTACTCCTGTCCTCTGTGACTTTTTTGTGCCCGGGATTTAAACCAGAAATATGCGCTGCTAAACGTAACGAACTAACCAATGACCTAGAGAATCAATAGTCTAGATAACAAACCATATTTAAAAGCGTAGAGTATGATAAAATCCATAAACCTCTTTTGTGGGGAAATCATCCCCTAACTCCATCTATGGCAAGCTTTTATGCTATAGCTAAGCTCATCAAGGACTGAAAGCGACGAGTACTTATATCTTATTTCCTATAGAATATCTGATTATTCAGGAAGGAAGGAAAATGAAATCGAAGTATTTAGTTTCCTTGGAAGTACCTACTTAGCAAAGCTTATATTCTGAAACTTTGCCTATAACTTTACTTGAGATCGGTATTTGGCGTTTACCTCTTCAGACTCGCCTTTTGTATTATTATACGAATACAGCTAATTATATATGCAATTTTGACGGTATTTTATTTAGCTTAAATTGCAATTCGTTTATAATATAGGCTAACAGTGTCCTCTTTTTGTTTAGTGGGTATTCTTAACTGGTTAATAAAATACAATATTAATTTTCGTTTTTTTATTAAATTTTGTTAAAATTCAATATAGTCTAAAAAAACCCGTAACGATACAATATTAATTGTTCAACACCGATTTCCATGAATCTTTAAATTGTAGTAATCTCCATTTTTTATGTATACAATTGCAGCTAGAACAATGAACAATCCAGAGCGCATGGTTTCGAATATCCACGACATGACATTTTTCAATTTTCAACGAAACATAGGAATTTCAATTGGTGTCATGCCGGTTTTAACACTGCCGTTCGCTACTCAATATGCATGAGCGCTTGAAATATTGTTAACGTGTCCCGTTTATGTTTGAAACTATGGTATAATAATATAAGGTATGCCGACTTCGATTTGAAAGAAAGAAAAAACATTTATTTCACAAAATACTCACAGGATACAAAACGATACACCATAATTAAACTATAAATTAACTTAACACTAAAGAATTCCTGTGCAGTGCAGGAAATGGGTCACCGACTCAGGATTATCTGTGACACAGGCGCGGCTATGACACAGCACTGATTTTCAGCGGTGCCCGTTTTAGTCTGGAGATACAGTGCGCTCTATATAAAATAAATAATTTCATAAATAAAGTATCATAATATATGTTCAAATAAAATACGTCCATAAAATATATATATTTTTTGGAGATAAAATTAGTGATAAAAATAAAATATACTATATAGATAGATAGCACAGATTTGGTTAACATACAAATCAGTTTAGGGAAATATTATGTTATAAAACAGTTTATGAGCGCGGCAGCGACGGAAGTATGTCAAAACATTTAAATGAAATAACTTTTGACGGATTAAAATGCGATTAATTCATTATAATATTTATTCCGATGTTTTTTCAGTCTATCCGTGACCATGCTTGCTGTAAATTAAAAACTGATTTTAGTTACTGAATACCGTTGTTCATATAACTAAAGTAGACATGGGTAACAGCGAAATTCCCCGCGCCAACTCAGGCGCAGTGTAGTGCGTCGGCTCCTTGAGTCAACTCAAAATTGCGCCACGGCGCAACAAAATGGGACGCGCAAAGCGAGCAGTGAAACCTCCGAAACGCACGCAACGCCACGCTCATAGTTCACTCAGTGAGTGAGGTACTGCTCCGTGCGCCAACACATTATGAATGTGTGAGCTGACTCACCCTGCGCAGTGAAGCGTGCCGACGCAATTGCGCGGCGCAGCGCAGTGTTAGACATGTCTAAAGTTATTGATATTCAAGTACATAAAACTCGAACTATTCAACTTTGGGTCATACTCGTGACCCTAGTAAGTGTATATGAAAGAGTAACTCGCCGCTGTGGCAGCGTCGTAAGGTCTAAAGGTCGTGTATTCAGAGAATTCAATATGTTGAAAAGCGATAGTTGCAAACAATATGTCGAACTTTGTACAAAGTAGCATATGTTCGAAACATATACACCATAATTTATTGTGGCATGTTTGAAACAATACTGGGAATTATTTCTCGATGCAATAGAGACACCGAGTCGCTATTCAATATAATATAATATGGTATTATGACTTAGTGTGTTGTGGTTCTATAGGAGAACAATATTGTTTGGTTAAGAGTCGAAGTAAGTACTATGTATTCAGAGACTAAACGTAGAGACAATGCTTTAAAACTTGAAAGTTCAACAACCTTAACAATTTTTGACAAAACAAAATTAAAATTTATAGTTTTAATTTGTCTTGTTAGTATCAAGGGTAGGTATCTCAAACAAGGATAATGCCGATAGATATCATGACGATAGATCGGGAGATCCATATACAATATATCGCGCTATGACTTTCTTGAAATGAAGTGATAAATACCGGTCTAAAAAATTATGGTACAGCCAGTTTTTTAGACCAGTATCATCAATTCTCCATAACAAATTACGTTAAAAAAATCAGTGCTTTAAACATGAAAGCGTTATGAGACGGGTTATCTGCATTACCGCCGCCCCCTTTTTTTTGCTATTGATTACAAAAAATTGGGTCACGGTAAAAAGGGTACTCTTATTGAATAACACTAACCTAAAGAAAAACTTCGTCATTACGGTAAATTATTACAATAAAAAATTAGAGAAAAAAAAGTTTAATATTTTTTTTTACCGTTGAAATGCCGCCCTCGCCAAGGTGCCGCCCGGACAGCATCCCCTATCCCCATGCTACGCCACTGGTTATCTGCTTTACAGGCGAAGAGTACTTTTTTGCATTTATATAATTACTAGCGATCCGCCCCGGCTTCGCACGGATGCCATACAAAAATAGAAAAGAAGAATTTTTAAAATCGGTCGATGTTTTAGAGTTAAATCGTACCAAACAAATCATTCCTTTTAATAATATTAGTATAGATATAGTGTTTAAGTGTTTCACTTAATATCTAAGGATTTATTATTATTTATAATAATATTTAATAATATTTATTTATAATAATAAATCTTAAAACTTAAAATTATTATTTAAATGCATATTTAGTTTTCGTATGGATTATAAACATGTCAGATTCAGCGGGGTTTGAAGTTTAGAGCCGGGAATTTCTTATAATAATAAGCCTAAATGTGATAATAATTTTACTGTATTGTTTCAGGTAATTTCACCAAAGCTATACAGGAATTCGATCGAGTTTAAAGTAACGTCAATAAGGTATATGCAACAAAGAATACTTTATGAATTAATGAATAAAAGAATAAGCTTTATTATTCCAATACATATTGATTATATTTATTGTTCTAGAGTTATAAGCTAGTATACTTAATAGACTGAGAAAATATTATTTTTCCACGCGAATGAAGCTGTGAAAACCCTAGTGTTTTACAATCATTTCTCCTTTCATATTGTTGGAAACGAAGTGGACTCCTTCCTTCCTCCACAAGTATCTAGTCTTTTTCTTTTTTTTTATGTCAGATATCGACAGACGAGCATGAGGTTCACTTCATGGTAGGTGATACCTCAGCCACAGAACATCAGTCAATGATGCGCTGTCGACCTTATTTTTACTTCGAGCATTCGGAAATCCATAGACTGAAACCGAAACGCGCAATACGACCATCGATGCGCACGGCAGGTGTTCTACCGAACGCGCCAACGAGCCCGTCGAAAGTCGAAATCTAGTCTATCTCGCACGTTGTTCGAGCTTGAGCTTCTGATAGAGTATTTCTGAATACTCGAAATAAAACTTGACGCTGGTTTCTCGACATATGACATTAAAAAAAAAACATTATATTAATTATCTGTGTTATGTCCTGTAACCTGTTTTAACCTGATTCCAATCCGGTTATAACCCGATACAGACAGGTGTACATTACACCACCTGTTGTTTGTTTTAATTCTATTCAAAATTTAAGTTATCCGTTAAAATGCCACGGAAAAACATCATCTATGTTTTTGTGTGTTTTTCTTTTATTGTCTCGAGGTCAGTTGACTTCAAGGTAAAAAGTTATAGGTACTTATATGCACTACCGCTATACATAAGTCGAAAGTGGTGTCTCAACAATTGCATCACTTAGCCAAAAGTCGCACTTGCGATTACAATCTTATATAGACGCTGATAAGCAATTACAGTGTTAACCCACAAAATGACAAAAATGTTAATTTTGATACCAATCGTTATGAGCTGATGTACATATTTCAAAAGAGATATGTATCATTTAAGGGAGCTTTCCAGTGTGAAATTTTCAAAAAATCGTTTTTTTTTTTTTTGCTTTATCGAATAGTATACACTCCTCCGAATATTCCCTGAAATTTTCATGCCAAAATTCAGATTATTTCGGTTACTGTACAGCGTTTCTTGGAAGAAGGCAACGGAGCGCTACAGCTGCCGCGTCGGCCGTCTGCCCGTGCGACCGTTATTTCTATTGTCTCGTTCCTACTTGCTCGTGTACCTTCCAATGTGAGTCCGGTTCGTCTTTCAGTTCGGTTTCGACACTCAAAATGGATAGATAGAAAGAGAAATGTGCGTGGCAGGATAGAAAAGGTTCGAGAAGCGGACATCCGCGAAATGAACGAAATAGATCCGCGGGTTCAAGGGAACAAATCGACACGATATAGAAACGGATCTAACATTTGCGAGCACTTCGGTGCGAATGGTGCAAGGCCGAGGCCACAGGAGAGGAGTACACCCATCCACCAGCACTCGACGAAGACGTACAACAAGTTTTAAAGCCGATTTACGATAATCTAACAACGGAGGGTCTCTTAGAACGATGTACGGGCTGTATTGAAACTCTCGTTATTGTGTTCACTCAAAACAATAACGAGAGTTTCAATCACTGTGTGTGGCAACTAGCCCCAAAGCACGTATTCTCCAGCAAGCAGATAGTAGAAATCGCTACGCAGTGTGCTGTGTGCGCCTTCAATGAAGGTTACGACCCAATTTTAAAAATTTTGGAGACGATGGGATGCACGATAGGGCCGAGCGCCGCAAATTTCGCCGCTAAGTACAAGAATGCGCGCATCACCCAAGCAAACCGCCGGGCGTCCCTGGATAGCAAAGAGGCGAGGACAGCTCGTCGGACTGAACAATCCATTGAGCACGATCTTTTCGAAGAAGCAGAAGGGATATTGTATGGACCTGACATCGCTGATTGACCGTAAGTAAACGATTTACCTAAAATTTCCTCACTTGAAACTTTGAACGCGTTTTTCTCGAAACAGCATTTTTCAAAACGGTGTCCAACTTGGAGGGCAGAGTTTTAAAGCTATCGAGTTGAATTTTTTACACAATATTCTTAACGTCATTGTTTATCGTGCTATGGAAGCTTTTTTCATTTTTTTGACATCTTCCTATTTTTTTGTAATAAAAACTGCCAAAAAATTAATGCTAAAATCGATACTTTTTGTTCAAACCTGGCGCCAAAAAAAATGGCGCCTTTTTGCAAAAAAAAGAAAAAAGAAAAAAGCCTCCATAGCACGAAAGCCAATTATATACCGATCAATAAACTTTTTGTGTTTTTTGTTTCAGATCAAAATTGTGACCCCCAACGTGGACACCACATCCAAGTGCATTTTCTGCAACAATTGTTTCATCATTTTTATAGATATTAATTAATAAATAAATTGATCTTTAAAAAATTGTTTTGTATTCTTCAATACCCAATTAATATACAAAAAAAAAACCAGACCGATTAGATTATTCTTTCTTTAAAAAAAAAAATCGCGAAAAACAGCGATTTTTCGGGCTGTCACACTGGAAAGCTCCCTTAAATCGTTTTAATAGCAAAAATATTGAAAAAACTAGTGGGCACGAAACCCTAACATGTTAAAAATATTTAACAATAATGCACTGAATTATATTACTTTGATTGCTACCAAGAAAAAACGATATACATTTAGTGTAAAAATAATAATTACAAAAATTCTGTTACTTCTGTTATATTTTAAAAGAAATTTTATAAAACTTCAAACTCGATTTTCTCAAAATGGCAATCGTGTGGGTCTTTATCATCCCCGAAATGTTTGGCAAGAAATATTCAGTGTACATAGGTACGTTTCATATTATTCATAGATAAAAATTGTAAAACCAAATATTATTACGTTCAGAAACATCACGTACAATGTACATATATTAATGTTTGTTTGTTAATTCTCTCTGGTATATGTCGTTATTTACTCAAGTAAGTTGGTTTGTCTACTCCGAGTAAATATTTCGGTTGTTCATAATGATATGGTTAGACGGAGTTAGAGTATCAAGGTAAATAAAGCCAGTATGAGGACTTTATAAAGGTGTTTTTAAATGTATTTTCAGTAGAACGGTAAAACTACTACAATTCCAAATTACAAAGTAAAAAAATAAGAATATAAAATAAAATTATAATTAACAATATATATTCATTCGGATTTTTCATAAATCTATAATCAAAAATACTGATATTTCCAGGCAGTCATCCGTAGGTTACACTAGCAACACGCCCCGGCTTCGCACGGGTGCAATGTAGATGTACTATACACAAAAAGACTCGCTAAAAATACTCCGTGATTCGCGGCCTACGTGTAGAGCGGGCTTTACAACAAGGGTAGATTGACCATGCTTAACCATGCTCATTTCACTAACACGGGTTACTTTACAAAAAAAATGGCTGATAATATAAAATAATTTGTCTGGGAAATTCAATACAAACATTAGACTTGTTAACTTCTACGTTGAACGTTAAACGAATGAATCTCCAATCGCGATATCAGAGTTTCAAAGCAACCATTATTGCGAGACTGCCATTAATTTGTCAAGTGTCATGTCGCGAACAAAAACAGTGAGAATGATGAATTGCCAGACTTTGAGATTAATATTTTAAAACGGTGTTGCAGCTTGGTGGCTTTCTTTTTTAAGTAATAAGTATTAAATTACGATACTATTTAATAAAAATAAAACATTAATTAGAATATTATGATACAACAGAAATTAATATGTACATGTCTACTTCTTCAAACAAAAAACACGCCCCGGCATCGCTCGGGTGGAATTTAGATGTACCTACTATACACAAAAAGCCTATGTTACTCGCTGATAATGTAGCTTTCTATTGGTGCAAGAATTTTTAAAATCAGTTCAGTAGATCCTGAGATTACCCCCTACAACCACACAAGTTTATTCATTAGAAGGCACTGTAGCTTATTGTTAGCGAGACAGTTCGATTATTGTTATACAAATAAGTTGTTCATTTTTGTATCTGTATTACACAATTTCTAACATTTTGATTTTATTTTAATGTGTGATACTCGCGTTAATAAAAGACAATATTAACATTTTGATTTTTAAAAAGGGACTTACTAAAAAGTTTCAATTTGAAAATTCTTTTAAGTCTATTTTAAAAAAGAGGAATAAATAATATTTCTAGCTATCTAAAACTAGAAATTGAAAACATAAGCACACCTTCGATAAAAGGGTAACTAGACTCGATATCTTCTATTGCCCTGTTTAGGGTAGGTGCAGTATGTTCTCTTTTTCCATTCTCTCCTTTCACTCGCCATATCATCAGTCACACCTCTCAAACACATATCATTCTTCATACAGTCAATCCATGTTTTTTTGGCCTCCCTCTTCCTCTATGTAACCCATCCACTTTCATATTCAAAACTTTTTTAGATACATGTTTTTCATTTCTCCTCAACTAACTAGACTCGGTATAACATGAATAATAAAGTAAAGAAAAGCAAATTAAAAAAGAACAACAGAAGTGTTCTTGGGAATTACTTTAGATAGTAAACTCCAGTGGGGCCCACACATAGAAGGTCTTTCGAATAGGCTAAGTTCTGCAGCGTTCGCAGTGAAAAAGATACGTGATCTTACTGACGAGAATACAGCAAAGCTCGTTTATTTCAGCTATTTTCATAGTATTATGTCATATGGTGTTATTTTGTGGGGTAATGCAGCTGATATTAAATCGATATTTGTAGTGCAAAAGCGGGCTATAAGAGCGATCTGCGGATTATCCCCACGGGAGTCAGTTCGAAGCAAGTTTAAAGAATTAAATATTTTGACTTTGGCAAGTCAATACATTTATGAGAATATTTTATATGTGCGGAAAAATATAGATATCTTTCAAAAGAATAGTAGCTTCCACAATTATAGTACTCGTAATAAAGACAAAATTAGTGCACCAACCACAAGGCTGCATAAAACGAGTAATTCTTTCCAAGGCAATTGTATACGTTTTTTCAACAAAATCCCTAGTGAGATACAAGTGTTGTCAATAAATAAATTTAAATCGTACGTTAAAGTAAAACTACTTGCTAAGGCCTATTATAACATAAATGAATATTTAAACGATCCAAGCAGGATATGATTTGCTCCAGTATAGAGGTAACGCGACTGAATCTCTCGGCTGCAATTCCAGACTCGGGGGCGATCGTCAACATCCACGACCTTTTTAATGTAAAGTGGGAGCAAACCGTGATCCATGTAGTACTAATTTATTTCAGAATAATTAATATTATTATTGTTTTCTTATGTAGCCAAGTTCACATTTCAAGGATCGTCATGCTCGCTTAAATGTCATTGCTTGTGGCGGCGTCCATGCGTCGGGTTGTCTCTCTCCCTAAAATATGGCGAGGGGGTCGATGGCTGGCCATGCGTCATACTCGTGAACGGGTGCTACTTGTGGTGACTGGTCGAACTTGAATTCGTGTATGCGGTGATATTAGTTATTTCGTCTATGTATTTGCGTGTTGTTCCCACGAGAATGTAAGTGAGTGCTCCTACTTCACCATACATTCTGCTGATAGAGGACAAATCTTTGTTTTTATTTATTTTTATTTTTTTCGTTTATATATACTCGTATATTTTTTCGATTATTATAGTTAATTACTTAAAGATGTCATGTGGAACATGGTGTAATGGTTGCAGCTCCTTACAAAACATTTGTAAAACAAAAACTTGGCGATTAAAAAAGAGTGGCGGCGAGTTTCTTGCCAGTTCTTCTCGTCCGCTCTACGCCCTTGATTTGTGAACTGGCAGTAAATGTAAAACTAGAAGCATTTAATATGTATTTTTTATTGACGTTCATAAGTGTACATTGTGTTATCTAAATGAATAAATGATTTTTGAATTTTGAATTTTGAACACATATGTACCAAAAATATAGTTAAATCAGTTGTAAAGTTACATATTAGCACCGCACGAGGTTCATTTAAAAACAACCAAAAGCTCTTACGTCGTTTAAAATAAACTAAGTTTACGTCACACAAACCCTGTAGTTGCGGCTCAAATTAATAAAATGAATCCGAGCTTAGTTTTAAAAACCTAAATTAGCATAGCGTCGGGAAAGTTAATGATAGTTGGTTTAATAAAGCGAGAATGCGGTTTCGTTGTAAGCTACTGTTGCGAATGCAGTAATAATATGTAAGGATTTTTTCATTCGACTGCAAAAGGAGGTTATTACCTAATATTGTCTTTTATTAACGCGAGTATCACACATTTAAATAAAATACTGTATAGCTAACCTAAATGCTGGCGAGAACCACGGTTGCTGAAAAGGATCCGAAACGTCGGGATAAATAATTTAAACAATATAAATAATAAATCGCGTTTTAATCCGGTATATTTTATTTAAAGGTAACCTTTTTTTATAGAATACTAGCAACACGCTCTGGATTCGTACGGGTGCAATGTAGATGAACTATACACAAAAATAGCCTATGTTACTCGCTGATAATGTAGCTTTCTATTGGTGAAGTAGTGAGTAGCTTTTGAGTTAATTCGTTACAAACATACAAATCTTTCCACTTTATAATTTTATGATATAGTGTCAGTAATTGCCGTTGCCCACATCTGCAGCAGTAGAGGACTTGCAGATGCGTTGCCGGCCTTTAAGAAATGATTAGGCTCTTTTTGAAGGTCCTTAAGTCCTATCGGTATAGGTATAGTATTTGCTTTAGTTAAAGTTATTTTATTTAAAAGTGAGGAGTTGGTTTTCGAGATTCCCGAATACAGCCCGCCTAGCAAGACCATCAAGAGATATCTCGCAGACGAGTGAAGACAAACTAAGATATCGAGATACATCTCCACATCGAAAACTTTGATAGAAAAGATATCGCGTTTTTAACATTAAAATTCGAGTTTTAAATGTGTCATGTTAGACCCAGAAGACATAAAGAGGTAACCGATTAAAACACGAGAAAACGGTCGTCAAAATTTTGTCGTAGTTGTCATGCTAGGCCGGCAGAACGAAACGCAAAGCAGGGTGCCTATCACCAAAACCAAAACGCGAAGTTTCGGCCTACGTTATTCTTAAGTTACTTCAAATCATTATTTACTTCACGAGCTGCAAAAGATACACTTACAGAGACACTAGTACATTTATTTTTTAATAGCACCCCGTATTTGTTTTTCCCAACTAAATCGCGAAGTTATCTTTGAAGTTGCTAAAGCAATGCAAAGTTTTGAAAAATATAAAAGTTCCAGCAATTTCTAGTAACTGCGGCCTCGTTAGGACCTCCTGGGGACTTCATAAACATCAACATTAAATTGCTAGCATTAAAACTTACGTAATGAAACTCTTAGAGGTGAATTTTCAATCGTTGTATGTTTCTCAAGTTGGGAAAGCTATAGACGTTTGGCATATCGCTCCTTTAAATCCTTTGAAGCATGGCGGTAACCACCTCGATACATACATACATATACGTCACGCGTCTTTCCCGTTGGGATAGGCAGAGATAACGGAAATCCATATGCTCCGATCCTTACATACCACTTTCGCTTCTTCTACTTTCATCAATGCTTTCATACACACTCGTCGGTTACGAGTACTTTTGACCTGGATATTTTGAAGAAAGTCCCCGATCAGATCGAGGACGATTTTGAAACCACCTCGATTTTTTAATTTTTTCCATTTTTTTTTTAACTTATTTGTTTTTTTTTCCGTGATTAAAAACATAAGAATACAGTCTCATTGGCGGAATTGTTTTTAATATAAGATTTGTAGGTAAACAAACTAAAATAAACTTCTAATATATAAAATTTCCATGTCACAATGTTAGTTACCGTACTCCTCCGAAACGGCTTTACCGATTTTTACCAAATTTTATATGCGTATTCAGAAGGTCTGAGAATCGGCTACTATCTATTCTTCATACCCCTAAGTGATAAGGGTTGTTCACCCTTATTTTTTTTAAATTTTTGCACAATTTTTTTTGTTTTTATTTTTTTATAATGTGTCATTAAAAATACATACAACCCTATATTTTCACTCTTCTATTACCAACCCCTGCTTTTTTTTGGTCAAAAAATCTAGACCCGTGTGAAGTCGGGGCGGGTCGCTAGTATCGTATAAATTTTGAAAAAAAAAAAACATTTTCCAAGAATCAATCCAACGGAATAACTTGATATTTAGTTTGAGTGGGTTTTTGGCATAAAACTCGACTTCTGATGTCAAAAATAGAGATATTTGTCATTCGTGATATCTTCTATCGTAGTTATCGATGTCGAGATATCTTATATCTTAGTTTGTTTTCATGTATCCGCGAGATATCTCTTAGGCGGGTTGTTCTTTGAACTGGGTGTAGTAGTCAGTCAGTGAACCGCTCATATAAAATACTTTGTGATTGCGATCACCAGCACCACAGTTATAAATTATAATAATTAACAATGAAATTAGTTGCGTAAATCATTTGTAAAGCATCACTGTCAAAGAGGTTGTTCCTAAAGTTTATCACAGCGGTAATTAAAGAAACGACACGCATAAAACTGTTTACTGGCCTAATTCAAAGTTTATGAGTAATTAAGGAAGACATAAGACCGAATCTCCCAGTAATCTTCAACACTTGAAATAATTTAGCTGTGTTTAGTTTGTATTTTTTAATTACATAATTGTCTAGATTGTTATTATTATTGTTCATTTTTTAATTTTGAAAATCAAGATTTGTAAAAACCCTAATTTAAGTTTTATTGTAATTTATTTTTATTTTCTTTTGGTATGGAAAGTCTGAGCATCCTGATACAAGTGTTTATTTTGTACATGAAAGGGTGCTCAAATATTATTGTTATATTGATGTTTTTTGATAAGTAATAAACTTTTTTAAATCAATTTAATTTATTATCCGGCCAGGTTCTTTGGAGAAACCGGGAAATTCCCTAATTATTTTTTTTACTATAATTTACTTGATTGTACATTTACAATAATGCATTAGTATCTTGATTTTAGTATTTATGGTAAAAAAAATACATTTTGCTGTATTAAATCAATTTTATTTTACTTTTGCATATTTTTTTTCTTTTATTCCTGATTTTAAATTGCATAATAATTTTATGATGTATTGTTAGAACTTATTCTGTGAATCATTATGTATATATATAAAATGTCGAAATATCTTAACGATTCTTTTCGTAGCACTTGGCACAACACCAGATTTGCAATACGCTCTCACTTGGCAATCAGCGCGCGAGCCAAGCTGATTTTTATCTAAATGTAATTAAGTTTGTTCCAAATGGGAGCTGTATTTACGTTTTTATATATAAAAAAAAACTTTAATTAGTAATATTAGTTTTATCTGACTGGTGAGGGTGGAGAAAAGTATTTGTGTACTAGATTTTACTGCGCTTGGATTTTTTTAGTATAAAACTATTGGCGTCGAATCTTTGACGAAACCGATAGGTAGTGGATTCGAATCCCATCGAGTCTGACATATTATGATCTTAGAATAGGATTATCAATAGCTTGTTGCCTTATCGAAATATGCATTTTCTAACAGGTAAATCTAGCATAGGAAAAAGAGTAGAATGTGGTTGGTGCAGCAAAAATAAAAATAGAGGTGCAAATAAAACGTATAAATTTGCATCAAGTACATTAATACTAAATCTAGCAATACTATTCTTAAAAAAATTGACCAGAATCATTTATTCATTTAGGTAACACAATGTATCTACACTGAACGTCAAGGTTGTGATAAACAGGATAAATGCGGAATGGATGAAATGGCGATAGATCTCAGGGATAACAATACCCAAAAATGCCCATTAAGGTGGTTCGTTTTCCATACAAAAAGTCATGATTATTAACGAAGTCAGTTTAGAGTTTCGATACTAAATATTTGTGCAACTATTTACTTTCCGGGAGTTTTTTGCGCGGAGTTGATAAAATAATGTTATTTTATACAGAAATCATGCATATATCAACGTGAAAGATTTCTTAATAAACCACCTTAACTAAAGGGGAAAATTTATAAGACCATCATTAGAGCTGTCTTAATATACCTATGTATGCATCTGAGTGTTGGGCAACCTTAGAGGTGGATGATTGTTTGTTTGTTTCTTCTTTGGAGTACCTAAATTATTTATGTCAACATTTTGAAATATTGAATACCAGAATGGCACCCCGGCTTCATACTATTTATCCTATGTTCCGTTGTTTTCTCTTAATAATATTAGTATGGAGTATAGATGTAATTTGTGCATCGTAATCGAATCTTGGGAGTCGATATATACTCGTATCTTCGATTAAGGGGCGGAGAACCGATTAGCGTAGTATTAACACGGGCATAACTAATTGAACGTAGTGAGTAATTGCTCAGTGGACGCTATTAGGATAAATTAGAAGTGTTACTCAGCCTATTGGGAGATAACCTTGAAACAAACTAATTACTTATGGAGCTTGCATCAAAGCTTTCCAACAGACTTAATTTTGCGCAAAGAATTTCAATATTACGATTTAATTGACTCCACATAAGTTTGTACTTTATATTTATAAACATTATATATGTAGGTGCCATGTGGCTACGTTAAGTTGAAACATTCGTTAAGTAGTACACCTTGCGTTCCGATGGATTGCGGGTTCGATTTCCATCACGTTTTCCCATGGGTGTAAAAAATATCTAAATTACGATCGGGTAACGAACCTCGAAGTGTATTTCGAGTTTCGGTATCAATTTGGATTTCTGGAACGTTTCACTACATCTTTATTCAGGATTCGAATCCACGACCCACCGGAGCACAAAACGAGCCAATAAATATTTTTGAAAAGTTTCATCACTAAGGCCTTAAAATACACGGTTGTTTTAAGATTTGATGGACGAACTTTCTCGCAAACCATACAATATATTCTAATAGCAAGGATCCAACTAGTAATAATTATGTAGAAATAAAATATTACTGCCGTAATGTCCTTGTTTTATTACCTACAACGATCTGTGTACATTCGTTCTTAGATCGGTTTCATTCGTTCATCAACAGTTTACGACGTCCATAACTGTTTTACTCTGATCTCCTGACTCAGTCTGCAAATTGAATTTGGAATTACCCCAGTATTTGAATATTACTGTGGGTTTATGACAAACGAACCATTCGCCGTGTTGTCATTCACTCACTCAATTTTCACTTAACAATCTTATAATAATAATATACTGGAATAAAAAAAATAGAATGGCGAGGAGTCCTAACGATTCGTTTCGTACTTATTACGTATTTATCACAAAATCAGAACAGTCAAGGTGGTAGATATACCTTTCGTTTTACTTTGTCTCCCTAGCACTGTATGGAAGTTAGAAATTTCGTAGCACGGCGTGTTTTTTTTTTTTTGGAACAGAATACCAGTCAATGGTGTAAGCGTAATTCATAATTATGTCGGTATGTATTAGCTTAAGTGGGTTGAGAAAATACATACGTACATATATACTTACATCATACATCCCTTTGGGGAAGGCAGAGATCAAGGATTTTAATACGCTCCGATCCTTGCATATAACTTTCGTTTCTTCCACTTCTTTCGGTTTATAATAGATAAGGATAAATCCTGTATATCAATGGGTCCTATGAATAAGTGCCAAAATGTAAAATCCTTACTTTACAGGAGCGACTCTGAAAATTTAAAGAGAAAGACATATATAGGCCATTCATCATTATACTGTGATAAAAAATAGTGTATCTATGACGAAATTACTTTTGTTCAAGTGCTTATGATTAATTATTATATAAATAACATGCGTTTATCCTAAATAGTCAAAATGATTGTTAGTTTGTTTTAAAGTTATTTTATGTGTGATACCTAAAAGACAATTTAACTCGCTTAAAAGCAATACAAACAAAAATCATAAAAAGTTAAATACCCTTCATATATCAGAACTGAACGTCATCACAAAAAGTGCGTCACAATAAATAACTTCTGAACGAGATCCTTAATTCTTTCCGTTCTAATGATGCCCCATCTAGACGCCCTTCATACAGTTTGTTGTCCTGAGCTTAAAGCCTTTTGTCCTGAAAATAAAGGCTCTGTGAAATTTATTGTCCTCCATAAGACTCCAATTAAACGTGGCACGTTTCTTTGAAGGTTCATTTAGTACGCTTTGTGAAATCCTTTAACTTATAAAGAGGAGTGGGAGCTAGTTTGTGTAACAGATTTCATCATTCGTTTTAGTACCATCTTCCTTATTCATTTCTTTTCGTTTCCATTCTACGATATCTTCATTACTTCATCTAAAGCAGCTGTTAAATGCCTGAAAGTCTAGATTAATATCTAACTAATAAATATTTAAGTTAGATTAAAAATTTGAGGTTCATTTGATGGTAGGTGATACCTCAGCCACAGAATATTCGGAAATTCATTAACTGAAACCGAAACGCCCAATATTCACTTCACGGGTTTTCCGCCAATGAATGGTGATTCGTTACCCGGTCGGAATTTCGATATTCGTCCCACCCGTTCAATGCCCGAAGTTACCAGACGTGGGGAAGACATGCTTACAGTTTAATCTTTCTGTCGATATTTAATTTATATTTTGTTGTTGAATGGTTTTATTTATGAACTAAGGCAAGATGATAACTACCAACAATAGTGGTAGTGATAGACGTATATAGCAAAGTAATCAAACCTCAAAGCCGTGACATAATGAATTCTTTTAACACTAGTATCGAGGACACTCGAGCAGACGAGTGTATTGAATGAGATCTGAGTGATAAGAGCGTCAGAACTCAACAGTACTTCCAGTATAACAAGGTAACGTCCTTGAGATACTTCTGAAGGCCCTTCAGGGTCTTTTTGTGATTAAAACATTTCAAATATTATGTTTCTTTGGAAACTTGATTCTGCCCGAAGCTTCCGCGATAAATAACGTTATTATAATGTTGAAAGGAATGTATTTATTATTAACAATTATTTTGCATACGGATTAGTATATTTGTATGTAACTACCGTTCAAAATTTTGGATACACCAGTCGATATTTCTTGCCGCACTTAAACTCTGCCAATTAAAAATATATTCGAATTAACAAAACGGGGTTTTTATATACTAGATCAGGCTTGAGAGTCCCATCCAGTAACAATTTCCCGTTCTCTTCCCCGAAATCAAAAGCTACTGAACATTTACCATACTGAAGTACATATCTCATATGTATTATTATTAATCTCTTCAACTCATGGTTATGTAGTATAGCTTAAAATGTCATAATCCGGGTTATACGGGTAAATACTAGTACATATATAATTAAACATTAGATTTGTTTTATCATTTAGCAGATTGAAATACAAAGGTATCATTGATCAAAGCCTAATAAGGTAATAATGCAATAGATTGATATCATGACTCCCATTGATTTTAGTATTAACATACATATAATATGAATGGATGAACACAGACGTGCATCCGTCGGCGTTCCAACCCAGACTTTATTTTCTCAACGATATTTTGATCGGAGTTTTCTTTTCCCTAAACTTAAGGGTTTTCCATAATCGAAAGACAATCATGTGTTTATTCGGGCTGAGAACTAGAAGTTCACTACGATATTGTGGAATGAGTTGTCGCCAGCGATTTTTCCGAACCGGTACGACTTGGGGACCTTCAAGAAGAGAGCCTATTCCTACCTTAAAGGCCGGCAACGCAACTGCAAGTCATCTGGTGTTGCAGATGTTCATGTGCGGCGGTGTTCCATCAGGTGAGCCGCAGGCTCGTTTGCCCCCTATATTATAAAACAAAACAAAAAAAAAAAGAAAAGTGGAACAAGCCCAGTTAGAGTTAGCCATTTACATTAGCTTTTTTTATATAAGTTACTAGCAGCGCTACCGGGCTTCACATGAGTGCTATGTAGATGTTCTATACACAAATATATGTATATATATATATAGCCTATGTCACTCGCTGATAATGTAGCTTGCTATTGGTGAAAGAAATCTTAAACTTACAAAAATATAAATCCTTCCTCTTTATAAAAGTCGACAACGAGATATGTCGCGGACGAGAGAAGACAAACTAAGATGTAAGATATCTCGATATATTATATCTCGACATCGACAATTTTGATAGAAAAGATATCTCGATTGACAAATATGTCTATTTTTGATATTAAAAGTCGAGTTGTCATGTTAGACCCGGACGAAATAAAGAGATAATCGATTAAAACACGAGAAAACGGTCGACAAAATTTGTCATGCTAGGCCGGTTGATTGAAATTGATCGCCGCCGACCATAGAGATATGCAACACCAGAAGACTTGCAGATGCGTTGCCGACTTTGAGGAAAGAACAAGCTCGTATCTTGAAGTTTCCAAGTCGTACCGATTCAGAAAATCTGCCGGCGTAGCTGGCACATAGCGGTTGTGTGAGGCGGAGTGTCGTATCACGCAGTTGTATTTTTCAAGTATTATCCCCGCTGTAAAGACTTCAAAATTAGTGCGAATATTACCTATTAAATAATATTTCTGTGGGAGTTCTAATATAATTACTTCTCAGCCTAAGCCTCTGCAGGATGTAGGCCTCCTACAAAGATGACTAAGCGTAAACAAAGTTCAATCCAGCGTCGTGTTTATTTTACAATCTCATTTGAACAACAGGTAATCATACGTCTCTGAGGCGATCGATAGACACTTTCACCTGGCTGTCTGAGGTCTTTGAAGGTTAATACCAGAAACCGATAATAAAAAACATCAGAAGAAATAAAATATCAAAAGAATATTGTGAAAATCCTCCAATTCCCTATTTCCCGAGACATTTTCAATCGGAGTAGACATTAATTGTAGGGGAAGGCACAAAAAGTTGAGCGGACACGAACGGGTTTCATGAGTTTTTCTGTGCTTTTTAATCTCGGCTCTTATTTCAAAAGATTTTCTCGTTTATGATTAAGCTTTTGAGTTTTATATTAATATTTTCTTGAAAATGTATTCTTTTGTTATCTATTTTGAAAGCTGAATTTGAACATTAAAAATGGAATTTGAAATGGAAACCTTATTCTCCCAAGTTGTTACTATTATTAATATTGTCTTTTATTAACGCGAGTATCACACATTTAAATAAAATACTGTACACCGGATTAAAACGCGATTTATTGTTTAAATTATTTATCCCGACGTTTCGGATGCTTTTCAGCAACCGTGGTCGCGGGAGACACGACAGTCTGTTGTTACTATTATTTTTTATCATTGAGTTCCTATGAACATCGCACATTCTTTCAAGCGCGTCCTTCTCTTTCAGTGATATCTAGCAGCTCACAAATCTATGGGCTTAAAAAAACATTTCAAATTGGTCTACATCTATGAGTCAATTTTAAGAAATATCAAGTATTAGCGATTCACTCCGGCTTCGACCAATTCAGCAGTCGACCCAACGAATAAAAAGTATTCGCATTTAAAATCAACTACATATTAATAATTATTCGTGGCACATCCGTCTTGGTGGCAGGATATGAACACAATGCGTTTGTTTTTGTGTAGTGTATCACATTATGTCATGAGTGTATGTCATACTTGAGCCAAGTCATAAAACCAAGCTAGGGGTCAAACATTCTATCAAAATGCATTCTTAAAGATCGGCAACACAGCCGCATGTCTTCTGGTGTTGCAGATATCTATGGGGGAAGGTTGAAATGATCAGCCGGCCTATATTGACAACCACGACAAAATTTTGTCGACCGTTTTCTCGTGTTTTAATTGATTATCTCTTGTGTCTTCCGGGTCTAACATGACAATTACACTTAAAACTCGACTTTTAATATCAAAAATTTGTCGATCTCGAGATATAATATATCGAGATCTTAGTTTGTTTTCTCTCTTCCGCGAGATATCTCGTGGTGTCATACTAGGCCGGCAATTGAGCTCCTGCCCGTTTACCCCCTATTCTAAAAAAAACTCTTAGATAGAAATCTATACTAATATTACAAAGAGGAAAGATTTGTTTGTTACGATTTAACTCAAAAACTACTCGATTTCAAAAAATCTTCTGTCGTTAGAAAGCTACATTATCAGCGAGTAACGTAGGCTGTTTTTTAGTACATCTACATTGCAGATCGCTAGTATATTTATATACGGTTCGAAATTTTTAGTTTTAAGTTACTCAGTTTTAAAAGTTTTGAGAAAAAAAAGCTACAAATAATACATACTATCATATCACAAATATCAATCACGACCACAGAACAGAAGAAGTAAGATCACGACGATATTATATCTTAGGTAATTTTGTCCCTAAACTTTTAAAATTTAAAAGTTAAAACTTAAAATTTCTTACTTATTGGGTTAGCCCTACACCATCTGTATATGGTTTCGTTTTTTTTTGAGCAAAGAAAATACTGGAATGGTGATATTCTTCTTACCAACAGTAATTGAGTTTGCAGTAGAAAAAAAACGAAATCAAAGAGATTTTGTTCAGTGATTGTTTTTTTATAATAAAATTATGTAAAAACAATTCAAATAAGCGAATTTTTGTAATCGAAAACGGAATCTGGCGGATAAGTGAGGCGTTTAATTTTCCTCGGGGGCTTTAACTTGTATTTAGGTCCAATCAAAGCGAGTGGGACTATGTAGAGATAGCAAATTTGATATATGTACCGCTATGGAACTTTCGAAGTTAAAAAATAACCCGATTTTTCACTTGTTTCGCGCATCAATGATTGATGTCCTGCGATTCATATGCCACTTAGTCAAATGTTATGTACTGAGTTAAATAGTAACGATTGTAGAATAGAATAGAAATATATAATAATAATATGATAGACTAGCAATTGCCCCCGCAACCCCCCTTGTGGGTTGAATTTCGTAAAATCCGTTCTTAGCTGACCTCTACTCGGCGAAAGGAATATTCCTACCATATTTCAAGTCGCTACGCCTTATGGTTCCAGAGATATCGTGATGAGTATCTATATAGGTGGGAATCTCTTTTATATATATAGATTGTATGATGAAAAGGTTTAAGAATGTTATTATTCATCCCCATCTGTCTATTAATATTGTGATATTGTGGCTTTTTGAATCTGTAGTATAATTAAATTTATTAATTAGTTACATGTTTTTTCTTTAAATATGTTGTATGTCTATATAAAAATTGTATGTGTATATATATATAGTTTTAACAGAGAACTCTTATTTATCTATTACTAGCGACCCGCACCGGCTTCGCACGGGTGCAATGCTGATACTAAATACACTACAGAAAAACAGTTATTATTATACATATAAACCTTCCTCTTCAATCACTCTATCGGATTTTGATGCGGTTTTTTTTAATAGATAGCTATTAAAAAAAAACCGCATCAAAATCCGTTGCGTAGTTTTCAAGATTTAAGCATACATAGGGACAGAGAAAGCGACTTTGTTTTATACTATGTAGTGAAGCGAGCTTCGCAACTATTATATATAGGTACATTTTTTTCTAATTATTGCTACTAAAATAACTGGTGACTACGCGTCAATCATCATATCGTGGACTTAACAACATAAACTGTTCTTTATGTCTGTACTAATGAGTATGAAGCCTTGATGTGCTTTGGGTTTTCAGTAGTTAATTAGTGTTCTCCTAACTCGAAGCCTTGCGTTACGTTCGCAATTCGAAACTCAATTTTCTTAAGCGTATGTTATTTCATTTTGCCTAAACACAATTGTGTAATAAAATTGTACAACATGGGCAGGAGTTATATTAAATTAAATTCAAGAGAAAAGATTTGTTTATTTATTACAATTTAACTTAAAAACTACTCGACCTATTTAAAAAAATGATTAACCAATAGAAAGCTACATTAACAGCGTGTAACAGGCATTTTTTCATCTACATTGCACCCGTGCGAAGCCGGTGTGGATCGCTAGTGTTTACATGTTTAGGTTTTTTGAGAATATTAATTATTATTGGCTAGCAAAACACCCCGGCTTCGCACGGGTACATTGTTGCTAAAATATTTTTTGTACCCTCCGTATAAAATGTATATTCTTTTTAATAAAAATCCTATGTCCTTTCTAATACCTCTAAGAATATGTTTACAAAGTTTCATGATAATCGGTTGAGTAGTTTTGGCGTGACAGCGTAACAAACAAACTTATATTCAGATTTATAATATTAGTAGGGACGTCTAGATTCTAAATGTCGCAACTAGTAAAATAATATGTAGACTGTAAGAGTAAGGCACTTCTCCATAAAAAAAAAAATACAATATAGAAAATATTTTCAAATATGATTATTTCCGGTTTCAAATTGCCAATCCTGTCCCAGTAAGTTTGTAAATTCTCAACTTCACGATCAAAGGCGTCGATTATTATGGTCCCTCGAGTGTTGTGCTCAGCATTTGTAGCTGTTAGGTGCAATTTACGTGTAAATTAGATTGGGTTTGCACTATAGCACTATACACTATACGTAATATATACCTATATTACCATATAATTTGAGTCGTATAGAATCAAAGGCGGCTATCTGACTTTTGGCTGATTGTTAGAAATTTAAAAAAGAAAACGTTTTTCTCCTTTGTTTTTGTATTAGGTATCATTCTTTGCATGTTTAAGGTATCTATTAATATTAACAATTAGAGATAAAACCAAATAGGTATATAAAAAAACATAACAGTCTAAACGACAAGAACTTATTTTCTTTTTGTAGATTGCCGGACCAAAAATGTCAGATAGCCGCCTTTGATTCTATACGACTCATTTAACAAAATGGCCTGTGTAATATATGATTTTAAAATGGTTCTTTTAACACTCAATATACATAATGAACATCTGGAAAACGTTTATACGTTTACGCGAGAGGGATTCGCGGTTTTCTGTCAGTTTTTGAAATCTACTGGACAAAAACTGGTAAAATTTATTTTTTATTTGAAAAATATTGGTACATAAGTTCTTTTACCACGCGATTCCGACTCGCTCTTAAATTTTTTTGGAAATAAAAAATATAACCTTGTTTTGCGGAAATCATAAATTCGCTGCTTTTAATAAAAAGTCAAAATCATAATTTCAAAATTAGTTTTAGATTTTTTTTATGTTAGGTATCGACAGACGAGCATGAGGTTCACTTGATGGTAGGTGATACCTCAGCCACAGAACATCAGTCAATGATGCGCTGTCGACCTACTTTTTACTTCGAATATTCGGACTGAAACCGAAACGCGCAATATGCACTTCACGGTTTTTCCAACTATGAACGGTGGTTCGTTACCCGGTCGGAATTTCGATATTCTTCCCATCTATTCAATGTCTGAATGTCATGCGCCTGTCACCTGTCACCTACATACATATCTTTTTAACTAAATATGTAATATGCTTTATATTTTTATATATGTATATTGTATATATAATATAAAAATATAAAGCGTCTAAAAACATGCATTTTAAGGTTTAACACTATCTGGCCTTCGATAACATATTGTTATGACACTAATAGCTTGTATTACAAGAATTTAAGCGCTCACGTGGTAATTAGCACATCTGTTTTGGATGATGACATCATTGTTAATGTAATCTCGTGAAATATAATGGCGTGATGATGAGGTTCTTGATATTCGCTTAATTCTCGCATTTGGTACAAGCCACGGTGCCAGTTTGAACTCACATACCGCTTGATATTGGAAAAGATTTATACGTTACTACCGGATCTGAAAGACGTCCTGTCAGAAGGCTTCAAAAATAAAAAAATATGTTCTGGATTTAATTATGCAATTATCCCACTTCTATAATGTGTAATATGTCACTGATTTGCAGTGGACATCAATTATGTATTACAAAAAAGCTATAAGCGTGCGTGACGTGAGCTGTCAATTGCGGAAGATGGCGGAGTTCCGAACCTTTTTTCTTTTTAATTAATTTTAATAGTTATTCTATTAATCGGGACATTGACGAATCCAACAAATAAGATATGATTAAAATCGGTGCAGCCGTTCTTAAGTTATAATTGGTGTAACTAACACGACTTTTTTAATATATTAGATAAGATAGATATAAGAAGAAATGTTTGTATAGGATGATCTTCGGGAAGACTCCGTTATCTACTATAAAAAAAAAAAGTCGGGTTTTCCTTCCTGACGCTTTAACTCCAGAACGCACGAACCGATTTCCACGGTTTTGCATTCGTTGGAAAGGTCTCGGGCTCCGTGATGTTTATAGCAAAGAAAATTCAGGAAAATTTAAAAAAAAAAGCGGGAAAAATCTTTTTTCACATACAGCGGTGGGCAAATGGGCATATTCCAATCTAGGAATAATTGTATAATTTCGAAGCCAATATTTTGGCAGAACAACGTCTGCGGGATCCACTAGTGAGTTATATAATAAAAAATATACTATCTTCAGAACATAATATGCTAAAGTGTTTTATTTTTTATTTCTAGGTAAGCATCTTAGTAAAACAGCGAAACGCGAGTTGGATCTCCGGTGTGAGTTATATCGCCCGTAATTATTCAGACTGGAATTCCTGAGTCGGTGTATATTGCTGGGTTTAAACACGTTCGTGAGTAAACATACTGGTACATAACTTCATTTCGTAGATTTAATTAAGGATATTTGCTTATCTGTATATATAAATGGATGTTTGTATATATGAAATCGCTAAACTACAACGGTGTTTGAACTTTGACAGATTATCACGAACATTGGCACGTATACATATATACGGGCTCGTTAGCGCGTTCGGTAGAACACCTGCCGTGCGCATCGATGGGTCGTGGGTTCGACTCCCACCGAGAACACATGTTTATAGTTTCCTGTAAGCATGTTTTCCCCACGTCTAGTAACTTCGAGCATTGATCGTGTGGGAGGAATACCATAATTCCGACCGGGTAACGAACCACCGTTCATAGGTGGAAAAACCGTGAAGTGCACATTGCGCGTTTCGGTTTCAGTCTATGGATTTCCGAATGCTCGAAGTAAAAAGTAGGTCGACAGCGCATCATTGACTGATGTTCTGTGGCTGAGGTGTCACATACCATCAAGTGAGCCTCATGCTCGTCTGTCGATATCTAACATAAAAAAAAAATGTGTGTATGTAGAATAGAATCATGGAGAAGGCTTAGTTGTAACTAGCTACCAGTCAGCTCGTATGGTATAAACTATAAATATAAATATATAATTAGGATAAGATTTGACGGGCTCATTGGCGCGTTGGGTAGTAAACTAACCCATTTATCCGATGGGTCGCAGGTTTGAATCCCACACCTGAAATGAAAGTAGGTCGACATCGCATCATGATCAACTAATGTCTTTTGACTGAGGTGATATCATGTACCTACAGGTATAAACGAAACGAATGCTCGAAGTAAAAATTAGGTCGACAGCGCATCATTGACTGATGTTCTGTGGCTGAGGTATTACCTACCATCAAGTGAACCTCATGCTCGTCGTCGTCTATGTCTGTCATAAAAATACAAAATAACTGAGTACAGAATTTTTATAAAGATTTTACATTATTGTCTTGCTATTGACATGATTTTAGAAAACGAATGTAGGTAGGAAAATATTCACAGATCGCGGAAACCAACAAATTACACATTTTGCCTTCACAATATGAAAGGCGTTAACATATATACATATAAATATATGTAGTGTTATAGTGTATTGTATATTATACATTAGAGGATCACGATCGTGTGTCGATAACTAACATAAAAACTATTAGTAAAATTTTATACATTCTATTTGAAAACTATCCGAGAAAGTAAGAAAACATATCACATACAAATGTAGAACTTTAAGTAAAGCAAATCACAAATCAAGTATTGGCTCAACTGCCAAAGCGGATCGGAACTTCGTAACTCTCAGAAGTCTAGAATTTGATAAAATTGACTACGAGGGTGAATCAAAAAATTCTTGGAATCAATATTAAAAAATGCAAAGATTTAAATAATAATATTTTATTTTTCTACATAATCTCCCTCCAATGCAATGCATTTAGAATAACGCGTTTCTAACTTCCTTATTCCTTGTGAAAAAAAATTATTTTCTTGACTCTCGAAAAAGTCCTCTACGGCAGCTATAACCGCGTCATTATCGTGAAATTTTGTTCCACGAATTTCCTCTTTTAATTTTGGAAATAAGTGAAAATCACTTGGGGCTAAGTCCGGAGAATATGGTGGGTGGTCAAGGAGATTGAAGCCAGCACAGCGGATTGCGTTGAGCGCAACTTCCGATCGATGAGCAGGAGCGTTATCTTGAAGGAACAACACGCCCAACGACAGTTTTCTACGACGTTTTTCTTTAATCGCTAAACGCACTTTCGGGATTAAATTTGCATAATAGGGTCCAGTAATCGTCTGGCCTTTTGGCATGTAATCAATAAAAAAGATTCCTTCACTATCCCAGAACACAGAGGCCATAACTTTGCCAGCGCGCAGCGGTAGGAGCAACTCGAAATTTCTTGATGGATGGAGAGGATGGTCGTTTCCAAGACATGCTTTGTCTTTTAGTTTCAGGATCAAAATGGTGGACCCACGTTTCATCCATGGTGACAAGACGACGGCAAAAATTATCCGAATCACGCTGGAACATTTCGAGATTACGCTTGGAAATTTCCAAACGTCGCTTTTTGTTTTCGTCGGTTAACATTCGTGGCACCCATCTTGCAGACACTTTTTTGAACCCCAGTGAATCAATTAAAATGGATTGAACGCTACCAAAAGATATCTTTAGGATCTCAGCTATATGTTTTATAGTCATTCTTCTGTCTTCCAAAACCAGATTCTCAACCTTTTTGACATTTTCTTCTGTAACGGAGGTTGAAGGCCGCCCAGAACGCGGGTCATCTTTACAGCTTGATCTACCTCTTTTAAATTCAGCCACCCAGTACGCAACCGTAGAATAGGGTACAGCATCACCCCCTAATGTCTGCTGAATGTCCAAAAAAATTTCCTTCGTAGACATTTTTTTCAAACTGAGATATTTTATCACCGCACGTAACTCACTTTTATCCATAATTTTGACTTTTTAGCAACTCGTTGTACAAAAAAATTTATTACATGCGAACGAACTGACAAAAACAAGTGACAGTCTGCATAAATATAGTGTGATAGACACTCTTTAATTTGAATATCGAACTTGATCCAAAAAGGTTTCATATATATGCACTTCTAAGAACTTTTTGATTCACCCTGTATAAACTGTCTCAGAGTTCGCCTTTGGTCTGAACTGTCCGGCCGCAGATTGCGGTCCAAAAGTTTGTAAGGCTTGTCTCGGTTTGATGATGACAGCTTTGGATTTATTCAAAGCCCTATAGAGTCTAGAAGATTTAATAATGAAGGAGTGAATAGGGAAGGGAATGATCTTCATTAGGATTTAAATGAAATGAATTTGCACAACCACTGTGGAATCAGCTTTCGCCGGCGGTTTTTCCGAACCGATACGACTTGGAAACCTTCAAGAAGCGAGCCTACATCTTTCTTAAAGGCCGGCAACGCATCTGCAAGCCCTCTGGTATTGCGGATGTCTATGGGCGGCGGTGATCACTTACCATCACGTGAGCCGCCTGCCCATTTGCCCCCTATACTATATATATAAAAAAAATTACCGGATTAAAACGCTATTCATTCATTATGTTGTTTCAAAGGTTTCACGGTCTACATGAACTAGCCAAACAAGCAAATCATACATAGACGCTGATTTTGAGTAAATTGAGTTTGAATTTTGAACGTTCCTTTATTAAGTTTTTTTTTTAAACAAAACAGAAATAGTAGATATTTGTGTAATTAATATTATTGCAATAAGTGAATATCGTTTTTCTTGGTGGCAATCAAAGTTATAGAATTTTGTGCATTATTGTACATATTCTGAATATGTTAGGGTTTCGTGTCCACTAGTTTTTTCAATATTTTTGCTATTAAAACGATATAATGAAATATGTACTCCAGCTCGTAAGGAAGCAATTATTGGTATCATATTTTTTTAGTATTTTTTGGGTTGACACTATATGTGGACTTAACAGCGTCCACATATAACTCGACCAACCAAGGCCGGCAACGCATCCTCAAGACCTCTGGTGTTGCGGCTGTCCATGAGTGACGGTATTCGCTTACCATTAAGTGAGCTGCCTGTCCGTTCGCACCCTATTCCATAAAAAAGGTGCGTTGCCGGCAATTCAATTAATTTAGTTAAATTTTCTTCCACACACCTGAAATCCGAAGACCTTTTCTACAATTGTGATTGCGTGTGTATAATTAATATTAAATTTGTGTGACGCAGTAAAAGTGTAAATATGTTGTCGCAGTGGACCAGAATTTATTTGAACGCAGGGTCCTTTTACTAATTAATTTCGGTAATTGTATAATTATTTCACCCTGAGAAACCTTCGAAGTTTTATTGTAAGTAAGCCATTGAACTCTGGAGTCTTCGAGTTTTAATCGATAACTTCTGCCTGCTAGTAGAAAATAAAATATTTTATTATAGGCACCATATGTACAAAATATAATATCCACATTGCGCGTTTCGGTTTCAGTCTATGGATTTCCGAATGCTCGAAGTAAAAAGTAGGTCTTATGTCGTTGGCAATATTGATTGTCGTTATGTGGCTGGGGTATCACCTACCATCAAGTGAACCTCATGTTCGTCTGTCGATATCTAACATAAAAAAATATATATACTGCTAGAATTTACTGAAACCAAAATGCTTCAATGGTTTCCGCTTTACGGTTTTCAATTACCGGTACCAAAGACCTCAACTAATATCTAAAACAACTCATACATACATTATCATAATATAATAGTATGTTGATCGTCCGCAAATATTTGACTTAGCTTTTGAGCAAACATGATCGAATATTATGTAAATTTACATAATAATTTTACCTGGCATTAACTATTAACGAAATAATTTTATTAATGTGTTCAAATTTTTAAGTTAAATTTGGGGAAAAATTAAACAAAAAAATATCGTTCATTTTTACGTGATTAAGTTATATGTCATCCTCTTCAATAAGCCCTATGGGATTTTTATTAATTTTAAACAGTTTTACGTGAAAAGTTAACTCCACTGGTAGGACTCCGATTAAATGCTTATTTATCTATCTCTATCTGTATATATAGATCGCGTTCTTTACACCATTTATAACTCGAGAACGGCTGCACCGATTTAAATGATCTCTCATTTCTTGGATTCTTCTATGTCCCGAATAACAAAATACCTATTAAGATATCGGAAAAAATCAGGAAAATAAATATGCAGAAAATTAATTTTAAAATTAATTACCTTCGGAACTCCGCCATCTTCCGCAATTGATAGCTCACATCACACACGCTTATAGCTTTTGTTGTAATAATTGATGTCCAATGCAGATAATAACTAGAAATATTTTATGATATTACGCTTATGCCGTCAGGCCGGCTTAGCATGACAAGCGCGACAAAATTTTGTCTACCGTTTTCTCGTGTTTCAATCGACTATCGCTTTATTTCTTTCGGGTCTAACATGACAATTACACTTAAAATTCGACTTTTAACACTAGATTTACCATCAATTTAAATATACCTATTTCTACCAAAGCAAGTCAAAATGACTGGTCTTTAGAAAAAGTTTTTAGTGGTGTTTCTAGTATTTATTTACTTATAAAAGTATGCTAAATTAATTGTAATACATAAATAAATTTATAGAAATTATCAATTCATTAATTTCTTAGTTGTTATAGAATTAAAAAATAATAAATCACTACATATTTTAAAACAAAGTCCTCCGCCGCGTCTGTCTATCTATTCGCTCTTAACTGAAAAACTACTTTAAGGATTTTCAAGCGGTTTTCACCAATAGATAGAGTAATTCATGGGGAAGGTTTAAATGTAATTTGTCAAAGTTTAATGAAAATTGGTGGAAATATAACGCTACTTGTTGGAGGTATCAGAAATAGACAAAAAGCCGGAGTTTTCGTCGAAAACGCTGCCTTATCCCCTTGAGATATAACAAATCAATGCTTGGTGGGATATTCCTCTTTTATAGATCTACAGAAAAGTCCACGATATCACATACCTATCTCGTAAGGGTAGCTTAGTATACCCATACTTTCTTCAAAAAATGATCACATACAATGCGGTTATTGGGAAGCTATATAGACGGATACATTTTTTATCCTTACTAACTTAAAAACGGTAGTTACCTTGATCATTTCATGCACATTATTATAATCTCTTACACCATATAATTTAAATGAATATATAAGGAGTTAACGCAAAAAATAAGGCTCGCAATTGCGACCCTACGACAAACATAAAATGTAGGCTTAATATTGCTCAACTACCCGTGCGAAGCTGGGGTGGTCGCTTGTAGAATATAAATATTAATTTTATTAGTATTTAATCAGTCACAGTTTAAATACAACAAACATTTTTATTCCTGCATACATATTCTTCTATGCTCTATATAGAGCAAAAAATGTAGTCTTATTATTATTACAGTGTCCTATTTGACACCATTTACGTACAGGAAGGGTGCTATTACTTGTACTTGGTGTAACTTCTTGTGATTTTTCCCTCAAAGCCTGATATTCAGATGAAAGTACTTCAGCTAGACGAAACCAAAGTTGTTGAAAATTTCGTTCATTTTGCCATTTTCAGGGTCTGGTGATAACTATAAAAACTAGTCGAAACTAATAATAGGATAATATTTCTCTCTGTACTTCATTTTTTAACCAAATAATCTATTTTTGAATATTCCAATATCTACGTAAAGATTTTTTTCTATTATCTTACACAGTCGACCTCAAAATCGAATGAATGACTGAAAATGTATTACATATTGCACTAGAATCATGAATTTACTGGCATCTAATTTCTGTAAATTTACATTTATTCATAATGATCATAAACATAACCCTTATTTTTGTTATTACGGTGCTAACATCAATTCATTCCATAGAAAAACATACCAGTCATTTTGACTGGTCCTGGTATAAGTGTCAATAACAAAAAATATCTTTGTTTCGAATATATATAAAATAATTTAAATATCATAAAACATATTCTTTACTTATAGTTATAAAAGTCATGACATCTTTTCGGAAAGAAAATTTTACATTAAGTAGATATTTTACATTGAAATTGCAAGACCAGTCATTTTGACTGGTCTGGTAAATCTAGTGTTAATATCCAAAATAGATACATTTGTCGATCGAGATAACTTTACTATCAAAATTGTCGATGTCGAGATATAATATATCGAGATATCGCACATCTTATCTATGTTTGTCTTGTCACGGTCATGCTAGGAATATATGATCTGTAATATAGTTTACTGAAGTTCTAACCAGCCTCGAACTATAAAAAGCTCGTAATAACATCGCAGTAGGACCTATAATGATAGCCTTCACCTATTTTCTATTTATTATAGTGGTTAATGTTGTTTAATGGACCCGATTTCTACGTCGTATTATTTAATAATATGTTATTATAATATCTTTGAACTAATTTTACAGGGAAATAAATACTCATTGATTTTCTATATTTCAATTCAGGCGATCCGCCTCAGCTTCGCACGGGTGCAATGTAGATGTACTATACACAATATAAAATAGTAGTAGTATATATTTATAAATAATTAGTTACTTTATTATTATTTTTTAAGATCCGTAATCTGTAAGCTACAAATTTTTTTTCGTTTTTTGTTGGTGTACCTGAAAACCAGTGTTGTGTTATAATTTCTCCTAATAATTTGTTTTTTTTTTCTTCTTTTTATTCAGTTGTAATATTTTATCATTTATTTAGTACGTAAGTTTCTGTGTGGACCTTGAAATATTATTTTTTTTTCATTTCATTCATTCATTTTTTTCATTTCATTTCATTACAAATAATCTGTCGGTTAATACCTTTACGAATCACACATTTGACCCAGACTCCCGACCCCAAATTGTTTATAGGAGACAGTGCCAAAAAAAAACAATCATTGAACAACTTAACGAAGTTTTGTGTGAGAGTTCTCTTCGAATTGGGATTCGCAGAGTTTCAAGAACTGTATATTTGTACGTTCCAAATATTTGCTCGTTTCCATATTCATTTTTGATGTTTATTCAGAACCGAAATAAAATACGTGCATTCCTTATGCTGAGTTGACGTTACAAAAGCTAGTGAAGGCTCTAGACTGGCTAAATCTATTGTTACTGCAGCAGAATGCTGTTAGGCAAAGATGGCTTTGCTTCATGCGAAAAGGCAGCATCAGTCCTACAGCGTCTTAAAGCCTGTCCTTATATTATTTTGAAGGCGCGCGCTAAAAGCGTAAGAGAAAGTGTAGCTAACATCGTAACATATTATATGAACTTATGTCTGAAGAAAAGGATTATTATTATTTTGTTTTAAGTACTATTATTACATTTTAACATTTTACGCTAAGCCTGACATATATGCGTGACATAGTCTAGGTCAAATGTATTAAATGTAAAAGATTTTTTTATGTTAGATATCGACAGACGAGCATGAGGTTCACTTTATGGTAGGATACCTCAGCCACAGAACATCAGTCAATGATGCACTGTCGGCCTACTTTTTACCAGAAAATGGCGCAACGTAGAACCCATTGGAAGACTCGTTTCGCAGGCCAAGACTCGTTTTAGGTGACTGATCCAGCGGAGTCAGATCTCCTAAATATACTAAATAAAATTAATATTAACTGAGAAACACCATTTTGATTTAACATATTATAGCCACAGGATATAAACCAACTACCCGTTGAAAAATAAGGTAGCTGTTATATAATCCTCCTAGTTGTCAGCTTGCAGTTCGCATACAGAACAGTAGCTGCCTTCACTCTTCTCTTCCGACCTTCCCAACGGAGGTCTGTCAATGAGAATTCCTTCAATGTGTTATTTTGAGTCAAATCCCTATAAAAATATATACTTCCAAAGGTAGATATTGTATTATCGTGCAGCTAGTACAAAACTACAAAATAACTCTATTAGACAGTTAATATTAACTTTTCCGCCCGATTGTACGAGGTGACCTGAATACAATATGCATGTGATTGTACGCTGACCTGAGCATCATAAGCGTTTCTGTAGAAACTTAATAAATCTTTTGGAACTGACCATGACACGGTTTCTGGTCATTCGTTGTAGCGAATGCGAGCGTGCTGCCGTAAAATATGGTTAGCTATAATTTTGACTGTCTCCGTGGCTTTGTATGTGCGTTTAGTATCGAAGGTCTCTGGTTCGAATCCCGGTGAAATAAATATTAATAAAAATTGTTTCCGTCGGGCAGGGCACAGAAGGCTGCCTACTTGGCTGTAAGGAAAAATGATCAGTGAAACAGACACAGAAATGGGTCTGCCCCGTGCCTAACTTGGGCACTTGAGAATTCACTACACGTTATATAAATAAAAACTAATGTATGTTCGTCTTCTATGCACTCATAAACTATTTATCTGATTATGATGAAACTACATGGTTCTTAACCAAAAAAAAAACAACACTTTTATACTTTACGTGACATTGCAACACGTGCCGAATACAGTTAGTAGGTACTATATAAAACGACCACTTCCTTATTATTTGTATATTCGGCTGTATGGTTTTAACAAAAAGTTTTCTGTCTAAAAGAAAACTTAAAAAACAGGGCAAAGCGCCCGGAGTATATTAAATAAAAAGCAAAGAAAAAAGGGTAATGGAGGTGACCTATGTGCCAAGTTTCACTCGTTATTTATAATGTATATTGCTAAAAGAGCTGTATACCTTTTGATACGCGTTCTTTTTGCAAGTGTAGCCTTACTTAGGAGCTCTCGGTATACACTTATTATGATTTTAGATTAAATAACTTTCGCCGTCATAAAATAATACACCATATTATTTATGGTCCACCACAGTGCCGGAACCACCATACAAGCCCAAAAGCCCGGCTTGCTGGCTTTAACTTAATACGTATTTCATTATAACTTATCTGTCGTCGTCTGTCGATATTTGACATAAAAAATATATTATGCGGAGTACCCAACCTAATTTATTTAAAAATAACATATTATGTTACTCGCTGATATTATAATTAATTAATGTAGCTGTTTGTGAAAGAATTTTTACTCTAGTTCCCTTTTTATAACTAAAGAATGATATCGAGTCATCTCGACATTATCTAGGCTTATTCTTAATAAGAATAGTAAAAAAGGATTGATTATGAAATGAAAAGCCTCCAAAGATCACTATTAACACTAATTTAACTATGACGTAAATAAGTAACATTAGAATTGAAAAAACTCCAAAATAATTATATAACAGGCAAAGTTCAATTATTCAAAAATACCAATGATTTTATTTTGCATAGTTACCTTATAATTATTTTCCTTTTCGCAAAGGACTGTACAAAAATTTTCATTCGCCCGTTTTCGGTAAGAATAATCGTGCTATCTCTCCTGATATTCCATTGTATTGATATTCGCGTGTTCTAACTGCTCATCACCTTTTTCACGTGGTACTTTGTGAAATAGCAAACATTTTAGCCGCGCCCATTATGAGTTCGTCTAAGCGATATGCGTACTCTTGTGGTAAATAAAGGTGGATCCATTAATTTATAATAATTACAAAACCGATTGCCGCTATTGGAACCGCAGTCATCGATACAAAGTTAGCAAGGGCCCAAGGTCGACTGCATTCGAGTATTGCAAATGAAACTGCATACAATATAGGGTTGTCACTTTGCAGGATTTATTGTTATTAATAATTAATTTATTACATTCGATTTACAATAATTCTTATTAATGTTTTAAAAATATTTAATGTTATTTTACCTTCAGAACTGAGTTGCATATGGACTCTGATACGCAGTACAGTGTCAATCTATTGTATTCCAGTATTCCAGCTCATAAGAAAGCGATTGGTATCAAAATTTTAATTTTGCGCTTTTGAAGCAAGTGTATGCGAATCTCGAGTATTCTTATTTAGAGATGAAACTCAGAACGGCCTTAAGAATTTGTATATTAAAAAATATATTATGATATAACTTAGATATTTGTGTCATATTTCTTTGATTTAGCGTCTCATATGTTTGAAAGTATTATGGATATCATATTTTATTTAGGTTTATGTTTATTATGTTGCAACCCTATTTTGTACCATATATTCATATAACAAATAATAGCACGTTCTTGTCCTACTTTCTACATCAAGATTGCACTTCTCCAAAATATTTTAAAAATGCATATTACGTTTAAACTTTAATGAATAAAACATGAATATTGCATATGTAAGCTAGCACAGAGAGAATATTGCGACGGATATTTTCATAGGAGAGAAAATGTGCTAGCGGATTACTCGCTCCTAAGTGTATTAAGGCTCTCGCAAACATGTACTTTTTTTATTAAATTGCAATTTGAAACTACCGCACGCACAGTCGTTTAAGTTGAATTTAGGTATACTTAGGTTTGTATGCCGTAACTCAGATTTGAATATTTGTCAAACCAACTAAATAGACAGAGTAACAATTGAACTATTTTAACGAAAAACTTAAAAATTATTTCAACTCTATCCGTATGAATATATGTAAAAGTTCAAAATATGTGACGTCACTCTAGGGAGGAGGAAGTCTCACAAATGTGTCCAACTGTGACAAGGACGGGGGAGGGGTCAAAAAATAACGAAATTAGTGTGATAAAGAGGAAATATTTGTATTTTTGTATATAACGAATAAACTTAAAGACTACTAAACCGATTTTAAAAATCTTTCACTAATATAAAGCTACATTAGCACTGAGTAACAAAGGCTATTTTTTATGTTTCATAGTACTTCTATATTGCACCCGTGCGAAGCTGGGGCGGATCGCTTGTTGTAAATATTTTAAAAATAATGGAAGATTATAAGATTGTGGACTTAATATTAATACATTATACAATGCTTAGTCGGTCTTCATAGTGTACGTTTATTTATTATTGGTGTGTCAGAGTATGATAAAATAAGTAAATTTTAAAATGTAATCAACCAGCAGGTAATTCTCTTCAAAGCCTACGTGTATACTACGTAATACGTGTGCCCTAGAGGTGGGTCGTTGACGATTTTTGTGTAAACGGAATGAAACTGCTAATTACAAACTGATAACCTGTTAAAAAAGCAGCTAATTTTATTAGCTGGTTTGCAGTTAGCGACTACACATTGAATGTTCGAAAATCGTTGAATGAAACAGTTAATATATTTAGCGGCTTTTGTGGTAAACGAAAAGCAGCTAATTCGTTAACATTAGAAAAACTGTTAAAAAAAGCTGCTTGATGAATTAACGCCCACTCCTAGTGTGCACTATTTCGGCTTGATGATGTCATCTTAGCTGTATATGGAGTCACCGAGTTATTCCATTTCTGTTTTAACGATGTATTGTGTGTAACCTTAAGTTTCTTTTGGCTCTAACTTTTTTATAGTTGGATGGATAGTGTTGGGTGCGTATGAGATGTTAATCGTGTCTCATTTAAACTTAATGATAAGGCTAAGGTATATCTCACAACATTCAAATAATTTATTCCAAATGTAATCATAATCTCCCAGCATATAGGTATAATCTTATTATGTATGTTTGTCAATTAAACAAAGATATCTTTAACATTTTTATTGGGTAATTTAGTACAAAGATCTGCCTATTGACAAGCCGTTAGCGACTCCATCGAGGAATGCGTTACCACCAGCTCTAGCGGTTGCGCTCACTGATCCACCACCTGATGCACCGAAGCCACCTCCTAATGAAGCGCTACCGGAGGCAGCAGCAGATGCACCTAAACTGCCTCCTACAGAGGCCCCACCAGAGAGTCCGCCTTCAATTGCGCCTGCTGCTTTAGCTCCCAAATTTGCAGCACCAGAAAGCCCTGCTCCAAACGCGCCTGCACCTGCAGCTGCGATGTCAGCGCCTAAAGTTGCAGCCCCAGCTATTCCGGCACCAATCGCGCCCGCTCCTGCTGCGGCGGCTTCAGCGCCTAAAGCTGCAGTCCCAGCTATTCCGGCACCAAGCGCGCCCGCTCCTGCTGCGGCAGCTTCAGCGCCTAAAGTTGCAGCACCAGCTATTCCGGCACCAATCGCGCCCGCTCCTGCTGCAGCGGCTCCAGCACCTAAAGCTGCAGTCCCAGCTATTCCGGCACCAATCACGCCTGCTCCTGCTGCGGCGGCTCCAGCACCTAAAGCTGCAGTCCCAGCTATTCCGGCACCAATCGCGCCTGCTCCTGCTGCGGCGGCTCCAGCACCTAAAGCTGCAGTCCCAGCTATTCCGGCACCAATCGCGCCTGCTCCTGCTGCGGCGGCTCCAGCACCTAAAGCTGCAGTCCCAGCTATTCCGGCACCAATCGCGCCTGCTCCTGCTGCGGCGGCTTCAGCGCCTAAAGCTGCAGCACCAGCTATTCCGGCACCAATCGCGCCTGCTCCTGCGGCGGCGGCTCTAGCGCCCAAAGTTGCAGTTCCACCGAATCCAGCACCGATGGCGCCCTCAGCACCAGCTCCCAAACTTGCAGATCCACCGATTCCAGCACCGATGGCGCCCTCAGCACCAGCTCCCAAACTTGTGCTGCCGGCTAGTCCTCCATCAATGCCAACTTCATCTGCCTCTTCCGCTAAAGGAACATTGGCCCCTGCTGTGGATAAGCTATCACCAATAGCAGCTGCTCCGTTTTGATTTCTGTTGAATTGTTGATTAGCTTGAGCACCTTCGTTATGAAAACTAGACCCGCCAACGTTGTGGCTTCCCTCATTTTCACTTTTAGTTACCTGAAAAATATACAAAAACATACAATATTTCAATTTATATGCATATGAGAGAGAGAGAAACATACATTATAGACAGTAAAAATCAAAGGACTCAACATATCGGACGTTTCTTGTTTTTTATTTATATATTGACTAGCCGTGCAAGTAAAATTATTTCAGAATTATTTTAAAGCTCGGAAACATGATGACTAACCGTGGTTACTTTTGTATGGTGTTGGCCGACATTGTGGAATTCATTTCCACCTACGTTGTGTGCTGACTGACCAGCGACACCGCTCGCACTTGCATCTTGGTTTTGGCCGGCATAGTTTTCAGAATTCAAGTTTCCACTGCCTTGTGATACAGCGCTTCCCAAACCTCCCACGCCAAGGTTACTGCTGCCTTGTCCTGCTTCTGTTAAAGTATTGCCACTGGCAGATCCGCTGTTCTGGTTCTTGTTGAATTGGGTGTCAGATTGGGAGCCTTGGTTGTGGTAATTGGAACCTCCTATGTTGTGGCTGCCATCGCTTTCGATCGTGGTTACCTGAAAACCAAACATAGTATCAGTCGATACAAATTCACCATGCATACTTATCCAATGTTACGCATGATATCTTGTATATCTTCTAATATGTTCTGTGTGATGTGTTTGTTTTGTTTCCTTATAACAAATAAATAAATAAAAGAATTGAATTTCAATATACTCTTTCTTACCTTTGTTATTTTAGTGTGATGTTGACCAACGTCATGGAAGCTACCACCGCCAACATTGTGTTCTGAACGGCTAGCTGCGCCATTGGCACCTTCTTTATAGTTCTGACCGGCATACTTCTCTGAATTAATTCTTGCCGCACCCCCCGCTGATAGGCCGCCATTAAGCCTACCACGGGCAGCGCCAATGGCATTGGCACCTAGAGCCGCTGCGCCAGCTATACCGCTGCCAATGGCACCTGCCCCAGCGGCAGCAGTGCCCGCCGCGCTTAGAGCAGCGGCTGCTCCCAACCCCACGCCCGTGCCTACAACCCCCTCTCCTACTTTAATGCCAGTGTTAATTGCACTTCCGATTTTGTGAGCTATACTAAATGGATTAGGTACACCGAACAATGGACTCGCCTCAAGCGTCGCGGCACAGATAAGTGCCGCTAGGACCTGTAATATTAACATATAATAAAAAAAAAATTGTACATAAGTATTCTTTATAATAAGTTTTAGCTTCAAGTACTTACTAAGAATTTCATGATGTATCAGAATTGAGAGCACTTCGAATGTCACTGTGAACACAAAGTTGGCCTTTATAAACATAAAATATGATCAATTATTATGGCATTAAATTCTAATTATCACAAGAATAATTGAGTTAACGGTTTTGTGAAAGTATTGTTATCATTCACTGTTATCTACAGATGCAAGGGGTCTTTAGCGATTAATTAACAGGTCGTTATTAATACCTTTGATAATTCTAACAGGAGTTAAAAGGCTATTATTATAATTCCGATTCATCTTGATTAAAACGTTTGGATTTTACGAGTACTTCATTTACAAAAAAATAACAATAAAATAGTTTAATAAATTTATTAAAAATATTTGTTTTGCATACACACTCCAGTATATTCGACGGGCGCGTTGACAAATGCGTAATTTCTGTTAAATGTTTGTGACAGATAATAAGCTCGTCCTCTCATTTTTTCTCTCTCTCCAGCCGGCCTAACGTGACAACCGCGACAAATTTTTGTCGATCGTTTTCTTGTGTTTTAATCGATTATCGCTCTATTTCTTTCGTGTCTAACATGACAATTACACTTAAAACTCGACTTTTAATATCAAAAATAGATTATATATTTGTCGATCGAGATATCTTTTCTATCAAAATTGTCGATGTCTAGATATAATATATCGAGATATCTTACATCTTAGTTTGTCTTCTCTCGCGACATATCTCGCGGCGGTCATGCTAGGCCGGCAGAACATATTATGTATATGTATGTAGAATTGTTAATATTTCGAGTGTGGTTCAATAGTGGTTCGTTACCCGTCGGATTTTCGATAGTTCTTCCACGCGTAATGCCTGAAGAGACCGGATGTGTGGAAAACATCTTTACAGAAAGTCATAAACATGTCGTCCCGGCAGGAATCGAATCCGTGATCCATCGAAACGCAAGTGAGGTGTTCTACAAATGAGCCCGAAAACGTTGAAGAGCTATCTATTCAAACGTCAATATTGAGTTACGTTAATTACACCGGTCAACACGATTTTTGGGTCTAACTTCTACATGTTAAATTTTGGTTTCTCCTACGACAAAAATAAGGAAAAAAAAATTTTTTCCGATTAAAGTTTGCTTTTGTAGAAACTAGAACAATTTTTCGGCAAAAATTATTCATTTTTATATTTTTTCTACACTTCCACTGTAAATTATAATAAGAAAACATTTTTTTAGATACAAGAGTCTTTTTTATTCAAGATTTGTGATAAATAATAACATATAGATGTAAAATTAAAAGAAATTAATGTCTAAAAGTGAATATTTTTGGCATTTCTTTTATGCTTGTATGAGCTCTTTCGTATTAAACCCCAAATGTAATCTCCCATCATATTCTCGTTATACTGCCCTTGATATCGCCGTTCAAAGTCCATCACATCTTGGTGAAAACGTTCTCCTTGTTCCTCGGAGTAGTCCCCCATGTAATAAACAAGTTAACACTCACTACTGTGCCTCTTACAAATAACAATATAGTTTACTTTCGGGTTAATCAATGTGTTGCCATCTTCTGTTAATGAAATAAATTAAATTATACTTATTGTCGTAAATCGGACCAAAGCAAACTTTATGAACTTAAATATTAATATTTAAGTGTTTTTCAATGTCTAGAATTTAATTTAAGCAAGAGAACAGAAACCCAAAAAAAAAAAAATTTTATGTTGTCCTGTGTTATTATTATTATTTTCGCCCATAGGGCAGGCTAGTCTTTCGACCATACCGCCTAGTCTTACTTTATATCTTTCTTACATTACATCCCACCATTTTTTTTCTGAGTTACGTTAAACAATATTCTATAGAGACTTACTGATTAAATAAAAACAACACCTAGTTCCCATTTTTAAAATGGAATATTTATAAAGCTATTAAATAAAATCCGTAATGCCATTATTGAGGTAGAGTGGGTCTTTACAGCGTTGAGAAAAGTACTCGTTCTTTTGCAGGGTCCTTGGCGAATTGTCTCGCAAACTAATAAGTTAATTATTCTCGTTTTCTTTAGGGCTGCTGGGGACATATTGTATTATGTAGGCTTATATATACTGTAGTGTTTCTTGTTATCTATTTAGCATTTTTTATTAACTCCAAAATATAAACATATTTTTTCTGGTGTCGTCGCGTCGTTGCGTTTCAAAGGGTTACAGGTTTGGATTCCATTGTGATTAAAACGTGTGCCTGGCCAGACTTCTAAATTTAAAATGGTGTGCGGAATGTCAATACTTCACGAACCACCGTTCATAGACGTAAAAGTCGTGAAGTGCATATGACTATAGATTTCTGAAAGCTCCAAAAGCCTTATAAGCATTTTTTGTTATTAGATGTCGACAGACTAGCGTGAGATTCACTTGATGGTAGGTGATACCTCAGCCAAAGAACATCAGTCAATGATGCGCTGTCAGCCTACTTTTTACTTCGAGCATTCGGAAATCCATAGACTGAAACCGAAACGCCTAATAGTGTGTAATTGGCAGAGTGGCGCTGCTGGCAGTTGTGACAGTTCGATTCCGTAAACTTTAATGCATAAAAATTCTAAATTTCAAGTTATTGACGTAAAAAGTACTGTGAATTGTGGAAGAATACCTAAAGATCATACACAAGTGTTATCCATACGAATTATCAACAAGAACATAGTGAACAGGAAATATTTACCGTGGATAGTAGGTTACTAAATACCTACCCTCAAACTAAAAAAGTTAATTCGTCAAACGTAATATAATTTTATCACCATACAATAAATCAAATATGCCTACAACTAATTGTAAAGTCTGCGGAAAATTTGTATCAATCGATACTATTAAGTGCATTAATTGCAAGTCGTCGTGTCACCGACAATGTGCTGTCAAAACAATTTGTAACTCTAAAGTATCGGCGCGGTGGTTATGCAAAAATTGCAGTGCAAAAAGTCCGCAAAACATATCTCCGAATTCCATATCCTCTAGTGAAAAATCATTCTCGCAAGCCTCTGAGATTTCACCGGTTTCAGATAGTGAAAAAGACAATAGCTCACTATCACAAAATGTTAAGTATATTCGTACGGAGTTGGCCACTGTGTCTCGGGAGATGGCGCTTTTTAGGCAAGAGATAGCTCGCTTCACCGAAACTATAGGTGTATTTAATAAGCGATTTGAGGACATCGAAGAACGAATATCTATCTTAGAAATGAATACTGAACAGCGCATATCTAACCTTGAAAACAAATTCTCTAATATGAACAGTGAAGATATTGTGAAATTTACCGATCTTGAAAACGAGCTCAATGAGAGAGACCAAATGAGTCTACGTAATGATATTGAAGTTCTGGGAATAGCAGAGGTGAGAGGTGAAAACCTAATTAATATAGCTACGCTAGTGGGAGAAAAGCTTGGTGTAACCGTGGACGAGCGTGAAATTGTTTTCGCAGTACGGAAAGGCTCACCAGGTCGAAAGCCGCGACCCCGACCCATCATTCTACGCTTAGCCCGGACGGCGACTCGCGACAAGTTATTGCGATCAGCGCGAGGCTGCTTCCGTGGAAGCTGATACAGCGGGATTCAACATCGACCAAGTCCCTAAGTGCTTTTATGTTAATGAGCGTCTCACGCTTATTAATAGGCATCTCTTTTATAAAACTAGAGAAGAAGGAAAACGCAAAGGTTGGCGTCACGTATGGACACAAGAAGGTTGCATATACGCAAGACAGACCTCTTTATCCACAAAACACAAAATTGTTTCTGAAACAGATTTGAAACTAGTCTTTAATAATAATCATACCACAGCTTGAACTCAATGAAAATAAATAACTTTAAATCTCATTTTAATCACATCTTTCCTATTTATTTATTAAAAGTAAAATATCTTTTAAGTAACTTTTATAAATAAGTATATTTATACCTACCTAATATTGGAATCCTAAAATAAATAATGATTAAAGTATTATATTAGTTTTAAATATTAGAAATGTTATTATTTGGTACCTTGTTATTTCAACTTATTTAAGTTACAAATATAAAAATTTAAATTATATGTATTGAAAGTATATTTGTAATTGTAACTTTTTATCATTATTTTATAATGTATTATATATTAGTTTAATATTGTAATGGGATTCCAAAGGATTGTTTTTGTGTTTCTTTATAGTTAAGTTAGCTGATACATTTGTTTGCTTTTTTTTCCATTTTTAATTTTGATTGTATAGTCACTTCTGCCAGCGCATCACCCTCACTGGAGCCACTGAAAATCAGTGTTGGGGTTTTGCCCCAACAAATACTGAGTGGTTATCCATTTCAGGGATCATCATAATATATTTGTATTTAGTATAGTTTGAATGTTATTATGTATTGTTATTGTATATGGTGATTTCGTGAATAAATATAAATAAATAAATAAATAAATAATATTAACTTCACGGTTTATCCATCTATGAACAGTCGTTCTTTACCCGGTCGGAATTTAAAAAAAGGAATCGAAAATAAAAAAGGAAAAATAAACGGTGTCACATTTTTAGTCATTTATTTATTGCAATGATTTTAATGATTTTTTATTGAACATTATATTAAATATAAATACATATACATAACAGTTTAGATTTTTTATGGGACTGCAATTATCACGTGTAGTTCGGTGTTTGTATGGTAAGTGCGGATTTACTTTCCTGCAATTCCAGCTCTCATTACGTCCAAAGTATCTCTTACGGCGTCTCTTATTATCGCGCAGCCTTCCGACTGAGTAACCTGGACAAAAACATACTGTTAAGCAATAATTCTATCTAAACTTAACCCTTTGACCGCTTGTGTCGCATTTATGCGACAAATATTTCCATGCCCCTACCGCCCGTGTCGTATTTTTGCGACAGAGAACATACATGATTTTTTGTCCTATGAACTGCGTAGTACAACTAAAACGATTATCCAATATTGCGTAGCTGGGCGCTAGGGGCACGGCAATCGATATTTAACCAAGCGCTTAAAAGGTTAAAGGCAAGTAAAAAATTCTCAAGATCAGGTTCACCTTTCTTCTAATATATTAAAAAAAAAAACTTAAAATCAAGATTCAGACGTTTCTGATTCACGTAGTTTTTATACAAAGCAATGAGCAAAATAGTAGATGAGTCGCAGTGATTACAGAGAATTACCCATAAGAACGTATCGGAAGGCAGTTGCGTATTCGCATCCCGGGATAAATACTTTATTTCCTTTATAAGTTATTTGCCCTCTCTAAGCATTTATTTTCACCTGGTTTTTCCCAGAATCGAACCCGGGACCTTTGGTGGTATACACAGTGAGCATACCACTTAGCCAGACGGGCAAACTAAAGTCGTAAATAAGTTACATTACCATACTCATCAGCACTGCTGCAACGATGACAAACATTGTTGAGACCTGTAAATTCATAATAATAAAATATAAATTTATCCCAAGCATTATACCATATTAAAACGGTGAATTAATAATAATAATAAAATATAAGACTAAATTTATTCCAAGCATATTAAAACGCGATTTATTATTTATCCTGACGTTTCGAGTGCTTTTCAGCAAACGTGGTCACGGGCGGGAGTAAAAGGTGACAGGTGTCTAATTTGAATTTTCACAGTTTTTTTTTACAAAGTTACCATATTAACGTCATTATATATTCCTACGGAATTGATATGTAATTTTCAATATTATGGCAATATTGACTAACAGTGTCCTCTTGTTTGACTTGGTGTTTTAGATTTTTAATTGTCTCAACTTATCTATTGAAGTTAGGATGTTTTTTAATTTCTATAGCCTCGCATCATAGAGCAACACGGCCATACGCAGGCGTTCCCCTCTGTCAAAGTACAAGTCCAAAGGGTCCTATGCGTACAATAAAACTAGTTGTAGCCACACTTTTCACTAGACTAAATCCAGATGCGCGACTGAATCGACCTCCTAAAAAAATGCCGAATTGTTTGTGTTTCTTGTTGCCAAAAAATATCTGCCACGTCAAATTTACAAAAAGATAGCGTTATCTTTCATATGTAGGTATTTTTTAATCATATTATTACTATTTACTTCTTTAAAACTTAAAAAATTACAATATTATCGGTCGTGTTGTTTCGGATTTTTTTACCAACACAGTCGCTCGACAGATCCGCGTATTGTATGAGCCCTCATACAATACACGGATCTGTCGAGCGACTGATCCGAGTTTATTTCCGAGAAGTCGCTGTCACCGAGCGATAGTGTTGTTGTCGGATTGTTTTAAGTTATCGAAAAAAAATGGCAAAGGAGTCTTCTATACAGAGACAGTTTTGAGATTAAATTTTCTGATTCAAATATTATATTGTGATAATATAGTTATATTGTTAAAATATAATATAATACTTACGCGCGTTAGCACATTTATTAAAATCACTTAGTGTAAACTTCAACCGTAATGTTTTTTTTATTTCCTAAAAATCCAAAGGATATGGAAAATTGTGTAACCCAAATTTAATAATTGCGATATGATCTAGAAAAATGACATATTTTTAATCTTATTATAAAAAAAATCAGCTCAATTCTCAATCTGGGAGAGGAGAAATATGAGAAATATAGTTTTCCTGAGATTCTCGATTAATTGAATCGATTACACAATCACAAAAAAAAACCTTTGGACAAGGTAACTAACTCAAAAGTAATTAAATGCACTTTAAATACAATATATTGCATATAATTACAGTTATGTTATTAAATAAAATATAAATTATTAATTAAAGAAAATTAATATACATAATTATCGATTTTTTATCGATTAAAATCGATCTTTTATTTTAGTCTGTCATTGGCATGCCGCATGACAGTTGTTTACTCTGTGCTAATTCGTTTCGTGTTTTCAAAGTTTTGAGTCTGAGTGCTTTCCTGATTGTAGTTATTTAGGAATTGTTACGATTTGACAACTACAAATATCATTGGTCACAGATTTATGATATATTTATGTCAGTTATTGATTGTAACATAACCTTACTTTTACTACTTAAAACTCTAATAACTCGGCTCTCAGATTGTCAAAACTAATAGAATTTTCATCGAAGGACTGTTAAGTCTCAATCTATTAATTCACATCAATTTCATATTGTAACATTGGGGGCCCAAAGTTTTATGTAATCGTTTCCATCTCCTTTAAGGGATATATGAAATAAATATAATAACGAAGTATTTTTCAAATTATTTCGAAGATTTTATTATGTACCAACTCATGGTCCACTCTCCGTGACCTTCTACGTGCGTCCTTTGTATCACTTATAAACCTAATTTCCCTAACCCAGTTCTTGAAATTATCGATACTGCGTATCGACAGTTGTTGCAACTACGGCTAAAAGGACTTGTCAGTGTAGTTACGCCATTTATTTATACTGTTATGACACGGAATGTTTAAATGTGTGTGTGAAATTGTTAGTGTATTTTTTAATCGTCACGGTGTGAGTTTCGTAGTGACAGACGATTGCTTGTGTGTGCGAACTTGAGTACGCACACATAGCGCAGGTTTCCCCCCGCAAAAAATGGCAGATTGTTTGGTATCGGTAACGAACGCTATGGCTACTCCCCTCCGGTTCGCCGGTGGCCCGTGTTGCTCTATGCCTCGCATACTCATATGGGTACTCATAAAAAATATTTGTTACAAAAATGACAATTCGGGCTTCGACAAAACCTCAGTTAAAGTTTATTTAAACCCAAAAATTGTTCAAATCGGCCAAGCAGTTGCTGAGATCTGCTCACAAACACAAATGCCATTTTTTTATGTTAGATATCGACAGACGAGCATTTTTTTTATGTCAGACATCCACAGACGAGCATGTGGTTCACTTGATGGTAGGTGATACCTCAGCCACAGAACATCAGTCAATGATGCGCTGTTGACCTACTTCTTACTTTGAGCATTCGTAAATCCATAGACTGAAACCGAAACGTGCAATATGCACTTCACAGTTTTTCCATCTATGAACGGTGGTTTGTTACCCGGTCGGAATTTCGATGTTCCTCCCACCCGTCCAATGCCCGAAGTTAATAGAAGTGGAGGACATGCTTACAGAAAATTATAAACATGTAGTCCCTGTGGGATTCGAACCCACGACCCATCGATGCGCCCAGCTGGTATTCTACCGAACGCGCCAACGAGCCCGTCATAATGAGTTTCTCCATGGAACCTCCAATTAATTACAAGTTATATAATAATTAAAAGATAAAAACTTACGAAGTTGTTCATATTGCTGATGAAGATATAATAGTAGTCGTACGAAATGCAAAGTGGTGTTAAGCGCTCGCAATAAACCTTATATATTTCATAACTAAAGGATATTTCATACAAAGTAATGCGTATAGGTTATATCTAATATTATATAAAATTCTCGTGTCACGGTGTGCGGGACCGAACTAATCCGAAACGGCTCGACCGATTTTCGTGATCCTTAGCGTGCATATCGGCCAGGGTGGATATTCGATCAACATATATTTTTCATCCCCCTAAATGTTAATGGTAATCCACCCCTAATTTTTATTTTTATTTTTGGACGAAATTTTTTGTTTTTATTTTTTTATAATGTGGCATTAAAAAATACATACAACCCTAAATTTTTACTTTTTTACTTTTTTTAGAAATTATTTACATGGCAAATGACACGGTTCGTTGCGCAGGGTAGGTATTCTACCTAACAGGACCCATAGGGGTCGCGGGTAAGAATGCCGCCGGGACGATATGTTTATAATTTTCTATTAGCATGTTTCCCCCACGTCTGGTTACTTCCGGCATCAAACGGGTAGGAGGTATATCGAAATTCCGACCGGGTATCGAGCCACAGTTTATAGAAGGAAAAAGTGCACATTGCGCGTTGCGGCTTCAGTCTATGGATTTTCGAATGTTCGAAGTGAAACATAAGTTGACAGCGCATCATTGAATAGGTGATTGTGGCTAGGGTATCACCTACCATTAAGTGAACCTCATGCTCGTCTATTGATGTACAATATTAAAAAATACCTGTATTAGCATTTTTCAAAAGCGTTGATTGATATGAAGACACCTTATACGTATTACTAATACACTTTAATTGATAATTAGGAATATATTTTACAATCATCGTGATCACGATCATAATAAGAAATCATTAATTTATAATAATATAGATATGCATATACGAGTATTTATATGTAAGTATATTATTCCTATATGTCGAACAAATATGATAAGGATATGTATGATAAGAGGCCGGATTTCTATAATGACTTTTTGGGCTATTTTCCCAAGAGGAAAGTCTTAAACCCTTATCAGGCAGAGTCCCAAGTAGTACTAACCCAGGGCCCCAAAAATTCACAGTCCTCCCCTGGGTCCACATTTAAGTTCTTCGGTGTCGCAGATGTCTATGGGTGATGGTGATCACTTACTTTAGCACTTGCCCGTTTGTCCCCTATTCTATAAAAAAAGAAGGGGTATCAAAATAATATAGTCGTGTGTCATACGACAGGCAGGCAGGCAGCATCGGCAGGCTTTCGATTCTTATTTTTATAGCTGACCAGTGCGTTATCTAATATATAAAATTCTCGTGTCACAGTTTTCGTTGCCATACTCCTCCGAAACGGCTTGACCGATTTTTACCAAATTTTATATGCGTATTCAGTAGGTCTGAGAATCGGCCAACATCTATTTTTCATCCCCCTAAATGTTAGGGATAGTCCACCCCAATTTTTTATTTTTTTATATTTTGGACGAAATTTTTTGTTTTTATTTTTTTATAATGTGGCATTAAAAAATACATACAACCCCTTAATTTTTACTTTTTTATCACCAACCCCTGCTTTTTAGAAATTATTTACATGGCAAAACAACGATTGTCGGGTCAGCTAGTAAAGTATATTATTTAAATATGTGATACTCGCGTTAATAAAAGACAATATTATTGACACTCATCGTTATAATTTGGGCAAATAACTGAATTGATTTATAAATTAGCTTATAGCTTACTATATTATTTAGCTTATATGTTCTGATGTAATAACAAAAATACTGTAAAGTCCCATCAAAATCCGTTCAGTAGTTTTTGCGTGACAGAGTAACAAACATCTTCACAAACTTTAACATTAATAGGTTCAATTTAAGTATAATATATATTACACACATTAGTCGGAATAATATGACATTTAATCACTTAGAACCGCAGAAAGTAATAAGAAACTCTGGCTTCAACTTGAGAAACAAGATGTTGAGATTAATCCCGCTAATACACAGGAGCTTTGGGTTTTCATTTAATCCTGGTTCGTTTGAGTGCAAAACAGAGGGTAATTATTATTTTCTGTTTATTTTTTAAATTTTAATATCATTATTAACTTAATAAAAGGTGCAGTTTCGCATGCTTTTCAGCAACCGTGGTCACGGGGAGACAGTATGCTGAAAAGCATCCGAAACGTCGGGATAAATAATTTAAACAATATAAATAATAAATCGCATTTTAATCCGGTATACAGTATTTTATTTAAATGTGTGACACTCGCGTTGATAAAAGACAATATAATGTTAAATTTACAAAAAAAAATATATAGAAAAAAGCACCCTAGGGTATGAAATATACTTTACGACCTGTTCTAATACCTAGTACCTACCAAATATACATAAAAATCGGTCGAGCCGTTTCGGAGGAGTGCGACCGCAAACACCGTAGCACGACATTTTTCATTTCAATTTGTCGCCCATTATTATAGTTTTGTTTTTGTATAGCGTGCAAAATAGTAAATATTTAGTGCAAAATAGACCGGGCATTTGTAGTTACGAGCCAAAACCAGGGTTTAGTATTTTAGTGTTAAATTAGGCTGTAACTAAACCCCCTTTTAATCAAACTTGAAAGGTGTTTAGAATTTATAAACAACTAGCAAAACGCCCCGGCTTCGCACGGGTGCAATTTAGATGAAAATAAGTTACACGCTGATAATGTAGCTTTCTAATGGTGAAAGAATTTTTAAAATCGGTCAAGTATTTTTTGTATTAAATCGTAACAAAACCACAAAAATTGAAGAAAATGACAAAGTATATACAATACTACCCCTCGCAGCATTGCTCGCTGCGCTGCGCTGCTTGAAGCCGCACCGGCCGTAAACATAACGGTGACATGACTGTAATAGTTAGAGATATGCTGCCGCTGATTTTTTGTAGATAATGGTGTGTTCTAAAAAAATGTAGTATATCATTTTGTTCTATCATCAATAGTTTTCGCAGCGCACGCGATGTAAGGTAGTTTTTTGATATTTTTTTCACACCTTGGATTACGTTATCGTAATTTTAGTAAGGATGCCTATTTTTTTTGAAAATGAAATATAGCCTATGTCACTCAGAAATGATGTAGCTTTCCAACAGTGAAAGAATTTTTCAAATCTGCCAAGTAGTTTCGGAGCCTATTCAATTCATACAAACAAACAAACAAACAAAAAATCAAACCTTTCCTCTTTATAATATTAGTATAGATATAGATGACGTCAAAGTGCTTAATTTCAAAGTTTAGTTGGCCTTTTAAATAAAATACTGTATACCGGATTAAAACGCGATTTATTGTTTAAATTATTTATCCCGACGTTTCGGATGCTTTTCAGCAACCGTGGTCGCGGGAGACTGTCGTCTCCCGTTGAACGTCGGGATAAATAATTTAAACAATAAATCGCGTTTTAATCCGGTATACAGTATTTTATTTAAATGTGTGATACTCGCGTTAATAAAAGACAATATTTAGTTGGCCTTGTCATGCTTTTAAACAGAACTTCATTCGAGACCTATTTGCTTAATTAAAAATGACAGGAGTCTGCTATTTGGGACATTTCACGTGAAGCGGACAGGGAAAAAAAAGTGAGGTTCTGAAAATCGACCACATTCGGCCCATTTGTACTTCTAGAAGGTATGAATGTGTACGCAAAATATTTTTTTTGTATAGTGTATATTTACCATGTTATAGGTTTCAAAAGAATTGTCGTTGATTGGTACTACAATTTTTCGAAAGTAATTTTTCGAATATAACAAATCTACTATAAAATATTTTACATAGCGATACATATTAAAAATATACTGTTCTTTTTGACAGTAAAAAAAAATTAAAAAATTAAAAAAAAATTAATGGCCAAAACCGGAAGTAAACTTTTCAAACCAGAATTACAGTCACTTCGACCATTTTTTTTTTATTTTTTTTTCTTTCAAAATATAGCTTAAATGATAATGAAAGTACACTAGAAAATTTAAAATGGGATCTCTATTAGTTTAGGAGATACGTTGAATAATATACACCCGCGTCGCAAGTGGCGTCATATGTAGCGCTTGCAAGGTTGAGCAGTTTGCGCGATATTGCAACTTTATTAATATTTTATATCGTTTTAGCGTATATTTAACCTCATTTAATGATATGAAATAAGTTTTATTAATATAATATAATATAAATATAACTACATAATACAAATATAAGTTAATAATATATTATAAAGAAAAAACGTTTTTGGAGCAGTAGAAAAGTTTTATTATTATTTGCGAAACGTGACTAATAGCGCCATCTGTTAGTAACATGTAGTACTTTTTTGTCTCAGATAGAGTCAAACGGTCAAAAACCTATCTACAAGAAAGAGATTGAAATATGACGCCTAGCGGTTTCGTAACTTAAACTTTAGTGTTGCTTTAACCGCTCAGCGACTTGTGCACGTTTTAATCTGTGACAGTTTTTATTAGTTGTTTTGCGAAGGTTCACTAGATGTTTGACTGCATTGCACAATGTCTTCATTAGCTACTGGAGGAGATTCGGTCAAAAGTCGTTTCCTGCAGGAGGCACATACGTAAAGATCTTGTGAAAAACTCCACTTTTGAGCTAAACATTTAGATATTTTCCTTAAATTTTTAAATTTTCGATAAAGTACCAAGTGAAATGGGTTAAAACATCGATCACCGTACGGCGTCATTAATAATAACAACTGTCACAGATTAAAACGTGCACAAGTCGCTGAGCGGTTAAAGCAACACTAAAGTTTAAGTTACGAAACCGCTAGGCGTCATATTTCAATCTCTTTCTTGTAGATAGGTTTTTGACCGTTTGACTCTATCTGAGACAAAAAAGTACTACATGTTACTAACAGATGGCGCTATTAGTCACGTTTCGCAAATAATAATAAAACTTTTCTACTGCTCCAAAAACGTTTTTTCTTTATAATATATTATTAACTTATATTTGTATTATGTAGTTATATTTATATTATATTATATTATATTAATAAAACTTATTTCATATCATTAAATGAGGTTAAATATACGCTAAAACGATATAAAATATTAATAAAGTTGCAATATCGCGCAAACTGCTCAACCTTGCAAGCGCTACATATGACGCCACTTGCGACGCGGGTGTATATTATTCAACGTATCTCCTAAACTAATAGAGATCCCATTTTAAATTTTCTAGTGTACTTTCATTATCATTTAAGCTATATTTTGAAAGAAAAAAAAATAAAAAAAAAATGGTCGAAGTGACTGTAATTCTGGTTTGAAAAGTTTACTTCCGGTTTTGGCCATTAATTTTTTTTTAATTTTTTAATTTTTTTTTACTGTCAAAAAGAACAGTATATTTTTAATATGTATCGCTATGTAAAATATTTTATAGTAGATTTGTTATATTCGAAAAATTACTTTCGAAAAATTGTAGTACCAATCAACGACAATTCTTTTGAAACCTATAACTTGGTAAATATACACTATACAAAAAAAATATTTTGCGTACACATTCATACCTACTAGAAGTACAAATGGGCCGAATGTGGTCGATTTTCAGAACCTCACTTTTTTTTCCCTGTCCGCTTCACGTGAAATGTCCCATTTGCCTTATTAAAAAACTGCTGTTTAAACAAGTTTAGCGAAATCCGTATTTATCCGTATACATTATATATTTAGTATTTCTGTCTAAATATGTTATAATAATAAATAAATAATATATTCACACGGTTATTTTGGTTTATTAATTAAAAACAAAGATCTATAATAAAACAGATAAATATTAGCCATTTTTTTATGAAAACCAACAAAGCTAAGGTTCTACGTTGCGTTTTTAAACAATACTGGCTGATTTGATCAGCTTGATATAGTTAAAATATGTTTTGTTTCTTTCGTTCTGTAGTCTTTTTATATGCGATAGAGCGAGACAAAACATATTTTTAACTATATCAAGCTTATAATACGTTTATGTATAAGGTCGTATCTTTTTAAAATGATACAACTCTATACGTCTTATAAGAAAGGGAATAGAAAAATTAACCAAGTTTGATATTTTTATTGCGTACTCTGGAAATAAATTAAAACAGTCAATTTAGTAGAAACGTAAACCGTAACCACTTGTGGTTTTTTTATGGAAAAGGGGAAAAACGGGCCATAAACATCTACAATATGAGGACTTGCAGGTGCGTTGCCGGCCTTTATTTTACTTATGTGGGAGGCATCGATTTAACACATATAATGCCGTACAAACAGACGACATAACTGTTGCTTTTTGTTCACGGGATTAAGGCAAAGTCTAATTATAATGTTTTTTACATTTTATGTATCATAATAGTGCGTTGATGATAAGAATCTATAAAGCTTTGAAAACAGAATAGGATGAAATAAAACACAATACCCCCGCGGACACAACAGCCGTAAGGGTATACCTCAAAGGATATTTGTTTCAAGATGATTTATTTGAACCAACCGGATTGGTATCTATACAGGCAAATAGAAACGTGTAATTTTCCTGATAAATGCAATTATCATAGACACTGTGTTGCAGTATATATTTTTTAATAAAAAAATAGTATTTCCATTAAAAATCTTGTAAATAAGTAAAAAATAGAGCTATTAGTTCATCTGTTTCTTCCGTTAGGCGTAATCTTTATATCACCCCTATTTTATATATCTATTTGCTGTCAAACATGCTATGGTTTGATATTCATTACGTGAGGTTATGGCTAAAAAATACCGTGGTTAGTTATATAGACTTTATGCTGTGTTCAAGCACGTTTCCTCGTAACCTTTTTTGTAATATTATATATCTATTAATTTTTAATAATTATTGTCTTAAATACCACATTAATATCTATAGTCTCCTTCAAATGCATGCTTATTAATTTTAAAAAAACAACATTTTTTTATTTAACAACTTTAAATATCTGATGATGGAATAACTGCCCTTATGGTGTCATTTTTTGGTCTAAAACGACGAAGAAAATTGCTGTCCCTGGTCGAAGTCATTGCCTAACTGCTTGGCATCTCTGTCGTAGTTATTATACTTTTTGCCAAAAGCACCACCATGGTTAAATGATTCCGAACCGCCTACGTCGTGGCTTTCAGAATTATCAGCTGTAGTTACCTGGAAATTAAATAAATAGTAAGTCTTAGCTATAAAGTTCGTGTTGTTTTAAAGCTTTGAGATTTGGAATCTTCGCGAGTATGATTGTTTAAGCGGTTATACTCTTCCGAAGTTATGGTTACCTAGTGTTTGGAATTTAAGTTAATAAATGCGTGGAGAAGTAATTCTTTGGATGTAAGAGACGTTTCAGTGGTCACGGTTGCTGAAAAGCATCAGAAACGTCCGTCGGGGATAAATAATAAATCGCGTTTTAGTCCGGTATAAAGTATTTTATATAAACGTGTGATACTCGCGTAAATAAAAGACTAATATAATTAAGAATATTAAGAAAGTATTCTCTTATTTATATGCAATTTTAAATTATTTCTCGGTGATGCGCATACTTTCAGTTTAGTCTGTGATACAAGTAATAATAATATACTAATGTTATTTGTTCGTAGATTTAAATATTTCATTATTATTTTTTAGTTCAATTGTCGACAGAGGATTCTTGGTGGAAGGTAATATGTCATCCACAACATTAATCAGTGTCGATCGTAGAATTGTTTTTATATAGCATTCGGAAATGATAGAGTATATTGATACACACACTCCCTACCTAAATCACGGATTTTCTATCTATTCGTTACCTGTATCCACACGTTTCGTTTCCGTGCCAACTATGAGATAACTCGTAGAGCGGATCGGTACAGTAGTCCTGACTAAGATTATTGACGTGGATTTTGTTTGGATTTCTATGTCATAAAAATAAAAAATATTTCTTGGCACTTATAAAATTGGTATTTAGAAAGGCAGCAAGTAGTAAATGCAAAAATCTAACTTTAAAAGCTACAAATCATCTCTTAGCTGTAAATGCATGAGGTCATACTCAGAAAAAAATCGAAATTCTTGAAAATAAAATTCAACTACAAAAGATATTGATCGTGTAGCTTAGGAGTTATCTGTACTGATATTATAAAGAAGAAAAATTTGTTTGTTTGTTTGTTACGATTTAAATCAAAAACTACTCGACCAATTGAGTCGTATAGAATCAAAGGCGGCTATCTGACTTATGGCTGATTGTTAGCAATTTAAAAAAGAAAACGTTTTTCTCCTTTATTTTTGTATTAGGTATTATTCATTGCATGTTTAAGGTATCTATTAATATTGACAATTAAAGATAAAACCAAATATATAAAAAAACATAAGAGTCTAAACGACAACATCTTATTTTTCTTTTGTAGATTGTCGGACCAAAAATGTCAGATAGCCGCCTTTGATTCTATACGACTCAATTTTCAAAATTATTTCACCAATAGAAAGCTAAATTTCTAGTAAAATAGTACATCTACATTGGACCCGTGCGAAGCCGGGACGTGTTACTAATAAAGAATAACACAAAGCAGTTATGGGGTTTATTACCTTAGTGACTTTATTATGGTGATGTCCAGTGTTATGGAACTCGCGTCCGCCGGAGTTGTGGAATTCATTCCCCTCCGCTCCATTTGCCCCACTATCATGTATCCGGTTGTTGTAGCTTCTTCCTCTTGCGTAATTGCTGCCTGAGTGTAACCCCCCATAGCCCAAGCCGATAGGTCTGCCTATTGGATGTAAGTATCGTCTTCTTCCCCTGATTCCGACCACTGATGGACGCCTGTATATTCTAAATGAATCTATCTCGATTGCCGCTAGGCATAAGATGATTGCTAGCACCTGTGTAAGAAAAAACTTCATTGCAGATAAATTATCTATTATTTAATACCAGTATTAAAAATGTTTTCGAGTAAGCCTGTAAATCAAATCTTTATTACCAAGTTATGGGAACCTTTTGACCGCTTGTGACGCATTTATGTGACAAATATTTCCGTGCTCCTACCGCCCGTTTCGTATTTCTGCGACGGAGAACATGCATGTTTTTTTGTTCTATTTTGTCCTATGAGGCTATGAACTGCGTGGTACAACTAAAATGATTATTCAATAGTTCGTACTTCGGACTACTTCGTAGTCGAGCGCTAGAGGTATGGCAATTGATATTTAGCCAAGCGGTTAAAAGGTTTAATGACGAATAAGTATAATTCGATAAATCGATTACTCACCATCCATTTTATATTTGTCATTACGAGACTGAACGATATCTGCTCGGATATAACGTTTGATGATTGAATGATCACAATATACTGAGGATATTTACTTTTATATTAATTGCTGATATCAAATTCTCATTAGTTAATACTACGATTATATTAATCGATTAAGAGATTTTGAGCCTTTAGTGTGTTGATACCTTCAAGTGATATAATAATCTAATATATAAAATTCTCGTGTCACAGTTTTCGTTGCCATACTCCTCCGAAACGGCTCGACCGATTCTTACCAAATTTTATATGCGTATTCAGTAGGTCTGAGAATCGGCTACTATCTATTTTTCATACCCCTAAGTGATAAGGGTTGTTCACCCTTAAAATTTATTTTTTTATTTTTGGACGATTATTTTGTTTTTATTTTTTTATTATGTGGCATTAAAAAATACATACAACCCCTGCTTTTTTGTCAAAAAAATCTAGACCCGTGCGAAGCCGGGGCGTGTCGCTAGTAGTCTATACTAATATTATAAAGAGGAAAGATTTGTTTATTGATTTACGATTTAACTCAACAACTCCTGGACCGATATTAAAAGTTATTTTTGTATAGTACCCGTGCGAAGCCGGGGCGTGTTACTAGTAATATAATAATTATCAGCAACGGTAACTTAAACGTCGATATGAAATTTTGGGTCAAAAAAAATCCAATTGTGTTTCTTTTATGTTTGATATAGATAGACGAGCATGATACCTCAGCCACATAACATCAATCAATGATGCGCCTGTTTACTTCTTACTTTGCATTCGGAAATCCATAGACTGAAACCGAAATGCGCAATACGGTTTTTCCTTCTATGTACTGTGGTGAATTAACTAACAAAAATGATAATATAAGCGTCAATAAGTGAAAATTTAGCTGACTAGAGTAATTTTTACAGTATCCGAACCTGCACAGCTTGCTTCTTGTGTTTGAATGGAATTCCCTGCCCGCTTCTTTCTAGACAATTATTACTTAGGTCTCTTTAAAGCCAGGGTGTATAGGCTTCTCCTTCTTAGATACTATCACCACTTAACATCAGAGGGCACGAACAACTTGCGAAAAAGTATTCGTATCATCGAGCTGTCATTTGAATGAAATTTAAAATGATTTCTCATACCTTTTCGATAGTCGTTCGTGCTAGGTCTTCTGGTGGGATCGTCTGCTTTTGTAGCGTATAAATATCCAGCGATTTAATGCCACTTATATTTTTAACTTGCATAAATATATTGTTTTAATGCTGCTCTATTTTGAGTGCAAATCTGCAGATATATACGGATTGTGACGGAGAAACGGATATTTTTAACTGTGTTAAAGTAAAAACGTATATGAAGTTATTTCTTTTTAATCTCCGTGTCTACGATTAAGCTTTTATTTTATTTTGATATTCTATGTAGAGCCTACATTACAGAATAATAAAAAATAAAAATTTAAAGTACACAGAACGGATGTTATTAAACCGATATTCAGAATACGTGAATCCGTCCGCCTTCGTAAATCCGCCCATATCTTTACTAAATCGGTTTTTCGAAAGCTACTAATTGGCGGATTAATAAAATAAATTAAATGATAATACTCATTTAGGTCGGTAGTTTTTTTAAGGTCCACTTGACAGATTTTGACGGACTCGTTGGCGCGTTCGGTAGAACACCTGCCGTGCGCATCGATGGGTCTTAGATTCCCACCGGGATGACATGTTAATAATATTCTCTAAGCATGTCTTCCCCACGTCTGATAATAAGTTGTAATACCTTAAGTATTTCTAAGGGAATGCTAACAAAATTATTTTCTTTGGTTTCAGGTAAATTAAGTTGCCGCATCCTCTAGCAAGAAGTTCTGTGGTCTTCAGCAAAATAATATTCTGTTAATTTTAGTTTCATCTGAAGAATTTTGAAATAAAGCAATCATGGTAATGTAATCGAAAAATCTTTATTGCAGATCTTTATACAATAAGTGGTTTAATATGCTAACCCAATGGAACATAGTGGTTGAATATATGCTTGACAATGTGTATTAAAATATCTAATATTGAAGGATCTAAGAACTATACATATATTGAAATATCTTATACAATGCCTTCGCCCTCGATTCCTATTCCAGTTCCCAAACCACCTAATCCCATTCCACCCATATTACCTAATCCCATTCCACCCATACTACCTAATCCCATCCCACCCATACTACCTAATCCCACCCCACCCATACTACCTAATCCCATTCCACCCATACTACCTAATCCCATTCCACCCATACTACTCCCTAGGCCCATTCCTGTAACACCAGAACCCATCCCTAAATTCAAACCATTTTCCATTCCACCATTCAAAGCATAACGTAGACCATCTTCAGCACCTAAAAGTCCTGTATTCATTGCTCCGGCCCCATTCAGTGCCATGCCTATACTTGCCCCCATAATGTTCCCCATTCCGACTCCCATTTCGGCACCCATACCAGTGCCTATGCCGGCCGTTCCCATGGAATCTATATCCATAAACGGTTTAGCTTCCAATGCAGCCATGCAGCTAAGTACCATTAGTACCTAAAAAGAAAACAATATTAAAATACCTTTTTAATGAACACAAAAATGGTTGCGACGTTGGAACCAGGGTTGGGTTTAGAGGCCCTGGGGTGACAAAGGACTGGAGGCCCCCTAGCCCCAAATTATTTTCCAAATACAATTTTTTTTTAAGTACAATATAATTATGTTTGTATAAATTACTTTAGATAATGGTAAAACAGCAAAAAAAAATCAAAGTAAAAGTTGTTGGATAAACTTCCGAAAGGCCAAAACCGAATTTTGACTTCTTTGGTACACACGTTCCATTTGGGTCGCCAAAGGTCGGAAGCTTATCCCGAATCATGCTAAGCGGCGCGGTGTACTAAAAAAAATCAATTTTTTGTAAAATATTGAGAGTCGCCAAAAATCCTTTCACGGGGACCCTTGGGTACCCAAATGGAACGTGTGTATAAAATTTGAAGTCAAAATTCGGTTTTGGCTTTTCGGAAGTTCACCTAAGTTGCTTACTAGTCGTAATTTGAAAGATTTTTTCCGAAGTCTATTGTCTTTTGTGGAGGCCCCGGATGATTGGAACAATAGTTCGAAAGCAGGCATATTAATTTTGGCATACATTGCGTTAAAGATTGTAAGAGTGCGAAAGTTTGTTGATGATTTTTGCAAATTTATTTTTCTAAAATCATGTGTCTCTTTAAGTCTGGACACGTTTAGCAGTATACTATAGAGAAAAAACTATTTAGAACAACTTACACAAAGTTTCATGTTGACGATTCCGATGATGTTTCTTTAATTGAATTTTTATCTCATTCATTCGTCTTTTATATTCGATTATTAAGAATCAATATGTCTACGTCCTAATTGGACGTAAGTGTAATTAGAAAATGTTGTATTTATGAAATTCCAATCATTAGTCTAATCTTTGGGGAAGTTGACGTTGAAATTAATTATTTTATTGTTATTTCTTAATAACAATAATATTAATCATTAGTAATAATTATTTTTGGTGGGACCGTCTAAGATTTCTATTATGATCGCCGGGATTGACAATGATATACCTACCGCAGTTATAAATTTAAATCTAAGTGAGAAACAACGTAATAATGACGAATTATGTAAAATCTTTTAAATGACATTTCTTTGAGTAAATAGTTGATTATTATTATTTTCACAGAACTTCTAAGCTCAACAATTTGTCCATTATTTATTGAAAAACTGTGCTTCCACTAAAGTTATTTAATTTTTTCCTCATTTTTCCGATATATTTTTTAATTTTATGCATTATTCTGTCATATTATGTTAAAATTTATATATTTATTGTCATTTGTCTGATACAAAACGGTACAAGCTGTACAACATATTGATATGATGTCAAGGATACATTCAGTACGTTATTCAAAAATTGTCCCCCTATTTACCTGTATATTACGCATTCGTTGAAGAATACAACACTCAACCTTTTTTTCTTACTTCAAACAAGGACATAAAGAATACTCTTAGCGAACAAGACTTTCTGTTTACGTGATTTGCAAATACTTCTTACACGAAATTCTAAAATAACGTATTATGAATCTTAACTCGTTACAATAAAGTTGCTTTTCGGTAACCGCTGACTGCAAAATGAGGGACTATTTTTCAGTACGCAATTTGGTACTTTTCATTTTGTGATATTTTACAGGAGAGCCACCGTGTAATTAACACTCCAGAGTCTCGAAAACCTTGAATGCGAGCGTTAAAGAAAAGCCTTCAGCAAATGTAGGAGAGTTTTTGCTATATTTATTGGATTATTTTTGGTTCAAAAGAGATGGCGCCACACTAAATTAACTGTTTCTCTATGGCTCATAATTTAAGAGGCGCTTATAATTATTATTCTTTCATTTTTGATACTTTTAAATCTTAATTATTATAATGAAAATGGAATTGAGGTTGTTTGATCATCTGTAAATAAATGATGAAATAGTTATGTCTGAAGAGTGATATAGGAATTATACAATTAATGTTTTGCAGAATAAAATCTAATATAGGTATAAAATTCTCGTGTCACAGTTTTCGTTGCCATACTCCTCCGAAACGGCTTGACGGATTTTGATGAAATTTTTTGTGCTTATCCGGTATCTATGAGAATCGGCCAACATCTATTTTTCATCCCCCTAAATGTTAGGTGTAGTGCACCCCTAAATTTTTTTTTTTAATTTTTGGACGAAATTTTTTGTTTTTATTTTTTTATAATGTGGCATTAAAAATACATACAACCCCTGCTTTTTTGTCAAAAAATCTTGACCCGTGCGAAGCCGGGGCGGGTCGCTAGTATATGTATATAATCAAGTTTTTCTCGAAGAATATAATTATACAAAGATATTAAGTGAACATGTTATACCTAATCGAATGCAACTATGTGTCTATTTTAGAAAAACAAATTCGTATCGCTGAATATTGTTCATACTTTTGTGAAGAATTGTTCTTGAGTGTTATCCCGCCTCGGCTTCATCCGAGTTAAATCCTACCGCTACCTGTTTGAGGAAGATATTGGGGCACGCGTTTTTGTGTTTTTTTTTTCAATTATTGTTTATTTTATTGTTTATTGATCTTATAAATATGCAAATGTGTGGTCACACTAAGATACCTTGTGGAATGGGTGACCAGTCTTCAAGAGTTTACATTTACAATATGTTTGTGTACTTATTAATTAATAATAACTTTCATCCCCTTCTATACTTTCTGAGAGGAAATAAAGTCCCTTATAAGTTACTTGCGTCACATTAAATGTACTGTGCACATTTGATATTAGTAGCTTTTTTAAAATCTAGGTTACCTATATCAAGAATTAAACTTGATTTGGGTTACGATATAATTTAAGAAAGGGATCAATATAAGACCATTTTGCTAAGGTGTAGGTTCGAAACGCTGAACGCTGTTCTCTGGAAATGCTGAACAGATTTTGAAGATTGGCGTGCGTTTATTAAATGGCTCAGTTTATATGAAAGTTATGTAATACAACAATTTTGATTTAAAGCTCCATAAAGGTCTTTTCCAAATTAAATCGTTCCAAATTAATTTGTAGAGATAAATGGCATACGTATGTCTGTATCCAGATGGCAGTAATTCTCTCACTAACATAATATCTATGTATTTAAAGCTAGGGTCAAAAGGTTTCTTTTAGACAAACGAGTTCCTTCTTATCATATAGTATCATTACTACACATTAGGTGGGAGGTCAAATTTTGCATAAAAAATAAACTAATCGTTTTTTTTAAGCTTTTATTTCAATAACAATTTAGCTAACGCCTTATTTCAATTTGTTTATATCATAAGTCCCTGAGACTCTCCTCCCATTCCGTATCCGTTTCCGTATCCGTTTCCGTATCCAGCCGCACCGTTATTATAATCGTTGTATCCGTTTCCGGCGTAGCCTCCATTCTGGAAGCCTTGACCACCGCCGATATTATGGAAACCTGAATTGTCGGCGCGATTGATCTGAAATTGTAACTTGGATTTGAGTAGAGTTGATTGAGCTGAGGATAATCTCTGGAAATTCTGAATAGATTTTGAAAAGTATTTCACTAATAATAATAAGCTGCACATATTCCTCATTAACATAAGTCATATCTTGTGATATATTGTAATTCCCTTATATGCTTTTGTTTATGGCTATAAATACCTTGGAATACAACCTAAAGTCAGTAACTGGTTCGAATTATGAACATAATTGCAATAATACGCATTAAGTATACTCACAGAAGTCACACTGTTGTGATGTGCACCAAGATTGTGATAGCCTCCTGCGCCAGATGAACCATACCCAACATTGGATAAACCATTGGCGCCATTGTTGTACATTCCACCACCATAACCTCCTCCGTTGGCGTACCCCGCTCTTCCCATGCTCCCCAAACCTCCGAAGCCTCCTAAACCACCATAACCCATACCTATGCCTGGACGAACTCCTATGCCGAAAAATGGCTGCGCTTTAAGCGTCACTACGGAAGCGAGCAGGAGTATCTGAAAATAAAAGATTTTTATTTTATTTATTTACTCAATAAAACAACCTTTAACATTAAACTTGTCCCGAACTAAGGAAAATCCGTTTCTTGTGTGACCATAATGATTTCAATCGCAACAAAGATGTTGACTATCTTAGTAAGAATATCTGGGTAAGAATGGATGGATGAGATACGGTCTTGTATGAACCTGGACTAGCATAGGATATTTCTCAAGGTAAAGTCGCAAACATATAAGCTTTTTTTTAAGCAAATTACGTTAAAAAATACGGAGTGATTATAAATGAAAGCTTCTGGAGTCACAATCCATGCAATTGTTAACTGAATTGGTACAAATAATTATTGAAAATAGCCAAATAAACTCTTGGCATTGTAGTTAGCCAATTAGCCTATTTACTTTGCATTGAAATTAAAAATATAATAATGTTAGAAAACTTACAATGCATTTCATGTTGACAGATTTAACTGACCTCTCACACTGAATCATAAAGTATAACGTTACCTATGTTTTATATTAAAGTAACTAGCTGGCGTAGATCTTAATGCTTGATCGATTTTTTATGATATATAATTAATAGGCCATTTAAGCATTTACGCTTTGGAATTACCAAGGGCTAATAGTCGTTTATAAATGAGACTGAAATGGTATTCAAGTTATACGAACTCCCGCATTAGTTAACGAAGAAGTCCATTAATTTTAAAATGTCTTTTAAAAGTAGATTTATTAGGTTTTGTCAATATGACTTGCAGCTAAGATTCTATCAGATTACCTTGTCACATACTTAGTTTAGTTAACTTGTAAAAAGAACATAAACTACACGAATCCTGTCCTAGTGTCCTAATGTCCTAGAACATATTATAAATTAAATTTTGTATAATTTAGGCGCCTGAACTAGAAATTTATCATCTAAAATATAACTGCCATATTATGCCTTTAATCTTCTGTAGCTGCTTACGCTTATAGTTCGACGCTTGCCCAGGGTGTTGAGGAAGATGATAAAGAAATTTGTATAAAGTGTATGAAAACAAAATACACACGAATAACGTAGGCTAGATAAATTTTGATCCTAATGGCTCCTTCAAATAATATATATATATATATATATATATATATATATATATATATATATATATATATATATATATATATATATATATTATGTTAAATTCGAATTTCGATCGATCGCCCCCAGATAATGGTCATGGCAAGAAGAGATAGCGGAAGCACAGTAATTTTGTACACATTTTGACTAAGGTGTAGGATTTTTAGACAATTTAAGACTAGGATTCACGCAGAACACTATACCTATGATGAGAGAGAATATTAGGTTAGGGCGTGTAGAACTAGGAGATATGATCTGATAACTTTTTTACAGTGGTAGCAATATCTATCTATTCGTCTTGGCGTTACTTGACATGAAAATGTTTTTGGTACGATTTTATTAAACTAGGAAGGCTCCTGCTGATATAAAATCCTGTAACTCAAAGGGTTGGAAATACTTTCTTTTCTACTCGTTTGTATCGTCAATCGCAAATGAACGTAAGTCTAGTATGCTGGTATTATTGGTGGTACTCAATTGTAGGATAAAATCTAATGTCGACCATTTTTTTACTTGGAGCATTGGGAAATCTTTCAGTCTATGGAAGAACTGTGGAAGAAGTTGAACTAAACTTTCTTTTTTTTAGTCAATTTTTGTTCATTTTCTTGTCATTCTCGTGAAGTTGAATAAAAAGACAAATATTTTTTTTATTTACACGTTGTTATTATAAAGTGAAAGATGTGACCCAACTATGAGCCTTGAGGGATTCCTGATAGTGATAGTGAAATTATGTGTCGATTGTAAGATTCGGTTGTATTGCTATAATATTTGGCTATAATATTTTTCCTGTAAGAAATATTTGATCCTTATATATCACGTAATTAGAACTTCTATAAATTTTAATAGTTATTATAAATCTTAAGCTACTTACCAAGTTTATAAGACGCTTATAGATCTAAAATAATATAATATCTTATTAATTTTAATAGATTTTTAATTGTTACCATTTGAGGCAATACGATTGCGATTGAATTTTTATACACTAAGTTGTTTGTAATTTTGTGTAACTATCTATGTACCAAGGATATAATTCAGGAAGTCTTACTCCTGTATCCAATAACATGATTATAATATTTAATTCTAGGTCCCAGCGTACTAAAAGTATATAAAAGAAAAAATTACGAAACGACTTGGTTATCTTATATAGTTCTGATACTCGCTTTGCAGTCTCGATTGGAAGTACTTTTTTGATATGTTCTTTTTGGAGTGCTTTAGATCATTAGAAATACATCTGTTCAAAAACACACAGGACTAACGAGGTTATATAAAGGAAGGTAGTTCATCAAAAAAATATTCATATTGAAATATTTTATTTAAATTGGTTTTTTGACTATATCAAAAGATTCCTTGAAGATTGACCGCCTTGGCCATATTGGTTTCCGTACTGTGACGCCCCATTTTGATACTGTCCGTATCCGCCACCTGATTGGGCGCCAGTGTCGAATCCGGAACCACCACCAATGTTGTGGCTCTCATCGTTTTGTACATTCGTGACCTGAAATAATGTTTTTATTAGTGCTTTACTACATTTTTTATACTAGAGTGACTTACTTTAAGATTACCACTCGTTAGTAATCGATGTCAGTCATCAGTTATATAGTTTGTCACAATTGACAAACTAACATATATAACAATTTATATATGGGTAAGAATCATATCATTGTTTCCGGTTGAAAGAGAGAAATATCAAGGTGTAACATGTTTGCTCGTTATGAGACCTTTATATCCCTCACAGAACGCCGACCTATCGATGTAATATATTCACTATACAGTTTCCTCATATTTATTCTTAAAATTTCCTAATGAGTTTCAAAATTTAAGTTTTATCCCTTTTAACTATTCACATCGTGGGTTAATACTTACAGTGCTCTGACTGGAATGATGAGCTCCGATGTTATGGAAATTGCCACCTCCAGCTCTGTGTATAGCTTGGTTGCCAAGTCCGCTAGCACCACCAGCCACATTTTGACCACCGTAGTTAGCTCCATTGCTGTAACCCCCCTGGCTGGCACCTTCAACTCCGAGACCTCCATTAATCATGCCTGCTCCCCCCATTCCGAGACCACCAACACCTCCCAATCCTATCCCTCCAGCGCCTTCCATGCCAATTCCAGCTCCACCACCCATTCCAATTCCAGCCGCTCCACCTAAGCCCATACCAGCTGCTCCTCCCAAACCCATGCCAGCTGCTCCGCCTAATCCCATCCCAGCCGCTCCACCAAGACCCATACCGGCCGCTCCGCCCAAACCAACTCCAGCTGCTCCTCCCAAACCCAAACCAGCTCCTCCGCCTAATCCCATACCAGCTGCTCCGCCCAATCCCATACCAGCTGCTCCGCCCAATCCCATCCCAGCTGCTCCACCCATTCCAATTCCAGCCGCTCCGCCCATTCCAAGGCCTGCGCCGTACATTGGGCTAGCATCTAAAGCTAACACGCTTGCCAGTACGGTTATAATCTGAAAATTAACATATAAAAGTATCAGAAACATCCTGATATGAAATTCATTGGAAACAGATTTCAAGTATACAAAAAATTTAAGTTATAAATTAAATTTCCTTACAATAAACTTCATGATGATTCTTGGCTCACGTGCTGAATTCAATAGATCAATTTCAAAGAATCTTCGCTTATATATACTTAATAACGAAGATAATATAATTAATAAACGATTACGCCATAGCAACCTATTAGGTGTTAATGTAATGTAATTTAGGAATTAATTAAGAATTCCTTAATTTTGTGCAAGACATCGTTTGGGAAAAAACGTTTCGCAATAAATTCGTGTCAGGACACTTGAATCCCGCAACAACGATCGAAAGAGGTTACAATTTGAGAATTCTTTAGTTTATAGGTATATATTTAGTGGATTATATTGAAGGCTCACGCACCGTAAAATCTTAATTGAAATGTACACACTGGGATAATATGTCATGTGTGAGCAAGAAGAGGAAAGAAATCTTATCGTATTTTTGTTTGTTATGAATAAACTCAAAAACTACTGGACCGATTTTAAAAATACTTTCACCAATAGAAAGCTACATCATCAGCGAGTGACATAGGCTATAGTACTCTACATTGCACCCGTGAAAAGCTGGGGCGCGTTGCTAGTTTTTGATATGTTTATCATTAAAAATCACATTGTGTTTAATTTGAAATTTGTAAAATCTTAATTTTTCAATATTTTTAATAATTTTTAATAATTACTGAGTGATGGAGGTGGGTTGGATGGTGGTCAATTTTAGGTTTAACTGGAAATTTTAGAAATAATAGACGTTATATTCGCCAACTAAAATATTTAATTTAAAAAGGCATCTAAATTTAAAGAGAAACTTGTAAATTGCCTGTAAAATTAGTAATAAAATTTTCACTTAGGTAAAAAGGTCAGGTTTACTAAGCCATAAAAATATGGAATTATATTTTACAGTGATGTACAGTGACCGAACCGTTATAAAGTCGCTAATGTGGGATTTATTATTTTAACAGGCTTAATAGTGAAATTTCAGCTGTCGTAAATCATTAATGAGGGGTATAGAAACAAAGGCAGCTATCTGACTTATGGCTGATTGTTAGCAATTTAAAAAGAGAAACGTTTTTCTCCTTTATTTTTGTATTAGCTATCATTAATTGCATGTTTAAGGTGTCTATGAATATTAAAAATTAAAGATAAATCCAAATATATAAAAAAACATAACAGTCTAAACGACAAGAACTTATTTTATTTTGGTAGATTGCCGGAGCAAAAATGTCAGATAGCCGCCTTTGATTCTATACGACTCATTTGCAAGGATATTATAAGGGTTTTTTAATGTTAGATATCGACAGACGAGCATGAGGTTCACTTGATGGTAGGTTATCACCTATTAGCATCACTGATATGTCTGGTGTGGTGGTGTGACTGGGGGATACCCCAGTCACAGACATATCAGTGATGCGCTATCGATCTCCTTTTTACTTCGAGCATTCGGAAATCCTTAGACTGAAACCGAAACGTGCAATATGCACTTCATAGTTATTCCATCTATGAAAGGTGGTTCGTTACCCGGTCGGCATTTTGATATTCCTCCTATACGTTCAATGCCCGAAGTTACCAGACATGGTGAAGACATACAGACATACATAAACATGTAGTCCCGGTGGGATTCGAACCCATGGCCCATGGGTGCGCACGCCAGGTACCGAGCACGCCAATGAGCCTGTCCAGTGCCATATAGATGGGCAAACGAGCTTACGTCATATTCACTCTGAAACGGTTGAACGATTTTAATGAAATTCGGCACATACAAACTGTTTCAAATGCATTTTAAGCATATTCAAGTTTTGAAATAAAAGAAAAAAGTTTCAGATCGATTATTTCGATAAATTTTATTTATATTAAAATTAATTTATATTTTATTTTGTTACAGGTAACATAAATGTTTATAATATATACATTAGAATGCAACGAGGATGTTAGAGCGGCATAATGGGGTGAGATTTTTTGCTGAGGTAGTACAAGCCCTTAAGAAGCTCATGAATACCGTAGGTAGATCTCGCTATGAAGTATCTCTTATTCTTTCCCTTAAGAAAAATGTAGCAATTTTGGTAAGTGATGAATAATTTATCCTGACAACAGCATACATTCCATTTGTCACACTGCAACATGTAACGTTATCTTGGAACGACCGCGACGGGTCTAAGTACGTTTTAAATAATTAAGTTATTAGTTTTAAATTACAAAAATATTTAAATTATGTAGAGGTAGAAGTGAAGACAAATTAAGATATAAGTGTGCCATGTTAAACCCGGAAGACCTTAAAGAGATAATCAATTAATATTGTCTTTTATTAACGCGAGTATCACACATTTAAATAAAATACTGTATACCGGATTAAAACGCCTGCTCCCGCGACCACGGTTGCTGAAAAGCATCCGAAACGTCGGGATAAATAATTTAAACAATATAAATAATAAATCGCGTTTTAATCCGGTATACAGTATTTTATTTAAAAGAGATAATCAATTAAAACACGAGAAAACGGGCGACAAAATTTTGTCGTGATTGTGAAGCATGAAGTAGCCGGCTGATCGCCTATAGAGAAAAATGATCACTGGAAAAGACACGACATATGGAAAAATGTCTAACCTAAACTATCCCAAAGCAATAAATCATGTCAATCCGTCCTTCCATGGAAGAAAAATAAGCCAATATACACATTTTCTAGTTTATAATATTAATATGAATAGATAATAATAATAACTACCTATTTAACTAACACTTCATTCTAGTCACACACCATAGAGGTGTGTCCAAAATAAAGCAATTCTTTTATATATAGGCATCTTATCCGCCAACAAAAGTCGGAAATGGCTTCATATCTTCCGAATAGTCAAGGCTCTTTACCCCGCCTTATCTTAACGATACAATGTGTGGTTTTATACTTTCTCCATGATGTTCGGTAGCAATTTGTTGTTGCTAGTGTAGGTTCGTCAAAAATTGGTAACAGAATTTATTATGATTGTTTCTATACAATCCAGTAATCCGAACATTCCAATAATAAATGAATGAATGAAAGATTTTTATTGGGCTTCCACACAAGATATACGAACAATAATAGAAAAATAAAAACTACAGCTTAAAAATTTATAAATTAGATAACAACAACAACAGCTGTGTGGCTGCTCAAAGGGCAATGACTCAGCTTCAGCTGATAAACACAGCGCTGGTTTTCAGTCACCCCCTTGTGACTGGCATCAGGCACCCTCTAGTTTTTAATAGTGCCGGATTAGTGAGAGTCTACTGTACTTTCTCGCAAATCGTTCGTCCTTGAGCAACAGGTCTAATGATGTCAAAATGGTTCGAATTCTCCACGCGCGGTGGTGACGTTTTAAAAATTCACGTCCGAATCAGCTGGTCTAGCATGACAACCGCGACAAAATTTTGTCGACCGTTTTCTCATGTTTTAATCGATTATCCCTTTATTTCTTCCGCGTCTAACAAGACAATTACACTTAAAACCCGACTTTTAATGTCAAAAAAAAATATATTTGTCGATCGAGATATATATCAAAATTATCGATGTCGAGATATAATATATCGAGATATCTTACATCTTAGTCTTCACTCGTCCGCAAGATATCTCGTGATGGTCATGCTAGGCGGGCAGGAAGCATGGTTCATCCGCTTCCATTTTCGTCTCTAATAGCAGACTCTGAATAATTTGATTTGTTTCGTTCGAAGGCCTTATCTTAACTGCTTCGCTTATCAGACCCATTAGTCACGAGGTGAGACTCATTAATAAACATTAATCTTAAATGTAGCGGGAATTGTTTATTGGTTAATAATGGGAATGTCAGTGAACATCTTAGTAAGATCTTAATTTTACGTAAGGATTTTTTTGTATGAGATTGAGAGTAAAATTAACTTTATCGTATCCTAAGACTGTATGAGTATTCAAGAATATGCTTCTTACCATTTTTTTATGTCAGATATCGACAGACGAGCATGAGGTTCACTTGATGGTATATTTCAGCCACAGCACATCAGTGAATGATGCGCTGTCGACCTACTTTTTAATTCGAGAATTCGGAAATCCATAGACTGAAATCGAATACTTCACGGTTTTTCCATCTATGAACGGTGATTTGTTACCCAGGCGGCATCTAGATCTATTCCTCCCACCCGATCAATGCCTGAAGTTACCAGATATGAGGAAAACATGCTTGTAGAAAATTATAAACATGTCGTCCCGGTGGGATTCGAAGCCACGACCCATCGATGCGCTCGGCAGGTGTTCTACCGAACGCGCCAACGAGCCCGTCATAATGCTTTAGTGTAATGTAATGTAATGACTTGCTCGAAATACACTTATAACAAGGGGAATCATATTATTTATTTAAGTTACTAACATCACAATATGGCTATTATTACGAAAGGGTATCTCATGAAAATCTAAATAAAATCTGCCCGTGACGACGCTTGCTGAAAAGTACTCGAAACGTCGGGATAAATAATGATTAAAACGCGTTTTAATCCGGTAGATGTTATCCAAATAAACACCCTAACGATTGGTAACCCTACTCTCGTTGAGAGTTCACCTCTGTTCTACAGCTTTCCAAAACTCATTAAAGCAAGTTTCCTTATCATCCTCTTGTTTCACGAATATAAATCGCTCTAGTAATTTAATCTTAAAGCTGAAATTACATTCAGACAGAAACCTTATCTCAATTCCAACAAAAACATAGATTCATATTTTTATTTCTTTTTTTTTCAGAGCCTACAACTGAGTATGGTTACCTGATGGTAAGTAATCACCACCGCCCATTTACATCCGTGACTCAAGGGTCTTAGATGCGTTGTCGGCCTTTTAAAAAATTATAGGCTCGTTTTTAAAAACTAACGAGGTCGTAATCAGATGGAAATACTGATGGCGGTAGTTCATTCCACAGTTTTGTTGAACGTGGAATGAAGTTGCGCGTGAACCGTATCGTGCTCGACTTCAATTCATCGAGGTGATGAGGGTGATAGGACTGTTTGTCGTGTTTGACGTGTGGTGTGATGATAGACGTTGGCAGCTGGGATGATATCAAATACTTCGCTAGACCACTCCCTGTTATAGATGCGGTAAAATTTCTTTCTTTTAGTTTTTTTTTTAATAGTATAGGGGGCAAACGGGCAGGCGGCTCACGTGATCACCGCCGCCCATAGACATCCGCATCACCAGATGAACCGCCACCGCAAGAACGCAGGCTTGCAGGTGCGTTGCCGGCCTATAGTTGCACTGACTATAGTTGCCTATAGTGCACTGCGGCACCTGTTTTGAGTAAATACAAATACGAAACCTTTAAAACATAGCATATGCTAGAAAGTTCAACTATTGTAGATCCCTTTAAATCCTTTCCAACAACAAATTAACTCCTACACAAATACCAGCTTGATACGTATACGACGACATTTGCTACAATTTTAATGGCAGGCGCTTCGTATTCTGTTTACTGTCTGTTTATAATAAACGGCCTTTTAATCAAGCTAAAAGGTTGGAGATACTGTGACCTATCTGGATGATACTAGTGTTGAATAAAACAAAAGATAGCTGAACCTTATCAAACACTAGGCATATCGGGCTTTTGTTACTGTTTTTCCCGAAAAAATATTTTATTTCGGCCTCATTATTCGGATTCAATGTTTTTTATTTTTTAAAGTTTTTTCACTTCTTTGGACTGTACAATTGAGGGTCACAAAATATATGTAATAGAAATTGACAGTTGAGATACAGTACTCTATGCGTTTTTATTATATTTGCTGGGATTAGCAATTATTATTGCAATTCAAAAGCCTGACTGGGCAATTCAGGATTTAATAATAAAAATAAAAATAATAATGCCCTAACGTAATAATATAAGTTGCTAGTTGACCCATACCTGAAAATTTGGGGTTATATGTGGGTATATTTTGATGGCAAATCAATACTACAATATTTTTTCAAAAAAATAGTGGTTCGAAATATTAACTTTACGACCATACCTACCAAATGTACATATAAACATTTCATCAAAATCGGTCGCGCCGTTTCGGAGGAGTGCGAGATTTATATAATATATATTTTTTAAACTTATATAATTACGTTAAAGCGGCTTTTGGGCTTATATGCTAGTCCCGCTGCTGCATTAGTCGTTTAAGTAGCATTTTCCCATAGATTTTTGAAATACCTTGTGGCTTGTATTAAGCCTTGGCATTGTTGGAGCTATATACATATTATATTCGTCAGCCGGGCTAGCATGACCGCCACGAGATATGTCGCGGACGAGAGAAGACAAACTAAGATGTTAGATATCTCGATATATTATATCTCGATATCGACAATTTTGATAGAAAATATATCTAGATCGACAAATATATCATTTTTTGATATTAAAAGTCGAGTTTTAAGTGTAATTGTCATGTTAGACCCTAAAGAAATAAAGCGATAGTCGATTGAAACACGAGAAAACGGTATACAAAATTTTGTCGGGCTTGTCATGCTAGGCCGGCAGGTCAAGTATAAACACTCCATCACTCGAGCACCATATTTCATGTAATCTCGGCTGGTAATGAGAGTCATTAAGACAAGAGGGAAGTCATTCTCGTGGTATGGGAGGCTGGAGAGTAGTTATTAAAAATAAATAATAATTTCATTTTTTTATATATGTACTTTACGTGTGGCTAATAAATATTTGACACACATGCATACAATTAAAACGTAAAAGAAAATAACAATAAAAAAAATAAAAAATTAACGGTTACTAAAAATATTGTATATATTTTAGCTGTAGGTACACTGCACTGATTTTCAGTGGGCTCCATGCGTTTACTGGAAAACAGTATTACTTTTTCGATTATGTTTTCTAAATTCGACAAAATTGAGTTAAATTTCCGGATTAAGAAATTGATAAAAAAAATCATATATTTTAGACTACCGATCCGCCCGGCTTCGCACGGTCTCAATGTAGATGTACTTATGTACGTACGTATGCATGCAAAAATCTCTGATAAGAAGAAGCTGTCTATCTGTGAAATAATTTTTAAAATCGGTCTTGTAGTTTTTGAGTTAAATCTTAACAAACAAATCTTTCCTTTTTATATTTTTAGTAAAGATTATATGACCTAATTTACTCAGTAATATGAATAACGTTGCCTCTAAAAAACAACAGATGAAAACGTAGTATTACAAAAAATAATTCTTTAATGGAAGTGTCGCGTGACGTTGGTCCGTGAAATATTTCGTCAGTTACATACTTGACAGGTTTTATTTTTCGCAACCCAGGGTTGGAAATTATACAATTGTTTCACCATTGGAACTCATCATTATTTGAAAAATATACGTATTTCTTTGACATTTTTCTCTATCTTATGATATTTTTGTACAATCTCGTTATGTAAGAAGGAATATTTTTTAGGAAGAAATATTTTAAATAATAATTTTTATCCACGGTTCCTGCCTGAGAAAAATTTAGTATTTGCCCAGACAATGTGTTAGAATACTCTCTCTCTACTTTACTCTGGAATGGCCCATATGTGTACTAAATTTCATTCAAAACTGTTTAGCCGTTTAATCATGATTGAATGACAAACGTCTCTAAACCTTTACTCTTAAATATTTTAATAAGAATGAAGTACAAAAAATAAACCGTCAATGTTTTAATGTAATTTCATTTACAAATCCTGAAAGCTTTAGTTTCCTGACTATCAAGTGTCCCTCAGTCAAGATTTAATCCCCATCTTCATTGTTAACACTTCAACAATACTCTTAGTTACCTAATCTTGATTCTTGGCTGAAATATCTTCAGATTGAAAGTTTAACTTGGCTAGCTTAAGTTCATTTCGGCGGATTTGATTTCGATTTAACAAGCTCGGTCCCAACTATTAGAACGTCTTAGGGACGATGTTTGTAATAAAAAAAACTTTACGTTTAAATAAAGGCTACATAGTAATATTGTCTTTTATGAACGTAAGTATTTACACACAGTTTTAATCCGGTAAAGGTTATTTTATTTAAAGGCTACATACTGTAAAATTTTCGAGAAGATAGCTGTTTGGTTAGGGGTTTCTTGAAATAACAACTTCAGATTTCTATAGTTAAGTTTATTCTTATAAAACGTTAAACTATTGTGACACAGCAAGAATAGGTACCATAGAGGAAAGTAACTTCCACCCTAGCGCCACCTGTAACACTAGTTGCCACACAAAAAAAGTAACCTAATTCTATGACATAATTAAACATTTCTGAATAATAAGCGTTTGCTAGAGATAGTAATTTCATAGCCTAGTGAAGTCAAAATAGTAATCAATAATAATCAGTCCTTTTCACTATTTATGAAAGACACAGAAATGCCCCATGCCCCCTTAAGGGGTCCCGGAAATTAGCTTTTACTTTGGGATTATGAATTCTTTCCTTAAAAAATATTTGCCCCATTAACATTACTATTTTTGATGTATATATTTAAATAAATACATCAGAAATAGTCATGTTAATATACAAAAATACCTGAAAACCCTATATTACACCAATAATAAAAAGAAAAATAAACAGGATACAACTCTACATTCTGTTCATATTAAACGCATATTTGATAATATCATTTAGAGTTACGGTAGCCGAACGGTATTTCCTAACCGTATCACTTCTCTGCACCGTGGTTCGCATCCCAGTGCCGTCGAACACATTTTCAATGTTTCTCTCGTATGCATGTAGCACAGAGGCTTGGTTCTATAACCGAATCGTTCTGCAACAGCATGCTATAACATAATGAAGGCATATTTACGCGATGGTCCTCAATGATCGTCGGGTTGTGTACACTTTCCACATTTCATTTTAGCCTTTATTTATATTTTTAATGTATTATTATAGAAGTCTTTAAGTTAACCTGTCTTGGCTATCACAAAAATCACTTATGTCGAATGGTGCTAACTCATAGCTAGGTATAATGGTAAAATATGTATGTTATGATACTAGTGATTGTTAATTAACAGCCCGCCTAGCATGCCCATCAAGAGATATCTCGCGGACGAGAGAAGACAAACTAGACTACTCGATAGATTATAATATCTCGACATAGACAATTTTGGTAGAAAAACTTATCTCGATCGACAAATATCTCCACTTTTGATATTGTCGTGTGTCGGGTCTAACCCGGAAGACATAGAGAGATAATCGATTAAATACGAGAAAACTGTCGACAACATTTTGTTATGTTTGTCATGCTAGGCCGGCTGGTGTAGGTGTAAGTTAGCAATGAGACTATTATAGACATTTGAATATAATTTTAATATCAACCTTTTTTATTGAGTTTTGATAAGAGCAAGGTAAACGGGATCTGAGGTATGTAGATATAATTATATCACATCACTAATATTAATTACGCCGATATTTTAGGTATATTTTAGATAAATTTGTATTTAAATTTTTTAAATTTAATTTCATACTTATTCGGTTTTAGCACTATTCCTTGAATAAATGTTTTATTTTTTAAATAAAATACTGTATACCGGATTAAAACGCGATTTATTGTTTAAATTATTTATCCCGACGTTTCGGATGCTTTTCAGCAACCGTGGTCGCGGGAGACTCAGTCACACCGCAGACAGTCTCCCGCGACCACGGTTGCTGAAAAGCATCCGAAACGTCGGGATAAATAATTTAAACAATAAATCGCGTTTTAATCCGGTATACAGTATTTTATTTAAATGTGTGATACTCGCGTTAATAAAAGACAATATTAAATGTTTTATTTTCTAAAAAGATCGCCCTTTCGACTTCAATGTCTAGGCTTACTAAATAATTAATGGTGCGCTGTTAGGCTAAAATTACATTATGGTATATTATAAAGTAACGTTTTTCATTTGAATGTAAATTAATTTTTGTGCTGTTGTTGTTTAAAACCTATGTTTAAAATCTGTACTAATATTATAAAGAGGAAAGATTTATATTTTTGTATGCCATTCTTTCCCCAATAGAAAGCTACATTATCAGCGAATAACATTGTTTGTTTATAGTACATCTACATTGCACTCGTGTGAAGCCGGAGAGCGTTGGTAGTTTGTTATAAATAAATTAAATATTCGCATTTTTAGAACAATTTTAATATCGCGTTATACCGTTATGCAAATTAAAACGCAAAATGGACAATGTTCCAAATATAGACATGTTGACATTTACTTATTAAATCATGAAAACCGGTATATACCGAATGGTAAAACAATTTACGAGTAATTATTTAATTTTGGTGGAATTGTAAAGGGATTACTGACACCGATATTGCGGATAAGCGGGGTTGACATGAACACGTACCTTCATCAGAGTTAATAATGTATGGAGTCGGTACAAGAGTCTGCTTTCAGGTCGGTGGCTAATATTTAATGACATATATTTATTTATTTTTTATTTTTTTTATAATTTTATTTTTATATCCTCGATCGGCAGTATTCGGTCCAGTCGAGGTAAGTGGTACTTTCATTGCCTTGATATTTGCTATTGGGAACACATACCGTAGTGAATTAGATAAATATTACCAGCGGTCTAGCTCAAACTGAGCAGGAATATCGGAGCTTTACTCAAACACAGCCAGATCGGGGACGTTCTGCCAAAGGGCCAGATCAAAAGTACTCGTAACCGTCGAGTGTGTATGAAAGCATTGATGAAAGTAGAAGAAGCGAAAGTGGTATATGTAAGGATCGGAGCATATGGAATTCCGTGATCTCTGCCTACCCCAATGGGAAAGAGGCGTGATGTATATTTATTAATAAATAATCTATTAATTTAGGTATTTTTTAATTTAATTGAATTAAATATGGCAACTTTGTGACATTTCAAATATAAGACAACTGTCATCTTTCAGTCTCCCGCGACCACGGTTGCTGAAAAGCATCCGAAACGTCGGGATAAATAATTTAAACAATAAATCGCGTTTTAATCCGGTATACAGTATTTTATTTAAAAAATATTTTAATTACTTCAAAGCAAGAGCCTTAAAGGACAATCGACAATATTATCGGTACTTATAAATACTATATATTTAATTAACAGTAAATACTATAAATTTATTAACAGTTATTTTTGAAGTCGGTGCCACCCAAGTGAAGCCGCTCCGTACCGTTCGAAAATTTGTTGCAAAAGCAGGATTAAACTGTGGCTGGAATATGCACTACCAAACAAAAAAAGAATCATCAAAATCCAAAAAAAAAGCAACATACAGACGAATTGAGAACCTCCTCCTTTAAATAAAATACTGTATACCGGATTAAAACGCGATTTAATATTTATATTGTTTAAATTATTTATCCCGACGTTTCGGATGCTTTTCAGCAACCGTGGTCGTTGATAAATCGCGTTTTAATCCGGTATACAGTATTTTATTTAAATGTGTGATACTCGCGTTAATAAAAGACAATAATATAACCTCCTCCTTTTTTGAAGTCGGTTAAAAAATTAATTAAAAAAAACCTTGGACAGATGATTTTAATGAATACTTTAAGTCAAAAAGGTTCATGTCTTGTACAAGCTACTATCACCGTAATAAATTCCCTTCATGTGTGAACAGTCCAACTTCACTGACAAATCGCGCTTCGTACGAATTTTCCTACAACAGCAATTAAGCCGCAGTCAGTTTCGACATTGTTAAATTTTAATGAAGTCTATTAAAAGTTTATCGTAGTATAACGTCGAGTGCTAGTCGCACGATTTGAACCAGCTTTTATTTCTGTAATGTTAGAATTTCGCTTATATTTTGACGAGCTCGTCGGTGCTTTGGGTATACCTTGCGTTCTGATGGGTCGCGGGTTCGAATACCACCGGAATATTTTCTGTTTTATTCTGAAAAAATGTTATTGTAAACAAAGTTAGTGTTAAACTGTTATTTCCGTTTGCATCTATTTTTATAATGATACCACTTTATACTATCTTGTAAGTTTACAAAAAAAAACGCTTATTTTATTGCGAATATAGAAGATAATTAATGAAAACATAGTGTTTTAAAAAACGTAAACACGTTGTTGTTATACACAACATTTAATCATATGTATTATCTCTTATATTAAATTATATTATATTTTTCCAATATTTTTTTAGTTATAGTACATCATTCTATCTATCTATCTATCTATCATTAGTTACCAGGATATTGGGACATTGTATATTATATATATTATTCGTATTCTACTATTAGCAATAAAATTTCTCGAATCCTCGAATTTCGTGTCTGAGGTATCAAACGTGGTAATGAGCCGACAGCCGTCTCAGCGAAACAAGTAACTTTGTAAATCGTCTTATGTAGACGCCCGTATCTTACGATACAAAGTTCGTTTACTTACTGTTGTTTTGCCGACTTTAACTCTTGTTTATTTTTATGTTTGGATACATTGTAAAAAGGTTTTTATGTAAGTTTTTTAGGTACATCTTGCGTGGGTTTTCCTCAGTCTTTCCTTGTACAAGGTTGTAGAATTTGATCGTACCACAAAAAATATTTGGTAAGAAGAATTGAATTGAAGAGACATCAGAGCCATGACAGTATTTACTCACAAAGAAAGGGTTACCTTACGGTATCCCCATAATCTGGATTTAAAAAATACCCTTTGTGGCTCACGATCAACAATACACTATGTCAATGCTCACATAAAAGTATGAACCCTTAAAAAAACTGAGCGGTGAACTTAAATACAACGCGCATATTACTTGAAAGATCTGTTGACTACAGACTGTTTAACTGCATAAATGGTGAAGGTATTTAATAAATACCTATTTCATTTAATAAATAGTGATTGTTTGCATAAATTATGTTTTGAAACAGGTGACGCCGACCAAGTCACTTGTTCCGTTACGTTTCTTGAAAATGACGTAACGTCTACTACAGATGGATAATATCACTTAAATGGCGATCATAAATATGGTTGGGCTCCGAGAAAACTTATGTGTACATATCAATATTCGCAACGCTAGTAAAACTTTGGGTATACAGAAATTGTAAAGCGGGTAGAATGAAATCGGTCTAAGCGGCCGCAACAGCTGACGAGGCAATTCATAGCGGGCGTCGGGTACCGGGTTAATATTAGGGTTGTCAGAAAATCCAAAGACCTATTTTATGTAGGTTTTTACATAATTTTATGTTATTCACGATTGTGATACTATCTCGTTATTGAAAGATTAGATTGCTTTCCATGTTCATCTGAAAACATAGAAATAAATTGGGAAAATTTATTGAGTTGACACCAATTTGAATTAATAAAATGCAATATCATTAAATATGTTTGTTTAAATAAACTACTGTATACCGGATTAAAACGCAATTTATTATTTTTATAGTTTAAATTATTTATCCCGACGTTTCGGATGCTTTTCAGCAACCGTGGTCACGGGGAGACGTGGATAAATAATTTAAACAATATAAATAATAAATCGCGTTTTAATCCGGTATACAGTATTTTATTTAAATGTGTGATACTCGCGTTAATAAAAGACAATATTAATATGTTTGTTTGTTCATCTTTACTGGTAAAACCGTAGCTTGGTTAATGGTTCCACAATATTCCATATTTTACAAAAATATGCCTGGGTACTTATTTCATACGACATGTATCACAATTTTTGCTCGCAACACTTTATTCAAGTTGCTATATCTATAGCAATATTATAAAGAGGAAGAATTTGTTGGTTTGTTTAACTCAAAAACTACTCGACCGATTTTAATTTTTTTTTCATCTATAGGAAGCTACATTATCAGCGAGTAATAGGCTTAGTACATCTATATTGCACCCGTGTGAAGTCGGGGCGCAATATAGATATAATGTGTATTGTGTTATGTAGAGTTTAAATAATGTTCTTAATTTTCTAACCCCAGCTTATGCCTTAATTTTATATGTACTGATAATGATAGAGAAACGTGAAACTCTCGTAAAGATATCTCAGCTATAGAACACCAATGATTATAATATGCAATTCCTCTATTTTTTGACCTATTAGATTAATTGCAGCCCAAATTAATACTTAGATGCCTCTCCATATATAAATGGTGTCTAATAGAAATCTGAAACTTTTTGACGTTACTTTTAATAAGTGACAACCCTAGGCACAAGGACCGAATCAGATTAAGGTCGAGTGCTAGTGTGTGCATTTGAGAGTTATGTCTTTATACCGTTTGATTTTTACGTATGTGTCTATTCTAGGTAAAGGTTATATTTTGTGATGAGGGTTAAAAAGGAATTTATCGTCGTTGCGCCTGCCAAATTCCATATGTGCATTTTTGTATAGTTTTGGGAAACAACGAAAAACGTATTATTGACTCACATACGGAGTTTTTCTTAACGGTCAAAACACATATGGAATTAGTTAAACTCCTTTCCAGTTCGAATATCACAAAAAGGATTTTAGTAACACATAGAGAATAAAACTAAGACTATTTTTTGTGCAAAAACCAAAAATCAAAAAAATGCACATATGGAATTTGGCAGGCGCAACGACCGCGACGTTATATGGCGTTAACACTATATTATTATTTTTTTATTTCAAAGGGAAAAAGTAGGTGGGTTAAATTATGGTAAGTAACCATCACCGCCCATGGACATCCGTGACTAAAACGTCTTAGATACGTTGTCGGCCTTTAAAAGTTTATAGGCTCGTTTCTTATAATCAACGAGGAGTAGGCAGATGGAAACGCTGAAGATGGTACATTCTACTGTTTTTTGTGAAGTCAACTTACTACTTACTTGCGTTAAGCACCGGTGGTCTTGGGTTCGAAACCCAGGAAAACAATATTTAAGATAATCGTTTCAGTCGGGCAGGGCATAGTTATTTGACATCTCGATAGGTCTCCAAGAGAAATAAATACGGAACGAACATTTGAAAAAATATTTTTATATTTACAGAAAAAATTATATTTTATTAGTGTAGCTACAATAATATTCGAAAATAAAATATCTCCGTTATCTCCGTAACTCAACTCCGTAATTTACTGATTCTGAATGTACATATAGATAAATTAAACGGAAAAATGGCATATTTCTCTATGACGGCAGTTTATTAAATACGAATTGTAAACCTTTTGAAAGTCAAGAGCCATTCTCTCCATAGTTTGTACGCCACAGTGAAGATAAATATTTCTTTGTATAAATAATGCAATCCTCTCGGCTCTCACAGGGAGAGATCAGAGATGGAGGCACTCCCGCGATTACCGGGCAAATTAAGTGATTACTATCCTATACAGCCATGTTATGAAGGAAGTAGATTACGTGAGGTGGGATATAATTACATAGGCATTATTTTTCCATTTGCGGACGTTGGAATGTTTCTTTTCATTACGGAGGAAGGAGAATTTGTTCAGTCTTAGTCCGGTATAATATTAAGGCTATAATTTAGTTTTAAAACCATTTGTAGCCGAAATCCAGTCGCTTAAAATGATGCTGGGATCGGATCTTGATACATGGAATGCTTCAGTGGTGTTCATGAATTTTTATTTTTAATAAATAAAGTTTCATGGTAACGGAAACGGTTGTTTTCAATGGGGATGTTTTTGAGATATGTTTTTTTACATACATATACTGTATATATCACGCCTCTTTCCCATTGCGGTAGGCAGAGATTACGGAATTCCATATGCTCCGATCCACATACACACTCGTCGGTTATATGTTTTTTTTTAATATCAAAAACCATATATCCCAATAATGCTACATTTTACATACATTTACCGTTATTCGTTAACATTGTTTCTATCCGGAAACTGTTAACAATATCTTTTAATTATCTTTTAAATTAATAATTGTAATTACTAACACCCTCCGTAATGCAATTATTGTCCTCATATTGTCACGTATTTTAAAAAATCGTACGGTAAAGTGAAAAAACACAATCATCTCAATATCAATAGAGCATTGCAACTAATTTTCGATGAATATATACGTATTTAATTGCCATTTTATTTCTTTTATTAGCACCTTAAAGCGAGGATTTGATCTCATTTTCTTCTTTAGTATAGCCGTGCAAAGCCGCGCGCGGAAGCTATGTTTTAAAAATACATTGCAGACCAAAATCGCCATATATATTTAAGGTTTAAAAGAATATGCATACTACTGTATTTTCTCTTGCAAAATAATTGCAGAAAAGTCTTTATTCGAGATTAATTTAGCGTTATATCGAATTGGAGCCGATAAATTAATACACAAAGAGTTGTTGTAACGGCTGGTTGACTTTGAAGGGAAATAGGTGTATTTTTCAGTATAATTGATTTTTCATGGCTTTTATTGGTATATTTTTATGTTTAAATGTTTTGCCTGCACATACAGCTTGGTTGGCACACTCATTGGCTTACTCATGATATGTAATGGAATGGGTCGAGAGGCCCAATAGCTTGTTAGTGAGTGGCACCTAGCTAGAATGCGACGGGTAGGGACGGGTTCGATTCTCGCGGATTGTGTTAAGTTTATTACATAAAAAAATAAAATACTGTATACCGGATTAAAACGCGATTTATTATTTATATTGTTTAAATTATTTATCCCGACGTTTCGGATGCATTTCAAAAATCAGACAACTGTCATCTTTCTGTCTCCCCGCGACCACGGTTGCTGAAAAGCATCCTAAACATCGCGTTTTAATCCGGTATACAGTTTTTTATTTAAATGTGTGATACTCGCGCTAATAAAAGACAATTTTACTACATAAGTTAAGTTCATTGTTTTTCTGAACTTCTGGACCCTTCGAATAGAAATAATAGGAAGAAAAAGTGTCTTAGCCTACGCGCAGACTAGAGCCACCGGTGGCCGCCACTAGAAGGGGCATCTAAACGCGTCCACCGCTGGTCGCGTTTCAGCCACTGTAAAATGTATGAAATATCGCGCCCGCACGTTGTGGCGGCCACCGGTGGCTAGAAGCTCGGTGGCGGCCACTCGAGCGCCATGTTTGCGCGGATGCCCTAAAATGTATGAAATATCACGCCCGTAGCTTGTGGCGGCCACCGGTGGCTATGCTGTGGTCGCCACTAGTGGCTCTAGTCTGCGCGTAGGCTTGGGTATCGCGCATAGGTATTCAGAGCGCATTAAGATTATATGTAACACTAGTAACACGCCCCCAGCTTTGCACGGGTGCAATATAGATGTGCTATACACAAAAAAATGTAGCTTTGTTACTCGCTGATAATGCAGCTTTCTATTGGTGAAAGTTCTCTTAAAATCGGTTTAGTAGTTTTTTAGTTAAATCGTAACAAACAAATAAACAAAGAAATCTTTCCTCTTTATAATAATAGTATAGATTTAGCAGATTAGATTAAGATTTTAGATGGTATACAAAGAAAATATCACATCATAATCTTCTCTACTATATAAAAATAAGTCGGGTTTTCCTTCCTGACGCTATAACTCCAGAACGCACGAACCGATTTCCACGGTTTTGCATTCGTTGGAAAGGTCTCGGGCTTCGTTGGAAAGCAAAGAAAATTCAGGAAAAATTTCAACAGAAAAGCGGGAAAATCCTTTTTCTTTAAGAATAATTATATAATTTCGAAGCCAAAATTGTGGCAGAACAACGTCTGCGGGGTCCACTAGTATTGTATATTTTTGGTAATTTATTCCCTAAACTTTTCAAATTGAATTTAACTTACAAATTTTAATTTCATACTTATTGGGTTTTAGATACCCTCGATATATTATTCCGCAGAAAAATTCAATAAAACTTGTTTCGCTTGATCGGATTATATTAAATTACACTGTTAGCGGGGAGTAAAAATTTTACATCCCCATAACCACCCTTTGCGTAAACGTGGTGCGTAGCGTTTTATGTTCGACTTTATGTTGGATGAAATCGACTTTTTACCTGTTATAACTTACGTATTGGCTATAAGGATTTTAACAAAAAGGTGGATGATTTTTTTTATTTTTTGCTTTATTGAAAACCAGACATTAATTCAGTAAAATAGATATAAATATTTCCTTAGACTGTTTTACAGTTTTTTTTTTATATTTTTTATGTTAGATTATCGACGAAAATGAGGATCACTTGATGGTAGGTGATACCTCAGCCACAGAACATCAGTCAATGATGCGCCGTCGACCTACATTTTACTTGGAGCATTCGGTAATCCATAGACTGACTGAAAGGTGGTAATCCGGTCAGAATTTTGATATTCCTTCCACCCGTTGCTTGAATTGACTAGATGTAGGAAAAACATGTTGACAGAAAATTACAGTATATTTATAATATGTAAACATATCGTCCCGGCAAAATTCGAACCAATAATCCATCGGAACGCGCCAACGATCCCATTATCCAAACAAAATGCATCTTTTCAATAATGCAGGTAAACAGTTCTTAAAAAATTGTTTCCAGTTCTTTTAGTTAAACTAAAGTATATATAAATATTATACATACATACACATACATATACATCACGCCTCTTTCCCATTGGGGTAGGCAGAGATCACGGAATTCCATATGCTCCGATCCTTACATACCTACCACTTTCGCTTCTTCCACTTTCATCAATCAAAGTTATTTCGTTTTTCAATATTAACTTGCTTTAACTATTAACCTGTCAGTTACACTCAATCCTTTAATATTAAATGCTATTTCTAACGATAAAATATCAATAATCCCCATTTATTTTGCAAAGTAAACTTCCATTAATATCTATTATGTGCTTTTTAGTATTATGAACCTCTAAATAGAGACTTAAGCCTTTTATAAGTCGACTTTTCGGGACTTTCGAAAATCGTTAATATTTCATAAAACAAAGAGGATTACGGCGCTGTAAAATCCATTAACGAAATTAATACATAAACAATCTGCTCGCATTAACCTCGCAGGCTGATCCCGTTAGAGTTAATTCGGTGTTTTGTGTGCGGCCTATAACGCGGCGAAATCACTGTACTGCCATTATACAGGCTTGTAGGGTTGCCACAGGAATGAATTTATTTATGTTCGGATTTAATGGCCAAACCAGTTATCGGTCTCCGCTCCGTGATAGTCGGGCAGAGGGGTTTTAGTGAATATGCCAGTTCAGGCGAGCCTCACTCCCCGCGCGATTGTACAGCCCCGGTGCGGAGGTACGCAAAGTATTTCCCCTCGCAAAAAAGGTTAGAATTTATTTATCTATAACACAGATTGGAATTCAAATTATCTGGTACAAGTAGTGGAACATGGTGAGTGAGAATATCCAATTTCAGATAGATGTCATTCTTATTTACTAGTAAATTTATATTTCTACGACTTGCTACGTTCAGCGGGGTCCGGTTTTATCTTAAAATCCGAATGCCAAAAAGAATTAATGTAATAACGGCGAATAAGCATACCTAAAACATCATTCCTAATTTTTTACATTTATTTCCTAAATGTATTATGTTCCCTTTATCTTGTATGTCTATGTACTATGACATAAATGTTGGAATATTTTAAATATCCTTTTTCTTTAAACGGAATTTTGAATATAATACTTGGTAACCCTACCCGTCTCCCCTGCGCCGCGCTCTTCCATAGAATGCCTGTTACATCGAGGAAATTGCCTCGTTTCACAAGCGTATGACATAAGGTGTTCACGAAATGGAGCGGAAGCGGATGCGAATTTGATGACATCAAAATAGTATTCTTTTTTTTTTTTCAAATGGTCATTATTGTTTTGGCAACAACAACTAACCAGCCGGCCTAGCATGACAACCGCGACAAAATTTTGTCGACCGTTTTCTCGTGTTTTAATCGATTATCTCTTTATTTCTTCCGGGTCTAACATGACAATTACACTTAAAACTCGACATTTAATATCAAAAATAGATATATTTGTCGATCGAGATATCTTTTGTATCAAAATTGTCGATATCGAGATAAATATATCTAGATATCTTATATTTTAGTTTGTCTTCTCTTGTCCGCGAGATATCTCGTGGCGGTTATGCTAGGCCCGGCCGGCAGAATTTGTTAGGCTTGCGACTAAGGGTGCTCCGCGGGTCTTCGCCTTGGAACACTGCAGTTTGGGAGGGCACTTGAGGAGCGGGACAGAGTGACGAATTGATTTAAAATAGGAATATTTTATACTAGCAACACGCCCCGGCTTCGCAGGGAGTAATGTAGATGTACTATATAGCCACCCACAGTTCGCTCGTATCGAACTCATACGGGCGCACAGACGCGTTCACAGCGTTTATTATTCATCGGCATGGCTAAGGCTCTGTCGATATTTGTTGCAAATACGCCGCTTTATCATGTATTAGCCTCTGCGTGCGTGAAATTGAAGTCCTCTTTTGTTTTTTGCATCAATATTATCTTTGTAAGTGTGCGTGTTCTTGCGTTAGTGTAACCATTTTATTTAGAAGTACCTACGAGTGGAAGAAATGGAAAGAATTATGATCTATGTAGTTCATTGTTCGTTTTGTGTTGAATTACTTTTTTTATGTTAGATATCGACAGACGATAATGAGGTTCACTTGATGGTAGGTGATACCCCAGGCACTAAACATCAGTCAAAGATGCGCTGTCGACCTACCTTTTACTTCGAGCATTCGTAAATCTACATCTTCTAATTTATTACATTGGATCTAAACTCTATCATCATTATTTCCCAATATTTTGCCTCTCTTTTAGTTTCTTGACCTACAGTGCAGTCTTAAATATTGCCAATAAAGTCCGGAAAAGCACGGAAATTAAAAAAAAGAAGACCGAACTTTCGAGTCTTGAGCTTCCAATTTCAAACTAAACTTTGACTTTCGAGTGGTTGAAGTTTGAATTCCGAACGGGTTTATTAATTATATTGGTAGGGAGGAAACAATGCGGACTGTGAACTTTGAAACTGGAAGTATCAAGAAGAACACTTGTTAGTCAAGAAACTCCAACAATGGTCGATGGTTTCGTTTCAAAACAAAAACGTGCTGTTTTGAAACGTGAAATTGATGTTAACCCTCCAAGTTGTCAGAAATTTATATTCAAAATAAATCCAATGTTATGTCAATGATGGGACCATCTCCATAGCTTAGTGATACGCGTTTAGCATCGGAGGTCCCAAGTTCGGATCTGATCACCTTCTGGGACACAGAAATGTACTCTAAATGTCCCGCTAATGTACTCAGAAGTACACTGCTATATCCTGTAACTTCAATTCTGCACACTGTCGTGTTTACTTTCTTAATTAATCTATACTAATATAAAGAGGTAAAGTTTGTGAGTTTGAGTGTTTGTAGGGTGTAATCTCTGGATCACAGAACCGATTTTAAAAATTCTTTCACCAATAGAAAGCTATATTATCAGCGAGTAACATAGTGTATTTTCCCCCTATTTTATGTACATTGCGCCCGTGCTAAGCGAGGGGTGTGTTGTTAGTACAAAAAACAACGCGACATACCCTGAATCTCATTTGTTAAAGTTCGTTAAAGATACAAGTAGGTGCATTATGTGAAAGAAAAAAATGTAATCTTCCGCATGTATGTATGTACATACATATGATATCGGAAACAAAGGGCTTTGAGGGCGCACTGCTGTTTGTTCAAAACTCTGTTTGTACGAGCCAGGTGTCGATAACGGGTCACTGGGATTCATTGCGGCTACGATTGATGTACAATGGATGCTTTCAGGAATGTAAATTATTGTCACTTTTTATTATTGTATTCTTTGTCTCTCTTATTTATTTAACTTTTTTTTACTATAAGTATATCTATATAAATATGGTTTGTATATGTAGTATATATGTGTATATTTGTATATTTTTGACACTATCTTACCCTTATAATTCTCTTTTATTTGTATAACAAATGGTTGTCTGGAAGAGATCACTATATAGTGATAAGGCCGCCATTTGCACCATGTCTATCTGTATATTAGCATTTAAGTTCATTTTGTTAATATGGTGTCAAAAAAGTGTAATAAATAAATACCTACTGTGTAAATTATAATGGCCCTATTCATAAACGTGTTGTATGTATGTATATAGTATGTTTTGTTTCATTCGTCCTGTAGTCTTTTTATATTGGGTAGAGCGAGACAAAATATATTTTAACTATATCAAGCTTTAATGCGTTTATGGATAAGGCCGTAAGAATTCTCTAAATCTATATCCTTTACAGCCCGCCTAGCATGACAACCACGACAAAATTTTGTCAAACGTGATTTATTTGATTATATCTCTTTGTCTACCGGGTCAAATATGACACTTACACTTAAAACTCGACTTCTAATGTCAAAAGTTGAAATATTTAAAAAAAATCACTTGAAAATTCGTATCTGAAGAGGGTAAATCGACTTTAGAATTCATGTTAACATCTATACTAATAAAAATAAATATTTTATTTCGGATGACCAATTTTAAAACACAAATAGATTTATGATATTGTCTTTTATTAACGCGAGTATCACACATTTAAATAAAATACTGTATACCGGATTAAAACGCGAACGTCGGGATAAATAATTTAAACAATATAAATAATAAATCGCGTTTTAATCCGGTATACAGTATTTTGTTTAAATAGATTTATAGTTTATATTTTTGTTTATAGTACATCTACATGCACCCGTGCGAAGCCGGGCGTGTTGCTAGTTATCGATAAAGGTAGCCAGTACCGATTCAAATCTCTTGATAATTCAAACTATGAGAGTCGGTAATTGTACCTTTCTTAAATCCTTACCTTTTTCGTATAGTAAAGCCCCGGAGACTTCGTTATCTATAGAGAGAAACAGAATCTAATCATTCATTTGTTACGTCATATTAAAGCTCAAATTATCTGAGAAAGTTGTTTGTTTTGGTCTTAAGAGGGTCAGACAGTATTTTATTTCGATGTAAAATTCGTAGCGCGAATATGATAATAAGTCACTTTCCATACTCTTATGCCAGAAAGCGAACTGATAGTCGTGAATTGTTACTACATTAAAAAACCAAAAGCGAGTCGGACTAGCGTACCGAAGGTTCCGCACAAATTTTTAGATAAGTAAAGATTTTCACAGTAAAACCAAAATACTTTACGGTTTTCCTTGCGAGTGTCACAATATTCGGCATAAATGGATCATAAAAGGCTGTGTCTTTTGATTGGGTCAACTTAGAAGTTGGACAAATACAATATTTGATATTAATTTCAACTTGATACCTCCACAAGTTCCTAAGAAAAAGAGTCTTGACACACGAACAGACATGATCCTATAAAAACACTATTAAAAAATACAACACTATATTTGTTATAACGACCTATTGTTTTACTTCCAGCATTTGGAAATTAATAGACGGAATCCGAAACGCGCAATATGCACTTCACGGTTTTTCCATCCATGAACAGAATTGCGATATTCCTTCCATCCGTTTAATGCCAGAAGTGACCAGACATTTTTATAGAAATATAAAAATGTCCAAGCGGGATTCGAACCCGTAACCCATCGGAAATGTACAAGCCAACGCGCCAATGAGCCCGTCAAAAGAGATATATCTAATAGCTTCTACATCCGTATATTTAAATAAAATACTTTATATCCATTGTTTAATTTATTCATTCAGTTATAATCTCTTATACATCAGATCATAATGCCATCTATTCCTACGGAGTTGGTATTTTTATTGTAATTTTCTAAAAATCAACTCCGTAGGCATAGATGGCGTTAGTATGGCAACTTTGTGATATTTCAAATCAGACAACTGTCACCTTTCAGTCTACCCGTAACCACGGTTGCTGAAAAATAAATAATAAATCGCGTTTTAATCCGTTATAAAGTATTTTAATGTTTGATACTCGCGTTAATAAAAGACAATATTACTCGTACATCCGTATATCCAAAACAAAAGCATATTATTGGAGTATAAAGCATAGAGCGCAATAAAGCGAGCACTATCTCATCTCAAATATATGACTTACTTATCTAACGACCATTTTGTACGATAAACGTATTGGGGATTTATACGTCGCTTTAATGGCTTATGTGCTTGTGTTTGTGACTCTAGAAACTCTATGATATCTGTTTTGTATTATGAAGTTATATGGGAACGAGACCATTACTAGCATTAGGAGTTAGGGTCATAAAGTTTCTGTGGCTGAGGTATCAGTTGAGACGTGAGTCTCGTGAGCTCGTCTGTCGATATCTGACATCAAATGTAATTAATGAAATGAAATGAAAGATTTTTATTGGGCTTCCACACAAGATATTATGAACAAGAATAGTAAAATATAAACCCCAATACGTACAGCTAAATAAATGTATAGATTAAACAACAACAGCAGTGTGGCCGCTCAAAGGGTAGTGACTCAGCTTCAGCTGATGAACATAGCGCTGGTTTTCAGTCACCACTCACCACCTTGTGACTCTTGGAGCAGCTATACTACCCAACTTAATTAACTTATTAGAAACATGAAAATTACACACAAGATGTACCAAAACACAACACATCAAAAGTAATTAGTTAACTTATACGTAAAAACTTAAAAAAAAAAAAAAATCTCACTAATAAAAGTTGAAGACGCCGAAATTCGGTTAAACCGAATGTGAAACGAATTTCGGCCCATCTCTAAATTCTTCGATTTTTTCGAACAGTTCAATAAGAGCTTGTTAAAAGGGTACAAAATTGCATAAACATAGTTAAATGGAATCGCAAGTAGTTTATAACTTCTCAACGTACAGTGATATGAACGTGAGTGAATATTACATTCAGCATTTCCCTAATGAGCAAGCGAATTCGCGCAACGATATGAGAACTTTGAGACGCTTCCAGAATCTTCCACGTCGGACTTCTAATAAGTTTGAGTTGGATTCGTGTTTGATGCATGAAGATTTCTCATGTAAATGGTGTGTCAACAAATCCTTGTGAAATTTTTAATGTTATACGTCTACACTCTACACTGATAAATAATTGCGTTTTTATATAGTTTTTCTTTTTAGTTGTATGTTTGTGTGTATCAAATAAATAATTTATAATAATAATATATTTATAATAAAAATAAATTCCACCCGTGGGAAGACGGGGCGACTCGCTAGGTATTATAGAAAGAGACAGGTATACCGTAGGTCTTACCCCAAGGATCTAAAGCCGAAACCGGGAAGTATGAAGCTAATAAAATTACCGCTCGCGAATTAACTTTTAGACAAGCTCGTCAATGCTTTGGTATTTTCACGGCTGAGGCTTAATTGCGTTTCTGCAGCCACAATCCAATTATCCGAAGCGAAATTAATTTCGTGACAAAGCGAGACGGAAGAGGAATTATTGGGGGAGAGAATGAAACAAATGAATGATTTAAATTTGTGGCGGAGGGGCGAGTTTTGGGAGTCTGGGACCAACATATTATTAATTTAATATTAACTAATTCGTAGCTGTATTGATTATAAAATATGACTTAGGTACATAAAATAAAAATAAAAAAAATATTGAAAAATTACATTTTAAATGAATTTACATATATTTCTGAGGTGCAAATCGATTCGTTGTCCGTGTAAGTTTTTATGTACTGAGGGCATAGCACGAACAACTTGCGAAAAAGTATTCGTATCGTCGAGCTGTCATTTGTATGAAATTTCAAATGATTTCTCATACAACTGACAGATGGAAGATTCGAATACTTTTTCGATAGTCTGTCTGTTGTCATTATTACAAAGTGGTTTTAGGCCGTTCTATGAAGAAAATTAATTTAGCCAATATTTTGTATTAGGGCTAATGTAATTCTAAACGTGCGATATCTATATGCAGGATTCTACACGGAATAAATATTTATTAAAAAGAAAAATTTGCTGACTCTTGGAAATGAAATTAAGCTAAAGCTGGTCCCTTGATCCAGGGGAATCAATCCGTATACGTAGGACTTGCTTTATTATTAATGGAATGCCATTATCCATTATTGGATTGGTCCTGTCAGAATTGAATTATCGACGTTCGGTGAGCTTTAATTTTGAAATGAATTTTTCATACATAATAATTTTATACGCTGAATATGATTAAGAAATATATTTGTAAATATTGTGACTGTAAGTGTGAACGCCACAGTCGCACGTATCCCGAGTTTGACTCCTGAGAAAAACAAAAAATAATAATTTAGAAGAAATCAGTGATCATCTAGTTGTCCTAGTTATTTTTACAGTAGTGATCAGTCTTTTATGATTTACTGGACTGAAATGATTTTTTTTTATTCCATCTGGGATCCGAACTCTGGACCTCCGTGCTTAATGTGACTCATCGCAATTCTACACTAATATGATAAAGAGGAAATATTTGTAACGAATAAACTCAAAAACTACTGGACCGATTTTAAAAAATTATTTCACCTATATAAAGCTACATTATCAGCGAGTAGCATAGGGACAACATAACATTTTTTGTGCATAGTACATCTATATTGAAGTCGAGACGTGTTGCTAGTTAGAAAATATTATCATGATCCCAATCTTAAAACTTAAGAGCCCTTTTTTGTGACCGGAAAGTAAGTAAAGTTAAAACTTAAGTGCCAACTCAACTCGATCTCATCTCGGAACTAGTTTGTACATTTCTCTAGTCGCCACAATTTCTTGTTTCTCATTTCCGGCCGTAACTTTAAACTAACGCTGTTACTAGCGACTAGCGTATACAAGTTCAGCGATAGTTTTATGTCCAAATGTATTTGACAATTATAATTGATGACTCCCTCGAGACATTAATATGTTTATTTAAAGGTATAACGACGTTGGTGCATTCTGTATAACACCTGCCGTGGATTCGAATCCCACCGAGACGACATGTTTATAATTTTCTGTATGCGTCTTCCCCACGTCTGGTAACTTCAGGCATTGGACGGTTGGGAGGAATATCGAAATTCCGAAAACTGTGAACATATTGCGCGTTTTGATTTCAGTCTATGGGTTTGCAAATGCTCGAAGTAAAAAGTCGACAGCGCATCATTGACTGATGTTCTGTGGCTGAGATATCACCTACCATCAAGTGAACCTCATGCTCGTCTGTCGATATCCGACATAAAAAATAGAATAACTAAAACTTTAAGTTCTGGATTAAGCACGTATCAGTAAGATACGAAGTAATTCCTTGCATATTTCAGAAACCCGTTCGCTTTTACGTGAATTCAATTTGCCGAGTTTCTCTCTTGTGAAAAATATTGCTTCGTAAGAATGAATAGCTTCGTACACTTATCAAATTTTATACATATTATCATAATTTATAGCTGAAATATAGTGTATTTTTATTGAGATCGTTTGTTTTATCTCTTTTTACAAATACTAGTATTACTTTGTATTTTACGAATATCGGAAAGTATTTGTGCCTTAACAATTGATATAAACACATACATACATATACATCACGCCTCTTTCCCATTAGGGTAGGCAGAGATCACGGAATTCCATATGCTCCGATCCTTACATACCACTTTCGCTTCTTCAAATTTTATCAATGCTTTCATACACGCTCGTCGGTTTCGAATACTTTTGACCTAGCTCTTTTGAAGAACGTCCCCGATCTGATCGAGGTATGTTGGTCTAGGTCGACCACTTCTGATCTTCGTTTCCTTACTTTTATCCATCTTTAAGGATAAAACAGACAGATTACCTGATTGCAAAATATATCATAGATGGAAATCCCGTGAAGTGCAAATTGTGCGTTTTGGTTTCAGTCTATGGATTTCCGAATGCACGAAGTAAAAAGTAGGTCGACAGCGCACCATTGACTGATGTTCTGTGCAGGGACTGAAACCGGTTAATTTTTATTTTCCAAAATACGTGTCTGACTGAGATACCATGATATTAGTTTTAAAGAGTAATACACACTAAACTTACTACAGTATTTTTTTTTCAGTAAATATGAATAAAAACGAAAGAATATAAACAAAAACCTTTATTATACCGGTATAACTCCCATAGTAAATTAACCGGTATTCAGTTCTTGGTTCTGTGGCTGAGGTATCACCATCAAGTGAACCTCATGCTCGTCTGTCGATATCTAACATAAAAAATGAGGGCAAATAGGTAGGCATCGCTACTGATGTAGGGACATCATCGACGCCGCTGAATAATTGAGTCTACTGCCGGGCTAGCATGACCGCCACGAGATATGTCGCGGACGAGAGAAGACAAACTAACTGACATCGACAATTTTGATAGAAAAGATATCTCTATCGCCAAATGTATCTATTTTTGATATTAAAAGTCGAGTTTTAAGTGTAATTGTCATGTAAGACCCGAAAGAAATAAAGCGATAGTCGATTGAAACACGCGAAAACGGTAGACAAAATTTTGTCGCGCTTGTCATGCTAGGCCGGCTGATCCCATAATACAAAACTAGCATCGATATAGTTCTACAATCAGCGCTACGTGACTGTTGTAACTACATAGAGTAAGTTAATGGACGATTTAATGACAATGTTAAAAAGCGTTGTGCGTATTTGATCAGATAACGCAAACTCGTTTCGGGGCAATGGCCCGAACTGATTGGTTTTCGGAACAATCTACGTTTTGTTCGCTTTACATAATATTATTTTAGTCGAACTGATTAAAATTACAATGTGCATCATTTAACAGGGAAATGTATAAAATGTTTGAAATGTTGATTGGTGGGTCAGAGATAATAGAATTTTTGAGAAACCAGCGTCTGGAATCTAGTAATTAAATATAATCAAAAATTCTGGAAAACTAGAAAACACTGTTAGCTTTGGGAATTGCAACAAGTACCTACCATCAGTGGTGGGACTACCATACAGGCCCAAAAGCTTGGCAACAGACTTCAATGTATATGTACTTATATATAATCATAAAAGATTTATCTATATCTATACTTCTAACATAATTAATATTATAAAGAGGAATGATTTGTTTGTTCGTTGCGATTTAACGTAAAAACCACTCGACCAATTTTAAAAATTCTTTCACTAATAGAAAGCGAGTCACACAGGCTATGTTTCGTTTTGTACATCTACATTGCACCCGTGTGAGGCGCGTTGCTAGTGATTTATATAATTACGTTAAGGGCATTTTTTTATGGTTGCATTAGTAGGGTAAACCGGGCTTTTCGGCTTGTATGGTGGTCCCGCCACTGCCTACCATCTGTGAAACGTTTACATATAGTTTTCATGAAATATATTTACAAATGAATATTTTATTGTTTCAGGTATGGTATCAATATTAGACGAATTCGCTGATGAAGAAACCTATGCAGGTATTTGGAAAATTGGGACTTGTGTAATTGCACCGAATCTACTTCCGGTAAGGGATTGAACTCCAAAAGAATGTTTGCTGTACCAAAAAGAGGGGACAGAAAAAACGACCGAGCAGACATAGAAGGAGAAAATATCTTTGAAACAGGCAGAAAACAGAACAGGCAGGCTCATTGGCGCAATGGGTTCGAATCCTACCGGGACAACATGTTTATAATTTTCTGTAAGCATGTTTTCCCCACGTCTGGTAACTTCGGGCATTGATCAGGTTGGAGGAATATCGAAATTCCGAAAGGTAACGAACCACCGTTCATAGATGGAAAAACCGTGAAGTTCACATGGCGCGTTTCGTTTTCAGTCTATGAATTTCCGAAAGCTCCAAGTAAAAAGTAGGTTGACAGCGCATCATTGACTGATGTTCTGTGGCTGAAGTATCACCTACCATTAAGTGAACCTCATGCTCGTCTGTCGATATCTAACATGTCTGTCTTTTACTATGGGACTCAGAAATTCACTAGTGTCTTCTATACTAATATTATAAAAAGGAAAGTTTTGTTTGTTTGTTACGATTTTACTCAAAAACAAGTAAAGCAAGGTAAGTTTTTTTTTATGTCAGATATCGACAGACAAGCATGAGGTTCACTTTATGGTAGGTGATACCTCAGCCACAGAACATCAGTCAATGATGCGCTGTCGACCTAATTTTTTCTGTTACCCGGTCGGGATTTCGATATTCCTCCCACCCGATCAATGCCCGAAGTTACCAGACGTGGGGAAAACATGCTAACAGAAAATTATAAGCATGTGCTCTCGGTGGGATTCGAACTCACGACCCATCGATGCGCACGTCAGGTTTTCTACCGAACGCGCCAACGAGCCCGTCAAAGTAAGTGTACAACCCAAAACAAACATTACCTACTGTTTCATTGTACCTATACGAAATATGATAAATTATTTCAGTATAATGTATTTCGGTCTCGTTTTAACAGGACTTTATAGGTCAAGATGACTTTCAAGTCCGTTTATAGTCTAATGACTATAATTCAATCTCTCTGTGACAAGACACTCGGTCTTTGACAAAAGGACTTCTTAACTTATAATATCGAATCTTGAGTGTAATCGTGCGAAATTAATGAAGGATAATGTTCTCAATCGAACGAATGCACAGAACAGGAGAAGTAAGTAGAAGAGGGTTGTGTCATAATTTGTACCGGATCGAGTGTCGCCAAATTCACACAAATGAATGGAGTATTTAACACTGCACACAGTTACAATATTTTTTCGATTCGTTGTTTTTATTTAACTCAAAACTAGCTAAATCACACTGGTCCTACAATTGATAATATATCTTAGTACTTGGCGATAACGGTTACTTTGGCTTAGCGCACAAAGTACATACGACGTTTTGTAACATTAAATTAAATTAAGCGCCACTGTGCTAAATTGTGACACGCGTGCCACGCCTACTTCGCACTTCTACTTATTTTTCCTGTTCTGTGAACGAATGCGATTTTATACGAAATAGAGTATGATTTTAATAAAATATCAAATGTATCTTTAGATATAGAAACACATTATCTATACATATAATAAAACTGTAGAGGTCGAATGTCGGTATATAGAAAAATATGTTAAAAACCGAGTCAGAGGGATGTAAGAAGAGAAATAGAACAAACCCAGTTTTTTTTATTTTTTTTTGTTTCTTTGTCTGTCTGTTTGTACGGGCTAATCTCCGAAACTGATGGACCTATTTACATGAAATTTTGCACCTTATTATCCCGGTCAACATCTTAGATACTTTACATCCCGGAAAATTAAAGAGTGCCCAACATGGGATTTGTTTCATCGAAATCGGTTGTCGAAAAGAAAAGTTATCATCATATTTTATGAAGCCCACGCGAACGAAGTCAGGGCCATCAGCTAGTCATATAATATATCATCAAACTATTTCTACGACTAATGGCGATGTTTTATATAACTAACTAGGGATCCGTACCGGCTTCGCACGGGTGCAGTGTAGATGAACTATACAAAAAAGTAGCTTACTATTGGTGAAATAATTTTTAGAATCGGTCCAGTAGTTTTTGAGTTTAATCGTAACAAACAAACAAATCTTTCCTCTTTATAATATTAGTATAGATGGTTCGTTACCCGGTATCATTAATTTCGATATTATTCCAAATTTAATTTCCGAAGTGACCGGATCCTGGCGGGATTCGAACCGGTGACCCAACCGAACGCAAGGCTAGGTAGGTAGGAAACTAACCAAAGCGTCGACGAATATAAAGATCATAGTACTATTAATGTTTTTGAATAGAATTTCACTTAGCATTTGTATGCAGCGCTGTGTTCCAGGTGCATTCAGAGGTATACCGTATACATTTAATTCCTACTCACATACACATCGTTTGTTAGCGAGAGGATTTTATATGGAACAGTTTCAAGTTATATACGTATTGCTATTACGGCTTTGTTTTATATTGTGAACGTGGGTTTGTTTTGTTTGTGCTTTCGTGGACTTGGAGTTTAGGGGAATGTGGATTTTAAACAATGTGAAGGTCCGTTGAGTCTGTTATTGTATGATAAAATTACCGTAGTTCGTAGATGGACATTTTGTGAAGTTAGCGTTTCAGCGTCGGATTATGAATTTCCGTATGCGTATTAATGATTTACATTATTATATATAAAACTTAAAAAGTAATTGTATTAAACTCTGATCTCCAACCATTTCCACACTTTTAATAGCGAAACACTTAATGACCAACCTGGGAATCGAATCCGGGACGTATTCTCTTACGGATGAACTTGCGACCGCAAGGCTATATGCAGTTAACGCCATCTATTCCTACGTAGATGATATTTACTGTAATTTTCTTTATTATAGTTAATATTGACTAACTATGTTATGATGCGTTGCCGGCGTTTTAGGTAGGAATAGGCTCTCTTTGATGCAATATTTTAATCATTATTCTATGCCAGTAACTGGCTGAAACGTTATCTTGCGTCAAGGTCGTTTCAGAACCAAGTTTCCATTAATTTAAAACCCTCTAGTTAGTAATTCTCTCCTGTCTTCTTTTGTCCCGGTACTAATGATGCGCTGTCTCTTTCTTCATCAATCACATTGGTCACGTTAGTAATTGCATTGCTTTTACAATTTATATGGTAATTTATCTTGTAGTTAAGTGAGGGAGTCATTAGAAGTCGATTTATTTGTTATTTGTATTGGATTGTATGACCGCGATGGATAAGGGAGGTTTGATTGGAGACTTATTTCGCTTTCTTTCTTTCTTATATTTTATACTAGTAACAGAGAAATTAATTTTGTTATATTATGTATTTTATCTTATTTTAGTTTTGATCGGTAATGTATAAGTAAGTTGCTTTGTTCTGTAGAATGTCGTATGCGCCTATAATTGGGGTAACACTCGGCATATATTTTATGTTTGTGTTATGTGTATGTATTAGTGTCTACTTTGTTGGTGCAATAAATTTATTTACACACAACACGCTCCGGGTGCAATGTTGCTTTCTTTTTCTATTGGGGAAACCATTTTCAAAATCGGTCCAGTAGTTCGGTCGGTCGGTTGAGTTTATTCATAACATACAAACATCCAAATATACCTACATGTATTTCCTCTTTATAATATTAGTAAGTATAGAGTATCGATTTGTATTGAATTGTACGTATGACCACGATGGATAAGGAAGAAGTCTGAAGACTTATTTCGCTTTCTTTCTTATCTTTTCCTAAAAGCCGCCATTTGCTTGTTATGTTTAAAAGGCAGACAACAGATCTAAGACTTTTAATTCAAGCATTTTCATGGGTGGTTGTGATTACTTAACATCAGCCGGCCTAGCATGACCGCCACGAGATATGTCGCGGACGAGAGAAGACAAACTAAGATGTAAGATATGGAGATATATTATTTCTCGACATCGACAATTTTGATAAAAAAGATATCTCGATCGACAAATATATCTATTTTTGATATTAAAAGTCGAGTTTTAAGTGTAATTGTCATGTTAGACCCGAAAGAAATAGAGCGATAATCGATTAAAACACGAGAAAACGGTAGACAAAATTTTGTCGCGGTTGTCATGCTAGGCCGGCAGGTATGTAATGAGAAATTCTTATCTTATCGCCCTTTTCTTAAAGGCCGGCAACACATTTCATAAGCCCTCATTTTTTGGCGGCATTCTCTGCTTGCAAGCTTGACAGTGTAAATGTAGGTTACTCGCTAAGAAAATACTCTTAAAAATTCCACCACTCAGAAGCAAAATTAGAGAATGCAAGTTCCATTAGCAACGCAAACGATAACACGAACAAAAGCTTGGTTTTAATACATATTCAGAATATATGATACTTAATAAAAATACCTAGTCATCACGCTAAAAGGGATTTTTTGCGAATACCGTATAAAATACAATAATGAAAGCTTTTAATTAAAATTCCGCTCGCTACGTGACGAGTTAAATTAATTACATTTTATACAAAGTAATATAAAATACGACAAAGTTCTTCAAGATAGAAATTAAAACTAGTACAAGTAGATACAAGATTTTACAAGATACTGGCTCAGTAGAAATGCGTAGCACCGAGCGTCTAGGTTTGAATGTCGGGGAAATGTGATTTAAAAAAATCTGTTTTTAAAAATAGTTTGATAAATTAATACCTGAGAATAAGAGAGTGAGACAAGCTCGTTGGCGCGTTCGGTAGAACACCTTCCGTGCGCATCGATGCTGATCTTGCCGGTTCTTCTCCATGAGACCCACTTTTTGGAAACGTGCAACTAGACGTTTCATAAGAGCCTGCAAAGGCCTATTTGAAATAAAAAACTTTTGATTTGATTTGATGGGTCGTGGTTTCGAATCCCACAGGGACGACATGTTTATAATTTTCTGTAAGTATGTTTTTCCCACGTCTGGTAACTTCGGGCATTGATCGGATGGGAGGTATATCGAAATTCCTTCCGACGGGTAACGAACCACTGTTCATAGACGGAAAAACCGTGAAGTGCACATTACGCGTTTCGGTTTCAGTCTATGGATTTCCGAATGCTCGAAGTAAAAAGAAGGCCGACAGCGGCATCATTGACTGTTGCTCTGTAGCTGAATTATCACCTACCATCAAGTGAACCTCATGATCGTCTGTCGTTATCTAACATAAGAAAAGAGAGAGAAACATTGACCTATTCACTGTCACAAAAGGAAGAATAAATAAATTATAATAATTAATGTATAAATTTATTTGAGTAATTATAGTGGAAAGACAGAAGACTCATATTGAAGTAGAAATTTTTAACGATATTTAATGCTCTGGTTTTCAGCCTCTGCCTTTTAAAAGTAGTCACGCCACGGAATATCATATAAATTATACTTTAACTTCCTTTTTACTGTTCTATATTCGAGATTCGGGACCATTTTTGTAGTACATTTTTGTGGATGTTCTATATCGATTGACGAGCATGAGGTACCTCTTGATGTAGGTTACCAGAGCCACAGGAAATCAATCAACGGTGCTCTGTTGACGTATTTTCTACTTGGAGCATTCAGAAATCCGTAATTGCCGAAACTCACAATCAGAACAGGCTTTTTCGTATGAACGGTGATTTTGTATGACACCCTTTTAATGCTATAAATGGGAATGCAGGGAAACTAAATTACAGTAAATTATAAGAATATCAGAGCCGATCGGATTTGAAACCGTAACCTCTGTTTGCGCTTTTTAAAGAGAACGATTTGGTTAATATTAAACATATTGAGTATTAAGATTTAATTTAATATAATATGTGGCGAGATGTGAAAATGTTCACACCATGCCACGAAATTTCGAACTTTCATACAATGCAAAGAAAACCCAAAGTAAAACGAAAGGTATCCACCACCTTTACTGTTATGTAGTAGATTAGTTATTGGGTTAAAAATATATAAAGGGAAGCCGGTAGGTAAAAGGTTGTTAGAACTAATCGCCACTACTATATATTTATTCACCAAAAAAAAACGATTGATGTGTCCTATCAATTTTACGTGAAATCTATGATTTTCATGATATTAATGGTCGATTTTCAAATAAGGCCAATAACCTAAGTCCCATAATAATAGTTCATATTTGTTAGTTCAATCACGAACTATTATAGGTCTTTACATACTTAAAATGAAATATACGTTTTGAAATACCACAAGACGCCGCAAATCGTTCTTGATCTCGGTCGACTCGTGGTTCCGCCGGAAGTAGACGACCGCTATTAGCTAGCCTTCCGCCGGACGTGCCACAGTTTACTGATTGAAATAGTAATGCTTTAGTATCTACCTAGAGTTAGTCCATAGAGGCATTCAAGTATTACGTAAGCAGAATTATTATATATATGAATAAATATTGCTGACCCCTTCAAGACCCCCCGTCATCCAAGTCATCAAAAATAAGTAAAGACCCTCCTCTTTAGTACTTTCGTAGGTAATACTTGAATGGCGTCAGTATACGTGAGTATCACTAATACTTATAACACACTAAAATCTTAAATGTGTGTTTATAAAAAGGTATCTGTCAGGAAAGAGCAAATAATAAATAGAATAAGATATAAAAGGACATACATGACTGAAATAAATACTTTTATTACATTTTTTTAATAAAAACTCATAAGAACTTATAACATGTGATTGTTTGAAAGTATCTCAGTGAATTCAGATGATCTGCTATCTATTTTTCTGCTTAATCTTGAACTTAAGAGTCCCTCTTATTGTGTAGTTTCGGATAATTTCCGAATCCGGATCCGATCCGAATCTATAGTATCTGAAATTATCCAAAACGTTTATAGAGTATTCGGTTACGGTTAAGTAAAGATTTTTAAATCGGATATACGATAGTTTTGGTTATGGTTACGGAGCTCTATAACATCCCTGATATACACTAACGACATTGACCACTGTAATTTCTATACACTGTGGTAGCCTCAATACCTTCGTTTGCATGTACGGCGGTTGACGTAATGCCTCGCTTGAAGTCTAAAAGGTTTGAAATCGTTTGATAACTAGATGGAAGAAATTTTTAAGTTAATGCAGAGGTTAGATGCTTCCGCAAGAGATCAATTCTGCGGCTAAGAATTTAATTAGGTCAACTCATCTTACCTATACATAATTATTTGAAGGTATGCAAGTTGTTATTAGTACCTATGATATCTATATACTAATATTATAAAGAAGAAAGATTTGTTTGTTCTTTCAATCGACTCGCTGATAATGTAGCTTTCAAATTCCTTCACCTAAAGTAAGCCGGAGCAGAGAATTTTTTAAATCGGTTGTGTAGTTTTTGAGTTACATCGTAACAAATAAACAAATCTTTCTCTTTATAATATTAGTATAGATACAGATTATTTTTTGCCTAACACGTTCCTAGCACGGTTATGATACAGTATAATGGGCAGACTCCCTAAATTTTTTATAGCGGTATTTTATTTGACTTATGTTATTATTGGCAACAGCATATTAGAATAGAATAGAATAGAATAGAATATATTTATTCATGAAATCACCATATACAGTTTTGAATACATAATTACATTAAAATTATACTTAAAATAAATGAATGATGATCCCTGAAATGGAATGAACCCCAACACTGATTTTCAGTGGCTCCAGTGAGAGTGGTGCGCTGGCAGAAACGATTACAAAATTTCTATTAAAAATAAAAAATACAATTAATATATAAATAAACCTCATAGTTTAATTAACCACATAACTTAAAAACAATATTTTGTAAAACGATAACAATATTAAATTAATGCATGTATACACTTAATTACAAAAGAAAAAAAAAGTAATAATAAAAGAAAAAAAAAGTTTGCAGAACACACTTTAAATACTTTAATTTAAATTGTTATATTTGTAAATTAAAATATATTATAATAACACAGACAACAACATCAAAATAACAATTTAAAACTGAATATTTTACTGTCATCATAACTAAGCTTCCAATATTATACATATGTTTTTTATTAAGGCTGTTCCAAAGATATTTTAGTCTTAACAATTAAATAGGGCATATTAAAGTTTGTAACAACACATAAAATACAAAAATACAATAAAAATTAAGTTCAAGCTGTGGTTTCAAGTTTTTCTTTAATCGTAACCTTAGGTCACGTAGTACTCTCACCGCTTGTAACGCATGCGTCTGCTACGAAGTGCTACGCCGCGTAGCGCTAGCTAAGCATGTGATTTGACACTGTATTGCTGTAACAGTGTCCATTTAATTTTATAATTAAGATGAAAACAGACAATATTTTTATTATTTTCTGCATAACTTTCTTTCCTGAATTTTTCGATATTTTAATAGTTATTCTATTATTCAGGACATACACGAATCCAAAAAATAAGATATTAAAATTGGTGCGCCCATTCTTCAGTTATAAATGGTGTAACTATCACGACTTTGTTTTATATATAAACTAGTGGACCCCGCAGACGTTGTTCTGCCATAATTTTGGCTTCGAAATTATATAATTATTCTTAAATTTGAATATGCCCATTTACCCACTATAATTGTCTAATATGTCATTGATTTGCAGTGGACAGTTATTCCAAAAAAGCTAAGAATGCATGACGTGAGCTGTCAAGATGGCGGAGTTCCGAATCTAATTTATTTTATAATTAATTTTATGCATATATTTTTTCCTGATTTTTTTCAATATTTTAATAGCTTATGTCTTATTCTGGACATAGAGGAATCCAACAAATAAGATATCGTTAAAATCGGTACAGCCGTTCTTGAGTTATAAATAGTGTAACTAGCACGTCTTTGTTTTATATATAAATTGGAATATTTAAACGTCAAATCCTTTCAAAATAAGGAGGCGACTAAATCTGAATAAATCCTTATGCCACACGTCCACTTAGACAGGGCGGATTATACCTCCAGCAATTTGTCGGCTTACAAGATCCAAGTCGGATTAAAGCGAGCAACTGTCGCGGAATGGATCCGATTATGGTAGAATAAGTGTAGGGTATGCTGATTCAAGTTTAATGCTACATTAATGATCGACTACCAGTGACGAGCTGAAGATAAACACAAAAATATCTTTATTCGAATAAGAATTTACAGAGAACTTTTTAACTTATCTTTTTTTTAAATATATCGAAATATGAAAGAATAGTCAGCAAGCAAGTGAAAATAAGTTACATGGGAGTACGGTCAGCGCTATAAATATGTCTATCCAAATTTTGATCTTTGTAGATATAGATTCTTAGATGAATAGGGTATAGTTTAGGTACATATTAGTATTGAAATTATTTAAAACCCAGTACGTTTACTATTCAATAACACAAACAATAGATTAAGAAACAATATTAAAGTAAAATTTTATATGATTTATTTTGGAATATGTATTTATAGGTGTAGGAATATTGATTAAAATCACGCCGTCATTGATATATTAGTTATAATAAGGCGATTTTGCATAACCTTATTGTAATTTGAGTACCATATTTTATTTTACCATGGATCGCAATTTCAATTATTAATCTCCACCCCTTTTTCTTTTTATTCCGTTTATAAGAACTGTCTCTGACATGGTTGTGTGAGAGATTTCATTGGTTTTTTCCTGAGATTGACTTTAAAAAAGGCCATATTTTAATATCCGGCGCTGAACTTTTTCTTTGTATAATATTTTTTTCGATACTTAGACGTAATTGGGCACGACGAGTGGAGACACGAGTCACCTAAAAAAAAAGAAGAGAATAAAGAGGAAAGGTTTGTTTGTTACGATTTAACTCAAAAACTACTAGATCGATCTTAAATAATCTTTCACAATCAAACCTTTTTTATTTTTTGTAAATAGTACATATTTATTGCACCCGTGCGAAGCCAGGGCGTGTTGCTAGTATAATAATATACATGTAGTAGAATGGAAATTTCTCTACATTGAAAATTTTTACCACAAATTGTCTGTCTGTTTGTTCACGCTAATCTCCGAAGATACTGAATGCATGTAGCGTTGATATAGACTTTTATTTCATCGAAATCGGATGTCGGGAAAAAAGTTATGTTCATTTAAATAGCTTATATAGAAGTTCAGCTTTAAGTACAATGCTTTATACCGGATTAAGACGCGATTTATTATTTATGCCAACGTTTATGATGATTTATGACGAAAGATGCCCACGCGAACGAAGTTGCAGGCAGCAGCTCGTGCAAAATGTTTATTAAAACAAAATTACACACGTACATATAATATGTATGTATTATTATTAGTGTTACCGTATGTACAATATGACGAGTCATTATTATATCTTGTTACTTGGTGACAGTGACAAATATTACCTACTCACTGAAGTCTCAAAAGAGGAAATGTATGAAAATTCTCGAACAAAAATAAGGTAACATTTTTTCCTATTACTAAGTACGTCTTCATATTATATGTATATTTTTTTCGGCGGGCTTGTTGGTGCGTTGCGACGCCTACCTTTCGTTCCGATCTTCTGTATAAATACATACATACATACATACATATACATCACGCCTCTTTCCCATTGGGGTAGGCAGAGATCACGGAATTCCATATGCTCCGATCCTTACATACCACTTTCGCTTCTTCTACTTTCATCAATGCTTTCATACACACTCGACGGTTACGAGTACTTTTGATCTTCTGTATGTATACAGTATTCCCCTCGTCTGGTCATTTCTGGCTTTAAACTTTTTTTACCCAATGATTATTTCAGGCAATGCCTAAAGAAATTTAAATTTAAAAATAATTACTTTCTACAATAACTGTCTAAATTTTTAAACTCACATTTTTCACTTCACCGTACGATTTTTCAAAAATTCTCATAATATAAAAAAAAATACTGCCTTAATGAACAAACGTGGGAATTAATGTACTTTATAATCTATCGTCGCTCGGAACGTCCTCTATCCCCCCTGAAAGGGTGGAATTCTTAAGAATATATTTTTCCAGTAGGTACGATAAAATGTTACTACTGTCATTTTCTTAACTTAGATACCACGCTTCAAGCAGACATTTTCTCCTCCAAAAAATAAACTGGAAAAGGATATATTATAAAACGTTTATTCGGATTATATGGATATATAAATACTATATAGATATTTAGGTGTTTTTTCTCTAATTAACCACTACTTACAGAACTGTTTTTCAAATAAAGTTTCAGTACTACAATTAGCTGACCCGGAATTGGAGTATACATTAAAATACAACAATAAAATCTATTTTTAGTAGATATCATCAATTGTAATTGTACAAACACTGTTGACACTTCTGCGGACATGAATGAAAATTTGAAAGGGATAAATGTTGCCAGTGGTTCTGATTTCCGTGTTTTAGGGACGTGTCCCAAAATCATTATTAATGGAAATGTAAAATGGCGTCGGTTGCGTTAACAATTACGTTATAAAATATCGCAATATATGTATGTACCTATATATACGTATTTGTATCTCATTTTGTGCACAGACTTCTGATTAAGAAAAGTAAACAAATGTAGGTACTCATTAAATTTTCAAGTATTTTTCTAAGAAATGAAACAATTTTTTTTATAACACAGCGGACCACCGAGCAGGTAGGTTACCTGATGGTAAGTAATCACCACCTTCCATGGACATCCGCGACTTAAAAAGTCTCAGATGCGTTGTCGGCCTTTTTAAATCTATATTTTAGAACAACAAATTGTATTAAATATGATGGGGTGTATTTTAATAAATAAATAAATATATAAGATCGCTTTTTAAAACCAACGAGATCGTAGTCAGATGGAAACACAGAAGGTGGTAATTCATTCCATAGCTTATAGTGCGTGGAATGAAGTTGCCCATGAACCTTACCGTGCTCGACTTCCATTCGTCGAGATGATGACGGTGAAAGGACTATTTGTGAAGTGTGGTGCAACGATGGAAGTTCTTTTACTGTACCTACTTTTCTCTTACACCCCAATATAACTTACTAATCAATTTTACTGAGTTATTCAAAACCGCATCACAAAATGTTTGCGATCATCTGGTTCAAGTATTGAGGGTTCTGACAGTAGGTACGAGAAAGAATTATAATCGCACTTCTGACCAAACGAAGGGATTGGCATTAAGCAATCGACTCGAACAACCCTCGCGTTTGATGTGCATCGGACTGTGAATTATATTTCATGAAATCCCTGATGAAAATCTCTTTCCTTATCCTTTGAAAATAAATGTCGCTCGCAATCAAACCAGGACGTATTATGTCGTGTTTTTTTTTTTCGTTAAATACTGAGGAAATTTTACTTAATTTCAGTCGTTAGAGTCAAGTAATTTTTGTAGTACGTTTTAATATTTTTCATACAATCATTTACTTAAACATTTGATTGAAATCTCATAGATTCAAAGTTTAAGAGAATCTTTACAAGTTGGGAGATCGTCAGTATTCAATGAGAGCCAGAATCCAATCCTTTCAGTCACTCGACTTTTGGTATTGTTAAGAAATTCAAAAGTAAACAACAATCAATCCCGTGATTAAAATCGTTAACAACATTTCATTGAAACTCACGATTGGATGGCTTTCTTTATATATTTCAGTCGTTTCATATTATAATAGAGGAATAAATTTTAATAAAATCAAACGTCATTTCCATTCCTTATACATAAATGGATTGATATTTTCTATTGTACGAGTATAGAAAAGAATTGAAAAGCAGAAGGTTTCGAATTGCATCTCAATCTTTTTGATAACAATTTTCTAGATCAGCTTTATTCGAATAAAATATTCTAGATTATAGTTCCCAAAGTGGACGATAACTTTCCTGAATCCTGAATGTCTGTGTGCCCCACTAGCTTCCTAGACCGCTTCAATGGCCAAAATGTTCCCTGGGCTGTTTACCGAAACTTGAAGCTACAGGGGACTGCGATGGCCAGAATAAAGGGACGCTATTTTGATAAATTTTTTTTATGTTAGATATCGACAGACGAGCACTTATCCACTTGATGGTAGGTGATACCTCACCGAACGCGCCAACGAGCCTGTCAACGGAATAAAAATAGTAACAACGGTATAAGAATCATCGTTCGTAAATTGTAAACCTGTGGCCAAACGTCATACTCGTGAACGGGTGCTACTGGTGGTGACTGGTCGGACTTGAATTCATGTATGCGATGATGTTAGTTATTTCGACTATTTGTGTTTACGTGTTGTTCCCACGATAATGTAAGTGCGTGCTCCTACTTCACCATGACTACAGTGCTGATAGAGGACAAATCTTTGTTTTTTTTTTCATTCAGTTTTTATTATTAAAATTATTTACTAGAAAATGGTGTAATGGTTGCAGCCCCTTACACACATTTTGTAAAACAAATAAATTCCTATTTAATTATTATTCCTATTTTAGTCGTTATTTTGGAAAACGACTGATTAGACATATCAGGGAAGCAAAATCGGAGTAAAATGAGGAAAATATTGGCAGAATCCGTCTTTGATGGAAAAGAAAAAGTACAAGGAAAATATCGAAAAAAATCTTTCCATTGATGACAAGATAGCTAATAATTAATGACAAGGAAAATTAATATTTATTCAGAAGAGTGCCATAATGTCAGATTTTATTACTTTTCTTCTGTCAGAGAGCCCATAACACATTGGAAAAAATAGTTTTTACAATATGAACGGTACTCCTAACTTCGCCGAACTTTAAATTAAAAAAATATTTAAAAAAATCTTTATTTACACCAATTAAAATACACCAAATATATAAACCCAGACTCCTTCCCTATTTACGATATCGTCATCCCTTTATCAGATTACAATGAAATAAGTATAGTTTGCAAAATAAAGGTACTAAATATTTGATTTAAAAGAAAAAAAATGAAAGAAATTTAATAGTTTTTCATTGCTATTTAATCATCTATATACGTATATATAGAATTTCACCTATGTATTGAAAATTAAGAAGGTTACACCAAAAAAAGTATACGGAGGGCCTAGCACGAACGACTATCGAAAATGTATTCCAATCCTCCATCTGTCAGCTGTATGAGAAATCATTTGAAATTTCATACAAATGACAGCTCGACGATACGAATACTTTTTCGCAAGTTGTTCGTGTTAGCCCTCTGATCTTTCTTCTTCTGGCATATCCATGGATAGGGATTGGATACCCGGCACATCACCAGTTAAAACGCGGATGTGTCACAACGCTGATCTTCTATCTTCAAGAGATGGTACAACCCCTAGTCCGCTTTACCATCAATAAACTCAAATCTTCTGAGTAAATCGCATTCCAGTAATTGAAGATCTCTCAATTTAAACTAACTTGTCTAACAGTTTATAACGTAGTTAGCTCCAATTCGGCAGTTACCGAGAAACATGTAGTTATTGCCTGTTAGTTGGTAGTAGAGATGAACGTTTCTAAATTAAAATTTAATTAAAACAACTTCATATACTCGTAACTATCCTAAACTAATTGATACTCGAGGGGCGGGTAAATTGGAGGCATGTTATATTATGCGATCGGCAGGTTTGACATGTTTATAACTAAATCCAGCCGGCCTAGCATGACAACCGCGACAAAATTTTGTCGAGCGTTTTCTCGTGTTTTAATCGATTATCTCTTAATTTCTTTCGGGTCTAACATGACAATTACACTTAAAACTCGATTTTTCATATCAAAAATAGATATATTTGTCGATCGATATCTTTTTTATCAAAATTGCAAGCTGTGGTTGTGTTTGCGCAGAATCTTGCTGAAGTAATTCTTGCAAATCCTCGTCACTGATTGTTGGAGGCTTTCCAGAGCAAGTTTTATCATTTAAATTGAAATCTCCATTTGTACATATCCGAAAACATCTTCGACACGTACTGTCCTCCATAGCACTTTCACCATAAGTTACATAGATTATTCTTTGAGCTTCAGCAGCACTTTTTCTTTGACGAAATTCGTATAGAAGACAATGGCGGAAATTCACACTACTTACTTCCATTTTCAACTCAATAAAAAAAGTATACCTATATTGAAGATTAATATAATAAGAGTATGATTTTACAGAGTACAAACAGCTGTGTAAGTACATATGCGTATTAATAATTAATTTATAACTGATTGTGAGATATCGTCATCTTTTGAAAACGGGTAGAACTTAGTTGTACACCTAATAAATATATTTCAGATCAATCCCGCCTAATAATCAGTATGGAATATAAAACTATTATTACTACGAAGTAGACTCTCTGAATCTTAGGCCATTGTAAAATGAAATACCTAGTTAGGAAGTTAAAAATCTTATGAAAATTAACAAGAGAATAACGTTTAATGTTTATGTGTTGCTTATATAGAGATCTAAATGTTAAATCTAGCTTGAAATTGATGGCGCCCGACACAGGAGCAATTACACACAAATTACAAGGCGTATACAGACTATCAGTATCAAATAGGTCACACAGGCTCTAGTTAACAGATTAGGGCCGTACCTAATATATTAACCAGAGATACCTTATACCTATATCTTAGGCTCAGTGATACGCGCGTTGCGTATAGCATCAGGGGTCCCGTACTCGATTCCTTAGGATACAAAATTTAAAAAAAAATGGTTGGTTCGAGCAGACAACAGAAGACAGATTACTTTTCTTCCTGTAAAGTAACCTTTGATCTGCATTATGGTCTGGTTAGCAGTAATTATAACCTCTTTTGAACAAACTTTTTAGGGTCTTTACACGAGCAAAATCTTCAAGCAAATATACAACTGTGAGAATATCCTGGTTAACCTTACTATAATCATAAAGCCGAGGCTTGAAACCTTAGAAATTACAGATTGAATACGACAAAATTAGTCGTATTCAATCTGTAATTAGTATGCAATTATAATTGTATGAGAAACACCACTACGACGATACAATGCTTTCTTGCAAGTACGTCTGGTCTCTGGATTACAACCACGAGAAAAGATTTGTCAGAACGTCTTTTGGGCAACCACGCTAGGGTCGTACACTGAACCACCGGGATCCCTGGAGATAAACTCTGCGAACCGAGGGGATCCCGTAAAGGTGGAAAGTCGGCCGTGCTGTTTTAGTGGATAGCTGAAAACCGATCTTGTTGTTTAAGGTCGTTGAGCCAATTGGCTCAAAACCTCGGAGTAGACACGACAGAAACCTACACTCCCCCCGCATCTGAATCGCCCAGCGTCGAGGGTGTGTTAACACATTTTCACCACACATAAAAAAGGATCATACACTAAAAACCTCCAAGGCATGACCGATAGGAAATACTTCTCACTGACCCCTATGGACACCCATTTTATGCTATAAAAATAATGGTATATGTAAATACATTCTATATATTCTATAAGTTGTACAATACATAACTAGCTATGTCCTACTTCTGATAACTATTGTACCTTACCGTAATAGACAGCCTTGGGTACTATGCCAGTAATTGGTCCAATTACAGTCGTAACTGAAGATTGGCATTTACAACGGAAGTTATGTCTGATAATTCAACATAATGGTTAGTAAAATTGACGACGATTTAGGTGATAGTGAGGGTAGATGAAACCAAAGACGTGTGTCAAAAGTATTTTTTTCAATATTTTTTTTTTCAGACAAAAAAACGTTAAGACAGAAATCAAGTCATGAGAAAATTATTTACCCCTGATATGTACTATGTATGAACTATGAAGGAATTTATACAACTTATTCAAAAACTAAAATGTCACATACGAAAAAGCTCTACATTTTTTAAGACAGTGAAGACGTTTCCATCAAACATGCGTATCTCGGTTCGCGGGCGCTCTTAATTAAAGGAGATTTATTTGCTCAATAAACATTGGATCATTAGGGGTTTTCCATTTTCCATCACTGATTTATCAATACTCGGCCTTTTTTGATGACTAGCGGTGTTAAGACATTTTGATTTAAAAATAGCATCAAATTCTAACGGGATATTTATTTATTTGTATATATTGAGTGAGTCTTATCGTCTATTAGATTTTTAAAATCGTATGTGTTTAAATATCTAAGGGAACTATATTTTCTATCACCAAAATTTATATTTGTCATCAAGTTGTATCACCTAATAAATAGATCTATCGCCACGAAATATTTTCGTTCTCAGATAAACAAAAATTGTTCCCAGGTATGAATTATCATGTTTTAATAACCTTAGCGGTATGAATTTACTAGCCGTGCGACTAAATTACTAAGTGAGCGACTAGTTTTGAAGTTCTAGGTTAGGTTATGTTGGTATGGAGACCACCGCGCACGAGTCGAGCGAGCGAAGCGAGCGGTGCCGCGGCAGCGGCCGACGAGTGCCAGAACCGAATTCTACTTATTTTACTTGGCTTAATAAAATTGTTTAAACTGATTTTGCATTGTTTGGTGACTACATTTTGGTGACAGATCTACTATTTAAGAAACACAAAACTAATTAAATTGGTGATAGCTTAAATGATACCCATTATCTAATAACAGTATGAATTCTATTTAATAATAATGATTAACTATTTATTCAAATAAAGATAAATTGAGTAAAATATTTTAAATGATTCTTGGGACCCGTCGAAATATTTATTGTAATATCATAATATTAGGCGCTATTTCTTGAAAGTTCTGGTTGAATATCGAAATACGGTCGTGGTCCAATTTTAAAATTAGAATTAATCCACGATAATATGCTCTATCAGTGTATAATAAAAAGGAAGGAAGTAAAAATATGAATACAAGAAATTTGGGATTGAAGAATCGTAGTAAGATTTGTTACAACAACCTTTACTAAGCGATTGTACTTTTGCATTGAGCCGTTTAGCCGTGATTAATATCCAAACAAACGATATATTCTATTAATAATATCAGTGTAATACCTATATCTATACTAATATTATAAAAAGGAAAGATTTTTTTTGTATGTTATAAATAAACTCAAAAACTACTGGACCGATTTTATTTATTTTCACCAATAGAAAGCTACATTAGCAGCAAGTAACATAGGCTATTTTTTTGTCTATAATCATCTACATTGCACCCGTGTGAAGCCGGGGCACGTTGCTAGTAAATAATAATTCTAATTTATAGAAATACAAATATTGGTTTGGTATTTCGTGTCGGGGTAATAAATTATAGGATTATCAGTTGCACAAGGGTTTTGGACTAGACTCAGTGTGGTTAAGTGCACTTAAGGTGCTTAATTTATGATAATCCTCATTTAAATGGCAAATTCAGGACATGTTAGTTGCTAAAATGAAAGTTCAGACCAAAGCGTATCTATCTTTAGACTGAAGACTAAACGCGCAATATTTATTTTACTGCTTTTCTCCTATCTGGTTGAGTTATCCGAAGTTATGGTATTATTTTCATACATTTGAAGCTCACGATTTTTTTTATGTTAGATATCGTCAGAGCATAAGGTTCACTTGATGGTATGTGATACCTCAGCCACAGAACATCAGTCAATGATGCGCTGTCGACCAACTTTTACTTCGAGCATTCGGAAATCCATAAAGAGATATACGATACGACGACACTACGATGAGATTTACCTATGATTTTAAATTTAGTGACTGAAAGTAATTATAGTACGTATTAGGAATAGCGCTGAAACAAACACTATATTTAGTTTTTGCATGTTATCTTATTATTTAAAAAAAATATTTTTAAGCAAAAAACAAAAACCGACTTCAAAACTACATATAGTATGTACTTAAACTAAAAAGTATTTTATGGCATTATTTATTTTTGAAGTCGGTGCCACCCAACCGATGCTGCTCCGGGCCGTTCGACTTTTTCGCAAAAGGAGGATTAAACTGTCCTTCTTGGCTGGCACCGACTCCAAAAATAACTGTTAATAAATAATGCTTTGAAAAAAAAAGTAACCTACAAGCGAATTGAAAACCTCCTCCTTTCTTGAAGTCGGCTAAAATAAGCATTTATTTGTGCCTCGCTTTTAGCAGGAGGTGAAACATAGTTCCAACTTCTAAGTAAAATGTTCTTTTGGTATTAAAGTGCCTTTTCGATCAGTGTCTTTCACAAGAAGAGGGCACAATATAGAACCGCTATCGTTCAGTACTAGGTATATTCTCGCTAGGGTTGTCAAATACCAGAGATTTTTTTTTGGAATATCAGAGTTTAAAAATTGTTTTACATTTTACAATAATCTGGATAAAATTATAACTATTGTATTATTATTTTTTTCGTATTTAAAACTGTTGATATAATTATATTTTTAATGAAAAAAAAAAACATTATTTGTATAATTGTTTTATTTAAGTACGATTAGATTAGTTCAAGTGCTATTACGTTAATGGAAATGTTTTTATAATAAAATAATTTTCAGTTAAGTGCCAACCCTACTCTCCGAATAGCTGTAAGTGGGACAGACAAGACAATACACCCAACACCGCCGCATTTACAAATGAAACCGTCTCCTCAAGATGGCGGCACACAATAAAACGCTATATAAGACCTAGCTTATCTACCTAGATACCTGACTACCTAGCTAGTTTGTAGAACGTCTTTTAACTTTTGCACATTTCTTTGTGATGGTTTAAATTAAAATAGAGACAGGAGACAACCATAATCTATGTGTCTCACCGCGGAATACAGAAACGATAATCAAAATTTGAGGGCTTCTTAAAATGTTTCTGTCTTTCATTTTACCCTCGTAATGAAAGAGTTAGAGATACTTTTAAGTACACCTCAATCTTGATTAGCGTTCGAGAATTCGACCGTTAGGCAGCCTGGCCTATGTATATGAGACAATGATAAGAGATGTACGAGTATATCAAACTAAATTGTAAGCTTTCATATCTTCTATATATGTATCTATCTATATAAAACAAGGAGCGTTAGTAACACCATTTATAACTCAAGAACGGCTGCACCGATTTGAATGTCCAACAATTCAGATTAAAATTAAGAAATTTAGAATCACAAAATGACACCATTGACCAAATTAGACTAGATGAAAATAACTCAACTATTATACAGGCGGCCATGCATGACAACCACGACAAAATTTTGTCGACCTGTCTGTCTACGGTTTTCTCGTGTTCGACTTCTAATGTCAAAAGATCTAATATTTGTCGATCGAGATATATTGTCTATTAAAATTTTCGATATCGAGATATTTTATATCTTAGTTTCTCTTCACTCGTCCACGTTGTTGATGGTCATGCTAGGCGGGCAATTCATTAGAATTGTCAGATGATAATGAGATCTCTTCGTTGTCGGAATGGGAATGATCAATGATGAACCAACTCGAAACAATCCGTCAGAGGAAATATAATTATGTACCTTTCTTTTGGCAACTGTATTATTATAGTATTAAGTGAACCGTTGAACTATTTGACCCTTTTATGTCGGACAGCGATAGACGAGCGGGATGCTCATAATATTTTGACATATATTTTCCTCCGAACATACTAAAATCAACATTAGATGCCCTTCACGGTTTATTCATTTCTGCATGGTTTCAGTGCTTATCAGTATTTTTTTTTATGTTCGAAATCGACAGACGTGTATGAGCTTCACTTGATGGTAGATGATACCTCAGCCATAGAACATCAGTCAATGATGCGCTGTCGACATACTTTTTTTTTTACTTCGAGCATTCGGAAATCCATAGTCTGAAACCGAAACGCGCAATGTGCACTTCACGGCTTTTCCATCTATGAACGGTGGTTCGTTACCCGGTCGGAATTTCGATATTCCTCCCACCCGATCAATGCCCGAAGTTACCAGACGTGGGGAAAACATGCTTACAGATAATTATAAATATGTGGTGATTCGAACCCACGACCCATTGATGCGCACGGCCGTAGGTGTTCTAAAAAACGCGCCAACGCGCCCGTCAAATGTAGTAGGTGTCGTTTGTAGGCCCACTGGAAAATCACAAACAATAAAAAAGAAAACGAGCTTGATTTTGCGGTGAAATGCCACTCCCAACGCCGTAGTTCAGATATTACCTGACGCATTATTCATAGTTCCGACATCTTCAATATTGACAAATCCCGGACGACATACCCAAAGGAGTTATACGCAATTATTGATTACGGTTAATGGCTCTTATGGTATTCATGTATTCTGTTTGCGTGAGATCTGTATGACAGATGCTGTTGTGAGACCTAAAACACTGTCAGTTCTGGGTGAGTGGTGAAATTCGATTCACGATTAAAGGTTAACATATTATGTTGTCTTTTATTAACATGAGTAAGTAGTACTTACTAAGTACACGCATTTAAATGTTACAACTTTTACCGGATTATAACGTACTTTAATTAATATGTACATTATATTATTCGAATTCGTGCTTTATAGCAAGCGTGGTCACGGGCAGGTTCAAATTTGCTACAATAAAGCCTTCCCCGGCATTTTTAAAAAAGAAACTGTAAAAATAAAAGCTTCGATCACTCCGCTCCAATAATAATATATATGTCAATATATAAAACAAAGTCGTGTTAGTTATACCATTTATAACTCCCGAACGGATGCACCGATTTCAGTGATATCTTATTTGTTGGATTCGTCTATGTCCCTATGTTATTTATTTCTATTATAATATAACCACTGTAGATAAATACAAATTTTATTAAAAGCACTACAAAATAAAAAAGGACAGCAGGAAGAAATGAGTTATTAATTATAATCATTATATGTTAATAAAAATTTGCACATGTTTTACTGGAAAAAGGTGTTATTACAAAACACGTTTTCATTTTCCTCAGATCCTTTTTTATTTTTCGGATTATCGTAACGTTATCATTCGACAGGCGGTCGCTAAACAAGCTACACTAAGGGCCTTGTGACCCGCATAGATGAGTAGTTTTATTTCGATATTCAAAGCACGACTGCAAAAAGGTCTCGGTAGCTTACGGGGTAATTTACGACTCCACTCCTCCATAAACTATCACTGACTGGAATATTTAACTTTCGGCCTTCAGCAATGTTGAGTCAATATCTATAGCTTCTATATATTTATACTAGCAACGCGCCACGGCTTCACACGCAATGTAGATGTACTATACAAGCCTATGTTACTCGCTGATAATGTAGTTTTCTATTGGTGAAAGAATTTTTTAAATCGGTCTAGTAGTTTTTGAGTTTATTCATAACATAGAAAAATTCAAAAATACAAATCTTTCCTCTTTATATAATAATATATTAGTATTAGTATTATTAGTATAGATAAAACAAAGTTGTGTTACTTACACCATGTATAGAAATCAAGAAAGGCTGCACCGATTTTAATGATATCTTATATGTTGGATTCGTTTACATCCCGAATAACAGAATAACTAAAAAAATATATGCAGAAAATTTAATTTAATATACATTAGATTCGGAACTCTGCCACGCGCACGCTAGTTGTTTTGTAATAATTGAAGTCCACTGCAAATCAGTGACATACTAGACATTGTGGGATATAAGTGCGAAAATAGAGTAATTATTTAACCTACAATTATTTGTATTAATTTTGAAGCCAGCTTTCTGAGAGGACGTTTGTCGGGTCCGCTAGGAGGTACTGCTATAAAATATAGTTCAAATGTCGGTCGTCTATCAACATTATACAATGCAGGGTAAAATATTGTAATACAAAAATATTTTACGATATCTGCCAGTATTTTTACCAATCACATTTTAAGTGCAATAACCTTTAACGAATTCAGAGAGAGATATTTATTCTATAAAGCACTTTTCACGCTTTCTGAAAGGCACTCGAAACTTCGGGATAATAGTACACAGTCGTTAAATGAAATTTCCTCTTCCATTTTTAAAATTATTTAATAATATGCCCCTCTTTTTCAAACGACCGCGGTTCTGTCTCCAATCTTGACTAAACATGGGTTACAATATTTTACCCTTCCATCTTCACACCCTTCGACTCGTTTATCGTCGTTCACGGTCGTTCGTGTAAATATCAATAGGGTTTTCGACTTAAGAAACAATTCAAGAGTCCTATATAAACGTTATTTTAATGGGTTTTACATATTTTTTGTCCTTTTATGTTTTTTTTTATTTTCAACTCTTTTTTGCACAAAAAAATAGTGTACTTAAAGCGAACTTAATGCCTAAAGGCATTTACTGCCAGTTACTTTTAGTTAGCTAGTTAGCTTTGTGGGGAGATGTGTAATACAAAATAAAAGAAGAAAGTTAATTAAAGTAAAATAAAATTATTTTTCTTACATAAAAAAAACAGAATCAAATAAAAATTGTGAAAAATTAAAAAAATTGCAGGTTAATAATTTAAGATAGTACTCTTCGACCCTCTTCCTGAACACGTTTATGGATTTTTCATGCTGGGAATGGTTTTAAAAGAAAATTCAAATTTTCCCCTCTATATTCGCACAACGATTGCTTTCGGCGACTAGAAATATCATATGTACAGACACCAATATGGGCTTTTATTAACGCATGTATGTTTCTTACACATTTAAATAAGGCAACTTTGTGTCATTTCAAATCAGACAGCTGTCACTTTTCAGTCAGCTCGTGACCACGTTTGCTGGAAAGCACTCGAAACTTCAGGATAAATAATAAAAATGACAAATAGCCTTTTTAATCCGGTAAAAGTTATTTTATTTAAATGATCAGATAATATTTGTGGGCGAAAATAATATATATTTGTATCTAAATGTGTTTTACCTATAAAATTTAAAATCGTGCTCCACTAAACTAGTGGAAAATAGCAACCCTAACGTAGAATGCTTCACAATTTCCATCTCAGGGTTGCCAGCCATGAATAATGTACTTGCAGAAGTGGTACAAAGGAATTTACGACATGAACCCTTAACCCGGACATTCGTCAAATCGGGATATAAATCCGGATAGGCTCTAGTCGTAAATCCGGATTCGATTCTCGGGTCAGTTTTACTATTTGACGCCGTGTATCGCTTTAGATTGAGCGGAGATAAGTGAGGTAGAAGGTCATTGGTTTATGACGAACTTTCTCATTGTATATGTACATTTTAAAGACATTATTTGATATGTACATATACTCGTACAATAAGGTAATTGATACTTTTCAACACAACGTACAAAAGCGACGATTACGAAATGTCACAAAGACCGCATGATTATTATTAGGTAATAAATATTTGCAATTTCATATTTATGCCATAAGGAAATCAATCAGGTACAAATTACAATACAGGATAGGTACCTAAGTAAGGTGATTTTCTAGTAGCTCTAATAAAAAGTAAATTCTCGAAAAATATAAATTTAAATTATTTAAGCCCCAAATAAGTGAATCTACTTTATTTTCATATCAAGACGATATGAGATGGCCATTACGCTGAGCCATTGGCTTTATCAAACCTAAGTATCCATTTTGGATTTATTTTTAGGCCATTTGCAAAATCGTCCAATAAAAGTTCAAACCAAACTACATTAGTCTATGCATTATTATTTTACGTAGAACTAATTCTCTAGGCGCTATCAGCAACCGCGGAAATTCTGGCCATTTTCCAAATTGCAGGCGCCTCACATCTGTGGTTCCCATACATAATTCAACGGACGGCCTTCCAATAAGATTTAGGTAATGAATGAAGTTTTAAGAGCTCGATGAAAAAGTTTCGGTTGTCGAATGGATTTAATAAAATGAGGGTACTTTTAAAATTATGTTATACTAGGTTAATATGATTATGGTCTTGTTTTACTTGTGAAAGCTTTCTTTTTTGGCTTATTTACTTAACAAAACTCTAAAAGTTGTTTCATTTGTTTCAGACATTCCATACTTGGAGCTTGCGGAACCAGATGAGGGTTACCACGGGCTGATCCGAGAAAATGAGACCTTGGTGGAAGTGAGGCCAACGATAAGGGCCCGGGGCCCACTCTGCTCCTTCCTTATACTGAATAATAAGCATCATGGGGAAGCACCATTTGAGGTAAAAAGAAATCTTTGAATTTATTAAAAACGCCTCATAACTTTTTTAGGGAATTCTAAACATGAATTGATTTTGCTTGATCTTTCTTTTATGTTAGATATCGAGAGATGAGGATGAGGTTCACTTGATGGTAAGTTATATATGTACCTCAACCACAGAACATCATTTAATGATGCGCCGTCGATTTACTTTTTTCGTACATTATCCTATTTAAAATCCGATGATCAATCCGTCGTTCACAATTTGACGTTATATCTTTCGTTTGACATTACTATGATCGTAAATAGAATTGAAGTGAATATATTTTTAAGGTTGCACAAGTCGCGGGCTCGAACTCACTAGTGGGCGTGGCCAAAAAGCATGCTATTCTCCCGCACCGCACCGGGGCAATCGTTATTAAGTGAGATGCACGATAATTCATAGTAAAAGGGGCGTCTAAAAAAATACGAAAAAGCCTTTGGAAAATCGAGTTTTATCAAAAAATCACTGCATAAATCAATTACAAATAAAAGTTATTGTATTCTTCGATAATCGTGCTTTGTTTTGAAAATTTGATACTTCTTTTATTACTAATTTAAGCCCAAAGTTGTGTTAAAAATGGCAATAAAAACGAATCTTTGGTAGCTCGCAACTTTTTAATGGTTTTTTATTTTACGAATGGTAATGTTGTGTTTCCGCACAGACAAATCTAATAATGAGACAAAACGATATCATGTTTAACTTTGCATGTACAGTGCTAAATAGTGGAGTAATACCCCCCCGAAATTTCTATGGAAAAAATGTCGACTAGTGTCACCTTAATAAGATCATTTCGTTGCGTTCGATTTTGGTAATATACATACAGTTATATACAGTTTCTGATAAAGTTGAACATTTAAAATCAAATCAATGTTTTTAGTTGGCCGAATCGTTCTACTAGAGCAATCAACATCAGAACTTTATGCATTCACAGTGCGACACAGTCCGAGTTGTTCTAAAATTATTGGACCGCGATGCTCTCTCGACACGTATAACTATTTTTCCCGTCCATTCAGCGAGCTGAAATAGAAAATGGCGTTTACAAAGTTTGTCGTTTATTGATTTTTTGTATTTGTCAACTTTGAATCGGTTTAATATCTCTGTTATTTATTTCATCTTCCATTTCACCAGTGAATATCCTATTTTTTAAATACTAGCTTTGTTCGCGAGGGCTTCATCTTAAGTTGAGCTGCTAGCTATTTAAATGAAGATAACTTTACTTCCCGACATCCGATTTCGATAAAACAAAGCTCTATGAAAATCAGTTTAGTATCTTCGGATATTAACATGAAAGATAGACCAACAAAAACGTTTAAAATGAGTTTAATGTTTACTATTCCTCTTCTTTAATCGTCTCCCCATTTATGGCAAAATTTTTCAATGTACATAAATTTTGATTCTCCTTTTTTTATATTTTAGGTCTGATATCAATAGACGAGAATGATTTTATTCCATGATATGTATACACTATACAGATATACTATATATTATACCTAGGACATTAATTTACACTGATTCACTGTTGACCTAATTTTGCCTTTGTCCGTTTGGAAACTGAAGCCGAAACATGGGACATCACAGCTTTTCTCATTTCATTTGAAATATCCGTCAATTATTTTTTAGATACTTCTCTTTCCATATGTTACTGTGTTTTGTTTACTGTTTATTTGTACTGGTCATTAGTAACTTAAATTCTAGTACTATAATGTACCCGTACCCTCAGTAGCTCAACTGCAGCGATAAAAGCATTTAAATCTCCCACAACAAACATTAGTAAATTTTATTACTCCATGAATGCACAATACGATTGTAAATTTCTTATCGCCGTGCTCTTTACGAGTGAAGTAAATAAGCAACGATTTCTCTAGAGAAATCCTCTACTCCACCGCAATAATATTTCAACTGCAATACATTTATGCTTTACGACTTAGGCGACGCGCAAACGAAGACACTTTTTGTTACCGACACGGCTCACCATAACAGGAAAGCGAGTTGATGTGTCCGGTAGCGGTGATCGGACACAGTCACGGCTACTTGTGGTTACTGGTAACAATTCGTTGCTTGATTTTCATCAGTTTCACGATAGACGTCGATGAAGAAACATTGTCAATATTTACAGGCAAATTAACCAAGCTAATGGCAACGGTTTTGCACAGAGCGAGATTGTCGCCCCTGTAGCTCCCCTCGGTGTGCGTAACTTGAGTCCCACAAAGGATACGGACACCGTTTGCAAATCGTTAGTTTTTCAAATTCAAATTCAAAATCATTTATTCATTTAGGTAACACAATGTACACTTATGAACGTCAGGACGATCAACAGTAGATCAATCAAAATTGATCGTTTGCTCAGCGTAGTACGATTGTAAGGAAATTGGTGTTGCTTGTGTTTTTTTACTGACGAATTTTAGTTTCCGGATACACCTAACGATAAAGATGGCATGTGGAACATGGTGTAATGGTTGCAGCTCCTTACAAAATTTTTGTAAAACAAAAAACTTGGCGGTCAAAAAGAGTGGCGGAGAGTTTATTGCCAGTTATTCTCGTCCGTTCTACGCCCTTAATTTGAGAACTTAACTTAAAAATTAGAAGCATTTATTATGTATTTTTTTATTGACGTTCATAAGTGTACATTATGTTACCTAAATGAATAAATGAATTTGAATTTAACATTTTTTACTTAGAGATGATTATGTGTCAAGTAGAAGCAACTGGACACAAAAGTACATCTTCGCAGGGAGTGGCGGATTTCATGTTGATTATATGAAAATAAAATATTCACTAGTAGCTTATATACCACACCAGACACAAAAATGTCTACGTTTGTGCAGCGCCTTAGGAACTACCATCTCTCAGAAACATGAGCTTTGATGCAATAAAAATAAGGGTGATGCGTTCGGATACGTGTCGGCCCGGTTCAGTGTCTCGCTTACAGAGCGATATTTTTATTAAATTTTTAAAATTTATTACTGTTGGCAACTGCTTTGATGGGATATTTTATAACGTGTCCAATATTTGTCAGGGCGGAAATATGTTAGTTGAACGTAGGGTTGCTGTCTGTTTTTGTGAGGGAAGGAAGTTGTGCTCTTTCTCCAACTCGAGGATTCATCCTCGACCAGTCGAACCACTAACTGGCCAGCCCTAAAGTCCCACTAGTCAAGGTTTTATTTTGTATAGAATTTTGCTGTTGGCTTTATTGGCCTTGGCAGCTTAACGTGAATGAGTGGCGAGCACTATGACTCAGTTGTTGCCAATTTGTGGTTGATGTCGAGGTTTGGTATATACATACAAATATTCAGCGCTCGGAAACACTATGATAGTATGACTATTGACGTTTTTGTATTGCTTGAAGCCGCAGATTGTACATGTGGCTACATTTTAATTTAATACACCATTTCAAATAAAAAAGGTCGTATAAATTGAATGATAAAAGCAGTAATTAGATTTTAGTTTCCGCCTTAGGTTCATAATATGTTAATTACCGATCCTAATGCTGTCATATACATATTATTAAACACCAGCAACACGCCCCGACTTCATACGGGTGCAATGTAGACCTAGTATACACAAAAAATATATTATAAAGCTTATTTTACTTGCTGATAATGTAGCTTCCTATTGTTGAAATATTTTTTTCAATCGGTCCAGTTTAGTTTTAAGTTTAATCGTTACAAACATAAAAATTCCAAAATTAAAAAATATATAAAAATCTTTTCTCTTTATAGTATTAGTACCTATAGATAAATATATTCAAATTTATGGATACGCCTTTAACTGGTACTATTTTGAGTTTACGAAGATCAGAGACATGCTATATAGATTTTATATCTCTATTAGAGAATAGCAACCCTATCTGAACGCTCATTCGACTGTGAAACTGGAAATCTAATTCGGGAAATCTTTCAGAGATTCTGTCAAAGGATTATTATTAGTTGTCTGGCTGCAAGCGGGCATAACTTTGTCGGGACAAAAATATGCATAGTCACATTCAAATCATTGGAATAAAAGCAAAACTACAAACTGCAAAAAAGATTATTCGCATTTAGAAAATCTACTATGAAAACGAAAAGTGTAGTCATGAAATGAAAAGAGTCATATTATGTACCTAATTACTTGTTTTAATTTTTATTTATATAAGTGTATAATGGTTAAATAAATGTAATGATTAAGATTAATAATATTAAAATAAAATTAATTGTTTTATTAATTAATTAAAATAACTTCATTTATCATTTATTATTTATTGAGAAATTAGAATCGAATGTTTCTGAATACATAATATGTCTGTCTGTAAATCTGGTAATTATTGTACAAACTGTTCATATAAACCCCCTTACTGTAAATTGTACCTTATTTGCCATTTATTCCAGGATTGTCGTTGTTTATCGCTTATCTATAAACGCTTTCTGAAACATTTCATATTTAATATCTTAGAAATTACAGCCCATTTCTATGTTCATGTACCTGTTAAGTTCTCCGCAAGACATTATTCTCTAACATACTACGTGGATGTTATTTTATAAGGGAATAAAAAATTTATTGTTCTGAACGGCAACGTGTTCGTTCCACCTGACGCCTCGTTTTGTTATCGTTGCGTACACGGTCGTAAATACTTCCTCTAACTGTATTTGTTCTTGTTTTTATTAATTTTTTATAATTTGGCTATCGCTACAGAAGACAATATAATTTTGAGGTTTTCCGGAACACAGATGTCGAATCTTATTGTCTTCTATTGCGACCACACTACGTGATTACATTGTTTTAAAAAGGCTCTTATATAATGTAGATGTACTGTAATTTAGCTTTCTGTTGGTGAAGTAATTTTTAAAATCGGTCCAGTTTTGAGTTGAATCGTAACAAACATACAAACAAAACAATCTCTCAAATCATATTACGATAAACTTTTTCTGAATTTTGATAATATCAAAATGTTTGTTACAATAACAAATAAAATCTAATACACAATATTACATAAGTATTAAGGGTTAATACATTTAAGTACCTAGGGCATATGCTTGCTGATGATCTCAAGGACAATATAGATATAGAGAGGGAGCGCAGAGCGTTGGCGATCAGAAGTAATATGCTGGCTCGTAGGTTTGCTCGTTGTAGTAAACAAGCTAAGATCACGCTTTTTAAAGCTTATTGCCAAAATTTCTACACGAGCGGTCTATGGGTTAGCTATACAGGCAGATCGCTTAATGCTTTGCGCATCCTTTATAATAATGCTTTTAGGATGATGTTAAAACTGCCACGTTTCTGTAGTGCCTCGGGTATGTTCGCTGAAGCCCATACTGATGACTTTTGGGCAGTTCAGCGCAAAAAAACAGCATCTCTTTTAGGTAGGGTAAGAGGCAGTCGTAACAGCATCCTACAGACGGTGGCCGAAAATTATGCGGCTCCTATCATGAGGCACTTTGTGGGTATACTTGTCGGTGCAAATCGGCGTGTGTACGCATAGACTGCCTCTTGATATTTACATAGATTTTAGAATAGATTTAGGTACTAACATTAGAATTAAGCTCTTACTAACAACTTATGGATCTTTGTAATCTGATATTTAATTAAATAATAATAATAATAAGTAAAGTATGTAAGTGATATTCTAGTATTATTTAATACTCGAATATTTCGTTTATGTGATAAAGAAATAATATGAATGAATGATATATATCTATAACATTTGTTAACGATAAGGTCGAGTTACTAGTTTTATAAATTATTAAACTATTTTCTGTTTCTAGATAATGGTGATAGATGAGAACGAGGCGCGTCTCCGAGTTCGATATCCACTCAACTGCGAAAAGAGACGTAACTACAAATTCGACATCGCTGCTGTCGGCTGCGACGGCTCATATTCTAACACGTAAGTAAACTCACTGAAATAAGTAGTCATTAACATAATATTTTATGTATATAAATATCCATAGATCAATTGGACGGTGTTATGCAATACATTTTTTTTTATCGAGGGGAAATGCAGTTTACGCACCCGCTACGTCAGGGTAGTGCAAGGACCCAGGGAGTGTGGCCCTACCTACACCCTACCACCCTACCAGTCTGCCTCTCTCCAGGCAGCTGGGTATACAGGCAGATCGCTTAATGCTTTGCGCATCCTTTATAATAATGCTTTTAGGATGATGTTAAAACTGCCACGTTTCTGTAGTGCCTCGGGTATGTTCGCTGAAGCCCATACTGATGACTTTTGGGCAGTTCAGCGCAAAAAAACAGCATCTCTTTTAGGTAGGGTAAGAGGCAGTCGTAACAGCATCCTACAGACGGTGGCCGAAAATTATGCGGCTCCTATCATGAGGCACTTTGTGGGTATACATGTCGGTGCAAATCGGCGTGTGTACGCATAGACTGCGTCTTGATATTTACATAGATTTTAGAATAGATTTAGGTACTAACATTAGAATTAAGCTCTTACTAACAACTTATGGATCTTTGTAATCTGATATTTAATTAAATAATAATAATAATAATTGGGAGCTACCCACTAAAACCCCTTACCCCTCAAGCCGCCATAATAGGGCCCACAGTCTTAATTAATGTTCTTTTAGAACTAGTTTTTATAGGATAAATAAACAGGTTCTTGCCGATTATTGTCGATAAAAGCAATATACCAAAAGGGTGGCATGTAAAAAAATTGACGATTCAACTATAATTTTAAAAGTTTACTTGAATAAAGGAATTTGTATTTAAAAAGAGTCTCCTAATAACTCAAAGGCCATAGTATTTCTGGTATTGATAATACTTATACTTGTGGTGATGACTAATCAAACATTCATTTGCCTGAATTGCTATGCAAATAATGACTTTTTTTTTAAATTTATCATTCTATTTAACTGTTAATTCTGTGAGTGTGCAACTTCAATTATATAAGTGTTATACTACTTTACGTATTGCTAACTTGCTCATTACGATGGGTCGTGCATAATTAGTACAAAATCCTTTCATTCGTTCGTATAAAAATAGTTCATTAGAGTTGTTTCATAATTATTTCAATCCTTATTTCAGTGTCCCAGTTCACATAACGGTAACTGACGTGAATGAATTCGCGCCAGTTTTCAGTCAAGCGGCCTACGTGAGATCTCTTGATGAAGGAAAAATTTATGATGAAATTTTGAAAGTCGAAGCCACAGATCGCGACTGTACACCACGATATGGAGATATTTGCAAATATGAGATAGTAACTGATAGAAGCCAGCCATTTACTATTGATAATGAAGGTACAGCCATAAACTTTTTCAATTTGTGTAAGGCATAATTAAAACTATTGATCATAAATATGACGAAGTAATTGCTAAGTTGCTCAACAATAAGTTATTTCTTTGACCAATTTATTAGTTTTGAAATATTCGTGAATATAGTATTGGTGTCGCTCAGGGCGCAACATTGGGCCTTATCTTATTTCTTATATTTAAAAGAGATATATGCGAAATAATAACTATAGTAATTCTTGATTTATAACAACGATAAAATAATATTATCTTGAATGTTCCAGGTGTTATTCGTAACACGGAGCCCCTTGATTATGAGAAGTCACATAATCATATCCTCTCCGTGGTCGCGTATGACTGTGGGATGATGCAATCTACTCCAGTTATGGTTACGATTAAAGTGAACAAGCCCTGCAGAGCTGGATGGAAAGGTAAACTATTAAAATGGTTATAATAAAGATATATCATCTATTAAAGTAGAATAAACCAACTACATACTTTCGCATTTATTTAGCAACACCGAATCGCGTGCTTATCTGTGCTTCATGAATTTTCCAACTTTATTTCAATTTTCGTCATAATAGTAATAATAAATTATTGAGTCTTTTTGAGAATCTTACACGCAAATAGATCGCATTAATTATTCATTTATATAAACTAGTTATAATACCAACTATAGTATAATTATTAATTCTGCTAAAATCAGGCTCAAATTTGTACACAATGTCGTTTTGTGTAATACCATTTTATCGTGGCGGGCGATTTCACGAGGCGAGAGACAGAAATCATATCATGAGTGGTCATTAATATATTTCAGGAATCGCCGAGCGTGTAGACTACGCCCCGGGCACCGGTCCGCTAGCTCTCTTCCCCGCAGCTCGGCTAGAAGCGTGCTCGAGTGACGAGCGGTGTCCCGGCGTGATGCGCATCCAAGCGGCTGTCACGTTGCAGGCGTCACGCGCTGGCGTCGCGTGCGACAGAGATACGTATACGCTGCACGCACAGAAGAGTATTTGCGGTAAGTGTACGGAGAATTGTTCTAGCACAATGATGATTGATCGACCCCCAGAAGCCGTTTTAGAGTGACTAGCAACACGCCCCGACTTCGTACGGGTGCAATGTAGATGTACTATCTACGAAAAAGCCAATGTTTACGTCCCTTACGTCCTTTATCCTCCGAACTGCCAAGGAATGGAATTCTCTACCTGGGTCTGTCTTTCCCGATTCCTACAATCTTGATGTCTTCAAAGCCAGTGTGAATAGGCTTCTTCTAAGTTAGCATGCTCCCATTTAGATCAGGCAGGATTGCAGTCGAATGTTTACTTATTCTTCATAAAAAAAAACGCTGATAATGTAGCATTCTAATGGTGAAATAATTTTTGAAATGGGTCCAGAAATTTTTGAGTTTATTTGTTACAAACAAAAATACAAATCTTCTCTTTATATTTTTTTACACCTTGGGTTACATTATTGAATTTTTAGTAGGGATTGTTTCTATGTTACTTTCACATGTATAATAAAAGCTTTTTTTCATTATTACAGGTTTAGAAGCAAAAACCCTCGATTTGCTCCCAAGCCCCGGTGTTGGTAACGAGTGGACCAAGTCCTTGAAACCTGATTCAGGTATGTTTACTATAGTGTCGTGGAATGTAGTGTAAACAATGCCTTAGAGCCTTTGCACACTACGTTATTTTTATGCGCTGACGCAATCAGGACGCTCAGTAGGGCTATTCACGATCATTCGAAATCGATCCGCCCGGAAAGCTACGCTCTCCCACTGAAAGTTTTTTCGTATTTACCGGATATGAAAATGGTATTCACAATTCCCATAGGATTGAGCATCGGCATTCTTCGGGAGTTTCCGATTAGAATCTTAGTATAAAATGATAGAAAGCTTGATATATCGGTACGAAATCTTGTAATATCGGAACGGAAAGTTGTCGAATGATCGTGAATAACCCTACAGCAAACGCAAGGCTGAAATCACCTTGTTACCTTTGCACATGGTCCTTGCGCGATGTATCGCTATTTAAAACACGCTGATACATCGCGCAGAAAGCCGCCGCCATTTTGAACCACAGTATTACGATGGCGTCGCTCGAGACAACTCTGCTTACGCTAGCCTTCGTGCTAAATTTGAATCGATTCAAATGCGCGTCGTCAGTGCATAAAAAAACGGTTAAACGTTACCATTTTTCTATATCATAGGCTAGAACTATTATATTATATACTATATATTTTTTTATGTTAGATATCGACAGACGAGCATGAGGTTCACTCGATGGTAGGTGATACCTCAGCCACAGAACATCAGTCAATGATGCGCTGTCGACCTACTTTTTACTTCGAGCATTAGGATATCCATAGACTGAAACCGAAACGCGTAATTCACGGTTTTTCCATCTATGAACGGTGGTTCGTTACCCGGTCAGTCAATGCCCGAAGTTGCCAAACGTGGGGAAAACATGCTTAGAGAAAATTATAAATTGTCGTCCCGGTGGGAACTCACGACCCATCGATGGGCACGGCAGGTGTTCTACCGAACGCGCCAACGAGCCCGTCAGACTATTAAACTCTATACTGTTGTTATATTTCCAGGGCGTGATGGAGAGCAAATGTTCGAATTCGATGGCGAATCAACGTCAGCGGTGGTCCCGGAGACGGTGATGAAGCACTCACTCGGCAGCACCTTCTCGATGTCCACGTGGCTGCGTCACGCGCCGCCGCCCGACCACGACAAACATCGCAAGGAGCATATCCTGTGTCTCGCTGATGATCACAGTGAGTTGCCTTGTTTATAGTATAGAGGGGAAAAGCGTATGGCTTATCTGATGGAAAGCTTTGAGCTATAAAAAGTCTCTCTTCTGGAAGGGAACAAGTTTCCAATAAAATGTTGACGACAGCTGATTATACAATGAGGTTGTGCGTAGAAAAAAATTGTATATAGCGCGCACTAATTGACTTCCAAGCGTGAGGGAGGTTGGGGTGGAATTTGGAGTTGGTTGGGATCAGACTACGCAAAGAGAGAAGAAATATTGATTTCCAAGAAGTCATGTCGACATGTTTTGCCAGTATTAATAATCTTTATTGAAACATATCATTAGTTAGTAACTACTTATAAATACTTTTAGTAAATTTTAAAACACTATTATTTGGTCTTATTGACAAACGTGATATAAAGTTTAAAATAAAGCTTGTTTTATTTTAAACTTTATATCGAGCTTTATATAAGCGAGAGTTCTATTGGATACTAAATTACTTTAGAACGAAAAAAACAAAACAGAGTTTTACTATTCCAAGCTTAGATGACTTAAGTTTAAGACGATGAAGGCTTATCATCTACTAGGCAAATGCCTATAAAAAAATTTTCATTAAAATGGATACTTTCTAGCTCACTCAAGAATTTACTAAATATTTGTATGTATTTTTCAGAGATGAACAGACACCACTACGCTTTGTTCGTACGGAACTGCCGGCTGATACTCCTGCTGAGACGAGACTTCGGCGAGGGAGACTTGAACATCTTCAGACCTGCTGAGTGGCGCTGGAAGCTTCCAGAGGTATGAATAGGAAGACGGATATACAGAAACTCTATTTAAATAAAATACTGTATACCGGATTAAAACGCGATTTATTATTTAAATTATTTATCCCGACGTTTCGGATGCTTTTCAGCAACCGTGGTCGCGGGAGACTCTCCACCTCGCCAGTCTCCCGCGACCACGGTTGCTGAAAAGCATCCGAAACGTCGGGATAAATAATTTAAATAATAAATCGCGTTTTAATCCGGTATACAGTATTTTATTTAAATGTGTGATACTCGCGTTAATAAAAGACAATATTATGTGCACCAGAAACTCTATTGTTTTTCTATTAGATATCGATAGACGAGCATGAGGTTCACAGCCACAGTACATCAGTCAATGATGGGCTGTCTACCTACTTTTTACTTCGAGCATTCGAAAATCCATAGACTGAAACAGAAACGCGCAATGTGCATTTCAAGGTTTTTCCATCTATGAACGGTGGTTCGGTACCTGATCGGAATTTCGATATTCTTCCCACCAATGCCCGAAGTTACCAGACTTGGGGAAGATTTGCTTATAGAAAATTATATACGTGTCGTTTTGGCGGGATACGAACCCACGACCCGTCGGTGCGCAAGGTAGGTATTCTACCAAACTAGAGGTGAGTAATAAAAGTTATAACAATTTATTTATTATGTTAAATGCAAATTACCAATAACACTGTTAAAAATATATTTACTTAAATAATATTTTTTATAACATTGTTAGAATTTAATTAAATTTTATTCAATGATTTACAATAGAATTAAGATTAGCGCCATCTATCAAAATCTTGCTAAACTATGAAAGCGAACCAGCAAATATTATAACAGTTGATTGGAGACATGTTATATTCATTTCATACAAGGTAAAATAAGCTTTGGTAATACACAATAGAGTCTCTTTTTATGTGAATAGAAAATTAACATATTGTACTTATTAGTTATAACCAACAAAAATGATAAAAATTGTTACTTATGGCTTTGACATTAAAGTCGACATTTCCTTGAAGAAATTAAAATGTTATTTAAAATGTTATAAGTTTAAACGTTTATTATGTTGTGTTAGTTACTTCGCGAGCGCGATAAATGAACGTTGTGATATTTAATGTCTTATGTAAATAGTACTTTGTGTGGAATTGGACCATTTGATTAAAATTTGATTATTAGGTTATTACAAATAGAATTAGGAAATTTATTTAGGACATAGTTTTTAGTATAAATAGTGATCTGAAAGAAATTTTGGTGTAATTTGGTTGTATGAAAAACTTTATTTATGACCTACTTATAAAGTAGCAATAAAAACTAAAAAGATGTAAATTAAGTTAAAGTAATTAATTAGTGTAAATAACTGATAAAAGTGTAAATAATTAATTGAACTGTATATAAAATCAATGAATTTTGAAATACGACTGAATATGATCGTTACTTATTTATTACCTAATATACAAAAAAATAAAAATTCAGACAGTCCTAAGCTTGTTAATATATGAAGGAAATTTCATTGATTGATTGTGATAAATCAACTTATTCAACGTTATAAATATATTAGTTCGTAAATAACTTCTTTAATATAACAAAATCCTAAACAGATAATAAAACAGTGATACTAAATTAACAATCGTTATTTTTAACTAATATAACAATTAACATTTTGCATAACATGTTATTCTCAAGCATAATAATATCCTAAACAGATAATATAACAGCAATGTTAAATTAACCAATAATATTTTTAACTAATAAATATAACATTTAACGATTAACGTTTTGCATAACATGTTATTTTTTTATAACATTTAACATTTAATGCGTTTAGTAAAATTAACATTTAACCCCACTTCTATACCAAACGCGCCAACGAATCATGCGTGACCCATCAGAGCATCGAAGGTTATTACCCAAATTAAGTCATAAGGTATTATGTCTTCAGGAAGATATGAGACTAGCAACACGCTCCGGCTGCAACGCACATGGATACAATGTAGATGTACTATAACTATGTTACTCGCTGATAATGTAGCTTTCTATTGGTGAAAGAATTTTCTAAATCGGTCCAGTAGTTTTTGAGTTTATTCATAACATACAAAAATCTTTCCTCTTTATGATATTAGTATATATAAAACATAATGTTGTTTCTAAAGGTCTGCGATGATGAATGGCACCACTACGCCGTGAATGTCCGCTTCCCCAACGTGGAGCTGTACGTGGACGGCGAGCTGTACCACGCGCTGGACGGGAAGGGGCCAGAGGTCATCGACGACTGGCCCCTGCACCCCGCGCACGGGATCAACACCACCCTCGTGGTGGGCGCGTGCTGGCAAGGTAGGGGTTCTGAGAGATTGGATGCTGATAAGAGATTGGTTGATAAGATTACCTTACAAAGAGACAGAGGCATTATTTTACCGGATTACATAAAAACCATTTCAATTTTGCACACACATACACAAATACACACCTGCACTTAAACACACACACTAACACACACATGCATTATTTATTAGGTAATTTTTAATTTTTTCTTTAAATTTTTTTGTTATAATAAAATATAAATTGTGTATGGAAGAGCGGGACATCCTGGCACAGCTTTAACTGCTTAGTCCCAAAATACTATTTTACAGCCGTGCGACTAAAAACACGTAAGCGTGTTTTTAGCACCCAAGTTACTTTACGACTATGCGGCAAAACACGCATACATGTTACGATTGGCGATTTATGTCGAACACGCATTCGTGTTAAATATGCATACTCGATTCGGCCGTAAAAACACATACGTTGTGTTAGCAGTTTTATTGAAAAACGATTGTTGTCAGGAACAGACAACGACATGAAACACCACATGCACGGCTGGATGGCCGGCCTCGGAGTCGTGGAGGGCGAGGTTCAGTCCCCCGCGGCACTGCGCTGCGCCGCCCGCTGCCGAGAAGGACTATCGCTTGCTCCAGACCTATGTAAGTGTACTTTTTTAAATATACACATAGCATCACGCCAATATTAATTATCCATTTTGGTTCCATATAAATAGATACATTATGATATCCGCAATTAAATATTATCATGGAACCAAAGTGTGTTTGACACATTTGAATTTGAATGTAAGGACAATTATACCGCTAAATAAATAACAATTATACCAAAAGTCTAAATATGGAACGGGGGATTTTTTTAAAAATAATGCAATTATCTATAAATAAAACTTATTTTAATTCCTCTTCCCTTGAAGTATGGGAAGATTTTCTAGTCTGCTCTGTTGTCACTATCAGGTTGTCTCTTTCTCGCAGATCTGAAGTCGGTATCAGTAGAGGGAGACGGCGCGTCTGAAGTGGAGACGCTGGTGCGGCGCGTGGCGTACGGCGACGCGCGCGCCTTCCCCACGCCCGGCCGCCGGAACGTGCATCTCGATACTACTATTACGTGAGTTTTATTCTGTTTACATACATATCGTCGGTCCAGAGGTAAAACTCACTAAGTGACATTTTGAATAAAAATAAATTTTGCTACTATTACGCATTTTAAGAGTAGGTTAGAATGAAGAACTTATTACGTATTCTGGTCCATAACTAAACTATGAAGCGCAATACACACTTATTAATTTATTCTTATCGTAAATGTACGCTTAAAATAAAAATACTTGAATCAAAGATTTTTTTTATGTCAGATATCGACAGACGAGCATGAGGTTCACTTGATGGTAGGTGATACCTCAGCCACAGAACATTTGTCAATGATGCGCTGTCGGCCTATTTTTTACTTCAGTCATTCGTACATTTATAGACTGGAAACGAAACATGCAAAAGGTATTCACTTCAAGGTGTTTCCACCTATGATAAATGGTGGTTCGTTACCCAGTCGGAATTTCAATATCGCCCCCTTTTTTAATTCCCAAAGTGACCAGACAAATATTCAGTGAAACCGACACAGAAATGTGTGTGCCCCGTGCTTTACTAGAAGATTTGGGAATTCACTTTTATAATACTCAACGCGCTAACGAGTCCGTCAAATATACCATAAATGAAGGCACTAAATTAACTAAATTCTTTATTACAGCTGCGACAACGGTCGTGTGATCAAAGCGAGACCGGCTGAGTCGTATGTGATGGTGCTCTCGCCCCAGACTCCCACGATCCTGCTGAACGGCAGCTCGGACGCGGCGAGGGACTACGCCCACTTCAGAGCCGGTCTGCCCGTCTTCCCGGACTTGGAGGTGAAGGTGTTGTCTCGCGACAGAGATTCCCTTAGAGGTGAGTGACTCAAGAGAGAAAACTTTTGGTTGTTTTTTTAATTCCGTACGAGTCGTTTCTCCTTCATCAGGGGAATCGCTAAGGGTTCCCTCTTTTTGGTATTTTTCATCTTCTCAGAAAAATAGAAGTTGTTCCTCTTTTAAAACTATGTTTAAGATAAAGAAAAAAAATTAAGATAAAACATTTATTATTATTGAATGTGTATAAGGAGGGTCATATTTGTTATTAAAGCGAGTAACATAGGCTAATTGTGTATAGTTCATCTACATTGCACCCGGTGAAGCCGGGGCGAATTGCTTGTTATTATTTATAAATTTAGTATTTATAAATTGCAAGAAAGCAACCAAAGTTTATACATTGAAATTAAATACAAATAAAAAATATAAATACAATCAAAATATTCTTATAATTGTATATAGTAAAGGCGTGTTTCGAGTCGTAAGGCCTTTTCTAAATTATTTGACCTACATAAACGGTCGCGACATAAAAGTTTTTGAAACAATAATAATTTTAACGAACGAGTTACATAGTTTAGCTTGTTTTATAATCCATAGAAGCAGACGCTCAAAAGTTGGACTCGTGTGTCGTATCCGTATACCCGGCTCTGAACCCGGATCACGAGGCATTGGCTCTGCGCGGGCACTCGGTATTGCCCGCCTCGGATATCCGGGCCGCGCTCACTCGGGACGGAGTGAGTCTCACCGGCGCCGACACTGTGCATAATTATCAGAAGGTAAGGTTCTATCTGCACCTTGCATGATAACGAAGTAATAAATTACATACACAGGAAAATATTTGATTGTTTGTTACAATTTAACTCAAAAATTGCTTGAAAGCTACGTTATTAGGGAGTAACACAGAGAATCAATTTTTTTTTAATTTTTTTTAGTACCTACACTGCACCCGTGCGAAGACCGCTAGTAAAATACTATTTTCAAAAGTAGACCTGACAGTCTTTCGTAATTTCATTGGTGATTTGTTTTTTATTTACTTTTGTATATTTTAATGGGTCAATTTGAATTTAGTAAGTTGAATTCTAACTTAGCAATGGTAGTGTACGGTTAACAACCGTACAGAGGTTTCAATGTAAGCGACCATGCAATACGATTTGATGTATTCATTTTCATTATATTTTATTATATTTACTTAAGTTAGTTTGTATTTAGACGTCGTATCGGAGGCGACTGTCTAATCCCTAGTCCTATCACCCTCATCACCTCGATAAATGGAAGTCGAGCACGAAACGGTTCACGCGCAACTTCATACTACGTACAACAAAACTGTGGAATGAACTTGAAAAATTTTAAAAAACGAGCCTATAAATTTTTAAAAGTCCGACAACGCATCTAAGACCCTTGGGTCACGGATGTCCATGGGCGGTGGTGATTACTTATCATCAGGTAACCCACCTGCTCAGTTGTCTGCTCTGATATAAAAAAAACCCAATCTATCTCCCATCCCCATTAAAGTCCATTTTAGTATTAATAAATAATTATCCATTTTATATCTTTATATATAATTTATTCCAACCCCGAACATTGGACCTTCGAGCCGGATACAAGACTGATAAAAAGTTTTACTTTATTTTTAACTTCAAGGGTATATTAGTAATACCACAGACTATAAAACAATGTGATAATACTATTCTATTTGTCAGGTGTTACGTGAGATCGAGTACAGCAACAAGAAGCCGGCGTATTACCTCAACCGCGTGTTCAAACTGACCTGCTCCGAGCTCAACGGACGCTTCACGAGCAACGAATACGTGCAGACGGTAATGTTATCATACAATCTATATTTCAGACCATAGATTTATATATTATATAAAACAAAGTCGTGGTAGTTACACCATGTGTAACTAAAAAACGCCTGCACCGATTTTAATGATATTTTATTAGGGAGTCTCACAAATGTAGCCAACTGTGACAAGGACGGAGGAGGGGTTAAAAATCAATTAGAATTTAGTGTGACGTGTTTTATGGATGATCCCTAGTTCATAAAATACGATTTGGTGAAATTAGTCAATAAATAAGGTAAAAAAAAAAGAAATGAGTGACAACAAAAGGGATAATAATAAATATAATCTTTATTAGTGAAAAAGAAACACATTTAACAGAAAAACTATTTAGAAACGATGACTCCTGAAAAAGCTGAGTACAACTGTAGCTCAGGAGTCAACGCACGCCAAAGTTTTGAACAATAATAAAGATTATGTACATAGATCTAAAGTAAACAAACAAAAAATAAAGTTAAAATTAATGTTATATTTTTATTGACAGTTGACGGTAGTACATCCCCGCGCCGCCGGCGATGCGCACGCGCAGCGACCCAGCGGACTCGCTGACAAACTGGACGCTGTTGTCAGGGATAAGGTAAGAATTAGTTTATTACAGAAATAGTTAAATTATCATCAATAAAATAACAAAAAAATGACATATTTTCACAAAGAAAAATATTGTTTTTTTCTGTATAGGCGACTATAATTATGACTAGTAACTGAGTCTAAATATAATATATCGCTGGCCTAATTATCAAAATTCGTAACTCCAAAATTTCCAATTTTTGTTTTTTGATGCCATCTTGTGTAAAATACCGTAACGAATACGATGGAATCACTCGTATCTACTAATTGTTTTTATTTACAAAATAATAAACTACATATGTCCACGGAATGTTTGACCTGTTTGTAGTTTTTTCTTCCTCCTGTAAAGTTTGACCAAATGGAGATACGAAGTTTGTTAATTAAGCCGACGATATATGTTTAATTTAGACTATAATATATAAATATACAATATTTTGAATGAAACAAAATGAAAATTAATTTTGATCAGACATTCAAAACATCGCATCCTTCTTGTCTTTGATCTAAATTGTTAGAGCCGATTCATCATTTATGTATTCTTCGATGTGTAGACGGCCGAGGCGGCGGTGGCGGCGCAGGTGCCTCGCGCGTTCGCTGCGCACGCGCTGCACTCTATACACGCCGCGGATGTGCCCACGTCACGTCTTCTCGATATTCACCACACTGAGAGTACGTGTTGTATTTATATTTTTGTTAAAAAAATCTTTATTAAATTACTTATAAGTTTCTAATAGCTTAGGGAAGGGCTATGCTGAGAAACAAGAAAATCTTCACAAAAATTTTAATGCATGTTTAAATCGAATATATTTATGAGATCATTGGAAACAGTTTATTGTGAATATTACCTTATAAATTATATATAACGGCTCATTTATTGTAGACTAGCGGACCCGACAGACGTTGCCTTGTCTTAACTATGAATATTGATTTCAATCCTCTTTGACGATTGCACGCATTCTATCAATGTTATGTCAAACGCCATAAGGTTTAGAGCTGTAGCAAACCGTATGTATTCGTTACTGAGTAACGGGTTCTCCATCTAGTACCGAGTAACGAAACGTTACTCACGAATACTTTTCGTTACTCGCATGTTTCGTATCATGGTTACATACGCTGTTTCAATGACGCAATGTAACTTCAAATATTCAAAACAAAGTTTTCTTTAACAGAGTATGCAGTAAAAAAAAAAGTATATACTTGTGAAAAAGTGTTTTCATAAAACTTTGCCACTAAAATTTCATAAATTTTATGTAATAGTATGAAATAAACGAAAGTGAAAGTTTTAGTCTCTCATGAAATTCTAAAATTATTTCAGTGTAACTTAATTTTCAAACAATTAATTAAATCGCACGCTTGCGCGCGCAACTTAAACTAGTTCTGTAAATTTGTTTCTCTAGCATAACATAGAATGTTATGAGGTATTAGGAGTAACGAGTAACGATACGATAGTAACGAGTACTGAATGTATAGTAACGAATACATACGGGTACGTTTTTTTTCGTTACTTTTACACCTCTAATAAGGTTACATCAAAAAAAATTGAATTGTAAAAGCTCTATGGTTACATTAGAAATAATTTAATATGGTGGTTAAGTATTCTTAAATTTTATAATTTTCCGCGCAATTTTCTTATTTTTTCTTTCATAAGAACCTCCTGAATTTATTAATTTAGGTAACCCAATGTACACTTATGAACGTCAATAAAAAATACATATCAAATGCTTCTAATTTTACATTTACTGCCAGTTCACAAATCAAGGGCGTAGAGCGGACGAGAAGAACTGGCAAGGAACTGGAAAGAAGAGTGGCGGCGAGTTTCTTGCCAGTTCTTCTCGTCCACTCTACGCCTTTGATTTGTGAACTGGCAGTAAATGTAAAATTAGAAGCATTTAATACGTATTTTTTATTGACGTTCCTAAGTGTACATTGTGTTACCTAAATTAATAAATTATTTTTGAATTGAATTGAATATGGCAACTTTGTGACATTTCAAATATCAGACAACTGTCATCTTTCTGTCTCCCCGCGACCACGGTTGCTGAAAAGCATCCGAAACGTCGGGATAAAAAAATTAAATAATATAAATAATAAATCGCGTTTTAATCCGGTATACAGTATTTTATTTAAATGTGTGATACTCGCGTTAATAAAAGACAATATTATATGTAGGCCCAGTTTATTTCTGTATTGATGGTGCTGTTGAAAAATGAAAATATAACATATTTACTAAAAATTGTTGTCAAGTCTAGATAAGATAAAAATTGTAAGTTAATTTGTATCATCTAAGGAAATGAAAGGCTTTTTATTTTATTTCTATTATTTACAGACAACAACGTAGCCCTAGTGATCGGAGCAGTGTGCTTCGGCGCGGTCGTGGTGCTGATCGCGCTGGGCGTGGCCCGTGCGCGCGGCTCGCGGCGCGGGGTGGCGCAGGGGCGGGCGGGCGGCGCGCGGCGGGTGCCCGCGGCCGACAGCGAGATGGCGTGGGACGACTCCGCCCTCACCATCACCGTCAACCCGATGGAGGAGGTCGGTGGTTACATTGGATGCACATTTTATTATTATTTATTTATTCAATTAAAACGGACATAAGTCCAATTACATTAATTAAAAATTTATAAAATTACAAATTATATACAATCACAGTAGAACATATTAATAATTTATAATTAGCATAGTAAAAGTTAAATAGTTAGAAATACATTAATATTGTCTTTTATTAACGCGAGTATCACACATTTAAATTTTTCTTTTAATCTGGTAAACAGTTATTTAATTTAAACGTGATACTTGCGTTAATAAAAGACAATATTAAATAGCATTACTTTTAAATAACCACTGAAGTGATATTTAAAATTTTAAAAAGAGAAGAAATGTATCTAAATAAATGCTCTTCAGCAACCGAAACGTCGGGATAAATAATTTAAACAATATAAATAATAAATCGCGTTTTAATCCGGTATACAGTATTTTATTTAAATATCACCGGCACACAAAAAAAATTAAGTAGAATGTGCATTTGACCGGACCTACCTACGGGTACGTATTTTGGTCCGCTCAATCCGAATTCGAGGTCAGTTTGACCCCTACACCCTCGAAGTTTCGAGAAAACTTCGAAAAACCGTAAAAATGATGAAAATTGGCAAACTATATTTTTTCGGAATTTTGGAGGATTTGTGTGATTTTTTTTACATTTAAAACGGCTTGTGGTCTCAATAAAGTTTCGATTCATATTCAGCGGATCGAAATACATGAAAATCACGCTTAGTTTAGTTCCAAAAAAAAAAGTATCATTAAAACTGCCGATTTTCATCATTTTTACGGTTATTCGAAGTTTTCTCGAAATTTCGAGGGTGTAGGGGTCAAACTGACCTCGAATTCGGATTCAGCGGACCAAAATACATACCCGTAGGTAGGTCCGGTCAAATGCACATTCTAATTATTATTTTTTGTGTGCCGATGTATTCTAACATTACGTCTGACTTTCCGTTGCGTGCTTTTAAGATGGCCTTCCGTGTTAGCTTTTTAAAACAACTACTATATTACTAAACACTGTTTTTTTTAAATTACACGATTTTAATATTCGCCTTAAAATAAGTGGTTTGCTCTCTTGGTAAACATATGTACATACATACATACATCATCACGCCTCTTTTCCATTGCGGTAGGCAGAGATCACGGAATTCCATATGATCCGATCCTTACATACCACTTTCGCTTCTTCTACTTTCATCAATGCTTTCATACACACTCGTCGGTTACGAGTACTTTTGACCTGGCCCTTTTGCAGAACGTCCCCGATCTGATCGAGGTACGTTCGCCTAGGTCGACCACTCCCGACTCCCCACTCACACCAGTTTCATAAATCTACCTACTTTCATCCATCCTGTCTACATGCCCAAACCACCTCAACATCTTCGCCATTTCTTAATCTATCTTTCAGAGTTACACCACACATACTTCTCAAGGCCCTCATTTCCACAGCATTTATTCTACTTTCATGTTTCTTCTGCCATACCCTACATTCACTTCCGTACATCAAGGTTGGGACTAACAACGGGTAAACAATCTGCTAATATTTTTAATGTTATATCCCCAGAGCGTGCCGGAGTGCGGCGTGGCGGGCGGAGCGGGCGCGGCGGGAGCGGGCGGCGCTGTGGACAGCTCTGACGAGACTTGCTCTGACTCCGACTCTGACAGACACGACTCCTCTGATGAGGACGATGATGGTAAACTGCTAAAGTCAACGATCTTTTGACGGGCTCGTTGGCGCGTTCGGTAGAACACCTGCCGTGCGCATCGATGGGTCGTGGGTTCAAATCCCACCGGGATGAAATGTTTATAATTGTCTGTAAGCATGTCTTTCTTATGTCTGGTAACTTCGGGCCTTGAATGCGTGGGAGGAATATCGAAATTCTGACCTGGTTACTGGTAACGAAAAATCGTTCATAGATGGAAAAAAATGGATCAAATCTCATTGTTTTAAAATAGAAGTGTTATTTTACTGGCTATTTACATTATTAAAACTACCGAATAGCTGTATATTCCAGACCACTGCACGTGGTAAAGTGCTAAGTCTCAAAAAGTATGAAATTTAAAGTTGTAAGTTAAATTCAATTTTAAAAGCTTAGGGATAAAATTACCTAAGATACACAAAGAATCACATCATACATATTTATTACGGCGATATTCTTTGTATATTTAGGTAATTTTGTCTCTATATATACAATTGATATATACAATATTTCAGTTTTTTTTATTTACTTAAACATTATCTAGCTAGTTGAATGAATGATAGTCGTTTTATGCCCTAAAAATGTTTTAAAATCAAGTATATTTTGAAGAAAATGAGACTAAATCAATTTTTTGTCAAAAAAATAAAATTAAATCTGGATAGGGATCCTAATAACCTAGCAGTATGAAATATGCATACAACAAAAAATCCTAAAAATCGGTCGAGCCGTTTCGGAGGTTTCCGCGACCAGAAACACTGTGATACGAGATTTTTACATAATATATAGATTATATTAAAAAGTTGTTCTAAAATATATTTTCTATTACAGTGATACCAGGCAAGCAGCACAAGTACAGAAACATAAGCCAGCTAGAGTGGGACAACAGCACGATGTAAGCGTGCCGTCCTGCTCGCACCCAGTACTTAAAGCACTATCGCCCTCTCACTCTCGCCCGCGCAAACTATATATTCCGTCTCGCTTGCACATGTGATGTTTTAGTATTGATAATTGGGTTGTTTGACCAGTAATTCTTTTTATTGTTGTTAAATCAAGTTGGTTTATTTTTATGAACAGTTTTCAAAGAAAATGTATGCCGAGAAGTATTTTATTGAATATTTAAGTTGGTTTTCACAGATTTGTGCCCTGTTATCAATATGACAAACAACAATTTGCGAGATTCAATCGCACAGTATAATATAAGGAATTGATTTTGTATACGTATTGTTGTTCTTAAATTCGAGTCCCGTTCGAGCAACTATTCGGCCATTTTCTTCCACAGATAACATAGACTCGGATTTAAGCCGATTCCATACCGAAAAGCACAAACGCGCGCGGCTTTTAAAAGTACAATCGCGACCAATATTCATCAATTTGATTCGAAGTGGCATATTGTTCTCGACTGTACGAGTTTTTGTTAGTATTAATTAAGTCTCAAAATGATCATATCAAATTTATACGTAACAATTTAATTTCCTCGCTTGCTTTCGGAACGGCTAGTCGTTCTTTGAAATAGACGTCGCTTTTCTATGGTTTTTTCTAAAAATAATTGTATTTATGTAACAAACGGTAGACATTTCGTATCGAGTCGGTTATAAGTGAATAGTTAAGCTATTAATATGTATAATGTGTATTATATCTAAGCAATTCAGCGACTAACACTTGTTTTTATTCTTTGCTCACTCCGACGTCTTTATATTTCTAGAAATATCCGCATTTATTTAGTACAAGGCATTTTACGTACAAATACACGTAGCTATTAAACGTTTTAAACATGTCCATTTCTAACCCTTTACGAGCTTTTTGAACGGCTTAAATGTATATTAGGCACAGAGTTATTTGAAAAAAAAAAAAATAGATGTACTATACTATACACTATACGGACAATGTCGACTTAGGGTCGCTACTATATTAATGAACTATATAATTATATATATATTTTGAATGCGTTAAGGTTTTTACTAACAATTAGGTAGTAAGTGGCTATGTGTTAGTTCTGTCGTGACGCGCACGCGCACAAGTGTAAGGGGAAATGACCAAGGACATTCCCCGATAAACTCTCGTATGTGGAGGAAACGCCTTACACATATTTATTCCACAAAATAGTAATAATCCTTTTTTTGAAAAGCACAAAAATAATTGCGTTAAGTAAAATAGGACTTTCCATACAAAAAACCCGAGAAATCTGCGTTTTAATGTTACCTTACGCCGTGGAGCGACCGCCGGGCGATTATATTACGTCAAGATGGCGGCCGTCCACATACGAGAGGATAATATAAGGGTAGGTAAGTTTCAGTTCAACGCGTCTCGCTCGCGCACACGCGGCACAGATCGCTCTATCTCTCTCCGATATTGCATATCAGGCCATATTAGATTAGTCCAAAACTAAAGCAATCGTTATGTCATTGGTGTTTTAGTGTTACCAAAGAACATGGATGTACATAGAAGCACAGCCTTATGGCACGGTTTCTCTGGGGTAAGAGTAGTTCTTACCCCAGCCACCGCGGCGCTGTTAGTATCCGTGTGAACGAACATTGAAACTGGAGTCATAGCGCGCACTCTCTCGCACCCAGCCGCTTTTAGAGCGTTATTGCTGTTCGCTCGTGAGAGCAAGCGAGACAACGTGAGGGGAGGAGTCAGTGGACTGCTTAGATGTGTGTGTCACACCGATACATTGCCGCGCGCTCTGCAGGTCAAAAGTAAAACTACTTTTGCCAAAAGTTTGTATGGGCCTGTGCTTCTATGTAGATTTACGTTTTTTGGTGTTACTTTGTTGTTCGCGTATTGGTTCGTCCATTTGCTTAAGTTTTTGTATTCTCTGTTGCTCGTGCCGTCCGTATTTTTTTTTAGAAATTTGATTAAATTTTGTGAGGTTTTGACGGAATTGTTATACAAAGTATTATGTGTGTAATTAGGAGATTGTAAAGTTGGGTGAGTTATTGAGAAGTAAAAAAACCTAACATTCTCTCAAACAATAAATACTTTTTTTTAGAAAAGAACTTACTTTTTTATCCTTGGGTATGGTTATTTTAATATAGTTTCTAATGTCAAGAACATTTTAAATGAAAATATGGGTTTATATATACAATATGACGGAATTCATTGAAAAAATGCTAGCAAATTTATGACTACGATTGCACACTAAAAAATTATTGCTGTCCTTCTCGTTTTGGTATAATTTGAGCAGGACGAAAATAGTAAAACCCGACTTTATGGAGTGTAAAAAAGATACAAGAAGTATAAGGCCATAGATATGATTCGGAATTTCTCAACTGTTTTCTTGTTAATCTACAGTAGTGCCATTACGTTTATACATCGCTTGTTTTTTAGGTTTTCACGAACTACCGTCCAATGCCCTATACGATAAATTGAATAATTGACTTTCGGTCCAGCACTTGATGCACAAAATGCAGGCGTTTTGACATGTTTCGTATTATTTTATGGTAGCTAATTATGATTTTAACTTTTTTATTCGAATTAATTTTATTTTGTATTACTTCGGTATTGTAACTGTATACTTAGGAACTTCTTTGATGTATGAATTATTATATTTTAGCTAAAAATAAAGTTGGTTTAAATACAATGATGTTTTATTTACCCGAGAGGAGTTGCTTATAGTTGTTAATACATATACATCAGGACTCTTTCCCATTTGATCACATAGTTGCCTGTGAAGAATAATGATTAGTGAAACAGACACAGAAATGGTTCTGCCTCATGCCCCACTAGGGGACGCGGGATTTTAAAAAAAAGTGCAAGTACGTAACGCAAATAGAAATACTGATTTCTTAATACTTTCCCCAGATGCAAGCGTTTCAATGGGCGCACCGGCTTGAATTGAATTCATAAAGAACTGACTCAATGTCAAATGTGGATTGATAAGTCTGGTTTGGCTTTAAATTATTACCACCAAATTGCCATAAATGATATGTACGACCAATAAAGGTACGTTATTTTGGGACTTATGTCCACAATCTAAAAAATTTCTATATATTTTAATCCAGAGGTGTAGGTTTGATTGGTTTATATTTAATAGACATCTGTATTAGGCCGAGAAAAACGATGATTGTATAAATTGTGAATAGCGCCATCTAAGAAATATGTAACGAAAAAATGACATAAAAATATGTTGTCCTACGACTTTAACCGTACATATATGAACTAGACTAGATGGCACTATTTCCACATTGAAACGGAAGTGAAATAATGGATCTCTGGCCATTTAAATAAAATACTGTATACCGGATTAAAACGCGATTTATGAGTCTGTCTCCCGCGACCACGGTTGCTGTAAGGCATCCGAAACGTCGGTATAAATAATTTAAACAATATAAATAATAAATCGCGTTTTAATCCGGTATACAGTATTTTATTTAAATGTGTGATACTCGCGTTAATAAAAGACAATATTATCTCTGGCCATTACAAGGAAACGTTGCTATGAATTATTTTTCACGTATAAAGTACCTACGTTATTTTTTTTTTAGAGAATGGCTCTAATTTATAAAACGTAACTCTAAATAAATGACACACTTCAATTTCAAATTTAAAACAATTGCAAAATGCCTTGATTTTACTTTACGTTTTGTTTACGCGCCGCGCCTATTCTTATGGTAATGTTAATAATTAGTTGTGTACAATTGCTTGTGTTTTTTGGTAAGGAGTAAGTTAAGTTTAATAAGATGACTGTCCATTTTTCTGTATCTTTTTGTCTCTCGCATAATACACACTGTAATCTGATCTTATTATTTTATTTCTATAATCTAAATTGCAACAAATTGGCGACCGTGACTAAATAAGAAGACCCTGGATAAAATATAATATTTCAAAAAAGTGGAAGATTATTATATATATTTTTTTTCGTTATTTTTGGGTGGCAAGAAGATATCGAAGAATTTTATTTATGAAGAAAATATATATTTTTGCAAGAGTAATAAGTCCAATGGAAAGCTAAATAGTTACCAGTATTGAAATTACAAAAGTTTCAAGCTGCAGTATTTTCCTACAGGAGAGAAAGTTAAGTGTCCTTCATTTGCCCTTTTCCCACCAAAATTGCATTCATATAAAATCTTATTAATTTAGAGTTTTTGGTTTCCACTTGCGCATTAATTAATCTAAGTTTTAATAAAAAAATATTAATTATAACATTAAATCACTTCTGAATTAATTAATTTAAGTTTCAAGAAAAATTGTTCAGTAATTATATTGGGTTGAAATTGCCATTTTTAAAATAAATTAAGTTAACATATGTTTCTAATACCTACTCAGGTTACATAATTATTAGATTTATTTGTAAAAGAAGTTTAAAACTGAATAAATTAGTTATAAGAAAATAAAAATATTACATTAGAGGTTATTACTTATTGTGTTGAACATACATGTATACTTAGTGAATATAGATGTATTATTGTATAAATTCGAATTAACTGGCTATATTATTATACTAATAATTTGTAAAAGTATTGATTGTAATATTGTATTAAGCATAAATAAGTATATAAAAATAGCATATTATGTACACATTCATATTTTAAAACATATTGTATAGTTTTTTTGCCGAATCATTTCAGGAAGCTGTTGATGTATAACTAGTGTATTTAACTAAATAAATACTTGGCCTTGACCTTGAAATCAGCACTTGAATGCACTGGGAGTGTCCCCAATTACTGTTTTTTCATCAAAATAAGGAACGTGAGCATACTTTTGTTTATAATTTTACTAAATGCAATATTTAATCCTTGATTGAGCTTATACAAATTTATATAATAGAACTACTACTTAAATATTTTTTTATCGTTTTTTTTTTTGTTTTTTTTTCTATAATTTTTTTCCAATACTAAAATGACAGAACAACAAGAGAAGGTGGAAAGAATAGAATGTTTAAAGATTTTATTTGTTAAACGAAGCTCAATAAAGGGACAGATTACTAAGTTTAAGAGATATTTAGATTCAGTGCTCGCATTGGATATTGATAAATTAACTCCTTTAGAGGCAGCAGAGTTAACTCTTAGACTTGGTAAATTTGATACATTATCTTCTAAATTTGAGGAGGTGCAAAGTGAAATTGAAGTTTTAAATTCAATTAATCTTGATAGAGAAATTGATGAGAGAGATAGTATCGAGGGTGACATGGTTCGGCTCATTGCCCTTGCTAGGGACGTGCTTAATAAAAATAAATTAAATTTAGATCAATCTAGAAGGGAATCCAATTTAAATTGCTCTCATGATCATCAAGAATTTGGTGTAAAATTACCTCAAATTCAAATATCCAAGTTTGATGGTGCCTATTTCCGTTGGTTGGATTTTAGAGATACATTTTTGTCGCTTGTGCATAATAATGAACGTATTTCGGATGTTCAAAAGTTTCACTATTTGATATCCTATCTTGAGGGTGAAGCGTCTAGAGTAATATCAAATTTAGAGGTTTCCTCTGCAAATTATGTAACGGCTTGGTCATTGTTGTGCGAGCGTTATGATAATAAAAGAGTACTAATAAATCATCATTTAAATTCCTTATTTAATATACAGCCTATCAGTCGAGAGACAGAAAAATCTTTAAGATTTTTGGTCGATCACGTGACAAAAAATTTGCGTGCCCTGTCGAGTTTGGGGCAGCCTACGAATCATTGGGATATATTAATCATTTTTATGTTATCGTCAAAATTAGATGCTAGAACACTTATAAAATGGGAGGAGTTGCGAAACACTCTAGACGATATACCTACCTTGCAAATTTTTAATAAATTTTTAATTGATAGGGCAGACGTGCTTGCGGCATTGAGTTCAAACAATAAATATCATAATGATTCGAGTAAACAAAGCATTAAAAATAACACTTTTAGTAATCTAGCGCCGTCTTCTAGCAATAGCATTCAAAATCGTTCAAATAGTAATATAAAATCGTTTGTTGTTTCTAATCAAAAATCACAAAGGTTATCTAAATCTTCTTATAACTCAAAAACAAATAATAATATTTCTCAAAACTCTAATACGTATTTATGTATTATTTGCAGTGATGATCACAAAATTTATGATTGCCCTGTTTTTAAGGCAAAAAATATTTCGGAACGAATGGTTGATGTTACTAAGTACAAGTTGTGTGTTAATTGTCTTCGACAGGGACACCCTGTTGGCGAATGCCGTATGGGTGCTTGTCGGGAATGTAAAAAGAAGCATAATTCTTTATTGCATGATCATGAATCACAGCAAACCTTAGTAAATTTTTCTAAAGAAATTTCTAGCCAAGTTATATTATCTACAGCTCTAATTGAGGTTAAAAACATTCACACTAATGAATCACAAACAGTTCGTGCACTCCTGGATTGTGGCAGTCAGTCGTCTTTCATATCGAAATCCTTGCAAGCTAAATTAGACTTAAAGTCCAATCCCACGGATACTATAAACGTTATTGGAATTGGTAATAATTTAAATAATAAGATTGTTGAGAGTTGTGTCGCGCAGCTAAATTCATTGAACACTTCTTTTAGTGTCACAATGTCATGTTTTATTCTTAATGAATTAACAGGGGAGTTACCAAGATCTCCAATAGATATTAAAGATTTAAATATACCTAAAACAATAAGATTGGCTGATCCAAATTTTGATCAGCCTGCCCCTATAGATATTTTAATAGGAGCAGACATCTTTTGGGATATATTAGGTTGTGATCAGAGGTCCTTAGGCCATAATAAACCAAAGCTTCGGTTTACTAAATTTGGTTGGATAATAGCTGGTCCTATCAGTACTCTAAAAACAGAATCTAAATTGCAAAAGAGCATGCATTGCAATCATGCAACTTTAACACAAAATTCACTAAATATTGATGAAATTAATATTGACAAAATGCTTACAAAATTTTGGTCACTTGAAGACTTACCTCAAAAAACATTTCTAAGTCCAGAGGATCAAGCCTGCGAAAACCACTTTATTGCCCATACATCTCGCCTAGGATCAGGTAGATTCTGTGTAGAACTACCTCTAAAGGATTCGCCAGATTGTTTGGGTGATTCATATAAGTTAGCGAAAATGCGTTTTTTTAATTTGGAAAATCGTTTTAAGAAAAACCCCGAGTTGAAATCAAAATACGTCGAATTTATTAATGAATATGCAGAGTTAGGACATCTATCAAAATCACAGGTTCATAGGCCAAATCCTTCATATTTCTTATGTCATCATGCTGTTTTGAAGGAAAACAGTGAGTCAACTAAACTGCGTGTTGTTTTTAATTATTAATAAAATATTTATAAAACCAAAAATTATTTTTTCAAAGTCCAATTCTAATTCCCGCGTATTTTAGTGTAAGTATATATTTTTTTTTGTTTTAATTTTTATTTAATAAAGAAGTAGAGTTGAAAGGAGGTTTTATTTCACTTTTTCTATCCTACTCAAAATATTGATTAATGTGTGTATGTAAAATGGGATGAATTCCATCAGACCGAGAAAATACCAGCGTGGGAGCTAGGCGTTGTGCTACGGGCGTACCTACTGACCCAATTAACACAAAATATATGGTAGGTACGTGCTTAGATACTTATCAAAGACGCTTGGCGTTGAAAGTTTAAACTTAGGAGTTTTGTTATTAACTTATTATAATTGTTATTTAACTGCGATTGAATTGCGATTTGAAGTTTTCTAGCTTCGATACCTCGCCCCTCTTTTCAAAGCCTAGGGAGCCTTCTTTCCACTGAGATGTGGGGCCCTGATACATGATCTTACACTATGATAGCTACGCCAATGTTTGTAATGTAACTCAAAGTGCGCTTCGCAACCTCAACGGCTACCCTTGAGGTCTCCGCCGAAATTAAGAAGATAACTATAGTTATATAATGTGCTTATAAATACATAAAGCCCAACAATAAATAAATATCAGATTATACATAAATATAAGTTTGAATGTTGGACATACCGAAATTGTAAATACAATAAAATAGTGTGCCAATTCTTTTTTGATTCGATTCATTAATACCTAATTTAGTAAGGTAAGAAAATAGTATTTTCGTCTGCCTTGCATAAATTTCTAATTCATTTTTAATTCATTATAATTTTTTCCGCCCTTAGTTTTTCCAACTGATTACAAACCTTAGTTTCAAGAAAGGAGCCTTTTTTTAAAACGCTGACAACGCATCTAGGACATTTGAGTCCGGATGTCTATAGGCTCGGTAGTCTGCTTTGTAATAAAAAATAAAGCTTCCATCGATATCAAATCTATACATATAATAAAACTGCAGAGGTCAAATTTCTGTACATAGAAAAAAAATGATAAAAAACGAGTCAGGGGGGTGTAAGAAGAGAAATAGAACAAACCCAGATTTTTTTAAATTTTTTTGTTTCTCTGTCTGTTTGTCTGTTTGTACGGGCTAATCTCCGAGGATACTGAACCGAGTTCCAATTTGCACAAATAAATTAAGCATAGTCCGGGGCAACATATACCTAGGCTTTGTTTCATCGAAATCGGCTGTCGGAAAGAAAAGTTATCATCATTTAAAGATTATTTTAAAGGCACAGGCGTCGAACTTTTGAATTAAAAGATGTCAATAACAGTTCGATATGGAAATGTAATAGTTTGATTATTTCGCCGCTTTCAATATGTATTCGTGGAATAGGTTGTGGATATGAATACGTCCATGCGTCGGGTTGTCTCTCTCCCTAAAATATGGCGAGGGGGTCGATGGCTGGCCATGCGTCATACTCGTGAACGGGTGCTACTTGTGGTGACTGGTCGAACTTGAATTCGTGTATGCGGTGATATTAGTTATTTCGTCTATGTATTTGCGTGTTGTTCCCACGAGAATGTAAGTGAGTGCTCCTATTTCACCATACATTCTGCTGATAGAGGACAAATCTTTGTTTTTATTTATTTTTATTTTTTCGATTATTATAGTTAAATACTTAAAGATGCCATGTGGAACATGGTGTAATGGTTGCAGCTCCTTACAAAAAATTTGTAAAACAAAAACTTGGCGATTAAAAAAGAGTGGCGGCGAGTTTCTTGCCAGTTCTTCTCGTCCGCTCTACGCCCTTGATTTGAGAACTGGCAGTAAATGTAAAATTAGAAGCATTTAATATGTATTTTTTATTGACGTTCATAAGTGTACATTGTGTTACCTAAATGAATAAATGATTTTTGAATTTGAATTTGAATATCATATGAAGAAACCTTGCTCAAAAGCTCAGCTTAAGATGAAGCCCACGCGAACGAAGTCGCTGGCATCAGCTAGTATTAATTATAAAAAAGCGTCTACATTTATGATCACAGAACAGACTTATTATTCCTGTTCTGTGTTTATTATCCTTTCGTTAACAGTTAGGTAATAAATATGTATTAGGAATTAGTATAGTATCAAATATAATATTTTTGTTGTGTAATAATTGACAGCCTATAAGAATTGTTACTTCTGTTTGCTAACTAAAATGTTTTCATTGACCTTCTTATATTTTACTAATCCATCAATCGACTAAGAACTAATCCTTCGTTCATATGCCTATGTTATGTGTAGATATTTTTTGACCAAAATACCTAAATATTTTTGCTTTATATTAAAACCTCTGTTCCCCGTCATTACTCTGTACACCAGTTCAAAAAAACAAAATGCGACTGGCAAACGTCGAGCAAACACGCTCCGACTAACCTAATGAGAGCAACAGAGAGAAAGATACAAATATAACACGCATTAAACAGAGACGACCATAGGTGGCGGGCAAAGCGCAATACCTATACAAAGATCGATAGAGATAGCTTTATGAATTTATCCCAAGTGAGAAAGAGAAAGATATTGGTACTCAGTTTTGCTTGGATAGTGAATAATTGAAACGCGACCGCCCTTTCATGAGCGTACACATAATATTTATGTATAAATATGTAATCTGACGATAACGCCAGTATTGTATATACTTATATTAATTGTAAATAGTCGCTTTATATCGGAAAGCTTAGAAATTAGTCGTGAAGATAGTAAGTAGCTTAACTCATTAGTGTTAAGATACAGCACGTTCAATAATTTCGATTCGTAGTTTTTTACCAAAAATGTGTTCCTATATAAAATTTGCAAACATTTTTATAGATTTCCAAATACTCAAAGTATAAAATAGGTCGACAGCGCATCGTTAATTGATGTTCTGTGACTGCTAGACCGACCATTCAGTGACCATTACGTTTGTCTATCGATGCCTGATATAAAAAGTATCCTTATCTAAAAAATGTCCACATCTAGTAGATGGTATTATTAATTTTGAACTGCTTTGTACAGTCAGCAAAAAAGGTCCTACTTTCACTTCACTTCTCGTATTTTTTATATTCAGATCTAAAATCTAGTTTTAGTCTAGGTATATTTATTATGAATGAAAGTTATTTAGTTTTGAACATTATTACTTATTATATATTTTAAGACATGTACCTATGTGATTATGGACACTATAACTAAGCTCCTAAATATAATTCGAAGTTTTAATGATTTTCGTTGCTATCTGTACATTTTATACGTAGCCACCAAGCTACATCCCATTAGGAAAACGAGCTATTTGTAAAGTACAGTCACTCTCATAATCACGACCCATTTACGCTTTCTACCAACAAGAAAATATTTAGGTCAAAATGGCTGAAATGCACAAATCATCTTAACCCAAATAGGGGGAAATATAAACGGTGAAATCAATAATGATCGATAATTAATAATAACTACCTACCTAGACGCTTAGGTAAGTAGATGTATACATATTTCATTTAAGTAACAGCTATGTTAATCAAACTTATTTATATTGTCTTTTAATAATGCGACTATCACACATGTTAATAAAATAATTGAATCGAATGATGATATAGGGAAGATGGTTTGAGATGGTTAGATCCTTGGATCCAGTAGGTAATTCATTAAAAATCTAAAATCCCAAGTCAAACATACCTACTTATTCAAAAACAAGACGACATTGTTTGCCAATATATTTGACATAATTTTCATACATTTTATATTGCATCTGCACTAGTTAGTAAATAACGCGATGGCGATTATTGGTTAAAAGGAGATGATGTGTGACACAGAAAGTAGCAATATCAATAACAATTAAACTAAGACTGAGTATCTAATTCCCTTATTCCCAAAGTTATTACAGATCACAAATATTTGCGGACGCCCCGCGGCCGGCAAGCCCTCCGCCCTCTCTGCTGACATATTTGCCTAATCGACACACGGTTCCCTTTGCTAGTTCCTCCGTCTATTTAAAAAAAAACTCAAAACTAAAAATAGCTTTGTTCAAATAGGCTTAAAAATTATTTCTGAATTGTTCTTTTTTTAAATTTATCACCGTTTCGAAATTTTACAGATAAGACATCTAGATTTCGTCTATTTCGTCTATGTATTTGCGTGTTGTTCCCACGAGAATATAAGTGTGTGCTCCTATTTCACCATACATTCTGCTGATAGAGGACAAATCTTTGTTTTTCTTTATTTTTATTTTTTCGATTATTACCTATAGTTAATTACTAAGATGTCATGGTGTAATGGTTGCAGCTCCTTACAAAACATTTGTAAAACAAAAACTTGGCGATTAAAAAGAGTGGCGGCGAGTTTCTTGCCAGTTCTTCTCGTCCGCTCTACGCCCTTGATTTGAGAACTGGCAGTAAATGTAAAATTAGAAGCATTTAATATGTATTTTTATTGACGTTCATAAGTGTACATTGTGTTACCTAAATGAATAAATGATTTTTGAATTTGAATTTGAATTAACAAATGCGATAGATCAGTTATAAAATACCATAGACACTATTTGAGCTTCCGTTTAACGGCTTTTTGCTTACCCAAATTTTTTAAATAAACATTATTTATATCGTCTAGAAGTATGTGAGTAAGTAGGTACACTGAAATGAAGTCTGTTGCCCATCATTCGAATTTTAATTTCCCGCGTATATTTTGACGTTTGACATTTGACACATCAGCAATTAGCAAAGTCGTTTGCAGATTAGGTAAATAGGTTATAATATGGAATCTTTAAATTAATAAAAGTAGTTATCAAATAAGTGAAATAATAGCTTTAAATATTGTTTCCATTTACAGGTAAGGTTTATAGAAGTCATAATGTGCTGTTAGACGTAAAGTAAAACATATATTTATAGAATTACGAGTAGGTACTAATGTAGTAAATAAAAAAATCTTTTTACAGAGGAACAATTGAGGTTTTGGTTCATCAGTCCTGGTGTTCATATAACACATAATACAGGTATGTATTGATATATATATAGTTTAAACGGACCTTACCAGCGATTCATTCCCAATGATTTCCTGATTGCCTTAATCCTATCAATTACTGATGAAACTCATAAAGTAATATAGTTCTTATTGCTATGTACCAAGGTTGAAACTAGCTTAACAGCGCCTACCTATACGGGCGGGCCAATTTACCTGTTAAATTGCTTTTGAAGTCATGTTCGAGGCTTTATTGGTTAAACGATTTGTAACCTAAAATAGAACAGTGTTTTTCTATATGTAGAAAGGTCAACTGATTTTTTTAGGAAATAATAAAGAGCCTGTTGTGTCATCTGTTGTTAAATAATAAGGAATCGCCAGTGCGTTGATGGCCCTTTGGACGGTAGTACGCTCTCTTCTATACTGAATTATATTGTATCGAACTTCCTAATGATAATATAATGACTTAGGTTTAAGGATTTCGATTTGTTCCGATAACTCAATGTAGAACAGTCATAAAGTGTGCTCCGCGAAGCCCCAGGGCTCCATAAAGCCTCTGTGTTGTTTCCGTGATATTTAAACGTGATTTGATATGACTGACATTATTCATTTAATAAAAGTACCCATAGTTATCGTAGTTATTAGTATTTTGGGTTCGATGATTTCTGAACTTCCACCAAAAAAAGTGAAATTCAAGTCCCCTAGTGGGACATGGGTCATACCCATTACTGTGTCTGTTTCACTGATCATTTTTCTTTACTGGCAGTAGGCGAGGCCTTGTGCCTTGCTCGACCGAAGCAAAAACATTTTATTATTATTATTTTTTTGTTTTCCCGTGATTTGAACCCAGAACCTCCGGAGCTAAACGCATCGTCCTTACCACTGTGACATGGAGGCGGTCAAACTTCCACCAACGATGGTCTAAAAATTTTAAACAAAAATTAAATAGCGTCGCTGCGCCTGACAAGTTCCATATGTGATTTTTGTATAGTTTTGGGAGACTACGAAAAACGTATTATTGATTCACATACGGAGCTTTTCTTACCGGTCAAAACATATATGGAATTAGTTAAACTCATATCCAGTTCGAATATCACAAAAATGATTTTAGTAACACATAGAGAATAAAACGAAGAGTATTTTTTGTGCGAAAACCAAAAATCAAAAAAAAACACATATGGAATTTGGCAGGCGCAACGACGATAGGTAGATCTTAATTACCTATAGGTAGATAGCACACAGACCCTACTACCATTGAATATTTTCGCTGAATTTGAGCACACACAAACACCATTTGATACACTAATTCGGTATTAAAACAAATTTATTATCTGATGTAACGTTCAATAACAAACAATCAAAATATGTTATAAAGCGTGTTCATAATAAGCGATAGTGTGTGAGGGTCGCGTGTTCGACACGCGCCGGAGGCAGTTACGAGCTAATTGTGTGTCTATATTACTTCCGATGTTGTACAATATTAAAAATGTAATTATTTTGTTTATTATGTATTTAAGTACATCTTCACGTAACCACCCTTGGCTCTGCCTAAACGAGTCGTTATCAGCTTATTTGTATAGCAAATGACCTTTTTATCGTGAAATAAAAAAAAGTGAATTCCCGAGTCCCCTAGTGGGGAATGGGGTCATTTCTGTGTCTGTTTCGCTGACGCACTGGGCACTGGCTGATGGTGAAATAGGCTAGCGTTTATTTGTAATCACACCTAGGGCACAACTTGTAAGAAAGTAAGTTAAAGGTACTTATTTATCAGAAATTTTGTTTCTATGGAGCTATACAAGCCCAAGAAGTTGGAACGTCTCAATATGACGATAGTAAGGTACCTAGATACCGTCGTCTTCAGAGAAATATAGGTAATATTGGGCTAAGTCAATAGGCTTCAAATAGTGAATAGGCTTCAATAAATTGGTATCAAAATTCTATTCCGTAGGTAATTTATTTTATTTAAATTATTTGTTTAGTTCACTGACATCCACAATTATTATTACGTATTTTAAAAAAGTATTAAATAGGTGAACGCAAGGTGCCATAACTTTTAGCTTTAAGATTAACCTAATAATAACTAATACAAACGAAAGATAGATTAACATACACGTTAAACACTTTGAAAAATGTTTATAATAAAAATACAGAGGTAAATAAAATAGTTCATAACAGTTTAAAAAAAAAATCGTGAAGCTTTTTAGGTGATACTTGTAATAAAAAAGATGAACGGTGCTAGGTACGACACGTGTAGGTATAAATTACATACTATTTGTTTATGGGAAACTTGTTCACGTGACCATTGACTGGAAGATTGAATCACCCCTCCTCTGAGGGCCTAGCGCGAACGACTATCTAAAAAGTATTCGAATCGTGCATCTGTCAATTGTATGACACATCATTTGAAATTTCTAAGATCCATGCCCAGTTCGCTGTGTGAAATAGCAGGATTTTTTCCGACCTCCTACTTGATATACTAATCGTTATAATTTAACCAAATAACTCAGTATCGCCTTTATGTTTTTCTGATGTATAAACAATGATAACTACTGAAGTTTCGTCAAAATCCGTTCAGTAGTTTTTACGTAAAAGAGTAACTTTGAAAGAGCGATGCAGGATTTTTATTTATTATTGTTGGCGCAGATTGTCGATATCGCTACATAAGGAATGTTACCGTACCTACTGTAGGTACCCCTCACAACCTAACTCAAATGTTTTATAGAATAAACAATCATAAAAAATGGGCAGAAAATATTTTATTGGAAAATCAGCGGACTTTTCGTTTTGAGCTGATATCTTAACTAAAAAAAATCTCAAAAATATAGGTAAATAGCTATTTGTTAATAGCAGTTTGTAGCTATTTGTTAATAGCAGTTTGTTATTAATTATTTAGTGCACCATAGTCCAGTCATAAATTATATTATCGTAGCGACATCTATAAGCTGTGTCAAGTCCTCAGTACGAAGACGTCAATAATCCTGAACCGCAGTATCAATAACTTGACCTTGACATCAACCAATGAGGCCTTACGTCAATAGTAAGACTGGTCGAGGATCCTCCTTTTTGGTTGGAGGAAGAGCACACCTTCCTTCCTCCACATAACATTTATTAATATATTTTATGTTTATTAAAAAACTGTTTTTATTTATATTAAATTAAAAAAAAAACATGAACATAATTTTTAAAACAATTACTACACCGTAAAAGATATCTTATAGTAACACTAGGAAAATTAAATACAGTATCATGACATATGCGTACCCGCGAGACTTGTGTGTACTCAATTAATTTGTGCAAACATTATCACAAATGTTTGTATACATTAATAACCGTGCTAATATCTGCTGGCATCTGTTTAAGCTATTTATAGACTTACAGTTATATACGTATATGTAAACTAGCTGACCCGGCAATCGTTGTTTTGCCATGTAAATAATTTCTAAAAATCAGGGGTTGGTGATAAAAAAGTAAAAATTTAGGGTTGTATGTATTTTTTAATGCCACATTATAAAAAAATAAGAACAAAAATTAAAAAAAAATTTTAGGGGTGGATTACCCTTAACATTTAGGGGAATGAAAAATAGATGTTGATCGAATTCACCCTGGCCGATATGCACGCTAAGGATCACGAAAATCGGTCGAGCCGTTTCGGAGGAGTTCGGTCCCGCACACCGTGACACGAGAATTTTATATATTAGATATAAATGTACCTATGTAATGTTCAGATGTTTAAATTAGTATAATAGGATAGGTCATTGTTGCTGTCTTTACAAAAACCTCCAGAATATCATTGTTCCGGCCTTTATTACGTAATATATCATGCTACATCGTATATGGATTAGTTACTCTATTTACTCATTGTTTTATTTAATTCATCGTTCATATCAAATATTTAATTATATTTGAAACGTATTGTCGCATCTGCCTTACGCTCCAAAGTTCCAAAGCTTCAAAGACTGGCAGAATTAACAGCGTTGTGGCATGAAAGTGCCACGGCATATGCTGAGCCAGTTCCTATTCGCAACCGCAGTGCACACTGCGACTTGACTGTACTAGCTACTGAAAATCAGTGCTGTGGCATTACGTCACAGATATCCTGAGTAGCATCCTATTTCACGCACACTGCCACACAGCTACTGCGCAGATATTTATAGAATGCATGTATATATAATGTTTGTTTTAAATGATTATTTTGGTGAATGATTGATAATTGTTTTTTTTTTTCTCTGTATGCTGTGTTTTGTGTGTGTGAATAAAGTTTTTATTATTATTATTATTATTAAAAACGTCTTTGACAAATAGATTCCTTTCGTTTTCAAAATCAACGCAAACCGGTGGAATATAATTGTACGAACGCATTGTATCTTGCACAATGTGGCTTCCGTACTTCCGCTCATCCTTTGAAGCATTTCATTGGGTTTTCCAAGCATGAGTAATTATGTCACTTATTGAATACTTATTGAGATATTAAGGATTTTTGTGGTTGTCAACAATAAAGAATACCACTGGTCCAATTTCATATTAATACTCTATCATATATTTAATTTAAAGAAAAATGGTCCAATACATTATTGCAAATTTTAGCTTTAAATTTATGATTGCAATTTTTTTTTATACCTAGGTAAATACTAGCAACACGCCCCGACTTCAAACGGGTGCAATGCAGATGTACTATACACAAACCCTATACTAACACCTATGTGACTCGTTGATAAAGTAGCTTTCTTATAGTGAAAGAATTAAAAAAAAGAAATTAAAAATGTGATAATTTATTTGTTTTTGCGCTCGCTTCCTATCGTTCTGAGCACAATATGGAAAACTTAAAATATCGCATTATTTTCGAATACGAGTTCCAGCGTGGCACCAGCGCTGCAGAAACAGCTCGGACGATTAATGAGGTGTACGGCGACACTATTGTAAAAGAAAACACGGTACTTTGTGGAAATTTTGACCTCTAGAACAAACCTCGTGGACGGCCGGAGACCCTCGTTGTCAACGAGGAATTGAAGGGATTGTGGAAGCGGAACCGTCTCAAACCACGTCGGAGTAATACCATTTTGAATCATTTGAAACAAGCAAACCAAAAAACACGCGTCGACTGCTGCGTCATGTTACTCAACCGTCACAATAACGAATTTTGAATCGTATCATTACTTGTGATGAAAAATGTATCCTATACGATAATCGAAAACGCTCATCACAGTGGTAAGACCCAGGAGAACCAGCCAAATCTTGCCCCAAGCGAAAGTTGACTCAAAAAACGGTACTAGTTAGTGTCTGGTGGACCAGCGTTGGTGTTATCCACTACAGATCCTAAGATCTGGTCAGACTACGGCAAATCTGTATTGCCAACAATTGGAAACCATGATGGATAATAGTCGTTAAACAACCGATTGGTCAACTGCTTCAGCCCACTAGTGCTTCAGGACAACGCTAGACCACACACCGCACAACAGACGGTGGCAAAACTAGAGGAGCTGGGATTGGAATATCTCCGTCACCCACCATACTCCCCGGACCTTGCACCAACCGATTACCACTTTTTTCGGAATTTGGTTAATTTTTTAATTGGGAAAAATTCAATTCAGATGAGGCGGTCCAAAACGTCTTCAAAGACTTTATTTATTCTCGCTCCCGCAGTTTTTACAGCAAAGGAATCAATGAACTCCCTATAAAATGGCAAAAGTGCATAGATAACAACGGTACATACTTTGATTGATTAAATAAAAAAAAGTTAAAAAAGAAATAGTTTGGCTTTTTTCATATAAAACACCAATTTCATACGTAAGGACATAATGCCTTAACTACTGTGTGATCTGTGGCAATTAAAAATCCGCACAAGTTTGTGTAAACAGACCTTTAGACATGTCGGAACTTTAAAGCGTGTTGAACAAAAAAAATAAAAAAAATCGGAAGCTCCGGATTAAACAAGGGTATCTCCACAATGGCGGCGCGTCTGTATTGTGACTAGTTTGTGGGTGTCTATGGATCAATTCGAGAGGTGTTGAAGGTGGATTAGCGACTGTACGAGTATAATAGTTACTGTACTAATTTAATACTTATTTATTTATTTATTCAGTAGAACGGCAAAACCAATTACACTACTAAAATTACAATTTCAAATAAAATAAGCATTAAAATACAAAAAAAAAGAAAAATTACATTAAATTATATTTACCAACATTCATTCAAATCTTTCACAAAACATCAAACATACCGATAATAGTTCCTTCCATCCATCCGCAAATAAATCGCATTCAGGGTATTCATTTAAGAGGGCGTTGAGTGCCGTGAGAGTCCGTGGGATAGGCGAGTTAGCTCGTGCAACAGTGCGGGAACTGGGTATAGCGAAAAGCCTATGTTTTCTGGATCGACAGTAATTGTCAGGGACAAATATTTGGAAAATTTCATTATGAAGCTCCGGAGCAACAATGAAATTCCTAAAAATCTTACATAGTGTCCTGACTTGATCATTATTCCTCCTAACTTCCAATGAGTTGTAGCCCAAGCAACCTAAAAGATATTTTGAAGGATACAAAAATGGATAATACCCATAAACACGCTTGTAAAGATATCTTATGAATACTTTCTGTACCTTTTCAAGCAACAGGATATATATACCTTCATACGGAGACCAGACACATGAACTGGTTTCTAGCTTACTACGCACAAGAGCATTAAATACTAATTTTAGGGCACATACATTTTGAAAGTCTTTTAGATTCCGAAGTACGAAACCTAATCGAGAAAAAGATTCCTTTGCCAGTTGGATAATATGCTCATGAAAAGTGAGACCAGGATCGAAAACAACACCCAAATCCTTAATAAATTCTTTTCGATAAAGTTTTTGCCCATTTAATCCGTAATCAAAGCGAATAGGGTGTCGCATACGACCAAACATCATTGCTGAACATTTAGAAATATTAAAATCCATTTTATTATTTTTACTCCATTTATATAATTCATCAATATCTTGCTTGTTTTGGATGACAGTTATCGAAGATGTCTAGGTAATTAATACTTGTATTATAGCTCATATAGGTACCTATAGCTTGCTAGTACTGTAATATTATATGAGCTATAAGCATATGAAATCTATAGTCTTGCACAAAAAAAATGAATTTAATTAAAAAACTTACAAAATATTACAAAAAGCGAGCGACTGTCGACTACCCCAGAAGGTAATATTGCAAAATATATGAATCTTTTTCTTTTTAAATAAAATAAAGCATCTTCTGTTAATATATATACAAAAGCCGAAGTAATGAAAAATAAATTTGGCCTTTATGACATAAAAAAATATGTAGGTATAATGTATCAATAACTGCTTAAACTTTTAGTTATTTATTATATGATACAATATACATATATGTATGTATATTCGATAATAGATAGCACGTATAGACGTGGCATGCGTTGTGACACGTAAAGTCAAAAGTGTTTATTTTTTTGGGGCTGGAACCTTCAGGGTTGTAGAACAACTCACCAAAGTTTTATCATATTCGGATGAATAGTTAACAGTACAGAACAAACATATGTAGGTACCTACTTACTTTTATTTATACATATAAGTAGTAAGTACATAATATGTACCTTTAAATAAAATTCTGTATACCGGATTAAAACGCGATTTATTATTTACAGCAACCGTGGTCGCGGGGAGACAGAACCCCGCGACCACCGTTGCTGTAAAGCACCCGAAACGTCGGGATAAATAATTTAAACAATATAATGTTAATCGCGTTTTAATCCGGTATACAGTATTTTATTTAAATGTGTGATACTCGCGTTAATAAAAGACAATACTATGTACCAAATGTTATATATTTACAGAAGTAGACTTAAAAGATCTGAAAGCCTACAAGCTGGATTGAAAAACTCAATGTCAATAAAAATAATATTAATAATACCCCACCTAACATTTAGTATTTAAGGGACATCTATTTTTTTGGACACGTTTGGTGTTAATAATTTCCACTCAACTTCACACAAGCCCGCTTCGCCCAGGCTTTGTCCACAATAATCACAACTAATTCCATTTAATCCTCAGTTAATACCTCAAAGCAATACTTCCGGTGCTACTGAAAGATTTCCGACATTCTATACGGACTATTATACTGACGTGTTAGGAAAAAAACTATTACGTAATAAAAAAAAATATGTCGCTAAACTGTATGTGAAACTGTTATACTCAGGATAAATAGGTAATAATATTCAAAGGATCAAAGTAATCTCTGTACTGACCTATGGATCTATGTATTAATAAGTGTACGAGTGTGATATGATAAAGAAAAAGAAATCTTAATCTAACTATACAAAAAAGTCAATTCCCTCAAATGTTATGTGGCTGATTACCTACCATCAAGTGAATCCCATGCTCGTCTGTCGATATCTAACATTAAAAAAAACTCAAAAAACTCACCTCCTTTTTAGTAATGCTTAGAAACATAAATCGTTGAAGTGAAACATATAGTTAGGCGGGTAGAAACAATAAAAAATCTCCAATAACATCTCAAAACCAGTGATAATTGAACGGTGTAGGGTCATCAATCAGAGCATCCCCCGCCCCCCTAACACGGTAATAGGCTTACAAGCGTATTGTGACGAGGGATTAATCCCTTGTTCGAGTTTCGTGGAAAAACTCACATTTTGTACAATTTCGTAATTCTTTCCAATATTATGTGATTCATTCGAGTGAGATAGGATTATGTTTTCCTTTATAGACTCCTTTTATTGTCTTGGGTATTAAATACCACCAACAAAGGTCATAGGACCGAGAACTTAATTTTCAACTATGGTTGAAAATTGGCGCTTATCAAGAATACTAGTTACTACGAATAACTTTCCATATTTAGTCACATTTCCCTACAGATTATATCAGTACACTATTCATACAGTTTCCCAATCAATTTCTCAATTATTTATAAATCAATTAAACCAGGATGTTTTAATAATATCAATTGATTTGTTTGTAATATTCGACGTTTGACCCTCATACTCCGAACTCACTCGGTACAGTAATACACATTATTTTAACTGTACTTCACAGAATAAATCATATAAAACACGAGTACTTTGTAAAATCATAACAGGTCCAAAGATTCTGATAAATTATTTAGTTATGTTCTACCCTTATAATTGCGAACTCTGTGAGTCAATGTGTCAACATTAAATAATGATTTGAAAAAAATAATCTAGTTGTATTTTATCTTAAACGATTTAAGCGATTATATGTTAGTAATTGATTATATGTTAGTAATTGATGATTTTAAATTAAACGAATGGGAACTACACAGTCACAATATCAAAAACATATAATATTATAGATCGAGCATCATTGACTGTTGTTCTGTGGTTGAGGTATCACATATAACAACTTAGCACAAACTATTATAAAATAAAAAAGATATAAAGGACCGTGGAGGATTTACTAGTTTCCATGGTATAGGCTGTTAAATTTTCAGATTCAATTTATTTTATTTATAGAGAACCGCATAACACCTGGGACGGCAAACTTCTGTTACTACATAATATATAGAAGTTAGCTGTTGTAGCTGTTGGACGATTTCTTGTAGACTAATCTCTGTAAGATATCAGAAAACCGTCAAACAGACATCGTTTTAATTTAAAACATAAGAAAAAAAATAAGCCCTCAAATTTGCCGACCTAGGATCAAGTTTACTCAGCCTGCTGGCAACCACTAATATAGGAGTATCCAACAATTTACTTTCGTATCTATAAGAGAGATATAATGAATTAATATACCCATTTTAATTGGGGTTTAACTAATTAAAAAAATACTGCGTTCTTTTTGCAATTCATCCATATACTAACCTACCTCAAAATTAAAATACTTACCTTAACCCTTCTTTACTCATTTATGAGTTCTAGGTTTTTTAAATGTTTTTCCTTTAATCCAAAGCACCACACCACCACCAGCAGTTACATCACCCTGATTTATTTCACAAAAATAGAACAAATCACCAAATGGGTTAAATTAGCGTATCTGTGTTATTAATATTCTTTGCCCCGTCGCGCCGGTAGCGAGTTTCCAGGGTTATTATGCCCTCCCTCTCCGAAGGGTGTAAAAAACCAATGCAATATGCTTCTCATAAGGCAACCCCTAGAGCAGCTACCGTCGGTTTGCATCAGGTTTAGAGTTTGATTGATATTTTATTGTTTTGACGATATTGTGGTGAAGAGGGGGAAGTTTATTGTGATTTTAAGTGTTTTAAATCTCGACGTCTCGTTTGTAAATACATTATTGTATTTGTAAATTTCGAATGCGCATGGATATTTGTGGAATAATTTTACAAAATGGGTCAGTAGTTTGAGAGGTTGAGTTAGCATACAAACGAACTAACATAATTACTGACAATATTACTAAGTTATTAATCAATAGTATTAATAGATTTTGATTTTGATCACGTAGAATTCTATGTTTCTACTGTTAACAGCGGTCTCTTTTTCCGGTCGGAATTTCGATATTCCACCCGTTTAATAGTCGCAACGCAACGCGCCATCGAACCAGGTACCCACTATTGGATCAAATTAATAGCATACATTTGACGGGCTCGTTGGCGCGTTCGGTAGAACACCTGCCATGCGCATCGATGGGCCGTGGATTCGAATCCCACCGGGACGACATATTTATAATTTTCTGTAAGCATGTCTTCCCCAAGTCTGGTAACTTTGGGCATTGATCGGGTGAGACGAATATCGAAATTCCGACCGGGTAACGAACCACCGTTCATAGATTGAAAAACCGTGAAGTGTAACTTTCGGTTTCAGTCTATAGATTTCCGAATGCTCGTAGTAAAAATTACGATTGACTGATGTTCTGTGGCTGAGGTCACCTACCATCAAGTGAACCTCATGCTCGTCTGTCGATATCTGACATAAAAAATACAATATGTAGTTCCAATTTTGTCCATCTAAAGATATACGTTAGAGGCACTGCATCTCTCGTGTCGTATCGACACCCGACCGCATCCACTCAGTTCGCCGATAATTGCCTGTCACACACATACCATCCAACTTTGTTCACTGTTACTGCATAACTACGAGTGACAAAAATCTTCGCAAAAAAATATTCTTGACTAGGAATGTGCCCCGGCTTCACACGGGTGCAATGTAGATGTACTATACACAAAAAGCCTATGTTTAGAAGTGGGGTTAAATGTTAATTTTACTTAACGCATTAAATGTTAAATGTTATAAAAAAATAACATGTTATGCAAAACGTTAATCGTTAAATGTTATATTTATTAGTTAAACATATTATTGGTTAATTTAACATTGCTGTTATATTATCTGTTTTGGATTTTATTATGCTTTAGAATAAAATGTTATGCAAAATGTTAATTGTTATATTAGTTAAAAATAACGTTTGTTAATTTATTATCACTGTTTTATTATCTGTTTAGGATTTTGTTATATTATTGTTTATAACGTTGAATAAGTTTTTAATTAGGACTGTCGGAATTTTTATTTTTTTGTATATTAGGTAATAAATAAGTAACGATCATATTCAGGCGTATTTCAAAATTCATTGATTTTATATACAGTTCAATTAATTATTTACACTTTTATCAGTTATTTACACTAATTAATTACTTAAACTTAATTTACACCTTTTTAGTTTTTATTGCTACTTTATAAGTAGGTCCTAAATAAAGTTTTTCATACAACCAAATTACATCCAAATTTCTTTCAGATCACTATTTATACTAAAAACTATGTCCTAAATAAATTTCCTAATACTATTTGTAATAACCTAATAATCAAATTTTAATCAAATGGTACAATTCCACACAAAGTACTATTTACATAAAACATTAAATATCACAACATTCATTTATCGCGCTCGCGAAGTAACTAACACAACATAATAAACGTTTAAACTTCTAACATTTTAAATAACATTTTAATTTCTTCAAGGAAATGTCGACTTTAATGTCAAAGCCATAAGTAACCATTTTTATATTTTTTTGTTGGTAATAACTAATAAGTAGAATATGTTAATTTTCTATTCACATAAAAAAAGACTCTATTGCATATTACCAAAACTTATTTTACCTTGTATGAAATGAATATAACATTTTAAATAACATTTTAATTTCTTCAAGGAAAAGTCGACTTTAATGTTAAAGCCATAAGTAACAATTTTTATAATTTTTGTTGGTTATAACTAATAAGTACAATATGTTAATTTTCTATTCACTTAAAAAAAGACTCTATTGTGTATTACCAAAGCTTATTTTACCTTGTATGAAATGAATATAACATGTCTCCAATCAACTGTTATAATATTTGCTGGTTCGCTTTCATAGTTTAGCAAAATTTTGATAGATGGCGCTAATCTTAATTCTATTGTAAATCATTGAATAAAATTTAATTAAATTCTAACAATGTTATAAAAAATATTATTTAAGTAAATATATTTTTAACAGTGTTATTGGTAATTTGCATTTAACATAATAAATAAATTGTTATAACTTTTATTACTCACCTCTACCTATGTTACTCGCTGATAATGAAGCTTTCTATTGGTGAAAGATAGATTAGTTAGATTTTTAAAATCGGTCCATTTGGTTTTTGAGTTTATTCATAACATAAAAAAATACAAATTTCCTCTTTATTATATTTGTATGTATAAGTAATAAGTATATATAGATAGAGAACTTACAAATGTTAATTTTTCCATACAGAAGTCATTAATGTAGTCTGTATAACGATCTCATACCAATATTTGTATATCTATACTTTTTATTTGTGAGTTTGTGAGGTGTATAGGGAGTAATCTTTGGATCTACTGAATCAATTTTAAAAACTCTTTCAACAATAGAAAGCTACATTATCAGCGATTAACATGATAAAACTATGAGATTAATACAATGAGACCTTAACAAATTCTTAGGATTATCGATGTTGGATATATACATAATATGTATAGGTATATCCAACAATATATATATATATATATATATGTTGAGTCGCGAGTGTATTGCCGGCCTTTTAGGAGGGAGACACTCGCATCTTAAAAGTTACCTGCCGGCCTAGCATGACCATCGCGACAAAATTTTGTCGACGTTTTCTCGTGTCGACTATCGCTCTATTTCTTTCGGGTCTAACATGACAATTACACTTAAAACTCGACTTTTAATATTAAAAATAGATATATTTGTCGATCGAGATATCTTTTCTATCAAAATGTTCGATGTCGAGATATAATATATCGAGATATCTTATATCTTAGTTTGTCTTCTCTCGTCCGCATCATATCTCGTGGCGGTCATGCTAGGCCGGCTGCTAGCCTAGCATGACAACCACGACAAAATTTTGTCGACCCGTTTTCTCGTGTTTTAATCGATTATCTTTTTATGTCTTCTGAGTCTAACATGTAACATTCGCATAACGATCGTCAATATTCTCGTTGAAGACGAGAAGACAAAGAGGTGTTGCTATATTTGAGAAATATTGTTCCCGCATTGTTTTTTATTATTTTTCAATGGGACGACATATTATATCTCGACATCAACAACTTTGTCTTCAATCGTCCGCGAGATATCTCTTGATGCTAGGCGGGCTGGTCGTATTGTTTCGGAAAAACTGACTGCAGCCGATTAACGTGTCAGGCTATTTACTTTTAGTTATTTTGTCATTTGTTTGTATGATTACTAAATATTTTTTTCTCCTTAAATTATTATTATTATATTTAAAAACGTCTCGAATGTCGAAAATCCCCCACTAACCCCCGGCTACCACGCGTCGCGTCGGTTGGACGCACTTCCGCTTACACAAAAGCGCAGTGCGATTTGACTTGACTCTATTATTACAAAAAATAATTATGATTGTTCTCGCTAGACTCTCAAGTTACTCAGTTGACGTTATTGTTATGCTTCTCAAACTTTGGTAACTTATTATATATTTTACTAACTTTAATCATCAATTATTTTGTACTCGCGTAAGGGGTCATCCATAAAGTACCTACGTCACACTAATTTCACGATTTTTGACTCCTTCCCCGTCCTTGACACAGTTGGTCACAATTTGTGTTATAAACTTCGCTTTTTAAATAAAATACTTTATAACAGATTAAAACGCGGTTGATTTATTTATAATATTGTTTAAATTATATGACGTATGCCGACTGATTGGCTGCCGTGACCAAGTTGCTAAAAACCATCCGAAACGTCGGCAATAAATAATAAATAGCGTGTTAATCCGTTATAAAGTATTTTATTTAGATAAATGATTTTTTTTAAATTCCCTCTGAAAGTTTGAGAAGCAGCCCGGTGGCTGTGGGGCGGTGCAAAGCTATAATTTCGACTGTTCAGTTCACAATGCACAGCGTGAATACTACACGATAATATTACTTAGCTAAATCACTATAAAATTGCTTGCCTGCGGCGCTAAAAAAATTGGCTAACGGATTTTTATTTATTAGAGAACTTATATGTATGGTTTGTAGTTTTGTTTTTCTATTAATGATTTAAAAAAGGAAGCTTATAAAGTTCCATTTTCAAAGACTTTAAAAACTAATTTAATATAATATAATATGTACTTTGATCGCACTGAGTATTTACACTACAAACTTTTGTTTTGTTAATTTATTATAAAACTAGTGGACCCAGCAGACGTTGTTCTGCCACAATGTTGACTTCGAAATTATACAATTATTCTTAGATTAGATTTGAATATGCCCAATTTTTTATATAATTGTCTAATATGTCACTGATTTGCAGTGGACATCTGTTATTTCAAAAAAGCTAAACATGCATGACGTGATCTGTCAAGATGGCGGAGTTCCGAACTTAATTTATTTTATAATTAATTTTCTGCATATATTTTTTTCCTGATTTTTTCCAATATTTTAATAGCTATTATCTTATTCGGGACATAGACGAATCCAACAAAAAATAGATCATTGAAATCAGTGTATATATAGTGGGCATATCCATATCGAAAACCGTTTTCAAATATAGTTATCAGCAGTACAGTTTGCATATATTTTGGGCAAAGTTACGCCTTCGCTTCATCTCTTTTATGGCAGTAAAATAATATATAATTAGAGAGAGATAGCGAATATCAGTTGGATGTCCCATATCGTTTTCGAAGTTTGCGGTGTGTCCTCTCGCGCTAGTTGAGATTTTGGATTCGATAAAGGTTTTGTGATATCCGTTATGTTGATAAATATATGTATAACACAAATTAGTTATAAGTTACGTTGCGATATATCGAACTCATATCTAGAACTCCAGAATCGTGGTATCAGGCAATAATACTACAACATATTTTTTCAATAATTATCTTTTATTCTTCATAATACACTTTCGTACATATTGCATTTTTATCTTATAATGGAAATATTTACAATTTTATAATTATTTATTAACTATTAAAAGATCACAAATAGAATGTTTCAATTACTATTTATTATATGTAAGTTTTTACCACTTGTGGAACCACCAAAACAAGCCCAAAAGCCCGGCTTGCTGGCTTTAACGTAATACGTGTTTATATACCTACAGTGGCGTAGCTATCATAGGGCAAAGTGGTGCAGTGCACCAGGGCCCTGAAGCTGAGGGGCCCCCTGGGCTTTGGAAAGAGGGTGTGGCAGCTCTTGAAGCTAGAAAAATGTGTCTCTTTGTATGGGCTAATCTCCGAAACTGGTGGACCGATTTACGTGAAATTTTACAAGATGGTACCTTATATCCTCGGTCAACATCTTAGATACTTCTCATCCCGGAGATTTAAAGAGTTCACAACATATAGGCTTTGTTTCATAAAAATCGGTTGTCGAAAAGTTATCATCATTTATGAAGCACACGCGAACAAAGTCGCGGGCATCAGCTAATAATAATTTGCAAATAATTAATTTTATGCAGTTGCTGAAATTTAGCCGGAGGGGGGAATGCGGTTTTGTCTCTGCACCGGGGCCCTTGTCCATCTAACTACGCCACTGTTTATATATAACGTTAAGAGCATTATTATTTTTCTTTATATAGTTGCATTTATAGGGCAAGCCGGGCTTATGGGCTTGTATGGTGGTCCCGCCACTGGTTTTTACTATCCTTTGATAGACTACACATTTTTAAATGACTATGGATAACAATTTAAGCTTTTGGACCTGATATTGTATATAAACCGCAGACAAAACGTAGTCATAACATCAAAGGCCTAAGCCCAAACAACTTTCAAGAAAGTATTGCAATCGTCAATATAGAATTTGTATGCAATTTATAATTTTTTAAAATAATATATATACAATTCGACAAACACAATACTTATGTACTTAAATACAAATGTTGAACTAAACTAAATAAAATATAATATGTTGTGTAATGTCGAAAAGGATCATCACGGCCTAGCATGCCAAGCGCGACAAAATTTTGTCTACCGTTTTCTCGTGTTTCAATCGACTATCGCTTTATTTCTTTCGGGTCTAACATGACAATTACACTTAAAACTCGACTTTTAATATCAAAAATAGATACATTTGTCGATCGAGATATCTTTTCTATCAAAATTGTCGATGTCGAGATATAATATATCGAGATATTTAACATCTTAGTTTGTCTTCTATCGCGCGAGATATATCTCGTGGCGGTCATGCTAGCCCGGCAGCATTTGTTGCAGTTATAAGCTACAACATTGGTTTTCAGAAGGGTAACTAACTTACAAACTAACTGTAATAGTTTTATTTTTAATTTTCTTTATGTTTGTTTGTGTGTGTCAAATAAATATTCTTACTCTTAATCAATTTTAAGTACTTTCTTGCAAGTTGTTCGTAAATCGTACTAGGGCCTGATTAGCAATCTCTTATAACAGCTATATCTACAGGGCATCCCATTGCCCAATCATCAAGATAAGAAATAAAAAAAAATAAAAACTAGAAGTTAAAATCTCTCAGAAGTGCTGAGCAAATAGTGTTTGGCGTTCAATATAATAATAGGAAATTATCCTCCAGTATACCTGTAAGATTGCGTGAAGTAGTTTTTTTATGTCAGATATCGACATTCGAGGAAGAGGTTCACTTGATGGTAGGTAATACCTCAGCCACAGAACATCAGTCAATGATGCGCTGTCGACCTACTTTTTACTTCGAGCATTCATGTATATCCACAGACTCATACCGAAACGCGCAATATGCACTTCACGGTTTTGCCATCTATTACTTGACTTACAGAAAATTATAAACAAAAATCTATAATACCACCTGGGGACACAATACGGTATGATATACCTTTATACTATTTATTATAAATTATATACAATTTCTATCTATTTACAAGATGTATGCAAACATTTTGACTGATTTTTATATACTTTATCATTCAATTTAGGTATATCTATGCAACAAACATTAATTTTAGATCTATTTACAATAGAATTTAACTAAACTCCTAATATCCTTATATACAAATAATAAATATATTTATATTTCTAATCAAATCCTTGAACAATTCTTTCATTAATTACGTTCTCCGAAATTGAAGTAGCTCCCGGGTCACAAAAGCTTTGAGAAAAACGTATTCGGTGCGGTCATGCGAGCAGGATCAAGGATCCGAGGGTAGGATGAGCTTAAAAAAGGCCTAAACGCCGCCCTGCTGCTTTCCTCATTAGCGCTCGTAGTCGCTTCTTGCGTAGACTCATCCTGAGTATCCAAAGACGACTCATTATTGGAATTTCCAGCGCCCATATGCAACTTTCTAGTATGCTTCTTAAGATCAAAGTTGCGGCAGAACCCTTTCGCGCATATGCTACAAGTGAACGGCTTTCTTTCATTATGCGTATGCATGTGGAATGTCAAGTTGTAAATCTGATGGAATGCCTTGTTGCAAATATTGCATTTGTACGCTTTCTCACCGCTGTGGGTCAAACGGTGGTTCTTGTAATTGCCCTTTTGGTGAAAGCCTTTACCGCAAAATTCACAGACGAATGGTTTATAGCCAGCGTGGATACGCGCGTGCGTGTTCAGTGTTGAAGAGCGATTGAACGCCTTTCCACATGTCATACATTTGTGCGGTTTCTCTGACGTATGAATAATCTTATGCCGACACAGTGTTGAAGCCTGGCGGAAACCTTTGCCGCATATTTTGCAGACAAATGGTCTGGCTCCTGTGTGAACCGGCATGTGCCTGGTTAGATTGTAGTGCGCGTTGAACACCTTACCACAGTCTCCGCAAGCAAAACTCTTATTCTTCGCGGGAGATGGTGTCGGTCCAGTTGTAGATGATACCGCATGATCTGCAGCAGGCGCACGAGGACTTGGAGGCCTCTGAACAGGAGATTGTACAGGCGGTGGCCGGGGAAGGTGTAACTGATGGGCATACGTCAGCGAGACTAAATCAGGACCATAATACAATAGAGGATAATGAGATACGAGCTGTCTCCTAGCTGCTGGGATGTACTGCTTAAACGCTGAGTCCAGCAAATGAGCACCGTATGACAAGAAATTCGGTTGAGGAATAGGTTCTGGGGAGACGGACTTCTTTCTGTCCGGTTCCATAAGCCTCGCGATTGAGAAGTTGAGGACTGGAGTGGTCGGCGTGTCGGGAGACTTGGCCCTCTCCGGGGAGGACTCGCGTGGGCCCTCGGGGCGTGTCGTCGATTGGAACGGCTGCATTTTGACGAGTACCTGCGGAGAAAGTCATTGTTAGTAGTTGCAATCGGGCGTGAGTGTCGCATTGTGACGGCGGTTAGAGAGTTGTCGCTTGTTTTAAGTAAATTGCAAGGGGTGTACCCTCGATCCGCGGTGCCTTTGTACAGAAATCGTTTGCAAACATTCGTACAGATTGCGTTTTGTGAATGGCACGGAATGGAAAAGAGCCCTTCAATCGTATTCAATCTTGAAATCCACTTTCGTTACTAATTACATGTGTTGTGATGTTTGGTTGGAAATGTTTTTGCTTTTAGTTGAAAGAAAATTTTATTTTTATTTAACTTTCTTAAGGGATTTATTTTCATACTTAAGGATGTCCCAATAACAGGATATGAATTTAAAATAAAGCGACTAGTTCAATATTTTAATTATAGCTAATAACTTAAATATTATTGCAATCATTTTTGCGTTCCAATTCCATAATCCTTTGAAATGGATATTTCATCCGGATTTAAGCCTATAAAATCTTTTAATATTTGACTTTTAGGTTACAGTATAACAAACAGATAGACAGCTAAACGCTGATCGACAGCATTACGGTAATTTTAATATGAATTTCATATTATTTTTTTTGACCATTTTCACAAGATAGGTATTATTATCGTCTATTGAAGTAGCATTACCAAATCTATAATATACAAACCCACAACCCTTTTAAAGACAAAGCGTAAACTAAAATAGGGTTAACGCCATTGTTTGTTAAAAATGCAATTAACACATACAACTGAGCTAACCCGTAGAATATGCTCGTGTGGACTTCAATACAAGAATCACACGTAATTGGTCTTTTTGACCCGAAGCTAGATTTTTTGGTAGGGAATATTTCGTAGGTTGTTTTCTACACTAATAGTATAAAGAGGAAAGATTTGTTTTTTTGGATGTTTGTATGTTTGTAACGATTAATTCCAAAACTACTGGATTGATTTTAAAAATTCTTTCAAAGCTACTGGATTGTTTTTAAAAATTCTTTGACCAATAGAAAGCTACATTATCAACGAGTAACATAGGCTAGACTATGTTTTTGTGTAAAGTACCTACATCTACGTAACATTGCATCCGTGCGAAACTGTTGCTAGTACCTATATGTATTTAGCCTATGTATGTTATTTTTCATTTCACTTGTCTAAGTAGAGTATTCCTCCTGTATGTTTATTTATTTATTTTACCTACTTATTACAATTGAGTTAAGTATATAAATAATAATGACGTCATAGCAAACAAAATTCATAATGTAAGCTGTATAATCTTATGGGGTCGATATTTCGATTTTAAGAATATGTTCTATGCATGTCCTTGACACGTGTAACAAATATTTTTGAAATAGAGTTATATTAATAGAGTTAATTATAGAGATATAAAAATGGAGTTATATTAATAGAGTTAAGTGACTTTGAAATTTTGAGCAACCGGTGGACATGCTCAAAGCCAATTACAAAGTTATAGATTAAAATAATTAACCCACTAGATTTATTACTTCATTTAATGAGCTTTTTAATTATATTTTTGAATTAAAAAAAAAAATATTTAAAAAATGGGATTATTTTGACCTTGATTTTCACAAAGTTACACCAAGTCGATTTTTTTTGTTTTTTTTTCTAAAAATAACTTATATTGTATAGATTGATTAGGAGCTAGACCGAAAATACTGTCGAAGAGTGGTGTCCTGCGCCTCGATGCGCCTAACGCCAGCCTAACTAAATATCATACTACTAAAGCAAATAGCAATGTTATCTGTAAGCTCGCGCAAATGGCTGACGTAAGGTGCGGCGCAGCGCAGGCCGTCTATTTTATGGCAATTCGACTAACGTTGATATATTGTTTTAGTAAGTTTATGTTTTAAACCTGAGCACGGAGACGATAAAATTTACCTAAGCGAAGTAATTCAGCTTTCTAATATATATATTTTTTTTATTTATAATTTGGCCATCGCTACAGAAGACAATATAATCTTAATGAAGATGTACCGGATTACAGGTGTCGAGTTTTATTGTCCTCCTTAGATGCGACCGCACTACATGGTTACATACGTTTCAAATTGGCTCTTACAAATTTGATACATAACAAAAACATAAAAAAATAATAATAATAATAATACATAAAAAAAAAGAACATGACAAATAATTACATTACATATTAGACTGCGCGCAAGACGGCGCAGAAGAATTGAGTGCATTTTTAACTTGATATTTAAATTTTAATTTAATATTGTCTTTTATTAACGCGAGTATCACACATTTAAATAAAATACTGTATACCGGATTAAAACGCGATTTATTGTTTAAATTATTTATCCCGACGTTTCGGATGCTTTTCAGCAACCGTGGTCGCGGGAGACTGTCCGGGAGACTGAACAGTCTCCCGCGACCACGGTTGCTGAAAAGCATCCGAAACGTCGGGATAAATAATTTAAACAATAAATCGCGTTTTAATCCGGTATACAGTATTTTATTTAAATTTTAATTTATTTGATTCAAAAATATTGAGATCGATTTTATTCTTGCTAGATGTTAAGTAATGTAAGATCGTTAAAATGGCGACACATGCGAACCAAAGGATTGTAATAAGAAGTGTTGTTTTTGAAAATATTAATGCGGAAGAGTAGTGGGTGTCTGGGATTGGGTTTTATATTGAAGTTAAGGCATGAGATCAGAGCTGGACAGTCAATGTGGAAATTAATAAGCTTGTGTAAAAACATCAGGTCTTGGTGTTCCCGGCGAGTACTTAGCTTTATTACTTTATACATGTCCAGTCTTTTTTCGTAGGAGGGAATATGACCATAGTTATACCTGTAGCTAAGTATCCAAAAAAAACAGTTCCGAAGGTTGCCTCCTACATATGAATAAGTGAAGTATAATTTAATAATACTAAGTTATATTAGAGAGCCAGGTGGGACGGTAAGTAATGAATGTTGACGCAACAATACGCTCGCGCGCTTAACTACAATAAGCCAAAAACTTTTGTATAAACTCTATTATTTCATTTGTTTTGTGACTGAGAATATTTGACGGTTAACGGTAGTGGGTAGTTTGATATAAGATCTGTGTGGAATGCTTTTGTTTTGAAGTGGAGTCAGCTTTTTGTTTGAAATCGGTCTCGATTAATAAAAATATAAGTGCCAAAATATTTCGCTTATAACTCCAAACTCAAGGTTTGTCTTTATATTATAACTAGCAACAGGCCCCGGCTTTACACGGGTGCAATGTAGATGTATACGTACTATACACAACACATAGCCTATGTTACTCACTGATAATGTAGCTTTCTATTGGTGAAAGAATTTCAAAATCGGTTCAGTAGTTTTTGAGTTTATTCATAACATACAAAAATCTTTCCTCTTTATAATATCTTCTATTATTATTATTTTTCTCTTTCGCTTTATCCAGATAAGGGTTGCCTGGAAGAAATTGCTAATAAGCAATAAGGCCGCCTTTAATGCCTTTAATTAAGATTAGTTTTTTAAGTTATTTTATGTAAGTATTATAGTCTAAGGTTATTAATAAAGAGTTAAATAAATAAATAAATAAATAAATAATATTATTAGTATCAGTATAGACAAGCGACCCGCCCCGGCTTCGCATGGGTATTATACCTAGGTACTACCCGTGCGTAGGTAAGTACCTAAGCATTATATGCTCCAGGTACTAATATGCTCTGCCTACACACATACTTACATTGATTTTTATTTACTATATAGATTCTATTTTCAACGACCTATATTTTTTTATGTAGATATCGACAGACGAGCATGAGGTTCACTTGATGGTAGGTGATACCTCAGTCATAGAACAGTCAATAATGCGCTGTCGACTTAATGCTCCTTAAGTACTTGTAATTTATCGTCTATCTCTACATAGAGTCGATTGACGGTTTAAAGCCTTCGAAACTCGTTACCGCTACATTATCTCTCTTGATGTATCAAAAATATATTTTTCAAGGAGAACTTGATAATATCATCGGTTTCAGATAATAAAATGATTACTTAACATGTAAGGGGAGGATGCCAATATCATAATTACGTGTCTCATCTTATCAGCCTCTCAACACCTCGATGACAATGATTAAACAGGCATCCTCGTGAAAGGCCATACTAAAATATATTTTAATACATCTACTTTAAAGTTAAATTTGGATCAAATCTGGCCGTAATACATTTTCTTGATGCTGTGCTTGATATAAGCATCCGAGGGGTTAAAATTGTCTCTACATAATAATGGATATTGAACCTTATTTTATTAAATGTAGAGTCAACTTTAGCAGTAATTTTTTGACAATGTCTGAATTTGTATATTTTATTTAAATCTTATTGCTAAGGCTTTAGAGTTCAGATTAACGGAGTTAATGAAAGAGATTTTAAAGATAGAAGAAGAGTTATCCAGTGAGAGATAAGACCATTAAGTTATTATGCAGTGATTTAATGATATGGGGTCAAAATAAGTAATTTCCTTTTATTAGAGACATGGCCGGAAATGCCGAGTGGCTATCAGTTATAAAAAATATGTTGCGAACATTATTATGATTTCAGATTTTGCTACTGATATGTACTGCTATGTTGTATCCAGGGACTGAAACCGGTTAATTTTTATTTTCCAAAATACGTGTCTGACTGAAATACCATGATATTAGTTTTAAAGAGTTTAATACACACTAAACTTACCACAGTATTTTTTTCAGTAAATATGAATAAAAACCAAAGAATATTAACAAAAACCTTTATTATACCGGTATAACTCCCGTAGTAAATTAACCGGTATTCAGTACCTGGTTGTATCTATCTAATAATTACACAGGCGTGCATCCTTTGATTACTAACAATTTGCAGATAATTAATATTGTGCGGTTGCTGAAGTGTCGAGGAGTGGGGACTTATTGCGATTTTTCTCCTATTCACAGGGGCCTTTGTCCACTTCACTAAACCATTGCATTCTGCTCGAACAAACTAAGATATAAGATTTTGAGATCGGTATAGATATCTCGATCGACAAATATCTCTACTTTTGACATTAGAAGTCAAGTTTTAAGTGTGTCATGTTAGACCCGGAAGGCGTAAAGAGATAATCGATTAAAACACAAGAAAACGTTCGACAAAATTATGTCGTGGTTGTCATGCTAGGCCGGCTAGACTTGTCACGTAATATCATGTGAAACACAGTCAAATTAATTGAGCTTTGTGAATGAAAAAAAATCCGGAAAAGGTCTGTCACATAACGCTACCGCGGGAGAATTTAGTGACTTATAAACGAACACTTCATCAAATCCGCTGTTCGAATTGTCGTGAAAAGCCCGCATTTCCTGAACAGTGCTCGTGACAGAGAGAGACAAGTGAAGGCGTCTATATCAATGGCTGTCGTGAGTCGTGACGTCTGTCACTTCAAGACGTCATTAGCGCGCCGACCAATCGCAGCGTCGGAGCTGCTGACTGATTTATGGCCATGTTTTGAGTAAGTAGGCATTAATGGAGAATAAACATGTATAGAATACTAGGTTCTACCCTCGATTTCGTCCGCGCAGGCTTTGATTATTTTCTGTTTTCGAGCCTTTTCGACTTACTACAATGTACTCCATTTCCATCATTTTATTTCGTGTAACTCTAACTGTTTAAATGTACTGCACGACGAAATATGTAGCTCTCAGGCGACAGGATGATTTCTGACTTTAACGATGAATGTCAAGTAGTCATCGTTAAAATATTGCCATATAACTCAACATTGTTATAAATGTATGTTATTGTGATGTATTTATTATCAATTATACTGTAAAGTTTCATCAAAACCCAGTTTTTGCGTGAAAGAGAAAGAAATATCCATAAATCCTCACAAACTTTCACATTACTAATAAGTTGGAGTAGGAGAGACACAAATTTTATTAAATAATATAAGTTCGCGTTGGTTCGGTCGGTCCACATGACTTAAAAAAATGCTTTTTTTTAATTCATGCTCAGTTTGTAAAATTAAGACCAGAGATTAATTTTAAAATTGTAGTATTGTAATGTGTAGGGATTGCATAGACTTTTTCATGAACATCTACTGCTACCACAAAAGTATTCTGATAAAAAATACGATATCGTGAGTAATCACTAGTTAATAAGATATGACTATTGAGTGAAATAAACCTGTCTTTAAAATAATCCAAACAAATAAATATATTATTAAATGATATAAAATTCACCCTAATAATAATTCCCCAACTCCTAAGCTACATCACCAACCAATCATTAAATGCAAGCGACATTCGTCACCTCGTGAATCGTAATCCCTAAATCACTGCTATTTATATCTATCTCTATCTAACACACGCTGTATACTACATCTGTCTCCTTCTCAATACGATAATCCGCTACCGCAGAATAGGAGGTCATTACTTTTACGTTTTCGTGAACAACAAACAAACCCCTGACTGGGGTGACAATACAATTGGCATTACCGAGATTGACCACAACTATTTACGTTCATAGTTATTACTAATCTATAAAGGAAATAAAAGGACGAGACATTTGTTCGCGTCAATATTCCCAAAACATATTGTGATATATATAATTCTGAAATTTTATAATTATTTAGTAAAAGTTGCCGCCACCGACATCGTTCGCGTGGGTTTTCTATTTTATGCAATGTATTTAAATTAACATGACAATAACTTTTATTTCCATAACCCGATTTCAAATGAAATTAAGCCTACCTATATGTTGCTACAGACTGAGCTTAAACTGATTGGGAAAACTGCATAAAAAATAGTTCAGAAATATTGGAGATAAGCCTGTAAAAATAGGCATAAGAATAAGTGTATTTTCATGTAGGCATTCTAATACCTTTCTTTTATCGTCACCTCAATTTCTGGTAAAGAACCAACATACACATCGATTTTAATATTTTATTATATCTACCTATTGATGAACTGCGAAGTACGAACTTAGAAATAATTTAAAAGAAAATAATAATCATAATTGTCAAGTGCTCTTTATTTTAGTGTGTTAAATATCGACAGACGAGCGTTAGGTTAACTTAATACCCCTAATCACTTTATTGAACATACTAAACACTGTCATTAAAACCACCAAAATATAGCGAGCCAAAAGATGTCCAAATGCTCGAAGTAAAAATTAGGTCGACAGCGCATCATTGACTAATGTTCTGAGCCTGACCTCATGCTCGTCTGTCGATGTCTGACTAAAAAAAAATTTTCAATGACACCTCAGTCAAAGGCTTCGAGCATTACATAAAAAGCAAGAAAGCATAGTCATCTTAACTGGAACACACTGAATTCAAACAGAGGTCTCCATAATTTGGTATGTTAAACACTGTCATTAAAATCATCAAAATACCACGAGCTATTTATACGCGAAATATGTTCAGACATAGGGGTCTCGGTATGCTGGTCGTATTTTGGCTATAGCCCAGGGGAGGAAAGCGGAATTGCTTAGGGTGTAAGCCGCAAATTGTTTATTAGTAAGAACGATTTTGTGATATGTTGACATTTCATTTGGATTCCCAAATAATCGGCAGAGATTAGTGCGGGTGGGTAAATGTATTTGCGTTTAAGTAGTACGAGAAAACGGTATTTGTTTGCAAAATACCTACTGAGCAACTTAAGAATTTGATACTTTCCAAAACCTGGGATCCGTTAAACAAAAATCTAAAACCCCAAGTCAAACATACTTAAAAACTATGACACTAATATTGTCTTTTATTAACGCGAGTATCACACATTTAAATAAAATACTGTATACCGGATTAAAACGCGATTTATTATTTATATTGTTTAAATTATTTATCCCGACTTCAAATATCAGACAACTGTCATCTTTCTGTCTGCCCGTGACCACGGTTGCTGAAAAGCATCCGAAACGTCGGGATAAATTTTTTAAACAATATAAATAATAAATCGCGTTTTAATCCGGTATACAGTATTTTATTTAAACTAATATTGTCTTTTATTAACGCGAGTATCACACATTTAAATAAAATACTGTATACCGGATTAAAACAGAAAGATGACAGTTGTCTGATTTTTGAAATGTCACAAAGTCGCGTAACTAGGTGGAATAGGGCCCCGGTGCAGAGAGAAAAAAAATATCGCAATAAGTAACAGTTAAATCGTAACAAACAAATCTTTCCTCTTTATAATATTAGTATAGATCAAGGAGCTGCCTCCCCCTCTTTCCAAAGCCCAGGGGGTCCTCTCAGTTTCAGGGCCCTGGTGCACTGCACCACTTTGCCATATGATAGCTACGCCACTGATTAACGCCATCTATTCCTACAAAGTTGATATTTACTGTAATTTCCTATATTTTGACAATATTGACTAACGGTGTCCTCTTGTTTTTTAGTATGTTTGATTTAGGGTTTCAGATTTTTAATTACTGGATCCATCCATGGAGGAAAGCCTCAAACCATCATCTCTATTGAAGTTAGGATGTTTTTTTCATTTCAATAGCCTATAAATAATAAATGATTACGCTTGCTGAAAAGCACTACAAACGTTATAAGTTATAACGCTTAATATTTCTTGCTTTTTATTAATAACTAGTGCCCCGCCCCGGCTTCGCATGAGTAGTATTATACTAGGTATATAGCCTGCTCGACCGATATTTTTTTTAGGGTTGGGGCCAGGGGGCCTCCAACCCTTTGTTGACCCAAGGCTTCCAACACTAAATCTGGCCCTGCCCGAGACCTCTGGAGGTAAACACAACGCAACCTCAACAAAGATGTGTACTATCTACCTAGTATTATTTAATCTTTGAAATAAAACAGAAGTAGGTACTCAAATCTTCAATAGGCAGTGACAGTTCGAATATCTCACGAATCAATGAATATTAAAAATATATTAATGTCATTCGCAATTTTTTTTATTCCCATTTTGATCTTAATAGGACAAGGCACTTGGCTATTCAATCTGTTCATCTGTCGGTGCCGGCGGAAACGATTAGTGACGTTAAGTGGTCGACCGCCTGACAGACTCAGGATGGGGTGCGGAGTTTGAAAGTTTTTATTTTAAATTAATAACTCAAGTCTAATTTTTAGTTTGGTTAAGAGTTTGGAAAAAATATTTTGTTGTAATAAAATTGTTGTAGCTGATGCAAAAATAAAATTTATTTATTTTAAATAAAATACTGTATACCGGATTAAAACGCGATTTATTATTTATATTATTGAGGAAGTCAGTACAACTAAGGCTGGTTGCGAGATTCTGCTAATTTGCTGGCTGTAAACAACCAGTGCTGATCTTCCATTGCGACCCCTTGGTTACGTCACGGCACACAATATTTATAATATTAACTACAACTTACTTATAAAAAAGAAAGAACTAGGTACACAAGTATGGGTGGAAAAAGAGAGTCGTAGGTAGGTAGTAGCGGACTAACACATTTCCAAGGTATGTGCTGCTCTTGCCTCTACAATTACTGTCAGTTCCTTAACTTTCTAAAACAAAATGAAAGGGAAGAAGGAATAGGCAAAAGTCTTCGGCAAGATGTCTAGTAGACTCTTCGATCAACAATACTATGTCAATGAGTAGACTATAAGATATCAGACAACCTTAGGTACATAAATCTTTGTGATTTCTATAAACCAGCTAAAAGAAACTTGGTCCCCTTTGCCGCCCTAGGCTCAAGCCTACTTAGCCTGCAGGTAAATCCCCCACTGGGTGTAGGTACTACACACTTCCAAAAAGGGAAAACCAAACTTCATGACTAATTTGGTCGTCATGAAATTTGGCACAGACATTCTATTTGACTATTTAAAAGTCTCCTTAAAAGGATTTTTGGCGACTCGCAATATTTTTCGAAATATTGAATTTTGAAGTCACCAAAGGTTAGATAGTCAGATGGAATGTCTATGCAAAATTTCATGACGAAATTTCGGAAATTTATCAAAAAGAGAAAGTAGGTACTTCGATATCATTTGTTTGGAATAGAATATGAATAAATTGTGAGGGTAGGATATGACGCGACACATTCTTGTCAATCGAGCCGAGTTTTTGACGTTTAATATTTTAACCTAAGTAGTTTTGGCATACGCGAGACCTCATGTTCTGATGATCATGGAAAGTGCTTCATATAGAAGATACGGTCGTTTCATCTTAAATCTATACGCCCGCGATACAAGTTATTCGTATTGTTGTATAATAATTCATGTGATTGTGCGTGTTATGGACTTCATATTGAGAAGAGTGTTTTGAGTGCTGTTGAGGTAAGTAGCATACGTCATATTTTAAATTTCCCCTTTTTATGCCAATTTGTCTATCTGGTATAATTAAAATCGTCCTCTTAAGGGCGCCCTTTCATTTACTTAACATCTGATACAGACAGACACATCACAAAAACGCAAATTCCACGAACATTTGAAAGATATGTTGCATAAACATTATGCCTAATTATACTTATAAGAATACTGCCGGCCTAGTATGACAACCGCGACAAAATTTTCTCGTGTTTTAATCGATTATCGTTCTATTTCTTTCGGGTCTAACATGACAATTACACTAAAAACTCGACTTTTGATATCAAAAATAGATATATTTGTCGATGCCGAGAAATAATATATCGAGATATCTTAGTTTGTCTTCTCTGGTCCGCGACATATCTCATGGCGATCATGCTAGGCCGGCTGATGTCTTTTGTCATATGAGTCGTATAGAATCAAAGGCGGCTATCTGACATGTTTGATCCGGCAATCTACCAAAATAAAATAAGTTTTAGACTGTTATGTTTTTTTATATATTTGGTTTTATCTTTAATTGTTAATATTAATAGATACCTTAAACATGCAATGAATACAAAAATACAAAAATAAAGGAGATTTTTTTTTTCTTTTTTTGCATTGTTAACAATCAGCCATAACTATACAACTCATATACCTATCACTTGTATCACGTGTCTGCGCTTCCTGGCTCTCGATGATCACTAATATATTTATGCTCCTGACTGTACTTACATTCAAATCTCATCAAATGTGACGTGAGTCTAGTTAAAATTCAATAACATATCTTTGCCCCTCAACTACAATTCACACCTGATGTCACTAAGCCTCACGGTCTCGCGCCCTCTCGGAGGGCAGTATTGGATTAGCCGGCGACATTTAATTCCCTCACAGTTTGTTAAAATACGTGGAAAGAGGTGAAGGGTCCCTTTCACGGAGGCAATTATTAGGCGCTGTGCGCTACAGCGGTGTTCTGAACCTTTAGATATTGTGAGGCGTAATTGAAATATATACATAATGAAGACTTATTTACACCTATAGTCACAACAAAACCTTTCTTCTTTATACATTCTGGGCTTTATTACTAAAAATCGGAGCCTGTAGGCCTATTACCAAAAAAAAAATACGCGACTGACAAATCCGATGATCAATCCGTCGTTTTTTCTTAATAAGTTAAAATATGAAGTTCTTTGTTCTTTCGTTTCGTTTGATAATAGACCTACAGAGCTTAAATATGCTATGACGTATGCTGAGTAGATACTTTTCATGACGGCACTTGTTTCTGTATTTTTTAACTGTTTTATGTACTTTTCCATATTATTTCAATATATTTTTATTTCCTGTATTATGACTATGTTGACTATCTCTATCACTTCTTCTACTTATATATCCAAAGTGCTGGGTACCTAGATGTTGCAAATAAAGAAAAATAAGTATGTATTACCGAACCGCGAAGAATTCTGTCTACTTATTAATACCTATATACCTACTAATTCTCCAACACCAACAAAAAAGCCTCGAAAGACTCCAGCCAGGCACCAATATATAGCGTTGGATTCGGTACGTTCTGATGGAATCAACCATTTTCCAATTTGGAAAAAAAACCGCCAGCTATGCCAGTATTGCTCGAAATATCGTTCTTTTACTCAATGTGAAAAATGTAAAACTTAGAATAGAATAGAATAGAATATACTTTATTGTACACAAAAACCAATTATATAAGCAATAAAAACTAAAGCTAAACATTGTACAAGAGGATGGCCTTATCGCAATATGCGATCTCTTCCAGGCAAACCTCTGGAAGGGAGAAAGAATAACAAAAAAAGAGTAGAAGGTGCAGCAAGAATAAATATATAAATAAAAATAAATTACAATAGTATACAGTTACAAAAAGTACATCTATCCCAATTAACATAAATCATTATAAATTAAAATTATACTATCATAAAAAACATTATATCATATACAACATAACATGACATAACATGACAAACGGAAACAAAAACATTGAAAATTGTAAAGGCAGGCAATGCAAGTGAAAATAGGTAAAATACAAAAGATTATAAAGAAGTGAAATGTTGAAATAAGAGTTTTTTGAAAGTATTAAGAGATTGAGCTCGTCGAATGTCAAGAGGCAAGGAGTTCCAAAGCATAATACTTTGTACCGTGAAAGAGGAATGGTAAAAGTCTGTTTTATGTGCAGGAGTTTCTAATACTAAATTATGTATATTATTTAATAAAAACTTATTTATGTTATAACGACAAATGTAATTGTTATAAACAATTTCACGAAATTTAACTAAACACATACGAAGCCATATATAATAACTTCTAATATATAAGTTATATTTCTTAAAATTCTTTTGGATCTCATTATGTAAGCTTAATTAAACAATACTATGCAAAAAAAATATTCCATCTATTTAATAATGCAATGCGGTAAGGAGTTAAATAAAATAACTTTTACGCGATTAAAAGGCGATTTATTATATTATTTATCCCGACACTTCCGCTCACCTGTCACCTTTTAGTCTGCCCGTGACCATGTTTGCTAAAAAGCATTCGAAACGTCTGGTTATGCAACACGCCCCGGCTTCGCACGGGTGCAATATAGATGTACCTACTATACCTACACAAAAAAAGCAAAATAGCCTATGTTACTCGCTGTATCTTTCTAATGTACCTATTAAATTTCTAATTTTTAAAGCGGTCGAGTAGTTTATGAGTTAAATAGTAGGTAACAAACAAACAAACAATTCCTCATTTTAATATTAGTTTAGATAAATCGCGTTTTAATACGATAAAAAATTATTTTAAAATACTCGGAAGATGCTGCAAATAAAAAAAAAATATCATTGGTACCGCAAAGCAAATTCTTCAAAAACCGGACAATACATGAACTATTCCGGTTTAGAGCATCGACTTCCTCTCCGCATTGTGAAAGTGTTATAAGTAAGGATAATGAGGTTTGCAAACATATTACGATTTCTAGTAAAAGTAGCCGCGAAGGGATAAAGATTTGAAACGGTTTTATTTTATGAATACACTGTAGGTAATGGTAGTTCTATAGCCGTTTTATCGATCCGAATGCTCTAAGTTACAATTTAATAGGACGACAGCGCATCATTGTTATCTAGAATTACAGACTATAGTAGGTACTAGGTATCTAGAGTATAGAAGGTACTTAAACCCAATAAGAATTAAAAACCTATGTCAATAATATTGCGAATGATAATATTATTTCAACAATTTTATTACTGTTACCTATTTAGTCAATCTTTTTTTTTTTAGTTTTTTCAAAAATGCACTTCAAATTTATTCACAATTCTGTAAAAATGTACCTATTTAGTTTAAAAAAAAGGCTATTTGTATATTAAAAAGTAAACAGTTTATATTAATAGAGCGAGAGAAGTTTACTAGCTGCACATATTTGAAAACCAAAATGTATTGATTTATTCAACAACAATAAAAAATTAATAAATAATATATACCTAATTTAAAATATTTTGTTGCCGCCGCCATCAAAAAAAAATCGTAAAATTTAAAGGGTTTGCCGACAATGAAATCATATTCCGGTTTGGACAATTTACTTCCTCTACCTACGCATTATGAAAGTGTAATAATGGGATATTATGTCAGTTTACAAACATCTTACAATAACAAGTAAAAGTAGCCGTGGAAGGATTACGACGGATTTGAAGCGACAGTGTTGCGGCATATTAGTCAAAATATTGTATAGATCCCTTTCTCTGGTAATCCGGTAATATCTATAAAAACTATCAAACTGGATCAAAGAAAGAAAATTTATACTAACTACATAGATTACGTATTAAAAGAATGACCAATTAAGCTGTGATGGGAGGAAGTACTCCCTTCCTCCAACCTAAAGGGAGGATCCTCGACCAGTCGAACCACTGACTGGCCGGCCCTAAGGCCCCAGTGGTTAATGTTGAGGTGTTGTACCTATACAGTGAACTTTGTGCAGTGAACAGTAGTGAATTTTTCAAGTGGGCGTGTTTTAGAAGTGGGCGTTAATTCAACAAGCAGCTTTTTTAGCAGTTTTTCTATTGTTAAAGAATTATTTGCTTCGTTTACCGCAAAAGCCTTTAAATAATATGTTAACTGTTTCATTCAACGAATTTCGAACGCAACGCGCGGATTAGCTCAACGAACATTCAATGCAGTTGCTAACTGCAAACCAGCTACTAAAATTAGCTGCTTTTTAACAGGTTATCAGTTTGTTATTAACAGTTTCATTTCGTTAACACAAAAACTGTCAACGACCCACCTCTAGCGTGTATGGTCAAATCTGAAACTATAAGGAATAGCGAAAAGTAGATACTTAAAGGAGTAAATCAAAACTACAGCATTTGGTAAATCAATATTCCTAGGCAGAAATCGAAACCGTTGATTTAAAAAAAATACCTATATGCTTAATTATTACACCAGAAGGTGTCGCTAATAAGGAACGAATTAAGAGAAGTAATGACATACGGTAACTCAGCGGAGAAACTTTGATAGCGCGATCTAGAATTACTGACTAATTATACATAGGTAATATAAAAACCAAAGAGGTATATTGTTACAAGATTTATAGGTATCAAAGTATCTTTTAAATCTGTAATTCCACCAGTGGCTAAGGATGAAAATCTGCAAAGCACACCATACCTACTGTGAAATCCGAACTTTCATATCTACAGTGCAAGGAAGACTCAAAGTAAAGCGAAAGGTATCTACGATCTTACTGTTTTTAGTTTGATATTAGATTAGTTATTGGGTTAAAAATAACATAAAGGGAAGCCCGTAGGAGTTGGCTTGTTAGCTCTCCTCGCCGCTACCTACTATAATTGAAGATGGGTCGGCGTAGCATCGTAGCTATCTCCGAGTGTATAGGTCTACGCAGGTCTACGGGATTGAAGTGATATATTATTATCATCATATTACATAGTATTGAGTGCTTATATTTTTGAAATGTTTTCTGTTTAGTCGTTATAAAAGATTCGTATTATGAATTTAAAAAGAGCAATGCAATAATAAATAACAGAACCAATAATCGACTTTCAAAAGATCTTTTTATTTTGCATGGATGGAAATATTATTGGATTTATTTTAGTAATGGCAATTTCAATTTGATTTTTTTAAATATGCCTCCTCTAAGTTTCTGACTTATCTGTTATCTACTGTAGTCTGTCGAATATAGAGTCCGGGGAAAAGTAGCTATATGCACTACATATACACTACCGCTCAAAAGGTTTGATACAGCTGCAGTCGACATTTCTTGATGCACTTAAAGTTGCATAACTCTGCCAAAAGAATATAATAGATATCAGGGTTCGATTTGCTCTATTAAAATATTTAATTTTTTATTTATTTTTTTCAACCCGGTGCGTGACGATTTTAGGCCATTTTTCGACCATCGCGAATTTAAGGCGCACAATTTAAGGGAATTTCATTTCTATTTTGTTAACTATGATAAAAGGGTATGCAGAAACTGCATCTTCCTTTATTTAAAATTGTTTTGCGATTTTTTTTCGGAAAATTACTGCATTGTTCGCTAAAAACGATAAATTTTGAAAAACTCAAAATAACCCAAGAACGAAATGTAATAAGAGAAAATGTAAACAAAAGTTGCGTATTTTCGTACTCAATTTTCAGAGCTTTTCTTGTTTTTTTTTTTTTTTGAAGTATTTTTTTCGAATCTCGCAAGTGATTTTTTTCTGTCGAAAAAATGAAAACAAATGTGAGTTCGTTTTCACGCGGCAACATCAACGTAAAAATAATAATGGGTAATAACTAATAAGCATACAAGTTTTTGATTTTATATTTTACAATGTCAAAAACATTCGCTAATCCGGTATCGGAAAGCTCCTAAAAATATTTTTTCATCATAAAACCTATAGGTACCTATTGGGTTAGCCATTTTTTTTATTAGAGCCCTAAAAACATTAAGTGGCGTCTCTTAGAGTAGGTAGGTAGGTAGTTAGAAACCTTAATCATAATTAAAATAAGTATATCTATTCTTGACTAGCGATCTGCCCTGGATTTGCACGAGTGCAATGAAGATACTAATGCGGGTACTATAGAAATAGGTAGGTAGTAGGTACTGTAGCTTTCTATTGGTGAAAGATTTTTAAAATCAGTCGAGTAGTTTTTGAGTTAAATCGTAACAAAGAAACAAATCTTTCCTATAACGCAGTTTTTGAGGTATAAAAATTACTCGTAGGTAAGTTAGGATTTCTTAATGGAATACGACAGATAGACGTGCCGTTTAAACATTTTAATTTGACTTTATTTGCCAATTAATATTACAAGAAGACGAAGATAGAGCACCACCAACCTTCGGATCCAGATCAGCCGTACCCCATCACCAATTCAAAAGGTCACGGTCATTGCACTACACTAAGATGGCAGAGTCACACTGGACCGGAAGAGGCAAGCAAGTGCTCCGCAAACACGTCACAAACTAACCGAACCCCCCACTCCCCCCCACTCGCAGCCAAAAGACGTCAACGCCTTAATAATTCACATCTCGCCCCTCCCTTTCATATTATACGAGAGAAATCGCTCCGTCTCGCTTCAGTACGTTGCGCATTCTAACGCTGTGTGTTCTGTCTCTGTTTGTGTTGTTGGGGTGGTGTATGTGCGTCCCGCTCACTCTTGTTAGAGTAGATACGCTGCGTGTATTATGCATCATGTTTGGGCAAGGTTTTATAAAGTTTGCGCATTCGGACACAGAGTAGGGGAGTGATAGAGCGTTTGGAAGTTTGATTAATTCCCGTTTTTCCGTGGGGTATGGGGCTGACACATTTATATGTCCGAATAGTATTTATTAACTCCATTAATATAGCCTTTATTTATCACACATTAAAATTAAAAAAACACATTTACCCAATAAAACGCGATTTATGAATAATATTGATTTATTCGAAACATCGGCAAAACTATTTTTGGCCTTGTTTACCTGGGATTCTGGATCCTCTGATACTAAATCAGAAGTCAAGATGTCGAACCGTTTCTAGGGTTTATCTTGAAAAACAGACAAACAAACATTTTAATTTTTAATTCATTACAATATTAAGTAATTTAAATAGGTAGGTATAGGTTTTATCGTAGGTAGGATGTTATCCATCAGAAATGATTTGATTTTTTAATAGCTGGTAATCCTTGTAAATAATGGGTTGCGGGTTTGACCCTCGCCGGGTTCGCCTTAGGTCTGGCCAGTATCAGCCAAAAGAGAGGGACGAACCGTCTACGCCGTAACGACATGCAATTAATGTTATACCTACAGATTATTCATTAACATAGTAGGTAATGTACGTTTTGTCTCGCTCTATCAAATACTAAATGACTAAAGACTGAAAGAAACAAATTATATAGGCACTTTATATTATACCTATATCTAAATTACCTACTTAGGCACCATTAAACAAAGTAACTAGGTAGGTATATTAAGTTTTTTCAAATCTAAGCTTCATTTTAGGTTCTAAATTCGTGACATACCTGCCTAGGTATTTAGATTATTATCTGTTTCTGTTTATTTTCAAAATAAAAATAAATTAAACTTGTATAATAGGTACCTACTGTATATAAAATTGAATCAGCCAGAATGCTACTGAAAATCACTCTTAGCCGTAACTGTTTTTATACCATTTTAGCCGTTGTTAAAAACACTACATTGCCTAAATGGATGCCATAGCATTCTGAGCCCACATACCTACCTACTACAGCAAAATTATTGTTATTGTATTTGTTTGACCCGAAAATCTTTCTTTGTTTAATTAAATAAAAACAACATTTCCTTACCAAATTCTTTACAAAAATAAAACTTACCTTAGTGAAAGTCATCATCGATCATCTAATAGTTTCAAAAAAGTTTTCCTCTTCATCACTCAATTTTCACTGTCCGCGTCATGAACCTCTGGAACTCTGTCAGAAACTATTACATTTGCGCAATCTAAAGACACTTTCAAAAAAAATATTAAGGGTCATTTTTAAATGGTCCGCAGTCGTAATACAAAACGACTTCCTGTATGTAAATGTATTAGAGCCAATTCTACAATTTGGTTGCGACATGTACCTACGTAGCTCACAATAAGAGGAAAACTAAAGTACCTACAACCTATAGGTAAAAGTATCTTAGAATACCACGGTAATATTTATATACATTGCTTTGTACAAAACATCATTGATTTGGTTGCATATAATAAACCAAGCAATGTATTACAACTATTTCAAAGTATTGTATTGCTTGGTGGAAAGTGAAAACAAGTGCTGTCTTTGATCTCAATAACTCTCGTTCTGCTTATTTGCTTATTAAAGGATTTATTTAATTGAATTGACTTCTTCCACACTCGGTGAAGGGACCCCTTATTTTCATACTTCACTTTGACGGGATTTTTGTAATTAATGAGATTTTTATAGACGATGCTTTTTTGTCTTGATGTAATTTGGGAAATTATCTGTTTCCCTAAACTAGGCGAATATAATATGTATATGTCTAAAGAAAGATATGTCTGATCTCGTGCAAAGCAGTAGATGTTTTCCGGGGCACTTTTATATTTGAATCATATTGAAATCACGGCGGCTTGACGAGCTCATTGGTGCGATCGGGAGAACATCTACCGTGCGCATCGATGGGTCGTGGGTTCGAATCCCACCCGGATGACATATTTATAATTTAAATAAAATACTGTATACCGGATTAAAACGCGATTTATTATTTAAATTATTTATCCCGACGTTTCGGATGATTTTCAGCAACCGTAGTCGCGGGAGACTGAAAGATGACAGTTGTCTTATATTTGAAATGTCACAAAGTTGCCATATTTAATTCAATTAAATTTAAAAAAAAAAAAAAAAATTAATTTAGGTAACACAATGTACACCTATGAACGTGAATAAAAAATAATACATATTAAATTACTAATATTACTAATATTAAATGCTTCTAATTTTACATTTACTACCAGTTCACAAATCAAGGGCGTAGAGCGGACGAGAAGAACTGGCAAGAAACTCGCCGCCACTCTTTTTAATCGCCAAGTTTTTGTTTAACAAATGTTTTGTTTTACAATCTTACATATTAACGCCATCTATTCCTACGGAGTTGATATTTACTGTAATTTTCTATATTATGACAATATTGACTAACGGTGTCCTCTTTGATTATTTATATAATCTAAGGGTGTCCTCTTGTTTGATTTGATTTACCAAAAAACAAGAGGACACCGTGAGGCAAGCTTTTAAAAATAATTTATTTAGTACCTATAGTGGACTTACTATCAGGGACTGAATACCGGTTATAATTTATTATGGTAGTTATACCGGTATAATAAAGGTTTTGTTAATATTCTTTCGTTTTTATTCATATTTATTGAATAAAATTACTGTGGTAAGCTTAGTGTTTATTAGGTAGGTACTCTTTAAAACTAATAGGTATCATGTATCTCAATCAGACACGTATTTTGGAAAGTAAAAATTAACCGGTTTCAGTCCCTGCTTACTATTAGTTGAAACCAAATAGGATATCAAGGCAGTATTACCTATGTGCAGGATAAGCCACTATGAAACTAATTTGCCTGAACCTCTTTACATAACCACTCTTAACTCTCATCTCCACTTGAACACCGGTCGCCGAGTGAAGTTAATACTATGCAGAGGGCGTGCTTCACTCAAACCTGTGTTTATTATAATCAAAAGAATAATAAACATCCCCATTTCGTTCAGCCATTTGCATCACAGAGGTGCTTTTTTAAATAATTACAGAAAGACGAGTTATTATCATATCTAAGTTTGCAATTTAAGAGACGTAGGTAGGTACCTACCTACAGATTGATAAATAAAACATACTTAGGTACCAATATAATATAGGTGTATTCAACTATACACAATACCTATCTTGGGCCTATCCTAATACCTATCTATTAAGGGCACAACTCTAAATATTGAGTTTTTGTAAGTACCTATTAGATGAGCTTAATATCATCTGTGCTACCACTATGGCTTTTACAGAAACAGAAAAAATACAATATTAAAGTATTATGAATGATAGAAATATAATACCTAAGTAAAAACCTCGGTTTCCCTGAATCTTTAAACACGTTTCCCCAAAAGTTGATATTTTTGAAATAGGCCTTTACTTTATTAAGGGTGCTATATAATGTGACACATTATATTATTTGCTTAGTGTCTCATGGATTGTATTAATAAATAACAAGTCCATCCTTGAAGACCTAGATTCAAGGACAGGTAGGTACCTATTTAACGTTTATCTTCCATCGTTCAATGTCAAATTCTCACTATCACGGCGAGAACATTTCCATAGACGATCAAGGTTCTTCAAGTAACTGTGTAACTATTTATATAAATTTTTATATGATTGTTCACTGGTAGGTTACGACTTTTATAGAGCTAGAATGTAAAATCATGTTCAATAATATGATGATATAAAATAATACCTATTTTTTAAATGGTAGGTATATAGATACCACCTCAGTGGTTGCATTTATCATCGGAGAATCGACTTGCCTGTAAAGACAAGTCGGTAATTTTGTTTTAAGGTCTGCAACGCATCTGCAAGTCCTCTGGTGTTGCAGATGTTCATGGGCGGCGGTGTTCACTTTCCATCAGGTGAGCCGCAAGCTCGTTTGCTCCCTATATTATAAAAAAAAGAAAAATGATCAATGAAATACATACTATCTCCTATCTGTCTGCTAGGTATACTATGAAACAAACTCAAACCGACAAAAACAAATTCCCTACTCTAGACTAGGGAATTCACTGACCTACTATGTACCTATATAGGTAGCTATGTAGGCAAAATGATGATGCAGAATTTGATGAATTTATTTCCTGAAATACATACCTTAGTAGATACCTACCAGGTCATTTAGATATACCTACCTAGATAATCTAAGCAATTCATTGATAAGAAGAACCACTAGATTCTGTTGTTGTTTTACCATCATTTATAATACAATACAATACAATGGATATTACAGTTATTACTGAATAGGTTTTTCCAACAACGGCAAAATGGCATTAAAACTCTAAGTATTATATCTTCATTTGTCTTACAAAAATACGTCCCTCAGTTTTGATGCGATCACGCATAAGGCACTTGTATAAGAGAGATCAAAGGTATTCGGCGTTGTACTTGACGTCTCTTTGATTTCCCCTCAATACTTGTTAGACGACACTACAGACAAGATGGGAAGTTGAAATAACGATGTACCTACCTAGGTATTTTTTTAATACGAGATATGCATTCAAATGAGCGTGAGGTTGACTGGATAGGAGATACTTCAGATACAAGGCATCAATTAATGGGTTTCTTTTCCATATGAGAATTAAATGCTTAGGTACCTACAGCATCTAGGTATCTATGTAGAATGTCAACTTAAAAAACACTAGGTAGGTACCAATATTTCTAGAAGCAGCCAGTCAGTCATTACCAGCAATACCAGTTGAAGAAGGAAGAGAAAGAGTATAGTTAATACAACCTGGCATCATTACCTAAGGTACCTAAGTCTATTTATACCACTGATCAAGGGCGTAGCTTACCCTTGATGGGCCTTGTATCAAAATATGATGGGATGCCCTTCTTCCTAACTGCGAAGCCCTAATTGAAGGTAAATTTTCGTTTACAAGGGTTCGGAGACCGTATAGTTAGGGGGCCCCGCATTTTTGATACGAATACTTTTAATCAACAGCTTTCCAATCCTTTAAAACTGTCAGTACTACTTGCAGTTCGTCCGTCGGGCTCCTTTTTTTAAAAATACAAACTATAAAATGCTGCTACGCCGATTAACATGAGCGTCAGCACCCCGACTTTTCACCTTCAGCTTTCCAAAATTCCACGCAATATGCGTAATTTGCTTTTACTATGGAGGGTAGAGATAAGGAGGAATTTCTCATATGGGGCTTTACTTTCAAAAGTGTCCATGATAAGCTGTTAGATTATAGTTCCAAAACCAACTAAAAACTTAAAAAGGCGCTGATGACCACGATGTGATTGGCGATTATTATTAATGAAGTGAAGTATGCCAAACGGAAACAGTAAAGTACAGAAGTAGTTGAGTATTCAGTAGAATAGAGTAGTTTATAAAAATAAAGTAAATGAGTATGCAATTGAAAACGTCATTATTCAAAAGAATTCTGATTTTTTTAAAATTATTGTTATATATTTAATCAATGTAAGAAATTACTTTAAAACTAAATTTTTGAAAGTCGTTACGGACCGGATATACATATATCTTTCTTCGTTTCATTCTGTCCTACTCTAACAGTCTTAGGCGCTTTCTTTCAAATGCAGTCATAAGCTTACAGCAGCGCCACCTTAATTTCACATGACTTTATGGACACTTCTAATATACAGAGAAATTCCTCCTTGTCTCTACCCTCCATAGCTTTTACACAGAACCTCATTATTGTTGCCAATTTCTGCGGACCTTCCTAACTCAAAGGCGGACACCGTAGATCCTCTGTTATTGCAGATATTCATGTTCGGCGGTGTTCGCTTTCTATCATATATGCCGAATATATTTTCTAGGAAAATATAAACAGCTACATATCATTCCTAATATTTATATTCAGAAACGGAACCATTGTCTGGGAAAATATCTACTGGGAGACTCAAAAACTCATATCCGTGTACGTACACATTAAAAAAAGAACTTGCCTGGCAAATAATAAAGCACTACTTTCTTTGGTTTTTAGTTACCTTTTTTGAAGTGAAACTTCTTTATCGACGTATGGGAGAAATTTTGTAAGTATCGTCACGTTTTTCGGTTACGCGCCATGTTGCTTTTTTTATCAAAGTTTAGTATAGTGACGTAAAGAATATAATGTAATATATTATAATAATAACAACAATATATTAGTTTTGAAGTTTGGTTTGAAATAAGAATAACAATATATTAATTTGAAAGTGATAAAATCTTTTTTCTTTATTTACCCCATTTTCGTGAAGTTGCAAATAGTACAAAAATGATATGTCGTAAAGAAGTTTCACTTCTTACCTGTGTACTCTGGTACACACACACAATTTTTTTTTTATGTAACGAATATATCTAACTAAAAAAACTGGAACAAGAGGGACGGATGGAAATTGTTACGAAATAAACCACAATATTTTTTTTGTTATTTCTTTATTTTTTCACCATTTATCGTAAAACTTTCCTACGGCACACCGCGCGTCGCAGTCGCGCACCAATATTCCGCCTTGTGTATGTAGAGCGCATTCATTCTACAAACCATCATCATCACACATTACCACAGCTAATCAAACAGCTAGCTCACTTGGTATAACTCTTCTATCAATCGACGCAAGGTGTCTCTCCTACTGGTATTTCAAGTATTTAAAGCATACATACAGCCAAGTCTGAGAGACACGTCTCGCGTACGATCTCAGCTCAAAACGCCTCCTGAGGATGTACTAAAGACACTAGATTTTCCGTCAGTTTTACCAGATTGCATTTCTGATGGACAACGAACTCTCGTGAGAGCTAAATGTGATGTATATAGTGAGCTAGCTGATTATTGATTAGCTGTGACACAACACAACAATATCATATCTATAGACATGTCATATATGTATTTATTGTTGATGTTGCGTTCACAATTTCCATGAAGAACAGAGAAACGGATAAAAAATACATGGCATAGCAGTTTATCCATACAAAAAAATAAGCGTAAATTTCACATTTTCAGAAAGAATATAAATGTATATCCATCGTAAGTACACACAAGCACCAAGTCTTGGCAGTTTGACTGCCACCCTTACCCATACCGATAAAAAACTCCGCACAAATTTTGGCCAATGTTTGTCAAATGTTTGCCATAGCAACATATTATGCGCGAAGTACCTTCCAACTTTCATACATATTTATATCGTTATAAATTTTGAGTCCTTCAGGACAGTTTCTATTGAAGCCAACGCAAACGACAGACAATCCTCCTCTTATTTCGATATTCGATAAGTTTTGAACTGAAAGGCGATAATATCAATCTTTTAAGTTGATATAATAAAGTTCTACATTCACGTTCTACGACTATGGAAAGTATGGTCCATCGTCATCGTTGGCGTTTTCATCGGATGGCAGAAAGATAATTTTACTTACAAGTAAAACAAGAGATCTCAATACCAAACATCTTATGTAAAACAATAGAAAATAACAATATTATATATATACTATGATAAACTTATAGGAATTCACATCACACTGCAATCTTTGGATACAAAATATAGATGGCGCTTTGTTCCGGACTTAACACAAACTATTCTCTTTCTAATTTAGCTCTTACATTCGTAAAATTAAAGTTCAAAATTATATACGAAAGCACTATGTGTCGCTTTATGGGATTTGTTTTTGTTAGACAAGTATACCGCTGTAGTGTTGAAGAATCGATTTTGAGGATACTTTTCCTGGATGGAAGATTTTCACGGCCCTATTCAAAAACAACTCCCATAATCCCAAAAACTAACATACCAAACCAGTCTCATATACATACGAGCCGTGTTACACACGAATTTAGAAAATTTCGAAATAATAGCCTTCGAAATAAAAATCCAAAAATTTATCCTCATCACATGAGCCACTTCAGTCCTAACGTTCCGTTCTATACGATATCCATATTACCAACTAAACCTCTGCATATTGGGTGCGCATGCGCCTCTCGTACATCGACACTGCGTCATCGCTGACAGCTCATATTCACTTATATTTTAACAAATATAAGTTATATTGGACCTCTTAGTATTCTGACCAACTCTGAACTATGTCACATTCAATTAATTTCTCGAATCAATAGATTTTTTTTATCTCAATAATTGCATTGTTGTTAAAATATTAGGTAACATAACTTGCTGCGATTATTTAGATAGCCAATCAGTCTCAACCGAACACGTCAAACGGATCATAAAACCGCGTCAATTACAATAGCATCAGTGTACAAGAGGCGACAATGAAGAAATTATATACCATAGCATATTAGATACGGCAGCCATTCGCAACCGCAACATCAGCATCCAACACAGTTGACTCTCCATACACAACACTCAATATGCCACACCACGAATCTCAATTTATTAACACCCTATTTTTTACAGCTTAGCCCAATCCGCAAATCGCGGCTAACCGACTCTACAGCTATTCTGCGCCTAATTCATGGCATTGGAGCCACAACAGCAACTTACAGTATAGTTGTGGAGTCGGTCGCAATTCTATCTAAACAATCCCCTGTCGCTCAATACACTACAGAACACAGTTTGTATCCATCGCCTCACCCTAAGGAAAACATTTACATGGTGTCCGGTCGCAGCCAGACGCGGAATCAACAACATAAACCCCATAGTTCACAAGACTGTCGAGAAGGCACAAAAAGACAAAGCATCAAGCTTAACCGGTCTGGACGCGCCTAGCCGCGACCGAACCACCGAATACCGATACTATACATAACATATTAAATAGGACACAATATTTCGAAATTGTTTAAATCTACAAATTATCGATTATTATATATAAACTACAATCGATTGGCAGTATTTTTTCTCCTTCCTCCTTCATCATGATATATCGTATCACTAGTGACGTGATTCGAAACACCTATTTTACCAGAACAGTGATGTTATTTTCTCGTACATTTATCACATTATTCATTGATGGTATCTACCTCTTGGACGTTACAAGAAATGCTTAAAGTTAACGCACCATGAAGAGGCTCATGGTTACCACAAGGGGCAATATGGATTTCAAAATGTTTATTGCCATTTTCGCCTAACCGTACTCAAACCAATTTCACATCTACAGCACTTCCCCATCGGCTCGCATGTGTTCCCTTCAACCTTTCACATATTACTACCCGTAGCTAATAACATAACTCCTTCCAATGTTATTAAAAACGCAAACATAATTGGAAAGAACTCTTACTCGCAAGTTATTAGTGCTTCTACGATCGATCGGCTTACCTGAATTTATATTATTACATAAACATACAACTCAATAGTTCGAATTACAAATAGTATTAGCTCAAAGACCGCTTAAGTATTAATTTCTATTGCTTTTTCACAATTACAGGTACTGATATTGCTTACTGTGCCTCGGTTTTGATTTCTAATATCTGACCCATAATGACTACTTTTGAATACCCTTCTTAATGGAATTTTCAAGTGACTTTATTGGCCAGACATTGATCGATGCAATACTTCTTGGAATCTGGAGTAAGCGAGGAATATCTGCTCAATATTTAATCGTAATTCTATATATGATCCACCTCTTAAAAAGATGCTGAGCCATTTAAATACAATCGATTAAATCTCCAGATGCCAGGAGTTCCAAAAAATATATTAAAGCTTTTAAAATGATAATTTGAGGGTAGTCAGAAACAAAGACGCGGCGGAGGCTGCGACGGCAGAGAGCTTCCACGCGTTCAAACGTAACGTAGAGATAAATTATCTTTTAGCAAAACATCAATCAATATCAGAAATATAATTAATTAAAACTAACGTACTATTATAATTCTCTGATTTTTTTTTATTTATTACTTTTTTAAATTTTTATATTACGTTTCGTAGTTGTCATTCAGTATCTATAGTGTACCTATTTTATGTATGTATAACTCTTATAGCGCGAGCGCGGCGCAGGCGCATTCCTTTGTTGTCGTCACTTTTTGGACCAGTTATGAAAGAATTATAAGTTCATAAACATTCGGAACTAAAAATTAATTATTGTATGGTCTTAAACCATGTGTAATTAATGTATTGTCCAATTAAATAGATCTTTAAAGAGCCAATACGTCCCAAATCGACTCTGACTGGCTCAGCCTAAACAAAGCCTAAGAAAGAAATATCTTATTCCACCACAGTCCTTTAAAACGTAAACCTTAATGTGAAGACAACAAAAAAGTGCGCTCCTTATGAATAGTATAATTGACTATCAACTTCAGCCACTCACCTGACATTCATGACTGATTTGGTGACGTCTATACAGTTAATAAATTGCAAGTCAATTCCCTACCTCAGTGGACAAAGCGATCATCGCTTTGAGCTATCACATTTTAAGTTTGATATCATATTACTATTATTTCAAACGAAACAGGGCAGAATTCCAAACTTCTGTTATCGAAACCGAAACGACAGATGAATTTGCGATTGATATTTCAGAATACGAAATGCAAAACTTGTAATTTGATGAGGCCAAGTTATGATCACTTTTTTCAACAAAACATACCAACTTTTTAACAAAAAAAAAAAGATATATTTCTAAATTTATTTTTTTCTGGAAATACTAATCAAGTGATATACTATCGAACTGAATTGGTTTATTGTAGTTGTTTAATGTTGGTTTAGAAAAACGATATTAAAAAGATTTTCCACTGTAAAAGCCTGTGTAAACGTCACCGATCAGTGGTATAGTACAATTTAAAAATATATGCGAGAGATGTGCGGGGTCAGAGGTTCGCGGCACAAGTATCACAGGAGGCATCTCTCGACCACTCGGCGGCGCGGCTCCTTAACTGTCCTAAAATCGACGGCACACGACTAACTCGTAAAAATACGTTGCCTAGGACCATATTCGCTAAAGAAAATATATCTAAATTATTCAAACCGTGGTCCTTCGAGCCGGATGTTAACTGGAATAAGCCGTCGATTCTCCGGTACAGAAAATTTCCGAAAATCAATTACTCCATAGCGTTACACCCACAATCACGCACTACTGCCTATTGCCGACGTTATGAACTCACGCGATAACTAGCTTCATTCACATATAGATTCTATTTTTATAATTACTTTATTATATATCTCATTGTACATTAGTTTCATTGACAACGGTCGATACACGGCCGAAATGGGAATATAATATGGATATCATCTCTAAATATAAACTCTGTTAATCTTAAAAGTCTATGGAACTAAAATTACATTTTGTACCATAAAGTTTGTTAAAATTAAGCCACAAGTCGTAGGAAGGCGCACTGGACTCTTCGTGCTTAACTTATGATCTAGAGATTATTATTAAGTGGGTGTGATAGATTCAAAGTACTAAACTGCCGTTCTAAAGAGAATGGCCTTATAAAAAACTAGTTTTATAAGCGAAGAAAAATGTACTTATTAAATTAAAAACTAAACTCATTAAAAATATGCTTAAACTGAATTATTATTTATGTTATTATATTCCCTTCTGATTTAGCATTTTAAAGAAAATATATATTTTAGATTTAAAATGGACAGGACATAGAACTATTTAACCAAGACATTAAATGATTCTTATTATAGGGCAGTCTCGATAGTCCGGCAGCGTGAGGTGTGCGCCCCCCCACGAGCCCACAGTAACACGACAAGCGATACAGAACACTGGACTATGTTCGCACCGCGTCTCCGCCCGCACACCTTAACTACTAACGAATGAGTAAAGGAACAAGATATACCATATAGGCGATGGGACGACGAATAAATCTAGCGATGGTGAACTACCAATTGATTAATGCACAGATACAATATTCAAATATAGTTCTTTCAGGATGTCTATGACAGTGACTATGATATTTGTAATTAAACAGTTTTCACGCTAGTATTATAAAGAACTAGCTCAAGAGCAAGGTCGGCACTAGCTTCTACTATTCGTCGACCCATCTCTTTAAAACAAAATCTATAACTAACTTACAATAGTGTTAACGCCGCGCTCGCTACTTTCATATAAATATCTACTTTATATTAGTATAGAGAAGTGATTTTTTATATGTATTTTTATTTTTTCTCATCTATCTGTTATAGTTATCGGACGTAACCAACTTATTCCACTCTGTGTCAAACGGAAGAGTTTTTAAAACGAAATTAGCTTATTTGCGGACTGTAGTAGACTGCATCTGTTGTAATTCGCAGAGTATTGACTGTATCGAGAGCGGATGCAATCTAAAAAGTCGACTATTTCTATCCGTTACGGCAATAATCTAGATTACATTTAGAGCTCCATTAAACAGACATCGAAACGCATCAGTCGTAACAGAAATATGGATTTTAACTCACAAAGCCTCATGTCGCATACCCATTTTGCAAATTGGTATCTTATCTTTTAAAAAATGCGTTTCAGATTCTGGTATATAGATAAGGCGTCACGTGACCGACATTTCCTTTCAAAATTTGATCGAAAAGGTGCGACCACGCAAGCTTCGACCACTAACTTACTATAATATTACGATACAGTCAATAAGACCTTATACCCCGACGTAACTACGGATCACCAACTATTTATACTTTACAGCAAACGACGTAAAACTCAGCTGCATATTTCGAGATATATAACTTATTGTAACGCAACTAAGGCTGTACTTGAAAACCGTAAAGAAAACTTTTCGATGATTCATAAAACTATCATAACATACAATAGTATAATATCTAATCTCTACTCAGTACATAAACGTCAGTTTCATATCGCGGGTAATTGAAAATAAACCGTTTATGTTTTCAGTAGTTCACGAAGTTTTTAACAGATGGCAGTATATGCTTAATAAAATATAAAACAAACTGTGATAACGTATGTAGCTATGTAACATGATTAGACTTTATCACTCTTGCAATAACGTCGTGATTGCTTTGGAGCTGCCATGGCAAAAACAAAGCGAAGCGGAAACGCGAAAATTAAAAAAAAAACACAATTTTAAAAAAATAGCATTAGTGACGCGATAAAATGTATTAATGAGTTTTGATTCCTTAAATGTCTCGAGCCGTAGACAACTACGTACCTACTTATTTACCGTAAAACACTTAACAGCCTAAACCTTTTTTTTGCTGTATTTTTTCTTTTTTTCTTTTCTCTTTTAATTTATGTTAAGGGGTGGAGAAATTTACGAGCATGGCGCGACGTCGACGTGTCAGTAACGTCGAAAGAAATAAAAATAAAGAAATACATTTTTAATGGAGAGGCAGTGAAATGGCAGCAACTGCCTCTAGCGTTGAAAAACAAATGAAACATAGGCACGTCTGACGCCTGCTGTAGTGTTCGCCTTAAACTACTGCATTCCGCATACATACATATATACAAAACACACCGATATATTATTATATATGACTCGACACGTAACCGCCTGCTCTTTGAACTAAACTCTTCCGAATTCAAAATAGGAGTGCTTAGTAAATCATATAGCCGTCATAAGCCAAAAAACAGTGTTGTCACAACAGAGGGCGTAGTAAAACTTGCGAAAAAGTATAAGTATCGTCGAGCTGTCATTTGTAGGAAATTTCAAACGATTTCTCATACAAATGACAGATGGGCGATTCGAATACATTTTCGATAGTCGTTCGCGCTAGGCCCTCTGAAGGGACTTGCGAGATAACCAGTTTTGTAAATGTCATTTTCTTACCTAGATAGTAGGAAATATGTTCTTAGGGTTTTTATTTATATTTAAAATATAAGGCTTTTAATTGATGTAAACTGGTAATTAATCTTTTTTTGGCTTATATTTTTGGGAAATAGGTAGGGGCAATTTTAAAAAATCTCAATCATATCTATTGTGGGGAGAAAAATTTGATTATTTAAGTAGCTTAAATATATATATTTAACAAGCGGTTACGAGTCACACAGGGTGCTTACAAACCAATCTTAACCTATCCTTTGCACAAACACGGCCGTACTTCCCACATCCATTAGGCGGACATACGACAAAATATATTTTTCTTTTCACCAAATAACTATTTCTAAGATGTATTCGAACGCCAAAATTATATGTACCGGTCTCTTAGAGCAATATTAAATATTGCAAGAGTCCATCACGATAAAAAGAGACAAGACTATACATAATGTATCGGACTGTCACGCTCTCTCGTAAAGTAAGATGGCAATAACCCTTAATTTGGATTTCATCCCAAAACTAAAACGCACTAAATCTAAACAACTTTATTTGGGCTATATTAGTATTAGCCAAAACAAAGCTTACAATCCAAAATGTAAGACCTAATATATAATTTATTATTTCAAAACCAACAGAACGATTAGAAGGGAATATGTCAACATTATGCGTAAAGATAATTTTAAATATTGAAACCTTCTTCCAATATAAAGCCTTCAAAAGATTGATCGCATTGAAAATAGCAAAATTCTATAGTTGTACTAAATTGACACATTTTCGATCCATTTCGCTAGAACTAGGAGCGATACGGCCGAATTTGTGCACGAAAACATATATTCTTTCGACTACGAGATTATCACAGCTGCGCGTCACTTATCATATAATTACGAGTGCCGCCGCCCGCCGCAAACCGCTATCAAAATATGGCCAGAAAAATTATGTCAATTAAATCTCAACCCAAATTATTTTAGATTTTAGGAAAATTTAGGCTCCAAAGTAGCTATCGAGACTTTGGCTTGTCTTTTCTCGGCAGATGCAATATTCCGACAAAGTGGTAGATTTAAAAAAAAAAGTCGATTAAAAGGTTTATTCAAACAGTTTAATAGCGACGCTATAGCCTCATATGAGTGGAATATGTGATGGACACATTTCTATGTCTGTTTCACTGATCATTTTCTGATCATTTTTTGATGAATACTTATTCAGTGCCCTCCTGAGCGAAATGTTGTTTGTTTCCGTGGGATTCAAGCCAAGAATCTCCGGTGCCCAAACGCAACGCCACTGAGGATAATGGGATATTTATATAAGGACAAATTTAAATAATTTTGAATCTAAATTTCAATAGCATAAGGTTCATAACGATTTGCAGTTAAATTCACAAGCGGTAAACGGCAAAGCGGCTGATATAATACTCGCCTTGTAAACACCCGGTGTCTCCACACATCGGGGATGATATGTACACTTATACTTAATATTTCATTATCAATTTCATTGCTTCAGAAAAAAAAATAAAGTTAGTTATTACTGATGAATTCATCTTGTCTTCTACATCTTATTGCTACAGATACCCTCAAAACACGGTGTCCATAAATTAAGCTATTCGTATACATATCACCCCACCCACACATGCCTGTCTCCATTGTACACAGACACAATACACTAAATAGTACATAATAAAAAGAAAATACACCTAAAACTAACGTGGCATATATTCACCGAAACATTTTAACGCCAGGGATATTTTAGAAATGTGTCAAGCGTGGCCCTGGCTAACTTAAATTGACTTAATGGAATTTTGATTCCGATAAAACACAAAAAATCGTTTAGAACGATTGTAATAAAGCTTAGCTTTAGTTCTGCGGCGTTTCGAAAAATTTCGCGGTAAAAATTTTCGTCATTTTCGGTTTCAAAACCGGTTTTATAATCGAGCTCATTAAATCAAATTCAAGCATGTATAATGAGCAACTTATTTTAAAACGCGAAATTTATTACTTTTTATGTTGCGCAAAGTTTTACGTACACACATACTTTTTAAAAGTTTTATTTATACAAATTATTGCCAACCAAAGGTTCATTTTGATGTTACATTAGATAAGTCATAGATATTGTGTTTTATGATACATGTATTATTTTAAATTATTTTCAAATTTAACTCGCAAAAAATATATATTCAATGTATCTTTATTCTTTACATTAACCGTTACGGTTTCACCGAATATTTGTTAAACCGGTTTTAATAAAGTTGTTTTATGAAGCTATCTACGATTATTCAAAGGCGTTTAGACGAAAAAAATATCAATTTAAAAGGAAATAGATTCTCATAGACTTAAATTTCTGTACATTTGCATAAAACACAATATCTAAGGCCACAATGAAGCGATACCGACGCCGCGCGACGCGAAACCGAAACGTAATCGGATCGTAACCAAAACGTAATAAAGCTCAAACAGTTTATCACATCATCTTATTACTAGAGCGGCGCAGAGCTATGTACAGGGGGCTCGCGGCCGGAAGTAGCCCATGCGTTTGCATCAAATCCGACTTGCCCCGTTGCCGCCGAATGTGTCCTGGAAATTTAATTACGTATTTGATTTAATTTAATTTTTTTTTATGTCAGATATCGACAGACGAGCATGAGGTTCTCTTGATGGTAGGTGATAACTCAGCCACAGAGAATCAGTCAATGATACGCTGTCGACCTAATTTTTACTTCGAGCATTCGGAAATCCATAGACTGAAACTGAAACGTGCACTTCATGCGGTGGTGGCGGAACGGTGATTCGTTACTCGGTCGGAATTTAGATATTCCTCACACCCGATCAATGCCCGAAGTTACCAGACGTGGGGAAAACCTGCTTACAGAAAATAATAAGCATGTGCATCCCGGTGGGATTCGAACCCACGACCCATCGATGCGACACAGAGAAACACAAAATAATAACAAGAAATTATGGAACACAAAATGAAGAAGGTACAGATAGCGGCACGAGTCGTGAGCACAGATGAACCGTGGTGGGGATTGAGTCAGCGTAAGTACAGTGACGGTCAAAATTATTTGGCACATTTATTATTTCAATCGGTAATTGAAAATTACATTAATTAATTGATTAAATTGCATTAGTCGCCTCTGCAGTTTGTTAATAAAGGACCATCATGTTTTTCGTAATACGTATTTATTTCATGGGAAAAAACACGAACATCGAATTCTTTCTGGTCTGCATATTTTATTTTTAAGGTTAAAGAACAAAAATACACTAATATAAAAGTTGCCACTAAAATTGCACTCAAGTCGAATGATACGCGCGGACCCAATAGACGACGAGCATCAACTGCCGAACCAATCACGTGGAGCGTCAGCGTGTTTAACGTCATATCGACCAATGAAAAGTGTGCTCACGACTCGTGCCGCTATCTGTACATATCGTCATGATCGTAGAACAACGACGGTTCTGATTTTTTACGATTTTAGTTTTATTGTATAAAAGTCTTTAAAAAAATGTCAATTTTCAACAGAACAAACAAAATTTATTGCCTAAAAAGTTATTGCCTAGAATACCAGCGGTTCTGTTTTTTCAATGCAGTACAAAAACGCGTATTACACCTTAATTGTACTACGTAATCCCCTCGGCCTCCCCCCACGGTAATCAGTATAAAATTAATATTAAAAAGACACCAAACATAATATTGCCGAGTTTGAACACGAAAATCTCCCGTTAATAAAATACAATATTATACAAAATACACTATTTCTAAATACTTTTTCAAAATAAAATATTTTAATATTAATTACGGGAAACCCTCCATATGCTTATGCTGACACGGCGCTTCCCACGAGAACGGCACCGAGAAGGCATTTGCTGATTTAGCTTTTAAGATTTCTTTATTCATTTCATTTTATATAAATTGTCATTCCTTACTACGCTCTACATCGAGTAGAAGTGTTTTGTAACTAGTTTTAATTATTTATTTATTTATTTATTTATTAGGTGCTCCAACAACACATATACAATACATATTACAATAACAATATTATAAAGATTTAGGTCCGGTATATGCGTCAATAATAGGTGCACACAGCATTATTAATTAATTTCTCTGAGGACACTTATGTAACACAACGGACTTAAATAAATGCTGAAGTTATAAAATGAAAACAAAAAAAAAAATTGTAGTACATATTTAACAAAGATATTGAAGCTCAAGAGAAAATAATAATAATAATAATATAGGAAGGTTATGAACGCAGTATCTTATGTTTAAAAACAAGAAGGCTGTCACAGAATAAATCAGCCTCGGACGACTTTAGAGCATCATTCACCGTGTCTAACGTGCGATATAGTGGGGCATTACGGCCGACGTTAGTTCTGACGGTTGGTAAATAGAAGAGATTAGGTTTGTTTCTTTTATTTAATTTGGGTACATTGAACGGTATCGTATTTAAGATATTAGGTGTATCTGTCATGTTATTCAATACTTTATATATAAAAGAGATGTCAAGCATACGGCGTCTCTCGTGAAGCTTATGTACTTTAAAGAATTTCAGTCTACTTTCATAGTCGCTTTTGTAACTTATGTTATTGTTTAGGCAGCATAAAAGTTTAGTAAAAGACCGATTTATTCGTTCAATTCGATCACTATGGACAGAATACTGAGGGTTCCAGATAATGCTCCCAAATTCAAGTATACTGCGTACTAATGAATTAAATAATACAATTTTGGCTTTCGCAGTTTTAAAACACTTAGTTGACCGCCTTATGAAACCTAACATTCTAGCAGCATTATTAGTGATGTTATTATAATGTGGTACAAAAGATAGTTTGGTATCTAGAGTAATCCCAAGGTCTCTCACCTCTGTGACGCGCTTCAGCTGTTCTCCATTTATTATATATTCTGAGATCAGTGGACGTTTTTTTTTTGTAAAAGTGATATGATAACATTTGGAAACGTTTAGGCACATTTTGTTTAAATTACACCAGGTCTGGATGCGCGTAATATCGTTTTGAAGTAGCGCCACATCTTGAGCATTGTGGATAACTTTAAAAATTTTCATATCATCGGCGTATAAAGAAAATGAACTATTGTTTATAACAGAGCTTATATCATTAATAAATAGCGTGAACAGAACTGGGCCGATAAGAGAGCCCTGCGGAACTCCCGAGAAGGCAGTATACGGCAATGATTCGAAGCCATGCACCCAAACGAACTGAGTTCTTTCCGTCAAGTATGATTCAAACCACTTGAGTAACTCTCCACCAACACCATATATGCTATCAAGTTTTTCTAACAATAACTTATGACTGACTTTGTCAAATGCACTCGAAAAATCTGTATATATGCAATCAATTTGATCACCTCTATCTAGTGCATTTGCCAAATGATCAACATATTCGAATAAATTAGTTTCAGTAGATCTTTTAGAGTAAAAACCATGTTGTTTGTCATTCAAATACGGTTTACAATGTGATTTGAGAACAGGGCACATAAGAGACTCAAAAATTTTTGAAAAGGTATTCAAAATGGAAATAGGCCTGTAGTTTTTAACATTAGTTGTCTCACCTTTTTTGTAAATTGGTATAATTCTAGCTTTTTTCCAGATTGTAGGGAATGTTCCTAGTTCGATGGACTTATTAAAGATTAATTTTAAAGGGACCGCTAAAGAAGAAGCACAGTTTTTAATAAAAATGGGTGGAATACCGTCTGGGCCGGATCCCTTATCAATATTCAGGTTTTTAATGTTATAAATTATCTGTCTTTCCGTGAATCTAACATTGCATAATGATAAGGTATTTAAACTTTTTGCGTCAACACTGCTGTTAACATCAGAGTCGTTACAATAAACCGAGCTAAATTGTTCAGCAAATAAATTGGCTATTTCTTTACCGTGTGTAGCTTTTGTGCTTTCATGATACATTTCACATGGTAAGCCGTTAGCGTTAGACCTTTTATTTTTTATAAAATTCCAGAAATTTTTAATATTATTACATATATTACTTTCGACGTTGCATATATACTGTTTATATTTGATACTGATTAATTTGTCGCATCGAGTTCGAAGCAATCTAAATTCGTGCTCATCCCGTGGATTACGGAATTTACGAACTTTAATCCGAAGTCTGTCTTTTTCTTTGAGTAATTTAATGAGTGATTTATCAAACCAGGTTGGATAATTAGACTTGAGAGTTCTACTAAAGGGTACATGATTTTTAATAACATTATTAATCTCGTTATAAAACACTGCGATCATATTATCGATACCACCTTCCTTTACATCGAGTTTCTCTAACCAATTAAAATTATAATTAATTAAATATATTAAGTAAATTCTGGTTTTTTTTGGGTCCTTCGGCTGTGACTATCGTAATTGGCGCAGTCGGTAGGATATCCAAAAATAGTAGTATTTTTGCTACCTGGATATCTGAAACCTACGGGTCCGCGGTCGGAGGAAAAGTCTGGAAATCGACCCCAACGGAGAACCAGAGTAACATGCTGTAAGTACATAGAATAGTTCTGTGTTGCTTATCCTTTAATTTTTTTTTCCGTGTGTGACCTTTTCATCCCAAGATTTTCCATCCGAGAGAATCATCTTCCCGAGAGCCTGCATCGTGTAAGGTTTCTCGCAGTTTAGTTTTAGATAGTAATAGGGATTTAAGTAATTTGGGTGAAGATATGGCGGTTAGGGACCACGATGAAATTTTCAAGGCCTTACGCCCTGTGCCCGAATTTGACGGGAACCCCAACGTGCTCACTAGATTTATAAAAATTTGCGATAGCATTATTGATAATTATCTAGGTACTTCACAAGAGAGTGAATACCCCAATTTGTGTCTTTTAAATGGAATTTTAAATAAAATTACCGGTCCTGCCGCGCGTTTTATAAACTCGAATGGCATACCCGAAAATTGGGCTGGCATTCGAGCCGCATTAATTAATAATTTTTCTGACCAAAGAGATGAGACCGCTCTTTACAACGACCTCGCGTTGTTAACCCAAGGTTCCAGTACCCCGCAGGAATTTTACGAAAAGTGCCAACAATTATTTAGTACTTTAATGACTTATGTTTCCCTTCACGAAAACATCTCAACTACAATAGAGGCCAAACGCACCCTTTACAAAAAATTAACGGTTCAAGCCTACATACGCGGTTTAAGGGAGCCCTTGGGCTCACGTATTCGGTGCATGCGGCCCGATTCTATCGAAAAAGCATTAGAGTACGTACAAGAGGAGTTAAATGCGACTTATATGCAAAGAAGAAATAATTTAATTTCAGATAAAAGTGAAAGACGGCAATTTGGCCCGAGACCTGTAATGATGTCATCATCACTACAGGGTCACAACGCATTTAATAATTCTTTTATGTCACCTAATTTCACACCGCGTCCACAACTCCCACCACAACAGTTACCTAGACTACCTCAACCTATATTCCATATAAATCCCCAACCACCTCGTATGCAAACTCGAACGCAACAAATGTTCAGGGCAATACCCCCTAATTATAATCCACACAGTAACGTTTTCCGATTGCCTAATAAGACTGACCCCCATGGCCCCAAGCCTATGAGCGGCGTAAGTCATTACGTCACTAAGGAATTGCCACTGACACAAAATAATTTTCAGGAAATGAACATACATGAAATTTATCCATATGAATATTACAATAATTATAACGTTGACAGCCCTGACTATTACGCGTACGACGGGTCACATTACGAATGCGATACTGACACGTACTATACTCAGAACTTTACTCACTGTACTGAACCATCGTACTTTACTGACTATGACGAAAATACTCAACACCTTTCGGTACCAGAAACTTCCAACATGAATTACAACCGTGTAGGAAATCCTTCCTTTACCTCTCCTGAAAAAACAGAGGAGGATTTTCAGAAGAAATCCTTCGTAAAAAAGCCAAAATAGAGATAAATATTCAAACACAAAGACAGCTTCCATATATTCATATTAGTAACCCGCCGTTAAAATTATTATTAGATACAGGCGCTAATCAATCATTTATTAGCCCGGAAGCTGTGCAAATGTTTTATTCCAATATTCAATTAGACTTCGACCCCTTCGAAGTAACCAATGTGCATGCAACAACGCGTAGTGATTATTCTATTACGGTACCATGTTTTTCAGAATTTCAAGAAAGTGAAAAAATTAAATTATTCGTTTATAGATTTCACGATTATTTCGACGGACTTATTGGACTAGATTTATTAGAAAAATGGGAATCAAAAATTGACTTAAAAAATCGACAACTCATAACGCGCTTTGCTTCTAACCCTATCAATATGTACAGTTCATGTAATGTAAACTTTTATGAATGTGTTATACCCGCAGAGTCTTCTAAAATAATTAGAATACCAATTAATGTTAAAGATGGCGATGCTCTTATTCCCGAGCAAATTATATCGAATTGCACCATACCGCATTGCTTAATTTCGGTTGAAAATAATCATGGCTATTTAGAAGTTAGTAATCCAACTAAGCATGATGTAATTTTTTCAATGGACAGACCTATAATTGCCGATGTTTATAATATAACGTGTTCATCAGAATTAAAACTATCATCTCGAGCAAAAGAAGTTTTATCTAGATTACGAACCGATCATCTTAATCCGGAAGAGCGCATTAATTTGGAAAAAATATGTTCTAAGTATGCGGATATTTTTTATATTGACGGAGAATCTCTTACTTTTACTAATAAAATTAAACACCGGATTAAAACAACTGATGAAGTTCCAGTTTATTCTAAAAGTTATAGGTATCCTTTTATTCATAGGGAGGAAGTAAGAAATCAAATAACTAAAATGTTGGAACAGGGTATTATTCGACCTTCGGACTCTGCTTGGAGTTCACCTATTTGGGTGGTTCCAAAGAAAGCTGACGCCTCAGGAAAAGCCAAGTGGCGCTTAGTGGTAGATTTTAGGAAAGTCAATGAAAAAACTATTGATGACAAATATCCTATTCCTAATATAAATGACGTCTTAGACAAATTAGGAAAATGCCAATATTTCACAACATTAGATTTGGCAAGTGGTTTTTATCAGGTAGAAATGCACCCTAGCGATATTCCAAAAACTGCATTTAACGTTGAACATGGGCATTATGAGTTTTTACGAATGCCTATGGGGTTAAAAAATTCACCATCCACATTTCAACGTGTGATGGATAATGTGCTCCAAGAACTTCAAAATACAATATGTCTTGTGTATTTGGATGATATAATAGTTTTTAGCACATCATTACAAGAACATATGAATAATCTAGAGAAAGTGTTCAAAAAACTTAGAGAATCAAATTTTAAAATCCAAATGGATAAATCGGAATTCTTAAAATTAGAGACAGCTTACTTAGGTCACATTATTTCTAAAGACGGCATTAAACCCAACCCTGATAAAATATCAGCAATAGAAAAGTATCCTATTCCTAAAACCAATAAACAAATCAAGCAATTTCTAGGCTTGCTCGGATATTATAGAAAATTTATCCCCGATTTTGCTCGAATTACTAAACCTTTCACTCAATGTTTAAAAAAAGGTAACAAAATTAGATTAGATACTGACTATATTAACTGTTTTTCTAAGTGCAAATCATTATTAACCAACGATCCAATATTACAATACCCAGACTTTAATAAAGAATTTATATTGACAACTGATGCCTCCAATGTTGCTCTAGGAGCAATTCTATCACAAGGTCCCATAGGATCCGATAAGCCTTTATGTTACGCGTCAAGAACTTTAAATGATAGCGAAATTAACTATAGTACAATAGAGAAGGAACTTTTAGCTATAGTCTGGGCAACCAAGTATTTCCGACCTTATTTGTTTGGTCGTAAATTCAGAATTGTAACAGACCATAAGCCACTACAATGGGTAATGAGTATGAAAGAACCAAATGCACGACTTACTCGATGGAAATTAAAGCTAAGCGAATATGATTTTTCTGTTATATATAAAAAAGGTAAAAGTAATACTAATGCGGACGCTCTATCGCGAATAGAGCTTAATCATGAAGACATTAGCTCCATTCTTGTTAATCATTCTGAGGTTTCCTCTGAAGAAACAGTAAATTTAAATAATCCAGATGACCACGTCTCTATAAGTTCCGAGGAACAGGTTAACAATAATCCCATAGATGATCACATTTCCTTAGGCTCATCCACTGAAACAGCACATACTAGCGCAGAAAACCCTATATTAGAAGTACCATTTACTGATGATCCCTTAAATAAATTTCATAGGCAAATACATATAACAGCTGTAGGTGATATAAAAGCGAAAACTAAGGTTACTAAACCATTTGGTACTCATACGCGTGTCGAGGTTCAGGTACGCTATCCATACTTAGAAGAGGACGTAATTGATACTATAAGAGAATTCGTGGATCCTAAGGTAAAAACTGGTCTTTTTATACAACCTGAACTTTGCTTTTATGACATCATTCCAATGATACAAGAAAACTTTAGGAGTTCTGCAATGAAACTTGTTTTAACAAAATTTGAGTTAGAAAATGTAGAAAATCAGTTAAAACAACAAGAAATTATTAGGAATTATCACGAGGGTAAAACTAATCACCGCGGCATAACTGAGTCTTATTTGGCTTTATCGAAGCGTTACTATTGGCCTAAAATGAAGGAAGATGTAACTAAATTTATTAATAGTTGTACAACTTGCGGTCAAGCGAAGTATGATAGGAATCCGATCAAACAGCAATTGAGAGTTGTCCCTCCAGCCACAAAGCCATTTGTAATAGTACATATGGATACATTTACAGTCGAAAACGAGATGATGATGTTTTTTCTAAGTATGCCCAAGCTTACTATTTACGCGATATAACAGCTATAAGTATAGTACAAGCTTTGTTACAGTTTAGCACTCACCATGGTTTACCAATGATCATTGTTACAGATAATGGTACTGAATTTTGTAATCATATTTTTTCTGAATTTACACAATTACATAAAATAATTCATCATAAAACATTACCTAACTCTCCAAATGCAAATGGGAATATAGAAAGATTTCATTCAACCCTTTTAGAGCATCTACGCATACTTAGGTTGAAAAATAAAGATGCAATGGTAACAAGCTTAATGCCATACGCGTTAATAGCCTATAACAGTTCAATACACAGTTTTACAAAATGTAGACCACATGATATAATAAGAGGACATTTAGATCCACGAGATCCTCTTGATATAGACATATCACATTATTTAATGCAACAATACATGATTTTACATAAGGAACGAATGAAAACTGTATATAATGCCATTAATGAGTTTACACTAGATGACCGTAAGAATCTTATATTCAATCGTAACAAAAATCGTGAACCGGAGGTTGAATACCAACCAGAACAAGTAGTTTTTGTTAATAATCCATTGGCTAGTAGGAAAAAACTAGCACCGCGTTATACAACCGATAAGGTGATAGCAGATCTACCAGTACACATATATACATCTCGTAAAAAAGACCCTGTTGCTAAAAGTAGGTTAAAGTGCCAAATTGTTGCAGGGCCCTGATGATATTAATAATCCCGACCGTGGCAATGACACAGGAAATTAGATTTGAAGACTTAGGAAGTGGACCTGGACTACTACCATTTAAATTAGGGCAAGCGAGACTCTTAACACACTATCATACATTTGTACAGTACTATAGACTGGACGATATTGAATCAAAGGTGACTACTTTACAAAACCAACTCACAGAGTATGAGAATATTCTGGATTACAATGTTAAGACTTTATACGAAATACAAATTACTTACCTTAATGACAAATTAGAAAAAGTAATAAAACAATTAAAATCTTTGGAACCAAACCGTGTAAAGAGAGGTCTTGTTGACGGATTAGGATCGGTTATAAAAGGCATAACCGGTAATTTAGATTATAAGGACGCAATTAGATATGACAGTATAATTAAGTCTTTGGAAAATAATCAAAATCAATTAGTTAATGAAATTAATAGTCATATAAGTATAAGTAAAGAATGGATGAGAAGCCATAATGATATTCTTACTCAAATAGTAGAAAATCAAGTAAAAATTAACGCCACTTTACGATCCTTTTTAGAAAAGGAAAACTTAAATGATAATAATCTTATCAGGTATACAAGGCTCGCCCAAATTATTGCTATTTTAACTGAGAATGTAGATGATATTTTTAATGAATTAATTAGGATAGAAGATTCATTAGCGTTTATACAAAGTTCATCCACTCATCACTCTATGTTAGGTATAGATGTTATTATGAAAATGGTAGGAAAATTAATTGACTTATATAGTAGAGACCATGTTCTAGAGTTAGAATATAGGCAGTATTATGATATAATAAAACCTGGTTATTATTTTTCTGAAAAGCAAATAGTGATGGTATTCAAATTTCCTATAGTGTCTACAGATTTATTTGATTTATATAAATTAGCTATATTTCCTAATGATAACAAGCAGGCTCTCATCCCATCCTTTCCCTATATAGCAACTAACAGAAACTCATTCTTGTACATAGAGGCAGAATGCCCGAAGTTTAATCACTGGTTTCTCTGTGAAAAGAAGACTAACCAAATCAAGACCACACCAGATTGTATCCAAAATTTTATACGAAATCAGACCTTGGGCACTACATGCGAGATGACAACTATTACTCTGACAAGAGAAACAATGCAGGAGCTAGATGAACGACATTATATTCTGTCTTTTCCACACTCGTCTAAAACTCACGCCATATGCAAACGGGAAGATTTTTCAACACTTCAAGGAAGTTATCTAGTTACTATCCCTGCAAATTGTATACTAGAAACAGAAAGCTTTAAAATCTACAACGTAGAAGATAGAATAAAAGGACAGCCGATAAAAATCAACAGTATCAATTCAGAAATACATCGTACCATCCACACAAAATTAGCAACACTCAACTCTATAAACCTAGAAGACCTTCATAAAATTCAAGATCAAGTCCTACTACAATCCCCTATTCATCTAAGGGAAGATACATCTATTCTCTATCATACAACTATTCCACTTTATTCAATTATCATTGGAGCGGCTCTTGTCTTGACTATACTTATATTAATCCGTCGAATTCTAAGAAATAGAACCAATGCTTCAGCAGGAAAAGATGATGAAGCTGAGAAAGGCGAACCATCAGTAGAAAATATTCAGCTCCCAGCAACATTTTTTCATAAAATTATAAAATAGTTGCTGGTCTTCGGGGGGAGGAATTACGGGAAACCCTCCATATGCTTATGCTGACACGGCGCTTCCCACGAGAACGGCACCGAGAAGGCATTTGCTGATTTAGCTTTTAAGATTTCTTTATTCATTTCATTTTATATAAATTGTCATTCCTTACTACGCTCTACATCGAGTAGAAGTGTTTTGTAACTAGTTTTAATTATAATTAATTAAATATATTAAGTAAATTCTGGTTTTTTTTGGGTCCTTCGGCTGTGACTATCGTAATTTATTAGAAAATATTAGACATTTTAATTGATACTTAGGTATCACCAGTTCAATAAACTGGTGATAAAATAAAGCAACTCATAGATGAAAAAAGTGTCGAGAAGTGTATATTGCGCGTCTCGGTTTCAGTCTATGGATTTCCGAATGCTCGAAGTAAAAAAGTAGGTCGACAGCGCATCATTGACTGATGTTCTGTGGCTGAGGTATCACCTACCATCAAGTGAACCTCAGGCTCGTCTGTCAATATCTATATAAAAAAAGTAAACAATCTTACCATCTCACGGCCGCGCTGCTCGCTGCCGGCTCTGCCCCCGGAGCCGCTGCCACCCTGCAAATATAATAATAATAATTATTACGATAACGACGGGCTCGTTGGCGCGTTCGGTAGAACACCTGCCGTGCGCATCGATGGGTCGTGGGTTCGAATCCCACCGGGACCACATGTTTATAATTTTCTGTAAGCATGTTTTCCCTACGTTTGGTAACTTCGGGCATTGATCGGGTGGGAGAAATATCTAAATTCCGACCGGGTAACGAACCACCGTTCATAGATGGAAAAACCGTGAAGTGCATCGACAAGAAAAAAACATAAAACTTTTATATATACAATTCATCTTAATAAAGTTAAGCTAGGGAGTTCCTGTGTTAAGGAGGCCATTAAACAGATATATTTTTAGGGCTCCGTACCCAAAGGGTAAAACGGCACCCTATTAATAAAACTTGTGTATCAATGTGAACTTTTGGCTCGTTCTAACGAACTATATATAATTAAAAAAAAAACTAATCGAAAATATCCCAAAATTCATAATTTCAAGAAATTGAGGTTGATATTTCTGAATCGAGATGAATTGTAATGTTTAGTAACGCCCAACGTAAGGCTCGTAAGGCCCAACGACCTATTTTAAGAATGAAACTATTTTGTTATTCCGGCTCAATATATTTTTTAAATAAAAATTACGGCCAATTTCAACAAGTTTTGTTTCAATAGGTTGTATTACAAACTATAAATTCCCCTTAAAAGTATTAAATGAAAAGCGATACAATCCGATAAACACTTCATTAAAATAATTTCTGGGTCGCAAGTACTTACATCTATTTCTAGTACATTGGATCGGTATTTATATGGACCAAATTTATAGGGTAGACTGTTGAAAGGATGTCTTTTATTAACGCGAGTATCACACATTTAAATAAAATACTGTATACCGGATTAAAACGCGATTTATTATTTATATTGTCTAAATTATTTATCCCGACGTTTCGGATGCTTTTCAGCAACCGTGGTCACGGAGAGACGGGGAGACTGTCTTCCCGTGACCACGGTTGCTGAAAAGCATCGATGCAAGGTTGACTGACTGACTAATCTGACCCCCACCCACCATCGGGTGGGGTTTGGGGAGGGGGTAAGTGTGTACCTGACGCGTGTGCGGCGGCGAGTGCTGTCCGAGCCCCAGCTTATCACAGTAGTCCGTCATAATGTCCCGGAAACGCGTCCAGCACTTCTCAGGCACCGTGATCGCAGTTCGGAAATTACTCTTCACCTATAGAAATATACGAAAATAATAAATACATCAAAACGGAAGTAAAACTGTCCAGGGACAACAAGTTCAGCCCGCCTAGCATGACGCCTCAAGAGATATCTCGCAGACGAGTGAAGACAAACTAAGATTTAAGATATCTCGATATATCTCTTCATCGACAACTTTGATAGACAAGATATATCTCGTAGAGATATCTCGGTCGACAAATATCTAATTTTGACTTTAGAAGCCGAGTTTTAAATATGTCATGTTAGAACCGGAAGACAGAGAGATAATCTAATCGATTAACTTAAACACGAGAAAATGGTCGACAAAATTTTGTCGTAATTGTCATGCTAGGCCAGCAGGACTAAAATCTAACAGCCTTATTAATAAAGGTAGTATAAAACTTGTAATTGTTAAAGTATGTTTTGTTTCTTTCGTTCTAAAGTCATTTAGTATATCTATTTCAAGCTACGTTTATGAATAAGACCATAAGACTATCATTATTATTTGTTCACGCCTTACAAGTGATAGAAGCCTTTATATGGGTAATTATTATACCAGGGATGTCCAAACTAGATGGGATCGAGGTCCAATAAAAATGACTAAATACATAGATTATTTTAGGGGCCACAAAATATTTACATTTAAAAAAATCGAAAAAAAATGTAAAAAACAAATTTTCTATTTTTTTTTAATTTAAGCAATACAAAATGAAATAAGAAACAAAAGATTTTGCGGGCCGTATAAATTCAAGCCGCGGGCCTTGATTTGGACAGCTCTGAGTAGTATAGGTACTCTATTTTTAAAGGATATAAATTATAATAATTCTCTACTGATATCCACAAAGATAACGAATCGAATCCTGATTATTTATTTAAAGTTTTTGTATTATTACTTATTTGAGTAGATTTTGGGGTGAACAAAAAATTGTTAGCATATGATTATAATGTAAAATAAAAGTATACAGAGTGAAATTTTAATCTTATTTAAAAATAATATTTACTGTACAATATTATAAACAATTCAATTATGAATTCAAAGACCATCTTTGTCTAACGAAAATAGATTTTTAACATTAATTGTATATTCCATCTCCATAGTATGGTACTGTCATTTTTGGCAAGAAATGTTGAATCCAACGTTATATTTTTATTCAGAAAATGACGAAGGAACTTTATAACGACATTTCTGAATCGAGAAAATATAAAACTAACTTTTTTTAAAGACGTTTAAATACTTAATAATTTCTATATCCATAAAATATATTTCTCGAAATATCATTTTCTGAAGAAAAAAAAATTGAAAAACACATTCCCGAAATAGAGCGATATTTTCAAAACACTTGGTACATAATCAAAGACACATAAACAAAATTCCACCCTGTATACTGCGATATTTATTATATAAATCCGAAAGCTAAATGTAATGTTACGCTGCAGTGACTCAGAATTACTTGCAACGAAGTTACAACCTCGCTGACTTTCATATAGATGCCGCGATTGTTCTGTCCAATGTCGAAGTAGAAGTTCTTGTTGTCCACGCGAAGGTGCCGGCCTTCGGGCAATTCGCCCTTAAACCTTTAAATAATACAATTAAATATCATATATTGTTACGACATCTACAATCTGTGCGAAGACGTCCGCAATTGAAGACATGAGAACAAGGGGCTATGTAAATTTTGATACCAATCGCTTCCTTATAAGCTGGGGTATATATTTCAAAGGGAGATATATCACATTGAAATCGTTTTGACAGCAAAAATATTGAAAAAACTAGCGGGCACGAAACCCTAAAATGTTTAAAATATTTAACAATAAGGCACTAAATTCTTTTACTTTTATTGCTACCAAGAAAAACGATATATATTTAGTCTAATAATAATAATTACAAAAACCTCTTAATTGTGTTATTTTTTAAATGAAATTTAATAAAACCTAATTAAAACTTCAAACTCAAATTTCTCAAAATGGTGTTGTATTGCTTAACAGCGTCCATGTAACATTTTCAAAAACTCCTACTTTTTACGTTGAGTGAAGGTTATGTGTCTCCATAGCAATATATAACGGAACTGTTTTGCCCACTTTCTCGATTATTTACAAATTGTATCATACCCTCTTCATCCACTCATGTCTTCAATTCTAAATCGCACTATCAAAGTGTTTTTGAGCGCTGAGTATACAACATCTCGACATCAACTACTGGGGCCTTAGGGCCGGCCAGTCAGTGGTTCGACTGGTCGAGGATCCTCCCTTTAGGTTGGAGGAGGAGCACACAGTGGCGGAATATGGCGTGGGCGACGTGAGCCACCGCCTACGGCCTCGCGGCCCAGGGTCCTCGCGCCCCGAAAGCCATTTTTTGCGCTGGCAGAGGGCCTCGCAAAATGAATCTTGCCCACATAAAATTTAGGTCTTACGCCGCCACTGGGAGCACACTTTTCTTCCTCAACATATTTCAACGAGAAATCTAAAATCTTAAGCCTCCATTGTGGCGGATATCTATGGGATGTCTACGTTTTAACTTAAAAAACTTCAAGACTCACCATTCATCATCAGTACCAAACACAAAAAAACTATGATTATCAATAAATCTGTCTATAAAGATAAAAATCTATCCTAAAAAGCGGTGATAACTAACCATCAGATGACTATACGTATGTCCATTATCTACTATATAAAAATAAGTCGGGTTTTCCTTCCTGACGCTATAACTCCAGAACGCACGAACCGATTTCCACGGTTTTGCATTCGTTGGAAAGGTCTCGGGCTCCGTGAGGAAAAATTTCAACAAAAAAGCGGGAAAATCTTTTTTCTTTAAGAATAATTATATAATTTCGAAGCCAAAATTGTGGCAGAACAACGTCTGCGGGGTCCACTAGTTCTATATAAAAATCCCTTTGGACTTAATCTTAACACATTAGCTATAGCCATTCTTTAGTTAAAATGGAATCACTCTTATCTACTAATTGTTTTTAGTTTTTTTTGGTATTTACAAAAAATAAAACTACGTTTGTCCACGGAATGTTTGACCTGTTTGTAGTTTTTTCCTCCTCCTGTAAAGTTTGACCAAATGGAGATACGAAGTTTGATAATTAAGCCGACGATATGTTAGGAAGCACGACTCACCCTCCATCATCAGTACCAAAGTCATCGAGCAGGTCGGTGAGGGCGTCGCGGAACTCGATCATCCCCTGCGCCGGCAGCGCTATCTGGCTGCGCGGCCCGCCCCGCGTTATCGTCTGCGACACGCGAAGGAAGCGGCCGCGGGAGTTCTCCTTTAGATCCAAGTAGTACCTCCTGTTGTCCTGCAAACGTTTAGATATCCCAGTAGGAAGATTGAAGCAGTATCGAGGCCCCAGCTCGAACAACTTGCGAGGAAGAATTCGTATCGACAATCTTTTATTTGCGCTATACCCTTATTTATTTGCGCTATACCCTTATAAAAATGCGCTATATCTTGCGGATATCCGGCTTCTAAAATATACTAGTTTCCTCTAAACATTTTGTATATTAAATCTATAAAATAAATACGTTTTCATATATTATTTATGTCGACAATAGTTATCACTATTGATAAAGCGATTTGTCGTAGGATCTAGTTCATCTCGGTTAGTTAAGATAACATTAAAGCGAGACAACTACATTATACCATAATGAGAGAAGACTTTCTCGCAAGATGTTCGTGTGACCTTTGAACTCTTTTATTTATGGAAGACCCTCATCCTATCTCATCCATGGAATTTGTTTTCGCTCTCACAATGGATGTTAAGGTGGACGACTATGGAAAGTTATAAATTATTTGTTTGAATCGAGATCACTGTGAATTACATTTTATGGTTAAATAAATATAATATTATTATATGTATTACATGGTATTATATATATGTAGGTCATAATTGCTTACATTTTACTGTATATATTATATTTTTGTATCGATATATCGTTACCGACGTAAATTGTGGAGACCAACAAAATGTATTACGTTTTTTAAACTATACTGCCTGTTGTCATCTATAATAATTATGTATTTTTAATAAAAAATATATGTTATTACACATATAAGGTTAAAAATATAGATAAAAATAGTAGTTTTTAGAAAACGTGATGTAACACACTTATTTCGTTGGTGGTACCACAATATATAGGAAGAATATAGAGGATGTTCCGTAATGAATGGATAATACGGTACCAGCTGGTAGAGGGCAACGTGTCCGTTCAGATAAAAAATGTTGCTCTTTGTAAAAATGTCTCGGTTTTCGAGATATTCGACATTTAAAAAAAATATATATTTCATCTTGCCTCATTCTTAATGATGCCAAAATTGCCAATGAGACATTTTTTTATATTTATTTTTTGGATAGTGTTCCTGAATCAATATGCTAACAAACATAAACAATTATTTTTGTAAGTCATGCACAGTTTTTTTAAACTAAGACCAAACTAAAATTTTAGGTTTTAAAAATTATTATCCATTCATTACGGAACAACCTGTATATTGATTTTCTAAATATATTTGAAACACATCTGAAATTTACGAACCTTTAACATCATTTCAGATTTGAGTTTGCCATCATCGGGTACATTGTCGGGGTTCGGCGGTCCCAGTGACGAGTAGTAATCGCTGAAACTCGACAGATGGTCGCGGAACTCCGCCGCTGTTGACATCGCTAGGAATATTTGACTACGCCGACCGTCTGCGCCGATCTGAGACAATTTAATATTTAATTAAAACCTTGTATATAATATAAATTTTATTATACTTTGTTATTTTTTAATTACGTAGAATTGCATAAAAAAAATCGTTATAAACAATATCTGGTTGATGATTTTTTTTTTTTTTTGAGAAAAAATTATCTAAATTTGTTACATAACAAAATAATTTAAATAATGATTATTATCTATAAAATGTTAATATAGCATCGCCATGACTGTAGAATGTCTGCCAAATTGATGTGGATTACCTCCAGTTTAGGGCAAGATAAATATTTGCAAAGTCAACATTGACAAAACACAACACTTGTCTCCCTCAAGTCATAATCGAATTTCATGTATTATTTAATTTTTAATAAAAAATATAAGCATAACCACAAACATACCTTATTTTTGTGTTTATGCGTACTTTTTAAGGAGCCTTCTACACCGTAACACAAGCATGGCTAACAAAAAAAATCACTGTGGTAGGAATGTATCAGGCAAAATATATTTTTTATTCAACTGTATAAGACTATGCCCACTGAATCTGAAACGTCGGCATAAATAATAAATCGCGTTTTAATCCGGTATAAAGTATTTTATTAAAATGTACGAAGATTTTTTTTTATAAAACATTTTATAGTATGGAACCCTTTTCACGCGAGTCCAATTCGCACTTGACCGGTGTTTTATAATCTGGGTTACAAAGCAATTAAGGAAGCCGGATGTGGTATGAACGCTCCACTAAACTAATTTCGAAATAATATTAAGAGCTTTGCTAATTTGTTTTTTTTTTATTTATAATAGAGATCCCGTGTTCTATTTCGGGTACACAAGATTGAAAAAATATATATTTTTGTCAGAGACCTGCTTTACCTATAAAAAAATCAGTGAAACATACACAGAAAGTCTGTTCCATGCCCCACTCCAGGGGATTCACTATAACAATTCGAGGACTTAGGCTTTTCACTAGTAAATTATAAATAGATTTTTTCAACTACAATTCTCAAAAACCTACTAGCTTCTAGCACAAAATGCGGTGTCTGAGTTCTGCCTCTTTGAATCCACACCTTATCCGCTGCGCATAAATAGTTCCACGCCAAGGTGGGTGCGGTTAAGCTCAGTATACATTACATACAGCTGTCCCGATGAGATCTAATATCATTACGTATTAATTAACGTAGCTATTTCTGTTTGAACGCCTAGATTGTCTTAACCACAAAAGGATTTAAGTCCGGTTTTCACTATGTAAAGATATATAAACAGTGAATCAGACACATAAATATGACACCCAAGCCCCACTAGCCGCCACCAGGGGACTCGAGAATTTACTTACTCACTACCTTGTAGAGAATATAATTTATGGCCATGTCAAGTCAGTAGCGGTAGTAGTTAGAAATTCATTATGGCTGAATTTCACATGACAAGACAATATTATTTTCCCTGTAAGAAAAAATCATGGCCCATGCATATAGGCGGATTTAGGTTATAAGCAGGTATATAAAAGATGAATTTCAGAAGTAAATATATAGGCAGAATTAGGTAGTATAGATAGGAAAGATTTGTTTGTTTGTTACGATTTAACTCAAAATCTACTAGACGGATTTAAAAAAAAAATCACCAATAGAAAGTTAAATTATTATCAGTGAGCAACATTTGTATAGTACATCTACATTGTACCCGTGCGAAGCCGGGGCGGATCGCTAGTATGTAAAGTTAAGAGGCGGATTTAGGCTGATATATAACTATTTAGATGAAGCTTAAAAAAATCGTCTTTTTACAGTTATCGCAAACTAGACGTTTAGTTAGCGAGCGGAAAAGTGAGTACCTTGTCCCTCGGCTTATCAACAATTTAACCCTACATTTACGTAACAGCGTAACAAATAAAAAACACTAAATAAATTAAATAATCATTTACATTTAAAAAAAAATCATTACTTGGCTACCTTGGTTATATTAAATGTAATAAAACTAGGTGTATACTAATTTTAGACATAGACATAGACATAACATTTATTACTAACGAAACACACACACAGAAACACACAGACTAATAATAATAATAATCAAAAAAGAAAAATAACAAAAAACAAAAAAAATATATGGAAAAAAGGGAATAAGGTACAATTTAAGTGTGTAGTGTGTGTGTGTTGTGGTTGTAATTGGCCCTGGCTCAGCATTATGCTGTGGAGCAAACATGTTCCACAGCGCTGGTCATTCTGCCAGAGACCACAACAGTTTGCGCCTCAGACGCAAAAAAAAAAAAAGATCAAAGTAATAATAATAATACTCGTAGTAGAAAAAAATAGTAATAGTAAAAAAATTAACAGTGTAAGTAAATAAATCTTGGAAGAGTTGTGTGTAAAGGTATATATTAAATTAAAAAAATAATAATAATAATAATAAGAATTATTGTTACTAAAACTACTATAAGACATATATAATATAAGATAGATATATAAATATAAAATATTTTTGGGCGGATTAAAAGCTATATTACGTGGGACTTTTGTTGAGAAAGTAGATGTACTTTATAGCTGCGACGAAAATTTGATTTTAGTTGAAGATTTTTCAGTGGAGGAGGGATATTATTCCAACATTTCGTCGCGCTATATTTAAAACTCCCACGAAATGATGCCGTCCGATGCTGGGGAATGGCGAGCTCATGAGTACAACTCCTAACTTTGTTCTCGTTGACATTTCTACGCCAGAGGAGTTTTTTGTATAGATATTCCGGTTGTTTAGTATATACTACATCAAATAACAAACATGCCAAATACAATTTTTGTCGACCTTTCATTGTTAAAAAGTTTAGGTTGTTCAAATAGGGGGTGACATGTGACCGAGGTGGTATGGTAACACAAAACCGGGCGCATGCATTTTGTACCCTCTGGATCAACCGTTGTGCTTTAGCAGTTATACAAGGCCCGTACACCGGAAGAGCGTAAGTAAGTTTTGAGAGCACAATGCTTTCACAAAGTCTAATATTTTAGCACATATTTAATCCCCAGTTTTTGATGGTATTCTTAATTTAACTTTTGAATTTGGATTTTTAAATGATAAATAAATTTTAAAAAGTATAAAAGCGGATTTAGGCTGATATATGTATTTAAAAACCTAGTCTGGGCGCTGAATTTTTAACTATAAAGCTACGAAAAATGATACTTTTAAGTACAACTCGATGATGAGCGTTCGAGTATCCCACCATTAGTGATCGCGGCATAGATTTATAATAATTGGTCGCCGCGCGCTACGACTAGATACCGCGCTATAAAGAAAAAGCAGGTTCCTGAATGCGGCAAATCAATATTGTAGTGTATGTAAAACACAGAGATTCGTTATATTATTTTACTGTGAAATTTATGACGATTTATACAATACTTACTGATGGTATGTGATGCCAGTATCTTTCTTGTTTCTTGTAGTATTATTTTTATAGTTTGACTACGTAAAACGGCATAGTATTTGTTGCCGCATTTTTCAAGCCGCCAACGGTATCTAGTCGTAGCGCGCGGAGACCAATTATTATTAATCTATGGATAGCGGTAAAGCCCCTGAGCACGCGTAATATAAAAAGGCCACAAACCTCCGCAACTTTGATAAACCGCCCGCGACGATTCTGCTTCACGTCGAGGTAGAACCTTTTGGACTGTATTTGCAGCATTTTCGTCGCCAACTCCTGCTCCTGTGGCTGTTGACCTGGAACCAACGTTCATAATACTATATTAGGATGTTACGCATGGACAATTTGAATACAATTATTTATTTTACGATTGCTAATATTTATAAGAGACTGGACAGTTTTTATCTTGGTAATAGTATTCGGTTTCTTCTTTTTTCCTCAAAATATGTTTATATAAGTTCTTTATTCTGAGTTAGCAAGGTCTTCTTCCTGCAGCAATTTCTTTTTCCCCTTAACATAAGACTTTTCCAACAGGTGTTGGTTGATTTCTTAGGACTTTCAGATTTGTATTTAGCGGCCATAAACGGCTAATTTTAAACAATCACTTAAAAATAGCTCATTGCGAATATTACTAGGTACAATATTCTAACAATACAATACTACGCTTATTGCTTCAAGGCTATGTCTATGAGGGCGTGGCATTTCATCGTCTAGAGTCTAGACAATAGTGACGTTTAAGGTATATATATCTATTATATGTAGGTCATAGTCATATCATGAATTAATATTTAGGATGTTATAATATACTAGCAACACGCCCCGGCTTCGCACGGGTGCAATGTAGACTATACCCAAAAATTTGCCGATGTTACTCGCTGATAATGTAGGTATATCAGCATATAACAGTAACATACAACAGAGTAACATAGTCATAAAATAATGTTTAAAATAGGTCCAGTAGTTTTTGAGTTAATTCGTTACAAACCTACAAAAATACAAATATTTTCTGTTTATAATATTAGTGTAGATGAGATTATTGGTGTCCTAAGAGTTTGCTAGGTCAGCAAGAACAATGAAAAACTATTCGTATAGTCAATCTGTAATTTGAAAACACATAAGAAAACATTGACATATTTATACTATGTAAATGGTATGGAAAAGCCATTATCTTTAATTAGCTATACCTTATAGTACTTTACAATTGCTAGTTATTTCAATGAAATAACTTTTAACTAATTAAAATTATATTTTTCTTTTATTAACGCGAGTATCACACATTTAAATAATATACTGTATACCGGATTAAAACGCGATTTATTATTTATATTGTTTAAATTATATTTATCCCGACGTTTCGGATGCTTTTCAGCAACCGTGGTCGCGGGGAGACAGAAAGATAACAGTTGTCTGATATTTGAAATGTCACAAAGTTGCCATATTTAATTCAATTCAAAAATAATTTATTAATTTAGGTAACACAATGTACACTTATGAACGTCAATAAAAAATACATATTAAATATTAAATTCACAGATCATTTTACATTTACTGCCAGTTCTCAAATCAAGGGCGTAGAGCGGACGAGAAGAACTGGCAAGAAACTCGCCGCCACTCTTTTTAACTTTTTGTGCATGCTCCTATTTCACCGTGCCTACTGCTGATAGAGGACAAACCTTTGTTAGTTTTATTCGTTTATTTTTTTATTATTTTAATTACCTCAATATGTCATGTGGTGTAATGGTTACAGATCCTTACAAACATTTTGTAAAACCAAAAACTTGGCGATTAAAAAGAGTGGCGGGGAGTTTATTGCCAGTTTTTTTTTATTTTTATGTCTCTTTTACTGTGTACTTTTTACTTCGAGCATTCGGAAATCCAGACTGAAACCGAAACGCGCAATGCACTTCACGGTTTTTCCATCTATGAACGGTGGAAGGAATAGTAAAGAAGAAAGTGCAAATCAAGGGCGTAGAGCGGACGAGAAGAACTGGCAAGAAACTCGCCGCCACTCTTTTTAACTTTTTGTGCATGCTCCTATTTCACCGTGCCTACTGCTGATAGAGGACAAACCTTTGTTAGTTTTATTCGTTTATTTTTTTATTATTTTAATTACCTCAATATGTCATGTGGAGTATAGTGTAATGGTTACAGATCCTTACAAACATTTTGTAAAACCAAAAACTTGGCGATTAAAAAGAGTGGCGGGGAGTTTATTGCCAGTTTTTTTTTATTTTTATGTCTCTTTTACTTCGAGCATTCGGAAATCCATAGACTGAAACCGAAACGCGCAATGCACTTCACGGTTTTTCCATCTATGAACGGTGGAAGGAATAGTAAAGAAGAAAGTGCACATTGCGTGTTTCGGTTTCAGTCTATGGATTTCCGAATGCTCAAAGTAAAAAGTACACAGTAAAAATTCCACAGCGCATCATCTACTGGTGTCCTGTAGCCGAGGTATCACCTACCATTAAGTGAACCTCATGCTCGTCTGTCGATATCTAACATAAAAAAAGAAGAATAACTACCGAGTTTCTTGTCGGTTCTTCTCGGTAGAAGCAACATCGGAACCGGAAGTTAAATTTGAATTCATACTAGATAATAACAGTCGGAGTAGCACTTATATTCCATCCGGGAAACGGAACAGCAGACGTGCAGATTGCATGTTAAGCTTCACTATGTATTTATTTAGATGGATTGAAGTAAAATATTAGGTCGACAACGCTAGTGATGTACCGTGGCTAAAGGATCGTCCATTGCCACGATACATCACTCGTGAGGCTCGAAGGGAAAAAATCACTATATTTCTCAAGGAAAGGGGGGATAATGATATATCACGTGTATTTATTTTTTGTCGAACGCACGATTTCTAAACAAAACACTAGCGTAGCCTTGCATTTAAAGATATTCTGAAAATTTCAATATACTTTGTACAAAAAAATACACGTAATTTTGGGTATGAGGGGGGTAGTCTTAAACCTCAGCACATATCACCAGGGGGAGGGGTTAAAAAGTTGCTAAAAAACGTCACGACATATTCATGCTTTCATATCTGACATGAAAATCTGTATTTATAAAAGAAGAAGATGTTGGAACTAGATAATATACCATCGATATGTCGACGCCAATTGAAAGAGAACTTTGATTTGTCAGTAAATCGTACCTTTCAAGAACACGAACACATAAAATATAGGTAGAAGGTTTGTCTGAATGCCTGATATTTTAAAACTTAAAAATTGTTATCTTAATTAGTATCCTTTTGATTTGAAATATGTAAATTCATTTTAAGGCCGACAACGCATCTGAGATTTTTTAAGTCGCGGATGCTTATGGGCGCTGGTGATTACTTACCATCAGGTAACCCACCTGCTTGATTGTTGGCTTTGTTATAAAAAAATAATATATGGAATCCTCCTGGTTCCGAGATCCACAAAGACCAATAGCATAGGGGAGGTCAGCTCAAAGCGGCCACCTTAACTTTGAGTGAAAAAAAAAACATGTGAAACGACAGATTTTTTAAAAGAATTTTATCCTAGTAGGTAGAGAATTTATAAAATTTTTGTAATATGCAATTTAAATTGGCTCAAATTTAAAAATAAGCATATGATTTGTAAATTACTAAAACTTGTCAAAAAACCGCTTTGCCCGGGTAGGCCGCCCAAAGCGGCCATGGGGGTAAGGGCAAAGTGGCCAGCCCGAAAGAGGTTCACAAGAGATGATTGAGAGAGATGAGAGATTATTTTGTTGAAATGTGCTTGCCAAAATAAAAATGCCATTATATTATAATATAAAAAAAAAACATTAATATCCTGAGACTTGTTCTCAGTCTTTGCATAAGATAATTATCTTAACAAGATACATTTTGGTGGTAGGTATAATATTGTTTTTAAGTAGAATCACTTCAAATCAATCAAAATATCAACCTTGACTAAATTAATAACATACTAGAAAAATTCAATATGCAATGTTAGTTTACCTATTTAATATATACGAGTAGAATATGTATAATTATTATTAATATTTAACATTTTATAAATTAATCAATTTCTTTTACTTAAGTCTGAGATTTGACTTGACTCTTGAGAATAGCAATTAACTATTGTCATTCTTCCTCGCTCGTCATACTGCAAATATGATATTACGAGTACCGAGCGGAACTTACATTTTACCCAGTTTTGTTCAACTCTAGGAGGTATGTTGGCAGTTCGAGGATATTTGTATACCTGCCTCGTCTATGTTATAGAGATGCATTGTGTTAATTTAATGCTTCTCAATTATAACTGAGGATCTTGAGCTTAGGATAGGTATGTTGAAGCCCCAGGTTCTGACTATAGAACTCAGAATGACGCAAACCCTTTATAAAAATCGTGTCTGGAGTGTGGAATATTATTTGCTACGGCATATTGAAACGTAAGCTGCAGGATGTCTTCCTCCGTAAGGCCAAAACAGAGGTTGTTGATATGAAACACGTACTATAAGAGCTCTTCTTCCTACTGCAGAGTAAATACTGTTGTAAATCTGTCCAGTTTCTTTTTTGCAAATCCTGTTTTTATTCGTCTTCTCAAAGCTGTACAAGGAACACCGTATAAATTTGATTGAGCCGCGCTTTTCATTTACGACTTTAATTGGTCGTCGTTTCATATTTTTGCCCCCCCCCCCCCCCCCCCCCTGAGTAGTCGTTCACCATCTAAATAAATTAAATAAGCAATACCAATCAAATTATATTTTGTATAAGGGCAAAACGGTCAGTGGGCCGCTTTGCCCGAGCCGCTTTGCCTTTTTCGGCCATTTTATTTTAGAAATTAATTGCTCTCACATTATTTATTATATTTCGAAGAAAATATTACACAAACAAAGCCAAATAGATAAGTAATGATATACGTGTTAAAAAAGCATTAAAATATAAAGAGGTTTAATCAAAACATGTTCAACTTATCTTGCATTTTTTTAACAAAACAAGCAAAAACAATATTTTTGTTACTGTACCCACACACTTGATTTGCACTGCTACCCAATGAGGTATTGGTGCGAAGAGGGAGGTTTTGTAATGCGACAAAGAAATAACGACGTGCTATCATTTCAAATAACCGAAAAATGAAGCGTGGCCGCTTTGCCTGCTATGGCCGCTTTGAGCTGACCTCCCCTACTTAAATATAGAATGATGCTCTTAGAGTTCGTGGAATGGCTCCAAGTCACAAATGCTAGTCAATATTGCCCCAGCAATACAAACGTACAAACAACTAATAATTCCATTATGACGTAATTAGAAACGCGATCGATTACACAGCAGCGTCACACTTGATAGACGCCATCTGCCTAAACAACGAATTCCATATTAGAATATACCTACTGAGGAGGAAGAGATCCAACTTAAAGGGAGGATCCTCGACCAGTCGAACCACTGACTGGCCGGCCCTAAGGCCCCAGTGGTTAATGTCGAGGTGTTGTATATATAATCAACGCTCGGAAACATTTGTATAGCGCGATTCAGGATTTAGACGTCTTCGTATTGCTTCTACTAGCGGATCGTAGATGTCGCTACACCTACTTATATTGATTTCGTAACGCTAAACATTAAGCTGCAAGGGAATCTATCGGTAAGTACCCTCAATATATTATATTGAAAAGAAAGAAAAATCAACAAGTACTATAAAGACCCGTTTGCACGATGCAATTTTCATGCCTGTTGCATACAATTAAATTGAAGCAATTAATGACTTGCATTCATTCTTCAGAATATTCAGAAGTCACGGAATTACATATGCCGATCCTTGCATACAACATTCGTCAATGCTTTCTTACGTCTTCTAGTTCAGAGATATGAGTGAATCTCCTCTTTAGGAGACCTTCAGTTGTTGGATGAAGCCTTCTTCATCCAACTCCTTCCACAGACCTCTAGCATCTTTTCTTCTCCTACTATTTGTGTCCCGTCACCAACCCACCGTTTTTTTAGTCTAACATATCTTCCTTTCCCCATATATTTACACATTATATTATCGATTCACAAAATAAAATATTTATAGCGAGTTCAATATAAAAGATCTCTTTATGGAGCTATTTAAGGTCAATATTATTGTAATACATCTCTAAAATTAGCCCCAGACGATAAAGCCGACAGACAGAGTATTTTATTGGGTGTGTTTGTGCAGACAGACGCGCTAGGAAGCGCTTGTATAAAATTGTTCAGCGGTAATCGCTGTCAACTGCTTAATAAATAAGCAAAATGGAGAATTGAGTCAGCGCTATTGAAGTTAGCAAACGTGTCCGGCCGAAAACTGTTTCTCAGCGCTAGCAAGCACTGTCAAGCGTTTCTTTCGTCCAAAGAAAGAATCAAACGTTACAGAAAAAAAAACAATAATATAAACCCAAATTTATGAAGCACTAGCTTCTGCCCGCGACTTCGTCTGCGTAGAATTAGTACTAAGGGTAGCTTATTTTTGAACCGAGCTGTTTTTTCATCAATCTCCGCTTAATGCACTCAAGTCAATAATATCGTGATATTTTTTAAACCGTTCGTCCAAATTACTTAGTGTATAAAAGACAAAGTTCATCTATATTAAATACTGAAAGCGAAAAATGTATAAATTTTGATAAGAATTAGCTAAATATTCTAAAAATTGCAATTGAAAAAATGGATCAAATTTAAATGTATGACTCATAGTTTAGGATATATTGGCTTCCACATAAAAGGTAGATATATCCTCCTGAGACCCAGGGTGCCAAAATTTGTCAGATCTGGGTAATATTTTGTTTGGGTGTTATTTGAAGCATCAAAATGAAGAAAAAAATAATAAAAAAAATCCTACCCCCACCACTACCTCAAAATAGGGGTTATCACAGGTGATACTATGGGTCTGAATGAAATGAATATTGACATGTTGTATCATTTATTCGTAATCATTAGTTTTTGTAAAAACAGTTTGTGTTAACATTGAAGCATAGAAAAATGTTACATTTGGAACATTTTACAAAACTGAGATGGTTGGTTACAACTCTTTATTCGACATGAAGACCGATTGCTTTGATTTCTTTTGACATAAACAGGAAGGGCTGTGCCTCCTTTGGAACAGCTTATACAAGTCTGCGCTTCCTAGAAGAACACGTGGGCACATTCTTTACTTATTCTGCTAGCCTCAGAGGTAGTGGACTACCACGTAGACTGCTGTGCGTTCCAAACTGGGGCTTGAACTGATTATTTATATTGTTTAAATGATTTAACCCGACGTTTCGGATGCTTTTTAGCAACCGTGGCCAGTCTGGCCATAAATAATTTAATCAATATAAATAATCAATCGCATTTTATTCCGTTATAAAGTATTTTATTTAAATAGATACTCTTAATTTTTTTTTGTTGCTAAATACCTTTTTGCCGTTGAATTATGAGACATTCGATTCAACCTAACACATCCAAGGTACACATGTCTCATTGGCCCTCAAGAGAACAAAGAGTATTATAGGCGTCAGGTACATAACCGCAATATGCAATGATACCTTGCCCAAAATTATACACAGTAAATAAAATCTAATATATTGACATTTACATGTCATAATACTTGGCGGAAAATCATGGATCCCATTGGATCATAGAGTACATTTACTTAGCAAATAACAACATATTTACCGATTTTCGCAAATAAATATGATTTGATTTGATTAAAAAAGAGTAACTACAGAGTTTCCCACTCTTGTGGGTAGAAGCAACATTCTGAACCGGTGGTAGCATTAAAAATAAAGGATTCGAAAATACTTGTACAAAGTAAAGCATAGAACAAAGTAGGCAGAAGAAACTATAATTCCTCGTCTCATATTTTGCAATACACTATGCACGTCACATAAGTATTTGATATGTCTAAAGTGCTTTCCTATTTAACCATGCCTACTGCTGATAGAGGACAAATCTTAGTATTTTTTTAAGTTTTTCGTTTATTTTTATTATTATAGCTAATTACTTCAATATGTCATGTGGAACATGGAGTAATGGTTGCAGCTCCTTACAAACATTGTAAAACAAAAAACTTGGCTATTAAAAAGAGTGGCGGAGAGTTTATTGCCAGTTCTTCTCGTCCGTTCTACGTCCTTGATTTGAGAACAGGCAGTAAATATAAAATTAGAAGCGTTTAATTTTTATTATTGACGTTCATAAGTGTACATTGTTAAGTACCTAAATGAATAAATGATTTGAATTTGTTGTATTTAAGGCATTTGCAGATTAGCCTTTGTCCGTTTGCCCCCTCTTATATATAATATCTTCACCCTTAACCTTAGTAAGGGTATACGGAGCAGAATTAATTTATGTCCAGTTTCAAATAGCCGAATACTCAATCGCTCATCAGCATTACTCTTCGTACTCAAAAGTAATAGTAATAAAGTACATTGCATTAACATAATATGTATGTGGAGGAAGGGAGGTGTGGTCTTCCTCCAACCTAAAGGGAGGATCCTCGACCAGTCGAACCACTGACTGGCCGGCCCTAAGGCCCCAGTGGTTGACGTCGAGATGTTGTATTTATACTCAACGCTCGGAAACATTTATATAGCGCGATTCAGGATTAGACGTCTTCTTATTGTTTCTTGTAGCGGATCATAGATGTCGCTACATGTATATAGAATAAAAGATATTTTCGCGGTAATGCCCATATTCCAATGCTATTCTTATGAAGTGTCAAAATGTCAAATTTCTATAGGAAAAACCATGGTTAGAGAAGTCCTAAAAATAGTCCTAATACGTGCCTATGTTACCCTTATCACCTACAATAAATGAAGTTTCACGCTCGTCTTTTCAATTTGTGACATAAAACCGCTTCCGTCACCTTAATTCTCACGTGCCATCTAATTAGCCTAAGAATTTTCGACGTATATACAAAGTAGGGATGTTACGGAGCTTCGATTCCGGTTCCGAAAAGTCGGAACTTACGATTGATTTTGCACCTCCGATTCCGATTTCGGTTCTGATAAATTTCAATCGGAGGTTATAATCGGAGGTCGAAGCACAGCGGCGGCGGCGACCACGATCAGTGCCATTTGATTTAATTTACTACGGTTTAAAATTTAAGTCAATTCGTTTATTTTTATTTTCAACAACTAGGAAGGTGTTTTATTTTTTGAAGTGATATGAATGAAACTGATTTATTTTATTACACATCTCTCTTTTGCTTCTGCCTCCGATTCTGGTTCCGGTTCCGATTCCGGTTCCGGTTCCGATTTCGGTTCCGATAAAACCACTTCCGTTACATCCCTAATACAAAGTCAGATATGATTATGATCCCAAGTAGCTTTTTTGTATTTGTAAGGCTAAACTGACCTATATAATTACTTAATTAATTACTAGTAGTAAAATTAAAAAGAACACAACACGTTTTCGAAGTAAACAGTCAAATAATGGTTCATGATGTTAATTTCTCCAAAGAATAAGGTCAAGTGTAAATTAGAGCGTCTTGCAGAAGTAACGTTATTCTACGGACGTCGTTTTGCTTGCTAGTACCAACTGTAATGCAGCGAATGAAAAACCTATCAAACAAAAATACGATAAATGAGCATAGTAACAAAGCTGTTCTCAGTGATGCAGACACCGGTAGGGTTGTCACCTAAACTTTTAAAATCTTTAATCCGAAATACTGCTACCCGTTATATATTGAGGATAAACAAACGCAAAATTTGTGTCTTTTGCGTTTGTTTATCCTTTTATTTTTCAATAAAGCTAAATATAAGCTTGAATGCAAGTTTTTTTTTATTATTGGTAAAGTAAATCCCCTCGCTATCTTCAAACAAAGCTAACAGAAAGATACATTATAATTACATGATTGCAGGGGATTTCCCTATAGGCCGAGTAGGCCAGGGCCTAGGGCGGCATAATTTGGAAGGCGGTAGAACTCTGTGAACTTATACTTCAACGTTAGAAACACATAGAGATGGGTAGCTAACTAAATAGCGGCTATTCACAAAAAGGCCACGGCTATGATATTCAGCGGGCAGCTGCCACAGACTACATATAACCACTACGTTATGCAGCCGCGCGTAGCTATATAGCAACGGCACGCACGACAGCCGCAATCTATCTATATATTCCGCGGCAAGATTAGAACTTAATCGTTATTTAAGTCCATTATATAACAACAGTTGCTACGCCGCTAACAGTATCAGCCATCAGTCGGTTAGTGAGTCATAGCCAAATAGCTAAATAGCTGGTTATCTAGCTGGTTATTCCACCACAAATAACCGGCTAGCTACGTTATTGAGATTTTGGATAATTACCTATCGCTAGAAAATCACAAAAGAAAACGCTATGCATCAGTATCTGACAACACTGATTGATGTAACTTTAGCATATACAGAGTTTGCTTATATTTTACTTAAATATATCATTCAATTCTTCGTGCTGTAGTTGAGTAGGAATCATTATCCATAGTCCTAGGGCAATCATCCATAGTCCTAGGGCGGCCAGTGTTTCAAATTACTGTTTGTTATTTTACTATTTTTCAATCCGAATTAAAAATAATTTAGTTTATTGACAACCCTAAACGACGGGGGACATGAGTATCGTAATGTTAGGAAATTACATGACCTATTTCTTGTCTGCGTATACATGTCGGCAGGATATGAAAAAATACTGCCAGCAACAAGCGTATATTAAATACAAATAACCGGTATTGTAGAATGTGGGGTGATTGCATTCTTGATGTTTAATTTATATAGATACAAATTATATTTGGATATTGTTTAAATTAAGAAATGATTGCATAGTAAGCGTTTGTTTTTTATTGTTTTATTCTTTTTTTGTTATTTTTGTGGAATAGCTGGTATTCCAGCCGGCCTAGCATGACCGCCACGATATATCACGCGGAAGAGAGAAACCAAACTAAGATGTAAGATATCTCGATATATTATATCTCGACATCGACAATTTTGATAGAAAAGATATCTCGTTCGACAATATCTATTTTTGATAATAAAAGTCGAGTTTTAAGTGTAATTGTCATGTAAGTCCCGGAAGAAATAAAGAGATAATCGATTAAAGAGAGAACGATGGACAAAATTTTGTCGCGGTTGTCATACTAGGCCGGCAGGGGTCGCTCCGTCGACAAAAGAATTGTTGTCGGATCATATGCTGAATGTGTTTCCTTTCCACATGGCTAGTGTATTTATTATTTTAGCATTATAATTTAAAGTAAGATGTGGAATAAATGTTTGAGTTTGAGTTAATTTATTAATTGTGATTATAGTTATTTTATTTAAATTTTAGCAATCACTAATGATATTTACATAATAATCTTTGTTTTAAATATTTGTCTGCGACACTCCTTTTATACAGGCGTTGTTTATTAGTTTTTCAAACAAAAATATATGGATAACGATATGTACCTTCATACTAATCTGAAATTTTCAAATAATACACAAACAAAAAATACAATAAATAATAAAAAAATACAATAAATTATAAAAAAATGAGACTTTCTGCTTCTTTTTCCATTTCCCCCCCTTTACATATGGTTTTATAGTAAGTAACAAATGTGCCCGGTCAGCATTTGTTAGGTAAGTATTTCTGCTGTAGGCGTTTGTTAAAAAATAAATCAAAATAAAACAAAAACCTTACCGGAGTCAAAATTATTCCCGCCTGCATCCATGCCTTGACCATGATATTCTGTAAAAATACATATTAATGAATTTAAGACTTTTTTTAAATCTCGTTCTCATGCTTAATCGTTAAATCTCAGTTTCCACTTCGTAAGTATATTAACTGTGAATAAATATTATTCAAATTTATCTAAATAAAAAATCTATGATTGAATAATTATGCAAATTGAACTAGACTAGTCATTTGCTGTAGGATTGCTTGTGTCTTGTGTAAAGTTGAATAAGTTTTGATGTCTTTTTTTAAAGTGCACATTTACTCGTGTGCTTGGCGCAATAGTTAAAAAGAACAGGAGTATATAAGTGAAAAGGCTTATAGTTAATATTTGCCTCGTGATGCGACTATGGCAAAAGCAGATCCCAATAAATAGTTACCTATAAAATTAATTCGAAATAAATACTATATTACCGAATAAATGCGGTTTCATAGTAAAAAAAATTGGAGTACACGCAAGCAAATGTGCAATTATGTACTGTTTGGGTAATGTTAAGCGTAATTGCTGCCGATGCAATTAAAAAAAATTAAGAATTACGAGTGATGTATTCGATTTATAAATATAAATATTTATTAGTTAATCCTAAAAATGTTGATTGATATTTTTGTTTGAGTATTGTTTGGTTCAATTATTGTATATTTGGCTTATTAATATCAATACCGAATGCAAATGTGCGTCTTTACCGCTGTTAACCCTTATAGAACGTTTAGCTTTGTTTTAGTTTTAACATGAATAGTTATTATTGTATCTTTTGTACTGGAAATGCTGGAATTGTATGGGTTTCTTGACTGAATAAATAAATTTTATTATTTTATTCTTATTAGCGATGCGAATAAAAAAACCAAAAAAAGACCCTAACTATAAAATATCTATAAAAAAATAGAATCTTAACAATACTCAGGAAAATTATTATAATATACTAGCTGTCCGACACAACTTTCCGCTGCTATACTAATGAAGAAAATGAGACCAAATCAAATTTTTGTCAAAAAAATAATAGAAATCAACAATCTGGATATATGGGGCCATCTGGATATATTTTATACCCCCATATAGGGTGGCCCCAAGGTATAACATACTTTACTACCTATTCTCATACATACCTACCAAATATAGGTACATTATAAAAATCGGTCGAGCCGTTTCGGAGGAGTGCGACCACCACGTGACACGAGATTTTTATATTATATATACATATAGCCTTAAAATTATTATCCACTTGTCACAACATCCGCCATTAAGTCACCAAGATAAAGTCAGCTTATTCTTCAAAAACAGAGATATGACGACCTCAAAGCGATTTATCTCGACCTATTATATTTTTATTATAGTGTTACCAACGCTAAAATCTTTTGATCGCGTCACGCTCACCTAGATTCCGAAAAACTATCTATTTTAAGATTTTACTTCTCACTTCTAGGTTAGTGTCGTTAAACAAACTCTTTTAAAAACAAGAAACACCGTGTCAATTTTTATTACAATGGAAAATCTTTCGCATTCGACAAGTTTGGACTATAACGATAAGTAATAAGACCTCTTAAACCATGTAGTCGATTATATCTAAGTACATTAACCTTAATTATTGATAATTAATTTTAATTATCAGCGTTTATTTTTAGCCATTCCAATAGTAAAAATTATTAATGCAAATTCTTCAGTATCCATAGCTGAGTCAAATATAAGTGACAGTTGTTTAGATCGAAGGACCAAGTTTTAGTACCAATTTAGAAACCATAGAACTACTTATTATAGCAAAGCATTTCAATACTCTTATTAGATATATTCAATAGGCTATTATTAGATTATACCAAGGATAGAAGATGAAAATATTAGCAAGGATAACTTTGAAATAACTTTCAACATACTGTATACCAAATTAACACAATATAAAAAAATGAAAGAAAATAGTTAAGAATTACAAGCGTAATGCCATAATATACCCTTCATCAGCATTTATTTCAGTTATGAACAGTAACACACGATTTTCAGAAGCATCCCGTATGTCATTGTCAAACCAAAAGAACCCCAGTCATACGAAACGAAAAGGACAAAAGACAGCCAATAGTTCAACGACAATACGCTAACACACCCACGTGAAACGAGTGTAAAATCGTCGGTTATCAAGCACGTCAGTGACACACGAAATACATATGTAATTAATATTCAAGGCGTATAAATCCTGTAAGCTGGGCCAATCATTACTTAGCATCGTTGGTTACATAAGTGGTTCAAGGCTGGTCATTGGCAGCACGTCACAGACGCGAGCCAGACGTGCAAAAAAGTGAAACCCATAGTTTTTTCTTGAGAAATCGCTAGCTCCGTTCCGCATCTTAGCAAGGGACCGATTTCATATCACCCAACCGCGCGAAACAAACGAAAAACGTTTTATGGAGAGGGCATAATGTTTAGACAGTTTTGTTGTCTATGTTTTTGAACACATATTCGTTATTTAAAGATACAGGAACTCTATATTTCCGCGCCTAATACATTTAATTTAAATTTGTAGTATTTTATATTAGAGGGGGCAAACTAGCATTATCGCGACAACATCAGCAGTATTAACGAAAACCTTTGGATCAAGAACTAAATGATTCACAAAGCAACTTTTTAAATGGTTTTTTTTTTGAGATTTTATGATACCAGAAAATATTCATTGTATTTGTATAAAAATGTATCGATTTTCATTACTAATGTAATACTGAATTAAAACATTTCTAACATCACCATCATTTCAACAACTAATGGTAACCTTTTAAAATGAAGGTTAAAAAACGCCATGACGCAATGATTAGACGAAATAAATTGGCAATATGCGAAATCTTTTCGCAATAAGTTGCTCAATTTGCAGCCTCTATGTAGTATGGAGGACAAGTTTCTAATAACACATAATGAATGTTGGTTTAATTTTAAAAATATCTCTTTGTGTATCACACTTCAGAATATTTATCGATTTCTGTTACAACATGCAGATATAGATGAGACTATTGTCAAATTGTTCTGCATTGACAAAACTCCAATAAGACCTAATTCTTAGCTTTAACTAGTATAAATAAAATGGTTTTTTTTGTTACAGAGCTGACAATTGAGTAAGTGGGTTACCTGATGGTAAATAATCACCACCACCTATCAACAACCGTGACTCAATGTCTCAGATGCATAGTTGGCATTTTAAAAATTTATAGGCTTGTTTATGAAACCATCAAAGTCCTAATAAATATTATGAATTCCATATATCTGTTCTTGAATAACCTAGAGTTGTATCTCTTCAGTAATTATATATGACATACAGTGTTATTTCATGACAGAAAATTTCCCGTGATAGCCAAGTATGATATTTCCTGCCTTTACTGGTTTTCCAGCATCATGACAACATGATTAACATTTAAAATTATTGTATCTTTTTAATTAATGTAATTGGACATATCCAATTTAAAATAAATCAAATTAGAATGATTTTTTGTTCAACTATCTATATAAATAAAAATGAATTGATGTTCGTTAGTCTGATTAAAACTCGAGAACGGCTGAACGGATTTATCTTATTTTAGTCTTGAAATGTTCGTGGAGGTCTAGGGAAGGTTTAAAAGGCGAGAAAAAATCGAATAATTTCCGGGAAAACCCTAAAAACAGCCCTTTTCTATTTTCCATACAAACGTTTTCTAGAATCAATTTAATTATATAATTTCGAAGCCAAAATTGTGGCAGAACAACGTCTGCGGGGTCCACTAGTTACTAATAAGATTCTAATTGGAAGAAGCCCTCATAATATTGATATTCATGATCTTATAGTGTTGATGTTTCTAACTGCAGTTTGCAATATTGACACTGCAATCAAATCAAATTATCATTTAGTAACTTATGAATAAAAATACAATAAAAAAAAATCTATGCTTCTAAATTTACAATTACTGCCAGTTCTCAAATCAAGGGTGTCAAACGGACAATAAGAACTGGCAAGAAATATCAACATCATCCAGTACTCTTCAGTTTTTATTGCAAATTTTTACTTAACCTGCTGGCCTAGCATGACAACCGCGACATAATTTTGTCGACCATTTTCTAGTGTTTTAATCGATTATCGCTTTATTTCTTTCAGGTCTTACATGATAATTACGCTTAAAACTCGACTTTTAATATCAAAAATTGATATATATTTGTCGATCGAGATATATTTTCTATCAAAATTGTCGATGTCGAGAAATAATATATCGAGATATCTTACATCTTAGTTTGTCTTCTCTCATCCGCGACATATCTTGTCACGGTCATGCTAGTCCGTTATTCTTTCTTACAGCTGTTATTGATTATTATTGTTATTAGGTAAAGTCAGTTAATATGTTTAAGAATTCTTAACAAGACAAAAAACATTATAAATAAACTTATAAGGTTATAAATAAAAGAAGTATATATAATGGAACTAAAAAATATTATAGGTAATAACAAAACTGAATACAAAACAAAAGTATTTAAACAGAAATTTCTAATGTTACACACAGTTCACTATCATTTCATACTTACAGTTTTCAACACATTTTATATTTAACTTGAAAGATTCCAATCATATCAAACAGGAGGGTTTTTGATTTCATTGTCCATCACTGATCTGTCACTCATGTTACCACACATATGAACACCAAAAATCAATATGCAACAAGGAAATATGAACTTCTGCCTTGTTACACAACAGTGCTTAGTAACAGCTGATACAATCCTTTGTTCACACTTCATTGATCAAACATTTAGCACTAGGAAATGAAGAACACTTTCACTATTTCACAATACACTTCACTGTCCACTGAACAAATAAACTATGAGGTATGAAAATTATAGCTTGATAGCCAGGAGTCGAAACAAAGTAATGCAGGGCCAGTGACAATGAAAGGAGTTTGCATAAAGCCACTGGACTAGCACTGACCTGCCATGATACCAGCTGACGACAGAGCCGTACAGGGCGGCTACTGCGGCGACTCAGCAGTCCCCTGAGCCACACCAGCCAGCGGCCCGCCCGCCAACGGGAGGTCGCAGACAAAAAAATCGATAGGTCGACAACCTATGCCCGCGCTCAAGAGCCGTCAGCCGGGCGGTCCGTCGTTTCGACGTCTCCTGCCACCGATACGATACCGCACCAGAAACCCTTCGAGGCCTCAACGCCCGACTTATTAAAAATACAAATTCGCCATTTTGAAACAGGAACAATGAAATATTTACTTTCGAACGGTACGACAGGTGACAATGTCGCTCGCGGTCCGCAACTTTAACAGCGCGAGTTTAAACCTATAGATATTATATCACTGTAAATAAATACGTACTCTGACTAGAAATCCCTTCGTCACCGCTGCCGATATCCGACATTTCAATCCAAACCGAATTCTACAGGCAATCCGCCGATCTTTTGGAACTTCTCGGACAACTGAAACTGTCTAATGTCTATGGATGCACAGCCATCAAACTTGACTTTATTTATGGTTAGTGGTTAAACCTCAGATTAAGTACCTATAGATGTAACACTAAAATATTAAAGCGCGATAGCAAATTACAATGTGTATGTAAAAAAGAAGGACAAAACACAGATGTTTTGTCCCCGTCGGCGTGGCCACTTTTTCTTGTCAATTGTGACAAATTTCTTCGGCGCCATTTCATCATGTGCGATTTTTGGTGTTTGTAGTGATTTCAAGTAAATGTTGATTCTTTTTGAGACATATACTCTGTTAATTAAGGTTTCTTAAATGTGATAACAATAGTAGGTTGTTGTGTTAAAGGCTGCAAAAGCCAAAGTGAACGAAATATAAATGGAATAACAATTCATTCGTAAGTATATGATTATCTCTTTAATTTGGCAAAATATTACAATGTAATGGTTTATTATGTTTTTCTATAGTCGTGTTTAATTCTTTTTGGGTAACTTATGCTTATTTTTCAATATTTAAAATAATTTAAGAAAATATAACCTAAATGTTTGACAGATTCTGTGTTGCCAATTTACACTTTTTATTTTCCCAAATTTTCTTAGGTAACTAATTAATTAAATTCAAAATAATAAAAATTGATAATAATAATTTCATAGATCTTAAGATTTAAATATCAAGTTAACAAAGATTTTTTACTTTCAGGTGGTTTTCAGTAACATTCAAAATATTACACTACTAGAACAGTCTGAATCTTCCAAAATAATATGTAATGAAACCAATATAAAACATGGGTGAAGAACAAATAAAAGCAGTATTAAATCAGAAAAGATCAAATCGACTCGAAGAATGACAAATATACAATGCGTGAATCTAAACGCATATTATTTAAATAATTTGTTTCTTAAAAATATCATATCAGAGCTGAAGTTAATAATGTAAATAAAATTCTAGAACATTGATTAACAATAAAACACAGAACCGGATAATTCTAGTTTTTTTTAAACATGTCTTAACAAAGAAATCACTTAGAAAGTTTGCATTATATAAGTCTATAGTTTGTGAGGAAGCAATTTGATTCATACTTACCTCATACTAAAAGACTGGAGGTAATATAGAAGTAGAGTACCGACATAAATATGCACTATGATGAGTATCTATATAGGTGGGAATCTCTTTTATATATATAGACAAGCAATTGCCCCCGCAACCCCCCTTGTGGGTTGAATTTCGTAAAATCCGTTCTTAGCTGACCTCTACTCGGCGAAAGGAATATTCCTACCATATTTCAAGTTGCTACGCCTTATGGTTCCAGAGATATCGTGATGAGTATCTATATAGGTGGGAATCTCTTTTTTATCTATATATATAAAAGAGATTCCCACCTATATAGATACTCATCACGATATCTCTGGAACCATAAGGCGTAGCAACTTGAAATATGGTAGGAATATTCCTTTCGCCGAGTAGAGGTCAGCTAAGAACGGATTTATTGAAATTCAACCCACAAGGGGGGTTGCGGGGGCAATTGCTAGTATTATATAAATAAATAAAACACAAATCAACTTATCACGCACTTAATTTGTTATTACAAAGTGTTTTGGTGCAATGTTAATTTATTATTTAAAAAAAATCCGCAAATGGATTCATAATAATTATTTAAGCATTACACCAAATCACACGACAATTTTACCCAGATATGGGTAATTCTTTCTTATATGACAACACGGTCTACAACTATGTCTGTCTCATGTGCGGCCACGCCAATGTTCCAGGCTTGGGTTAAACCTATTGGTTAATTTAAATAAAATTCAATAGACTACGTTTTCCAAAACACTTATGCGTCTAAACAGCACTTGTTAATTTAATTTTATACAGTACAGAAAATAATAAGATCCACAAAAGAATAATACGTTAGCGTAACCAAATTTATAACCATTATGCGTCAACTCAAAATGACATTTGTGTTATGTCAGTTGAGAAATGACAGCTGTTACAATATATTTTTAGGACGTGTATACATTTGTATCTTTTGATGCGTAGGGACCATGTATTAAAAACTTCTGAAAAAAAAAGGGACTAGTTTAGCAAAATTCTGTAATTATAGCAGAATATTACCCCGAATTTAGGGCTTAACATAATATGTCGCAGAATCGAACAAAATTGCAGTTCTTAGCAGAATCTATAAAAAACTTTATTAGAATTTTTTATAAGGTTTGTGTAAAGTTTTTTTTCTTGTCGTGGCCTCTTGAATTGTATGTAGAGGGCACTTTCATTGTATTGGGTATTTGTTATAGTGTACGCGCAAGTGCTAGTCCCCTCCTGCGGTATGTGAGCGGCAGGGCGGGGGGTATTTCCAAACGACAAGCTGACTCAGTCGGCCGTCGACCACCGCGACGGTTACACGACTTATTTGTTCGCTTCAGTTTATTCCAAACACACATGGGTTAAATATCCTAAGATGGGTCTGCCAATACCACGAAAAGTGCAAAATGTTATTTAGAAAATGAAATTCGAGTCTGCAAACATCGGAAATTACAAAATTTTCATCTTTACGGAAACCTGAATACTTATTGAAAAATGTTAATTTGTTTTTAAAACTGTTTTGTACCATTAATAATAAAATTTAATTTACACTTTTAGCTATGTGTTTTGCTTAGCCCGGAAATAGAAAATATAGTTTTATAATTTACCCGTAACATTAATTAAGACAGTTTCTAACATAGCTATCCGGAGATTTATCTGTTCTCATATGTCTCGTGCGTGTCTTGTAAATACGCGCCCTCCCCCGTCTCACCGCTCACATACCGCAGGCGGAGACTAGCACTTCCGCGCGGACTATAGTTACGTAGTCTTGTGTCAACGGTGTGTGTAAGCACAAAATCAAAGCGTTTTATAAAATAAAAAAAATCCATACAAAATATAAGGTAATTCGTTAGCAGAATTTTAGCATTTTTATAAAAAAGGCTTATCATAATATTAATAAATATTAATGGCTTCTTTAAATCTGGTCACACTGGTCCATTTTATATTAGACTAAGTTTTGTTATTCTATTTCATCCTGATTCATTAAATAAATTTATCATAAATTGTTTTATTAATTATTTTTATCATATCATTCAAAATAAATATTAGAATTTCGAGAAGAAAAAAATAAAAAACATTATTAACAGAGCCTTGAAATGGGAAGAAAATGTATTTAGCAATAATATTAAATAAATAAATAAAAATAAAAAAATAAAAAAGCCTTTATTTCCAAATTTCCCAAATTATTTTACATTAGAGTTTTTGGTTAGTAAGTTTCTTATAGTTAGTAGTTAGTGTTAAGTTTATGTTTGTTGTGTACTATTTATTTATTTAATTTGGACCCCTCTTCGGGTGTAGGCCTCCTCCAAATCTCTCCATTTTTGCCTGTCTTCCGCTTTGTTTAGCCAGTCTTTTCCTGCAATTTCTTTTATATCGTCTAGCCATCGTTTATATGGCTTTCCCACTTTCCTTTTGCCCATAGGGCCTCTCCATTTTGTTGCCAATATCGTCCATCTTTTATCTTGATATCGTGCGATATGTCCTGCCCATCTCCATTTTAATTTGAGGGCTTGAGTTAGTGCGTCTTGTAGATTTGTTTTTTCTCTTATAGATGTACTCTTTATTTTTTGTAGCTTTTTTATGTTGAGCATGCTCCTTTCCATGGCTCTTTGGGTGGTTCTTATCTTTCTCTTTATCTTATCTGTAAAGGTCCATGTTTGGCACCCATAGAGCAGGCTCGGTAGAAGGCATGTATCCGCCACTATCTTTTTTAGGTTAAGGCTGTATTTGCCTTTTAGGATTTCCTGCAGTGACCAGAATTTCCTCCAGGTTATGTTAGCTCTTCTTTCTACTTCTTCTTCGTTGTTTGTTTTTGTGAATGACAGTTGCTTTCCTAGATATATATATATTGGTCTACATAATCTATGTTGTTGTCGTTGATATTTATTTGAAATTGTTTGCTGTTTGTCATTATTTTGGTTTTATTTAAGTTCATTTGTAAGCCTACTTTGGTGCTTTCTTCGTCTAGTTGCTTTATAAGCTCTCTTAGTTCTGTTGCAGTTTCAGCTACTATGACTATGTCGTCTGCAAATCTCAAATGGTTTATGAACTGGCCCTCCAGGTTAATGCCTTTTGACTTCCATTTGAGATTCTGAAATATGACTTCCAGGACAGCAATAAAGATCTTGGGTGATAGAGGATCTCCTTGTCGGACCCCCCTCTCTACCCTTATTTGTTTTCCTCTTGTCTCCAGCTTGACTCGGCTAGTGCTATTCGCGTATATATTCTTTATAATATTGATGTATTTTTGGTTCACACTGAGCCGTTTCAATGCATTCCAGATTGCGCTGTGATTGATGCTATCAAATGCCTTGCTGTCATCTATAAAGGCGACATATAGGTTTCTATTGAACTCTTTATACTTCTCTATTATCTGTTCTAGCGCTTGTATGTGGTCAGTGGTGCTGAAACCTGCCCTGAAGCCAGCCTGCTCTCTTGGTTGTGAGTCGTCAATTGTTTTGGATATTCGTCTTAACATTATTGAAGAGAAAAGTTTGTAGATGCTCGCCAGTAAGCTGATTGGCCTATAGTTACCGATGTCTAAGGAATTGCCTTTCTTGTACAGCAATATTATATCGGATGTACACCATTGCTCTGGTATGGTTTCGGAATTAAGTACCATATTGAATAGATGTGTTAGATGTTGAAGCAGAACTGGTGCACCATGTTTTAGAGCTTCGTTTGTTATTCCATCTGGACCTGGGCTTTTTTCGGTTTTCAGCTGTTTTATGTGCTCATACACTTCTTTTTCTTCGATCTGCTTTACTGACAAGTTTACGTTATTCGCAATGGGTGTTTCCTCTTGTATGTGGTTGTAGTCTTTCATTCTGTAGAGTTCTTCATAAAAGTTTGTGGCATGATTTATTACGTCCTTCCTTGTTTTTGTTTCTTCTTTGTCTTGTCCAAGTTTTTGTATCCAAGATTTGTTTAGATTAATTTCTTTTAAAGCTCTCTTTGTACTTCTGTGTTTCTTGAGGTTCCTTGTTATTACTTCCTTCCTGTGATTCCTGTAGTCTATTTTTATAGATTTCTTTGTTTCCTTGAACAGCCGGGTGAGTTCTTTCTTCATGTCACGGTCTTTGTCTTTCTTAAACATTAGTTCTGTGCGTTGTTTTATTAGTTGTTTTGTATTGTCGCTAAATATATTGTTTATTTTTGTGTGGTCAGTCTTAGTCCTCTGTGTAACGCTGTCTTTTATTGACTTTTCTATCTTATTGTAGTAATCTTGAACACTTGTATCTTCTGTTTTGTTTCCTAGTTTTGTCTCTAAGCTTAAGATATAACTATGTATTTCTTCTTCTGTCTTTAGGCTTTTAAACGAAGACTGGAAGTTTTTTCGACTCTTTTTTGGAAGATTCAAGTTAAATGTTGCTCTCAGAAGTCGGTGGTCTGATGGAAATAGTACGTTATTCAGGACTTCGAAATTAGTGATATGTGCTGGTTGGTTTGTCATTATGAAATCTATTTCATTTCTGTTGTTTTGGTCAGGAGATATCCAGGTTCATCTTCTGTTCGGTCTTTTGTTATAAAAGGTATTCATTATGGAGAGTTTGTTTTCTAATGCATATTCTATGAGTCTTCCTCCTCGTTTGTTTCGGTCTCCGTAGCCATACTTGCCCATAATTAGATTTTCTTCCTTCTTGGGGTAGCCTATTTTTGCATTAAAATCTCCCATGACGATTTTTTTGTCGCCGGCTAGAGAGTGAGCTTTGTCTATGTCATTGTAGAAGTTTTGGATTTCATCGTCGCTTGATTTTTCTGTGGGCGCGTATACCTGAATTATCGAAAGTTCTACCCCTTCTATATTGAGTTGAAGCAGTGCTACTCTTTCTGAGAGTCCTGTGAAATTTGTAATTTGGTTTTTCAGATCCTTTTTTATTAGAAATCCCACTCCGTTCAATCCTTTGGTTTCTCCGTAGTAGCAGAGGATATAGTTTTCGTACTCTTCTATACTGCTGCCCGTTCTTCTGACTTCACTTAATCCTACTATGTCATGGTTTATTTTACCGAGTGCGTTGTTTAACTCTATATATCTTTCTATTGATGCTAGAGATCGTACATTATAGGTGCAAATTTTCAATGTTGTCTCCGTTTTAATGTCATTTTGTGGAGTTTTCCTGCGTACAGGCTCTTCATTTGTTTTGAAATTGTTTCTTTGTTTAAGGTTGTTTTGTGTAGTTTTTTGTTCTTTTGTTTCGCTGGGTTTACTGCTTAATGAATTTTGTTGCGCATGATTTGTTTTATTGGTTTGTGGTTCCTTAGTTGGAGGGTTGCGGTCATAATTCCCCACGATGACCGCTGTTCGTCTTGGGGAATTGTAGTTTATGTTGGTTGTTTCATCTACTGTGGTGTCTTTCCGGGGGTCCGTCGTTTGTTGCTATTGTTTGCTCGTGCCCTGGTACGAATTTGCCCTTGGGCGGTTCATGAGATCGAAAGCATTTGTTTTATTTATTTTATTTGGTGCCTTCTGTGGCACTTCTTGGTGGGAGTCTTTTTTTGTTGGTGTTATCGATGGTGACCTTTTTCTTTTTTCTGTTGCGTTCGATTTTTCTCTGATTATGAGTCGGTCATAGCGAATCACGGCATTGTTGCCTTTTTTTATCTCTTCTTGCAGCTTTACTTTGAGTTCTTTTCTTGTGTTTAGGACGTCTTTTGGGAAGTCTTCTGTTACATAGGTGTCCAGGGGGAACTTTTTGTTATTTTTAAGCAGTTCTGTTCTTCTCCATGCTAGGGTAAGTTTTACTAGTATGGGTCTATGTTTCTTTTCTTGTTTTCTGCCCAGTCTGTAGACGTCACTTAGTTCCCACTTATCGAACGGTTCTGATCCCGCAGCTGTGCATACCGTGCTGAATGCCTCAATGACCAGTTTTTGGAGCTCGTTATTATTTTGCTCTGTTTCATTGATTCCATGAAGAATAATGTTGTTCTTTCTTATTTCTTTTTCCAGGCTTCGGACTTTGTTGTTTAGAGTTGCTACTTTATCTTTCAATACCATATTTTCTTCTAGGAGTGGTTTCAGCTTATCATCGATTGTGGAAGCCAAATCTGTGGTGAGCTTTTCTGTTTGTTCCTTTATTTGGTCTTTGAAATCTTCCTTCATTTTATTTATATTTGTGTTCATGGTGTCCATTTTTTCTAGTAGTTGTGCCATCTGTTTTTCCATAGTTGTTGGAAAATGTACTAAATGGTAGGAATTTTTAATATGGTGCAACACTGGGCAGTGGTTGGTAACACTAGTCTTGTCTTTGGTAGCTTTTTGTACTGGCAACTTCTTATTGATTTGACATCTCAAGTGTCATAGCACCGGATATCGCGATTCGATGTGACAGTTCAGACGTTATGATAACTAGTTATACGTATAGTTATTAGACATGGGTAACTCAGCGAAATTCCCTGCGCCAACTCAGCAACTCAGGCGCAGTATAGTGTGTCGGCTCCTTGAGTCAACTCAAAATTGCGCCACGACGCAGTAAAAATGGGACGCGCTAAGCGAGCAGTGAAACCTCCGAAACGCACGGAACCCCACGCTCATAGTTCACTCAGTGAGTGGGTACTGCGCCGTGCGCCGACACATTATGAATGTGTGAGCTGACTCACCCTGCGCACTGAAGCGTGCCGGCGCAATTGCGCGGCGCAGCGCAGTGTTACCCATGTCTAATAGTTATGTTTATTATTGTTTTTTGTTTTCACGCTTTTCGGTTTTTACGCACTATTTTTGTCACTTTTAGTTTGTGATTTAGTTGTCATTAATTATAGTTCGTACCGCCGTACACTTTCCGTAACGCGATAGTTGTTATTTCACTCGATTTTTATTTAAATTTACGCTGTAGCACAGATACGGTTCGTTACTAATAATATTAAAATTAATATAATATAATGAAAATACGAGACCCTTAATGAAATTGGCAAGACAAGGGGCGACTTGGTTTGAATCTCAGATCAAGGAATATTTTCGATATGGTTTTTGGAGTCATAATTTTTTACAGAATAGAGCTGAATCGTGTTATAGATGTCCACCGAATATTTGTCACGGACTCAACGTATAGGGTGTCCGGTCATTTGTTGCCCAGATATTGAGTGAAGAGTGCATACGTACTTCAGTGTCGAGCGCTCAATGCAGACTTAAGTTCGTTGTTAGCGTTGTTGCACCTTGTTACGTTAGTTCTATTTTTTTCGGGGACTCCGGTTCGGTACTTTTGTACAATCCAGCCGGGCTAGCATGACAAGCGCGACAAAATTTTGTCTACCGTTTTCTCGTGTTTCAATCGACTATCGCTTTATTTCTTTCGGGTCTAACATGACAATTACACTTAAAACTCGACTTTTAATATCAAAAATAGATACATTTGTCGATCGAGATATCTTTTCTATCAAAATTGTCGATGTCGAGATATAATATATTGAGATATTTAACATCTTAGTTTGTCTTCTCTCGCGCGAGATATATCTCGTGGCGGTCATGCTAGCCCGGCAGTCTCTCAAGTGTCCTCGGTATTTTGGGGGAGTTTTTTTTATGGGATACTTTTAGTGCTTTGTGTGTGTTATTCAATTCAATTTGTGAGAGTTTTATATCACAGGCCTTGAATTAAATGCTCAAAAATATTTAGTTATAAGCACACTACTACGCTTTCACTTCAAGGATGCAACGGCATTAGGACGTAGGCAACGCTCTTCTTCCTCATTCCGCTCCTCTAAGCAGTCCACTGAGTCTTCCCCCTCGCATTGTCTCGCTTGCTCTTACGAGCGAACGGCAATAACGCTCTATAAGCGGCTGGGTGCGAGAGAGTGCGCACTATGACTCCAGCGTCAGAATTGCGTTCACACTTATACTAGCAGCACCTCGGTGGCTGGGGTGAGAACTATTCTTACCCCCAGCGAAACTGTGCCAAGCTTGATAGTCTCTGAATTCGAGGTCATCGAAGAGATAAATAAAACATCACTATAATATTACAAATGACTATAATTTTGTCACAATTTTCCATACAATGTTAATAACTTTTTACCTTATTCCTATTTTATAATACATTACTTAAATAATATTAATGTTGTTTTAATTTATTTAAAATTCTTCCAGTTAAATTTCTAATTACATATTACGGAGTCGGTTTCAGATGAGACATTCAAACAAAACCAATAGGATCATACAAAGTTCAAAAATGAAATTTGAAAACTCGAGTACTTTATTATAATACACTAAAATGTAATTCGATTAGATCTTAAATATATACTAAAATATTTCTTGCTTAGTTCGCTACGAGAAGTATCGTTAAAAACTGTACAAACATTATCGTTACTGCTAGCGTAAGTATATTATATAAACGGACACAGACCGGCCTCTGACGAGAACATGCGACATAGCTCAACAGTGACAACAGTTTATGTACTATAATTAATTAATAATAGATATAAAGATAAATTGTACTTTATAACGCGCTGAGACGCGACGCGCGGCGACGCGGGCGGCCCGGACCGTATCGAGATAATTGACTAAGATAACAACGCATCGCGGCACTCGCCAATCGGCCCGCTGATATGTCCGCCGCGCCGCGTCGAAACAAACAAACATACATACGAGAAATAAGCACCGTTATTTAAAAATGCGAGTCGTTTGAGTACTATGCAGCTTGAGGAGGCTTAGCTGGCTTAAACGAACCATGTTAACACTACAAAATTATCAAATAAATTCTATCAACTCTTAAAATTCCAAATGTGAACTGTGAATTATCGCTATTGTACATTTATCTAAGAAACCAGCCAAGAGGACAAATCGAACAAGTCAACGGTAAACAACAAGCGAGTACGAGTTAATAAATTACAATAATTAATTATTAAGAAAAAATTGAGCTAGATTCGATCTCCGTCACCTTTCGGAACTCTGTTGTTCACTACGCGCTATTATCGCTTCAAAGAACGCGGGTAACTTTAAAAATATTCACAGACAGTTAAAAATTATCGACTACCCTCGGTTGTTTAATTGAGAAGAGATACAAATTCCTTGTCACCGAAACGGCAACGAACATTCTTATGTTTATTGCTCTATACAAAGACTACCGTAATTTATTGCTTAGGAGTTCCTGCGTCGGCGTTGGCAATACTGATCATCTGCGGAGGACGACGGATGAGGCTGACGGGCGACAAGCGATTATTCACAACCAATTGGCGATACGCCCTTACGCCTGCCTTACATTCGTAGATTTAGTCAGGTGAGCATAAAAATACTATAATGCCGTCCGCCCTAACTCTACTAATGTAACCCAAGCCTTAACAAGAAAATATAACTTATTTTGTGTGGATGTACGCGGTGTAGTGTCCTCTGCATTCGATAAACAGATAAAAACATAATAAGCTATGTAAAATTTGATAAACCATTTAAGTACTCAACCAAAATGGGTTATTACTTAATGAATGAATGAATAAAATACTTTTCCATCCAAATGATTGCATACACCGCGCGCATCGACACAGCCAATAATTCGGGTTCAGCGTGTCATACAGTGAATCTTTTTCGGGCAAATAATGAATCTAATCAAAATTTAGGACTGCTTAAAAGGTTTCTGCCTTTGTTATAGAAAAGGACAGCATATATGTGTATGTAATTGAAAAGGATGTCAATACTTTCGAGCAGCCTTTATTTTCACCTAAGATTTAAGTATACAGCCCACTGCCCCGAATATGTGGCTGCGACAGCAGTGCGATTGCGTGAGTCGTGCAACTATATAAAAGTAACAGTCAGTCTTATTACCGACAGACTCAAGACCAAGCATATCATGTCAGTTTCCCTAACGAGACTTAGTACAGAACAAAACAGTGACGTAGCACGAGGGGGTGCGGTCCGCACTTTGGCGGGGGCGGCATTTTACAGGTAACGGTAAAAAAAACTAACTTTAACGTTTTTTTTTTCGTTAATTTATTGCTGTACTTTACCGAAGTGACAAAGTTCTTTATGTTTTACCCTTTTTTACCCTTTTTACTATGCCCCATTTATAATCAATTGCAAAAATAAGGGGGCGGCAAATTTGAGATCCGCATCGGGTGCTAGTCACTATACTACGCCACTGGAACAAAACAAAACGTGTATAACAATTGTACTAGTTATCAATAAAGGTTAATTTTTAATCTTCGTTAAAATTTGATATTGCCACGAGTTCGAGTTGAAATTTTACAAAAATATACATGCTGTACAAATAGTTGAGCGACTCAATGCATACACTGGTCAACCCTAACGATGGAGTCGTTACGCAGGCGAACCCAGGGCGAGAGTTAAGTACGGTATGGGTCGAGGCCTGCGTAAAGAGTCCGCATACTTAGAGAGATAAAACACAATACATTGTACGCATACGTATTCACATGAATGCGTGTCACTTACACACGTACACATGACGAACGTAACGTGCACATCGTCGGCTAATTATCAAACTTCGTATCTACATTTGGTCAAACTTTACTTTGAAACTACAAACAAGGTCAAACATTCTGTGGACATACGTAGTTTTATTTCAAAAAAAAACTAAAAACAGTTAATAGATACGAATGATTCCATCGTATTCTTTACGGTATTTTACACAAGATGGCATCAGAAAACAAAAATCGTAAATTTTGTAGCTACGAAGTTTGATAATTAGGCCAGCGACATGTGTTTGTTACGAGTGTAATCATGCACATAACGTACATACAAACGTAAATTACACACACGTGTATGCGCACGCACACAAGCGAGTTCTACTTACGCGCACAACACACTGCGAACACTAAAACTAACTCGTTGATAGAGACTTAGAACTAGAATCTATACGTTACTTTTGACTCGCCACTATCGTCAGCGATCAACATCACGAACGATTGTCGCCGAACGGTTCGGTACAAGCGGTCCTTCGACATGTATTCAAATATGAAAACCGATCGATCAAAATGGGAATATCTCGCCCACATTGCACTGTTGTAGGTATATTCGAGATGGGAACACAATACGATCACAACTTATTCGAGAATAGGCCAAGGCGCTTCGTGTCGGTTACACTAATTCATTTCAAAGATAAACGTTTTTTGTTTTGTAAAATTTAGAGAAAAATTCCATATTATTGGCTTTGTCTGGAATTTTAGTGCTACCGAACTATTTATTTCGACGAAATTTTTCTATATTTTAGTGTAACCGACACGACAAGCGTTTATAGAAATGTAAGTACTCAAAAACAAAGTATGTACAAAAAATGAAATATAGACGTATTAATAGAGAATTAAATAAACAATAATACAATAAAAAAAGCATAATAAAGCACTCATTATATGTACAAAGACAATACACAAACATAAAGGCGCTTTCACACAGACGTCATCTGTGTGGAAATGTCTTGATAATTGTACCGTTTCTCCGACCTTCCCAAATGAAATTCGACAATAATCAAAATATGCAATATCAAATGAGACTTTTGGCAGTTAATATAAATATCACAAATTATTCAATGATCGTTTACGGGTGTCGTTTCGGAACAAACACTTTTTAAGATAAGCAAAAAAAAAAAAAACAAAAAAGTATCGCTAAGAGAGCGCGCGAGGCGAAACCTAAAATATGTTAACATAAATAAAAAATCTTAAGCAATCTTAAATACCCTGTTGATTTCATTTTTTAAATTATATTTTTTTCTGACCGATATCTGAATAAATAAAACGGCGCATTCGAACAGTGCGGCGATGCATCACAATAATTTTTTTTTTTAATAACAAATCTTCAAATTTTACATTACCACGAAATAAATACAAACCCTAACTGTATATACAGAGTGTTCACAAAACACGCGTGTCTAATAGGAACAAAGAGGGCCACAGCACACCCTATACAATATCACAAGTGAAAATATGCAAAACCTTACATTACTCGTCTCTACACACCACTCTCGCTAAACCTACAATTACGTCATTAAAACTCTTTGTTCTTATCAAAAAGTGTTTAAGACCTAAATACTTAATTCATAATAAATTTCAATAAAGGCGGTATTAGAAACGGTAATCATATCTGATGGATCAATAAGACCTCTTCGTAATTTAAAAAAAAAAACGGTTTTGTGACTGATCATTTTTTTCAAAGGAAAACATTAAGTTTAGGCAATTGAAATTGGGAAAAATAAGTTCACATAATATAATCCAAACTAAGTGCAAATTTTTTTTTGAGTGGCCGCTATTAAAAAAAACAATATTTCGAATCTCATACTACATTGGAAATTTACAATAATCCGTTTGCAACACCGCCCGGGCACAATAAATAAAACACGTAAAGGCATCGCCACACTATTCCACGGCGCAACATTGAGCACATACCGACGGCTTGCAACCGTCCACGCGACATCCCATCACTACAATATATAAATTCTTTCATGTAAACCTATCTTTAAACGTATATGTCTTTATTACGTATGTTTTCGTTTTTACCTAACCTTAATTTTGTGCAAAGGAAAGTTTATTTTCTTTGTTTTTAAGAATTTTGTACAAGAGATTACAATCCGCGATCGGATTCGAACACCATGTCCCCATTCAAACGGTGCGGCGAAACGGTGACACCATTATTCCGTAATAATAACGCTCAATATCGAAAAATAAAAACTTTAACAACGTACTAAAGACACGAAATTATAAGACTACTGTGAAGCAACGCGAGGCTATGCGACAAAAACCTCGATAAGGGTCGCCATCCACTATAGCGGAGCGAAGATTCATTTAATCTTATTGGATATTTAGATTCAGCTATAATCAATAACAACCTTAAGGCATTAGTATAAGCCACATTGTCAATCATATCTTATCTATGATCCAAAAATATAGTAAAGAAAATGTCAAAAAAATCTCAATCAAGGTATCATCATAACAAAAAATGTAAACAAGTCTTCAATGGAAATAAAACAATATATGATTGACTATGTGGGTATCCATAAAACAAAGCGAAATTGAACAATATATATAAAATAGCATTATTAAAACATTATAATGACAACAAATCATCGGTATACTCGCTATAATTAATATATCTCTTCTCCGCTTTGCTTTGGTGGATAGCGGCCTTTAGCTCAACGTTAGAATGGCAAACTTGTATACAACGAAACAATTGAACCCTCCAGCACCCTAAATATTATGCATTAACTTCAAAATAAATCTATAGAGCGTAACCAGTAGTACAACAGATAGACTTACAATTAAAAAAAGATGGCGCACGATTAATCAAAAATATAGATTTTTATAATATCATGTAAAATTATGCTAGTCACTAGCGATCCGAAGCTATTCATTGCTTTTGTATTTAAAAAAGAAAAAAATAATAGCCCCATTAATTAATATTTTTGCATGTCAATCCACTTTCGAATAGCTAGATATTAATCAACTTTAATTACAAAAGCAACGATTGGGTAACATTAAAATGCACGATGACATCGTTGACACCCGCCAAAATGACATTGACAGTTAACAAACATCCATCAAATTGAGCTAAATCACTCGCCAATAAGCGGCAACTTACAAAAAAACCTTGCTGCAAAACGCGCATTTATTACCGTGACGTCACTCGAGTAATACCGAAAACCGTAATAAATTCTCGCGATAAATTCACAGCAAATAACCTTGCTAGTCTCTTTACACGCGGGGGTCAACGAACGCGACGCCAAAATGGCCGCGCGGTTGCAACGATTAAAAAATAAGTACATCATTCAAATCACTGTATAAAAATGCTAAAATTGATTTGTAAATACCAACTCCACGTAACTAAATCTAAAATAAAATGGTTTCTTTTTTAATTACATTTCATAGGCCGCTCTTGTGACTTAGATAAAAAATTCCGCGCGTACTGACGCTTCGCGCGGGGGCGCAACGCTGTTGGGTCGTCAACAAAGCGAAAATTTGACTAGCCGACACGAATCAAACTGACTAGAACGCGACAAACATCATTGGCAAGAGTTTTTTTTAAACGCGGCCACAACCTTTTCCAATTCATTTTTCAATTTGGAATCGAGCCCTCGGAATCTGTCGGAAACGTCAAAAGATGGCAATACTTTCTGCACAGGTTTTTATTTTTGATATAGTTCTGTCTTGAAAATAAATAATTTCTTTCTTTACATACACGTGATATTATTTTTTTATAAATTATGTTTCAATTTTATTTATTTTTCTATAGTATCTTTCATAATTTTTTTTTACCAAATTAAATCGAAATAATTATATTGTAATTATTTTTGACATAAGACGTTGTCCAACTAATTATTTACAAAATAGCGCCATCTATCGACAAGTTTCTAAACGAATTCCAATAAAAAAAAAGTTAAGTACTCGACGTCCCCGCGCGAATCGAATTCAAAAAACCCTTAACACGTAAAAACTCGAAACTAACACTCGATGTGATGCCTAGCGTTCCGAGGTGTGATGCGCCGAAATAAATACATACAATATTTACAAATAAAGGATACAAATTAAGCTCATCAGTTCGAAGGGGGGCGATCACACTAGTGGCACAGTATATAGATTAAGCAGTTGCTCAACAGCGCTTAAACACTAACAATAATGTGGCCGTATCCGCGCTTACCATCAGGCGGGATTGCGGTCAAATGCTTACTTATTCTTCAATAAAAAATGCACACTTAGTCAAATTATGTCTGTCGAGTTATATATGAAACTAGCTTGCGGTAACTTCTTTCAGTCAATAAGAACTGCGAGACTCTTACATTATCCTTAGATTTACACATTTTCATACCTTGCTAGTACACAGCGTTTCCACTATATAAATATTTATTTATGAATAACAGATTTTTTGTCACATTTCCATGTCGACTTGAACATCTTCAACCGGCGTTTTACGAGCGTTTACATGCAATTGAGCAACTGCTTGAATGTATGCACTGTGGTAGAGGGCAGAGATTCACTAACAGAAGCCGCCGAAGCCAACCGAGGGTACCGACGGCACGGAGGGCACGGACGACTCCGCGTTCTTGTGCAGGTCTAACAGAGGACTCGCCGATAGGTAGTGCGTCTGGAAGAGAACACAGAACATTAATGAACATGTCAATGATGGATTTCGCCTATCTCTATTAATATTGTCGGATGTGAAAGTACTAGGCTATTGTTTTATAGTATAAGAGTAATTATTGTAGAATTATAATAGGTAATTTACTAGCTACTTTAGAAGAGCTTTGAATTATAAATAGATCCATTTATAATTGGAATTATAAATGGATTATAAATAGATTTGATCTTAAAATACATCTATATATATAAAAGAAAGTTGTGTTAGTTACACCGTTTATAACTCAAGAACGGTTGCACTGATTTCAATGATTTCTTTTTTGTTGGATTCGTCTATATCCCGAATAAGATAACAGCTATTAAAATATTGGAAAAAATCAGGAAAAAAATATATGCATAAAATTAATTATAAAATAAATTAGATTCGGAACCCCGCCATCTTGACAACTCACGTCATGCATGCTTAGCTTTTTTGGAATAATGGCTGGTATACACTTTGATTAGTGATTAGTGCGAGTGGTTTGTTTAGTGTTAAGTGTTTAGCAAAAAACACGTTCGGACAGTTTCTGTTAAGTGTTAAGTGTATAGTGCTTAGCGAAGTACAGTATTTACAAGTGTGTTCTATTTTTTCTGCGAGTAGCTCCTCCCGCGCGTCCCGCCTTCACCCCTCGCTTGCACTAAACACAAACTTAACACGTCGGGACGTCAACAGTGTCGTGTTCGTTTCTTCTGTTGTTGTGAATGAAATACTAGGTGGATCGAATCCGTAACCCACAAATTTGCGGAGTTATATATTCAACATGCGTGTTTATATGTATAATGTAAATCTTTATATAAACAAGCCAGAGACGCAGCTCTGCAAAACATAGCTGCTGAAATGCTTTTAGAAAATTTTGGGGCGAAGGAGGCTTACACCTTCTCTCCTAGCTATCCATAATCGAGGTGGTCTCCTCAATTCCAACTCAATTTCTTCTCGAATGTGTAACGCAAGCACATTCAATATTTCATTAACTACATTGCGAATGGGCTCATACATATTCACTGGTTTTTTTTGTTAATTATTACTATCAGTGTGTATACAGGCAAAATATTGTCTATTTTTTTTTTAATTTTTTATTACTAATCACTTAACACTAATCACTCTACATACTAAACACTTGACACTTGACTAATCAAAGTGTATACCAGCCATAACAGATGTCCAATGCAAATCAGTGACATATTAGACAATTATATAAAAAAGTGGGCAAATGGGCATATTCAAATTTAAGAATAATTATATAATTTCGAAGCCAAAATTGTGGCAGAACAACGTCTGCGTGGTCCACTAGTATACTATATAATATATAGACATAACTATATGATATTACGGTCAAATTGAAGTCGCGGTTACCTGCTGATGGTGGGCGGGGGGCGGTCCCGCGTAGCCGTTGTAGTAGGGCGTATTGTAGGGCGCGTAGCCGGCGGGCGCGTAGCCGTACTGCCAGTCGGGCAGGTAGCCGGGCGCGGGCCGCATCAGCTGCGTGCCCCACCCGCCGCCGTAGCCCACGAACGGCCCGCCGTAACTACGGACATACGGACATCATTAGAAACACACATAGATAATATACATCACGCCTCTTTTCAATTGGGGTAGGCAGAGATCACGGAATTCCATATGCTCCGATCTTTACTGTCATCAATGCTTTCATACACACTCGTCGATTTCGAGTACTTTTGACCCACCCCTTTTTTCGTATTGGAAACAAACACAAATATATCGTCGATTCAAAGGTGTAACTCAGTAAGTGTAATTTTGAATAAACATTTCGCTATTGCTGCTTATTTTAAGCGTACATCTACGATAAGAACAAATTACTAAGTGCGTATTGCGCTTCATCGTTTACTTTTGAACCAACGATATATACTAGCGATCCGCTCCGGCTTCGCACGAGTGCAATGTAGATGTGTTATAAAAAAAAATTTGTTTGTTTCTATTTAACTCCAATACTACTCAACCGATTTCAAAAAATCTTTCACCAATAGAAAGCTACATTATCAGCGAGTAACATATTCTATATAGTTTTTTGCATTAAATTACATTGCATTAGAGTAAGAGTGCCCAACTCACCCGTTGTTCCCGTACGCCGGCGTGCCGTACGCCGGGTAGGGCGGGTACAGCGCCGGCGTGTAGTCGGGCAGCGCGGGCACGGCGGGCGCGGGCGGCTCCCCCGCCCCACCGGCCCCGCCCCCAGCGCCACCAGCCCCCGCCCCCGCACCCGCCCCGCCCTCAGCGATCGACGGAATCTGGTCCACGAGCGACTCGAGCCCGGAGAGGGATTTCGCGGAGACGTCCTGGTTCTTGGGCTTCGGCGTCCCGGGGCCGCTCTCGCCGCCGCCGTATTCACTCGGCGAGCCTGGAAATGTTTGTTAGGATGACGTACTTGTTGGTGTTTTTGTCTCTTTCTTTTATTTTAGAGATAGGCGTACAAATCGAATTAGGCCGGCTTGAAGGACCAATAAGATGTGATTGCCAGATATAAAAGAAACGAGTACGTGGCAGGCTGATTATCTACTGATTTATTGAGTAATATTACAAAGGTGCAACACGTTGTAATACTCTAAGTTGTAATAAACTGAAACCGTTCAAGGCCCTTGTCTAACGCCTTTCAACTCTTAACAAACTATAACAACATATTGGTTGACATTATTGTACAACAATGACGTACTTTGTGGTATTTGCGTATTTTTTGGATCCAAAAACATCGTCGCCTAATGCCTTACAACCATAAAGTATTGAAAGATATTGGTCCAATGTTAAACTTTTTGATACTTGTCTCTTTTTTTTTAAGTCAGAGACGAGTGTAAGATAGAAGTCCGACCAGTCTTGATATAAAGACTATCACTTGACGCCCTAAAAACAAAGTATTGTGTACATCTGTCCCTCACTCTAAAGGTCAACTAGTTTTGCAAAAAAAATGAAATAGAAATATAGTGTATTTTATGGCAAACAACCTCCTTGTTTGATTACAGCTTGGTAACAATGTTAACCAACGGGTAGCATGTCGATACATATACATTTATTACATAACGTCACTCTATTACGACGACAATAATATGATTAACAATAATAACAGATAATTAACTCAATTGATGGTTTCCTCACCTCTGACACTGTTCATCAGTGTCATAGGTGAGGAAACCATTAAAAATGTCTACATTATTATAAATTACGTTATTTTTAATCGTCCAAACATTTTAAGTAAGCCCAGACCAATATAGGTAAATTATCAAATCCCCTATTGGGGCATGAGGCAGACATATTTCTGTGTTTGTGAAGTAGGTGATTAGCCTTTTTTGCCCTGCCTGAACCCTGGCCGAAACAAATTTGCCCGAAAAAAATATGTTTTTATCTTCTTTCAGGAAAAAAAATCAGGCTTAAAAAGCTTCTAGAAATATGAAAAGCGAATATTACCAGGCGGATGATGGTGCTCAGCTGGTCGGAAGGCCGTAGATCCCATTGGAGAGAACGCCGTCTCCTCGCCGACTGGAGGTGTCGATCTAAATGAAAAAAAAAAAAAAAAAATCAATTAATTAAACGCAAAAACATCTTTACTTTTGAATTCACACTATTGTTTTTGGACCAAGTTACCTTTAAAAATAATCGATAATTTTTTCTGCGTGTTTCTGCGACTAAACCAAGGACGCCCCGCAGGGGGGCTCAAAAACATCGATTTCGTATTTAACATGCAACGCTAAATATAACCTATTAACCCATTACTCCATATGGTTCGATAAATCGGACGCAAGAAAATTGTTAATATTGTGTAGAAATAACTATCGAACCATAATAAGAAGTAATGCGTTAAGAAGTTCCATACAAAATTTAATTGGAGCGGAGTGAGCGAAAGTCCCATACAGTGACTCAACTGGCATTTGTGTTTTTGAGCAGATATCAGCAATGTTAGGTCGATTTGTAAATAAACTTTAGAAAATTACTGAGGTTTTGTCGAAGCCCGAATGTTCATTATTGGCCCACATATTTTTTTAAATTCCCATACTTTGACAATGTTAACTAGCACTGCGGTCACCTGGTAATAATGTAATCCTTGGAAATAATATATTTTAATGTGTAGAAATATATTGCATAAATACTAGAATAAAAGTTATTTAAGTATTTCAAAATCCATTATAACTTTATTCAATTAAACTTATACGATTATTCCATTTAATCATCACCTTTTGAAAAAAAAAAATTAGAACTTACTCCTAAAAACCAAAACTATTCATGTGTGCTGCAAACATTTCAACAATGGACAATTCAAGCAAAATGATTGTCCTTAATGTTAATATTTATGATTATATCTGCATGACAAAATTCTATAGTTTCATTGCTGTGGGAACATAAAAAAGGTTAAAGACGTGTCTTACCTATTGAAATTACTAGGAAACATGGAGGGATGCTGATGAAGCTGGTCTAACCGTGGACTCTCAGCCACGCCATTACCTGCAATACATTAACGTTGTTCAAAAAATCCAACATGTTACAGCCACCATAAATCAGTAAAACTGAGGCTATAAATAGAATTAATAAGTGAACAGCTCATTCAAATATTTTCATGACAATGATTACCGATCCGGCTACACTTCACAAAGGTTTTTATTATGGGACCGTTTCACCTGGATTCATACACTGTTACCCCTAACAGGGGTCACTTTCACTCGACTAGATTTCATGCCAATGCCTATTAGGGCAAACTCACTCAGTAAGTTTTCACGCAGTAATTTAATCCAGCTAATTTCATTCTGGTATCTATTTCTTTTTTTTTGTTAGATATCGAGAGACGAGTATAAGGTTCACTTAATGGTTGGTGATACTTTAGCCACAGAATATCAGTCAATTATGCCCTGTCGACCTACTTTTTAGTTCGAGCATTCGGAAACTGAAACGCGCAATATGAACTTCACGGTTTTTCCATCTATGAACGGTGATTAGTTACCCGGTCGGAATTTCGATATTCCTCCCACCCGATCAATACCCGAAGTAACCAGATGTGGGGAAGACATGTTTACAGAAAATTATAAACACGTCGTCACGATTGGATTGGATGGATTGATGGGATTCCAACCCACGATCCATCGATGCGCACGGCAGGTGCTCCACCGATCGCGCCAACGAGCCCGTCAAACGTTAGGGATCATTCCATCCGGGTACATTAAATGTTAGGGACCATTCCGGGTACATTAATCATCTGTATGTTCGGCCAACTCACCCTGCTCCTGCGGATAGTGGTAGTCGTGCGGTTTGTCCGTCTCGTAGGGCATGTCTCGCTCGTACATGTTGTTGAACGACCCGCCCCCGACCGACCCGCCCCCCACGCTGCCCACACCCACGCCGCCGCCGGGGGACACTTCCGCCCCGCTGGCACTTGGTTGCTAGATAAAAAAAATAAGACGTAAATAATTCCATAGAATTTAGTAAGTAAACACATACAATACATATATAAAAGAAAATTTCATTACTAAATATAATAAATATAGTGTTTTTTTTTGTAATGCTGCAGTGTGATGTCAAATGGGATACCAATCAGTCTATTATATGCTGTATGCTTTATTTTGAATCGATTCTGACTGAAAAAAGTAATTTAGTATTTTATTCAAATGAGTGATATACGCGTTAAAAATAAAGTAATATTACGATACCCAGAATACTTTCCATATATTAGTTTCAATTTTAACCTACAACTTAGCCAAACTAAGATATCTCGACATTGATAACTTTGATAGACAAGATACCTCGATCGTCAAATATCTCTTCTTTTGACATTAGAAGTCGATTTTCAAGTATGTCGTGTTAGACCCGGAAGACAGAGATAATAATAATCGATTAAAACACGAGAAAACGGTCGACAAAATTTTGTCGTGGTTGTCATGTTTGGCCGACAGGTCAGTTCTATCCCCATACCTTATAGTCTATATTATAGTCGGAGAGCTTCAGCTCAATACTTCAGATCACTTATATACCTACACCTTTTTATAGTCGGAGAGCTGCAGCTCACTTATATCCCGATACTTTATTATAGTCGGAGAGCTTCAGCTCAATACTTCAGATCCCTTATATCCCCACACCTTTTTATAGTCGGAGAGCTGCAGCTCACTTATATCCCGATACCATATTATAGTCGGAGAGCTTCAGCTCAATACTTCATATCACTTATATCCCCATACCTTATTATAGTCGGAGAGCGACGAGTTGCTATTGCTGCCGGGGTGCATGTCCGTGCTGCCCATGGGGCTGGCGTCGTCCCGGGGCGGCTCGAAGTCGAGCGCCGCCATGCCCGGGGACACGACCCCCGGCGACGATATCGCCGCGCCGATATCGTGCGACAGCTCGCCGCCGTACGAGTTGTTACCGCCGTTCGAGCCGCCACCCTGCAGAGAACAATACATTATTATAAATATTTAATCTCACGAAGGGCGTGAATGTTGTCAGGCATGCACATACAGTAGAATCTCACTAATCCTGCACTTCAATAGACCGACACATCCAATAATCCGGCACCCTCCACCCGCGTGTCCCTCATATAAATTGCATAAAAACAGACATCAATTAAGGATTATTTTAAAACCATTTAGTTAACTGTGAGATGTGTTACAGTTATAAAAAAAATATGTAGAACATAAACACAAATAAATTGTAGTCCCTTTATGACTTGCTTTATTTTATTTATTATGGATTTTTCTATACAATACAGTAATTTGAACATACTAATAATCCGGCACCCTCTAGTTTTTAATGTTGCTTTCGCTGTTTTAATCTCAGGAACGCTCAATAACCCAGTTACGCACACTAAAACTGTAGGGTCACTGTAACAGCTGTTACAGCCTGCCTAGTATGACCATCAAGAGATATCTCGCGGACGAGTGAAGATATAAGATATTTCGACATCAACAACTGTGATAGACAAAATATCTCGATCGACAAATATCTCTACTTTTGACAAGTGTAAGTGTCATGTTAGACCCACATAAAGAGATAATCGTTTAAAACACGAGAAAACGGGACGACAAATTTTGCCGTGGTTGTCATGCTAGGCCAGCTGATCTCCACGACTATAAGGCTCTATACACACCTGCGCAAAGTGATGCGACTCGTTGTAGGCGGGCGCGGGCGCAGCGGGCGACGAGTGGTGGCTGTAGGGCGTGCCCGCGGGCGAGGGCGTGTACGAGTGCAGCCCCGCCCCGCCCGCGGGCGACGCGGCCGGGAAGGGGGTGCTGCCGCCGCCGGACATCACGCCGACGCCCGCGGGCACCGGCGACTGCGAGTACGGCGCGCCTTGCGACTGGAAACGGATGGTTTTTTAAACACTAACATAAAAAAATAAACACTCGTCATCGTATGGGTACATTTTTATTGAAATGGGTCGCAGTTCGATTTGCCAGAAGTGTCGCTAGGTAGCGACAGAATATCAGCCGTGTCATGTGTTCTGCCGAAGACATAACACAGAGTGTCCATATGCTGAGTCGCAGCATGTTTAAGCTGCCACACAATTAGTTATTTAGTTTATTAGATATAAATCATAATATGTGTAGCTTGAATAAAGATATTTGTTAGTTTGTTTCTTTGAATTTTCACAATGTTGCCATTTGTATGTCTACGGAGTTGATACTTGCTGTAATTTTCTATATTATGTCAATACTGGCTAAAGTGGTGCTTTCTTATTAATATTATATAATTCGGTTTAAGTTATTTCATTTATATTGTGTGATATATGCGTTAAATATACAATATTATGCTGCATAACTAATTTAGCTTGTAGGTATACATAGTTAATATATTTTTGCCTTTGCAGATGTCTATGAGTGGCGGTTTATTGGCCTCCTCTAATATAAAAAAAAACTATGGTAGTAAATAACCTTTACAATACTCTTTAATGTACTTAATTTTAACCATTAAAAATATTTATTATTGCAGTCTTAATTTAATATATTTGACAGTATATCATCCGTTTTGAATTTAACTAAGCATAATCAGTTGATATCTTTTGCCTGTGGAATCCATTGATTTGAGAACTGGCAGTAAATGTAAAATTAGAACCATTTTGTATCTATTTTTTTTATTGACGTTTATAAGTGTACATTGTGTTACCTAAATGAATAAATGATTTTAAATTTGAATTAAGTCCTAAGACCTATATAAGATAGCCTTTATTACCTGTGCGTTAGGGTCTCGTCCATAGGCCATCTGTTCGTGTGCGAATCTCGGCTGCGATTGTGGCGCCGGGCTCGGCTGCTGGTAGGAGGGGGAGCTGGCGTAGAGGGGGGAGCGGGCTGCGAACGTGCCCCCCACCCGCACGCCCGGCGACCCAAATGACCCCCTCGGGGGCGATGGCGCGGAGAACGCGGCCGGACTCGATGGGTACTGGGGAGAAAACTCCTATATTTCCATGAAATAATATTTACTGGATATGGCAGTGTGCCTACTACACCGTATCATAGCATGATCGTGTTATGGACGTATCAGGCACGGACTACTGTGCCAACTAGGACATACATTATCACCGGCCTAAAATTCTAACAATTGTTGACGCTCCATGCATGGCACGCAACGGTGTTGGAATGGGCTGGTAGTGGGCAGTCTCTTAGTTTCAATATTAATAACATTTCTATGCCCGACACGTTCATAGCACGGTCATGGTATGATAAGCCTTCATTTCTACGGTGTCGATACTTGCTGTTATTTTTTATATTAGATATGACATTACTATCTAACAATGTCCTCGTTTCTTAGTATTTTTGTTACTGAATCACATGTATTTATTTTATTAAAGGTTTGATACTCGCCTTAATAAAAGGCATATGGTAGATACCTAGTAGTCAAGGTGGAGGCTGATTTCGGTACAATGCTCAATCTCTTGCATGCCAATATAGGTTTTGGAGTATTTTTTATAAAGAGTAATATTGCCTAGCTAATCATTTTTATGATGACCACCGATTTTTAATCGATACCTAACAGCAGTTAATATGTAAGTCTTCTATATCTCTTAGCCACTCAACTGTTCGAGGACTCTAGTATCCAAAATAATACTACTACTAATATCCAGGGACATAATTACGTCGAACGTTTGAAATGAAATACATTTATTCACAAAAATAAATATTAATACTAAAACAATATTATCCCGCAAATTGCTAATGCGCTAGAACCTTGTCAAATTAATATCCCCGTGACGTCATCCGCAAATTATAAGTACAGCTATCAAAAATATCTTAATTTATTCATACTTTAAATAAATTAAACGGAATTTATTTAATAATACAATTATAATAATTTAGTTATTATTGTTAACACGATAGGGTTATATAATAATTGTATAGATCTTTTCAAAATAAAACCAAATATTTGAATAATTTTCAAATTTATTTGGAACATTTAAAAATCTAACCTAATTCTTCAACTCCGCTCATATAATCTCTGTGTTGCTAACGGTACTGACTCTGAGTGTTCAATGTCAATTATGTCACCAAAATGGCGGCCAACCAACGCCAGGCGCATCAGAAATTTGCGGGTATAATAACATAGAACTCAGCATTTATGTTAGAGAATAAGCTCTTTAATTCTCAGTCCCCGAATAGAGTTCATTCAGACATTTCTCAGGGTCCAGACAACAGACAACAGAAGACAGACGACAAAGACTACTTTTGACGGCCTCATTGGAGCGTTCGGTAGAACACCAACGTGCTCATCGATGAGTCCTGAGTTCGAATCCCACTGGGACGACATGTTTATAATTTTTCGTAAGCATGACTGCCCCACGTCTGGTAACTTCAGGCATTGAATGGGTGGGAGGAATATAGAAATTCCGGGTAACGAACCACCGTTCATAGAAAGGGAAAAACCGTGAAATGCATATTGCGCGTTTCGGTTTCAGTCTATGGATTTCCGAATGCTCGAAGTAACGTCCCATTGAATGATGTCCTGTGGCTGAGGTATCACCTACCATCAAGTGAACCTCGTGCTCGTCTGTCGATATCTGACATAAAAGACTAAATCTTACCTGCTGCCCCTGTCCCTGCGGCTGCGGCGTGGCGGCGAGGCGCTGCGGCGTGGGCGAGTAGGGCTGCGAGCGAGGCGAGGCGTACACGCCGCGCGGCGAGGCGTAACCGGCGCGAGGCAGCCCTAGCGACCCGGACACGTCCAGCGGGGAGTCCATACCGCCTGTTGGTAAAATATCAAACTCAAACTCAAAAATTTATTCCACATATTAAATTAAATTATGTATAATGCTAAAAGATTAAATACAATAGCGATGTGGAAGGGAAACACTCAGCATATGCTCCGACAACAATTTTTTTGTCGACGGAGCGCCGATTTTCAGTGTGCCCCCGGAGTGACCTCTGGACTACCAGCTATTCCACAATAATAACAAAAAAGTAGATAAAAAAGAAACAATAAATACAATCTTATTATGCAGTAACATCTAAATCCCAATATAAGTTGTATCTATATAAATATGCCAAACACCTCAGACAAGAAATAATAATAACAATAATCCTAAATTTTTCAATAATCCTTTCATAATTTCAAGACATACATTTGATCATTAGGCAAGTGTGGGAATTCCCGAGTCTATATCCGTTTAGTGTGTATATAGGTGAGTCTTGTGATTTTTTAAAATCGTTTCTCTGGAAGACAAACCAGCCGGGCTAGCATGACCGCCACGAGATATATCTCGCGCGAGAGAAGATAAACTAAGACGTTAAATATCTCGATATATTATATCTCGACATCGACAATTTTGATAGAAAAGATATCTCCATCGACAAATGTATCTATTTTTGATATTAAAAGTCGAGTTTTAAGTGTAATTGTCATGTTAGACCCGAAAGAAATAAAGCGATAGTCGATTGAAACACGAGAAAACGGTAGACAAAATTTTGTCGCGCTTGTCATGTTAGGCCGGCAGGTGTTAAATGCATTTCCTATATCACTACGCCATGGAGGCAGTAATTAGGCAAGTAGCATAGATAATTATCAATTAAATATAACGAACTTCAAAATCTCTCTAGGTCATTTTACGCTTTATATATGTTTGAGAAGCATAGTTTTCAATACAACTTATTTTTATTAATTACTAGCTGGTGCCCGCGACTTTGACCGCGTGAGAGTCATTTGAGGATGAGCTTCTAAGCAACCTATTTATATGAAGATAACTTTTCTTCCCGATATCCAATTTCGCTACTAAGCTCTATTTAGGTGTCCAAACAGATTTTCGGAGATTAGCGTGAACAAACAGACAGACAAAACATTCAAAATAGTGTTATGTATACAGTACTTAATCGTGTACTTTCTACTTTAATCGTCCTCTCTTCATTTCTGGTATATTTTTTCAATATAGAGGAAAATTTGAATCGACTGTTTTATTATAGGTGTCAAGTAACGAGAAGAGTTATGAGTGTGGCTGTGTATTTATTTGGGTCTAGACCAGCCTTTCCCAAAGTGGGCGATAACGCCCCCTTGTGGGCGCTGCAGGCCTAAAGGGGGGCGATAAGAGACCAAAAATAATAATGCCGAAAGCCGTTGTGTACTACCTACTGCGCTCAGGTCTCAAGTCTTGCTGTTATTGTCTAACTCTTGCTGGTTATAGTAAAAGTCTCGTTTAGAATGAATGTTTAATCTCCGCTAATATAGCTCACAATAATTAATTGAGGTGAGGTAGGTGAGGGGGCGCTAAAAAATAACTTATTCTCAAAGTCTAGATAAGATATTAATAAAATGCGTCAGAATGAGTATGAAAGATATGAGATAACGGCTGATAGAAGGAAAAAAACATGTTATGCTGACCCTACCTAGGGAGATGTAGTACTCACCATTATTAGGCTGATAGTACGGGGATCCGTCCGGCATCTGCTGCTGATGCGGATGCTGCTGATGGTACAGCATGCCTTGCTGCAGAGGCGACGACATCTGCGACGGGAACTCGCTGCCGCTGTGACTCATGAACGACTGCTCGTGGGGTAATGACGTCATTGACGTCAGTTGCGGTTGGAGCATGGGGTTTGTCTGAATTAAAACAATATATTGAATACATAATCTATATATTATAGAGAGAAATCAGCTTATAGTAGTGTAAGGTCAGTAGATAAATAAACAAATATGTACTTTTTATTTTCATTCGGTAATCTTGAGAAGTTTTCCGATAATAAATAATAGAGATTATTAATTAATTCGAAAATATCAAAATTGGATAAAACTGATCACTTAATGTTGTGTATCTGTTTACTATATTATCTATACTAATATTATACAGAGGTAAACTTTGTTTGTTTTTTAGTTACGATTTAACTCAAAAACTACTCGACCGATTTTAATTCTTTCACCAATAGAAAGCTACATTATCAGCGAGTAACATATGCTATTTTTGTGTATAGTACATCTACATTGCACCCGTGCAAAGCCGGGGCGTGTTACTAGTAAATAATAACGCTGAATAACAAATAATAAGAATGAACAAAAATCAAAAATTAATGAAATAATTAACAAGAAAAGAATAATAAATTTGTTAATTACAAGACACTTATATGCGAGGTACTTAGAAATAATGCTGGAAAAGGTGAATTTCGGAATTCGCCAATCACACTGTATCTTTTCCTATCATTCAAGGAATACTGTCATTCCAATCTTAGTTCCTTAAAAAAATACAAATTCAAACAAACTTCTTCTAAATTCAACCCAAAAATAACCATTAAAATTGTTTACTAACCTGTTGCTGTTGTTGTTGCTGCTGCTGCTGTTGTTGCTGCTGCAACAAAAACTGTTGTTCCTCGGGCCTTATCTTTTTCGGCCTGCCGCGTTTCTTCTTCGGCGGCTGTTCGCCGTTTGGGTCCATGTTGGGCGGTGGGCGTGGCTGGCGCGGCGCCCGCGGAGTGGGCGGGGCCGTCTCCCCATTCTCCAGCTTGATCTTCTTCGGTCTCCCCCTCTTCTTCTTCATGGGAACCTCCGTGCCGTCCTCGAGGATGATCGTGTCTCCCGGATCCGGCTCCATCGTCAGCCTGCGGATGGACGTGCTTCGGTCCAGTATTTTTTTATATTGCGGTAAACTGGTATTGGTTAGGTGTTCGTGTTTTAAGCGTTGGTTAATAAAAAGGAATACTCAAAGGTCAATTTATTTTCTCTTTATAATCTACTAGCAACGCGCCCCGGCTTTACACGGGTGCAATATAGATATACTATACACAAAACATAGCCTATGTTACTCGCTGATAATGTAGCTTACTATTGGTGAAAGAATTTTCAAAATCGGTCCAGTAGTTTTTGAGTTTATTCATAACGTACAAAAATACTAAAATTCAAAAATACAAATCTTTCCTCTTTATAATATTAGTATAGAAGTATAAATTAGTATAGATGATTATATATAAAAAAAGAACAGAAATTGCGTGATTTTAAAATGAAATCTATGGACTAAATTAAATGCTTTGAGAGTCCAGTATATATGTACATGTCTCAGTTTCGTAATTAGGACATCTTATTGTATAGTTTTGAAGTAATACTATATGCTAAGTAGCCCCTTTTCCTAACGACACTTTTTTTCTATATTTCTTAACTTTTTGTGTAATTTTTGTATTTATACAACATATTTACTTTTGTGCCATTCTGAATAAATTTTTTTAATTTAATAATATGGTCTTTAAAAAATGATTTGATTATGTGAATTCATTTCACTGCGAAACTACATAGTGGCTTTCAGGTTTAAGAGTCACTAATTACTCAAAAAGAACAAAGTTCACTAACTTGAATTATAGTTTATACATAAGCTTAATACATGATTCTACTGTAGGTTATATGATTTATACATCTATATATTTAAAAATGCATCTCAATTTCCTTTGAAAAAAGTTGCATACGCCTTGGTCACACTATAACTTCAGAACAACTTAACCGATTTCATTCAACCTTTTTTTAGTTTTCTAATACTTTGTAGAAGGTTCTTACGAAAAATTAAAAAAAATTCGGAAAAATTTTTTCAGAAACCTTGATAATTAGATTAATTTTCAGATATTAGTACTGTTAACGCCATCTATCGTCATCAAGACAACAAGCATAAACAAGAATTTTTGTCTGTGACTTTCCGGCTGCCGCCATTTTTTTATTAAACATTCATTCGAAAATACGTTTAAACGGAAGAACACGTCTACAAAATCAAACAAGCCAGATTCAAAGTAATTCGTCATTTAATTAACGTCGTTCCTAAACAAATACTGTAAAGGGGAGACTTAGTCTCATTTTCTTCATAAGTATAGCCGTGTGAAGTCGGGAATCTAGTATAATATAAACGCTATCATAATAATCTATCTAATATAATAGAACAACATGATTACAATAATAAATTACTACTAACATAGAATGTTCAAACCAATTGAGAAACATAGCCATTAACTATAGTTGAACACAACAATGTTTATTGATTAACATCACGGTTCAAAAATCATCGTTTAGTTTAAATTGACGTTTGAGTGTTCGATTTAAAATTAGTGTTTTTAGTTACTGTTAGTGTCGTTAGTAAAACATAATCCATATTAAGAATCTGGAATGCAATTGTGACTAAATTAATTATATTATCATATCGAAACCTCCCACATAAGTTGTTGTAACCAACAAAGTTGGTGTTTTATGTAACGTTACATTTTTAAAAACTATGGTGTCCGTTTTTATGTCATTTTATAATGATACAAAATTATGTCTTTTAAATATATAAGAAAGTCAAATAGAGTTTTTTTAATGCGAACACAGAACATAAATGAAAACAGGCGGTAGAGTTCAAAAAACGTAAAACACCAACTTTGTTGGTTACCAAAACTTACGTGGGAGGTCGATATATACCTTATTATATAGGTTAGTAACACGAACAACACATCAACGAAAAACATTAAAAAATTGTATAACCCACAGACAATAAAGCTTAAATCATATCTTGGAACATCCACTATTTTTCTATTCGCACCTTTATTTATGAGACTATTGGCCGAATTCTCGATCGCTTAAAATTATCTCTAACTCTTTCATTACAAAGCTAAAATGAAAGACAGAAACATTTTAAGAAGCCCTCAAATTTTGATTATCGTTTCAGTATTTCGCGGTATATAATATTAATAGTGTAACCTGTGTACCTATTAAGGTTCACAATCCCAGAAATCCGAAAATATACCCCCAAATTAGATATCGACAGAATAATAGTGAAATTTATGCTGTCGTAAATCATTTGTAAGGAGGATATTATAAGGGTTTTTTTATGTTAGATATCGACAGACGAGGATGAGGTTCATTTGATGGTAGGTGATACCCCACCCACAGAACATCAGTCAATGATGCGCTGACGACCTACTTTTTTACACACGGTAATGGTAAGGCTACTGTCAACTACGGGCAGACTAACAAATTAGGTGCTGAAATCTCGTCTAGCGTGTTATTAAGGATACATATTGCGTGTTAGTTTCTAGTATTTTTTCGATACAACAGTGCGGATTGCACGCATCGCGTGACAACACACTTCGAATAGAAAACAAAATGTGTTTTTGTCTTGTCTTTTGATATTGATACTTTGCTAAAAACGCCGAGAGCGTAACATCACATCCGACCATTTCCACTATACTCCGTTCGACCATTTTTTTCAATTTGATAAAAATTTGTGCCAGCGTCAAGAGAAGTGTGTTCCACAGAAATCAATCCATTCTGATGGACGTCTATTCAAGATTACGTCTGCGGGAACGTAATTTTAGGAATGTGAATAAGTTAAGTAATGTAAAATCGATTATGATCCTTTCGAAAATACAATGACTTTTAAAATTTATTAAATATACAGTACTGCATTATTGACTCATACACTTTTTCCATAATAATAAATAAGCTTCACCTCCAATATTTAATTGTTTTTTTATAAATCTATCAAGGTATTTTTTATTATTATATTGTTTACACACACTTATTGAGCAAAAATATCATTGAGTTAAAAAGATTAAAATTTCTTAATAAATAAAATCGATTGTTATACGAAATCGAATCGTTAATGCACTAGGACAACACTAATTGATTAGCGCTCGAGCTGTCAAAAGTGAAATAAATGGTTGGATGGAGTGTTCGGTCGTGTTCGAAATAAATCGGGTCTGCCAGTGCGCTAAACACGTTTGCGTGTTATTTATATCGAGTCGCCGGTTCGTGTTTTTAGTCGCACGGCTGTAAAATAGTATATTGGGTAGCAGTCAAAGTGTTGTGTTAAGAACTTTTTGCCACGCACTACCACTTTGTGGAACCAGCTCTCGCTGGCGGTTTTTCCGAACCGATACGTCTTGGTAACCTTCAAGAAACGAGCATATAATTATCTTAAATGCCGGCAACGCGTCCTCAAGACCCCTGGTGTTGCGGATGTCCATGGGCGGCGGTAGTCACTTACCATCAGGTGAGCCGCTTGCCCGTTTGCTTCCTCTAATATAAAAAAAAAAGAAGTGAACAGAGCATCATCCACACCTGCGTATCTCCATCTCCTCCTGCGGGCGGCGGCTGGTGTTGTCCGGGAACACCAGCTCGCCCTCGTCCACGTGCGCCACGAGCCCGTTGAGGTAGTCGCGGAACTTCTTGAGCGCCGCGTAGAACGGCACCTTGTCGGCGGCGCGCGGCAGCTGCGCGCAGCGGGCGGACGACGACGGCATCACCCACATGTACTGGAATGTTATTGTTTCATGTCAGATATCGACAGACGAGCATGAGGTTCACTTGATGGTAGGCAGTGGCGTAGCGTGAGGCGGAGGGTGAGGTCCGCCCCGGGCGGCACTTTGGCGGGGACGGCATTTCACAGGTAACGGTAAAAAAATGACTTCGTTCAACGTGCTTTTTTTAATATTTTTTTTGTCAGTAACCTTAATAACAGAGTTTCTCTTTATATTTGTGTAATTCAATAAGAGTACCATTTTCACCACGCCCCAATGTTTTATAATCAATTGCAAAAATAAGGGGGCGGCAAATATGGGATCCGCACCGGGTGCTAGTTATCTATGCTACGCCACTGATAGCCACAGAACATATTAGTCATGGGCGTTGTTGATAATTTCCGTCATCGATGATCACCGGTGTGGCGCTAGCGGCACCCGATGTTGACATCGTTGTTTTCGTCAACGGTGACGGCTAGCGGTCAGTCACCTTTTGTTTCAACGATGCCGGGCGGTTAAAGATGTTTAGTTTCCGTTGACTTTATACATCGTTTTATTGTGAGAGTGATATTTAAATATGCTGTTATCGATAGCAAAAACTATGTTGCAGTTGATTTTTAGATTTATGACCTAATTATACCTATGAAGACATGAATGTATGAAGGGGCTATGTAACATTTTTTAGAACTCATATTTTTTACGTTGAGTGAAGGTGTTATGTGTGTCCATAACAATATTTATATGTATAATTATTTTATTTGTCAAATTTAGTCTCTAAATAAACAATCAAGAAAATTAATAATTTTTAATATAATATTCTTTGATCATAGCCTTCAACGGTTGGAGTTGCCGATGCCGTTGCCGATGAGGGTAATCGGGCGGTGTCGGTAACTCTCGGTAATGTTTATACTGAATCGGGTTATCGAGTTTTACCGGTGCCGGTGACATCCGTTGCACATGACTTTGGCATCGGATGACGTCATCGTAGACTGACATCGGTGTTCAACATCGTTGTTAAAAAAAACGGCCACCTCTAGAACATATGCACTTTACGGTTTTTCCATCTATGAATGGTGGTTCGGTGGAAACATGTCGTCTCGGTGGGATTCGAACCCACGACCTATCGATGCTCACGGCAGATGTTCTACCGATCGTGTTTACGAGCCCGTTATAGCGCGACGGTCAACGGTTTTTTGAGTGAGAGAGAGACAGAAAGAGAGAGATTTATACGTCGTTACAACACTATTGTTTCTTTGACCACCTTCATGGCTCAGTGCTGTGCATATTGCGTCAAAGAAAATAGATTTACATGGAAGCATAGAGCATAGAGCGCGGTGTGAAACACACATCTGAGCAGTCAGCTGACCCCTCGCGTTCGCGTCTCGCTTGCTCTTACGAGCGAACGGTAATAATGCTCTCTCGCAGTCTTAGGCATCGGACCTGAAGCACCCCGAGCATTACCAAACGTGTAAGAGCGAGCGAGAACGTAACATAACGTAGCATGGATAAGCAGCTGGGTGCGAGAGAGTGCGCGCTATGACTCCAGCGACAGAGTGTTCGCTTACACGGATACTAGCTATACTAGCGCCGCGGTGGCTGGGGTGAGAACTACTAACCAAAATTTTACAAATATAAACATGGACACTTAAAAACGATTTTATATAACATTCATGCTTATTTCCTATTGGAGTAGACAAAGACCACTAAACTACATCTTTATTTAAACAAAAACTAACCGTATTCGTCCCAGCGATAGTGTCCGGCTGTTTTCCAAAGCAAAAGTCCTTTTTCCCCGAAAACACTTCGTATATCAGCTTTCCATTGAAGACGGCCACCTTCGGCCGAAACGTCTGCAACTTCTCCAGTAATATCGCGGACCCCTCCTTGATTTCGCGTCTCGTCAAGTCAGCCGAGCCTTTGGTGGGTCGTGATACCATGTTCGTGAAACCGATACCGAAGTTCAGTAGCTGAAAAGTAATAGTAGAGAGTTAACATTGACGGGCTCGTTGGCGTGTTCGGTAGAACACCTGCCGTTCGCATCGATGGGTCGTGGGTTCGAATCCCACCCGGGACAACATGATAATAGTTTTCTGTAAACATGTTTTCCCCACGTCTGGTAACTTCGGGCATTGATCGGGTGGGACGAATATCGAAATTCCGACCGGGTAAAGAACCACCGTTCATCGATGGAAAAACCGTGAAGTGCACATTGCGCGTTTCGGTTTCAGTCTATGGATTTCCGAAGTGAAAATTAGGTCGACAGCGCATCATTGACTGATGTTCTGTGGCTGAGGTATCACCTACCATCAAGTGAATCTCATGCTCGTCTGTCGATATCTGACATAAAAAAAACATACATACTTTAGAATATTTAGTCATTTTAACGTTAACGGAAGCTACTGAAAATCTATGTTAAAGGAAATCTCGCTAACTCAATCCATCCTTGGCAGCGTACTTCCGCATATTATATTATTAGTAACACGCCCTGGCTTCGCACGGGTGCAATTTATGTGGACTATACACAAAAAAGTATAATAAAAAAAACCTATGTTACTCTCTGATAATGTAGCTGTCTATTGTTGAAGGAATTTTTAAAATCGGTCTATTAGTTTTCGAGTTAAATCGTAACAAACAAACCCTTCCTCTTTATAATATTATTATAAAAAGGAAAGATTACATCTACATTATCAGCGAGTAGCATAGGCTATTTTATTGTGTGTAGTACATCTACATTGCGCCCGTGCGAAGCCGGAGCGGACCGCTTGTATGTAATATGTCAGTAAATAATTAAAGCAATTACACTTAAGTAACATAGCTGTGTAAAAGGGTCAGTCCCGAGTTCCTTAGTGGAACATGGATTAGGAACGATTCTGAATTGGATTATGATTATTATCTTTAAAACAATCACTGATTAGCCTGTTTTTCCCAGAGGCCAGGCTTAAAAAGTCATACAAAAGTTACTGCACTTGTCATTTTAATATACAAAATAAGCAATCCATGCCCATCAGTTTGAGTCAAGCGAGAGTATGGTCAATAATTTCTCGGGATTCGGGAATGCACTTTATACAGAAATATATTTTTTGTATATATGAAATAGTAACTAGCTACACTCAACGGCGTTTGACTGATCACCATGAAAATCGGCACGTACATACATAATAAATATTATAAAGATTTATTTGTTTGTTACTATTTAACTCAAAAACTAATTAACCGATTTTAAAAATTCTTTCACCATTTTTTTTTATGTACAAGTACATATACATTACACCCGTGCGAAGTAGCGGCGCTAGTAGTTAATACAGTAGAATCTCACTAATCCGGCACTAATAAAAACCAGATGGTGCCGGATTAGTAGAATGTTCGGTTGTCTGGATTGTATTTTGGTTGGGTATAGTGTTTTTTTTTAATACTTGTAACATATCTAACAATTGAATAATTAGTAATTACATTAGTTTTAAAATAATAAGGGGAGGGGTCTATTTTTTTAATTTTGTTTCCACTGGATTCGAACCCAGGACCTTCGGAGTTAAAAGCATCGCGCTTACCACTGAGGCGGCAGTAAAACATATACACAAACCTTGTAATCCTCATCGGCGCTCATCTGTTCCCTCGTTAATCCGGACAGATAGAGACATTTCCAAAAATGATTCCCGGGACCAGCGTAGTGGTGACCCTTGTACGCGGCAAATAGTCCAGGGTTTATGCCAATCTGTGAACCAAATATGCCCATTTGAATAATTTTTAATATAATATTGTCTTTCATTAACGAGTATCACACATTTAAATAAAATATTTTTTACGGGATTAAATCGCGATTTTTTCCCGACATTCTAGTACCTGTAGCAGTCTTTTCGGCAACCGTGGTCACGGACAGACTGAAAAGTGACAGCTGTCTGATTTGAAATATCACAAAGTTGCCATATTAACGCCATCTATTACCACGGAGTTGATATTTATTGTAATTTTCAATGTGATATTTCAAATCAGACAGCTGTCATCTTTCAGTCTGCCCGTGACCACGCATATCAAGGAGGTTAGTGTCAACATTGTGCCTCCGATACTGTCAGAAATCTTATAGGCATTAAACGGAGGAATATCGAAATTCCGAGCGGGTAACCACCGCTCATAGGTGGAAAAACCGTAAAGTGCACATTGCGCGTTTCGCGACGCGTCTCAATCTATGGATTTCCAGATGCTCAAAGTAAAAAAGTAGGTCGATAGCGAATCATTGACTGATGTTCTGTGGCTGAGGTATCACTTACCATCAAGTGAACCTCATGCTCGTCTGTCGATATCTAACATGCTACTGAGGGCCTAGCACGAACGACTATCGAGAAAGTATTCGAATCGTTAAACTGTCAGTTGTGTGAGAAATCATTTGAAATTTCATACAAATGACAGCTTGACGAGACGAATACTTTATCGCAAGTTGTTCGTGCTAGGCCCTCAGTCTATATCTATACTAATATTATAAAGAGGAAAGATTTGTATTTTTATTTTTTGTATGTTATGAATTAACTCAAAAAGTCCTGGACCGATTTTAAAAATTCTTTCACCAATAGAAAGCTACATTGTTAGCGAGTAACATATACATCTTCATTGCACGCGTGTGGAGCCGGGGCGCGTTGCTAGTAGCAAATATGTTAGATATCGACATACGAGTGTGGATCACTTGATAGTAGGTATGATACCCCAACCCTCTGGTCATACTTTCTTTTGTTGAATGTAAAGACAGTATTGACTGTTTATGACATGAAATAACCTCTCTCTCTTTATTAAACTAATCAAATATTCCATTTTTTGTGATTTTCAAAATTATAATCGTAATGTAGAGGTAACCGTATAAGTTGCTTTTTTGCGCATCGCAAAATATCCGTGTTTACGGAAAAACGTGTGCTTTTGACTCACGCTGTTAATTACATTAATAAGGAAAACAATAATAGAGACATAAAAAAACCCACGAATTTCGTACATGCGAAAATAGTACCTAAGGTCACTAAAATTAGATATCAATTCGGTTACAGTAAAGAGTATAAAAAATAAGTATTTATAGCAAGGCAGTAGATTTCTGAGGTTAAGTGTAAGAACTAATATTACAAGAGCTCTCAATTTGACGGGCCCGTTAGCGTGTTCCGTACAACACCTGCCGTGCGCATCGATGGGTCCTGGGTTCGAATCCCACTGGGAGCACATGCTTATAATTTTCTGTAAGCATGTTTTCCCCATGTCTGGTAACTTCGGGCATTGATCGGGTGGGAGGAATATCTAAATTCCGACCACCCGAACGAACCACGAACGGGTAACGAACCACCGTTCATAGGTGGAAAAACCGTGAAGTGCATATTGCGCGTTTCGGTTTCAGTCTATGGATTTTCCGAATGCTCGAAGTAAAAATTAGGTCGACAGCGCATCATTGGCTGATGTTCTGTGGCTGAGGTATCACCTACCATCAAGTGAACTCGTCGTCGTGATGCTCGTCTGTCGATATCTGACATATAAAAAAATAAAAAAAAACACCTGCCGTGCGCATCGATGGGTCCTGGGTTCGAATTCCACTGGGACGGCATGTTTATAATTTTCTATATACGTGTAGGAATATAATGCATATACATGTAGGTATATGATATATACCTACATGTATATAATATAATATATATTATATTTTAGAATTTTTGATGTGGTCAAATCAAATCAAATTATCTATGAAATTCTATAAAAAAATGCTAGAAGCATTACATTTACTGCCAGTTTTCAAATCAAAGCCGTAGAACGGACGAGAAGAACTGGCAATAAGTTCTCCGCCACTTTTTTTAATCGCCAAGTTTTTTGTTTTACAAAATGTTTGTAAGGAGCTGTAACCATTACACCATACTCCACATGAAGTAATTAATTAAAATAATAAAGAAAAACTATTAAAATAAACGAAGGTTTGTCCTCTATCAGCAACAATATTCTCATATAACAACACGCAAACACATAGTCGAAATAACTAACATCACCGCATACACGAATTCAAGTCCGACCAGTCACCACAAGTAGCACCCGTTCACGAATACGACGCATGGCCGTACTTAATGTACCAAATAAATTATGAAAATCTGAATTCACGTGCCATTTAGTAAAGCATGGGGCAGCCTTGCGTGCACTGATCATAAGAAACATTTTTTTAGTTTATCTCTCCGGACTCCGAAACCAGAACTGAAATATCAGTACCGTATCAGTGGCGGGACCACCATACAAGCCCAAAAGCCCGGCTTGCCGGCCTTAACGTAATTATATAAGTCAGAATGGCCGGCGGGTCGCAGGAAAAATCGATATTGTTTCTTATTTATTTTTTTATTGTTTGAATAACAACTTTTAGAAAATTTGCGTTTTACATTTTTTATTCGATTTTTTGTAAATTGTCAATATTTTGCGGCCCCCAATCTATTTAGTCATTTTTATTAGATGGGGTTCCCATCTAGCTTGGGCAGCCCTGATATAAATTATAAAAATATAACTTACATATTATGACTGTTATAATTTTACGTTAAGGGCATTATTAATATTCTTTTTAATTGGATTAATAGGCCAAGCCGTGCTTTTGGGCTTGTATAGTCGTCCCGTAAGTACGTGAAAAGCAATATACACACACATCACAGATGGCCGCGGTGGATGTGTGTGTACATTTACGAGATGCGACATGCAATGCACTACGACCACAGAACAGAAGAATTAAGAAGAAATGCGTCATAATTTGTACCGGATCGACTGTCGCCAAATTCACACAAATGAATGGAGTATTTAACACTGCACACAGTTACATTTTTTTTTCAATTCATTGTTTTTATTTAACTCAAAACTAGCTAAAGCACACTAGTCCTACAATATATAGTATATCTTAGTGCTTTGCGATAACGGTTACTTTGGCTTAGCTCACAAAATACATACGACGTTTTGTAATATTAAAACAAACTAATATATAATTACTAAACTAAACTTTATGTGATAGATATAAGGATGATTTTGGATTTTTGAATTTGGCTGACTGTGATCAATTAAGAGTCACCATGCTTAATTGTGACACGCGTAACTCGCCTACTTCACACTTCCACTTATTTTTCTTGTTCCGTGACTACGACTAATAACAGATGTAAGTAGAACTCTCGATCGTACTCACAATGATGATGTCGAGGTTCTCAGTGAGGTGGTCGGGCAAGGTCCGTCTCGAGACCTCCTCTTCGCTCATGCCGTTGAATCTATCGTGTTTTTTCCTCTCCTTCACTGGTCTTGGGATAAGCGCACCCTCCATGCCCTCAGTTTTGATTTCCATACTGAAAACGAAATAGTATTCTTATTTAGTATGTACATACATAAAATTATGAGTGATATTATTAGTTAGTTAATTTTTCGGAACTAAAAACATACAAGAGAATACATTACTTGAAAAATTAGTTTAGGCCCCTTAATTTTTCAAATTACCACCGGTTCGGAATGTTATTTATACCGAAAAGAGCCGGCAAGAAAAACGGTAGTAAATATTTTTATTACAGGTGCAATGCAGATGTACTATACACAAAAATCCTATGTTACTCGCTGATAATTGTGAAATAATTTTTAAAATCGGTCCAGAAGTTTTTGAGATTATTCATAACATACAAAAATACAAATCTTTCCTCTTTATAATATCTGTATAGATAGATATACATTTGAGGCACATACAGAGCATTAGAACTCAAACTATTGATCATATCCAAAAAATATTTCATATAAAAGTTTCAGTGTATAAGAAGGTTGTCATACTGGACCACCCTCAAAGCGCTAAAGCTACGTAAAGGTCAACTCCACTTTTATAAATGGAACTATGTTTTTTTTTTCACATGACATAATTATCGAATATGAATTACGGCGATATTCTTTATATAGCTGATTTTGTCCCTAAACTTTTAACAACTTTAAGTTCATACTTATTGGCTTTTCGCTCTATACTATACCCTCGATATATTTATCATCAATGCACACCATACTCAATACGCAACTCTATAACGTAATCGTAAACAAAAGAGCATCAATTTCAAGTTACGATCCGAGATCTTAGATAGTGATTAAATTAACTGATCAACTACGTTGACCCCAGGGCCGGATATAGAGGTGTGGAGGCCCGCTGGCCCCAAATTATTTTACAAATAAATAATTAAGAACAATATAAACATATACAAAGTACAGTACAGTTGTTTACTCGTCGGTGTAATTCGTCTCTATTGTGGAGGCCCTGGGGCCCCTAAATCCAGCCCTGGTTGACCGACTCGTGTATCAGTTTTCCACCTTTCAAGCTTCCTGGCTTCCAACTTCCACCAATTTTATCAACCCTTTACAGGCGTCAAACATCCCTCAAATTCTCAAACTCTGATCGACAAGTGCTAAATTGAAAAACACTTGACCATCAACCTGGGAATCGAACCCGGGACGCATGGGTTAGGATGAACATGCGACCGCAAGACCACATACGCAGGCAAATCAACCAACCAACCAACACCTTTGTATTACCCCAAGACGCTTGAATTTTTTTTGTTAAAATCTCGGACCATTTAATTGGATAGCGCGATTGTTGAGATCATTTGCATACTAATTATTTCTAGTGTAGTGTTAAATGAAAATCCACCGCCGTTCGTTTCAGTCACGTTCTTATTGATACATTTTTCCATTCTATTTTAGGGAGTGTATTTCTATTTTGATCGGTGTTAAAACGGGATAGCTGTGAGAGGTGAAAAACTTTTTACTACGAAATACATTCGAGCGTTGTTTTGACTTGCCCGATACATTCAAATAAAATAAATTTCACCGGATTAAAACGCGATTTATCATTATTTATATATACGTTTCGAATGCTTTCCAGCAAACGTTTTCATGGGTAGACTGAAAGGTATCAGCTGTTTGATTTGAATTTTCACATACGTTTCCTACTATCGCCATCTATTCCTACGCTCACTACATGTTCGATGACTTTTTCTAAAAACAAGTCTACACGGCTAATACTACACCTACAATAATTTAAAGTGAATTTTCGAATCCCCTAGTGGGGCATAGACAGACCCAATGATTTCTGTGTCTGTTTCATTGAAAAAAAAAAGAGAAAGAATTTTATCATTTCGAGAAGAAGTTTATCGACATTTAAATATAATTTAAACTTAACGACTATTCGCTCAAACCAGCTAGTTCTCTTTAAGATGATGTTTTAAGTTTTAACTAAGAAAAAAATTCAGCCAGTTGGCAACCCTAACATATATTACTGTCTCGTGTTTGAAAGTGTGAACATCACGCACGGGCTCCCGAAAAACTGTTAAATTATTAATCGCGTGCATTTCTCTCGAAACAGGAGGTTTTTCCGACGCGGAATCTCTCGGCTAATTGAGGCTAAACCGATTAATGTGCAAAGCATTAGCGCTCGTACGAATCCACCTTGATCTGATTATTTCGCTGAGATTTTTGGCTAGCGATAGCATCGCGGTTCCGGTACAGAAATACATGCGACGTAAACATTGCGCGGGCGCAAACGCATCTATTAACAATTATTGTATGCTGTTGAGAAAGCGACAAACAATCTGATCTACTTTTTTTTTTTAATATCTGACTAGGGTTTGTTCGCGTGTTTTTTTTTAAATATCGCTCAGACGATAAAAGAAGGACAGACCTATAAACACTTTTGCATTCATAATATTTGTATTTTTTTTAAATATTTTATGGCCTTTGGGTAACAAGAACTTTAACGCAAGTCTTATTTTCGGGCACTAATTTAAACTTTTTTAATGGTATGTATTTTCACCATAATATTAGTAGGTATAGTATATTAACAACCATGTAGATCGAACGCGTAACCTATTTCTATATTTTTCATGAAGCCTTTTTGTTTAAAGTTTTTTTTTTCATATTTTGAGGCAAATGCAGGCACCACCCAATTTGTGTTATGTCATCACCGCAACCCTTAGCACCCGTAACACTAGTTTCTCAAAGTGATAGCGCTCCTTCAACGGGTATGTAAAAGGCCGAAAGAATATTTTGAGGCTAAGCTAGGGCTGAATTGTCTATAAAATGTTCTCTAGGCCTTTTAACGCCCCTCTGAGTGCCCACAATGAGAAACTACGTAACACTCCAATTAAATTAATCTCGCAACTACGTATATAGGTAGAAACTGGCGAATCAGTGCCGTGTCTGAAAATGTGGTCAGATGCGGAACCGCAACGATCGTTCTCTGACGCGTGTCCTTACGTGAACGGGTCACTGCCTTTCTCCCTACACACTTTTGGTAGAACTCACTTGTAATTGAGAGGCGAAAAGACTATGTATTCCTTCAGATACCTTCAGGCTTCACATCACTGTCATATGCGTATGCATACACGGTAAATAAAATATACACTGAAGCAATTTTTAAGTTTGGATTACGTTCAAAATTTAACAGGCTTTTTCCTCTTCCAACGACTAGTAGCCTTATATTTAGATTTTATTCGTATTTATGTTTGATTTGATTTCAGTGCACAGTGCATTTTGAAATAATATTAAGAAAAGACTGACCGACCAAGCCATTTAAGCACTTGGTAGAACTTTTTTTAATTTTATAAAACTCTGTCCCTAAAACTGGTTCTGCATTATGTCGTCTGTGCAAAAAGACTCATGAAAATCTTACATAAGAATTACAATTCTTAGTCTTTATCCTAAAACAAAACTTTTTAGACAACAGACAGGCTGAAATTTCGATTTTAATTAGGAAAAAACAATTAAGAAAAAAATTATTTATAGACAAATTAAAATATACTTTATGATTTCGTCATATACAATAGAACAGATACTGATAGGGGTGATATAAGGTCCTTATATGTTAAAGTGTTCAATGTATGTATTATACCTACTAAATGCCGCGCGATCTCACACTGAAAGGGTATTTTTTAAAAATAAAGTCCTCTTAAGCCGCGGAGTCACTTTAGAACAGGTGAAACAGAGGCTTAGGTCTGTTCAAAAAAAAAAAAAAATTGAGTACACTTGGACGCTGCGGAATCACTTTCGACCAAGTAAAACAGAGGCCAATAGGAGACTTGGCCTGCGTGTCCTTACGGGTCTGTCGCCTTTCTCCCTATTGATAATTTTGGCTCACGCATAAATCGCTAATTAACAAGTGAAACTGGCCTTCGTTAGACACTCGAACGGCGTTGCTTCGCGGAAATCCTGAGCGGATTATTTCATTTACCTTCCTCTGAGGTCGCAACTCGCGTGATTACAGTTTTATGCATCGGGTTAATGTTAAATTATGGTTTCGAACACTGGATTATGGGTAGAAGATATTTCGCATCCGACAAAATTATAAAAGGCAGGGTGTAGGTCATAGACATAGGGTGTAGAGGTGGATCGTTGACGGTTTTTGTGTTAACGAAATGAAACTGCTATTAATATTGTCTTTTTTTAACGCGAGTATCACACATTTAAATAAAATACTGTTTACCGGATTAAAACGCGATTTATTATTTATATTGTTTAAATTATTCATCCCGACGTTTCGGATGTGTGGGAACACGCATGCACACATATGTAACTAGCATAAGTATATAAGCGCTGTAGTTTATTCAAAATATAGTTGGCATTTAACTCTGGTGTCGTGTACATTATTTAACCTCCCCGCGCCGTACCCAACATTGGTGACCCCGACGTGATCTTCACCGTGCCAACGTGATTCAGCCACCTTCCTCCACATTGGTGACCCCGACGTGATATAGACTTAATAGGACCACTTCCCATAACAGAGAATGACTACAGGTATTGTTTAACAGTTATAGACAGAGGTACAGGCTGGCCAGAGGCATATCCTCTGAAGGATATTTCAGCCGAAACAGTAGCGAAAACTATATATACGGAATGGATATGTAGATTCGGATGTCCTGTTAAACTAACTAGTGACCAGGGCAGGCAATTCGAAAGTAGGTTATTCGCAATTTTGATGTCATATCTAGGTGTACAAAAGATAAGGACAACCCCATACCATCCCCAAAGCAACGGTACGGTCGAGCGATGGCATAGATGTATTAAGGCATCTTTAATGGCAAGATTAAATGATAATAAAAATTGGACGCATGAATTACCTAGTGTAATGTTAGGGCTTCGTGCAGCCATTAAGCAAGAAACAGGGGTAAGTGCCGCTCAAATGGTATATGGTCGTTCCCTACGTTTGCCAGGAGAATTTTTTGTAGACGTAAGCAATAGTAATCTCGATCCTTATAATGTAGTTCAGAATATTAATGACGCCATAAAAAAATTCAAACCGATTAGTATGAAATCAAGTAATTCTAAAACATTTTTTGTACATCCAGACCTCAAAGATTGTTCACATGTATTTTTAAGAAACGACAGGATAAAGAAATCATTAGTATGTCCTTATGAAGGTCCCTACAAAGTTTTAGAGAAATCAGACAAAGTATATAAAATTCAATTGACAGACAGAATTATATCAGTTTCCATAGACAGACTAAAACCAGCTTATTTGTTAAATGAAAATGTAAACAGTGAAAATAGTGAAAAAAAAACTAAAAGTGGTAGAATTATTAAAGCTCCAGTCAGATTCAAAATTTAGTTAAGTAATAATAAGTTATACAATTTTTATATTTTATATTTTTGTGTATTGGCGCTGTCATGGAAAGGGTTACCATGGAGATCCTTATGGATGTTATTATGTTATGGCAGGGTATACTCTTTTCGGGGCAGCTACCTTTAATAATATTATACATATATATATATATATCAACTTTAAGTCGGCCCTCGAAGCATAGGTATCCGCAATATAGGAATGATAAGTATAACATAATTAATTAATGTATTAAGACAAACTCGTGCGCAATGACTAGTATGTAAAATACGCTGACTAGAGACTAAACGATGTTATAGTTATAACACAATGAACTGTAATTAGAGACACTGTTGCAATAGTACAAAGTCTGTTTTACTTTTTGCTTAGCTGACGATATATTAAGGTATGAGTACCACTTTGTTAATCAATTATATATACAGTCGTGAAAACACTTGCATTATTTAATGATACATAAAATATTACTATATTATTATAATAATGGGCAAGACATACAGTGTAGATAAAAAATCAGAAGAAGTAATTATAGCTCAAAATGGTGCGAACAGTGCATCAAATTCTCATCTAGAACCAATCTTAGACAAGTACAGTTGGATAATGTTTGTCATATTATTAGCTATCATCATATATTGTTCATACATGATATCCCAGAAATGTAGAAAAGGTACTAAGAAAATGTTGCAAAAAGAAATTTCTGTATGGTATAGTTCAACGAATCCTCCGATAGCTCAACAACAGCCACAACCGCGTCACATTAATAACATTGTATAATGAAATTGTGATAAGTGTTAAATAAAACAACGAGTAATTATTTAGATCAGTGTATTTGTGTATACAGTAAGGTATAGTAGTAAGTAAAATTTAATGTTTAGTTTTTCTTGAAATATTTTTGGTTTGTATTCAAAAATTTTAAAAAGGGGGGAGTACTGTGGGAACACGCATGCACACATATGTAACTAGCATAAGTATATAAGCGCTGTAGTTTATTCAAAATATAGTTGGCATTTAACTCTGGTGTCGTGTACATTATTTAACCTCCCCGCGCCGTACCCAACAGATGCTTTACAGCAACCGTGGTCGCGGGGAGACTCTCCCCAATTTAAACAATATAAATAATAAATCGCGTTTTAATCCGGTATACAGTATTTTATTTAAATGAAACTGCTATTTACAAACTGATAAGTTGTTAAAAAAGAAGCTAATTTTATTAGCTGGTTTGCAGTTAGCGACTGCATTGAATGTTCGTTGATCCGCGCGTTGCGTTCGAAAATCGTTGAATGAAACAGTTAATATATTTAGCGGCTTTTGCGGTAAACGAAAAGCAGCTAATTCGTTAACATTAGAAAAGCTGCTTGTTGAATTAACGCCCACTAGGATGGAATACTGATGCTCATCAGCATTAAGGTGCGCTTAAAAGTATTCACTCCAATGTGTCCTCAGTCTTATGAATTAATTCTTACGGAATTATTTGAGCCGCTTTACATTCGACCACCGATACTTGCGCTGCGATTCATATTCGCTGGAATACTTCTATAGCGGCATGGTTATATTTTCCTAATTTTTAAAGTTCGTTTCCCAGTTTTTTTGTAATGGAATATCAATGTTTGACCAATTAAGGATATAGAGGAGTGACTTTTTTGGTATCTCTATCATAAAATATAATATCATCTATACCCTGAATAGATAATGTCCTGACTATTCGATTCATCAACGAATCGTAACCAATACGGAATTTGGACAAAGGCTTGAGTTGGACAATGAAGAGTATGATTTAGCCATAGAACGTGTTTGCTTTCGCAATCCTAGAGGTTTGATTCTTCATCAATCTCGGATGCAAGTCATTTAACCTCCCAGCCATACTAGACTTATATTGTTAGGAGCTTCCACTCAAAAAGAGCGTCATGTATAACTTTGTCACCTACAGCAATTAAATAGGAAAATTTTGTATGAATAATATTTAAGTTTCTTTTTATGCTAGATATCGACAGACGAGCGTGAAGTTCACTTGATGGTAGGTTATACCTCAGCCACAGAACATCAGTCAATGATCTACCTACTTTTTACTTCGAGCATTCGGAAATTCATAGACTAAAATCGAAATGCGCAATATTCACTTCACGGTTTGTCCATCTATGAATGGTGGTTCGTTACCCGATCGGAATTTATAAATTCCTCCCACCCGATCAATGCCCGAAGACGTGGGGAAGACATGCTTACAGAAAATAATAATAGGTGGGATTCGAATCCACGATCCATCGATGCGCACGGCACTACCGAACGCGCCAACGAGCCTGTCAAAAGTCAAATATGGTTATGAAACTTCAAATAAAAAATTGCCGATGCTGACATGCCATACACAGTATAGTTATACACTAGTATATATTGTACTGATTATATGATCAATAAGTATGACAAAAATTATCGTAAAACTAAACTAAAAAGACATCAAAGGCGAGTCTAGAACAACGTTATCATTACTCAGAGCATTAATTTACTCCACTCAGATATTACAAGCGGACTCGCTGCGAAATTATAGTTTTTCCAGGATGATTTCTGTGTCAATTATAGCATCCATTAGTCGCCTTTGACGAACGGTTCAAAGATTTCGGATCGACTCATTACGGATCGTACTAGAGATTTCAGCGCAACGCTTCGAGAGGCAGCCGAAACTGTTTCATCGGTCGTTTTACTTTAGTTCAGTTTCTATCGCGTGACCTACTATAGTTTGCGTTTACAATTTCGGTGGGTTCGTGATCGTTTCTTTTTTTGTTTCGCTCCCAGTACAGATGGCATGTTCTTAATACTATTCCCGATAGGGCCAACAATATTTTTCTCGTGTTGTGAATAATTAAGGATTTATATAACTACTGAGTTTCCTTGGGCATGAGCGATAACAATGCGGTTTCTTTATAGGTAAAAAGCCACCAGACCGAAACATTTTGCTTAAGACCTAACGATAAACAATCGCGAGTTGCGACAATCTTATATATAATATATATATAAATCTCCTGTCACGATGTTTGTCCGCGATGGACTCCTCAACTACTTAATCGATTTTAAATTAAATTGGCACACCGTGAGCAGTCTGGTCCAACTTAAGAGATAGGATAGCTTAATTTTTGACCATCTACATTGGATCGCTAGTTATTTATAAAAAACAAAAATATGACCTACTGAATTTCCATTGTATTTTCAAAACTCGACGTATCTTGGAACATTTACTGGCGATGCTCAGCTGTTACATAAAAATTCCTACCACATTTGAAACGTTGATATAAAGCCATTACACATATTACGATAATTATTGCAATACATCTTTCTTACATGCCCGTATCGGCGATGGTTGCACAAGGCGCGTTAGTCACGTAGCGGTGATGCGTGTGACGTCGCCATTTTGCGATAGCGAGGGTGCTTGGACCATGAAGGCTGAGCCTTATCTGCGCGACTGTACCTACACGACTATCTATAATAGCTATACAGTATACACAATACACGTTTCCGAGCGAGTGTACCTAGAGCTATACAACCAGTAATAGTACTGGCTTCATCAGTTAAGTATGTGTAGAGCATACAATTTTCTACTCATACTTCAGATAGGTGTACATATATATTTCAATTCTATTGTTTGGTCTGAATATACACATTACTGAAAAAGTTTGTCTAAAGTTCGTTGCTATGGTAATATACAATAATCCGTGAAATATAAAAACCCGGTATAACAAAGCAATAGGAAGGAAGAAGTTCATAAGGCAGGATTATTATTATTTAAAGAGCAATACCTCCTCCATACGAATATTACGAGATATAGACTTATTATTATTATTATTGACCGCCTCCGTGGCTTAGTGGTAAGCGGATGCGTTTAACATTGGAAGTCCTGGGTTCGAATCCCGGGGAAACAAGATTTAGAAAATATGATTCGGTCGGGCAGTGTACAGAAGGATGAACACCTATTTGCAATATTTATTCTGTTTTTTTTTTATGATGCTTGTTACCCCGTTTCATTAGCAAATTTAATTTAATAATTTTCCTTTCCTTTTTTTTTTTTTATGAATATTTGTTTGTGTTTTACAACTGTTATGTCGCTCCATGAGAAAATCAGAGCAGCCACTGATAGCCACGGGTCCAATGTAGATGACTACACACAAAAAATGTTATTTTATTATTTTCTTTAACGATGTATTATGCCCAATACTAGAGAGAGAAAAATATATATAATTACATTTAATAAAGTATTTAGTGTTCAAAAGATGTACGGTGCCATAAAACACATAATTCACAATAAAAACGTGTCAATTAAAATTTTAAAGGCATTTAATTACTTATCGCCGGGAACATCGCTATGCCAATAAAAAATTTATGCACAATGTAATGTGTCAATCAGATGGCGGTGGCAAGGAATGGGGGAACTTATTTATGTTTTAATACACTTTTTATACTAAAATTACTAAAATAACACTAACAATATTACTAAGAAACGAATGATATTTCAATTTCATATATTGTCTTCACAGATATTTTCAATATAGTCCTGTTTGTTACATTTTTATTATATGTACTTAAATGTTTAGTAACAACCCGTTTTATACATATATTATATGATCACGCCCCGGTTTCGCACGGGTGCAATATCGATGAACAATATTCAAAATAATAGCCTATGTTTACTCGCTGATAAGGTAGCTTCCTATTGGTGAAAGAATCAGTACAGTAGTTGTTTTAGTTAATTCGTAAGAAACAAATCTTTCCTCTTTATAATATTAGTATAGATATCGACAGACGAGTACGAGGTTCACTTGATGGTAGGTGATCATCAGAACATCAGTCCATGATGCGCTGTCAACCTATTTTTTACTTATAGTATTCGGAAATTCTTAGACTGAAACGCGCATTTTCCATTTATGAACGGTGATTCGTTACCCGGTCGAAATTTCGATATTTCTTATATTAAATTGTTTGCCTTGCTTACAGAAAATCATAAACAGGTCGTGCCAGCGGGATTCGAACCCGCAACCTATCGGAAAGCAAGGTAGGTGTTCTACCGAACGCGCCCATCAATTGTTTTTCATTCATTTAAGGAAAAATATGTTACACTGAAATGTCAAACCAATTTTTTTCGCTTTGGAAATTTGATATTTTGATGGTTATCATGAATAAATTTCGACTCGAGTAATGCCTTGGAAAGTGGACAAGGCTTTCTAAAGTTTGTTAAAATTAAAAATTATACTATAATACATATTATATATTAGTTGTTCCCACGAGAATGTAAGTGCGTGCTCCTATTTCACCATGCCTACTGCTGATAGAGGACAAATCCTTGTTTTTTATTTATTTTTTCGTTTATATATATAAATTTTTAATTATTATAGTTAATTACTTAAAGATATCACGTGGAACATGGTGTAATGCAGCTCCTTACAAAAATTTTGTAAAACAAAAAAACTTGGCGATTAAAAAGAGTGGCGGCGAGTTTATTGTCAGTTCTTCTCGTCCGTTCTACGCCCTTGATTTGAGAACTGGCAGTAAAAGTAAAATTAGAAGCATTTAATATGTATTTTTTATTGACGTTTATAAGTGTACATTATGTTACCTAAATGAATAAATGATTTTGAATTTGAATAAAAAGCTGGCGATGTTGCCAGTGTAACTAGTTAATATCGAGATTAGCTGGTCCCGCACATGGGATGCTATAGCGGGAGGCGGTCGTTGGTGTCCACTCATGTGGAAACTGGGACGCGAACTATATCCGCGGTATATGGCGCGGAATGCCTCGCTCTCGTTGCGATGACGAAGCCACCGAAATACGTACGTTCTAAACTTTTATACGAACAAATTCAAATCTGGGGGCACGGCAGTGCCCCCGCCAAGTCGAGCAAAAAGCGGCACGGCCGTACTATCCTTTTCTCGAAGTAGTTCGGGCCATTTTCGACCCCCTATAACTTCGTTGTGGATAAAACTAGAATCCTGAATTTTCAGTCACTAAGCAGGCATTGTATAAACTCGGTATATTTCAAATATCATTCTGTTTGAACCAGTAGTTTAAGAATTATAACTAGTCAAAGTTTGATAATTTGTCACTCACTCACTGACTGACCGATCATCAAAACTCTAAGGCACTTCTAGCAGACATAGAAACTTGAAATTTAGAATACAATTAGTGTTTAGTCTATAAATCAAGGAAAAACTACAATATTTTGAAATTTCGGTCCAGTTTTCTAGATATACAATTTTTTTTTGTATTTCTGTATGTAATGAATAACTTAAAAACTACTGGACCGATTTTAAAAATTCTTTTACCGTTAGAAAGCATTATCACTGAGTAACTTAGGGTATTTATTACTAGAAAAAAATAGAGATCCTTAGAAATCCCTACTAAAAACAACCCAAGGTGTACAAAAATTAGCCATAAAATGTCTTTCATCGCATGTGCTGCGGAAAGTATTTATGCTAGAACAAAAAAACGTTCCACAATATTATAGAACATATCAAAATCTACAAAAAAATTCACGAGACCATATGTCCAACTATTGTAGTTATGTCACTATAACTACTTTTTTACATTAAAAAGTTAATAAAAATGCCGATCAAAACCAGACTGTTATCCATAGCTTTATATTAATTCTTATCCAAATAAACTAAGAAAAGGAATATCTACAAAAAGAAATGAGATGCCATCAAAAACATATATTGTAAAAAAAGCCAAGTCTTGCAACTCAGTTCTCTCGTAAAAAGTTGTGAGATCCATATAATACCAAGTCGGTCAATTTATTCAGTCTCTACTGAAGGATCCTTCTGTCTTAAGTTATTACGTAATTAGGTAACCTAACAACATCTTATAGTGATCATATCAATACCAATATTGAAAAGCTTTGATGTTTAAAATAAAAAGGTTGACTTGGCAATCGCACTAAACTATCTAATTATAATATGTGTTACTTGTGATACACATTGTGTTTTTAATAAAATTAAAAAGATACATTGTGTTTTCATGCGATAGCCGAGTCAATCTATTTATTTAAAACATCAAAGATTTTTAATATTGGTATTGATATGATCACTATAAGATGTTGTTAGGTTACCTAATTACGTAATAACTTAAGACAGAAGGATCCTTCAGTAGAGACTGAATAAATTGACCGACTTGGTATTATATGGATCTCACAACTTTTTACGAGAGAACTGAGTTGCAAGACTTGGCTTTTTTTACAATATATGTTTTTGATGGCATCATTTATTCATTTAGGTAACACAATGAACGACATTAAAAAAATAAATGCTTCTAAATTTACATTTACTGCCAGTTCTCAAATCAGGGGCGTAGAACGGACGAGAAGAACTAGCAATAAACTCTCCGTCACTCTTTAAAATCGCCAAGATTTTTGTTGTTTAAAATGTTTGTAAGGAGCTGCAAATATTACATCATGCTCCAAATGACATCTTGAAGTAATTAATTATAATAATTAAAAATAAACGAATAAAGAACGAAGGTTTGTCCTCTCTCAGCAGTAGGCATGGTGAAATAGGAGCACGCACATACATTATCGTGGGAACAAAACGCAAACACAGTCGAAATAACTAATATCACCGCATACACGAATTCAAGTCCGACCAGTCACCACAAGTAGCACCCGTTTACGATGCGAATACGATGCATGTCCAGCCATTGGCCCCCTCGCCATATTTTAGGGGGATGGACAACCCGACGCATGGACCGCCTTCTTCATAGTGCGTTTCCGGTTGAGAACCCTCAGACTTCAAAGCATCTCGTGAGGCAGGGAGGGATGCGTTAGACGCTCGTGAAATTTTGAAAGGTCGTAGTGACAGACTTGAAAATAAAAGGCTGATACTAGAATTTATTTCATTACGAAAATATCTTATTGAAATATATCTAATTAGAATTTCAAAACAAAAGTTTTATTAAAATATACATATAATAATTAACAACATTGGCTTAGATTTTTATACGGGTTAGAAAATCAAAATTAATAGAAGGCGTATTATGCAGGTAATAAACTGTTCATAGATGGCGATGGAGATGGAGATGCGAATCCAGATTTTTGTCGGCCGGTGCCTTCGACAGATTCTTGATAGTTTCTGGGCCGAGAAAATTTCCAATGACGTCGCAAGTGGACATGGATAGAGCACACGCTTAGGAGGGATCCCACACACATACCCAGGCAAGCCCTGCAAAGGACTCTCAAAAAAAAAAAGGAAAAGAGAAAGCGTGGACGTCCCAGAAAATCATGGCGACCGACGCTCCGTGACGGATGAAGCAAAGGCTATAGGGTATAGGGTTGACGTGGTCTGAGGTGAAGGGCGTAGATCAAGATCGAATGCGATAGCGCTCGCTGTCCCACCTAGGGGATTTAGGACTTTAAGCTAAGTAAGTCATAGATGGAAAAGCGGTTATGTATATAATCAAAGAAGAAACAGGTATAGAGATGTGTTCTCTGATGTATCTCTATGTTAACAATAAATAGTGATATTGTTTCGTTTTCAGTTTTAATATAAATCCGGGATCAAAATAGAGTAGGTATTACGAGATCAAAGTTATTGTATCACAGTCGTAAAGCCAATCCGACGTGTCTTAAACGGCTAATTAACTTTAATTATCATAATAAATTTTTGACCACCGCGCTTAACGTCAGTCTTCGGTAAAAGTGTGTAATGTATAGTATGCAGAATAAAAAAACGAGCGAAACCTGTTTCAAAAAAAAACCTCATTATAATACGAGACCTCTATGTCCGTTGGCCTGTAAATAATATTCAAATTTTTTGCCACAATATTCGTTGTGTTGCCACCACAGACAGTGAAGTCTTGCCATATAAATTAATTTTGACGAAATGAGTTGTTAGTGACTGATAGGTTTCGAGTAGAGACAAAAAAATATAGATGGGTAGCGTGTCGCTAAGTTTATCAAACCTAAATTAAGAATCTATGGATTGTATTATGGGTGCTCGAAGTAAAAATAGGTCGACGGCGCATCATTAACCGAAGTTCTGTGGCTGAGGTACCTACTATCAAGTGAACCTCATACTCGTCTGTCTGTATCTTTTGTGTATTTTAAATGGCAATTACTCTTGATTTTGTGTCTTGAGTCACCTCACATATCCTAAACTTTGTTATTAAATAGAACTTTTGTAAATACCATTCGGATAGACTTGGCATTTAATATATTTACCCCGTAAACAACTCTTTAACTCGGTTTTTGGTCTTCTAATAATTAAAAAAAAACTCTACCTATATGTACAAACTTAAACTAAAATTAAAAAAAATGATATTTTAGCTAATTACTTCAAAGCAAGAGGCTTAAAGAACAGTCAAAAAAATTATTGATACTTATATATTTAATATTTATAACCAGTTTTTTTTTTACTCATATAATCAAAATTCATGCATTATACATCCATTGATTCCAATTGAAGGAATTATCGCGTAACAAACATAAAAAAACCTTACAATAGAATTGAGAACCTGAGGGGAATTTTTCGGCCAATGTTCAACTTGTTCCTACTGCTGCAGCTTGGGCAAAATGTACCTAAAAGCCAGGATTTTACGTGTTCTTTTTTTTTTCTAGAAAATTCTAGAATTTGTTTTGTTTTAACCTTATAAATTCAAAGGAAACTGACTGATCAAGGTTTTGGGTTAAGATAAACTCGAGCTGTATATTATCTTAATTCTTTGAAGTGCAGGGATCTAGACCTGACCTTATACGATGAATAATAGCACGTTACGTTTACAGAGGCCAAGAACACTAGCTAAAGTGGAGTTTAATGAGTCGCAAAGAACATAATATATTACAGCTGGTTAAAATTAAACGGATATCGAAATTCCAACCGGGTTACGAACCGCCGTTCATATATGGAAAATACGTTTCAGTATATGCATTTTCGAATGCTAGTGGATAGTGCATAATTATCTGGTGTTCTGTGGCTGAGGTGACACCTACCATCAAGTGAACTTCATGCTGGTCTGTCGTTAATAAAAATGGCCGTGTTTGTAACAAAGATGTTAAAAACCGATGTCAGTATACGATGACGGCATCCGATGCCAAAGTCATGTACAACGGATGTTAAAGCTCGATAACCTGATACAGTGCTAACATTACCGAGTGTTACCGACACCACCCGATTACCCGCATCGGCAACGGCAATATGACGGGTGGCCGGCACCGTTGCCGAAAACACCGAAAACGCCCATGACTTTTCGATAACTAACATAAAAATCTTCTGGTCATTACTGTTGCTTTTAAAGTTTATGCTTGGGGTTTGATCATTTGATCTCTTACAGAGGAAGGATACTATGTCCGGCCAGTTATCTCTAAAACCCATTATTATCCTTAGTTCACCCTCTTTCCTGTTTCCTTAAGTATTTCGAGGATTACGGCTAGGTTGTAGAATTGTAGATATAGAGTATGTTTTATGGCTTTAAAATGGGAAGGTACTTTTAGATTCTCTCCTTGAATGTTGAAGTTAATGAAGTAGGTAATCATACTAGCTGCCCTTGTTTGGGTGGCTGTAGGTATATCATGTTGTTTGAAATTATCCTCCCCTTAGGAGGCAAAATACTAGAAGGTAAACAAGATCCTCAGAGACGAAATCACGGGTATAAATAATATTTTTTAGTTTCGACCACTCGACTCTAACATTCCTAACCATCCTTTCTACCTCTGATGACATTGAAATTAAAAATGTTTTCTTTTAAATTTGCTTAACGAGTCATTTCGGCTATTAAGTAGTACATACTTAAATATACATTGTACATAGCCTTGAAGTGATACATAAATGGCTGTCCGGAAATGGCTGCGGCTAGGCAGTATCACTGCAAATATAACTGATAAATATTTTCCAAAGCAGTTAACGTTTCTCTTGGTCTAATAGTCCACTGATTCCTCGACATTCCAGATAGTAAAAAAATCAAGACTCCGTGCCACTTTATAACACCTGAGGTTTTTTTTGATAGTAGGTGATACCCCAGCCACAGGACATCAATCACTGATGCGTTATCAACCTATTTTTTTACTCCGAGCACTCAGAAATCGATTGACTGAAACCGAAACGCATAATATGCACTTTTCCATCTATGAACGGGGTTCGTTACCCGGTCGGAATTTCAATAATCCTCCCACCCATTCACGCTCTACGTGACGAGACGTAAGGAATATAGGTTCATAGAAAATTATTATGCCGTCGGGATCCGAACCCGCGACCCCTCGGGCTAACGAGCCCATCAAAAGTGGCCTATATTATGTATTTATTATATAATATCTTGTAATAAAGTGACTGTTGGTCAGCTTCTCATCGTATATGCACAGCTCCAGAAAGCATTATTTCCGAGAATCTTCCATCTTTCCAAGCCGCGATTAAAAACTACTCGTATATATTTCCAAGACGGCGATATAGGACATGGGCTACGGGGTACGGTGATACCATTGATATGGGTCGCGATACTAAATCGGTACGGGGTCAGCGAACGCTCCCACGCGCTCGCGGGCGACACCACGGTGCCATCTCTACTAGAGGACTCGCACACCCACTTGCCGTCCATCCCTACTAATAATTAGACGTATATCAAAAGTACTCGTAACCAACGAGTGTGTATGAAAGCATTGATGAAAGTAGAAGAAGCGAAAGTGGTTAGAATCGGGGCATATGGAATTCCGTGATCTCTGCCTATCCCAATGGGAAAGAGGCGTGATGTAGGTATATGTATATCCATGAAAAAGATCCAAGCCACTCAGTTAATTTTTAGATATTCAAGTTTTATAAATTAAATATCTCGTCAAACGATACCGTCAAGCAAGTGGGATGGTACCCAGTGTAGAAAAAACACTTGGCTTTTACATTTGCTAAGGCTGTTTTCGTGATATGAAAGTACATATTTGATATTAGGGCCGTTTTGGTATACTTAATTCATTTTGAGCAAAGTTTTGGGTTGGATCCTTTTCAAGGATATACGGCCAATAATAACCATTTGTTTATCCTTCTGTCATGCAAAAATGGAGAAATTAATTAACATGAGTTTCTGCATAGATATAGGAAATTAATACTGATTTTCTTTAAGTTACAGTTGACAGGCGAGTATGAGGTTGATTTGGTTGTAGTTAGGTCAGCCACACAACGGTTAAACGCTTGACTTGTAACCGCGAGTTCAATCCCCGTCAGGTTCAACGTGTTTATAAAATAAATTTTCTGATTTCTATAAACTTACTTTCGTCTGACAAATAGACAGTAGAATCAAAATTTCTGTACATTGAATTTATTTATCAGAAATGTATAGGGGACGATTCAAAAAGCGGAACAATATAAATAAATATCATTTTGAACGTTTTTGTCTGTCCGTCTGTTTGTTCACGCTTATCTCCAAAGATTATAAAGTGATTTTCATTAACTTTTTTATTTTTTTAAAGAGCTTGCTTTGAATCTCAGCTTACGATGAAGTCCACGCGTAACAAGTCGTGTGCACCAGTTAGTCTTCAATATCGACCTGGGTCTTTGAATAAAGCAATGTGAACTGATAAAATCCAAATAGCTGTTTGCATTATGCAAGCCGCTTGAAAGGTGTCCTACGTCAGTATCGTTACGAATAGCTCTGAAATAATGCGTTGTTTGGCCTTGTCTTTCACTCGCAAGGGAATTTCAAAGGAATACATCATCGGCTCATAGAGTTCAAATTCGCTCAGACACTATATAGAAGATGACGATATAACACAATTTCGGATGGAACCAAACAAGTCCACCAATAAATATTTTTTACACCAGACATCAACAGACAAACTTGAGAAGTATTTCAATATCTAAGTTATGTTTAATTTATTTACCAGTAATTTTGTAGAATAAGAAACAATTATACCAGAAGTGAAAAGAATAAACAAATATTCGTTAAGATGTCCTACAAAAAGCGGTTCGTCGGATCTCACTCGGTCATAATATACATCTCAAACTTCTCGTCCGTTCATTAAACAATATTACGCAAGACTCGAGATCCAAGTTCTCAACAGAAACTTTGTAGAAAGTTCAGAAATAGTTTAGCAACTAACTTTGTTCTTTAACGAATCCCTAACTTACTGTAAAGTTGAATTATATCTAACAAAAGTATACACCATATACAACAACATTACTATACAAATTGATATTAGAACCTACACGCATATACATACATTAGATAACAGCTCAATCATGATATCTGTTATACCTGTTACTGTTAGTCAATAATAACAGATGTAAATATTGTAGATTTATATCTGTTACGATAAATACGCCTCACTCCTAATACATCCTATGTGAATTATACAGTCATGTGAATGGGACGCTAGTCATTGGTTCTCGATAACGTAGGCTTGGCGTTAGGCCCACTTCGAATGTTTGTTGCGAAACATGGTCGGGAGAGAGCAGAGTAATGAACGGGTACAACAGTGACTAAGACCCCCTTAGGTGAGATTTTGTGGGGCATTCTCGTATAGCAATTTGAGGAGAGCATGCCTTCTGATGGAGCAACTGAATCGTACTGGAGTTCATATTGCTCTTAAACAAACAGCTATGTTTTTTCAGTGGAGTAGCAATGAGTTGGTAATCGTGGATAACGAAATAATTGTTAAGCAATTCTTGATCTAGATTAAAATGCAGTATCTGAAGATCCAACACTCAGACTTCAGTCTTCTTGAAATGCGAGATAACTGTTAATAAGCACTCCATAAGATGTGACCGAATTTAGAAACATGTTGTTAAAAAAAGGACATGTCTGTTCTTGAAATATCACACTGCGCTTGCGAAATATGTATGGAAACGTCATTTGTTGCTCACGTGTAATACCATTTCTATAGATATTTTTCTTTTCGCAGTCACTTGCCTGACGTTTGTAAGTAACTAGGCTAATAACAATTATTATGCCAGTGTTATATTAGCAATAATTGCATATTAAGGCTGCTCTGCCACGCTCGATAGGGTCGAAGCATATTGTGGGCATTAATAAGGCCTCTAAGTCTATGTTATCTCAAGATATAGGCCATAAAAGTGATACGCTACCAAACACTACGATTTAACATCTGTCACTGGAAAATATGCGAATAGCCAGGTGCGTAGCAAAATTAGGGTTTCGCACTATACTTATTTAATTAATTTATATTCTCATATCAATATTTAATTAATGTTTATACTCATTCATTATAATTAACGTTTTTATATGCATGATGATACACATTTGAGTGTTGCTTGGTCTATGAGAAAAGATGAACGGAAATAAGTAAACAGAGGAAAAATGCTACATTTTACGCAATAAGTACTATATATTAGGAAACATTATTGTACTAGGAAACATTCAACGAAACAAACTTACCCATTTTCATCTTTAATTTTCTTCTTCCTGCCACGTTTCTTCGGTTGATTGAGCATCATCTGTTGCGGGTGCATCTGCATATGCGGATGCTGGTGCGGATGGTGCTCGTGATGTTGCATATGCGGCGGCATATGGTGCTGCTGCCCTAGCATCGCGCACATCGCGTCGTCCTCCACAAACGAATACGGGTCCTCGCACTCTTGCTTGATACCATTATAAATGTCCTCACTACGTTTTACACCCGCGAACTGGTGTGGCATTTGATGCTGATGGTGTTGGCTCATATCGTACGGCGCATCCGGTTCCCGTTTGAAACCGTACGCGTCTTGAGGGTGGTTGTATTTGGGGAATGGGAAGTGTTGGTATGGTTCAGGGTCGTGTGGATGCGGTGGCGGCGGCGCTGGTGCAGGCGGCTCGAAGTGGCGGTAGGGGGAAGGGAAGGGCCGTTGCAGGAGGGGCTCGAAGGGGGGTTCGGGCGGCGGCGAGCGAGGTGCAGGGGGCGCGGGCGAGCCTTCCGCGCTGGAGGGCTTCCGCCGCGCTTCACCGCTATTACTAGTCTCGTAGCCATCGTCCTGACTCTCCGCCGCTTTCGGCTTCTCCTCGCCTTCCTCCCTGAAAGATATTTTTCATTTTATCATACAGTTTTTGAGAAACAATTGAAGCAAGGTTGAATATTATTCATTCATATATTGTAATCATATTCGGCAAGTCACTCAATGCTCACAGGATATGGGAATTCATTACCAATACATGGGTACAGAAAAACACTGAAAAAACATTATGCGATATCATTTATTCCACAATTTAATGCGATGGAAACTTTTGACTTTACCGTCTGATCCAAGATTAGGACCAAATATCCGTCAACGCCTGTTGCAACTTGTGTTTTTCTGTACCCCGCAAAGTCATATCAACATAAATTCAATGAGCACTTATGTCTGTGCAATTACACCGATAAACATTACAATTAAAAATATTCATTAAACCCATCTGACGTTGCGAATTCATCAAAATATCCGGCGGCGAGCGTGAAACAACTCGTATGGCAAGGTGCATATCACTCCCCTATTAATTAATGTCGAGAGTATTCACGAAATAAACTCGCGTATCTGTTAGTGGCGCAATTTTTCGCAATGACGTCAATATGCAGGTGCAAATTAACGAACATGTCTTTGAACAGGGTCATACCAAGTTCACGAAGACTGTTGAATACTCCACTCGTTTATTTATCGTATATTACACCCGCTAGGACATTTGTTTAAAACTTAGAGTGGTTCGTTCGGACTACAGAAAAGTAATATTCGTAATATTGTCTTTTATTAACGCGAGTATCACACATTTAAATAAAATACTGTATACCGGATTAAAACGCGATTTATTATTTAAATTATTTATCCCGACGTTTCGGATGCTTTTCAGCAACCGTGGTCGCGGGAGACTGAAAGATGACAGTTGTCTTATACTTGAAATGTCACAAAGTTGCCATATTTAATTCAATTAAATTAAAAAATAATCTATTAATTTAGGTAACACAATGTACATCTATGAACGTCATTAAAAAATAATACATATTAAATTACTAATACTACTAATATTAAATGCTTCTAATTTTACATTTACTACCAGTTCACAAATCAAGGGCGTAGAGCGGACGAGAAGAACTGGCAAGAAACTCGCCGCCACTCTTTTTAATCGCCAAGTTTTTGTTTTACAATAATTACATATTAACGCCATCTATTCCTACGGAGTTGATATTTACTGTAATTTTCTATATTATGACAATATTGACTAACGGTGTCCTCTTGTTTTTTAGTATGTTGGATTTGGGGCTTTAGATTTTTAATTACTGGATCCCAGGTGTTGGAAAGTCTCAAACCATCTTCTCTATTGAAGTTAGGATGTTTTTTAATTTCAATAGCCTCACGTACTAGTCTGGGAAAGAAAGAAGTAGAAAATTACAGTAAATATCAACTCCGTAGGAATAGATGGCGTTAATATGTAATTATTGTAAAACAAAAACTTGGCGATTAAAAAGAGTGGCGGCGAGTTTCTTGCCAGTTCTTCTCGTCCGCTCTACGCCCTTGATTTGTGAACTGGTAGTAAATGTAAAATTAGAAGCATTTAATATTAGTAGTATTAGTAATTTAATATGTATTATTTTTTAATGACGTTCATAGATGTACATTGTGTTACCTAAATTAATAGATTATTTTTTAATTTAATTGAATTAAATATGGCAACTTTGTGACATTTCAAGTATAAGACAACTGTCATCTTTCAGTCTCCCGCGACCACGGTTGCTGAAAAGCATCCGAAACGTCGGGATAAATAATTTAAATAATAAATCGCGTTTTAATCCGGTATACAGTATTTTATTTAAATAAGTAATATTCGCTTGAGGTCCTCTCAATCGCAACATCTCGTAAATTACTACTCGCTTAATTAGCGAGACGTTCTTGACCGTATTTTTTGAAATTCCTAAGGTAATTCACACGAGAGGATCCATTTTAAATATCTATTCTCAAATGACGAATGATCCTTATACGTACCTTTATTAAGTTAAAAAATATATTGTATTAAAGTATTTAAACGAAACAAGAGCTGTAGTTATCCTTAAGTTGACAGCAAATACGCCTTCCAAAAAGTTTAACAGCGAGACCACTTACTACACTTTTAATTCTTACTTATATTTTATTTTTACTCTTTGTAGTGACAGTGTTTTACTCATAGTGTAACGTAAACGTAGATACAGTAGAATCTCACTAATCCGGCACCCTCTGCCCGCGTCTCCCCCATTAAATTGCACAAAAACAGATCTCAATTAAGGATTATTTTAAAACTATGTAATTAGTTAATTGTGAGATGGTACAGATATAAAAAAACGTGTAGAACACGAAAACAAATACGATGTTTTCTCTTTTAAATAAAATACTGTATACCGGATTAAAACGCGATTTATTATTTATATTGTTTAAATTATTTATCCCGACGTTTCGGATGCTTTTCAGCAACCGTGGTCGCGGGAGACAGAAAGATGTCGGGATAAATAATTTAAACAATATAAATAATAAATCGCGTTTTAATCCGGTATACAGTATTTTATTTAAATGTGTGATACTCGCGTTAGTAAAAGACAATATTATGTTTTCCCTTTATGAAATGCTTTATTTTATATATTATTAATTTTTCTATACAATCCAGTAATCCGAACACTTTATAATCCTATTATTTAACAGTGCCGGATTAGTGAGTCTACCGTAATGACATTTTTATAAAAAAATATTGTCACTTTGAATCCGAAGCGAATGAAGTAATCGAGTTTACATTCAGTCTTGGGGAATCATGTGTCAAAGTCTAAATTCTAAACTACTATTCGCTACACAGAAGTGGTACCTAAGATGGCTTTCGCACAAAACTCATTCTACTTGATAGCTATACGATCTAGCTAAATGTCATTGCTATCTACCCAAGGCTATTTTTCCGGGATTATAAGAAGAATATGTCCTTACCGGGGGTTCAAGCGTTCTGCCATCAACATCTGTTCAGTGGTTAAACGTGAAACAATTATTTAATCCGAATTTACATAAACAATTTAAAAATAGATTTAAATAAGTATAAAACGTAAACTCTCAAGGCATAAAGTTTAAAGAACTCTGGTATCACAAGGATAACTTAGAAAGTGTAGGCGACAGAACAGCTTTATTGAGCGGAATTTTTTTTTAACAGTTGACGTGAATGAATTTCTGGTCTTTACGCTTTTACCGGAAGCATTGCTTCAGAGTAAATATTACCTTCAGTATTGACTGAAGGTAATTTTTTTTCAAAATCGCCTTTTACCGTAAAAACAAGTACTAGTTAACTATTTTGTTGGTAGAACTTGAAATCAGCGTTGTGTAGGTACGGTAGGTACTATAGGTTATGTAAGCTAACTGGCTTTTCTTCAAGACTTGTCTTCAATGCCTTACATACGTAATGCCTGGTCCACTTAGATCCTGTATTGTAGTATGTATGAAGCCTTTAATGGTTCAGATTTAACAATGAATGAAACCCTTGTAGTTCGAGTAATAGCCACTCGAGGCTTTGAAGAAAAAGATGTGTCCTTTAACTTAGGAAAAACATGACATACTTTTACAAGATTTCTTAGTGACATGCATTTGAAATGGGTATTTTTAAATAAAATACTTTATTGCGGATTAAAACGCGATTTATCATTTATCCCGACGTTTCGGATGCTTTTCAGCAACCGTGGTCACGAGCAGATTGAAAGGTGACAGCTATCTGATTTGAAGTATCACAAAGTTATTATATTAACGCCACGGAGTTGATGTTTACTGTAGTTTTCTATATTGTGGCAATATTGTCTAACAGTGTCCTCTTGTTAATCCGTTATAAAGCGTTATCTGGGGGCACGGCAGTGCCCCCGCTAAGTCGAGCAACAAGCGGCACGGCCGTACTATCCTTTTCTCGAAGTAGTTCGGGCCATTTTCGACGCCCTATAACTTCTTTGTGGATTAAACTAGAATCCTGAATTTATAATAAATTTAATATAAAATAATAATCTAATTTAATATAAAATGTGTTACTTATGAGATACGTTGTGTTTTTAATAAATTAAAAAATATACATTGTGTTTTCATGCGATAGCCGAGTCAATCTATTTATTTTAAACATCAAAGATTTTCAATATTGATATTGATATGGTCACTATAAGATGTTTTTAGGTTAGCTAATTACGGAAGGACAGAAGAATCATAGATCAGAGAATCCTTAAATAGAGACTGAATAAATTGACCGACTTGGTATTATATGGATCTCACAGCTTTTTACGATAGACGAACTGAGTTGCAAGACTTGGTTTTTTTTACAATTTATGTTTTTGATGGCATTTAAATGTGTGATCCTCGCGTTAGACAATATTAGGGGTATTTTTGAGAATTATGTACTGCATCCCAGTTAAACCATAAAATCGTAAATACATAGATCCCAAAGTTCGAACTAATTTTCGAATTATTACCAGTAAAATGAAATGTGGCTACACTGAATTATTGAAACAATTTCATTCAGAATTTAAAAAAAAATAAAAATTCTTTATTTACACCAAATAAATAAACCCAGACTCCCGATATAGTTATGAACTGTGTTTCAGGAGTCTGTGTCTTCCCAATTGTATTTATTGTAAACAAAGTAATTTACAAAAATATTAAACTCAGTCACTAAAAGTTAATAGAATATGACACAACTCTCAAAAAATCTTTTTACAGCCATTAATACCAGACCATTCACGTTCGCGTTCCTTTGAATATTTTCAAACACACAAGGTATAGTTATCTAAGACATTAAAATAAATATTTTTCTCATGTATCTAAGAACTACCTAGCTACTATGAGCATCACTCAATGTGTCAGGTTGTTATGTCAGAAAAAAGAGGCTTCAACTTCGCCTTTGTACAAAATTGTTTAATGGCGTTCATTTATATCTAATATCTATACTAATACTAGTGGACCCCGCAGACGCTGTTCTGCCACAATTTTGGCTTCGAAATTATATAATTATTCTTAAATTTGAATATGCCCATTTACCCACTATAATTGTCTAATATGTCACTGATTTGCAGTGGACATCTGTTATTCCAAAAAAGCTAAGAATGCATGACGTGAGCTGTCAAGATGGCGGAGTTCCGAATCTAATTTATTTTATAATTAATTTTATGCATATATTTTTTTTCTGATTTTTTTCCAATATTTTAATAGCTTATATCTTATTCCGGACATAGAGGAATCCAACAAATAAGATATCGTTAAAATCGGTACAGCCGTTCTTGAGTTATAAACGGTGTAACTAACACAACTTTCTTTTATATATATATATAGATTATAGAGGTAAAAGTTTGTGATGTTGTAGGGGGTAATCTCTGGATCTACAGAACCGATTTTAAAAATTATTTCACCAATAGAAAGCTATATTATCAGACAGTAATATCGGCTTTTTGTGTTTAGTTAATCTTAATTGCACCCGTGCGAAGCCGAGGCGTGTTGCTAGTAACTAATAAACAAATAGACTGCCTCCGTGACGCAGTATATGCGTATGCGCATTGCATTTAGGCTCCTGTCCAAAATGTCAATTTCGCAGATGCAGATCGATGGTGATTACTTGGTAGAAGAAAATCCATTTAACCCAGAATTTCACCTCTAAAATAATCAGTGAAAGAGATACAGAATTGTCTGTTCCATGACTCAGTAGGAAAACAAGTATACTATCCTTGAATCTATTTACGAGTATAAAATAAACAACTTATTTTTGTCAACAGCAATCAATATTCAATACGAGAGATCGTTGACACTTGACTTTTGACAAAGCTAATTTTTGTTTTACAATTAACGACGCCGATAATATCGCTGATTGATTGATGTGTGTTCTAGACACCCGTTTTGCTTTTCTGTCAGATATTGACTGACGAGCACGAAGCTCGGTGGAAGGTAATATCTATGCCTCAAGGAACCAATCAAAGTTACGCTTGCACTTTTACCCCCGATATGGTTAATCTGTAATCCCAATTATAATAATCAGTGTTTGTATTTTTGTCCGTTGTTTACAGCAAAACACACCTACATCACCATTGCACAGATGTAACATTAAAATGTCTATCTTTACATACAATATATCTCTACATAATATGATAAAATAGTAAAAAAAAATCTGCTCATTGAAATTTTTTTACCAGAAATGGAGAGGCGACGATTAAAAAATGGGAACAATATAAGTAAAACAATTTTGAACGTTTTTCTCGACCTGTCTGTTTGTTCACGCAAATCTCTGAAAGTAATTAACTGATATACATTAAACTTTGACACATACATAGATTGAGCTTAATGTGGTGCAACTTTAAAACTTTATATTTTCATCGCAATCTAATTTCGGGAAGAAAAGTTACTTTTATTTAAATAGCTTGCTCAACTCAGCTTGAGATAAAGTCTGCGCGAACGAAGTCGCTGGCACCAGCTAGTATTACATAAAAAATATGCACGAGGCGATGAAAAGGTAAAATAAGTAAGCAGAGAAAGAAACGCCCTTGGGAGTTTTCGTTGATATTAATGCTTTTAAAGACTCCGATGTGTACGCAGGTGATTAGTCACCTGTCTTACACAAACTGGTTGGCTTAGCCTAGACCACAGAATACTGCGAACAATCGGGATAATTCACACAAACGCGAAACTAGCATACATTTTATAAACATTCAGTAATCGCGTTCTAAGTCGCAAAATGGGGGAATCAGTGTCAGAATAGAAAAGGTATTAATTGACCTGGTTTCAAATCTTAAGCTAAGTCTAGAATAGGGAATACAATCCCGAGCATCTTTTTCAATCCCGGGATTACGGGATTTTTGATGAGTAACCCCGGGATCCCGGACTATTTCTGGTCCCGTAAATCCCGGGACTGTACTTGGCTAATCCCGGGATTTTCGGGATTGCCACAAACAGGTCTTGTTCGCATAATATAGTCCGTTGCGCCTTTACAATAACCTTGCCTAGATTATATTAGAAGCATTTATTACATAACGACTTAAAATAACCCTTAGATACGCCGTAAGATACGTACGTACTACACAGGTACAGCCCTAATAATTTGTCGTAGAACTTATAAGGGACTTCCCATCTCAGAATACTTCAATACGATAATCTTCATCACCCGGGAATCAACTACGAGGCAGGCTTGGAAGTCAAAAATTGTGATCCCTAGTCTAGAATCGTATCGTTTGATCACAAAGTAAGGTGACGTAATGTTGCGTCAGCAAACACGCGGACTTCGAGTTTATACACTGTCCCTACTGTTGATATTTATCTTGTCACTTAGCCTCGATAGCGCTTAGTCGGCCGACCTCAAACAAAAGGCCTAGACAATGCGTATCGTTCACGCTATTTGAAGGACAATCGCGCTGACATTACGCCACTTAAAAAAATACATTTTTCACTTTGTTCAAGATCTGGTGAAAGGTCTTACGATCGCCATCTGCTTGTTACCCTATTAGGAAATTATTATTGTCTAGGGTTGTAACGAGTATTGTTTTGCGAATGAGTTTGAACAGATATTATATCGATTTTGACTTTAGTGGGTGAAGATGAGGATGTAGACTGAAGTGGACTTCAACATCACACAACATCTATTCAGTCTTGCCTCTTCATGAGTTTCAATTACTCATTTGCGCGAAGGCTCCGTTATAAAAATAATTTTCCGTTCATAATTCAACGACAAAAACAAATCGTAATAATTTAATTTATTCTGTAATGTACATACATTTACGCAAATGATTTTTCTATTGAAATTGTTTCGAGTTAGATAGTAATATGACTGAAAGAAACATTTCCAATGCAAAAGGTTAAATTTGGAAAGAATATTTAAGCAAGTCAGGGTGCCACCATGATGCCCATCGCTTCTCGGCCTTTTCGCTAAGATCAAAGTGTACCACGATGCCCGTTTCTCTGCTGCCATCTTAGTTTATGAGAGAACGTGACAGCGCTATACATTTTGTATAGCTCTATCTTGCTCAATCATTAAATATTATAATAATATCGCTAGAGATGTCAGTAAAGCCCCAGTACTAGTTATTCGTGACAACCTTGCAATACTCCAACCTTTGCCTTTTGTTGACGACGCATGCGTAAAGCTACACAGATACCTACACGTCCAGACAGAAACCGCGACCGCTACTTGACTTTTGTCTTGTTTTTGGTTCGCAAGCGAAACAGAAGAGTGCGCTGCGAAAAACTAGTCAAGTAGTGGTCTTCGTCTCGAATTAAAACATATTAAGCTTCCTAAAATAGGGGGAAGTACCTTGGTTAAAAGAATGCTGTTTAAACGATACCAAAAAGAAAGAGGTCCCCTAATTAGTCGCGTATTCATTGTTCTAGGTATGTACGGTGGTTCCACGATATGTTGACTAAATCGAATTAGGTATAATCTATCTCGTCGATGGTTGGTTGAAAACAAACCCTCTTTATAAATTTTTTGCTTGAAAAACTTAAGCAAAAACTTTAAATACCGAAAAATAATTAAGTACCGCGTTATTCAAAGTCACGCGAATTGACGCAAAAAGTCACATAAGAAGAAAGCAATAAATTATGAACTGATAAAGCATATTATAGCAAGTGTATAAGAAAACTTAACAAAAACTAAGCTAGTGTTACACTTTGATAGACAAGATATCTCGATCGACAAATATCTCTACTTTTGGAATTAGAAGTCGAGTTTTAAGTGTAAGTGTCATGATAGACCCAGGAGTTATAGAGATAATCCGGTTTCGGTTTACGTCATGAAAGGCTCTCCGAATGCTCGAATTAAAAAGTAGGTCGATAGCGCATCATTGACTAACATGAAAAAGGACTAGCGGCATATCAACTTAAGCGCTATGGCCGGTCGTCATATCGATTCCTGCTGGAGACATGAGTATACCGAAGAAATCGAAATCGTAGTAATTTATGAAAGGAAAACGTTACAACGGATCTGTCAACTGACACAGTACCGCTTATACCACTGGAATTAAAAACTACGATAGCTTTCAAACCGTAACCTCGCTACCAAATGTTTTTATATATTCCACTCCTGATGAGGTAGAATAGAAAATGGAAAAACAAAGCCGCTGTCAAAAGCTAAATAACACAAACAAATTCCCAAAAGATGCAGACGCAAAGTTTCCACAACGATCGTCTACCCTCAACTTACTTGAAAGTAAACTTTCCCAACAAACTTCCAACTCAGAAACAAAGTTAGTCTCCAAAGTTTCCGAGACACCAAATCTAAATTATTCTATTCATTTGTGTTGCGTAACAGACAGCCGCGCAAGGTCCCGATGCAAACCTGATAACAAGGCCACCACTGCGTTTTTAAACACTAATAACCAAGATACATATCGCTGTAAATTATTCAATCCAACCACTTGATTATAAAATGCGCCATAAAGCTTTGCACAAAAACGTGGCTACCGCGTACCGGTCCATTATAGTCAGTTTAACGACTAAGTAATCATTATTATGACTGACACGTTTATCCAGTTTTCTATCTAATAGTTAAGTAGTTATATTGGGTAAGGTTTTATTAAGTGTTATTCGTATGATACCTATAAGCAGGTATATGTATTGTTATCTAAACTATTATTATAAAGAGGTAATATTTGTCTATTTGTAACGAATAAACTACTGGACCGATATCAAAAATGATTTCACCATTCGTGGAGAATTATATTTTTTTGTAGATTTCCGTTTCATCCTTTGGCGTTCTATAGGTGTTGGCTTTCTACTAAGTGAGCCTTTTAAAGACTATTTATTTTTATACATATTGCTATTATTTTTATACTAAATGCAAACTGTATGGAGGCTCACATGATGATTGGAGATTACCGCCGTCCATGGAAATCCACAACACCAGTGGTTTTAAGGATGCGTTGCCATTCATTGAGAAAAAACTTCGCAAAGAGTAAAAACGCTCAATAAATAAGACAATGAATGAAACACGACCAATAACCGAACAGTTACAATCCAATGCATCAATCGTAAATTATTATAACTCCCTCCAACTGGCAATCAATTAAACAGGATTCATCCCGACGAAAAAACAATACGGACAGAGAATTCAAAATGAGAAAATCAGCTGATCGAGATCCCGCATTATACCACGGCAATAAACATAAATGCCACATTCATCGAGTTTCATTCATAAAACTGTTCACTTGAATTATTACCCACTCGCTACTATGGACTCGATGTAAACAACACAACGTGTGTAATGTTAATACAAATCTTTATTGGTGCGCCTGATACGGCCGATCGTAACGACTAATATAACTAAACAATATTGTTATGACTTCGTATTCATTATCGCGGCACAAATTAAATAAAATTACATAACACGAGTTGTGTGAATTTAAATATAACTAAGAGATCGGAAATCTCTCCAACGTCAAATATATTTTTTCGTTAAATTATATTTGACGACATAAATAAATAGCCATTGGTCAGAATAGCGATTCATAGAATATATCAGTTAAATAGCTCTCGATATTATTATCGATGAATACCTTTAAATAAGTCATTATTTTTCAAATCGAAATACCTACTCATGAAACACCTCATGAATACAATGAACCTTTAGCAAATTAATAGTATTTAAATAAAATTATAACGGATTAAAGCGCGGTTTTTATATATATTATACATATAATATCCCGACGTTTCGAGTGCTTTTCAGCAAACGTGGTCACGGGCAGACTGAAAAATGAAACCTGTCTGATATGAAATGTCACTAACTTGCCATGTTAACACCGTCTATTCCTACGGATTTGATATATAAATAATAAATCGCGTTATAATCCGGTATACAATATTTTATTTAAATGGGTGATACTTGCGTTAATAAAATACATTATTACATTTATAGTTACAAAATCTCGAAGACTTTAAAAATAGAATTTACGTTCAAATAAACTTGTACAGTTGAGGACATGATGAAACTATATATTGGTACATATCTCGTATTAACAGAACCCCAAGTACAGCGAAATGGCAATCAGAGCAAGCATGGGGCCTCCCTTGCGAAACATCCCCTCGTTTGTTTAAGTATGCACCCACTGAGCATTCATTAAGATTGTTAAGTCTTTGAGTGGGATCCAAACAAAACTTTTACATTTTTTATTCACAAAACGAAAGCCCTTTGCTTAGATAGTTTGGTAAATACCGTTTTTTAAATGGTTATTAAGCTTCATTGCCGTCGTTTATCCAATTTTTCTTTCTGTTTATGAACCGTTAAAACATAAATATATATACAGTTTAAGTATGGTTTATAGATAAGTATAGTATTTGATTTTTTTATGTTACATATAGACAGACGAGCATGAGGTTCTCTTGATGATACCTCAGCCATAGAACATTATAGACCAGGGTCGATAATTTTTGAAACCAAAAAAAATTACAGTAGGATGAAACCCATTAGAAAAGGAGGGGAATATGATCAAAATGAAAGGAAAAATAAATTACGGTCGATCAGAGTTCGGGAAGTGGAAGTGGGGGGGGGTTTAAGGGTAAAAAACGGTTTATCTCGTTTTCCGGCAAAACTACAAGTCCTATGGAAAAAAGTCAAATGGCAAAGTTGTAGATAATAAAAAGATCTACAACTTTTGTATTTACACTTTTTTCACATAACCTCAAAATTTAGGTGAAAAATTCAAAAAACCAAGTTTTTGGTTTTTTATTTATATCTTTTTCAAAAATTATTTTTTTTCTACGAAATTTGGTGAAAACTTACCTTATTATGAATATATACATTTTTTATACCATCAGAAAGTAGAGATTTCAAGGAACAAAAAACGCACCGACTTTTTGAAAAAAGCTGATATTTTGACGGCAGAATTTTCGATTGAAAATTAGGGTGCTTTTTTGATATTAAGTTAAAATAAGGCGAAAAAATAAATATTTTAAATCAAATAAATTACAGTGGATTTGGGACATAATAAGGTAAGATTTCACCAAATTTCGTAGAAAAAAAATAATTTTTGAAAAAGATATAAATAAAAAACCAAAAACTTGGTTTTTTGAATTTTTCACCTAAATTTTGAGGTTATGTGAAAAAAGTGTAAATACAAAAGTTGTAGATCTTTTTATTATCTACAACTTTGCCATTTGACTTTTTTCCATAGGACTTGTAGTTTTGCCGGAAAACGAGATAAACCGTTTTTTACCCTTAAACCCCCCCCCACTTCCACTTCCCGAACTCGGATCGACCGTAATTTATTTTTCCTTTCATTTTGATCATATTCCCCTCCTTTTCTAATGGGTTTCATCCTACTGTAATTTTTTTTCACTTTTTACCATTTTTAAAGGCTTCGGCACTGGTCTATTAATCAATGATGCGCTGTCGACCTACAGTAAAAACTGCGAAAAAGAAGGTAAGAATAGGCTAAGCAAAGCTCTGCATGCAAGACACTAAAAATTTATTCATAAGAATAATTAGTGATATCGAAATAGATTTTAAAACCATAACTATTTTGTGAACGATTTTTTTTAAATTAAATGCCTAACAGTCGGTACACATGGATATCTATAATATGCCGGTGATCAGGCTATGTAGTGGCTTTTTTTTAAGGTCTCTAAATCATATCGTTTCCGAAATACCGTTGGTGATAACTGGAGGCCTATTACCAAAACAAAATACGAAGTTTCGGCTGACGGATCGTACATTTTACTATTATGAATCCGATGATCGACACGTCTTTCGCAATAGGACATTATGTCTTTCGTATGACATTACTATGATAGTAAGAATAATCGTAAATAGAATTAAAAATGTTTTCTTAATAAGTTAAAATACGAAGTTGTAAGTTCTTTCGTTTCGATCCGTTCGTTGCGTTCGTTTTTCGTAATAGGCCTACTGGCCCGTGCCAAATTATCCGAGTTACAAAGTTCCTAAGGAAACGCGCGCTTGCGGATTTATAAGTTTATACGGGTGTATTGGATTGGGTGATACAATGATGATGTCACAGTTATAAATATGTCTTTGACATATGGCTATTATAGTGTTTGTATGTATTTAAATAACTAGTAAATTCTTATTTGCAATTTCCTAAAGACGCACATAACACTTAATTGATTTTTAGGGCTCGTTGGCGCGTTCGGTAGAACACCTGCCGTGCGCATCGATGGGTCGTGGGTTCGAATCCCACCGGGAGCACATGCTTATAATTTTCTGTAAGCATGTTTTTCCCACGTCTGGTAACTTCGAGCATTGATCGGGTGGGAAGAATATCTAAATTCCGACCGGGTAACGAACCACCGTTCATAGATGGAAAAGCCGTGAAGTGCGTTTCGGTTTCAGTCTATGGATTTCCGAATGCTCGAAGCAAAAATTAGGTCGACAGCGCACATTGACTGATGTTATGAGGCTGTCAGCTACCATCAAGTGAACCTCATGCTCGTCTGTCGATATCTGACATAAAAAAAAATTCATGGCCTGGTTTCCAGAAACCAGTAACATTAGCTATATATAAAAGCTTTAAACAGAAAGAAAGGAGCGCTAGAAAAAGCCTACATTATTGAGTTTCCTTCGGAGGCTATAATAAAGGCTATACTCACAGTCATAGTCTTCCATTAGCAACGCTATTATTCCTAGGCTGCACCTTATCTTGAATATCTATTGTCGATGAACGTCAAGAAATAAATTATTTCCAAAAACCAGAGAAAGCTGCTGAATTTTGGATATCCGGTTTTAGTTAATATCAACGCTGAGCCTCACTTTGTAGATAATACTTCAGCCACAAGACAATATAAAGTTGAAGGGATATTTCTTCATCATTAATTATAGCCAAATCTATACTAATATTACAAAGAGGAAAGATTTGTTTGTTTCGATTTTACTCAAAAACTACTTGACCGATTTTACTTTTTTTCACCAATAGGAAGCTACATTATCAGCGGCTATATTTTTTTAGTACTGTATCTACATTGCGGATCGCTAGTGTGAGATATATATTTAACATTATGTTACAGTACTTTGCGCCGTTAACAACGGAGAAGGGAAATGGTTTGTGCCATACATTGCTAAGACGCAAACCGTTTCCTCTCTCTAACATAGCGGCAAAGTTATCATCGGCATCGCAATGTCTCGCCACTCAGTACTGCGCCTCAATATCCAGCCGCGAAGAATAAATCACAAACCGTCTAAAGAGTAAACAAAAACCGTATTATATTACTTCGTGCCAGGGATTGAAACCGGTTAATTTTTATTTTCCAAAATACGTGTCTGACTGAGATACCATGATGTTAGTTTTAAATAGTAATATACACTAAACTTACCACTTTAAATATGAATAATAACGAAAGAAATTTAAACGAAAGAATATTAACAAAAACCTTTATTATACCGGTATAACTCCCATAGTAAATTAACCGGTATTCAGTCCCTGCTTCGTGCAATGTATAAATCAGGCCTTTCCGAGTTTTTTTTTATAGAATAGGACACAAACGGGCAGGTGGCTCACGTGATGGTAAGTGATCACCGCCGCCCATAGACATTGGCTACACCAGATGCAGGTGTGTTGCCGACCTTTAAAGAATGTGTACTCTCGTTTCTTGAAGGTTCCCAATTTTCTGACAAATGAATCGAACTTTGTTATTATTATCTAACTGACAGGCTCTGACAGTTCAGAGCCTTCTCATCACCTTGAAGATCTAGTCACCAGTAACCAAATAAATACATCCATGCTCTAGTAAAAATTCCAACTATGTATTAAAAATTCACGCGAAACAATTTCACAAAATACGTCGCAAACTGAAGAGCGAGCTCGCTACATGAATTCAGTAGCAATAGTTTCCACGTTATTCGAGAAACTGGGACGTCTCAAACTGTTTAAATTTAGTATTTCCAGCCCGTATATAATGGAGGAGCAATGCGGCTTCAGTGCGAGTGAAAGTACTCCGCTCATCGAGACTCGAGTCGGGATCTAAGGTCTACTTGCGTAATAGGAAACGCTCCAACTTGCAGCGAAACTTGTTGAAAGAATATCAGAGAACTCATTTTATACACTTAAAAGTTTCAAACTTTTTACGTAACTCTTTAATCTTTAGCGAACACTTTCTTTTTTAAATACTCCACGGAGGCTTTCATTGTTATACTTTTTATACTTGTTAACGCTTTACAATTCATTGAGTTGCATCGTATTTTCGAGAGGTTATTGAATCGGAGGTTTGTTAAACTATTAAATTAATTTGAATTACATTTATTTTTCCTTCCTCAATATACAAGTTTTGCAGTGATTAAATCCGAAACATTATTTGAAAGCGAATTATTTATAAACCCATAGGCGTATCCGCGTGTATAAAACTTCCAATACCTATTTATCCCCTAATATTGTCTTTTATTAACGCGAGTATCACACATTTAAATAAAATACTTTATAATGGATTAAAACGCGATTTATTATTTATGCCGACGTTTCTCCCCTTTTAGGTATGGGTTTTTCTTCAAAAAGAAAACCGTTTCCCGGTCAAAATACTCAATAAACGGATTACCCTGAAGCAATGCTGTCCTACCTAAAATCATTGTCTTAGGTATAATACAACATTGTCACTGCATAAATGATACCGGATATGCAGACATTTAAACTTATTTTAATTTCACCGAATTAATGATTATTATTTACTGCAACTTTTAAACAGTAGGTATATGCAAAACTCTGGCACAAAGTTTGCAAGGCCTTCAAGAAACCAGAGCAACGCACTGACCTTTTGAATGCGTTATCAAAACCGGAACGCGAATTGATTTTATCGTAACGTTCGTTGGAGCGTCAGGTTCTATTTTTATAAGTTTACGTTAACTGCAATTATAATATTACATTAGGTGCCGTGCAAAGGCAAGGATAGTCCATGATCCTCACTATGACATCGCCAGAGTAAACGAGTTTAAGTTAACGACCGTTTATGATTATAACGAAGGTTTCTTGATAAACTATTCTTTGTCGTTAGTACCGGTTAAATATCATGTTCCGAATGTAGATGCACGCAAAACAAACGTGCGTTTCCGACGCAGTAAAATCGATAGGTACTACCGAGAACCAGTAAAGAGCAGTTATTGTAGATAAATATGCCTAAACGTATGGCTTATATCTAAATGACGTCCATGAGAATACTGCAATCTATAATTTACTACTCGAAATACACGATAAACAAAAGATATCAATCCAAATCCTATCCTAAATCTATTGTTTTCATGGCCTAACTGCTGAATGATTTCATCTCAGGAATACATCTAAATTTCCAAATCTCTAATAGCTATAATTATATATCTTTATACAACTAAAAGGGCTGATTTCAATCCATTGGTATCTTAACTAAACTGCTACGCTAACGCTTTTTCTAGGGAGTTAGTACTAGCTGTAATTCTCTAGATTACGAGAACCCTAACTGTTCCTATTGATTCTAAATATAGTTTTAAAAAGAGTTTTAACTTTTGTCCGTGGTGTTGTGTCTCTCCCCATTTTAATAGTAGGTGTTTCACGATATCAATAGCCTTGGAGAATATATAGCAATTGAATGAATTTATTATGTGTATATGTTAGTATAGGTTTGGCTGACCTCAAGTGTATTCATACTGCTGACAGGGTAAACAATTTAAGCCATATTCACATTTATTAACGTGGCTTTGGTCTCCCGGCTTTTCTTCTGCCATCGGGGTTAGAGTTCAGCAAGGACTTAAGTGTTCTATAATCTGCCATTCTCTACAACCCCCAAATCTCCAACCAGTCAAATAATATCGTTAAACAAATCCACGACCTAAAAATAAATCACAACACCATTCATCCAAGGAGACGGTAAGTTATAACCTGCTCGAATAAGGCGAAACGAAAGTAATCGCGAATTTTGGCAACACTATCCGCTATTGCACCATGCGTTACGCAACCTCCGAGACAGGCTTCAAGAACTAAGACTTCAAGATTTAGTAATTAGCTTGCTAATTATAACCAATTAGGCTTTTTCTCAATGTCTACATCACGGTCAGTGAAAAATGGATCTCATTTGAATAAAGAATATTCAATCGTTTATGGTTTTTGTGATGAGTGTCAGTTAATTTACAAATTAATGCGCATAGCAACAATATTATACTACGTTTCAGAATAGGTGTCACCGCATATGGAAATTCCGAGAACCACCGTATAGTTAAATTACAAAGGTAAATTACATACGAGTTTTGGTTTCAATCTATGGCCCGATCTAAGTAAAAAATATAGGTCAACAGCGCATCGATCGAGTGTCCTGTGGCTAAGATATCAAGTAAGCTTCACACTCGTCTGTCGCAATCAAAAAACACCTTTAACGTATCCTTTTTCTGTTTGACAAATAGTTATTGTTAATTATTTTTTACTCCAAGAATTCTTGTTTATTGTGCTCACATTTCTATAAAAATACGCATCAAAAAACCCGATTTTAGAATATCAAAATAATCTCATCGGATGTGAGTCACGAATCACGATATTATGTGTACAATGTACATGTTTTCACATATCACAAAACAGGATTACAACTACCTACTAGAAGAACTGTACTTATTTTGCCCGACATACGCAACATTCTATCACTATTTTACCACAAATTAACAAAAATCCATACATTCTTAAAATCCAATCGCCAAAAAGGCTAATTTTTTTCTTGCTTCTAATAATAGCAGACTTTCATATAAAATTCCATTCTATATTTAATCCCTTCAGGGAGTCAAAATAAAATAAATAAAAATGGTTTTAAATTCCTTATATCGTCCTCAATAGCAGTTCTAAACCGAATTGACATTACGTCTTTCACAGAAGCACGTAACGAATCGTCAAAATGATCTTAGGTTCAGGGTAACTTTATTTAGGTATACGAAAACCTAGTATCCCATAAAGTAGCCTGCGTCTGGAAATAAACCCAAACAAATTAACTTATAGCAAAGTCACATACGAGTCTCAGATAGTCGTTTGTGTCAACTCAGTGGGCAGTGATGAAATAACTCAAATGTACCTCTCTAGTATTTATTTGCATGAGCAGCCGTCCAAAGGCGCACGTCGGTAACGAAGCATGCAATTATCCACCTAATTATGTATTTAATATGCGCGCACTGCGAAGCGTTAGGGTTATGCATCAACTGAGTTGTGCGCTACGTACCTACGTTTTGATGGTAAGCATTCCAATTATAAGACTGTTTTTGACAGTACAAAATTGTCAACACATTCTATGTAAAAACAAATAATATACCTACATATATTTCACGCCTCTTTCCCATTGGTGTAGACAGAGATCAAGGATTCCCATATGCTCCTAGAATACTACTTTCGCAAACAAACAAATAACGATGGATCTAAAAGCGAATAACCTATAATCATTCAACATCATAATGTGTGTAGAACAATTTTCAGTTAATTTAAAAAAATGGTTAAACCGATGCCTGTATGTTTATTTTTTTAATGGTTTTTACAGCTTAAATAACGTATGGTATGAAAAAATATACGATCCGTTACATTTTGTGTAGTGGCCTTTGCGGTTGCAGCAGTCGTGCCGCGCTTGTCCAACGCCCGTGGTAACAGATTTACCGTCTCGCTCACTCAGCCGCATCACACAACGCGAAAATACCTCTGGTGAACGTGCATCCTTATCACCAAAACGACCGCATACAAGTTTCGCGCAACGCCATTTTTATAAGACAAGAGACCATGAAATAATATTAATTAGAAATAGTATTTTAAAACTGAACCGTTGGTTAATTTAAATAATTAAAAGATTAATATTTCATGCTCTTTGCACAAAACGGTTATTAGAGGTTGCGGAAATTTTACTTATATGCAAATTTTAATTATATTTATATCTCATCATTTAATTTTATGTGTAAATATTTACAGGGCAGCCCTGTATAGTTGGACGCAGTGGTAAAAGATGCCAAAGGGACAGTGAATTCCAGTAATTTATTTTTAGCTGTGGGTAATTTTTCCAGAGTCAAGTTTGCATCCACAATACGGAATCGGCTCTTTGGGAATAAATCAACTACGAATTAATGAATATTAACTAAAAACTATTCTCTTTAGCTTTGAACGTGCCCAAGTAAGCCTAACAATTGTTTGAATCTCTCTGTGAAAAGATACGTAGACTGTTCAGAAGAACTGAGAAAAATATAAAAAAACTATGACGAGTGAGCGAGAACTATTTCTGTTTCGTATCTTGTCATGTCACATAGAAGTTTCTCATTTCGCATAATCCAACTACGTAATATTCATTGTCAGTCAAATCTTACTACGAAACAGGGCCCTTGATAAAAAAAATCAAGTACAAGTTAAAGAACATTTAGACTAAAACATGTCGCCTTATTGTCTTTAGGGGGAAACATCGCTCCCATCATGGACATATCCGATATTCTCAGTTTAGGCACAGTTGCGGGTCCAGATTTCGGCTGAATAAACTAGCTTACAAGACTCACACCAGGTGAGATAGTGGTCCATCTTATAATACATTTAAAAAAAAGATTTTTAAAGAATATTTGCTTTCGCTCCTACTCACGATCCTACTATCGTGTTTAAGAGTGAAATAGCAAAGAATAGGACTCCCCCATTAACCCTACTGTTTGTACGTTTGAGGACTACGTTTCAAACAAATACACGTTTCTAGTTTTAGTATGTGCAATAGCTATAATTCTCGTCTCGAATACCTTTAGTCACAACGTTGATACCTTAAATATAATTTAAAAAACGTAGAAAGTCCCCTAGGCTAACAAAGAGACGCTTCTAGAAAACTTATTTTCATCAATATACAAGTTTTCTGTACAAACGTTTTTTTCGCGATTGTGAAACATTCGTGGAAACAATACGACAATCGGCTAAAAATTAATAATTTATCAGTTAACTTGATAAGTCGATCCGTGCCGTGTCCAAGTAAAAAACGTTGCCTGTTAAGAATAAGTAATGTAATTAATAGAAATAGAAAATTGTTATAAAAACTTTATATTGTTTTAATCAGAACAATGATAAATGTACACAATGTTTTTTAAATCGATACGACGATGGATTTAAGACGCTCACAGAGCAAACTGCAGTTCTCTTGCAAAAATGAAAAAAACCAAAACAAAATATAATTGTCTTAATTCCTCTAGTAAATTCCACGTTTGAAAATGTATCTCATAAATTCTTATATGACTGTATATTACTATTTACCTAACAAAAGAACGTCTAATAATTAAAATATTACATTTTTTTTTTTCAAAAGATCCAAACGGTCTTAAATCTATTTTTTGTATCAATAAATTAGGTAAGCCAACTCTATTACTTATGGTACCTATAGTCCTACAATCCGTGATTAAACAACACAAGTAATAATTATTGTAAATTACATTATGTCCACAAATATTAGCGCGTACATATAAACAAATGGTACGGCGCATATTCTGTACCTCTTAGGTACGAACTACCAAAAAATTAACAAAATGTTATTGGATGGATTTGAGTGCTCAAGGTGGCTTGTCCGGGATAGCGCCTTTACCACCACGGTTATTTTTGATAATTTTAACGGGTTCTAGAAAGACAAGGGGGCCAAATTGTATTTAACAACAAAATCTGATATCTTTAAACTCGTATGTCTGTTAAGACCATTCAACTTATTCTATAATGGAGATACATTAAACCCTGCGTACCCATCCATGTTCAAACATGCTAAACATTCCTTCACCTCACGCGGACAAAGCTACAACAGCAAGCCATGTTCATATCATACTTGTACATAGGCATAATATACATATTGCTGTATCGCCGAGATCAAATACGTCGACCCATTTCTGAGGAGATAACGAAGATATTGACTAGCCGATAGCCTAAGCGATACACAGCATAAAGGCATATTTACATGATGCCATGTTATTGTACACCGCCTCGGTGGCTCAGTGGTAAGAGCGATGCGTTTAGCGCCGGAGGTCCTGGGTTCGAATTCCGGGGAAAAAGTTTAAAAAAAATTGTTTCGGTCAGGCAGGACACGAAGGAAAGAAAAAGGGAATCAGAAGGCTGATCACCTACTTGCCTGTAAAGATAAATGGTCAGTGAAACAGACACAGAAATGGGTCTGCCCCATGCCCTACTATGGGAATTCACTTTTATGTTATTGTACATACATGAGCAATAAGTTAACGCAATAATTGACATCCAAGAATTGCAAGCAACTGTTTACGGATATTATGCGCTATTTGCACCAATAATGGTATTGAAACAAAACTTGTATGACAGATCGAGAATGTTACGTGTTGTTTAGACCATGCAAGTCATTTATTGCTTCAATATAATTGTATGCAACAGACAAACAACTTGCATCGTGGTAACTGGGCCTTAAGTTTAGCACATAATGAAATACGAATCCTGGTTTCAGATACAATTTCGTGCCTTTGACCAAAAATACCAGCGTTCAGCGCCTTCCATTAACGAGTTTGTGACTGCTAACTTCTCAACAGATAAGGGACAGGTTTAGCAACGCTAAGTTATAATGTTTATCGTTATAATTAATGTAATATATTTCTTTTTATGTTAGATATCGACAGACGAAAGTGAGGGTCACTTGATGGTAGGTCTTGGTCGACCGTCTTTTTTACTACAAGCATTCGGAAATCCATAGACTGAGGGCCGTATTCCAAGACGCTACTCAAGTCGTAATCTATTCTTGAGAACAGTCAATATGTCAAAATTCTATAGAGAAAAAATTGTTTGACAAGTCTCCAAACTAGATTCAAACCTGAGACACGTCTTGGAATATGGGCCTGAGACCGAAATACGCAATGTGCATGGTTTTTTTCAATCTTTCAATTTATCTATTCTTCCCACCTGTTTAATTTCTGCAGTGACCACACGTGGGGAAGACACGCTTATAAATTTGATAAACATATCGGCTCGGCGAGATTCGACCGCGACCCATCGGTGCGCAAGGTAGGTCTACCAAACCCGCCAACGAGCCCTTCATATGTTCGTTGTCATAAAACTGAAGCGATAACACCATCTTTTAAAGCAGCATTATTGCAGGATCCTTGAAGATAGCGCGAGACAGCTATATACGATATAAAGCGCTGTCATGTTCTCTGGTAAAGTGAGACGGCAATACAGCTCTTAAAAATCGTGATACTTCTGAGATAGGATAGACAGTTCTTCGCTGGAGTCCCGTATTGTATACGATACTTATGCCGTGGGCCTAAGGACAAGAAGGGTTTTGTGGGGACAGCTCATCTACAGATAGACATTTCTAAAACATTGATGTATAAAACATTATTTTTATCAAAACAACGTTATCCTAATTATTAATTGTAAATTAAAGTCTGAGTTCTGACTGAGTCTAATTGACAATTTGGTTTTTGCAATCACCTGCCGTCTGGTTAACTTGAAAACAAAACAAACATCTAAAGACATTGAACTATCACCCTTCAATGTCAGTGATAATATTAATGGCACAATTAAAATTAAACATACCTAATTTGTAAATGCAGGATATTATGACGAAAGCTCATGCATATAATTATTGTAGTTATTAACTTTTAGGGTACAGTAAAATGGGTAATTGTGAATAAAATGCATTAAAAATTCAGACTTAAGACTGTCCAAAGTGTCCAATGCTTTGTTTGAGATTCTGTGGAATTGTAAGTTGGATTGAAAATTATAAAAAATGTAATTTTCTAGAAATAGTTTTTGAGTGAGTGAGACTATGATATCTTTTTTGAGATATAAAATAATGTCAAGTCCACAGTGAAGTCAGCCTCAATCTTTATCTATACTAATATTATAAACAGAAAAGTTTTGTATTTTTGTATGTTATGAATAAACTCAAAAACTACTGGACCGACTTTAAAAATTCTTTCACCAATAGAAAGCTACATTATCAGCGAGTAACATAGGCTATATTTTGTGTATAGTACATCTACATTGCACCCATGTGAAGCCGGGGCGCGTTGCTAGTATTGTATATAGCATTATCATTTTGCGTTTTTGGTGTCTATCTATTAGATAGATCAAAGGTTTAATAATCATCTCTTGTCTCTCTTCAAACTTGGTATATCTTCACAACTATTGTGATAATAAGGCATGAAGGGTAAAACAATTGCATGTATTTAATCAAATCAATTTAAACATTGGTACATTCACCAAATAAAAATCATAAGTGGGCCATCTAAATATTGACCATGAACTATGCAAAAGTTGAAAGTGATTGCAATGTTATCTTTTGGAATATTATTGGGTTGTGGATTGTTTGTATTTGTACCTTAACAGTTCTGGATTGAATAAAATGTCAAACTTATCCAAGTGGGTCCAAAATAGGTGTGAGAATAACAGATAATCATACTTCAGTTAAAAATGCATAGAACAAAGTGAGGTTAAAATGGCTTGGCTTTCTCTACCATTACAAGAGGTATGATCCTTTGATCCTACCATTGAGTAATTAAATAAGGTGTACAAACCTAGCTTTAAATTTAATTAATTACTTTAATCTCAAAGGTCCATTTAAATGATGCAAGTTGCTTGCCTGTTGCATACAATTGAATTAGTCTAAACAACATATTATATTCCTTATTTGTCATACAAATTTTGTTTCAATACTTAAACAGCACATCATAATATCTGCATGTCAACAGTTGCTTATATTACTACCTTAGGAGCAGCTACCTGGCTCAGTATACATTTTGATACTACAGAGTATCAAGTTTTACTAATCATCTTATGTTTAATTATTTTCTCCAAGATTTAAAATAATCTGTCTGATTCGGATTCATCTCAAAAATCTGAAAAATATACTTTTTCCTTATTTAACATCCCAAAAAAATTACAAGCTAGATACCACTTATTCACCATAAATCATAGTGCATATTTTAAAATGCTAATTAGTATTAATTAACATGTGTGTGTAAAACTACACATGTGTAGTTGTTTGAAATAAGTGTCAATTGTCAGAGGTCAATGTCTACAATCCATAGAGTATACAAGTTTCTACAATTGTTATGACATGGTTGATGAATAATTGATAATTTTACAGTTCAATGTCACAAAATCATAATTTACTTAATTTCAGAGATATTACTCTATGTGAAAGTTATACATTTCCTACAATAGGACTCAAAACTTTAGAATGCCAAAACAAAAAAAAATAATTGAGGATGCTATGAAAATGATAATGGTCAATCCTATTATATTATGTGTAAATTTTTCATCTGAAATACAAAGCTGAAGATACAAGTATGGTTGACTAAAAATGGCAAGGAAAAATTCTCAATGAAAAATGATAAAATGAATAAGTGAAAATTAGAGGCCGAACATAAGACTTGCCTTAAAGGTCTTGTTACCAGGCCATAAAATCTTTATTATAATAATATAAATTTTACATCTGAAAAATAAACAAAGCTAACTAAGCATTAAAATTTAATTTTTTGAGGACCATCAGAATATAACAGAAAGGATAATGCATAGGTTCTACTGTGATCGCCTAAAAAGTAATATTGGAAATTCCTTAAACCCAAACAAGGTTCGATTCAATAATAATATATTTAAGTTCAATGAAAAAAGATTATAAATGAGCTGTCTTATGCAAATTTAGAAAAAAATATGCAACATAATCTCTATGGGTTGCAAAAAATAAGGTATATAATAAAGTTAAAAAATGATATATAACCCTAATTAGTTACCATTTATGAATACTTAATATAATGCAATTTGATGATAACATGATTGGGAAATTGAAAAACATCACATTCAAAAATAGAAATAATAAAAGATGTGGATGATTTTATTAGAGACCAATATATAGGAACAATATCATCCGTAGTAAGATTAGAAAGAATATTTTAAGCTGGGAATACACCAGTAATTTTCCAGATTAACAATGCAGTTAAAAAAAAAGCATTGTATTCAGTAATCTTAGGGTAGTATTCCAAGATGTTACTCAAGTCGTAATCTCTTCTTGAGAACTGTCAATATGTCAAAATTCTATAGAGAAAAAATGGTTTGACATGTCTCATAACTAGATTCAAAGCTGAGACATGTCTTCGAATCATATTATAAATATATCCATATTATTACACTACTACAATTGTAAGTGAAATGGTTAAATCGCTGATACTGCTCAAAACGCTAGAACAATCAATTGACAATGGAGTGAAAGAGTACTACATAGATTCCTCGAGACTATCACAATGATACCCTAGGGATAGACGAGCCTGCTGTTGACTAGACTAGCCAGAAACAGGACTGGAAAGCTGAGATTCCAAGTAGCAACCAAAATTCAATATGACATAGGCTAGGTAATTTGGCTTGGATATGGGTTTTGCACATCAAGAGATCTGCAATACATGAGATTACCTATTAACAATACTAACAAAGTTAACACAGACTTAATAGTTTAAGACTTAATAGTAGTCTACCATCATTTGAAATGGAAAATGAATGTAGATATCAACAGCTATATTGTTATTATTGCTGAGATAGATATAGATAGAATAGGCCACAGCTGAAAAACAGTGTGGTGAGTTTGCCAAAACCTCACCTCACCATGTTAGGTTCAGTGGCCTTTTCATTAGAGGTGTTTATATATTTAAAATGTTTTAGTTAGTTAAGTTCATTTCTGATGAATAAACATATTCTATTCTATATAAAAAAGGTGACATATTACAGGTATTTTCATGGACAGTTTAGTGCAAATACAATATTTCTATTTTAGAACCTTTCATAAGTATAAAATGTATTATGATAATACTGTATTATGTATTATGATAGACTTTTCATTTAAATAGCTCTCTCAAGATGAATAATTTACAGAATCTACAACTGAACTAAATTTGATGGGCCAAGTGAATATAATGAGACATAATATAGGGTCTAGTTTCTCATCAATATTAAACGCTATTTAAAAAAATAATAATGAAAACTAAATTTGGTTATGTACTTCTATTGTGTGTAAAATTGCCAATTTTTAATCATATAAATAAACCTAATTTTAATTATAAGCATTTAGCATTCATAACTTTATTACACATTTTATTATATAATTAGGATCGTCCTGTAGCATTGTTGGTATTGAAAAATTGGAATGTTTCCTAAGATAACAGTAGCCTTTTTTTAGAGTTTAAACATTATCTGTACCGTATATATCTAAGTGACTATCTAGATTGCAAATTGCATTGAGAATAACTGTTTAATGGTTCAGAGATTGGACACAAAAGACCACATACATAAATAGTTCAATATAAAAAAATACATTTGAACATTTAATATGAAATATGGATAACTTAAGATGTGTTAGTGTTGGCTGAAAGATATCTTTTTTTTCATTTAATATTGTTAGTCTGCCAAAAATATAGATTCTATGATACATGTATTTATATTAATGTTTGATAATCATAATATTGACAGAATGGAGTAAAGCTAAACATGTCAGGGTCAAAAAGTAATAGATCCAACATCACCTAAGCTTGCAGACTAATACCTTCATTACAATATGCAAAAGCTCACTTGTTCTCACTGAAAACACTGTAACTCCTTGGATATAATTGAAAAAAAAATAATACAATTACCAATTTATGTGGAATTGCTGCATTTAATAGCCGATTCAAAACACAAAGATTATGTGCTGTCCTTGGATACACAGTTTGGACCTAGTAAACACATGTTTTCCACACTATAAACACGAAAGTCGTTAAAATATAGTTTCCATACACTAATATTATGTTCACTGCAGAATCCACTCTCCTTGCGTATTGCGAATTTAGCACAAATCACGGCCTAACCTCAAAATGCACACTAATTTAAACAATTGACAAGCACAGATGTTTTCAAACTCATTAATTATATCCGCGATGTAAACACGGCGAGGATGTTACGCGAAATTTTATCAAGAACACGAAAAACAGTCGTTCATGTTACCAGTATGGATTTGTGAGCAAAATGCTTTGTTTGAACTATGTACGTAGTTACAGCCTTCGCTCATCGGTGCACTATAGTATAGATATACGCGTACGTTAGGTATGTGTAGTGCACGACGTATATGCACATAGCCATAATTCACTCGGTCGTTTTGTGAGCGCCAGGCGAGCCCCGACATGAGAATCGCGGTCTCTCGCACCGCCCCCGTCGGACAAAGGGCGGCGCGACAGGCTGGTTATTCGCAAAAACTGTAAACACGACTGATTTATGGCAATGTCCGATTGCCATTCATGCACTGAACACGGTCACAGCGCTTAGCGAGTGCCACTGCCGAGTAGCGAGGCGATGCGGAGGCGGAGTAGTCACGCTCGGCCGCCGCGCCGCGAGATCGCTATCGACGGCGGCGCCCTGCCGCCCTGCGACCGCCGTGTCCTCGCCTAGCGCTCGCGGACGATCCGACCGTTCCGAAATGGCGCAACGATGCGGAGGCCGTGACGCCACACGACCGAGAGAATGGCGACTTTGCGATACAGCGAGAAATGAACGCAAGGGACGTTTCGCAACTTCAGATGGATTTTAGTTCGCGGGGACCAAAATAATCCACCGCGTAACAACGCGGGCGTTTCAGTGACGGCTCAAGGATTTCCGGAGCGCGTGATACTCACGGCCTAGCCGTTCGCAGCGGGTCAGCGGCGTCCATGGCGCGCCCAGGCCCTGGCCGCAGCCAGGCTCCGGGCCGACGGCCTAGCGACGCAACACACTATGATTTCACTTAAACAACGCCGAGATACACCGTCGCACCATCTCGGCGATACAACACATCGACCGCGACGTTTTAATACGCGTATAAACACTCCGCAAACGGTGTTTTGTTACATCGGTTGAGTTTTCTTTGAAAAATCAATATACATTTTCCCTGAGTTAGATATGAACGAGTCGATGTCCAGCGCAGGTTACGTGCGTGAAGTTTGCAAGCTTTTTTAGCGCACCGGTGTTACCAACATTTTTTTGCCTATTTTTTGTATGGATGTTGTGATTTTTTTGTGATTTGTACCGCACTTCACACTCGTCGGAATGGATTGGGTGTTCCTCAAAACTCGCATGCGTGAACAGTAGCGCCCTCTCTGAAGCATTAGTTGAGTGGCGGTAATTTCAAGTAAATTTTTATCTGATAACCCGACTTTACAATAAAACTAAGACTATGTGTTTGTAGTTGTAAGAAATAATAATGTGTTCTTGTAAAAAGTGATTATAATATTATTATGGGTTAAAAATAAAGAGAAACTTGTAATATTTTTAATAACAGCAGGATTATTTTATATTTTAATAATAAAATGGTAAAATTCATAATACAATTTAATTCCTTTTTTTACAAATATATACACATTACACATTCTATAATTAAATTTCAATTGTAGAAAATATTGGTGGAAATGCGATTCAGGGTTAAGTTGGAGGAGTTGAATCTCACTTTAAGCATAAAAAGTGAAGAGATCACACCTCCACTTAATCCTTTACGCAAATTATATTCAAAGTGTCGTTTTCAGTATCACGTTGGCTGCCGATGAAGAACATGACGCAGATGGCTTCATATGTGAGCTGGAAAGATAGATCTGGCAGCATTTATAGAAAACTGTCAAGATCCCCTGTCCAACTCAGACATGTAGCCGATAATTCTTCAAACACCATAAGCTCCTCGTCCTGTAAAATAAAATAATAATTAATTTTGTAAGTATTAAAAGTATGATGCTCGTGTATTAATTCCGTGTGATAATCGGAGTGCGCGCGCTCGTTATGAAGTCGCGCGGTGCGCTATCACCACTTGAAAAGGTGCGGCTAACGTTCTCTGATAAGAGCACTGCTTTTCCCGTCACGTTGACTATTCTAAATTTAAATATCTCTATTTAAAATTCTACTCATCAAATTGCCCATAGTTTTAATAAATAAAAGTGAGGGCTCATCAAATTGCCCATAGTTTTAATAAATAAAAATGAATTAAGGAAACACATGCGCCATATGTATACCATCATAATATACGATTACGTAATCGTAATTAACGGCACGAACTACTTACGTGTCACGCAGAAAAATGGGATAGATTACATATAGTGTAAATTGATCACAGATACTAAAAATTACCACGTCAGCTACGTTTTCGACTGTTGAATGTATCCCATGGAAATATACAAGGCATCCTGGGCTACCATGAACCTGGGTAGATACTCCAAACAGGACACTAAGTAACTAACAGTCAATATTAATCACAACGCAAACTTCGATAGAGAGTCGATCGATCGATGGTCCCATATTTATACACTCTATCATATCTTTAGATACGATATCAGGGAATTGCCACGAGGTACGAATGTCCACCATGATTGTGATTAGATTGGACGGCACGTAGAATCGATTGGTCCTCGCTGGTCGTATCGGGAACGCAAACACTTTACACAACCAATCGGTAAGGCAATGATAAGTCTGCAATGACGATAATTCAGGACTTTAGAATGTTGGTCTCAGCCGTCCGGGGCCGTTGCCACCAGCCCGCTATCTGCTAAGAACTTCATCACTATGACTGGTTGTTTACAATGAAGATACACGTTTATTACGTTATATCTCGTTGGCAATAGATAATTACATTTTCTCGTCTGCTTCAAACAATTGAGTGTGATATAGGGTTTAGGTGAGAATATTTGTCTTTAACAAATTCTTACTGATATACCTACATATATATATCTAAGAGACATTTAATACTTCACTACCCTTCGTTAGTTTTTGTAACCAACGGTAATTAAAATATTATGACATTTTACAACAATACTTTTTGTAAAATTTTCAAATAATGATCAATTCAATTTTAAATCATTCCACCTATCTAACACCGAACATAAGATTCTAAAGTATAGAGACGACATATTGATAACATGTAATTTTCCAGGAATAATAAAAGCGTTTTTACCAAAAATATCGAATATAACGTCGAAGAGGACTACGTACTATAATATATTATTACAAGAATAGGCATGTGATAGTACGTGGAAGAATTTCGACATGACAGATAAGGTGGCAAAGGCGCGTATCAAATGGTGTCATTTGATAAGGGCTTAGCCTAGGTGTGCTTTCTGGAACACGTATAGACAGGTGTATGCTGTTATTAGGAATTTAAATACAATATAATTCAAGAGTATAATTTTAGTCCAATGCTTAAAAATATTGATTGGTACACTGGTTGTTTAACTATCTTTAGTCTAAGTTGTGGTTGAAAACATCGAGAATCTATTTGCAAGACAATAAAAAGTTTTTAAATGAATATGTCTTCATTTAGGTGCATTATGCAAAAATTATATATCATCATTATAGATGTTTAATTGTAATAAAAACTAACATAACTAATTATAATTAGTAATACAAAGTAGCTATCAAATCCAGGATAGTAGTTCAATCACTAAGATTAGTAGGTACCTACAAGATAATGAAATAATGTTGCTATAATTGGCTCTAATTCATTAAATCAACGATTCAACAAACACACTAGATAATTATGGATGAACTAGTGGACCCCGCAGACGTTGTTCTGCCACAATTTTGGCTTCGAAATTATATAATTAAATTGACTCTAGAAAACGTTTGTATGGGAAATAGAAAAGGGCTGTTTTTAGGGTTTTCCCGGAAATTATTCGATTTTTCTCGCCTTTTAAACCTTCCCTAGACCTCCACGAACATTTCAAGACTAAGATAAGATAAATCCGTTCAGCCGTTCTCGAGTTTTAATCAGACTAACGAACAGCAATTCATTTTTATATATATAGATATAACAGGCAGGTACATTCCATCAACTCAAATATTTACTTTAAAATAGAAGCTAAAAAATCATGAACCATAGATATTTCAATAATACTGGCGTATAATACAGTATTCAGTCAGACTCATCAAAACAAAAAGTTTCCACGTAAATAGAACATAGAGCAATTGTTGTAATGGCTGTAAATGAAAAATGTCCGGAGGCTATCACGAGTGGGTGAGCAGTGAAAGCAATGGCGGGGGTTGGTTATATCTGGAGGGGACGCGACGATATCTTGGAGGGATGGTGTGGGCGGTAAGGGAGTACCCGGGAGGTACGGCTCGTCGCTTCGCGGCCGTGAACTGGAACTTCGAAAACTTCAGCCGTATTGTGTTTACATTGAACTTTGTTATGTGGGTTAAAGTTAAGCTGGAGTTCAGAACCGTGTGTGCCGTTTCACTGAATTACAAAGTTGAGTCAAAAGTTTCCCGTATCGATTTTCATCTTATGTTTATCAAATGTTTCAAGGTTCTTGACTTCGGTCATGTGTTGGTCTCGTGGCGTCTGAACTTGGCTATTTCTGGGTCATCATATTTGTAATTTAATATGCGTTATATATGAATTATCACTTCTTACATTATCTTTGGCTAACGAGTTTCTAAGAAGTTAATGTGAATGAAACTTCATGATACGTCTACTGAATCCTTGATTCTGTCAAACTTTGTTATGGTTAATTGTTTTGATAGCACCAACATGCTTTTTTTCCCTAAATCTTAATCCATAGTTACATCTTAATACAACATACATACTTTGTTTTTGTCTCCCACACTTACTCTGTGGAATCAGTTGTCATCATCGGTAATTTTGAACCGATACAACTTAGGGACCTTCAAAGACTACCATACAATTTAACTCAAAAACTACTATACCGGTTTTAAAAATTCTTTCACCACTAGAAAGCTACATTATCAGCGAGTAACATTGGAGTATTTTGTGTATAGTACGAAGTATAGTGCGAAGCCGGAGCGCTAGAATTTTATGTATAAAGCAACTTTTCATATAAACAAATGAGAATAAAACTTTATAATTTGACATGATTTTATGTTTGTGATAAATATAGAATATTATATTCGCAATAAGGATTTTTTATAAAAAAAATACTTGTTATTAAAGTAATATATAAGTAGATAAGTTTTTCAATTTCGCAATTTGTGTCAAACTGATTATATTTAGCAACATGTTGCGATGTCACAACGCCCTCATCTTACTACAATACTCCATGAATAGACTCATTGATATGATAATTCGCTCGACTTGTTTCATATGTATTGATACGTGTAGCTACAAATGTATAGATGAGGAACCTATGTGTCTATATGTGGACAATATACACAGCGAAAAGATAGGTATCTTAATTTTTTTAACTAATTTTGCCAGAGCATGAACTAGGTACCTATATTAAAAATATAATTATAAGCATTGATGAAAGTAGAAGAAGCGAAAGTGGTATGTAAGGATCGGAGCATATGGAATTCCGTGATCTCTGCCTACCCCAATGGGAAAGAGGCGTGATGTATATGTATGTATATATGTAATTATAGTGACAAGCTTTTATTTAAATTTCCTGCCTCGTGATAAATACATTATGTATTCATGTTTAATTTACCGATATTTAATTGAGTTGAAATGTTGCATTCTTATTTATTTATTTTATTTATATTAGTCAGATGGCTATACAAATATTCGTTAAGCCGGTCTGTTACAGAAAAGAAAAGAGAGCCATAGGAAAACAATATAAAACTGTATGGTTTGTAGAAAACTTAAGAGCTTGGCCCAACCAAATTTGAGCTTTCTATGACTTCGGGAAGTACCTTAACAGTTTTGATGATATCAGTCAGTGAGTGAGTGACGAAATCTGGGTATTTTATACTATGTCAATGATTTTAGTTGTCAATAATATATACGTAAGTATAACTATGTAGTGGACCCCGCAGACATTATTGTGCCACAATTTTGGCTTCGAAATTATATAATTAAATTAATTATATAATTTCGAATTAATTAAACCTATAATTAAATTGACTCTAGAAAACGATTGTATGGGAAATAGAAAAGGGCTGTTTTTAGGGTTTTCCCGGAAATTATTCGATTTTTTTCTCGCCTTTTAAACCTTCCCTAGACCTCCACAAACATTTCAAGACTAAGATAAGATAAATACGTTCAGCCGTTCTCGAGTTTTAGTGAGACTAACGAACAGCAATTCATTTTTATATATATAGATAGCTATACATTTGAAACAAGTACATGTTAAATAAGTACTTTATTGATATCATATCCTGAACTTGGACTTTCTAGCACTGTTCAGACCGAAATTATAAGGGTACAAAATACGATGAAGCGCTTTGAGAAATGGTGTGTCCTGCGCTTCCGCTGGCTCGTCTTGGCGAGGTTACCACCGTGCCCTCAGATACGACGAACTAAAGTGAAAAGTTCAAAACACAAATGTTTAGGTTCTTCAAAATCTAAGATATTTGAGTCACGGATGTCCATGGGTGGTGGTAATTACATACCATCAGGTAGACCACCCATGGCCGGATTTAGAGGTGTAGATTGTGGAGGCATTGGGGAAACGAAGGAGTACCCTTACCCCAATTTTACAAATTAAATCAACATTTTTTTTTAACATTTAACAAAAGTATAATCATGTTTATACAAAGTAAAAGTAAAACAGCGAAAAAGTGGTTTACTCGTCAGAATTTAAAATATTATTTTTCGAAGTCTCTTTTGTTCTCTTCTCTTTCGTGAAGGCCCCAGGGCTGTAGCCCCAGATACCTTCCCCTAAATCCAGCCCTCAGCCCACCTGCTCGGTTGTCTACTCTGTAAAAATAAGCATTGATGTCAAGGAACGGTCAGTTCTAATCTAACGGTTACTATCAGTGATAGAGCCACACCCTGAACCTATTTTTCTTTTTTTATCGAATGATATCTGATAAAATTCACACGAAACGCTAAAGTGCAAGACAAGTTGTACAAATATTCGTTTACTCATCACTTATTTTAAGAACTTTACAGTCTAAATAAAAAAAAACGATTTCTAAACTATACCTACATATAGTATGTACATTGTAACTTAAACTAAAAAGTAAAAATTATATTCTAATTACTTCAAAGCAAATGATAATCGACAAAAATGATTGATACTTATATATCTATTATTTATAATAGTTATTTTTGAAGTTGGTGCCAGCCAAGAAAGACAGCTTAATCCTGCCTTTGCAAAATACTTTCGACGTCCAATTGGCTTCACCAGGGTGCTGGCTTGCACTCCGGCTACTGAGCCCCCCCGCCACGACAAGGCTTGAATCCATGGGGGTGGGGTGTGGAAAGCTTCACGATTTTGCGTGTCAACCTTTCGCAGGGGCCATGCTAATCTTCTCTTTATTGTTTTTCCAATTTTTAGTATATGTACTGCTGAAGAGAGTACAAATGCCGTGTGAACCTTTTCTTTTTAACGAGAAACCGGAAGCGACCCCACTCGGTCCAATTGGCTTCACCAGGGTGCTGGCTTGCACTCCCGCTACTGAGCCATAACATAACCTTGAAAAAGGATCTATGAAGTAGGCAGATAAATTAATTTTATCCATATTGTGAAGTAGGCAAATTATTCTACCCAAGAAATCACTTTGTAAAATTGTTATTTATTTTAATTCAGTTTTCGTTTTGTAGATAGTAAGAAGTTTTATCTGTTTGTTTTATGTGATAAGATTAAATGTAATATTACAACGAAATTAAGTATAAAATGTAATTATGTATAATTATTGTATATATCAAAATTCGATAGGATCAAATTGATTTGCGTTTAAAACTACATTAAATTTAATAAGATATTAATTTAATAACAAAAGTATTACTTTCACTTTATTTATTTTTATACTAGTTGACCCGGCAAACGTTGTTTTGCCATGTAAATAATTTCTTAAAAGCAAGGGTTGGTAATAGAAGAGTAAAAATTTAGGGTTGTATGTATTTTTTAATGCCACATTATAAAAAAATAAAAACAAAAAAATTCGTCCAAAAATTAAAAAAAAAAATGTTTAAGGATGAAGAGCCCTTATCACTTAGGGGTATGAAAAATAGATGTAGCCGATTCTCAGACCTACTGAATACGCATATAAAATTTCTTAAAAATCGGTAAAGCCGTTTCGGAGGAGTACGGTAAGTGGTAACTAACATTGTGACATGGAAATTTTATATATTAGAGAAGATAAAGTTGAATTTTGTCAACTCAACGACCGCGACAGCCAAAGTTTTATTTGTTTCATTTTGCAAGTTATTTTTCATTATTTTTAAACTACAAGCAAAATTAGTAAAATATGAATAATATCGACATCTTCAGCTTTAAATAAGCAAAAGCGCGTTTTCTTAAGTAGTTTAATAAATAAGTATTTTTGGAACTGATAAAATACCTACTAATTATTAATCTCTAAAACAAATCTAATTCTACCTATCTATAAAGATGAATGATATCAAATTACTATTAATATTTAAAAACATAGCTACAGGGTGTTATCATAATGTTTTGGAGCTTGGATGAATTTTGTTACGACGAGAAAATATCTTTGTGACACGTGACATACAATACCAAAACGTTTATTTTTTTAAATTATCGTGTTGAAAAAAAATCCTATTATAAACGTATTACAAATGTTCTAATATGTATATTTAATACAATATTATTTGTTTTTATTAACGACTAGCAACGCGCCCCGGCTTCACACGGGTATAATGTAGATGTACTTTACTCAAACAATAGCCTATGTTGATAATGTAGCTTTCTATTGGTGAAAGAATTTTTAAAATCGGTCCAGTAGTTTTTGAGTTTATTCATAACATACAAAAATACAAAAATTCGTAAGTACAGAAATCGTTTAACAAAATATATAACATAATATTTCTTAAATAGTAATATCGTTGTATACGACAGAAATTAATTTTTGCAAAATGTTTACGCCAGATTATTTACTATTTTCTTTATACATAGTAACTATTTCATATCTTTATTTAAGTGCTTAATCAAATGTGTTATAGATTTGACTTTTGTTATAGACGTGAAAAAATTGTCGAAACTAAAATTATTATTATACTCTCGTTTTAAACGAAGATATTTTTATATGTATGTGATGATTAACTTTTAAAACTTATTACTTACATCTTTTTTTTATGAATGATAGGAAAGAGCTTGACCATTATTACATCTGGTGGTAAGTGGGTGATGCGATCTAAGTTAAAGTACGCTGAGATAGAAAGAGATCCAAATTATAATAATGATCTGGGAAGACAGGGCGAATTGTGGGGCTTTTGACGGGCTCGTTGGCGCGTTCGGTAGAATCGAAGTTGGGTTCGAATTCCATCGGGACCACATGATTATACATAATTTTCGGTAAGCATGTCTACCCCACGTCTAGTAACTTCGGGCAATGAATGGGTGAGAGGAATATCGAAATTCCGACCGGGTAACGAACCACCGTTCATAGATGGAAAAAAGTGTTGCACTTTTCGGTTTTAGTCTATGGATTTCCGATTGCTCGAAGTACCTAAGTAGGAAGAAAGTAGGTCGACAGTGCATCATTGACTGATGCTCATCTGTCAATATCTAACATATAATACAGTTGCTATCCTAGATGTACGGAGATGGATTTGAGATGACAGCTCAAGAACAAATACTCGTATAATTTACATAATATGTATATTCATATACATAGTACGAATAATAAAAAAAAACACTTTATACAACTTAGTTATTTAGGTACCATAAAGATTTTAGTCTAGTTTACTGTTGCATTTAGCGAGAAAATGCACACCAGTAAATACTATATAATATATAGTACCTACAACGATGAGGACACAAGTTTGTGTGACATGGATAATATGCTGGTATTATGTTTTTTTTTCTAAAATGGTAAGAAAGATACAAGAGAAATGCATACCAGTCACGTCAGCCACCACTATAAAGGTACCTTGGTTTTATCTCGTTTTTTTTACACTTTATTTATTGAAGGCGCACGATAAAGATAAGTGGCCGTCGACGCCTTTATCGCGGCCTATCGCGAAAGAACTCACGTCAGGAAGTTACGCTATGCCAATTCTTATAAGATTATTAAAATTGAATAATATTGTATTAAAATAAATTTCGAATTGGTTAACATTTTGAAGTTATTTAAAAAAAAAGTGAAATATGTTATAATTTAGTTTTCTATAATTAATTAAGAGATTTATAGAATATAGGTAACGCTTATCACGGAAATGTAAGAAATAATTGAACACGTGATTAGATAATAATTTATTGTGCTATTTATGTATCACTTTTTCTTTGAACTCAATTATCATACAATAAAGTCTTCATAATTTATGTAGTTATAGATATAGGAACTTATTTATTTTATAATACTAAAATATATTATAGTCTCTCTTTTTAAATTAATTGTTTATATTTACAGTTAAACTTTTATCTATGCCGTGCTAACTATATTGCTTATGTAGCGCCATCTAGTGCATCTACTATGGTCGTTTGATGATTTGTGAAAATTGTAGAGTCCAGCAGCCATTCTGATAATGTAAATGAAAACTTAAATTCGTTATAATATATAGAAATCCTTACTACTCCGCGTCGATCTCATTTATGCTTTATTTATTTTTTATTGAATATTTCGGTTCAATACTTACAATATAATAAATGTTATATTTAAAACAATAATCAGGAGTTATCAAAAGCTTTAAAATATACTTTCTTTTACTGATAATCATCGTTATTGAATATTTAGATATATATACGTATTATACATATTTATTTGTATAATGGTTTGAATATCATATTATATGAATATGCAAATGAAAGTGAAGTTAACAATGTTTTGAATATTCGTAATTTTAACAAGTTTAGTCTTCAACCTCAACGATTCGTTCATTAATCAAAAGTTTGGCGCAGGGGCTCGTCCACGCCTGCCTTCTCCACCCACCCCTTTTGTCTGCTTAGCTATATCAAGATAATACATAGCACTAAATTGATTTATTTTTAGGTGTTCCACAATGTATATTTCCCTTGAAGTTTTCTCAATGGCAACATTAACTCTACTGGTCAATATTTGACAAATGGCTGAAGCCTGAAACATGAAACAAGTGAATAGTGAAACAACACCTGTCATTTCACCGTCGTAAACTCGTAAACTTTGGAATTGTACAAACAACACAAGATCTTTACTATTTCATCTAAATTCATGAATCGTATTTTATTTTCGAAATGGATGACATTTGTCGTCTTTGTTGTTCAACAAAGCTTGTGAATAATTACATATTCGACGAAGAGAACGCGTTGTTTCTAAAAATGTCAATGTATTTGCCGATAAAGGTATACAGCAAGATCTATAACAAATTGTTCCTTTGAATTCGATACTTATATCTATTTATTCTATATTGTCAGGTTTTTAAGAACGATCGCCTTCCGAAGAAAATTTGTGACAAGTGTAGTTGCAAAGTAAACGATTTCTACCAGTTTTGTAACGAAACAATCGAGGTCGAAAACAGGTAAATATTTAATTCATAATTATTCTTATCTATATACTTATATATAAAATAGTTTCCATATATATCAAAACTAGAATCGAAAAACAAAGATAGTTAACTACTTAATATAAAACCACTAGTAATAATATAACTAATTATCTATTAATAATATGCTTATTATTGCGTCAATTATATTCTCTCAATAATAAACTCAAACATGTAATTTCTTATGAATTTATTATCAGTTTTGTATTTAGACTAAAATGTGTAAATTGATGTACTGAGTAATTTGAAAAATTAGTAATGTATTATAATGGCAGTAGCACAGGCATACCCTTTGTTTTACATACATACATACATATACATCACGCCTCTTTCCCATTGGGGTAGGCAGAGTTCACGGAATTCCATATGCTCCGATCCTTACATACCACTTTCGCTTCTTCTACTTTCATCAATGCTTTCATACACACTCAACGGTTACGAGTACTTTTGATCTGGCCCTTTTGCAGAACGTCCCCGATCTGATCGAGGTACGTTCGCCTAGGTCGACCACTCCCGACTCTCCCACTCATACCAGTTTCATAAATCTTTTTCGTTTCCCTACTTTCATCCATCCTTTCTACATGCCCAAACCACCTCAACATATCTTTCTCAATTCTCGTCACTACATCGTCTTTTACTCCACAACGCGCTCGAATTTCGCCATTTCTTAATCTATCTTTCAGAGTTACACCACACATACTTCTCAAGGCCCTCATTTCCACAGCATTTATTCTACTTTCATGTTTCTTCTGCCATACCCAACATTCACTTCCGTACATCAAGGTTGGGACTAATACACCCTTATGCACTGCTAACCGTGCCTTTATGGACAGCAACTGGCTACTCATTAAGGAGTTCAATGCCCCATTCACTTGATTTCCGGCTTTCACTCTCCTTTCAATATCTCCCTCACACTTACCATCTCTAGTAAACATAGATCCCAGATATACAAACTCTTTCACTTGTTCCACTTTCACTCCTTTGTTTTATTATATTAAAAAGTTGTGTCAAATGAATATTTAAAACTATCTAAATTGAAGCTTATTATAGAAATATTAATAAGATAATTTTTATGTGGCTGTTCTGTATTTTGTAGGCTCAGAAAATTGCTATCAAGAGAACTAACAATAACAATTAAAAGGTGTGAAGAAGTAAATAGGAGAAAGAGCACAAACAATTATGAATTCTCTGAACAAAGTACTCAGACAGAGGATTTGTTTGATGTAAAAGTCAAAGAAGAACCAATAAAATCTCCTATAATTAAACAGGAAACAGATTCTAATGACAAAAATGTGCCTGATAATGTGTCAGATAGCGACGATAACTTACTGATAAATATTTAAAAAAAAAAAACTCCTATAATTGAACAGGAAACAGATACTAATGACGAAAATGTGCCTCATAGTGCTTCAGATAGTGACGATATCTTACTGATAAATATTAAAAAAGGTAAGAAATTAAAAAAAAAAGTGAACGGAATGGACATGTCAAGAAGCAAATTCAAAAGAAAAGAGATGAAATAAAGGCTCAATTATTACGGACAGGTTGTAAGAAGAGCGAACTTAATTTAGATTTAGTTAATGATGAGTCTGATGATGATTACAATCATCTTGAAGAAATAGAGAAAGAGATGTTCTACTGCTGTATATGTTTATTTAAGTGTGAGATTAGGATTGATATGTTACAACATTACAAGTAAGTAAACCTCATCTAATGATTGTTGCCTGTTGCCTCATCTAATGATTGTAATTATAATTTATATTAAAATTGAAGTAAAAATAGTTAATGGTTCAAATTACGAGTTTTTGTCAGAAGTTACCTAAGATTATGATGAAATCTCTCAAGTAAACAAAACAACAGCAGTTAAAATTTATTTGTAAAACTTTGTTTATCTTTTGATTACCATTCAGGCAACTGTCACACTATAGGAGTGTCAAAGACACTCATATATTCAAAATATATCATGATAATACAGAAGAATCTCACTAATCCGGCACTATTAAAAACCAGAGGATGCTGTATTAATGGAATGTTCAGATTACTGGATTGTATAGAAAAATTCATAATAAATATATAACTGTAACATAACTCACAATTTACTAATTACATAGTTGTAAAATAATTTTTAATTGAAGTCTGTTTTTGTGTAGTCCTTGTTTGAAAATACAGAGCGCATAGCAGTGCCTAGTATAGGGAGGGGAGAGGGAGGCGCGGACAGAGGTTGCCGGATTATTGGACGTATCGGTCTATTGAAGTGCCGGATCAGTAAGATTCTACTGTATATTCATTCATTGAAAAATCGTCAGTAATCATATTTATTGTATACAGAAATATGCTTTAACTTGTTTCTTTTTTATAATTAAAAATTAGTTGCTGGATGGTGGCGAATTTCAATTAAATGGATCTCATAAAATCCTCCATGAAAAAATACATATATATGTACAAGTCAATTTTTACGGTGATCAGTCAAACGCTGTTACAGTTTAGCAAGTTAATATATACAAACATACATTTATATATATACAGATTTTCTCAATTTCAGGACGCATGTAGATCAAACTGAGAAGTTAAAACCACCGTCTCCTCCACCTCTGCCCGCTGAATCGCGATGTGATAGATGTCAAAAAGTAAGGAATTCCATGTGTCAAAACTGTCATATCACTAAGGCCAAGGCTTCACTCAAGTCAATATCTATTTGAACCACTGCCAAAGGAGTTTTATGGAGTAAAAACGGTTTGGTAAAACTAGATTCAAACATATGACGGGCTCGTTGATAGGTCGCGGGTTCGAATCTCGCCTGGACGACATGTTAATACTTTTCTGTATACATGTTTGACTGGATAACAAATCACCAGTCAAACCTGATAAAAGTGAATTCCCGAGTCCCCTAGTCATGCCATAGGGCATGGGGCAGATACATTTCTGTGTCTGTTTCACTGATCATTTTTATTTACAGGCAAGTATCAGCCTTCTATGCCCTGCCCGAACGAATCAAGTTTTTAAATCTTGTTTCCCTGGGATTCGAACCCAGGACCTGTGGTGCTAAACGCATCGTGCTAACCACTGAGCCATGGAGGCGGTCAAATAAACCTCATGCTTGTGGATAATTGTCAGTGTAACATTATCTTACATCTCTTCGTTACTTTTTATTCTATATTTTATTTGCTTTAATTTTCACAATATTTACTATTCTCTTCGTTTTTCACTAATGCGAAGCGGATTTTTGAAGTGTATGATATTAATATTGTCTTTTATTAACGCGAGTATCACACATTTAAATAAAATACTGTATAAAATCCCAAATCAAACATACTAAAAAACAAGAGGACACCGTTAGTTAATATTGTCATAATATAGAAAGAGAAAGTCCGGAGCAAATTAGAGACCAGTTCCTGTGTGGAACCCATATGAAAAAAAATATGTGTTGATGTTGAAGAAAATTCAAAAGGCCTCCTTAAGATTTTTATATAACCACCACTATGGTTTTTATCCACTAGACTCAACTGTCTTGGTCTCAATATGTTGAAAACCCGTAGAGAGCTCGACCAAATCACAATGGCCTTAAAAATATTCCGTGGACAAATCGATGTTCCTAATTTAAATAATAAACTGTGTCGGCTTTTCGTTTCCGATAATTACTTACGAAGTCGGGCCCATAAGCTATTTGCCGTGCCGGCGGCTCGCACTGCGGCCAGAGCACAGTCTCCCACCCCGCGCGTCCTCGCCGCCCTCAACGCCCTGCTGGACGCCAATCCAGCCCTCGACATCTATTCTGACGGGTGGACCACTTTGCGCTCTGAGTGTCTTAACACTTGGAGACAGGAGTGGTCCATTGACATAATTGAAATTTGTATGATAATAATCTATCAGTGTAGTGTATTTTTAATTTATTGTTTGTATTTCAATTGTGTAATGTTTAATTGTATTGTATAAGAAATAATTAATGTAATTGGCCTAATCAGCCGTTTTAAATGATATCAAATAAATAAATAGATAATTACAGTAAATATCAACTCCGTAGGAATAGATGGCGTTAATATGGCAACTTTGTGACATTTCAAAATTCAGACAACTGTCATCTTTCTGTCTCCCCGTGACCACGGTTGCTGAAAAGCATCCGAAACGTCGGGATGAATAATTTAAACAATATAAATAATAAATCGCGTTTTAATCCGGTATTTTATTTAAATGTTTATAATATTGGTGGCGTTTGTTAAAAAAATATATAAAATGTTTGTATGTATGATGTAATGTATGGATGGTAAGGGCAGTGTGAAACTGACTAGATCGTTTCATATTACGATAGATTATATTAGATCCGAAGTCTTGGAAGTCCCACTGGCAGCGACATTGGACGCAAGACAGACGACTCTACCGCTGTTCGCTGTGCGAGAAGAGCTTCAAGGGTCATCGGCAAATACTGGAACACGGTCAGTAGACAATCAAAACATAAATAATCTTCTTCTTCTGAATGAAATTAAATTAAAGATTTTTATTGGGCTACCACACAAGATATTATGAACAATAATAGAAAAATAAAAACTAAAATCAATATATACAGCTTAAAAATGTATAAATTAAACAACAACAGCTGTGTGGCCGCTCAAAGGGCAGTGACTCAGCTTCAGCTGATAGACAGCGCTGGTTTTCAGTCACCCCCTTCTGACTCTTGGAGCATCTATACTACCCAAGTTTATTAACTTGTAATAGCAACATGACAATTTTGTTCTCCTTCTGTTTTCCATTTTTTTTATTTGTGGTCGGCGCAGTATGTTCTCTTTTTCCATTCTCTTCTTTCACTCGCCATATCATCAGACACACCTCTCAAAGTGTCCCCATTTCCATCCTCTGTCATATTCAAAACTTTTTTAGATACATGTTTTTTATCTCTCCTCATAACATGTCCATACCAAGCTAAACGATTACCTTTCAATTTTTCATTCACTGGTGCTACTCTCAAACTTCCTCTTGTAATATTAAACCAAAAATGTATAGGACATGTTTGTAATTTTCTGAAAGCAGTCTTCAACGTCTGGTAACTTCGGGCATTAAACCGGTGGGAGGAATATCGAAATTCCGACCGGGTAACGAACCACCATTCAAAGATGGAACCGTGAAGTGCATATTGCGCGTTTCGGTTTCAGTCTATGGATTTCCGAATGCTCGAAGTAAAAAGTAGGTCGACAGCGCATCATTGACTTTAGGTTGACTTGAGACTAATGAGACTTGATTTAGGTATCGCCTAAATATTTGCAAATTATTACTAATCAAGGACGCTCGGCGCGTCCATTATCGACGTTATAAATGCTCATTTAACAACTTCCCTGTCCCCATACAACTCATTTTAGTAAAGCCCCACGTCCACTGTTTTTTTAAACATAAGCTTTATAACATTACTGTAGTGTTTGTAGAATTACACACTGACACAGTCATATAATACACATATATAGAGTTACCACAAAGTCTATATATACACTGTCTCTGGCGCACCACGTCAGTATCACGAGAGCCGTGAGCGAGAGTGGACGTGTTGTGTGCGTGCCGAGCCTGTGACACCATGCTGTTGGATACCATGCTGTTGGACACAAACAGCAAACACTACAAATACTCTAATCAATAAAAACATAATTTCGTAATCATTATTTCATGAACTACCCTCATTGTGGTGTTTTTTTTTTCTGAGTCACATGTGATTCACGAACGTTGCGTAATAAATTTTTCTTGTAAAAATAAAATTCCAGCGAGAATTTTTCTAGGTTCAAGAGCTGCCTCCTCCTCTTTCCAAAGCCTAGGGGGGCCTCTCAGCTTCAGGACCCTACACTTTGCCATGTGATACCTACGTCACTGCGTGAAGTTAATTTCTCCAGAGAATAAGGTCAAGTGTAAAGTAGAGCGTGCAGATGTAACTTTGTTCTACAGACACGCTGATATTATGAATTATATTTATTAAAGGTTTGACTCACAAATTGGTGTATGAAAACCCGAACCGGACAAACGAGACCGACAAGAGATTCGTTTGTGATCTGTGCCCTAAAGGATTCGTAGATAAGAGGTGAGGTTATTTTACACTCAGATGTTTAACTATTTTTTTTTGTTTGTCGAAATCTGAAAATGTCATATTACATGGCATATTACGTGGCATTAAAAAATACAACCCTATATTTTCACTCTTCTATTACCAACCCCTGCTTTTTTTGTCAAAAAATCTAGACCCGTGCGAAGCCAGGGCGGCTCGCTAGTAGTAGTATAAAAGCGCTTTTCCTTTGCGTGAATTGAAACCTCTTATTAGTCTGTGCAATTGAGTGAACCAATAACAGACATCACACAGGTAAGATGACTTTGACAGATCACAGATGACAGTTGTCAGATACGCGCGCATTGTTTAAATGTTGCCAAGTAAAAAATTTAAAATCTAACGATTATGTTAAGTTTTCTTAAATAAAATGAAAAATAATCTGTACATATAATAAAAGAGTAGGATCGAAATTACGCTTCACTAAATATTTTTACCAGAAATTAAGAGGGGTGATAAAAGAAGGGTAGCAGAATGCATAAATGCAATTTTTAAGATTCTTGTCTGTCTGTCTGTCCGTCTGTCTGTCTGTCTGTCTGTTTGTTCACGCTAATCTCCGAAGATACTGAACCGATTTTTGTGTAATTTATACAAATATATTAAGCAAAGTCCGGGGCAACATATAGGCTTTGTTTCATCGAAATCGGTTGTCGGAATAAAAAGAAATCATCATTTAAATATTATTTTAAAGGCACCATTTCAACAAATTGCAATGAAAACTGACTCGCGTTGAACTTTTTCGAATTGTCAGATGCCAATCACAGTTTGATATGTAAATGAAATAGTTTGATTATTTCGCCATTTTCGATATGTATTCGTAGAATAGTGGAAATGCAGTCCCATTGCGTAACTAAAGATGCGAGTTCGAACCTGAAGTTGAACTTTATGAAATATTTTTTTGTATTTATTTATTTATTTTTTACAAAACTATATTAAAACAATAGAAAAAGTATTATTGAAAAGTATTTCTAATGAGAACGTTTATTTTATCTTTTCATCAATCCTTTCTCTTAAACACGATTATTCGATATTGCTTTTATTGCTTCTGACTGCCGGGTAGGAATCCCGAGAAAAGGGAATTTAAAAAATATTCCGAAAATGAAAATGATCAATTAAATAAAATAAATATCGAGGAAGGTACAGTATCTTCCCCACTAATAAAATTTATAAAAAAATAACATTTAAAGTGAACCCCACGCGAACGAAGTCGCGGGCATCAGCTAGTGTTATAATAAAGTGATTATTAGTTTTTAACCATCCAGCCAACATTCATATTCAGAAGTAATATTCTACTAAAAATGCCATGTTTTCCGTTTAGTTATTGTTACCTTCTTATTTAACAAAATGTTTATTTAACATTTTTTCTCTTTTCCCACAAAATAAAAAAGAACTTTAACTGGGAAAATATACTACTATATAGGTACTCGATCTATATAATGCATATAATTTAGTTAAGGCTCGTTTCTGAAAAAGACCGACACTGAGACTGTCATTATTCTTTAGGGGGAATCAAGAGGTCCAGGGTTTTTTTAGAGGGTTCATTTATTTAGGGGGATTTTCAAGATTTTTTTCAAGGCTTAGGGCCAGTCTCACCGGTTCTAAATAAAGTTTCAGTTAGTTATTTGCCATTTAACACTATCTCACAGTTAAAGGTTGCTGATATATTTTTTTTGTTTCACCATCTAACTCATAGATAAATTAACTGGCAAATAAATTTATCCGCCACTTATTATTTGACGGATCGGCAACATCGCATTTTTACGTTTCGATACGACGAGCAAATTATTGCTATTTAAAATCTATTTTGAAAACTTAAATTGTATATTATTTTTTATTTAAAATGAGATATGTTTACTTTTTTAGTGTTCTCAAATATGATTTTATTATATTACTAGCTGATGCCCGCGACTTCGTTCGCGTGGGGATCACTTTATGCTGAACTTTTGAGCAAGCTTTCTTCATATTATATATCCTCCATCCTCTGTACTTGGTGATTTCTTTTCGGAAAGAGCTATCAGAGTAGTCATTGACGGTTGCTTTTGCATCATATTATCGACATGTTTAATGGTGGCTGAGGTTGGGGTTCAAATGATGATTTGAAATTCAAAAGAAATACCATAGTAATTGAATAAATTAACCTGACTTTAAAGAAACTTTAGGGAGATGCATATCAATCAAATTTTACGTCACCAAAAGGCAGATATGTATCAGAGTTCAGTCGAAGATTGTATTCAATGCATTTTCCGTCTTAAATATATGCATGAAAATACTTGCGAAACATGGAAAAAACGCCAAGAAAATGTCTAAATACGAATAAAATTAAGGTATGGAGAAATGCAACGTAAAATGAATGAAAAAAATAGTATGGCCATGTTGGCCAAATACTTAATTTTTAATAAATTTAATTAGTGTGGAAGATACTATATCCACCTCTATATTTATTTAATTTAATTGATCACTTTTAATTTCACATATTTTTGTTTAATTCCCTTGGAAAGGAAAGGATTGATGAAAATGCGAAATAAACGATCTCATAAGAAATACATTTTTATATAATAGAATAGTTCAATAATACATTTTCTATTTTCAATATTAGTTCTTTTAAAAATATAAAAAAATAAATACAAAAAAATATTACCCTGAGTGATGATTCGAACTCGCATCTGAAATTACGTAGTACGACCGTATATCCACTATGCCACGAACACATATCGAAAAACGGCGAAATTATCAAACTATTTCATTTACATATCAAACTGTGATTGACATCTGACAATGCGAAAAAATTCAACGCGAGTCAGTTTTCATTGCAATTTGTTGAAATGATGCCTTTAAAATAATATTTAAATGATGATAACTTTTTTTTCAGACAACCGATTTCGATGAAACAAAGCCTATATGTTGCCCTGGACTTTGCTTAATATATTTGTATAAATTACGAAAATCGGTTCAGTATCTTCGGAGATTAGCGTGAACAAACAGACAGACAGACAGACAGACAGACAAGAATCTTAAAAATTGCATTTATGCATTCTGCTACCCTTCTTTTATCACCCCTCTTAATTTCTGGTAAAAATATTTAGTGAAGCGTAATTTCGATCCTACTCTTTTATTATATGTATATATAGATGATGATAATAGACAGTGTATGTAATATAAATAATAAATATTAGGGCCGGTCTCACCGCTTGCTGATAAAGTCCCGAATAGCCTATTCGGAACTTATCTGCAAGATAAACTACAAATTTCCGTTTCACAAGTCTTGAATAGAAAGATAAAGTTGCTGGTAACTTAACAGCCGATTCAAGTGGATGTTAAAGTTTTTAACTGGAAGATAACATATAAATGGCGGGAATAGAAATATTTTTGGGATATTTTTCAGTATAATAAATTCTACTAGTGTAGACTGTAGTCACGAGATAGATTTATTTGAATTTTTATTTGATGTACGATTCGAATAATTTGCCGTAGACCAAATTATTTTGAATCACTCGCCGATAAAGATTTTAGAATTCAATTCCTTACCAAAATGACTGTTTATAATATTCTACAATTAATAGAAAGTGATATAAATATTACAACTGATTGGTAAATAAAGTATTAGATATATGACATTTCAATTATCTTTATTATTTTTTGTCTAGATTGCACACGTGCAAAGCCGGGCGGTTCCCTAGTAGTTAATCAATATTAACAAATTGAATATTTAAGGAAAACCTGTTAAAATAAAGAAAGTTCTTATTACAATATGTCATTTATTTTCCAAGTGAAAAACCAATACTACTGTGCACTACTTACAGAATCCTGATAGAAAAGTTTATGACTGTATGAGTTTATGATTAGTATTTAACTAAAATTTGCACAAAAAATAAAACACTGTAAGTTTGACTCCCGAACTTATGATTTTTTTTTTCACTTTTGTCCCAAATTCTTATTTAATAACTCTATTTTGAGAAGATGTTGTTTTTCTAATTCGTGTATAATATCCTTGTTATATCTTTTAACACCCTCATATTTTAACTTGAGGTGTTTGTAATTGCGATATATTGACCCAGATGATGTTTAAAAGTAAAAAAAGTAGAAAGTAAAACCTATTTGCGCGTTCAAGTTTCCTTTAAGAATAAAAATATACAATGTCTTTATATTATTCTTTGTCACAAAAAGGGTCATAGCGCTGAAAAATGCTGGGGAAAGTATAAACAAAATAATAAAAAGTATGAAACACAGAATAAATTACAACATACTTCCTTAAATGTAAAAGAAGGAGTTCTTAAAAATAGAAAAGAAGAATTCTGGTGTCTCGACAGTGGGTGTACAACCCACATGACTGGTAATAAAGAAAAATTTTCAGATATCTATAGTGAAGAACGTAGTTTAAAACTCGCCTCAAATGCTCATACAACAAAGATTGAAGGTAAGGGAGAATTACCTATTAATATAAATAATAAAAGTTATAACATGAAAGAAACTTTGTATGTACCTGATTTAATGACAAATTTAATGTCTGTAAATAAATTAACGGAAAACAACAAAGTAGTAACTTTTAAGAAAGACAAAGCATTTGTAAAAGATATTAACGGAAAATTAGAATTTACTGCCATAAAAGAAGACGGATTATATTACGTTAAAAGTAAAACTATTATGAAATATATAGAGAATAAGGAATTAGTACGTGGTATTAAGTTAAAGAATATAACGTTAGGAGATTGTGAAACTTGTATAAAGTCAAAAATGACACGATTGCCATTCCCTAATCACGAACCAATAAAAACTAGCGAGCCTTTAGAAATCATACACTCCGATGTATGTGGCCCCTTCAGTTCAAAGTCGTTAGCTGGTTCCATATATTTTGTAACATTCATAGATGACCACACAAGGTACTGTCATATTTATTTTTTAAAGTCTAAAAATGAAGTTCTGGAAAAGTTTATTGAATATAAAAATGAAGTAGAAAACTTTCAAAAACGAAAAATTATGTATTTACAAACGGACAATGGAACCGAGTACTGCAATGAAAACTTCAACAAGTTCTTGAAAGAACATGGAATACAAAGAAGGCTGTCATGCACATATACTCCCCAACAAAATGGAGTTAGCGAGAGGAAGAACAGATCTCTTCTCGAAAAAGCCAGATGTTTGATATTAGAATCAAATTCCCCGTTAGAGCGGTGGGCTGAAGCGGTAAATACTGCTAATTATTTAATTAATCGAAGTCCATCAAAAGCCTTAATGGGAGAAATACCACATACGTTGTGGGTTGGGCAGACTCCATCCGTAAAGCATCTTAATATTTTCGGGTCGAAAACGTTTGTGTTAAATAAACGAAGAAAAGGTAAATTCGCACCGAAAGCCAAAGAAGGTGTATTCGTTGGTTATTCCAGAACAGCAAAAGGTTACAGAATTCTAATACCTCAAGAGAGATTGGTAGTTACGAGTCGAGATGTAAAAATCTTAAATAAAATGTACTATCCGACTTCGAGTGAGAGTAAAGATCTACTAAATGATATAATTACGGATAATTACATAGAAATATCTATACCAATAACTACAGCACAAAATGAAACTAAATCCGATGGGACGACTGTTGATGAACAGTCATCGTTTGAAAGACCAAGGAGAAGTCCAAAGCCACCAAATTGGACGAAAAACTATGTAATGCAAATACAAGAAGACTCTGATGTTAATGAAATGTCATTTGCCTGTGCCGAAGGGGGCGATATAGTGTGGCATGATGCTATTAAAAATAAAATAAGAGCACACATCAAGAACGGCACATGGAAAATAACAAAAGTTATAGATTAATAGATTATTATTGGGCATCATGTACGTTAGATAGAAAATCCTTCACAAGATATTTGATATATTGACGAAGGGTTTGACAAACCTTAAATAATAATAAAACATAGAGACAACATGGGACTTGAACGCGAGGCGGCGTGAAAGTAAAACCTATTTGCGCGTTCAAGTTTCCTTTAAGAATAAAAATATACAATGTCTTTATATTATTCTTTAATGTAAAATATATATAGTTCGATGCCCGATTCTATTTATTATTTGTAATATCTTACCAAGATCCTAAAACCCTAACAAAAATACCGTCCCAAGATCCTTCCAAGCTTTTTCTTTACTTTACCAAGTCACAGTCGCATCACGTTTTTTTGCGTCTGCAAGCATTACTAGATCCGTTTCATCTTAACTAAAATTAAAGCTTATGTTTTTCCATTTCAAATAAATATAAAATAACAATATAGTCAATAAGCCGAACAAGTCAGATTCCTTGTCACAAATGACATCTGCGTTTCCATTTGACGTAAATACATTTGGTACACAAACTTGTAATCATACTAATATTTATTATTTATATTACATACACTGTCTATTATCATCATAATATATTAAATCATATTTGAGAACACTAAAAAAGTAAACGTATCTCATTTTAAATAAAAAATAATATACAATTTAAGTTTTCAAAATAGATTTTAAATAGCAATAGTTTGCTCGTCGTATCGAAACGTAAAAATGCGATGTTGCCGTTCCGTCAAATAATATGTGGCGGATAAATTTATTTGCCAGTTAATTTATCTATGAGTTAGATGGTGAAACAAAAAAAATATATCAGCAACCTTTAACTGTGAGATAGTGTTAAATGGCAAATAACTAACTGAAACTTTATTTAGAACCGGTGAGACTGGCCCTTAATATTGAAGATTTAAATGATAAATGTCTCTTTTGAAATATGTACTCCAGCTCATAAGGAAGCGATTGGTATCAAAATTTACATTTTTATCATTTTGTAGGTTGACACTGTATTGCTTAACAGCGTCCAGTTATACATTATGGAAGTTAGTGCATTACTAATTATTAACTTCCATTTTAATATGATATATAAATGAAACTATTGTATAGCTTGTTCAAGTTTAATGCTTTCTCTTGTAATAACAATTGCTATCTTTTTCCAGTGATGTTCGTTGTCAATTCTTAATCGTCTGATCAACGACCTAACCAAAGAGGTTGATACTGGCGAAGTATTTATTCGCCACATCACCCCCCTACGGAGAAAATAAATCTAAACTTAACTTAGAAAGAAACATCTGTACAATACTACTTATTCTAAATTAAAAATAATAATAATAAACTTATAAATCTAAAACATCTCTAAACCTAACCCGTCTACCAGATCTAGTGGTGACAATAGGTGGTGCGGTATTAGAAACGTCTGACGAAGGAATGGGTGAACATACTGGAAATTGAACTGAGGTAGAAGGAGAAAAAGATACGTCTGAATCTAGATGTGCAGGCTTAACACGATCTATGCTGACTGTAGACTCTCTTCCATTCAAATCCAAGGTAAGTGTTTTATCTCTTCGTCTTAAAATGCGAAATGGGCCAGTATATGGAGGTTGTAAAGGACGACGTACAGTGTCATCACGCAGCATAACATGTGTCGCCGTTGCCAAATCCTTAAAAACAAAAGAAGACTGTCGAGCATGACTTGAGGCAGGCACTGGACGTAAGGATTCCATGTGTCTCTTTAGCTGAACTACGAAGTCTGCGACGTCGGTGGAACTCCTCGGTTCTTCTGGTGGCATTATAAGTTCTCCGGGTAAACGAAGAGGTTCGCCATAAACCAACTCAGCGGACGAAGTATTTAAGTCCTCCTTGAGTACAGTTCGCATACCAAGAAGTACGAGAGGAAGGGCTTTGCTCCACGATTCTGCGTGGCACATCAAAGAAGATTTAATTTGGCGATGCATGCGTTCTACCATGCCATTTGCACACGGATGGTAACTTGTTGTTCGTACTCTCTTTGCTGCGCATACGTTCATGAGACGCTGAAACAAATCTGATTCAAATTGACGTCCTTGATCGGTCGTCACTGTACTAGGTACTCCATAACGAGATACCCAACCAGTAACAAGAGTATCCGCCACTTCTTCAGCAGTAATTGAAGACATGGGCCAGGCTTCTGGCCAACGAGTAAATCTGTCCACTGCGGTTAAACAATATCTAAATCCGTTAGAATATGGAAGTGGTCCAATGATATCTATGTGAATGTGGCGAAATCTACATGATGGTGTTTGAAATGAAATGAGAGGTGAATTGATATGTCTGATCACCTTACTGCGCTGACATTCTAAGCATGACCGAGCCCAGGATCGACAGTCCTTATTAATATTCGGCCATACATAGCGCTCTGCTACCAGACGGATGGTAGCTTTCACACCGGGGTGACTAAGATTGTGTAATCGGTCAAAAGCTGCACGACGATACGGTAAAGTTAGAAATGGTCGTGGTCGCCCCGTTGAGGTGTCACAAACAACAAAAGTTGTAGTTCCGGGAATCATTATCTTCTCCAACTTCATGGATGAAGACAAATGACAATCGTTAAGTTCCGAATCATTCTCCTGAGATTCGGCAAGTGCTTGAAAGTCTGCCTCCAATGAAATGGACTCAACCCGCGACATAGTATCAGCAACTACGTTGTCATCACCTTTAATGTAACGAATATCAGTTGTAAATTGACTAATAAAGGTTAGCTGATTCAGCTGGGTTGGCGGCAGTTTTTCACGACGCTGTACAAAGGCATAAATGAGAGGCTTATGATCTGTGAAAATGGTCACATGTTGCGCTTCTAATATGTGTCGAAAGTGTTGCACGCTCTCGTACACTGCTAGAAGCTCTCTATAATAAGTAGGCCACTCTGCCTGTTTTGCTGTCAGCTTTTTGCTGAAAAATGCGATTGGTTGCCAATCGTTACTAATTTTCTGTTGTAAGCAGGCACCTAAATGAGTGATTGAAGCGTCAGTGAACAAACCTAAAGAAGCGTTCGCATTAGGATGCGATAAGGCTGTGACGTCTGTCAAACTCTTCTTGCAATCAATAAAGCATTGTTCAAGCTCGGGCGTCCATGGAAATGGTTTAGCGCCTTTGCTGTTGGTTGCAGCGACTGCATCGATTAAAGGAGCCTGGTATTTGGCAGCGTTGGGCAAGAACCTACGGTAAAAGTTAAGCATGCCAAGAAATCTACGCATACCTTGCACTGTCTTAGGAAGAGGAAAATCCATAAGAGCGCGGATACGGTCTTCAGGTGGGTGTGTACCTGCTGCATTAATGCGGTATCCTAAAAAGGTTACTTCTTGAGCACCAATATTACATTTCGCTGGGTTGATGACTACTCCGTATTCGTCCAGTCGACGGAACAATAGCCTGAGATGTTCAGCATGTTCAACGGCATCTTTGGAGTAAATAAGAATGTCATCTATATAAGCAAAACAAAAATCTAAACCACGAACCACTTCGTCTATGAACCTCTGAAAAGTTTGTCCGGCGTTTCTTAGACCAAATGACATATACGGGAATTCATAGAGACCAAAGGGTGTAATAATCGCAGTTTTGCAAATATCGTCAGGATTGACAGGTATTTGATGATAAGCTTTTACTAAGTCCAGAGTACTGAATACTGAGCAACCGGAAAGATTTTGAGAAAAATCTCCTATATGACGGACTGGATAACGGTCCGGAATAGTGCGGGCATTCAAAGCTCTGTAATCACCACAAGGGCGATAAGTGTCATCCTTTTTAGGCACAAGATGAAGTGCAGAAGACCATGGACTACTGGATGGTCTAGCTGTGCCAACCTTCAACATCTCATCAAACTCTTTCTTCGCTGCACGAAGCTTTTGTTGAGCGAGACGGCGTGGTCGAGCTGAAACTGGTGGTCCATCAGTAGTGTTGATGAAATGCACCGTTGTATGTTTGGGAAATTTAGGAGCACCTGGGGGACGGGTAATGCTGGAAAACTCTTTTAAAATGTGTGAGAAAGGAGAGTCCGGTATCTGAATAAACTTAATACTTTGTTGAGTAATAGAAGATACCACGGTGTTACAAGTTAAACCTGTTTTGTCGTCACGCAATATTCCGTGAGCACAATCCGGCAATAATTGATAGTAAGCTAGAAAATCTGAGCCTATTATTGAAGTCCCTACATCTGCAATAATAAAATTCCATACAAAATCGCGTCTAAGTCCTAAATTTAATTTAATTTTTACTGTACCAAAAGTATTAATTTTTGAACCATTTGCTGCAATAACCTCAAATGGTAACGGCTTAGTATTTGAACTTGGTAAAAAAAAATTAGGTACGCAAGAAATGTCGGATCCGGTGTCGATCAAAAATCGACGGCCCGAATGCCGATCGGTCACAAAAAGACGGCGACATTTCAACGTGCAATCTGAAGTCGCCTCTACAGACTGCTGCTTGAGTTTCCCTGCTGAGAAACGTTCCAGGAACAGGGTTTAAAACATTTAGTTGCGTTGTTACCGAATCGTTTATGATACCAACATAATTGGTTGCGAGAGCAGGAGCGTGACCGACTCCGACTACGATCTCGGAAACTCGGACCTGCACGCGCACGATCTGTGGTGAGACTCGCGACCAAACGTGTTAGATCAGTTACTTGTTTTTGAAGATTTTTTAATTGTCCTTCGGTTGTTGTATCGACGGAAACTGGTATAGACGTGTTAGCATTAACTAGCATGGGTCTAACAATGACCTCTTGGAGTCTATCTGCTAAATCACCTAATTCCTCAAGAGATTGCTGTTTTTGTGCAGTTAAGATACCTTGTATTTCGTGCGGTAACCTACTCATCCAAATGGTCTTCAATAATTCTGACGGAAAAGATCCACCGGCCAGAACTTTAAGGTGGCGAAGAAAGAAAGATGGTTTCCTATCACCAATATGTTCTTTTTCAAGGAGCCTCCGCATCTTTTCTTCATACGACTCTGAAAATACAGCAATAAGAGCATCTTTTAACTTAGTATAGGGATGTTCTGATGGTGGAGTAGTTATTAGATCTTCTACCTCAGCCGCAGACTTAGTATCCAGCTGGCTAATTGCATGGTAGAATTTGGTCAACTCCTGTGAGATGCCATTAATGTGGAACTGTGCCTCCAAGCTGGCGAACCACAAACCAGGCCGATCAGGCCAGAAAGGAGGAAAACGAATGGACACTCTGTCTACCATGATCTGAGAAGCAGAAGTACTAGCCTTATGTTCACCAATACCTTCGTCAGCCATCATGTTAATACTAAGCAAACAACAAAAACAATAGAAATAAAATTAAACTATAACATAGAAGTAAAAAACTTAACTAACTTACCTAGTACATATTAACAATTAATATAAAATAAAAATAACACTTTGACAAAAAAGAAAAAAAAAACTGTGGCACAAAATTGTACGGAAAATACCAAGATTAGATCCGAATTAGTTCCGTAGCGTAGCAGTTGCAGTGTGCTGTGCTGAAGGTGGGTGCCGACCAGGCACACGCGCTCGCCGCATGCCAGAGGTCAGGATACCCGTTGTAGTCTTGTTGGCTGTGACTTGATTGCTTTTCGTTAATATTACTCAATATTTCAAGAAACACAATTTATGTTGAGACATTATTGTTGAAAGGACGTCATCCAAAACACAGAGCGTTGCTGCGGATGACGTCAGGCGTCTCGATGTTCAGAGAAGTAGGTGTCCTTCTGCGTAGTCACCTTTGTATTTTTTTGATTTACTTTTCTTCCGTTTTTTATGTTTGTGAGAGTAATCATAAAGCTACCAGAGTCACTACCAGAACTGCGACTGCGTTTTTCCTTTTCTTTTGTCGGGGTCACCAGATCAGAAGGTTGCGTGTTCAAATCACGTCGGGGTCACCAATTATGGAAGTTAGTGCATTACTAATTATTAACTTCCATTTTAATATGATATATAAATGAAACTATTGTATAGCTTGTTCAAGTTTAATGCTTTCTCTTGTAATAACAATTGCTATCTTTTTCCAGTGATGTTCGTTGTCAATTCTTAATCGTCTGATCAACGACCTAACCAAAGAGGTTGATACTGGCGAAGTATTTATTCGCCACAACATAATACATACATTAAGGGCCGGTCTCACCGCTTGCTGATAAAGTCCCGAATAGCCTATTCAGAACTTATCTGCAAGATAAACTACAAATTTCGGTTTCACAAGTCTTGAATAGAAATATCTGGCAGATAAAGTTGCTGGTAACTTAACAGCCGATTCAAGTGGATGTTAAAGTTTTTAACTGGAAGATAACATATAAATGGCGGGAATAGAAATAGTTTTGGGATATTTTTCAGTGTAATAAATTCTACTATACACTAGTCTAGACTGTAGTCACGAGATAGATTTATTTGAATTTTTATTTGATGTACGTTTCGAATAATTTGCCGTAGACCAAATTATTTTGAATCACTCGCTGATAAAGATTGTAGAATTCAATTCCTTACCAAAATGACTGTTTATAATATTCTACAATTAATAGAAAGTGATATAAAGATTACAACTAATTGGTAAATAAAGTATTAGATATATGACATTTCAATTATCTTTATTATTTTTTATCTAGATTGCACCCGTGCGAAGCCGGGCGGTTCCCTAGTAGTTAATCAATATTAACAAATTGAATATTTAAGGAAAACCTGTTAAAATAAAGAAAGTTCTTATTACAATATGTCATTTATTTTCCAAGTGAAAAATCAATACTATATTGTACTACTGTGCACTACTTACAGAATCCTGATAAAAAAGTTTATGACTGTATGAGTTTATGATTAGTATTTAACTAAAATTTGCACAAAAAATAAAACACTGTAAGTTTGACTCCCGAACTTATGATTTTTTTTTTTCACTTTTGTCCCAAATTCTTATTTAATAACTCTATTTTGAGAAGATATGGTTTTTCTAATTCGTGTATAATATCCTTGTTATCTCTTTTAACACCCTCATATTTTAACTTGTGGTGTTTGTAATTGCGATATATTGACCCAGATGATGTTTTAAATACCGTCCCAAGATCCTTCCAGGTTTTTTCTTTACTTTACCAAGTCACAGTCGCATCACGTTTTTTTGTTACTAGATCCGTTTCATCTTAACTAAAATTAAAGCTTCTTTCACGCTTATGTTTTTCCATTTCAAATAAATATAAAATAACAATATAGTCAATAAGCCGAACAAGTCAGATTCCTTGTCACAAATGGCATCTGCGTTTCCATTTGACGTAAATACATTTGGTACACAAACTTGTAATCATACTAATATTTATTATTTATATTACATACACTGTCTATTATCATCATAATATTATAAATCATATTTGAGAACACTAAAAAAGTAAACGTATCTCATTTTAAATAAAAAATAAAATACAATTTAAGTTTTCAAAATAGATTTTAAATAGCAATAGTTTGCTCGTCGTATCGAAACGTAAAAATGCGATGTTGCCGTTCCGTCAAATAATAAGTGGCGGATAAATTTATTTGCCAGTTAATTTATCTATTAGTTAGATGGTGAAACAAAAAAAATATATCAGCAACCTTTAACTGTGAGATAGTGTTAAATGGCAAATAACTAACTGAAACTTTATTTAGAACCGGTGAGACTGGCCCTAAATCTATAAAATTTATATAAAGCCTCGAACCTTGAATTTCATTGTTATTATCATTAATATTAGAGCATTAATTAATGTATGTAAATGTGTAAAATGCACCCACATAAATACAACAGCTATTTTATACTACTTGAATGTATTTTTATTTAATTCATATTGCATGAAAATCAGTTCAATATCTTCGGAGATTAGCCCATACAAACAGACAAAAAGACAGAGGAACAAATAATTTAAATAATCTGGGTTTGTTCTATTTCTCTTCTTACATCCCCCTGACTCGGTTTATAGCATTTTTTTCTATGTATTCTATGTCAGACATTTGACGTCGACAGTTTTATTATATGTATAGATAACTGCTTAAATCGGCATAAATAATAAATTGCGATTTATTTATGCTGAAATTTCGGATGCTTATAATATTGTCTTTTATTCATTGACATAGTATTAAATAGACTTCAGGTCGCATACAAAATTCACGAAAAAAGTGTACCGATTATTTAAGCCTCGTTCCTTGTCAAATTTTGAAAAAATGACACTGCTCAATGGGAACAAAGAAAAGAGTGAAGTTGAAATATGATTTTATTAGTTACCAAAATATATATATATATATATATACATATCTATGTATTATACATACACACTTGACTAACTTCGAAGACTTTGGTATTATTAGTATAGTTTATGAAACACCAATGTGTAAATTATCATGTATCTAGTAGGGTACAAAAACTATAATATATTTGATAAACAATAATATAATGTTTTATATAAATAGTAATTCGTATGTTAAATAATAATATCCGCAAAATGTTCCGAATATATACAGATTGGAATATTTTCTTTTCCGTTTTAGCGTGAAACCGTAACAAACAAAAAAAATCACTTTCGCATTTATAATATTACTACGGATGCTTATCCTTAGATAGTAAGAATTATTTTAGTACTAATCTACTCCATGCATCCACTATTCTGTTACACAATAGTTAGCGCATGTGTTGGCCAACCTTGGCCAAACATTTGTAGCGTTCATTTAAAACAGATAATTTTGTTCAAATTTTCAATTATTTGTTAGTTTGAAAGCTTAAAATATATCTTATTTTATATGTACTAACCAAAAATAAGACTCCGTCCGTAAAATTGTTTTTTCGGGAATTATTTTCGCAATTTTTGAAGACAAACTGTGTCATTGTGAAACGTCTTAATATTGGCCGTGCTTGAAGAGAACTAAACAAAATAGACTCTCACATTTCAAATGAGCCGATATTCACCGGCACGGATTTTTTGCGTCGACCCGATATCTAGTATATTGTTGATCGAAGCTTTTATTAACGCGAGTATCACACATTTAAATAAAATACTGTATACTGACTTAAAACCCGATTTATTATTTATATTGCTTAAATTATTTATCCCGACCGCGACGTTTCGGATGCTTTTCAGCAACCGTGGTCACGGGCACGTATAATTTAAGCAATATCTATATTTATACTTCTATATTAATATTATAAAGAGGAAAGATTTGTATTTTTGTATGTTATGAATAAACTCAAAAACTGCTGGACCGATTTTGAAAATTCTTTCACCAATAGAAAGCTACATTATCAGCGAGTAACATAGGCTGTTTTGTGTATATTATATCTACATTGCACCCGTGTGAAGCCGGGGCGCGTTGCTAGTAAATAATAAATCGCGTTTTAATCAAGTATGCAGTATTTTATTTTTTCGGATGCTTTCCATCGTTTTCCAGGTGTCTCTGGGCGCACCGTAGAAGCACTCACCCGAATGCGCCGAGCCGTGAGCTGCGCTGCACCCTCTGCAGCCGCACCTTCTTGCACGTCAACTCGTTTCGGCGGCACCTGCGGTCGCACTCGGGCGTGCGCGACTACCTGTGCAACGTGTGCGGCAAGGCGTTCGCCTCACCGGAGCACCTCAAATTCCACATCCGGATACACACCGGCTACAAGCCTAACGTTTGCAAGTAAGTCCATTGGACGCATCTTTTCCAACTTTTTTATCCAAAGAGTTGGTCAAAAATCAAATAATCTACCTATACCAAATAATACCTACCTGTTCAGCCCACTTCGCATTATTGGAAGCGAATTGTTGTCAAATTGCCTCAAAAATTTATGGGCCGGCAACGCAACTGCAAGTCCTCTGATGTTGCAGATGTTCATGGGCGGCGGTGTTCACTTTCCATCAGATGAGCCGCAGGCTCGTTTGCCCCCTATATTATAAAAAAAATAAAAAGTCATTTATTGTGAAATCTCTCCAGGACTTGCGGCAAAGGGTTTGGAAAGAAAACTAACTTGACGATGCACGAGCGGGTGCACTCCGGCGAGAAGCCGTACGTGTGCTCGCACTGCGGGAAGGCGTTCTCGCAGCGCTCCACGCTCGTCATACACGAGAGGTGAGTGCAGTGCGGTCAGACCCTTAGATAGTTATCAACTTTATTTATCACCTTAAACACATACAAACGAAAGATACAAACAGTTTAACAATTATGTAAACAATAAGTGGTTGCAAATAGGACCCTCGTGAGCAAAGCAGCTACTAATGTCGCACTGATTTTCAGAGGAGACCCTGCGGCTGTGAGTGTGACTTAAAAGAGTGTCCATGGAGTTTCTTGCCGGTTCTTCTCCATGAGACCCACTTTTTGGAACCGTGCAACTAGACGTTTCATAAGAGCCTGCAAAGGCCTATTTGAAATAAAAAACTTTTGATTTTGATTTTTGATTTTATAAATAAAACTATTATATTTACGAATATGTTAATAATAATGAAACAAAAATTAGTATATTAAGAAATAATAATCTATATCTATACTAATATTATAAAGAGGAATTATTTGTATTTTTGTATGTTATGAATAAACTCAAAAACTCTTGGACCGATTTCCTTCTTTCACCAATAGAAAACTACACTATTGTACCATGTTTTTGACAAATAAATAATTCTAATTCTTATACATTATCAGGGAGTAACTATTTTTTTGTGTATAGTACATCTAAATCGCATCCGTGTGAAGCCGGGGCGCTTTGCTAGAAATAGGGATGTTGACTATTTTTTGGAATTGCTTTTATTTTATAGATACATCCTTTATCAACACGAAAAAAAAATCTTATCAAAAAATATTACATATTTCAATAAAAAATACGTAAATAAAAATACTTTTCAAAAATTCCCGCTAAAACGCTCCAAACTGTCACGTGACGTCACAGACCGAATTTATTCGTGAGAAGTGAAAAGATTTGTTAAGATCTAACTTTGATCGAACGCGAGCGAGATTGTTTATCGGTCTGTGACGTCACGTGACGTTTTGAGCGTTTTAGCGGGAATCTTTGAAAAATATTTTTATTTACGTATTTTTTATTAAAATATGCATTAAATATGTAATATTTTTTTTTAAGATTTTTTTTTTCGTGTTTAGAAAGGATGTATCTTTAAAATAAAAGCAATTCCAAAAAATAGTCAACATCCCCATTATAAGACAAAATCTATTCTTGAGACTTTTTATGTAAGACGAAGATTCACTTGGTGATACCTCAGCTAAATTGAAATCCCCGAGCCACACGTCTGAGGGTCTCCTTGTTAGTCTTAATACTTAAGTGCATAGTTTATCAAAAATGATAACATACTTTTTCACCCGAATAACTTCCGAACAAAAGATATTTAAATAACGTGCCTTTTCTGAATGATTAATTATGCGTCATTCTTATAATTTGTGAACATAACGAAACATTATCTGGACTGTAACTGGTTGAATTTTACATTACAAACTGAGAGGTCGTAATACTTGCATAGGTACGAATTTGAATATTTATAACAGTTCATATTTCTTATAAAATAAGTGTTGTTATTCTCAAAAATAATACTTTCTGAAAGCTAAGGATCTATATTTTGTTATGATGTATTCATTTTACAAAAAAATATTTGTCACATGGTACTAATTTTGCTTGGGATTGTTGTTATCAAAAATGATAATCTATGCATTACCGGTATATTTTTTCTTACTATGGATATTTATGAAATGAATGAAATTGAAATTTTTTTCAACGTTATGTTTTATATGTATGTTTTTGAAGCAAGTTATATGTGTTTTGGTAATGGGTTGCATAGTATGGTTTTTTTTGATTACACAGTCATACGTTTGCTTCGACGAATACCGAGTTTTGTAAATTATATGTATAATATTTTCGATAACTATATACGAATGTGTCACTATTCCATTATTTATTCAAAGAAGGAATTTACTGCTTGGTTCAATACAGAAAACTTTACTAGGGAAAACATGCAAACTATGTACTTGAGAAGAAAGACATTCTCAAACCATCAGTACCGAGAGGATCGTATGATGAAACTGTTACTACATTTGACGATCTTGAATTTTCTGTCATCAGCTGGAAGGATAATAAACAGGTATTATTGCTCTCCACGTATGTGGGCCCAGAACCTGTGAGATTCGACAAAAAGCTAAAGAAGAGCGTTGCCATGTCCTGCCCTAAAGGTATATGCAAATATGGGCGGTCTTGGCACAATGGATATATACATGGGTAGATATAAATTTAGAATGAAATTCAAAAAATGGACTCATTTATTACATGTTGAATATGGCAGTCAAATCAATAGTTGGATTTTGTACAAAAAAGTTTTGCTGAAGAAGAGCACGAATCCTAAGAATATTGACATTGAAACTAGCTGATTACAGAACTGAACTTGCGGAAACTTTATGTAAATATGGCAACACCACATCGAAAAATAACAGAGGCCGCCCAAGTAAATAAAACTGAAGTTCCTGCAATCAAGCAGAAGAGACCAAAGATGGGTGCTCAAACCCCCTTGATTGTGTACGTTTCTATGGTGTTGAGCATGAAAAATCTTATGGTTCCAAAAGGAACCAGTGTGAATATGCCCAATATAAAAAAACTTTCGTTAATCATGTGTGAGAAATGCCATGTATCACTCTGTGACAACCGAAATGACAATTATGTTTTTATGACCTAACTGCATAATTTATCAAAAATGATAACAATCTTATTTCAATGAATAATGTACTTTAAATATGTCAATGATTTTTTTAATTATTTTTCCCGTATTTTAGAGACTATATTTTATAATATATATATTTTTTACGAAAATATAAAAAAATCATGCACCTAAGGATTAATTTGAACTGTCTGTACTTAAAGAAGATAGTAACCTTCTAAAACCTTCAAGAAACGAGCATATATTCATCTCAAAGGCCGGCAACGCATCCTCAAGACCCCTGGTGTTGCGGATGTCTATGGGCGTCGGTAGTCACTTACCATCAGGTGAGCCGCCTGCCCATTTGCCTCCTCTAATATAAAAAAAAAAAAGATTTTTTACTATTGCAGGTCTCACAGCGGTGCACGGCCATACAAGTGTGGCCGGTGTGGGCGCGGGTTTGTGGCCCAGGGGTTACTGACTATGCATCTTAAGACTCCTTGCCTCGACCTGCCCCCTCCTACTGCTCGCAAGACGCAGTCGCGCAAAGTCAAGCGGGTGAATGTTAAGTATGTATTTAAAGACAAAATTAGTGCACCAACCACAAGGCTGCATAAAACGAGTAATTTTTTCCAAGGCAATTGTATACGTTTTTTCAACAAAATCCCAAGTAAGATACAAGTGTTGTCAATAAATAAATTTAAATCGTACGTTAAAGTAAGGCTACTTGCTAAGGCCTATTATAACATAAATTCTATTGGGACTACTCAAACGCCACCTTTTTGTTATTATTCTCCCAATAAAAAAAAGTAAGTTTATGTTTAAGTTGATAAAACACGAATAAAATGACATTTTCTAGAAATGATTCCTAGTTTAAAAAAAATAGTATTACTATTTGCCGATAGATGTCAGGAAGAGTCATTTTTCGTGTAAGGTGATAAAACACGAATAATTTGACATAGTATTATTACTCGCCCATAGATGTCAGGAAAAGTAATTTTTCTTTTAAGTTGATAAAACACGAATAAAATGACATTTTCTAGAAATGATTCCTAGCTAGATCGATTTTTCGCCCCCGAAACCCCCCGTATATTAAATTTCATGAAAATCGTTGGAGCCGATTCCGAGATATATATATATATATACAAGAATTGCTCGTTTAAAGGTATAAGATTGGTCCTTCGAGCCGAACTAGTGCTCATATAAAATGGAAGTTAATTTGTATTTTTTTTTATTTCAGATTATTGGAGAAATCATAGATAAGGGGTAAAATTATGTATTCATTTTTTGTTTACGCGGTCAATTGTACATTGACTTTTGAATGTAAATCGTTACTAGTTTTTAAGACTTACCTCGAAACAATTGTTCCTTTAAACAGTGGTGGTTGGAAAACAAACACTTGAATATCTTTAGTAATTTAAAATACCTTAGTTCTGTATATTTCTTATTTCGGGTTACTATCATTTTAAAATTTACTAGTTATATTGTATAAAAAAAAATCAGTATTTTTTTTTATTAAAATCCACGTGCACATACATGTATATCTTAGTATATTAGTTGGTAAATTTTATTAAGCAAAGATTTTGTTTTAAAGGCATATATCAGAAATGCAACACGATGTAAAAATGCCTATATGTTATGGTGCTGATACGGCTCCAAATATTGTTTGTAAAATGAAAGAATCAAGAGTAAATTTATTTTTTTACATTAAGGACATAAGAAGTAATACGTTTCTGAATTAGTTAATTAGGCTAGAAATTCTACCATTACGGAGTTTAGAAAACCGAAATTTAGAGTTAATGGGTTAATGGGTTTCCTAAAACTGAAATTTAGAGTTAATGGCTTTCAAGAGAAAAAAAATATTGGGTTAACTTCCGCTTGGAAAAGTACGAGGACACAAAAAATATTACAAGCAATACATAAAAATTATAAATTAAGAATATATACCTTATATTTGCCTTAATTAAAATTTTCCGAAAAAACTTTCTTGGCATTCGTAGAAATGTATCAGTCAAAAGTCCTCACCGATGTTGAGATCGGAAATACAATACTTTGCCAACATCAATTCAGACAAACAATTTTTACAGCTTTTTATGTTGTCTGTCGTTTTTAAATAAACTGTAAATATTGCAATAATTTAATTGTTATAATAATAATTACGTTGGTTAATTTATTCTAGTATATAAAAGTATTTAAAAATGGTCTAATGAGGGGAAAATCTAAAAACCTTTGATAGTTGCCTTTCCGCTGCCACTGTTAGCAGATATTTTTATAAGGGTTTGTGGTGTACTGCAAATGTATCACCATTTTTATGTGTCTGGTTTAACCAGTCTACAGGTCTATACAAATTATACGTACTTAAGCAATATGTATCCAACCCTCAAAATACTTATCTATCGCTTCGAGTTCGTGTCTCGCCGGGATATCCTTTGTAATTTTTTGAAACACAGGGTACGTGGTCGCTTCTGGGATTGAATAAGTGATTAGTGAAAGTTCCGAAAAGAGATGAAGCGAATATGGCATAATGTTTGAATGGTTAATGGCGTCAGTTTGTAAACTGAACTACTGATATACTCGTATTGTTTGAATACGGTTTAAATATCGATATGAAAAATATATCGGTTAGATAATAATCGTTTGCGAAAAAACGAAAGGGCCGATATCTAGTTGAAATAGCATACATATGACGCAAGTTGTTCGTGTTTAAACCCCTGTAGTACGAAACGAGTGTCCAAGGTTCGGATATATAATATTAATATATTACTGCGGCGTTACTTAGGCTTATACTAAGAGTTATAGTAAAATATAAATATATTTTATTTTTTTACATCATGAATGTATGATTATTATTGTTAATTAAAAAACTTATTCCAAAAATGTATCCATAAATAAATTTTAATATTGTTTGTTTACCGTGAGAGACGCGATAAAAGTACACATGAAGTTGATTGCTTTAAGTATAAATTAATTTGACGTTGATTATGTGTGCGGTCTTTAGACGCGTGTTTAAGGGCGTTTAAAAGTGAAAAAAATGTTATCAATCAATACCTACTATACGTCCTTACTGCCTATGTACTTACATATACATTATACATATACATCACCCCTCTTTCCCATTGCGGTAGGCAGATAGCGTATCTTCTGAGGTTGAGGTATCATCAATGCTTAATAAATTATAAATATCTTAATAATTATTCATTGGCTCGATGGCTGGAAGTCGAGAACTGTAATATGCGTAGCTTCATTCTACGTGCAACAAGGCAGTGAAATGAATTACCGCCTTTAATGTTTTCATATGCCTTCGATCATATCGGTTATAAGAAACAAGCATTTAAAACGTCGACAACACATCTAAGACGTTTCAGTCGCGGTTATCCACATTGTAATAAAAAAAAAGAAAAAGACAGATATATAATGTATATACGTATCGCATAAGTATAGTTCCTGACGGCATGACGTTATGGCATCATACATCAGCTTTTAGGGGAAGCTTCACCTATAGCGCAACTAAGTGCTGGAATAATCTCCCGCCACCTATCCTAAAAATTAAAGACCGTTAGTAACTTAAAATTCCATTATAAAAAATATCTTCTAAATTTACAAAGGCAGGGAATTGACAACCTGACTTAGTTGCGCTAGGGGAAGAGTCAGGAGATACCAATATTATTGTTAATTTAATTAAGTTTTTCATATGTTGTATATATAAATCATGTTATAACTTCATATTATTATTATTAGTCTATGCAAAATATATTGTTATTTTAAAGTTATTATTACTTATTCATTATGAGTGTAACTGTCTACCACAAGTGTATGGAGGGTAGAGGTAAGGAGGACTATCTTATATGGGGGACAAGTTGAAAAAGTGTCCAGCTGTAAGCTTTAAGTAACAGTTCAAAAACCTTCCAGAATGGCGCTCGCGTCGCAACAGTGTATGGTATGAATGTAGCAGTTGTAGACGGATTGAAGTGTGCTGAATTAATAAATTTATTATTTTAATTTATTAAAAATGTTTATGTTAATTCATATAGTTTATTGTTATAAATAAAAAAATTAAGTTTATAGTCTGTAAAATTTACCCTGATGCGATTGTAGCGCCACCCTAATTTAACACATTTCGACGGACACTTTTTCATACAGAGATAGTCCTCCTTATCTCTACCCTCCATACACAAGTGTCACTAGGTAGCGACAGAATATCAGCGCTGTGTTGTATCGTCTGCAGCACAGCATATGCTGAATCGCCGCCTGTTTAAGCTGCCACACAATTAGGTAAGTTAGCTTAATATTAATATTATGTGGAGCTTAAATAAAGTGATTTTGTTTGTTTGTTTGTTTATCTCATTTCTCACGGTCAAATTGTATTGTATGTAATAATATGTGAAGTGCCTGATATTGTGATAGTTATGTTTTTCATTGTGTTAATAATAAAAGCACAATTCATGAAGATTTTATGTGTTTTATTTAACAAGACGTCGCTTTTAAGCTTCATGGAAGAACTTTTGTGAATAAGGACTGATTTATTTGGAGAGGATTATTGTTAATTTTAATTGTATATCGGTGCTTCAATTCAAAACAACCAACTATCATACATATTGGGACATAGACGAAACCACTAAATAAGTTATCATTAAAATCGGTGCAGCCGTTCTAGAGTTATAAATGATATAATTATCACGACTTTGTTTTATAAATATAGATATAATGCATATAGGATAAGTGTAATTTTGATTTGTGGTAATTTTTAATTGAAGCAGCGATATTTATATGTCGCTATCGCCACGCTATATTCATGGATTTTTTCTTTTTATTGAGAGATTCTGTAATTATTTTTTCCGAAAAATTAGAACTTAATTTTCTTTAACCAAATTTGCCAATTTTTTTTTTTTGAGATATATATTCACATAAATTTTTGTTGTAATTATACTGATAATCATATTCAAATTATGATTTGTCTGGAAAATATTTGATATTTTTGAAAGAGTCACAAACATGGCAGCTAATGGGTTAAGAATAAAAAAAAACTTATATACTCAAATGTGTCAAAGTTTCTGAAGGGGCTTACTGATTGTCAACGCCCTCTACACCTTCGTTTTAGAAGAATGCTGTTTTTTATGTAAGATATCGACAGACGAGCATGAGGTTCACTTGATGGTAGGTGATATCTCAGCCACAGAACATCAGTGAGAATGATGCGTTGTCGACTTACTTTTTACTTCGAGCATTCGGAAATCCATAGACTGAATCCGAAACACGCAATATACACTTCACATTTTTGGTTTTTCCATATATTATGTATCCGGTCGGAATGCACAACAGTATATATACTATATAATAGTACCTACAACGATGGGGACACGAGTTTGTGTGACATGGATAATATGCTGGTTTCTAAAATAGAAAGAAAGATACAAGAGAAATGCATACCAGTCACCTCAGCCACCACTATAAAGGTACCTTGGTTTTATCTTGTTTTTTTACACTTTATTTATTGAAGGCGCACGATAAAGATAAGTGGCCGTCGACGCCTTTATCGCGGCCTATCGCGAAATAACTCACGTCAGGAAGTTACGCTATGCCAATTCTTATAAGATTATTAAAATTGAATATTATTGAATTAAAATAAATTTCGAATGTTGGTTAACATTTTGAAGTTATTTAAAAAAAACGAGAAATATATAATATTTTAGTTTTCTATACCTAATTAATAATTAAGAGATTTATAGAATACTAGCGACCCGCCCCGGCTTCGCACGGGTCAAGATTTTTTGAAAAAAAAAAGCAGGGGTTGTATGTATTTTTGAATATCGTATCATAAAAAAATAAAAAAAAAAATTTTGTCAAAAAAATGAAAAAAAAATAATTGAGGGGTGGACCACCCTTATTATTTAGGGGTGTGAAAAATAGATGTTAGCCGATTCTCAGACCTACCCAATATGCTTACCAAATTTCAGGGTATGCAGACTAACATTGTGACACGAGAATTTTATATATAAGACTAGCGACCCGCCCCGGCTTCGCACGGGTCAAGATTTTTTGAAAAAAAAAAGCAGGGGTTGTATGTATTTTTGAATATCGTATCATAAAAAAATTAAAAATAAAAAATTTGTCAAAAAAATGAAAAAAAAAAAATTGAGGGGTGGACCACCCTTATTATTTAGGGGTGTGAAAAATAGATGTTAGCCGATTCTCAGACCTACCCAATATGCTTACCAAATTTCAGAGGAATCGGTCAAGCCGTTTCGGAGGAGTATGCAGACTAACATTGTGACACGAGAATTTTATATATAAGACAAGATTTTTTGAAAAAAAAAGGCAGGGGTTGTATGTATTTTTGAATATCGTATCATAAAAAAATAAAAAAAAAAAATTTTGTCAAAAAAATGAAAAAAAAAAAATTGAGGGGTGGACCACCCTTATTATTTAGGGGTGTGAAAAATAGATGTTAGCCGATTCTCAGACCTACCCAATATGCTTACCAAATTTCAGAGGAATCGGTCAAGCCGTTTCGGAGGAGTATGCAGACTAACATTGTGACACGAGAATTTTATATATAAGAAGAAAGATATACTGACGGACTCATAAACTGCATCAAACTTCAGGATTACTTTGAAATGATTTTTTTTAATAAGTATGCAAACTTTTTAGATTAAATTATATAAATATGGAGAGACTGGCCCTTAATCTTTAAAAAAAAGCAATATTTAAAAATAGAACTAAAGAGTCTAGATCGTCAACGTGGGGAGCGATATGCTCAAAGTTGCATTTTAGAGGCGGTTCGTGCATGGTTTGGGGTGGCATATCGATGAACGGGCGAACAGAACTTGTGTTCATAGACATAGTACAGTATTATCTATGATAGACATGGTCCGTCAAAACGTTCTAGAGGGGGTTTGACTGCACATCGCTACATAACCGAGATCTTAGAGGATCACGTGGTGCCTTACATGGGATTTATAGGCGAAAATTTTACTTTAATGCAGGATAATGGCCGGCCGCACGCTGCTGCACAAGTTCGACAATATTGCGAAGAGGTTGGGATACGTACAATGAATTGGCCAGCACGCAGCCTGGATCTTAATCCCATTGAGCATCTTTGGGACAATTTAAAAAGAGCTGTATATGCGAGAAACCCTGTTTCTACGACAGTGGCACAACTAAGAACAGCACTTTCAGAAGAATGGGACAATATTCCGCAAGATGTTTTAGAAACCCTAATCAAATCTATGCGGAACCGATTAGAATCCACAATAAGGGCACGTGGAGGTAATACACCTTATTAAAACATAAAAAAAACCCTTGCATAAAACTTGTGTCTATTGTTAAAACCAATATTTTAATTAAACCAATTTTCTTTAAATTTCTGTTTTTCTGCAAAAAAGATTTAAGGTCCTTTCCAGTACACAAACTTAAAATTAAGGATATGACCCTACGCTGTTTTAAAGTTAACAAATCAATCTAGACGTTTCAATTTAAATCTGTGTAGAAAGTTTGCATACTTGGTTAAATATTTATTTCAAAGTAGTTTTTTACTTTGATGCAGTTTATGAGTCCGTCAGTGTATATTTCCCTTGAAGTTTTCTCAATGGCAACATTAACTCTACTGGTCAATATTTGACAAATGGCTGAAACATGAAACAACACCTGTCATTTCACCGTCGTAAACTTTGGAATTGTACAAACATCACAAGATCTTTACTATTTCATCTAAATTCATGAATCGTGTTTTAATTTCGAAATGGATGATATTTGTCGTCTTTGTTGTTCGACGAATTTTGTGAATAATTACATATTCGACGAAGAGAACGCGTTGTTTCTAAAAATGTCAATGTATTTGCCGATAAAGGTATACAGCAAGATCTATAACAAATTGTTCCTTTGAATTCGATACTTCGTTCGTAAATACTTATATCTATTTATTCTATATTGTCAGGTTTTTAAGAACGATCGCCTTCCGAAGAAAATTTGTGACAAGTGTAGTTGCAAAGTAAACGATTTCTACCAGTTTTGTAACGAAACAATCGAGGTCGAAAACAGGTAACTATTTAATTCATAATTATTCTTATCTGTATACTTAAATATAAAACAGTTTCCATATATCGTCGCTGCGCCTGACAAGTTCCATATGTGATTTTTGTATAGTTTTGGGAGACTACGAAAAACGTATTATTAATTCACATACGGAGCTTTTCTTACCGGTCAAAACATATATGGAATTAGTTAAACTCATATCCAGTTCGAATATCACAAAAATGATTTTAGTAACACATAGAGAATAAAACGAAGAGCATTTTTTGTGCGAAAAACAAAAATCAAAAAAAAAACACATGGAATTTGGCAGGCGCAACGACGATATATCAAAACTAGAATCGAAAAACAAAGATAGTTAACTACTTAATATAAAACCACTAGTAATAATATAACTAATTATCTATTAATAATATGCGTATTATTGCGTCAATTATATTCTCTCAACCCTTTTTTTTACTATATTAAAAAGTTGTGTCAAGTGAATATTTTAAACTATCTACATTGAAGCTTATTACAGAAATAATAATTAGATATTTTTTTGTGTGGCTGTTCTGTATTTTTTAGGCTCAGAAAATTGCTATCAAGTGAAGTAACAATAAAAATTAATAAGCCTGAAGAAGTAAATAGGAGAAGGAGCACAAACGATTATGAAATCTCTGAACAAAGTACTCAGACAGAGGATTTATTTGATGTAAAAGTCAAAGTAGAACCAATAAAATCTCCTATAATTAAACAGGAAATAGATACTAATGACGAAAATGTGCCTCATAATGCATCAGATAGCGACGATAACTTACTGATAAATATTAAAAAAAGTAAGAAATTAAAAAAAGAAAGCGAACGGAATGGACATGTCAAGAAGCAAATTCAAAAGAAAAGGGATGGAATAAAGGCCCAAATATTACAAATAAATTGTAAGGAGAGTGAACTTAATTTAGATTTAGTTAAAGATGAGTCTGATGATGATTATAATCATCTTGAAGAAATAGAGAAAGAGATGTTCTACTGCTGTATATGTTTTTTTAAGTGCGAGATTAAGATTGATATGTTACAACATTACAAGTAAGTAAATGTTTTAAGCAATATAATAAAGAGGAAGGGATGTTGCCTCGTCTAACAGCAAGTGATTGTAAATATAATTTATATTAAAATTGAAGTAAAAACATTAAGGTTCAAAGTACGAGTTTTTGTTAGAAGTTACCTAAGATTATGATGAAATCTTTTATGATTATTGTGAAGAAACAAAACAACAACAGTTAAAATTTATATGTTAAAGTTTTTTTTTAATTTAAATGGCATCTAATTATTGACCATATTCTCCGAAATAAAGTATGCAGATGTTTTGAAGTTTTGATTACTATTCATGAAACTGCAACAACATGAGTGCCAAAAAAACTCAGAAATTCAAAATATATTATGACAATATGTATATTAGTCCACTGAAAGATTGTCAGTAATCATATTTTTATTGTGTACAGAAAAAGTCTATGATTATATAAATAAAATCCTTTTCCATGAAAAAATACATATCGTCATGATCGTAGAACAACCGCGGATCTGCAAAACGGCTACTTTACAGGAGAGCGTTTTAAAGATTGATAAGACGATGTTTATGCATAATTAAAACATGGCTAATCTTTTCGTGTTCAAACTCGGCAATATTATGTTTGGTGTCTTTTTAATATTAATTTTATACTGATTACCGTGGGGGAGGCAGAGGGGACGACGTAGTACAATGAAGGTATAATACGCGTTTTTGTAGTGCCTTGAAGAAACAGAGCCGCTGGTATTCTAGGCAATAAATTGATTGTTTCTATCAAACTCCAATTTTTTGTTTGTTCTGTTGAAAATTGACATTTTTTTAAAGACTTTTATACAATAAAACTAAAATCGTAAAAAATCAGAACCGTCATTGTTCTACGATCATGACGATATATACAAGTCAATTTTCATGGTGATCAGTCAAAAGCTGTTATAGTTTAACGAGTTCATATCTACAAACATCCATTTATAAATATACAGATTTTCTCAATTTCAGGACGCATGTAGATCAAACTGTGAAGTTAAAACCACCGTCTCCTCCACCTCTGCCCGCTGAATCGCGATGTGATAGATGTCAAAAAGTAAGAAATTCCATGTGTCAAAACTGTCAAAGGAGTTTAATGGAGTAAAAACGGTTTGGTAAAACTAGATTCAAACTTATGACGGGCTCGTTGACCCGATAGGTCGCGGGTTCGAATCTCGCCTGGACAACATATAATTTTCTATAAACATGTTTGACCAGATAATAAACCACCGAAATGAATGAGGAAATGAATCGTTTCGCGTTTAGGTTTCAGTCTATGCATTTTCGAATGCTCAAATTGGCTGATGTTTTGTAGCTGAAGAATTCCCTACCATCGAATAAACCTCATAAAAGTGAATTCCGAGTCCGCTAATGGGGAATGACACGTTTCTGTGTCTGTTTCACTGATCACAGGCAAGTTGGTGATCACCCTTCTATGCCCTGCCCGACTGAAACAATTTTTTTAAATCTTAATTCCAGGGGATTCGAACCCAGGACCTCCGGTGCTAAATGCATCGCGCTAACCACTGAGCCAAGGAGGCGGTCAAATAAACCTCATGCTTGTGGATAATTGTCAGTGTAACATCATCTTACATCTTCGCTCCTTTTTATTATCTGTTTTAAATTTCATGGTATTTACTACTCTCTTCGTTTTTCACTAATGCGAAGCGGATTTTTGAAGTGTATAATATTAATATTGTCTTTAATTAACGCGAGTATCTCACATTTAAATAAAATACTGTATAATGCCAAATCAAACATACTACAAAAACAAGAGGACACCGTTAGTCAATATTGTCATAATATAGAAAATTACAGTATGTATCAACACCGTAGGAATAGATGGCGTTAATATGGCAACTTTGACATGTCAAAAATCATCTTTCTGTCTCCCTGTGACCACGGTTGCTGAAAAGCATAATTTAAATAATATATACAGTATTTTATTTAAATGTGTATAATATTGATACAGTTTGTTAAAAAAAAATATAAAATGTATTACATGATGTTATGTATGGCTGTTAAGGGCATTGTGAAACTGACTAGTTCGTTTCATATTACGATAGATTATAAGTGATCCGACGTCTTGGAAATCCCACTGGCAGCGACATTGGACACAGGACAGACGCCCCTACCGCTGTTCGCTGTGCGAGAAGAGCTTCCAGGGTCATCAGCAAATACTGAAACACGGTGAGTAGCACTAGTTTGCGCCATATTTGGCGATTAAAAAGAGTGACGAAGAGTTTCTTGCCAGTTCTTCTCTTCCGTTCTACGCCTTTGATTTGAGAACTGGTGGTAAATGTAAAATTAGAAGCATTTAATATGTATTTTTTACTGACGTTCATAAGTGTACATTGTGTTACCTAAATTAATAAATGATTTTGAATTTTGAAATTTCGAATTTTGCCCAAAGAAGTATGCCCACCATAGATGGAAAAACCGTCAAGTGCACATTGGGCGTTTCGGTTTCAGTCTATGGATTTCCGAATTCTCGACGTAACCTACCAATACCATTGATTGATGTTCTGTGGCTGCACCTACCATCAAGTGAACCTCATGCTCGTCTGTCGATATCTGACATAAAAAAAAGAAAAAGTCATTTTGACTGCTTTTCAATTGCATTTAAATAAAAAGTATCTATATTTATTATGATACAATGTATTAGATGTTTTTATTTGTTGGTTTGTGTTTGAGTTTATATACACCATATGAATAATGCACGTTAACAGTTAAATTCAACTTCCTCCCCTCTGTAAATCCGATATGTATGTTTTACCTATATTGCCCGAAATTTCAGTCTTTCTGGTGGTAGTCAATCAAAACATTAATCTTCTTATGCCCTGCCGGCCTAGCATGACAACCGCGACAAAATTTTCTAGACCGTTTACTCGTGTTTTAATCGATTATCTCTATATTTCTTCCGGGTCTAACATGACAATTACACTTAAAACTTGACTTTTAATATCAATAATAGATATATTTGTCGATCGAGATATCTTTTCTATCAACATTTTCGATGTTAAGATATAATATATTGAGATATCTTACATCTTAGTTTGTCTTCTCTCGTCCGCGACATATCTCGTGGCGGTCATGCTAGGCCGGCTGTTCTCTTTTTTCCGAGATCCAAAAAGTATTCGTATCGTCGAACTGTCATTTGTATGAAATTTCAAATGATTTCTCATACAACTGACAGATGGACGATTCGAATACTTTCTCGATACTCGTTCGTGCTAGGCCCCCAGATGTAACTTTGTTTTACGGACACGTCGATAATGTGTATACTTTTTATAGGTTTGACTCACAAATTGGAGTATGAAAACCCGAACCGGACAAATAAGCCAGCCAAGAGATTCGTTTGTGATCTTTGCCCTGAAGGATTCGTATATATGAGGTGAGGTTTTTTTACACTAAGATGGTTAACTATTTTTTTTGTTTGTCGAAATCTGAAAATGTCATATTACAGATTAAAAAAAAAAGATCAATGTGTAAAATGTATTCGGTTGCGGTTAGCTGCGGAGGTCCTGATATTAAGCCATAATATGGTGAAAAAATTAATTTTTCAAATCAAATAAATTACAGTGTATTTGGGACATCGAAAGGTAAGTTTTCGCCAAATTTCGTTACAATTTATTTTGTAAAAGATAAAAATAAAAAACCAAAACTTGTTTTTTTTTCAATTTTTCACATAAATTTTGAGGTTATGTGAAAAAAATATAAATACAAAAGTTGTAGATCTTTTTATTACCTACAACTTTGCCATTTGACATTTTTCCATAGGACTTGTAGTTTTGCCGGAAAACGAGATAAACCGTTTTTTACCCTTAAACCCCCCCACTTCCCGACCTCAGATCGCCCGTAAATTATTTTTCCTTTCATTGTTATTATATTCTCTTCCTTTTCCAATAGGTTTCATGCTACTATTCTTTTTTTTTCACTTTTTACCATTTTTAAAGGCTTCGGCACTGGTCTATAAGTCCTGTGCCGTGCGCTAACTCATTTTGAATGTGTGAGTTGACTCACCCTGCGCAGTTAAGTGTGTTGACGCAATTGCGCAGCGCAGTGTTACACATGTCTATGCGTTAGTTTACCATGAAGTATTTTTGACAGGACGTATTCGATAGTTGAATTGTGTATTGAACTGTTTTGTGTTTAATATTGTTTCAAACGTAAGTATTTTGCAATGCTTATATAAATTATTATTTTGTTGCGCCCAAGTTGTGTTTTATGGATTTGTTTTGCTGTTTTGCATATAAATTCATAATGTATTTAACTGTTTTAGATGTGTGATGAAGACGAAGTGTTTGAGTTTTTAGAGGAGGAAAATATAAATAAACAAGTAGCAAGACAGAAAAGGCAAGTGCTTAGGAACTATGTCTATTTAAAGGCTCCCATAAAATTTCCAATTGTTCATATAATCTATGCTCTATGCTAATATTATAAAGAGGAACGATTTGTATTTTTGAATTTTTGTATGTTATGAATAAACTCAAAAACTATTGGACCGATTTTAAAAATTCTTTCGCCAATAGAAAGCTACATTATTAGCGAGTAACATAGGCACATATTTTTTTATGTATAGTACATCTAGATTTCACCCATGTGAAGCCGGGGCGCGTTGCTATATAATAATTATAAACTCGGCATGATGTGCAGTCATTTTGAATATTTCTCCGATATAACGTGTGACACAAACGATGAAATTAATCACGAATAAAATGAATGTATTTTTTTACGTTATTACATGTACCAACGTAATTTTTTTTATGTCAGTTATCGACAGGCGAGCATGAGGTTTACTTGATGGTAGGCGATACCTCAGCCACAGAACATCAGTCAATGATGCGCTGTTGACCTACTTATTACTTCGAGCTTTCGGAAATCCATAGACTGAAACCAAAACGCGCAATGTGCACTTCACGGTTTTTCCATATATGAACGGTGGTTCGTTAGCAGATCGGAATTTCGATATTCCTCCCACCCGATAAATGCCCGAAGTTACCAGACGTGGGGAAAACATGCTTACAGAAAAACATAAACATGTCGTCCCGGTGGGATTTGAACCCACGACCCATCGATGCGCACGGCAGGTGTTCTACCGAACGCGCCAACGAGCCCGTCAATATTTCAAATATCACTTAAAAACTTTAAACTCATTTCAAATATCCCTCTTAAATCTTACAATTCATTTGACATGTTTAATAGTTACGTTCTTTAAGAGACCACTTAGCGCATATTTTTTTGTCGCATTTTAAGTGCGTCAAGTATTATAGGAATGTGTAACTTTGTTTTTTGTTGCTAACCATTGCCCTGTTTCATTTCAAAAGTTATAAAATATTTTTATCACTGTATATTTCTAAAACATAAAAACCCGGTAATAATATATATTTCAGAACTCACTTTTTTACGCCAGACGATTCTACATTTTGAATCTCTATCGAATGCAAAAACTCTCATCTGTATACGATGTTTCAATCGTATTTTATTTACCAATTTCAAAATCTCCTATGTGCTTGCTAACTTTTTTTTACAACGATACTAAGTTTGCTTTGAGTAAATAATAGCAAAATAAAAAGCAGGAAATCATGTGGCTGATACCTGTATTTTTTATTGTAGTTGGTTTCATTATAATTTATTTTCAGTAGACGGTTTTTATCGTTTCTCTCATAATCTTGATTTTTACACATAAGAGGTCTTAAAGTCGCAACGACGATGTGCAATCTCAATAATCTAGTAATTCAAGGTTTTGGCTGAATGTATAATTTCTATATTTTTAAAAGTTTTTTTTTAATTTTTATATTATAAGAAATTTGTAATTTTTATTGTTTAGTGTTAAAATATTGTACTTATATTTGAATTTGAAAAATGTAATAGAGTGGAATCTGTGCACATTGACAGTTGACAGTTGTGTTGTGCATTATTGGTAAATATTCTAAACATTTTAGGGTTTCGTGCCCACTAGCTTTTTCAATATTTTTTCTATTAAATCGATTTAAATCTATATATATAAAAGAGATTTCCACCTATATAGTCACTCATCACGATATCTCTGGAACCATAAGGCGTAGCGACTTGAAATATGGTAGGAATATTCCTTTCGCCGAGTAGAGGTCAGCTAAGAACGGATTTTACGAAATTCAACCCACAAGGGGGGTTGCGGGGGCAATTGCTAGTTATATATATATATATCTCTTTTAAAATATGTACTCCAGCTCGTAAGGAAGCGATTGGTATCAAAATTAACATTTTTATCATTTTGTGGGTTGACACTGTATTGCAACAGCGTCCATTTATTCATTTAGGTAACACAATGTACACTTATGAACGTCATTAAAAAAATACATATTAAATGCTTCTAATTTTACATTTACTGCCAGTTCTCAAATCAAGGGCGTAGAACGGACGAGAAGAACTGGTAATAAACTCTGCGCTACTCTTTTTCTCTTTCAGTTTTTGTTTTACAAAATGTTTGTAACGAGCTGCAACCATTACACCATTTTCCACTTTTCATCGTTGACTATAATAATAAAAAAAAAAAGTATTGTCCTCTATCAGCAGTAGGCATGGTGAAATAGGAGCATGCAATTACATTCTCGTGGGAACAACACGCAAATACATAGTCGAAATTACTTATTATACATAAGTACGATTTTTCTTAGAAGTCTTATCTTGTAAACAAATATTATGGCGTACTTACTAAATGTAGAAGAAATGAATGAGCGATCGTATCTATAAGCCCGTGGTGAACGATTTCATTAAAAAAATGTTGAGCTTAAATTAACAAAATTCTTTTTTTATTTTTTATCATAATTATTTATTATTTTTAATAAAAATGAGTCTCAACTTAGTACATTCAACTTTTTAATCAAATAGATTGAAAACATAAATTGAAGTCGAACATAACAATTTTATAATTATTAAATAATGTTTATTATTTGGCTTAAATTAGTAATTTAATAAAATATTAAATAACAATAAGGCTAAAAATAATCAATTAAGAATTATTATCAATAAGTTGAGTAATATTGCTAAATGATTTATCGATCATTCATTCACCGCTTATGAATCCTTTGACTACATCACTACTACATCCATAAAGAAATACAAGTTGAAATGTCAGATTGCCAAAATGCTTTATCTGTAATTTGATTTTCTGTTTTTTTTTTTATAAATTTATGTGTTTAAATAATAAATTCAAAGCAGTTCTATGTTTAAAACCAACTAAAATTATCTTTTACTTATGTATGTAATATGTATGTGTACGGAATATGATATGCATCTAAGTATATGATAAATTGCTATAAAACGTGATTTTCTTATTGAGTGAGTTTGTTTACTACTTAGGACATCTACCTCCCTCACCTTTATCACCTTCCTCATCAATCACTATATACTTATATTAGTGAAAACCACCGAAAATCCGTTCAGAGGGGTGAGCACGAACGACTATCGAAAAAGTATTCGTATCGTCCATCTGTCAGTTTTATGAGAAATCATTTGAAATTTCATACAAATGACAGTTCGACGATACGAATACTTTTTCGATAGTTGTTCGTGCTCAGCCCTCTGTACTTTTTGAGTTTATCGCGAACAGAGAGACAGACGGAGGCGGAGGCGGAGGACTTTTATAATATGCAGTGAAGGAGCAACATTCATTGTTTCCCAGGTGTCTCCTGGCGCACCGCAACAGCACTCACCCGGAGGCATCAAGCCGCGAGTTGGCGCTGCGCTGCGCCCTCTGCAGCCGCACCTTCTCGCACCTCAACTCGCTGCGGCGGCACCTGCGGTCGCACTCGGGCGAGCGCAACTACCTGTGCAACGTGTGCGGCAAGTCGCTCTCCTCGCGGGAACACCTCAAATTCCACATACGGATACACACCGGGTACAAGCCTAACGTTTGCAAGTAAGTTGAACTACAATAGGAAATACAATTTATTTTTTAATTATGTTAGATATAGACAGACGAGACGACACTTATTTATTTTATTTATTTATTATAAGGAAACATAACGAACACATCACAAAGAACAGAACATATAAGAAGTGATACAAGATATAAATATAGATGCGTCCTAATACATGTTTCACAGATACAGTAATAAGAAAAGAAAATATTAAAGTATCGCAAATGCAAACATTCACAGAAAATACTAATTTAATTGATCACTTGATGGTAGGTTATATAGGATAGCTCAGCCACAGAACATTAGTTAATGATATGCTGTCGGCCTACTTTATTGAGCATTCGGTGATCTATAAATTGAGACCGAAACGCGTAATGTGACGATCACGATTTTTCCATCGTTTCATTCATTGATTGAACCGTTTATAGACGGAAAAATCTTGAATTTTCCGTCATGTCCTATCCGTCTAATGCCCGAAGTTACCGAAGTGGACTTGCATATAGAAAATTATAAACATCTCGTGTCGATGGGATTCGAACCCGCGACCCATCATAGCGCAAGGTTCTACCAAACGCGCCAACGAGCCAGTCAAATGTCAACGGGTTTAGTCTAGTCTATACCCTATATCCGCCATCTATACCATAGTCGGCAATACACTTTTTACCAGCTACGGCACATTTTTTCGCCGTGTGAATTCGCAGGTTGATCCTCATGTTCAGCCCACTTCACATTTATAAAAGCAAATTTTTGTCAAATTGCCTCAAAATGATTTTAATATGGAATCCCTCCAGGACATGCGGCAAAGGGTTTGTAAAGAAATGCAACCTGACGCTGCACGAGCGGGTGCACTCCGGCGAGAAGCCGTACGTGTGCTCGCACTGCGGGAAGGCGTTCTCGCAGCGCTCCACGCTCGTCATACACGAGAGGTGACCCTTGGATATATATCAACTTTATTAAACACAAAACAAATGAAAGATACAAACAGTTTAACAGTTATGTAAATAGTAATAAGTGATGGCAAATAGGACCCCCCATCAGCAAAGCAGCGACTAATGTCGCTACATACGGCTTTACGAAAATGTTAATAATAATGAAAACAAAAATCAGTATAATAAGGAATATTAATTATATAATAGCGTAAGAACATAACAATAAGAATTAAGTTTTTAGTGAGTAATGTGTATTAGGCTCGTATTCTAAGACGTTACTCAAGTCAAAATATTTTTTGAGACCTTTTATTTTACGTAAGATATTGACGAGCACGAGATTCACTTGATGGTAGGTGATCTCAGATAAATTGAAATCCCCGACCCACACGTCTGAGGGTCTCCTTGTTGTCTTAATTTGAACTGTGTACTTAAATAAAAGCTTGTACTCCTCAAAGCGACAAACAGCTCTCCTATTCCTCACACTGTTCCCTATTCTGTTCTTCATGTGTTTTATGTGTTTTTCATTAGTTATTTATTGTTATATATTTTGATTTTTGGTATTGTGTTGTATTCTATATAAAAAAAAAATTCCAGGTCTTTCAATTCGAATTAGGTTACATGTAGCTTTTATTGTGACTATATTGTATTTTTTTTTTACTATCTTCCACTACTGTCTTCTGCCACACTGGGGACTACTGAAAATCAGCGTCAGAGCTTATGCTCTGACATATGCTGAGTACCTCCCCTTTTCGTGGCGGCACTTCTTCCTATATTTATTAATTGTTAGTTTATATTTTAAGTTGTATTATTTATGATGTACTTTTACTTATTTCTGTGCCGTCCCGAATAAATTTATTTCATTTCATTTCATTAAATAAGATTTTTTGTACTTTTCCAGGTACCACAGCGGTGCACGGCCATACAAGTGTGGCGTGTGTGGTCGCGGGTTTGTGGCCAAAGGTCTACTGTCTATGCATCTTAAGACTTCTTGCCTCGACCTGCCCCCTCCTACTGCTCGCGAGACGCAGTCTCCCAAAGTCGAGCGGGTGGATGTTAGGTATGTATATCATTTGAACTGATATTGTTCTGGGTGAAGAATGATATGTGTTTGAGAGGTGTGATTGATGATATGGCGAATGAAAGGAGAAATGGAAAAAAACATATTGCGCCGACCCAAAAAATAATAATAAGGGAACTGCCGGGCTAGCATGACAAGCGCGACAAAATTTTGTCTACTGTTTTCTCGTGTTTTAATCGACTATCGCTTTATTTCTTTCGGGTCTAACATGACAATTACACTTAAAACTCGACTTTTAATATCAAAAATAGATACATTTGTCGATCGAGATATCTTTTCTATCAAAATTGTCAATGTCGAGATATAATATATCGAGATATCTTACATCTTAGTTTGTCTTCTCTCGCGCGAGATATATCTCGTGGCGGTCATGCTAGCCCGGCAGGACAGGAAGAAGAAGATAAGACTGATATTATCTATATCTTGTATTGATATAATACATACAGTAAAACATTAGAATTTGACCATCTTTTACGGAGAAAGGTAGCGTGTCATAGCTTTTTGCAGATTATGAAGTCTAGATAATATTTTATTTACGCTAGCAAAGTCGCGGAAAGCTTAGTTTGATATCCTTTAAAGGAGACAATCAAAATCGTGTCTCTCTGTGGCACATTTGACGCAAAAAAGACGTCTGCAAAGTAAAATAATAATAAAATAATACTTCTTTTACTTCATGAGTTAAGGTCTGGATTCTCTAGACGATTCGTCGTGAAATAAACAGCCTTATTTTGGTGGAACTGTGAGAAAGTAAATGAAAGATATCTTCATGCCTAAAGTCTAACTTACATGATGGTATGTGATTATCGGTGCCCATAGACAATCGCAACGTAAGATAACTTGCAGATGCGTTACCGGCCTTTAATAAATGAGTGGTCAATTCTAGTTTATGTGAAACGCGTAGCTGCTTAAATTGAGTATGCTGCAATTTCACAGTAATACATTAATTATTTGTCTTCGAGCCGAACTAGTGTCAATGAAAATTGGAAGTTAATTTGTTTATTTTTATATTTCAGATTATTGGAGCAATCATAGATTAGGGGTTATGTGTTCATTTATTGTTTACGCGGTCAATTGTGCATTGACTTGAATTGAATGTAAATCGTTACTTGTTTTTAAGACTTAACTCGAAACAATTGTTCCTTTAAACAGTGGTGGTTGGAAAACAAACACTTGAATAACTTAAGTAATTTAAAATAACTTAAAATTACATATGTATATTTCTTTTTTCGGGGTACTATCATTTTAAAAAAATAATAATAATTTCAATGAATTATTTTTTTATTAAAATCCACGTGCACGTGTGTATATCTTATATTAAAGTTGGTAAATTTTATTAAGGAAAGATTTTTTTTAAAGGCATATATCAGAAATGCAACACGATGTAAAACTGCCTATATGTAATGGTGCTGATACCCAAATATTATTATTTGTAAAATGAAATTCTACCATTACGGTACGGATTATAGCGAACGGTGTATGAATTTGCAAAAAAAAAAAGTTAAAGTAGTCAGTGGTGTTTCCTAAAACTGAAATTTCTCACAAAAAAAAAAATGGTTAACTTCCGCTAGGAAAAGTACGAGGGCACAAAAAATATTATAAGCAATACATACAAATAAAAACAAATAATAAATTAAGAATGTACCTTATGCCTTAATGAAAAAAAATCTTTTCCAAAAAACCTTTATTGGCATTCCGAGAAATGTATGCTTGAGTCAAGACTTTACCGATGACTTCCGAAACGTCGGGATAATTAATTTAAACAATATAAATAATAAATCGCGTTGTAATCCGGTATACAGTATTTTATTTAAAAAGTATTCGAATCGTCAAACTGTCAGTTGCAACAGAAATCATTTGGAATTTCATACAAATGACAGTTCGACGATACGAATACTTTTTCGAAAGTTGTTCGCTGTTCGTTGTGGGGCTAGCAGCCTCTCTGGCCTTTTTGAAGAACGTCCCCGATCTGATAGAGGTACGTTACCGATGACTTATGTACCACATATAACAATTTTGAGGTCGGAAATATCGGCTTTGCCAATATCAGTTCAGACATACAGTTTTTACTTTCTTTTGTCAATCGATTTTAAATGGATGCTGATAAGCAATATAATGTTAACCCACACGGTTGCCATTTTGGGTAAATTGAGTTGGAATTACAAACATTATTTTATTAAGTTTCTTTTAAATAATAACAGAAATAGTAGATATATTTTTGTAATTATTATTATTACAATAAGTGTATATCATTTTCTTAGTGGGATTCAAAATTATAGAATTTAGTGTATTATTATTACATATTCTGCCGGGCTAGCATGACCGCCACGAGATATGTCGCGGACGAGAGAAGACAAACTAAGATGTAAGATATCTCAAAATATTATATCTCGACATCGACAATTTTGATAGAAAAGATATCTCGATCGACAAATATATCTATTTTTGATATTAAAAGTCGAGTTTTAAGTGTAATTGTCATGTTAGACCCGAAAGAAATAAAGCGATAGTCGATTAAAACACGAGAAAACGGTAGACAAAATTTTGTCGCGTTTGTCATGCTAGGCCGGCTGAATATGTTAGGATTTCGTGCCCACTAGTTTTTTCAATAGCTATTAAAATTTTAAATAACATATATTTTTTTTGAAATATGTACTCCAGCTCATAAGGAAGCGATTGGTATAAAAATTTACATTTGTCATTTTGTGGGTTGACCTGACACTGTATTGCTTAACAGCGTCCAAATATAGTGTACATATTGCAATAATTTAATTGATATAATAATAATTACGTAGGTTAATGTATATTTGAATTGCACATCGTACGATGAAGATTTTATTGTAGTGTATAAAAGTATTTAAAAAATGGTTTAATGAGGGGAAAATCTAAAAACCTTTGATAGTTGCCTTTCCGCTGCCGATGTTACCAGATATTTTTATAAGGGTTCGTGGTCTACTGCAAATGTGTCACATTAAAATGAACTTCTGTATCGCAAGCTACAGTCTACCTTTTTATGTATTGTTAAATCAGTCTACAGGTCTAATGTACATATACGAGTACATTAAATGCAGCACACCTATCTTTCGTTTCCGGTTTGAGTCTCGCCGGGATGCCATTTGTAATTTTTTGAAACGCAGCGAACGTCTGGTCGCTTCTGGGACTGAATGGGTGGGAGAAGTATCGATATTAATTAGTGAAAGTTCCGTGAAGAGCATAGGTTTCGGTTTCAGTCTGGATTACCGAAAGCTCCAAGTTAAGCAAAATATAGGTCGATGACGCATCGTTGGCTGGGGTATCGCTTACCACCGGGTGAGCCTCACTTTCTATATCTAACACTAGCAACATGTCCCGGCTTCGCATGGGTGCAATGTAGATTTTCTATACACAAAAAATAGCCTATGTTACTCGCTGATAATGTAACTTTCTATTGGTGAAAGAAGAAATGAAAATCGGTTCAGTAGATACAGAGATTACTCCCTACAACTTCGCAAACTTTACCTCTTTATAATATTAGTATAGATACACTCACTGTGGCTAACTTTTTTTGTTAAAATACGTCCAATTATTATTTGATTATCACCTTGAATATAGACCATAGATAGTGCTCAAAGAACTATCTATAAACAGGTAAAAAAATATGAACATTACGTGTATTTGTCAACTTTTAAAGATGCTCAGAAACCCAACAAGCACGAACAACTTGCGACCAAGTATTCGTATAATCAGTTGTAATAGATATGAGTTCGATATATCAAAGTTTATAACGGATATGTATTACATAGAATACGATATTATGTTAATAAAACATAACGGATATCGCTAAAAAAATTATAGTGTCAAAACTTCAACTAGCTCTCGAGAAACGCAAACAACATGGAACATCCGATTGATATTCGCTATCTCTCTTTTTTATAATATATTATTTTACTGGTATAAAAGAGATGAAGCGAATATGGCATAAAGTTTGAATGATTAATGGCAGATCAGTTTGCGAACTGTACTACTCATATTGATATTTGCAAACGGTTTTCAATAGCGATATGAAAACTATATCGGTTAGATATAATCGTTTGCGAAAAAAATGAAATGGCCAATCTAGTTGAAAAAGCATACATGTGACGCAAGTTGTTCGTGTTCGAACCCCTATATATATATAATTTAAATATATTACTGCGGCGTTACTTAGGCCTATACTAGGAATTATAGTAAAATATAAATTTATTTTATTTTTTTACATCATGAATGTATGTTTATTATTGTTAATTAAAAAACGTATTCCAATAATGTATCCATAAATTAATTTTAATATTGTTTGTTTACCGTGAGAGACGCGATAAAAGTACATATGGACGCTGATAAGCAATACAATGTCAACCCACATGATTGCCATTTTGAGAAAATTGAGTTTTTTATTAAATTTATTTTAAAAAATTACAGATATAATAGTTTTATTTTTATTTTTTTTGTATTTGAAGTGCTATCAAGTAAAACTATATATATTATTACGCTAAATATATGTAGTTTTTCTTGATAGCAATCAAAGTAATATAATTTAGTGCATTATTGTTTACTATTATTTTAAACATTTTAGTGTTTCGTGCCCACTAGTTTTTTCAATATTTTTGCTATCAAAACGATTTATATCTTATTTGAAATATGTACTCCAGCTCATAAGCAAGCGATTGGTAGCATTTACATTTTTATCATTTTGTGGGTTGACTCTGTATTGCTTAACAGCGTCCATATGTAGTTGATTGATTGCTTCAGTTAAAGCTATCAATCAACGCCTGGGACATCTTCATTTAAGTCACATTGAAATCATATTATGTCTACAAATAATTTGTGATTTAATTGACATACATACATCTCGAGCCAATAATTCAGATTTAAATAAAAACTTCTAAACCTGCTAAATCTGCTTCATTTACAATCTCATTAAGGAGTTTGGAATGTTTATTGTATGTCTATATGTATGTCATATATCTATATTTATTGTATGTCTCTTTCTAAAATTAAATAATGAAAAGAGATAGCTTTAAGGCGTTTAATGCTACCGTTCACCTAGATCAAATGGGCGTTACCGCTGAGAATTCCCCGCGCGCCCCTCATTAATATTACGCGTAGCGTAATATCTTATAATATAATGTTTATCACTGACTTATACAAATAAAGGTAGCCAGTAACACATTTCAATGCAGTGTTTCAGAATATTTTTTAGGTACCTACTTACGTATATACGTACACAAAAAAGTGTATGTATATACAAAAACAATAAAAAAATATATACTAAGAAATCGTTGTAGTATAAAACAGAAAATATTATAATTATTATTTATCAATACAATACGTAGACAGTTATTATTAGACTTTCCTCGCAACTTCGCTCACAAATAAAAAATAAGTTAGTAGGTACTTACATAAAACATTAAAAAATAAATAGTGGAAAAACCTACGCGTAAAGAGCTATATATATTTCTACCAATTTTTAATAATAATCCTACTTGACAAGCAAAAACATACCTTCTGAACCTATATTGAGAATTGAGGACGCTTTGTCCATCGTGCGATCTTTATACGGCTACGTGTTAGGGTTGTACAAAGATAATAAAAAATAAAATAAAACATAGGATAAAAATAATTATTTATTTGATAATCACATTATGTAATGTACATTATGCGCGACCTTCACCGAGTGTTAGTATGTATATGTGTTTCGTAGTGGTGTTCTAGAAAAATTACCACGACTTTTCTCATAATCAAAATTATTTTCTTTGTTAGAAGTTTTCTGAACCGAATAAGAAATTTTGTGTCTGTAGTAAGACTTTGCAGTTTGTTGCAAAAAATCCTCAGCAAGTGGTTTCGGCATTCAATTTTTTCAACTGTAAATTTTTCATACGGTCTTTTTTGCAAAAGCTTTGAATATGTGTTAGCGTCACCATCTAAGATAATACTGCCATATATCCAATTATGCATTTCTATGCTTTTTTAAATCCTTCGATAATAATAGTTGACTCCATGCCGGTAGATGGTCCTGTAAACAAAATACAAGAAGTTTTAGTCCACTGATGCGGTTGCTTCGACCATTTATATAATAGATATTGAGTTAGATTTTAAAAATTTAATAATTTGTGGTAGCTCGATGTGTACCAGTATTGCAGTATTACCAGAGAAACTTCTTAATTTTTGTTCAATAGTAATACTATGATGTGAATTAACTGATCTCAAAATATATTTATCTAATTTGAAAGCATCGTGTAGGTAGGTATACTGAATTCAGAAATAAACTAAAAAACTATATTTTAGAAATTATTGTGCAGCAAAGAGAAGCCCTAGGAAGAAATAAAAAAATCATTCTTAGATAATTTTGACCAAGTTTTGATGACTCGGCCGGCAAGTAGATACAGTTTACGTATTATTCAAATGGATGGGTTTTCTTCCACCTTTGTCGTTTTCTATATGAATTATTGTTGTTTGTGTTTTGTTTTTGTCTGTTTTGTCAGAGAAGGAAATACAGTTGATTATAATTTTTTAAAACTCAAATATACAAATAATGATGTCTAGTTCTTTTTTTAATTTTATACAACGATAACACGTTCGCTTGATAATGTGTTTTATGTAGCCTTTGTCAATGTTCGCCTAAGTACATAAATAAAAATAATCCCAACGTCAATCAAAAAATGGTCCCTGTAAATGAAACACACTGTACGGTAAGTTTGGATTATTGGACTAAACATTTATGTATGTTTTATCAAAATTGGCCCACGCGTTTGGACTCTAGAATAAACATAGATGTTGATGAACACATCACTCTTTTTTGTTGCGTAGTCGAATAAAAAGTTACGGACTCACTCGCTAAAGATCGCACGTAATGTATCAACCCTACGCATAGTGTACCTATTGATAATCAAATAAATAATTATTTTATTTTATCATTATTTGTACAACCCTAACGCCAAACGAAGACCGCGCGGTGGACAGTTTTCTAAAGTTTGGCGTTGGCGCGTTCGGTAGAACAACTGCCATGAGCGATAGGTCGTGGGTTCGAATCCCACCGGGACCACATGTTTATAATTTTCTGTAAGCATGTATTCCCCACGTCTGGTAACTTCGGGCATTAATCGGGTGGGAGGAATATCGAAATTCCGTCCGGGTAACAAACTACCGTTCAATAAATAAAACATAAAAAAAATCATTGAAATAGTATTAGCAGCGCAGCTGGCCCTACTGTAGGTATTATAATTCTGTGGCCGAGTGATGAGATTCGGTAAACCAATTTCTATTATGTTGCTTAGTAAATTGTAAGAAAACTTTCATTCAGTTCAATTCACTAGAAATATCTTTTCATACTTTCTTTACTTACGAAATTATTTACTTATAATAATAAAGTTCTTACCGTCTTCTTGCTATATTCTTAAGTAAGTGATTTTGATGAGCAGCTTTCCATCTCTTCGCACTGTTAGTTTTATTTCCAAATTTTATTTTTGCGAGCAGCAGAGATACACGTCTATCCTTGATAACGTTCCGCAGAACACTGGCGCGGTGCGGGCAGCGAGGAAATGAGCGAGCGTATGTCGTAAAACGCAAATAAATTTATATATAAAATTAAATATTAATTATTTGACAAAAAACAATCGATCATTAAACGCGTTTTGAAATTTGAATTTTTATGGAATATTTTTCATTACTACAACAAATGCTAATGAAGAGAAAAACTGCTTTGAAACAGAATTTAGAGGTATGTTTGAAGATTTTTTTAACACATTAAAGTATGTTTAATTATGTTTTGAAATCGACCACTATATGCAAAAAAGACTTAATAATATCATATGTTTTTTGGTTCTTAAAATTATGTACGGTTTAAGAGATACACTGATTTAAAAATCAACATTTTCAGTACCTAATCGTCTTAAGTATAACTTAATTTGACATTGATTTTGAGTGCGGTCTTTAGACGCGTGTTTTAGGGCGTTTAAAAGCGAAAAAAATGTTATCAATTAATACATACTATACGTCCTTACTGCCTATGTACTTACATAACCATCACGCCTCTTTCCCATTGCGGTAGGCAGAGATCACGGAATTCCATATGCTCCGATCCTTACATACCACTTTCGCTTCTTCTACTTTCATCAATGCTTTCATACACACTCGTCGGTTACGAGTAGTTAACGAATACAATAATGTACATAAGTAATGGAATAGTTTGATAGCGTATCTTCTGAGGTTGAGGAATCATCAATTCTTAATAAACTATAAATATCTTAAGTGGGCCCAACCCTTTTTACTTTCCATACAAAAGCTCGTACGTGATTATGGCGATGTCACCGATTTTGCTTTGAAACTTTTGAACTAATAGGTATCTTGTGCACTATATAGGTTTCTATCGAAACAAAATCTCAAAATTTTCAGAAATAAATTCAGTATAAGCCTCCAAAAATCAGCTTTTTTGCAAAAAAATTACCTGAACTTTGGGCGTTCATAATGTACTCATAAATTGTGAAAGTAAATATTTTGTTATGATAGAAACCTTGCAAATATAATGGAGATTCTAAATTACAAAAAATATATCATAAACTTGTAAAGACTACTGAAAAACACGTATTTCCTAGAACAAGTTTTATGAAATTTCCGCACACTATTTTTCGTTCAATGTTATCGCGTTCTCACTCACTCGTTAGCAGTAGAGGTATGCGCTGCATGAAACAAAGCTTTTCAACCATGCTCGCGTTGACGATAGTCGAACCGGGAAGGGCCCTCTTAATAATTATTCATTTGAAAGATATAGATTTTGTTTCTTTGTTTGCTTGTATCTCGAGAAATATGTAAGGGCTATTGCTCCTTGTCGTTGACAGAATGTAAAGATAACGCTTACTAATAGTGTATTAAGTTCGTTAGTTAGATGAAATTAATTATTGTAAATGCCCATTTATATAATGCCATTTTCTTGTACATAATCAACGTATATACTTTGTAATAATTGTTATTTATTCTGGTATTAATATTGTATCTCACGAAGTCCGTTTGCCTATGAATGTTGTCAGACGTGTACAAATACTTTTTTGAGTGTGCGTAATATCGGGAGCGTACGCTAAACATTGGCACATGAACTACCATCCCTTAGAGCTATATAGCGGCTTTGGCCTTTACCGAATTTGCCAATAAAAAATCGCATCATATGTCACAAACAGGGGTGGATTTGCCTATAGGCCAAGTAGGCCAGGGTCAATTTTTTTCAAATTCAAAATTCAAAAATCATTTATTCATTTAGGTAACACAATGTACACTTATGAACGTCAGTAAAAAATACATATTAAATGCTTCTAATTTTATATTTACTGCCAGTTCACAAATCAAGGGCGTAGAGCGGACGAAAAGAACTGGCAAGAAACTTGCCGCCACTCTTTTTAATCGCCAAGTTTTTGTTTTGCCCAGGGTCTAGGGCGGCATTATTTTCGGGGCGGTAGAACTCTGTGAACTTATACTTCAACGTTTAGAAACAAATAAAAACGGTATGCCTCAGTATCTAATAACACTGGTTGATGTAACTTTATCATATTTTCTTATATTTTACTTTAATTTAATTATTATACATCGTTCAATTCTTCGTGGTCTTGTTGAGTAGGGGGGCGGCAATGTTAGTATGTACAATGTGTATTGTAATTTTACAATGTGCCTAGGGCGGTCAGAATTTCAAATCCGCCCCTGGTAAACGATATTTTCACCCTCATCACCTCGATGGCTGGAAGTCGAGTACTGTAATATGCGTAGCTTCATTCCACGTGCAACAAGACAGTGGTATGAATTACCGCCATTAATGTCTTCATCTGCCTACGATCTCATTGGTTATAAGAAACAAGCATTTAAAACGTCGATAACACATCTAAGACGTTTCAGTCGCGGTTGTCCACTCTGTAATAAAAAAAAGAAAGAAAGAGACAGATATATAATGTATATACGTATCGCATAAGTATAGTTCCTGACGGCATGACGGTATCTCATTTCTCACGGTAGCAAATTGTATTGTTTGTAATAATATGTGAAGTGCCTGATATTGTGATAATTATGTTTTTCATTGTGGTAATAATAAAAGCACAACATTTCATGAAGATTTTATGTGTTTTATTTGACAATGCATCGTTTTTTAAGATTCATGGATGAACTTTTTAAATGGGATTGAAACCGGTTAATTTTTATTTTCCAAAATACTTGTCTATCTGACATTAGTTTAAAAGAGTAATAGACACTAAAATTACCACTTTATTTTTTTCAGTAAATATAACTAAAAACTAAAGAACATTAACCAGTTATTTTAAAATTCCGGTACCGGTACGGTAAAAGGAGTTACCGGTAAAATTAAGTCCTTTTACCGGTATTCAGTCCCTGCTTTTTATCTGAAAAAGGACTGATTTATTATTATGAGTTTTTATTGTATATCGGTGATTCAATTCAAAACAACCACAAATCAAACACTTTTTTACAGTAGAGCTAAATATTTTTTGTCATGCTTTCTTATTTTATATCAAACTAGTGGACCCCGCAGACGTTGTTCTGCCACAATTTTGGCTTCGAAATAATATAATTATTCTTAAATTTGTATATGCCCATTTAATATTGTCTTTTATTAACGCGAGTATCACACATTTAAATAAAATACTGTATACCCATTTACCCACTATAATTGTCTAATATGTCACTGATTTGCAGTGGACATCTGTTATTCCAAAAAAGCCAAGAATGCATGACGTGAGCTGTCAAGATGGCGGAGTTCCGAATCTAATTTATTTTATAATTAATTTTATGCATATATTTTTTTCCTGATTTTTTCCAATATTTTCAACAGCCCATCATTGACTGGGTATATCACCTACTATCAAGTGAACCTCATGCTCGTCGGTCGATATTTGTCATGACTCATTTCATTACCACAAAAAGTGTTTATTGAGAACCGGTTGTCGCCAGCAGCTTTTCCGACCTTCAAGAAAATACAATTAAAGTCTGGCAACAATCTGATAACTCTTGGTGTCGCAGAACACCTACTGTAAGTCCATGTGCGCACTAAGTAAAATAATTCCACAACATTATCGTAAATCAATAATAACGACACATGACCGAGCTTATCGAAATAATTCCGTTTAACTGGAATCTTCTGACCTGTTCTGCTTGTTATATTTATTACTTAACCCTCTCCGATATACTTGTCTGAGTTTGCGTAGCATAGATATTCTATCTCACGAAGTCCGTTTGCCTATGAATGTTGTTAAGCGTGCACATATACATTGTTTTGAGTGAGCGTAATCCCCGGGAGCGCACGCTAAACATTACGCACACTAAAACAGTATATATGTGCACGCTTGACAACATTCATAGCCAAACGGACTTCGTGAGATGGAACATCTATAACGAGTTTGATTTCCATTCGAGACAAAAAGTATTTGTCTGGCAGGCTAACCACTGATAAGATATAGTTTAACACATATATTATGCAATTGACGCATACATCTAGGTGATATGGAATTTTATTTTTAATTATATTAGTATGGAGTTTTAACTGTGAGTCTCCATCATCACACTAGTTCCACCTCTGAATAGATTATAGTTATAGTATTGAATGACACCCTATTTTATAAACGAAATATAAGTACTCAAATTTGTACCTATGTACGCCAAAGCGAAGCCCTGAAGAATCTAGTCCGAAGGTGTCCAAACGTTTTCCTCTTATAGAATTTTCGTTTAGCCCTATTTTTCTCTTTTAAGTTGATCCCAGACCCCCTTATTGTACCTATATTTTTTGCAAATTCATCAAAATTACTGGTACAGCTGGTATGGTGCTTCTTGCTTAGATTTAAACTGACTGTAGTTGGCTTACTTTTTGTAAAAATAAATTAATAACATTATATTTGTGAAGTTAATATTTTTTAATTCCGTGATTTTCTGTACAAAACTTCATCAAAATCTGTTCAGCCATATCAAGATTATTCCTAACTACACATTTGAATTCATAATATGTGTTTACAACTCAATAAAACAACAAAAACGTAAGCCAAAGAATGCCAAGAGCTAAAACCGTTGCGGGTGTGGCGACGGGCCTCCTCACGCCTCCAAACACATGGCCAATATGAACCAATATCACATGTCCGTCCACTATTTAGACTTTTAGATGTTTACTATATACTATATAGTACTGGAGTCAGTGTTGAACCTCCCGTGGTCACAGTCGGACGTGGAATCTCGCTCTGAGAATCTTAACTCGTGTGTATTTTTATATTATCATTTTGGCCTTGGCGTTATTTTGATTCGAGACTCGTGCCACCGATTTACGTGAGTATTTTTCAATTTTCGCGATTTTTTTATTTTCCTATATAAATAGATTATCCAATTTACATAGGTATGCGATCTTGATGCGTATATACTTGAATATCGAAGTTTGTTTGTTTTGTTAGAGTTAAACAGAATTTTAATAAGGATTTAGTATTTGCTTTAAGCGTTTAAAAAGTCTTTAATACGAGTAAAAACTGACAAATGACGTTGTGTTAAAACTAAAAAAAAAATACATCTAGGAAAAGTGTTGTATGTTATTTATCATTTGGAGTATCATAATTAATTGATACAAACTACTATTTAATTAATCTTATATAATCAACATTTGATACGATAATAGTAAATACTGGATTAGATTCGTTGTATCAGTGAATATGAATCAGCACATTCTTTTGTAAATTTTTGAATATTTAGTAATTTCCAATTAATGAGACCGGTTGTACAATAACAAGCCTTGATATTGCTCGTATAAACATAATTACTTAGTGACTCGTTGGGACACTATTATTTTACTTGAGAATTATTACATTTTTTAAAGCATGGTCCAACAATTTGAGAGTTACATATCGTTGGTTCCAAAGTAAAACTCATTAAGTGACATTTTGATTCATTTTAAGATTAAACCTATGGTTAGAATCAAGAATTAATTACGTATTCTGTTTCATAACTAAACTATGAAGCGCAATACACACTTATTAATTTGTTCTTATCGTAAATGTATGCTTAAAATAATGAATAGTAGCAACATACATTTTTATTCAAATTAATTATTATTGACGGGCTAGTTGGCGCGTTCGGTAGAACACCTGCCGTGCGCATCGATGGGTCGTGGGTTCGAATCCCACCGGGACCACATGTTTATAATTTTCTGTAAACATGTCTTCCTCAAGTCTGTTAACTTCGGGCATTAATCGGGTGGGAGAATTATCTAAATTCCGACGAAACGAACCACCGTTCATAGATGGAAAACCCGTGAAGTGCATATTGCGTTTCGGTTTCAGTCTATGGATTTCCAAATGCTCGAAGTAAAAAAAAAAATAGATTGACTGATGTTCTGTGGCTGAGGTATCACCTACCATCAAGTGAACCTCATGCTCGTCTGTCGATATCTGACATAAAAAAAAATTACACTTAGTGAATACCTTTGAACCAACGATATTCCACCCGGGCGGGCTCATTTCTCCTGACTATGAAATGAATCTACGGAATGCAATCTCGTTCTCGCGAGATCTCGTTTTTGCGAGATCTCGGCCGTTTTTAGCGAGATTGATCTCGGACGAAAAAAGGGCGAGATCTCGCGAGATTAACGAGATTGCACTCGAGCATAAAAATTTCTTATTGGAAGAGCGGAATGACACCGACGGAGTTACGATCTGTCGATTTCATTCGGTGCACGGGAGGCGGCGGCCTGAGGTAACGATCGCGGGACGAGGTGTCTCTCAGATTCGTTTGTGCGTACGATTGGTCGAAAATTGAGCCGGCGTGCAGCATCATCAGCACGCATTTGCTTTATTTGCTAATAGTTATTGCTAACTAACGTGATTGAGCTTGATTGCATTCGAATATTTTTCGATATTTTTGGTTACTTATGAAAAAAAAAGTTTCTTATGTGATTTACGAATATTTTATAAAGACTATGAGAGTGTGTCAGAATTATGGAATACTTGATTGAGATCGGAAAATAGATTGAGTGCTAAGTGCAAACTTCTTATAATACTTATAATATTTATTATTTTTTTCCTAATTTCTTAAAATATTGTGATTATTTGCAAAAAAACACACAAAACTGCTAATCTCGCGAGATCTCGCCAATTTCGAGATTGTTATTCATAATCTCGCGGGATCTCGCTTGAGCCCCAATCTCGCGAGATTTGCATTCCCTACTCCTGACCCGCGTACAGCGTCTTCGCCGGTTCCCTTGTTCCACGCATCCCTCACCCGGGTGAGCTACCGTCCAGCCCTTCTTGCTCCCTCCCCTCCTACGACAGCCCAAGCCGAGGTATGTGTAGGAGACGTCGTTAGGCGTGTCGTAGCAAACCTCCTTTAAAGCAGGGACTGAAACCGGTTAATTTTTATTTTCCAAAATACGTGTATGACTGAGATACCATGATATTAGTTTTAAAGAGTAATACATACTAAAGTTACCACAGTATTTTTTTTCAGTAAATATGAATAAAAACGAAAGAATATTAACAAAAACCTTTATTATACCGGTATAACTCCCATAGTAAATTAACCGGTATTCAGTCCTTGCTTTAAAGGCTTAGCCACTCACTGTAAAACCATATAAAAAATAGAGGTACGTTGCTCTATACAATATCTTTATATACCTAAATCTTACCCATTTAACGTTGGAGAAAGTATAATAATGGGATAATAATTAAATAGTTATTGAGATGATCTGATAATGTAACAAGGAGGTAGGATAAAAATGAATACGATGCAAACACATCGGATGTCACCTAATTTGATGTGCTAGCCTATTATAATTACAGGATGGCAAGCATGTTTGTTTTGTGAAATCAATTAAAAAATGACTTATTTGAAAGCTTATATTATTATTTGTATCTATAGAATATAATTAACTGTACGAATATTCTAAAAAATCAATATCCTAGATTTTAACAATTTATAGCATATAACATATTAATAATAGTAAATGTACTATACAAAAAAATGTTACTCGCTGAAAATGTAGCTTTCTATTGGTGAAATAATTTTTAATATCGGTCCAGTAGATTTTGAGATAAAACAAACAAAAAATCTTTTCTCTTTATAATATTAATATAGATATATATTAAATAATTCAAGAATACATTGTATAAAAGTATTCCTTAAGTAACCATTTTTTGGGAATAAATCAAAAATAATTGAAATGTAGAGTCGAGAAAAATCTTAAAATTAAAAAAAAAAATTATTGCCAATTAGGTTAACCTTATTGCGTTGCCCGACTGAAATATTAAATTCATATATTGTTTCCTCGGGATTCGAAGCCGAGACCACTTGCTCAATACCAATAATTATCACTAAACCACTATAGACTGTGACTGCAGTGACTATATGTATGTGTAGTTTTGAGTGTGCATGTTGTGTGTGTATGTACATAATATATTTGTTGAGTGGAGTTCACAATTATATTTTTTATTATTATTTTTTCAGTCATTAATGTTTATGTAATACGCAATTAAACGTATATAAGTATATTGTTATGTATTACCACAGTTCATTATAATAATAATGTAATATGACTCTAAGAAAAATATAATTTTTCATAGAGATGCTTTATTTTTATTAAGGAATAAGGCGACCGCGCACACGGATTTGCGAGATGAAATTCATAACGTGTACATAATGGAGAATTACTCAAAGATTTTTTAATTCCTTTTATATTTTCTTAGTAAATATAGACGTTACTAACATTGAAGCATTTAAGATAATAAACTTATTTTAAGCGTAAACCTCAGGTAAGAAAAAGCACTAATTGCGTATTGTGGTCCATAAGAAAACTAAGGCGCAATACGCACTTAGTAATTTGTTCTTATCATAGATGTACGCTTAAAATAAGCATGTTTCTACCAAGTTACAGAGCTGGGACTATCGACGATATGTTGCCAGTCTGTCGATCATTTACAGATTATATTTCGGGGAGCGCTCCGAAGAACTGCACCAACTTATACCGGCATCACCTTTTTACAACAGAACGACCAGACGCCGGTTAGGCCTTCTTCCTCACAGCCGTACAAAACGATTCGTATCATCCTTTATTATAGGCAGGAATGGAACGCCCTGCCGGCATCCATTTTCCCGCCGAGTTATAATCTGGGTCGCTTCAAAGCAAGTGTGCATACTGCATATGTTTTTAATGAGCAAGCGTGTTCCATCTTAGGCCGCATTATCACTCGCCATCAGGTGAAACAGCGGCCAAACGCTTGCTCATAACAGTTTCAAAAAAAGCATAAAATAATAAAATTAAGAGGGCCCTTCCCGGTTCGACTATCGTCAACGCGAGCATGGTTGAAAAGCTTTTTGTTTCATGCAGCGCAAACCTCTACCGCTAACGAGTGAGTGAGAACGCGATAACATTGAACCAAAAATAGTGTGCGGAAATTTCATAAAACTTGTTTTAGGAAATACGTGTTTTTCAGTAGTCTTTACAAGTTAATGAAATATTTTTTTGTAATTTAGAATCTCCATTATATTTGCAAGGTTTCTATCATAACAAAATATTTACTTTCACAATTTATGAGTACATTATGAACGCCCAAAGTTCAGGTATTTTTTTTGCAAAAAAGCTGAATTTTGGAGGCTTATACTGAATTTATTTCTGAAAATTTTGAGATTTTGTTTCGATAGAAACCTAGATATAGTGCATTAGATACCTATTAGTTCAAAAGTTTCAAACACAAATCGGTTACATCGCCATAATCACGTACGAGCTTTTGTATGGAAAGTAAGACGGGTTGGGCCCACTTAACACTTATTGTTAGTGAGTTTTACCTTTGGACCGACCGCGACACGGACGATATGCCGATCGCCGTTGTTAAATCGTTAGTGTGCGGTGGCCATTACGTTACATTAAAAGATCTGCGCATCAAGCTAATTACTACAATTGGACTTCTTCATTCTCTTCCACGATTTAATCGTAATCGCTTTTTAAGAATCAAGAGTCACTGGAGGAAAATTGCTATGTTTTGCCGGGGTAAAATATATAACAAACTAGCGACCCGCCCCGGCTTCGCACGGGTCAAGATTTTTTGAAAAAAAAAGCAGGGGTTGTATGTATTTTTTAATGCCACATTATAAAAAAATAAAAACAAAAAATTTCGTCTAAAAAATAAAATAAAAAATTAGGGGTTTAACCTAAACATTTAGGGGGATGAAAAATAGATGTTGTCCGATTCTCATACCTACCCAATATGCACACAAAATTTCATGAGAATCGGTCGAGCCGTTTCGGAGGAGTATGGCAACGAAAACTGTGACACGAGAATTTTATATATTAGATAATGCAAGTTAAAAGTAATAAATTTAGGAAAAGAAGAGACATGTATATTACAAATCTTATGACATAGTGAAGGTATAAGGGAAGAGAAAGGATAAATAAATATATTTTATTTAGTTTTTTGGTTTTGACTTTTTGGTATTGAAGACATCCGAAGTGTCCGCATAAATAATAAATCGCATTTTAATCCGGGAAAATTTATTTTATTTCAAACAACATATTTTGCCAACCCAAAAAATGGGAACAGCAATATTACATAGCAAAATTTTGCACAATAGAAATCGCTAACGTTCTTTGACATAATACAGTCACTAAAGCATTTCCAATTGTGACCCCAATAGTGTCGTCGAGTGCATATACATTATTATGGGGGCAAATAAGTCATTTATACGAAGGAATGATTGCCAATTGGTCATGTCGCATCCTGTCCAATTGCGACTACAATGGAATCACGTGAACGCATAGAAGATTCGGTGGACATTCTGAATATTATTGTGATACGGATTGAGTGCGTAGTTTTGTTAAAATCGGAAACAGTGTTCCCTTTTTATGTGACATAGCGAGTGACGAGCATGAGGTTCACTTGATGGTGTCTCAGCTACAGTCAATGATGCGCTGTCGTTCTTCTTTTTACTTTGAGCATTCGGAAATCCATGGACTGAGATCAGTGGCGTAGTTAGGCGGACAAGCGCCCCCCGGTGCAGAGAAAAAATGGCAATCCCCCCTCCGGCTAAATTTCAGCAACTGCACAAAATTATTTGCAAATTATTACTTATCAAGGGCGCTCGGCGCGTCCATTATCGACGTTATAAAAGGTCATTTCTTTCTTGTTCATTCTTGAAAAAATAAAATACCTGCGAGAATTTTTCTAGCTTTAAGAGCTGCCTCTCCCTCCTTCTAAAGCCCAGGGGGCCCTCTCAGCTTCAGGGCCCAGGTGCACTCTGCCCTATGATAGCTACGCCACTGACTGAGATCGAAACGCGCAATGTACACTTCACGGTTTTTCCACCTGTGAACATTATCCGTTCGGTATTTCTCTATTCTGGAAGTGACCGGACGTGGAGAAGACATGCTTACAGAAAATCATAAACATGTCGTACCGGTGGGTATCAAACCCGCGACCCATCGGAGTGCAAGGTAGGTGTTCTACCAAACGCGCCAATGAGCCCGTCCTCTTGTTCCTTTGTGGGTCTGTGAAAACAGCATAAAAATCTTTTCAGTAGTTTTGGTTATTACAGTGAACTAAGAGACTTAAGAAAGTGTTAATTGTTACCCCTCTTTTATTTCTGGTAAATATATTAAACTAGCCGTCCCCGCCCGCCCGCTTCGCTGGGCGAATTGTAAAGGATAGACGAATATGAACTATCCACATAAAATTGAAAAAAAATGGTAAAGGGTTGATGGAATTCAAAAAATGAATAGCCTAAAACCTTCTACAATTAATTCCGCGTCGAATGGTCATGGTATCATGCCGATCGGTCCAGTAGTTTTCAAGTTTATCGATAACAAAGAAAAAAAAAGTTGCTTATATATATATAGAAGATATAGAGTATAATATAGAGTCGTGGGTTTAGTACAGGTTTATTATATGTTTAAAAGTCTAGATTTAATATACCGCAAAGGAATGCACTCGCTTGACAGGCTAAAGCTATCGCCTACAGGTCAGTTTCTCCACTTGAAAACAAGTTTAGAAAACAACCAGTAAGCATGGTTGATAAATATTTTAGGACTTGCAAGTGAGTAGTCATATCATCAACATGTCAGTTTTATACATTTTCAACTGATTTCCCATACAACTAGATATCGACAGTACTAAAATATCGACGATCCGAATACTTATTCACAGAAAAATCTCTATTATTTTGTTATCTAAGTCTCCATTGAAGAAATTCATAATAATCTTTACCATGTAGTTGATAAAAATATAATTAGTGATAGCTGTAGGTACATACGTTTACTACGCATTGTCTGATATACATAATCTTTATTTTGTTATTACATATTATTACACAATTATTAAACGCGTTTGGTAGAATACCAACTTTGCATTCCGTTGGGACGCGGGTTCGAATCCCGTCGAGATGACATTATTTTTTAAGCGCCGCTTTTTAAGCGTCTTCGCCACGTCTGGTCACTTGGGGCATTTAACGGGTGGGAGGAATATCGAAATTCCAACCGGGTAATGAACCACCGTTCTTAGATGGTAAAACCGTGAAGTGCACATTACGCGTTTCGGTATTAGTCTGAATTTTCGAATGTTCGAAGTAAAAAAATGGGTTGACAACGCATCATTGACTGATGTTCTGTGGCTGAGACCTAGCATATGGTGAGTAGTAGTGATTAGTACAATATGGTCCAGTATACAAAACTTTCCTCTTTATAATATTAGTGCAGTTAAACAAATATATTTTATTTAAAAAAGTTATAGATACATAGTTTATATTTTTCCTTGGGTAACCTAAACATAGCATTTTATACCAACTTAATAATAATAATATGATATTTATTGCCACAAGTAGGTACATACATAATTTGATATTAATAAGAATAATAAGTATTGTCTTTTATTAACGCGAGTATCACACATTTAAATAAAATACTGTAAACTGGATTAAAACACCAGTACGGACTGGAAAATGCCAACAAAATTCGACGGTTAGAATACAAGAAGACAAAGGCCGCACGTCTCCTGACATCGTTGAACTTCCTCAAGAAATAACTAATACTAAAACTAGTGACAAAAGGCAGCAGGCTCAGCATAAAGCTGACAGACCGGGGTCTGTACAGCGCTGATTTTCAGCCAGACCTTATTCCACATTTTTAAAACCAATTTTTACCGCATATCGTTAAAAAAATTGAAAAAAAAACAGTGCAGCAATGAAACAATGAAAACGTGACTATTGTTAAAACAAGCTGAATTTGAAATTAAAGTTAATTAAACAAAAAATAATATAAACTTTGACAAATGAGTATGTGGCGACAATGTAAAAATATAAATGAAATAATACATCGCGGATATTATACACAAACGTCGCTCCAAGTCAGCCGTATATGAACACGGTTTAGACAAGCCAAACCACTATATGCGTTTCGACTTACAAAATATCCTTGTAAGACAACATAGAGAAAAATCATGCAAATTACAAAAGTAAAGTTAGTTTGAAACACCTGAGTTTTGGGAAAAAAAGTATTTCAATTTAAAATAAAAACCAATGATGTAATGTACACGTATTATTATTTTATTCCTGTTAATTTTCAGTCCTACTGGACAGGCATGTAGAATTTGATAAAATACATATATTAAAATTTGTTCAAAACAAACTCAAAAATAAAGCAATTCACGTCTCTCACGCATTTCAAATGTGACTTGACTCAGAGCTTCAATCAAAATGAAATTTGAAATTATAACGGTCTCTAGAATAGAGTTTGACATGAGTAACGTCTTGGAATAGGAACATAGAACTTCAGGCTCAATCCTAATAGTGCAGATATATCAAACACAGAGTTCGACTATGTGTTTGCGTGTTGTTCCCACGAGAATGTAAGTGCGTGCTCCTATTTCACCATGCTTACTACTAATAGAGGACATATCTTTGTTTTTTATTTTTTTCATTTAATTTTTATTATTATAGTTAATTACTTCAAGATGTCATGTGGAACATAATGGTTGCAGCACCTTACAAATCATTTGTAGAACAAAAAACTTGGCGAAACGAGTGATGGAGAGTTTATTACCAGTTCTTCTCGTCCTTGATTTGAGAACTGGCAGTAAATGTAAAATTAGAATCATTTAAATTATTTTTTATTTTTATTGATGTTCATACCTAAATGAATTTTGAATTTTGTTCATAATTCAAGGTAGTGAGATACAGATAGTATTGTCGTATGCAATTATTTTATTGATAAACCTTGCTAATAAAACGCACGGGGCTTTCGCTCTTTCTAAATATGTCCCTGCGTGTGATGTATAACAACCACACCCTTAGACAACTAGTGGATGCTTAAACACACCCACACCACCTCGCTAGGGTTGTCAATATAACTGGGTATGTGGTCGAGAGTATAGAATCGAAGACGGTTATCAAAGATTTTCGTAATTATGCAGTTTGGTTACTTCTCCGAAAAACGATGGAAATTTTTTTTTTGCTCCATGCAGTTGTTGATTAAGTATACATAATAAGTGATATTTCATCGGGGGAGGCTGACATTAAAAAAAGAAAAAACATTAAAATTGTTTTATTGTTTTTTTTTTAATATCAGCCTCTCCCTATGGAATATCACTTATTATGATAAAATACCACGATTTTAACCAAGCGACATTATAGCTTTCGTTTGACATGACTATGATCGTGTTAATGAAATATGAAATTGGTTGTCGTTTCATTCCGAAACGGCGTTCGAATTTGGTAAAAGACCTCATCATTTGGAGGCCCTACTCGGCTTCAAAGTTCAACCTTTGCTTTTAAAATATTACATGAACAACAAAATAGTCGTATAAATCCAAGTGCGTAGGCCTTCTCACGATGATTCCACTGTTTATATTGAATAAGCATCTATAATTTGCTTAACTCAGTAGCAGATAGATTAGATCATGCAGTTAGAAATGATTGATGTGAGACTATAAGGGATAAGCGCCTAATCTATCTACGGATATCGTCTAGAGCTATAATAAAGGTAGTAGAATAGCTACTGATTCAAGTAGACTAAGCCTGCCTACTCAAGCCTAAACAAAACTTTAAATATAAATATGTACCAGGGTGAATCAAAAAGTTCTTAGAAGTGCATATATATGAAACCTTTTTGGATCAAGTTCGATATTCAAATTAAAGAGTGTCTATCACACTATATTTATGCAGACTGTCACTTGTTTTTGTCAGTTCGTTCGCATGTAATAAATTTTTTTGTGCAACGAGTTGCTAAAAAGTCAAAATTATGGATAAAAGTGAGTTACGTGCGGTGATAAAATATCTCAGTTTGAAAAAAATGTCTACGAAGGAAATTTTTTTGGACATTCAGCAGACATTAGGGGGTGATGCTGTACCCTATCCTACGGTTGCGTACTGGGTGGCTGAATTTAAAAGAGGTAGATCAAGCTGTAAAGATGACCCGCGTTCTGGGCGGCCTTCAACCTCCGTTACAGAAGAAAATGTCAAAAAGGTTGAGAATCTGGTTTTGGAAGACAGAAGAATGACTATAAAACATATAGCTGAGATCCTAAAGATATCTTTTGGTAGCGTTCAATCCATTTTAATTGATTCACTGGGGTTCAAAAAAGTGTCTGCAAGATGGGTGCCACGAATGTTAACCGACGAAAACAAAAAGCGACGTTTGGAAATTTCCAAGCGTAATCTCGAAATGTTCCAGCGTGATTCGGATAATTTTTGCCGTCGTCTTGTCACCATGGATGAAACGTGGGTCCACCATTTTGATCCTGAAACTAAAAGACAAAGCATGTCTTGGAAACGACCATCCTCTCCATCCATCAAGAAATTTCGAGTTGCTCCTACCGCTGGCAAAGTTATGGCCTCTGTGTTCTGGGATAGTGAAGGAATCCTTTTTATTGATTACATGCCAAAAGGCCAGACGATTACTGGACCCTATTATGCAAATTTAATCCCGAAAGTGCTTGAAGCGATTAAAGAAAAACGTCGTGGAAAACTGTCGTTGGGCTTGTTGTTCCTTCAAGATAACGCTCCTGCTCATCGATCGGAAGTTGCGCTCAACGCAATCCGCTGTGCTGGCTTCAATCTCCTTGACCACCCACCATATTCTCCGGACTTAGCCCCAAGTGATTTTCACTTATTTCCAAAATTAAAAGAGGAAATTCGTGGAACAAAATTTCACGATAACGACGCGGTTATAGCTGCCGTAGAGGACTTTTTCGAGAGTCAAGAAAATAATTTTTTTTCACAAGGAATAAGGAAGTTAGAAACGCGTTATTCTAAATGCATTGCATTGGAGGGAGATTATGTAGAAAAATAAAATATTATTATTTAAATCTTTGCATTTTTTAATATTGATTCCAAGAATTTTTCGATTCACCCTCGTATGTTCCATTTCATTAAATGTTTAAGCATTTAAAGAAAAAATTGTTAACTTAAAAAAACCTTTAAACCAATTTGTATTAAAATTCAGGCAGTGCAAGGGAAAGCCGTGAAGTGCATATTGCGCGTTTCGGTTTCAGTCTATGGATTTCCGAATGCTCGAAGTAAAAAAATTAGGTCGACAGCGCATCATTGACTGATGTTCTGTGGCTGAGGTATCACCTACCATCAAGTGAACCTCATGCTCGTCTGTCGATATCTGACATAAAAAAAAAAAAAAGCAACAGAAGTATGGGAGAGTAGTGAATTGTACTTTTTTAAGTTAGGAATCGAAAGACGAACATGAGGTTCACTTGGCATTTCAAACCGCTAAGTGATTAGGGTGTTCCTATTCAGAAATTGTTTTTTGACAATTTATTTTTTGGATTTTTTTTATTATTTGGCATCAAACCTTTATAGGTTGGGGTTATCCCCAAATTTTCATTTTGTCCAGCGGAGTGGGCGCGGGTCAACTAGTACTGCTATAAAAAGACCGTGGTATTGAGTTGTCTAGCAGTTAATATAATAGATTTCGAGATAAGTTATCAGCTTTATATTCAGTTTTTATTATGTCTAAAGATATAGGTTGAAGTACGATAACGGAATTTAGACAAGTGATTAGTTGTTAAGGCCAATTTACACGATGTCATTTTCTTGTATATACCTACAAGAGCAATAATTGACATCCAAGAATTGTAACTGAGTAGACGCGGATATTATTTTTATATCAAGAAAAGTAGGTATTGATACAAAACTTGTATGACACAAGTACACGTATTCTTTAGACCATGCAAGTCATTTATTGATTCAATTTATTTGTATGCAACAGGCAAAAAAACTTTCATCGTGAAGATTTACGCTGCAAATAGAGACATGTTTTATATATTTTATTGGTAACGTAATACGTTAATACTTAATTACCCACTGTGGTTTCCACGCTACAATGATCAGAGGCATATTTTTAGTTAGAATCACAAATACCTAAGATATACAAAGATATATCACATAACAAATAGGTACATATTAATTACAGCAATATTCTTTGAAATATCTTAGTCTACTATATAAAAATAAGTCGGGTTTTCCTTCCTGACTCTATAACTCCAGAACGCACGAACCGATTTCCACGGTTTTGCATTCGTTGGAAAGGTCTTGGGCTCCGTGAGGTTTATAGCAAAGAAAATTCAAGAAAAATTTCAACAGAAAAGCGGGAAAATCTTTTTTCTTTAAGAATAATTATATAATTTCGAAGCCAAAATTGTGGCAGAACAACGTCTGCGGGGTCCACTAGTATCTTAGGTATTTTGTCCCGAAACTTTTAAATTGAATAACTTAAAATTTAAAATTTCATACTTATTATATTTTAGTACTATACCTACAAAATATGTAACTGTTTTATTAGCTTCTAGTTATTGTAATATTCGTTCAGTTCCAGTTATAGGTAATAATATTATTTTTAATTGACACACACAAACAACTGAAGAACTTAACTTACAAATCATTTAAAGAAAAAGAAAAGAACTATCTATACTAATATTATAAAGAGGAAAGGTTTGATTTTTTGTTTGTTTGTTTGTTTGTATGAATTGAATAGGCTCCGAAACTACTTGGCAGATTTGAAAAATTCTTTCACTGTTGGAAAGCTACATCATTTCTGAGTGACATAGGCTATATTTCATTTTCAAAAAAAATAGGCATCCTTACTAAAATTACGATAACGTAATCCAAGGTGTGAAAAAAATATCAAAAAACTACCTTACATCGCGTGCGCTGCGAAAACTATTGATGATAGAACAAAATGATATACTACATTTTTTTAGAACACACCATTATCTACAAAAAATCAGCGGCAGCATATCTCTAACTATTACAGTCATGTCACCGTTATGTTTACGGCCGGTGCGGCTTCAAGCAGCGCAGCGCAGCGAGCAATGCTGCGAGGGGTAGTATTGTATATACTTTGTCATTTTCTTCAATTTTTGTGGTTTTGTTACGATTTAATACAAAAAATACTTGACCGATTTTAAAAATTCTTTCACCATTAGAAAGCTACATTATCAGCGTGTAACTTATTTTCATCTAAATTGCACCCGTGCGAAGCCGGGGCGTTTTGCTAGTATATAATATAAGTTGAACAATGCTGCTCAGTTGTCCGATCTGAAATAAAAAAAAGAAGAAAAAAAAGGCAAATATGAATAGGCATTTGTTAGGGAACGATCATGCTCCATCCTAGACTGCGTTCTCACTTACCACCAAGTCAAACACAGTCAAATGATTGTTCTTTATACGTTAAAAAAAATCAAATAGACACATATGTGTTCCACTGTTTTTTTTTAAACTCATTTTCCTGGGATTCGAACCGGATTCGACTCCAATGGTAACAGCAAAGCGCCACTTAGCCATAGAAGCTGTCATTTACCACATTATTAATTCCAGAATTCTTTACAGTAGCAAGTTTGTTAGTATTATTCCGTCCATTATTTTTCTGGTTCAAGTCAAATCATCGTTTTTAATAATATATCATTATTATGACAATTGTTGAAATTGCTATGATTTTATCTTTTAATTGCGAGATAAAAAATGTGGCAACAACGTATTTATTTATTTAAAACCTATCTTAATTGCTCTAAAATTATTGTTTTATTTATAATTATAATTGGTGCCATATGTATAGCACAAGACCGGGAAAAATGGGCATCTTTGAAGGAGACATTTACCAAAACAGAGGTTTAAATAAAATACTTTATAACGGATTAAAACGCGACTGATTATTTATATTATTTCCAGTCTGCCGCGACCACGGTTGCTGAAAAGCATCCGAAACGTCGGCATAATTAAAATAAATAATATATCGCGTTTAAAGTTATAAAGTATTTTATTTAAATGTGTTATACTCGCGTTAATAAATGATAATATTATTATAAAACAGAGGTTCTTGCAGAACAATACTTTTTTTTTTTACCTGATGGTAAGTAATCACCACCGCCCATAGACATCCGTGACTTAAAAGTCTCAGATGCGTTGTCGGCCTTTCAAGAATTTATAGGCTCGCTTTTTAAAACCAGCGAGGTCGTAGTCGGATGGAAATACAGAGGGTGGTAATTCATTCCATAGTTTGGTAGTGCGTGGAATGAAGTTGCGCGTGAACCTTAGCGTGGTCGACTTCCATTCATCGAGGTGATGTGGGTGAAAGGACTGTTTTTGACGTGTGGTGCGATGATGGAAGTCGGCAGCTGGGATGATATCAAATAATTCGCTAGAACACTCCCCGTGGTAAATTCGGTAGAATACGCTCAGAGATGAGACGTCTCTCCTAAGATTAAGTGGATCAAGCCGTTCGGTAAGATCTCGGTCACCGACGATTCGAGATGCCCTTTTTTGTATGCGGTCAAAAGGAGATAGTTGGTACTGGGGTGCTCCAGCCCAAAGGTGGGAACAATATTCCATATGTGGCCGGACTTGCGCTTTATATAGCTGCATTCGGTGGGCCGGTGTGAAATATTGTCTCGCCTTGTTGAGCACCCCAAGCTTTTTAGAGGCCAATTGGGCCTTAGCGTCCAGATGCCCGCGAAATTGGACATCACTCGAGATGTCGAGACCGATGATTCCGATACAAGACTTGGTGTTTAAGGGAGTGTTCTGGAATTTTGGTGTAGCCACGAAAGGGTCTTTTTTCGCGGAGAATGCACAAACTTGCGTCTTGGAGGGGTTAAAATGGACTAGGTTTTGTCGTCCCCACGTCGAAACTTTGCCGAGGCGTGATTCGATATCCGACACAAGTTGTAGACGACACTCATTGGTTTCTTCCCTAGTCATTCCTTCACGGCCGGAGTATAGGGCATCACCAGTACTGTCATCTGCATAACAATGCACGCCACCGATTCCTAGCATGTCATTGATATGCAGAAGAAACAGCGTAGGTGAAAGCACGCAGCCTTGAGGGACGCCAGCATTCACAGTTCGAGAGTTCGAGCAGAATCCGTCGATGACAACTTTGATACTCCTCTCAGAAAGGAAGCTAGAAATCCAAGTGCAGAGACGTTCGGGGAGTCCGTATGATGGTAGCTTCGAAAGCAGGCCCCTGTGCCACACACGATCGAAGGCTTTAGCTATATCTAAACTGACCGCCAAGGCCTCTCCTTTACTATCAACAGCTTGCGCCCAACGATGGGTCAAGTAGACTAAAAGGTCACCAGCGGAGCGGCTATGGCGAAAGCCATACTGACGATCATCGATCAATTGGTGATCCTCTAGGTACTTTAAGAGCTGTTTGTTCATAATGCTTTCCATTACTTTAGAAAGCAGGGAGGTAATGGCAATTGGCCTATAGTTAGATGGTCGGGATCGGGTGCACAACAGCGGTTTTCCAAGAGGCTGGGACGATGCCAGTTGAATATGAGTGGTTGTAAAGGTGGGTGAGGACCGGTGCTAATTCGGGTGCACATACTTTGAGGACAAGGGCAGGAATACCATCTGGCTCACTGGATTTATGTGTCTCGAGGGAGAAAAGTGCCTTTCGAACAGCGTCTTGTGAGAACTTCACGTCAGGCATAGAATATTCACACCGCGAGATGGATGGCGGGGTGATCCCCTCGTCGTCCAGAGTAGAATTTGCTGCAAAAAGAGCGCATAGAATATTGGCTTTCTCTTCCGCAGAGTGTGCAAGAGAGCCATCGTCCTTGCGAAGCGGTGGAAAAGACGATTGACAGAAGTTCCCTTGTATAGCCTTGGCCAGAGACCAGAAGGCGCGAGATCCTGAAGGAAACTTCGTAAATATTTAAGTGAAAAAAAAAGGAAATTTAGAAATAAGTTTTGATTTTTTTTGTTGGAAAATGTAAGAATTTCTTCTTTTAATTATAATGTTGTTGATTTCTAGCTAGTGGAGGAAATAATAATAAAAATATTATAAGTAATATTTGAAATGATATTTTTTTTTTTATTTAGTCACTCGATTTAAAAAATAGGTTGATAGCGCAACATTGACAGATGTTCTGTGAACCTACCATCAAGTAAACCTCATGCTCGTCTGTCGATATCTAACATTAAAAAAGACGCTCTTCATGTCCGAAGTGACCAGACGTTCGAAAATATGTTTACAGAAAATTATTAATGGGATCCGAAGCCGTGACCCACTGGAACCTAACACGCCATCAAGCTCAAAATCAATATAAATATACGAGTATGTCTGTTCATAAGACGAGTGACGCGAACTCTATGAGGGGAGATTTGCCCCACAGGAAGATGGTAGTCAGTCAATTCCCGTGACATTGGTGCCGACAATACAGTTCTATTTAATATAAGAAGTGTGCTTTTTAATTTCCGAAATCGCTCATATAAATCCGGCTATAAAAAGGCCGGCAACGCATGAGCAAATCCTCTGATATTTTGAATGTCGTATGCACTAAAAAAATGATAAAGAAATAGATAAATACTGTACGGGTTTACAATCGCTACAAGCTTTTAAAGGGCAACATGCAATATATGGTATGGTTAAAATTTGACCTTAAAAATAGAATAAATAGAAATGTAAATAATAAGAGTTAAACTCACAAAAGAGCGATAGAAAATCAATCAATCAATCAATCAAAAATCATTTTGGGAAAAAAACGCCCTAGCCGGCCTAACATGACAACCACGACAAAAAATTATCGACCGTTTTCTCGTGTTTTATTCGATTATCTCTATATGTTTTCCAGTAGGGCTATTCACGATCATTCGAAATCGATCCGCCCGGAAAGCTACGCTCTCCCACTGAAAGTTTTTTCGTATTTACCAGATTTAAAAATGGTATTCACAATTCCCATAGGATTGAGCATCGGCATTCTTCGGGAGTTTCCGATTAGAATCTTAGTATAAAATGATAGAAAGCTTGATATATCGGTACGAAATCTTGTAATATCGGAACGGAAAGTTTTCGAATGATCGTGAATAACCCTACAGGTCTTATATGACACACTTAAAACTCGACTTCTAATGTCAAAAGTAGAGATATCTTGTCTATCAAAGTTGTATGTGTCGAGATATCTTATATCTTAGTTTGTCTTCACTCGTCCGCAAGATATATCTTGATGGTGATGATAGGCGTTGGCGGACAGGACTACAGCGCATCACTGACTAATTTCTGTGGCAGAGGTATCAGCTACCATCAAGTGAAGCTCATGCTCATCTGTCGATGTCCTGTGTGATGAAAAAATTGATTTACTAATTACAATATAATATATAGGTTTGTTTCTTGATTTATACAAAAACAACGTTGTTGACATTATCGGCAGTAGAAATGTTGCCCTCATTTTTTATCTTTGTTGTAAATATAAACAGTTATGTAATTATTTTTTCTTTACGCTGTTATATACGATTAATTTTTAGCGTGTTTCTTTAAGAATATTAACAATTTCTAGGGTGGAGATTACCTCTCCCAACTTTACCTCTTTATAATATTACGTATAGTATAGATAGTTATTTGTTATGTGTTTCTTGCTTCTGTTAAATATTGTTTTCTATTTTATTTATAATTACATGGTAGATATCGACAGACGAGCATAAGATATTGCCTTTTATTAAAGCGAGTATCACACATTTAAATAAAATACTGTATACCGGATTAAAACGTCGGGATAAATAATTTAAACAATACAAATAATAAATCGCGTTTTAATCCGGTATACAGTATTTTATTTAAAAGACGAGCATAAGGTTCACTTGGTAGGTACCTCAGCCACAGAACATCAGTCAATGATGCGCTGTTGACTTTTTTGTTCGAGCATTCGGATGATAAACGTATTGCGGTAAAGTCGTTATTTTAGACACATAGTTAATATGACTTAGAACCTACGACCGTGTACTTAATTAAAATATTCCATAATTATTTATGATCCTGCGCAGATATTATGTAAATGAGGGCTATCAACGGGGTCGGAGTTCGAGCCCCACTATCAGATAACAGGATAATGTTGTTAGCGCGTTATCACACTTGACCGTCAAACGAGCATAGTTGTATCTATTATAAACCCAATTTTTCCATCATCCTACTATTAATATTATAAATGTGAAAATTTGTGAGGATCTATATGTAGATGGGTGGATGTTTGTTGCTCTTTCACGCAAAAACTACTTAACGGATTTTAATGAAACTTTACAGTATAATTGTTTATACAACAGAAAAACATATAGGTATTGCAGTAAGTAGAAAAGGCTAGTAATTAATAATTGAACTCTACGCAGAAGAAGTCGCGGTAAAAGCTAGGTAATACATATAAATATACTATAGGAATTAAATTTAATTCTTCTGGTAAAAGTAACAGAGGAATTAAATTGAAGTTCATTATGTAAAGAAAAAAGAGGAAAAATTAATATCAGAAATTTAGAAAATGACAGCAAGTAAGTACTTTAGAAATAGCATTTTTGTTATTTGGGACAAAAAATTGTATGATAGCTGCCAGCAGAAATAGATGCTAAATTACAAAATGCATTTTTTTTCTTATGATCTGCTAATCTCACACATGTTTTAATACGAGTCATATCTCAGATGTATGTAAGTAAACTTAGACTAGACTCAAGACTGTCAAGATAGCACTTTGGACAGTCCACGTATTAGTTCGACTTGTGTTCTCGAATAAAATGGCTTCTTCCTTAGTCTGGATACGTGATAATCGTTTCAGGGCCTAAAATTAATTTAGTCTAGTTTGGTGTTTTTACAGAAGAAGTACTTTCCTAAAAGAACAATATTTTTTTTACTAAAATTTAAAAAAAAGAAACGTTAAATTTTAACAAATATTCTTCGAATAAATAAAATATTATTCAAACTTATTGTATGAATGATTGAGATACCTTTAGAATGATATTGTTCAATTGTGGGATATTCCTCTTTTATAGCTCTACAAAAAAGTACACAATTGCTTCTCTTAAGGATCTAGCTTACTATATCAATTCTATTTTCTAAAAAAATGGTCACGGATACTGCGGTAATTGGAAAGTTATTTAGACGAAAACAATATTAATCCTTATCAGCTATATACGTTACTAACTATATACATTACTAGCAAGACGCCCCGGCTTCACACGGGTGCAATGTAGATTGTAGATGTACTATACACAAAAATAGCCTATGTTACTCGTTGATAGATTTCTATTGGTGAAAGAATGTTTAAAATCGGTCCAGTAGTTTTTGAGTTTATTGATAACATACAAAAAGAGAAATCTTTCCTCTTTATAATCTAATAGACATGGGTAACATCGTCTGAAACATAAGTCTGAAAATCGGCTACTATCTATTTTTCATACCCCTAAGTGATAAGGGTTGTTCACCCTTAAATTTTTTTTTTTTAATTTTTGGACGAAATTTTTTGTTTTTATTGTTTTATAATGTGGCATTAAAAATACATACAACCCTAAATTTTGACTTTTTTATCACCAACCCCTGCATTTTTTTGTCAAAAAATCTAGACCCGTGCGAAGCTGGGGCGGGTCGCTAGTATTAGTATAGATATATAAGTTAGTTCGCTATTCTACAATAATTAACGCAAGTTATATTGTTAAAACCACAATTTATCAGATTACCTGTGGTCTCTGTGGCGCCATCTTGCGGTCGCGGCTACATAACACCTTTGCAAGTCACGTTCAAGGCAATTAGTGATGTCACGTTTTTCAAAAGAAGTTTTTATATTATTAATTTTGTAAAAAAAGTGCATATGAACAATAAATACTTAATTGATAACCATATGCCATCAAAAACATAAATTGTAAAAAAAGCCAAGTCTTGCAACTCAGTTCTTCTATCGTAAAAAGTTGTGAGATCTATATAATACCAAGTCGGTCAATTTATTCAGTCTCTACTGAAGGATCCTTCTGTCTTAAGTAATTACATAATAAGGTAACCTAACAATATCTTATAGTGATCATATCAATGCCAATATTAAAAATCTTTGATGTTTAAAATAAATAGATTGGATCGGCTATCGCATGAAATCACAATGTATCTTTTTTATTTTATTAAAAACATAATGTGACATACACAAGTAATACATATTATATTAAAGTACTAGAAACAATCTATGTTTCTAGTACAAGTGCGATTGCCAAGTCAATCTATTTATTTTAAACATCAAAGATTTTTAATATTGGCATAGATACAATCACTATAAGATATTGTTAGGTTAGCTTATTATGTAATTACTTAAGACAGAAGGATCCTTCAGTAGAGACTGAATAAATTGACCGACTTGGTATTATATAGATCTCACAACTTTTTACGATAGAAGAACTGAGTTGCAAGACTTGGCTTTTTTTACAATTTATGTTTTTGATGGCATCTCATTTCTTTTTGTAGATAGTCCTTTTCTTAGTTTATTTGGATAAGAATTAATACAAAGGTATGGATAACAGTCTGATTTTGATCGGCATTTTTATCAACTTTTTAATGTAAAAAAGTAGTTATAGTGACATAACTACAATAGTTGGATATATGGTCTCGTGAAGTTTTTTGTAGATTTTGATATGTTCTATAATATTGTAGAACGTTTTTTTGTTCTATCATCAATACTTTCCGCAGCACATGCGATGAAAGACATTTTATGGCTAATTTTTTTACACCTTGGGTTGTTTTTAGTAGGGATTTCTAAGGATCTCTATTTTTTTCTAGTAATAAATAACCTATGTTACTCAGTGATAATGTAGCTTTCTAACGGTAAAAGAATTTTTAAAATCGGTCCAGTAGTTTTTAAGTTATTCATTACATACAGAAATACAAAAAAAAATTGTATATCTAGAAAACTGGACCGAAATTTCAAAATATTGTAGTTTTTCCTTGATTTATTGACTAAACACTAATTGTATTCTAAATTTCAAGTTTCTATGTCTGCTAGAAGTGCCTTAGAGTTTTGATGATCGGTCAGTCAGTGAGTGAGTGAGTGAGTGACAAATTATCAAACTTTGACTAGTTATAATTCTTAAACTACTGGTTCAAACAGAATGATATTTGAAATATACCGAGTTTATACAATGCCTGCTTAGTGACTGAAAATTCAGGATTCTAGTTTTATCCACATCGAAGTTATAGGGGGTCGAAAATGGCCCGAACTACTTCGAGAAAAGGATAGTACGGCCGTGCCACTTTTTGCTCGACTTGGCGGGGGCACTACCGTGCCCCCAGATAAATTGAAGTACGTACGTCAATATTTAAATAATTATTTTCTTTTGTTAATTGAAATAAAAGATAATCATTTTTGTCGTTAAGTTAAAATTATTTCAGTGTATTGATGGAAAATAAATTAGAGTTTAAGTTAATTGAGTATAATATTAAAGTGATTGGGCAAGCGATTATTTGGTGATTGGTAAATAATTTAAATGTGTGATACTCGCGTTAATAAAATACCATAATATTATGGATGACTAAGTTATTGACGTAATTTATTTTCATTTTAAGTATAGGTATTTTAATTGTTTAATTTTAGCAGTGACGATTGTTTGTCAAAAAGACCCGTGCGAAGCCGGGGCGGGTCGCTAGTAATATTATAGAGACAAGATTTGTTTGTTTGGTTGTTACGATTTAACTCAAAAACTACTCGACCGATTTTAAAAATTCTTTCACCAATAGAAAGCTACATTATAAGTGAGTAACATACAACATTTTTTAGTACGTCTACATTGCACCCGTGTGAAGCCCGGGTGGATCGCTAGTGTTTTACAATTTTAAATACAACCCGGTAGTCTGAAAGAGATTTATGTATTGTAGCGATAAGGTCGCTTCTTGTACCTTTTTTTTCGTTTTTAGTCCTGCATATTTATATTATGCAAAAATAAAACAAAATGTACAAGAGCAATGCCACCCAGAACTTATGGGCTATGGTTTGTAACTTCTAAGGCATTAAACATTGTGTTATTCAATGAGGCTGGTTTTATGTATTTATAAATATTTATGTACATGGTTTTGAATAAATCTATTTTACATAATGTTATATCATACATTATAATTGAATAATATGAAAGTCGACTCACGCCAAAGCACAATAAATGTCTATTTAATCACAACTTACTTAAGAAATACGCAATTATCGTTATTCATTAATTTTTATTTCTAAGATAAGATTTTATGTTATATTTAACAAAAACAATAAGAAGTTTACATTTTATATGGACGCTCTTAAGCAATACAGTGTCAACCCACAAAATGATATTTTTTTTTTTATACCAATCGCTTGTGAGCTGGAGTACTTATTTCAAAAGAGATACATATATATCATTTAAATCGTTTTAATAGCAAAAATATTGAAAAAAGTAGTTGGCACGAAATCCTAACATGTTTAGAATATTTAACAATAATGCACTAAATTCTATTCCTTTGATTGCTACCAAAAATAACTATTAACATTTAGTGTAATAATAATTATATATTTTTTTTATTATTTCTGTTATCTTTTAAAAGAATTTTAGTAAAACCTAATTAAAACTTCAAACTCAATTTTCTCAAAATGGCAACCATGTGAGTTGACACTGTATGGCTGTATGTAACAGCGTCCATATATAAGTAGCACCCAGATCGTTTATTTATTAACTTATACAAATGCTTTACCGTAATTCCTTTATTGTCGGGTGTGCATTTTGAGCCATTTTTTTATTTCACTAATCACCTAAAAAAATACAAAAATACATTTTTTAAAATACATTTAATTCAATTCATAACAAGGTTATAAATTACTCTTATGTGTTTCGTAAGTAATACTTACCTAAGTTTACTTAAGAAACACTTTTTCAATGAGGAACTCAAGAGAAAGATTAAACTCATGCGTACGCGAGCATTAGCGTAAGTTCGATTCCTGTACGTCTGTAAATAAATCGAGCTGAAGGTCTACCTAAGATAACATTACATATAAACCAAATGTGCTATTTAAATTTAAAATTTGTAAATGTCTTTTATATGAATAAATAAATTTAAAAAAAAAGTTAGTTAAAAATCGGAAATTACTTTTTTAACCATACCCAAATTAATTCTAATCGATTTTCAGTTCCGACAGTATTAATAGGGATACTCGAATTTAGTTACGGGTTACGGGTACGGCTACTATAAGAGACAAACATAAAAAAACGTTTTAATCATTTGAGTGTTATGTGATTTTTCTAAGCTAATCCGATATTACTTCATAATCAACAGAGCAAACCGTTTACACACAAACAAAGTTACAGCCAATGACCATGAATATGACACAAGTTCGAGGTAATAAAAGAAAAATATTGGTAAATCCAATCAATAACTTGATTACAGTGTTAATGCGTGACGTCATTTGGTGTTGGCTGACATTTGATCAAATATTGGCCGGAAGGCGCGCCGCTACGTCAGAGCCACACCGCGTCCGATGCACCGATGCATAAGATACACGCAAATACATTTTAATTCGTTTTGTATTAAGAGGACTTCTCGACTTAATGACCTTGGGTTAATACACAAATAAGGAGTACGTGCACCTGTTATAACTCTAGCAACTCTAGTTTACACACACATGCACACAACAAAGGTAATTAAAATTAAGTTACATAAAAATATAGAGTTCGGATTTTTAACTATCGAACTAATCTAATTATCGTTTTGTACTTACGAATTACATACTTCAAATTTATATTTTTGCCATTTCATAAAATCAAATGTACCTATTATGTTTTGGGCCGCCTCCGTGGTTCAGTGGAAAGTGTGATGTGTTAGCACCGGAGGTTCTGGGTTCGAAGCCAGGGAAACAAGATAAAACAAATTGTTTCAGTCAGGCTGGGCATAGAAGGTAATCAACCTACTTGCCAGAAAAGAAAAATCATCAGTGAAACAGACACAGAAATGGGTCTGCCCCATGCCCTACTAGGGGACTCGGGATTTGGCTTTCGTTACGGATACTATACTGTAATGGCTTATATCCATATATATTTATTTATACACACACATCCACTGCCATTACAGTTAACCTAATGCGACAGTGACATACACCACAAAAAAATCAAGGAATAATTAATTAATTCTAAAATTTAACTTTAAAAATAATAATAATAAACTAGAATAAAAACCAAAAGACAGGTACAACATAAGAAACTATTTACAATAACAAATAACACATAATAATGCCCTAATATATTCTCATATTCATAAAATTTACTTTATCGTTCATTTTTCTACTTTAAAAGTCACGCGGTTGACTTTAGTAGTCCCCTTAATGCTCTGCTTTGAGGAAAACATGTTTGCAAGTGGAATGTTTGACTTTATTTATAACACGTAGTTGTGTAGTGTGTTGTGTTATTTTGTAGTAGTGTTGTAAAAATTCAAGAGGTAAGCCGTTCCAAAAAATACTAGCTAAGTGTGAGTCGGACTCGCGCACCGAGAGTTCCATAGAAACTTTTAGTTAAGTAAACATTTTCCCTATACCTTCTTTTCCTAACTACAAATTTACGATTTTCGTTTTTTGATAGGTATATAAATTTATGTGTAAATTGAATTAAATTATAATATTATTATAATTGTATCTATATTTAAAAAAACTATGATGTGAAATGAAAATGCGCCTGCAAAGATCCTGGCAATCACTGCTCCACAATGTAAATTGCGAGTGTGTTGCAGGCCTTTAAAGTGAGAGTACGCAGGATCGGAGTTAGAGATCTGGCGGGACAGTGGAGACCTTGACCGTGGAGTGGCTCGGTTGCTCAAGCGTACTCTCAGGACCTAAACCCGGCTCTGAGAGTACGCTTCAATTTGTATTTTGACAGATCAAAGCCTTGAAACAGACAGAGTGACTTTATAGAATGTTATCATTAGTTAGATTAGATATTTGTTTAAATAATTCGCCTACTAAGGAGGCGAATTATGCTGGAAATTGTGTTGGGTTCCGTATGCATCTACGAGAAAAGATTTGAATTTTTTATGTTTGTAACGAATAAACTCAAAAACTACCAGACCGATTTTAACAATTCTTTCACTAACAGAAACCTACATTATCAGCGTTGCACCCGTTCAAAGCCGGGGCATGTTGCTAGTTAGAGATACAAAGACTGATACTTGAAGAACTTGTCTCTTGAATCTTAAGAAACATTGAATTCTTGAGATAATTCCTACTCCAGATTTTGATTAGATTGATTCCAAGTTCAGGATAAAAAGCTTTACCGGAAGTATCCCGGAAATTCCATTGACGTAAGATTTTACTCCCAGACAACTAGCTCAATTCAAGTTCTTAGCTTAGCTATTCTTAGCTATTGTACTTGTGGAGGAAGGGAGGTGTGGTCTTCCGCCAACCTAAAGGGAGGATCTTCGACCAGTCGGACCACTGACTGGCCGGCCCTAAGGCCTCAGTGGTTGATGTCGAGATGTTGTATATATACTCAGTGCGCACAGAAACTTTGATAGCGCGATTCAGGATTAGACGTCTTTGTATTGATTCTTGTAGCGGATCATAGGTGTCGCTACATACTTAATAAATGAAACCACATTTGACGTCAATACAATTTATTTTTTAAGGTTAATAATAATTGTTTGTGGAATGTATTTATAATATACCAATTTAATTGTTGTGTTACTATGCATTCTTGAAATTCTAATTAATTGCTTTATAACGACCACCGGACAGCTGGTAATAATGTAATTATCTTGGGCATATAAAATAATGTGCTATTGATTAATCTAGGATATTAACTAAATTGTTTTATATACAGGGGGTTTAATATTAATAATATTTCGCTAGTGCGGTGCAGGCATTTTTAAAATTCGCAGCACACTTGAAATCACCTCGTGTACAGTTTCAGAACGGAATAAAATATATTTAAGTAAAATACATATAATTTTTGTAAACTTTAAATTGACTTTAAGTACATAATAATTAATATAAAACTAACTATACAAATCCTTATCAAGATACTATATCCTAGATCTTAACTAAGTTTATTCCTACACAGATCAATAAAGCGTTTCTTCATCAACATCATAGCAATTATGAAAACAAAACGTCAATTATAAATTAATCTATAATATTACAGAGAATGCATATATCCCGTGTGTGCATGAACAAAATAATATGACATAAAATTGGCATGATTTGAGTGTATAATGTATTATGTTACCGAATTATTGTATGAACTGTTCGTTAATTGGTTACGCTAGAAAACAATATAATAATTAATTATTGTGTATGTCAAATGTATGGTCCATCCAAATTAGACCCTATGCCCTTGTCCTTTGACTTCTTTTTCTAGCGATCCTTTTCCTCTCCCCCCTAACCTCACTTGATGCTGCTTGTTGGCGAAGCGACGGCCGTGCTAAAAGGCTGAAGACAGTGACCTACTGATCGCAGGCGGCATCACATCGATTTAAAGTAAATAATTATAAGTGTCTGTGCTAGTGGCGTCAAAGGTGAGTCCTTTTACATTTATCCTTTCTTCCAGCTGTACATTTGACAAACTACAGATTTTTGTTATATTGTTTCTAGCGTAAAATTATAGTTAAAAATTTGGATTAAAAACAGACGTAAACCAGCGCGCACTCATTTTTTTGGTCCTTCGATCGCGAATATTAGTTTTGTTTTTGTAAAATACATCAATTTAAATTAACTATAAAAGCAATGTCAAAAATGGCGGATGAACTGTCTACGGACGATCGACGGTTAAAATTGTTGCAAAATAAATTAAGCGCCATATTTGGTCGTTTGCAACAAATATTCGATACATCTCTGAATATAGATAATAATCCTATTAAAATTGATGATTTTTTGGCCGATTCGTTCACCGTTGATAGTTTACGTGAGGATTTTTTAAGCACAATCGAAGAACGTAATTCGTATCAATTGTCCATCACTGACTCATCAGCGACGGTTCCTAATTACAGTTCGATGCTAGCCTTTGAGCAACTTTATGCTAAAATTAAATATAAAGTTCATCAACTTTCATCACAAATAGCTAAAAATAATTGTCGTGATAATGTTGATGTAAATGTCGGTAGGTCTGCAATTAAATTGCCGTCTATTGAATTATGTTCGTTTGATGGCCAAATCGAAACATGGCCATTATTTTATGAGACTTTTAAGATGTTAATTCACGACAATCCTGATCTTTCGAATGGGGAAAAGATTAATTATTTGTTAGGTAAACTTAAAGGCAAAGCATTAAACGTTTGCCAGGGGATTTTACCTTCTGCCGAGAATTATTTAATAATTTGGAATGCTTTATTAAGCAAATATAATGATAAACGTGTATTGGCCGCTTCGTATTTAGATAAATTATTTAATTTACCTTTTCCTAAAGATTTTACACCAACTTGTTTAGAGGAGTTCATTGATAAATTTTCGTCGTATTATTCAGCGTTAAAACAATTAAATTTTGAAAGTTTAGAAGATTACTTATTTATATATATTGCTTGTAAGAAAGTAAATGTAGATATAGTAAAAGAATTTGAGCTTTATTCCAATAGCAATAAATGCGAGCCAAAGTGCAGTGACTTCATTCGATTTGTACGAGAATATTCTAATACATTACATCGCGCGCACTCCGTGGCGCTCCCCACTACAAGTTTTAATACAAAGCCGAAGCAGGGTCGGACTCAAACGCGGAACAATGACTATTCATTTTCTAATTCTCGGTCGAATAATAATAATTATATGAATAAAGTTAAATCATTTGTTAATGTTTCCAAAACAAATAATTGTTGCGTTTGCGGAAAAAATGAACATTCATTTATAGGTAATTGTCCTAAATTTTTAGTGAAGTCTCCAAACGAACGTTTTTCTATAATTAAATCAAACAAGTTTTGTATAAATTGTCTAAGTCACGAACATACGATATTAAATTGTAAAAATTCTACTCGTTGTTCAGAATGTGGCAAAAGTCATCATAGTTTGCTTCATTTTAATACTAATAATAGTAAGTCGGACTCAGTGCCCGCTGAATGCGGCCCTGTGGCCTTGTGTGCAATCGACACTCGCGCATCGCGCGCTACCTTCATTCGCAAGCAACCGAATACCACAGTGCTTCTTGGGACTGTTCGTTGTAATGCGTATAATAGTCGCGATGAATTAATTTCTTTGCGCGCGCTTGTTGATAGTGCGTCTCAGAAGGATTTAATAACAACTGAATGTTGTGAACGCTTGAAATTAAATATTTCAAAAACTCATAATAATTTTGTATCAGGGGTTGGAGATATCAATAACCCTATTTTAGGGTTAATCTCTTTAACTATTTGTTCACGTTTCGATAATTCAGTACGGCTGATTATTCAACCTTTGGTCGTTAATCGTATCACTAATGAATTGCCTACTGCAAAAATTGATTCTTTGCAATTAGATTATTTGAAAAATGTAATGCTAGCGGACGACGCGTATTCGACTCCCGCCCGTATCGATATTATATTAGGTTCGGATGTATTCGCCCGTATTTTAGGTTCGAATAAAATATTTCGGTCTATTAATGAGCCTGTCGCAATTGAAACCTCTTTAGGCTATATAGTAGTCGGACAGGCTCCTGTTGTTAAAACGGAAAGTAATACTGTGCGTACTTACTGCACTATCAATGAACCGGTCGAAAATCGGATTAATCGATTTTTCGAAATAGAGGAGGTGCCCAATGCACCTAATATCCTTTCTGAAGACGAGCAAAAATGCGAAAATTATTATTGCGATACAACGCGCCGCGATTGTAATGGCCGTTATGTCGTTTCGTTGCCGTTTAGGATGGATTCCTCAATATTAGGTAACTCAATGATATCAGCTAAGCGTAGGTTTCTTTCTTTAGAGCGCAAATTATCATCGAATCCTGAGTTAAAGCAGGGGTATGATAATGTTTTGAAAGAGTATTTACAAAACAGTTATATAAAACCTATTGGTACTATATCAGAATTTAATTCTGATATAAATCAATACATCATACCACACCATGGGGTAGTGCGTAGCGATAAAAGTACTACTAAGTTACGCGTTGTTTTAGATGGTAGTAACCCCACTTCCTCAGGAAAATCCTTAAATGATCTATTGTATACTGGGCCTAACTTACAAAATGATTTATTTCAAATTATTTTAAAATTTCGTTTGCAACCTATAGCTTTAAGTGCTGATATAAAGCAGATGTATTTACGGATCTTAGTTGATAAAAAATATACACGTTTTCAGCGATTGTTGTATAGATTTGATCCAAGCGATCCAATTACTGTTTTTGAAATGACACGTGTGCCCTTCGGACTATGTTGTAGCCCATTTTTAGCTATACGTACAGTGCGGAAATTAGCCGAAGACGAGCGTGAGAGCTTTCCTTACGCTGCCGCTGTAGCGGAATCCGATATTTATATGGACGATTTAGCTACTAGCTGTGCTTCTGTCGCTCAAGGTATTGAGCTTTCGAATCAGCTCATCGGTTTATTTGCTGCTGGAGGTTTTGACCTGGTAAAATTTTCCAGTAATTCACCGGAGGTCTTGGAAAATATCCCAACTTCACATCGCATTTCAGAGTCTGTAGAATTTAGTCCTGAAAGTCAATTAAAAATATTGGGGCTCCACTGGGTTCCTGCTGAAGACATATTTGTTTTTAGTGTCGACATTGAACGGCGAGAATGCACTAAGCGTAATATATTGTCCACTATTGCCCGCTTATGGGACTTAATGGGTTTTGTTGCACCTGTAACTTTACTTGCAAAATTAATTTTGAAGTCCCTTTGGAAAAATAACATTGATTGGGATGAAATACCCCCTTCTAATATTATGACTTTGTGGCAGCAATTAGAAGCGGAATTGCCTATGCTTCAAAACCTTAAACTAAATCGCCATATTGGAGTGCGAGACGGTGCTGTTGTTACTTTATTAGGGTTTGCTGACGCGTCAGAGAGTGCTTATGGTGGTGTAGTATATCTGCACATATATTTTCCAGACATTGATCGCTCTGTAGTGAATTTAGTTTGTGCGAAATCCAAGGTTGCACCTGCTAAAACAGTTATTACCCTTGCGAGAATGGAGTTGTGTGCAAATTTAATACTATCGAAATTAATGCGCTTAGTAATTGATGCATACTCAAGTCGATGTACAATAAATCGGATTTTTGCGTTCACTGATAGCACAGTGGCACTAGCCTGGATTCACTCATGTCCTACTCGTTGGCAAACCTTTGTAGCTAATAGGGTCCAGGCAATACATCAAAATCTTGAGTCGCAATATTTCTATCATATTTCTGGGAAAGATAATCCTGCAGATTGCCTTTCAAGGGGTCTTTTACCTGCTCAATTGCTCGAACATCCCTTATGGTTAAACGGGCCGAAGTTTTGTACATTGCCTTTTGAAGAATGGCCAGTGCACCAGTTTAATCCTGTGTCTGGTGACGAAATACCAGAGGAAAAAGCAAATATATTACTCACGAGTTTACCTGAAAATACATTTAATTCTGTTTTTCAGGAACTTTCTGATAGGGTCTCTTCATGGCCTAAAATGTTGCGTATTGTTATTTTCGTTCTGCGGTTTGTTAGACGTTTGCCTAAGTTGTTCGAAATAGCACATTTGGATATTGCCGAAATGTCAATTATTCGGGATATTCAATATATCCACTTTTACAATGATATAAAATGTTTAAGTTCAGGTGGAAAATTGAGTCCTGCGTTATTAAGGCTTAATGTGTTTTTACAAGATGGGCTTTTACGAGTTGGTGGTCGGCTTCATAATTCAAACTTGGATTATGATCAGCGCCATCCAATATTATTACCACGGAATAATCGCATTGTCAACCTTATTATTGACTATTATCATAAAAAATACTTACATGCAGGACCTCAGTTACTGATGTCTTTATTGAGACAAAATTTTTGGATTTTATCTGCACGTGACATAGTACGTAAGCGTGTACATCAATGTAATGCTTGTTTTCGAGCTAAGCCTCGTAACGAATTTCCTCTTATGGCTAGTTTACCAGCTTGTAGAGTTCAAGAAGCAAAAGCTTTTTGCCACACTGGCGTTGACTACGCTGGACCGATACATATATTGCCATTTCGACGCCGTGGCATTCACAGCCAAAAGGCGTATATTTGCGTATTTATATGTCTTGTTACTAAGGCAATTCATATTGAACTAGCCTCGAATCTTAGTACTGAATGTTTTATAAATGCGTTGAAACGTTTTGTTGCTAGGCGAGGACCTGTTTCGGTTTTGTATTCGGATTGCGGTACTAATTTTGTTGGTGCTAGAACTCATTTAGATGAAATGTATAAACTTTTAGAATCAACTGAATATAAAGATAAGTTTGCGAATGAGTTACGTGAAGCTCGAATTGATTGGAAATTTAATCCAGCCTCCGCACCCCATTTTGGTGGAATTTGGGAGAGTAATATTAAAAGTGTCAAAACTCACTTGGCTAGAGTTGTAGGTAAACAGCTGCTCACATCAGAGGAGATGGCAACCGCGCTCATCCAAATAGAGGCAATTTTGAATTCGCGACCTCTTTCTGTTTTAAGCAATGATCCGACAGAACCTTTAGCTTTGACTCCCGCTCATTTTCTCGTTATGACACCTCTAAAGTCATTACCGGTTCTAAATGCAACGGCCAATTCTTCATTAAATTACCGAAAACAATTGATTGATCAATTAGTTCAGTCTTTTTGGAATCGGTGGAGGGTCGAATACCTTAGCACTTTACAGGTTCGAAATAAATGGACGCATTCTAGTAAACCGATTCAAGTGGGAACTGTTGTTTTACTGAAATCTGACTGCAGTGCTCCTTTGGATTGGCCGCTAGGTATTGTTAAAAATCTTTTTCCCGGTAAAGACGGAATAGTCAGAGTTGTAGATGTACAAACGAGAACAGGCGTCTATCGTAGGCCGGTTATTAAATTATATCCGTTGCCAAATCAATAAATTAATTTTTTATATTAAATTACCATTATATTTCATAAGTTATTTTTTATACAGTCCACTTACATATTTAAATAAATAATAATATTTATCAATCAATATAATATATATATTTTTGTTTAAAATAAATAAATAAATTCTTAATAAAAAATAATAAATAAATACTTTGAAGGACTTTGTCCTGTCAACCCGGGGGGCATGGTTACGCTAGAAAACAATATAATAATTAATTATTGTGTATGTCAAATGTATGGTCCATCCAAATTAGACCCTATGCCCTTGTCCTTTGACTTCTTTTTCTAGCGATCCTTTTCCTCTCCCCCCTAACCTCACTTGATGCTGCTTGTTGGCGAAGCGACGGCCGTGCTAAAAGGCTGAAGACAGTGACCTACTGATCGCAGGCGGCATCACATCGATTTAAAGTAAATAATTATAAGTGTCTGTGCTAGTGGCGTCAAAGGTGAGTCCTTTTACATTTATCCTTTCTTCCAGCTGTACATTTGACAAACTACAGATTTTTGTTATATTGTTTCTAGCGTAAAATTATAGTTAAAAATTTGGATTAAAAACAGACGTAAACCAGCGCGCACTCATTAATAATTTTCCGCGTGAATTTATAACCACCCAAAAAAATTATTCATAATATATCTTGCAAATTAACGTTCTTATTGGCGGGAATTTATACAAATAAAATAATAAAATAAACGAACAATTACCAACCATAGAGAACGTTAAATTGCAAGATTTATTTTATGTGTATAATTTTTTGGGCGATTATAAATTCACGCGGGAAATTATAAGCGAAAGGTTTGTATAATACGAGTATTCCGGTAACATATTATACATCATTAAAAAAAAACTTTTTAGATTTTTTTGTCACCCTGTAGTTATTATATCTACGACCAGACGATAACTTATCGATTTACAATGTGTAAGCTGTCTAACGATAAATTTAATAGTCCCAAATTTTATGAAAAGCAACCAAATATTTTTCGAAAGTCTTTAGGAAAATGCGGACTTGCTGTCTATTTACGTGTTTGCAAAAATGTTTTTATGGGTACGTGACTACTAGAAGTCCAAATTAAAATTGTTTAAATAAAATAAGTTTATATTGATATTAAGATTATTAATTCTATTTTCAATTGTTCACAGAAAAAACATGTCAACGGTGTTAGAAAATGGTCACAATGGTGAAGAAGTGCGCATAAAGGGACATAAGACATCCTACACGAATGGGACCGCTATTATCAATGGAACACATAGTACCATCAACGGCATAAACGGTACCACTAACGGTACGAATGGTACCACTAACGGTATGAATGGTACCACTAACGGTACGAATGGTACCACTAACGGTATGAATGGTACCACTAACGGTATGAATGGTACCGCTAATGGAACTAATGGTACCACCAACGGTATTAATGGTATTTCCAATGGCACCGCCAATGGTACACATGAAGAAGCTTGGGAGAAGCAGTTTCTACCACCAGTGTTGCAGCTCGATGATACAGCTCGTGCTATTAAGGTAATTATTCTTGTTTTTCCTTAAAACTGTCTCTATACTAATATCTATATACCTACTATTTTTGACGGGCTCGTTGGCACGTTTAGTACAACACCTGCTGTGCGCTCTAGTGGGTTCGAATCCCAACGGGACAACTTGTTTATAATTTTCTGTAAGCATGTCTTCCCCACGTCTGGTAATTTTGGTAACGGGTGAGCGGAATATCGTATCGGGTAACTTTTTTTATTTTTTTTTTCTAAAGGACACTATTGTTTTTGGCACATATGGCCTTTTAAAACTAACCGGACTTATATCGGGTAACGAACCACCGTTCATAGATGGAAAAACCGTGAAGTGCATATTGCGCGTTTCGGTTTCAGTCTATGGATTTCCGAATGTTAGAAGTAAAAAGTAGATCGACAGCGCATCATTGACTGATTTTCTGTGGCTGAGGTATCAAGTGAACCTCATGCTCGTCTGTTGATATCTAACATAAAAAAATATCATTTGGTTTCAAACGATTTTTCAAAGCGTTTTTTTTGGTTTTGATGAGTGACCAAAAAAACAAGTAACGACGAGGTCGTGGTCTATTATGGGTTAAAATGTGTTGTATTTTCCTCAAAATTTAATTGTTTGACTGGGTCCAATTCACACCGAATGGTTAAAACGAGCATATCATTAACAATAGGAATTCAAAATTATGAATTAATGAAAAGGTGTAAGAATTCGGAAAAGGATGCAAACAGAGCACATGCCCAATTAAAATCAATGCTTTGAGTCACTTTCGTTTAACCTTTTATAATGTACATAGATTTTTCCCGTCGGTAGAGTCTCTGAACATAGATATCGTGATTAAGAAAAAAGGATAAACTATTCATGGAACTAGAAAAATCGATCCCCCCATCGCACAGGCCCCCAATCGTACAGCCCCCCATCGCAAAGCCATCAAGAGGATATATTTATTTTTTTATTATATCAGATACCTATCAGCTGATAAGCATGACGCTTTCATTTTACTTATGAGTCGGAAATGTGCGGTTGAAACTGAAATGTGATATCTACTCGTCGGCTTTTCCATTATAAGACTCGGGTTCGTTATCCAGACGGAATTACCAATTCCCACCCATACAATACTATGAACTTCTTTACTATTATTTGCATGATGATGGAAATTTCATTCATACTTTTTTATTTATTGCATATTATTTAAACTAGCATTTTTTTAAATTAGCAGTCTAAAGCATGAATTACATAACCCTAATTTATTTCACAAAAATAGAAAAATATCCTGCCCTTCTTTGCATGATTTAAAAAAAAATAAAGTTCACCCGATGACATTCAACGAAATATCCTAAAGCAAAACACTCAGTTACCGCTCCGAACTAGTAATCAGACTCTACATATTATACTAGCAACGCGCCCCGGCGTCACACGGGTGCCATGTAGATTTACTATACACGAAAATATCCTATGTTACTCGTTGATATTGTAGCTTTCTATTGGTGAAAGAATTTTTAAAATCGGTCCAGTAGTTTTTGAGTTTATTGATAACATACAAAAATTCAAAAATACAAATCTTTCCTCTTTATAATATTATAGCAATTGCCCCCGCAACCCCCCTTGTGGGTTGAATTTCGTAAAATCCGTTCTTAGCTGACCTCTACTCGGCGAAAGGAATATTCCTACCATATTTCAAGTTGCTACGCCTTATGGTTCCAGAGATATCGTGATGAGTATCTATATAGGTGGGAATCTCTTTTATATATATAGACTAGCTGACCCGGCAATCGTTGTTTTGCCATGTAAATAATTTCTAAAAATCAGGGGTTGTTGATAGAAAAGTAAAAATTTAGGGTTGTATGTATTTTTTAATGCCACATTATAAAAAAATAAAAACAAAAAATTTAGGGGTGGACTACCCCTAACATTTAGGGGGATGAAAAATAGATGTTGGCCGATTCTCATAGATACCGGATAACCACAAAAAATTTCTTCAAAATCGGTCAAGCCGTTTCGGAGGAGTATGGCAACGAAAACTGTGACACGAGAATTTTATATATTAGATTATAATTATAATAATAAATTATAATAATTATTATAAGTAGGTAGAGACTAATTTAAGAAAAGATAATTGTAGACCGGGGGGGGGGGGGGGGGGTAGTTATTAGCCTACACCTTGGAAATGTGTAAATCCGACACTGCCTATAACTAACTTTATGACTTTTTCGTGAGTTGCGACATAAACATGGCTGATTAACAACGTTCCATCGTAACTATGAATAAAAGATAGTATTTCAACGGTAGCTTATTACGGTTATTTCACAAAATATAAATGATAATAAATATTTACTAGGTATAATTGTAAATTGGTGAAAAAACAAGAATATAAAAACATTTCTTTTATCATTTTATTACTACAATAAAGGCCGGGTTAATTTGATAGCAAGGAGGTTAATAGCTACAATACAAAGATTTGTTTTTATTGAACGAAAAGATATTTCGCTAAATAATTTAACCATATTCTGGCGATAACATAATATAATAATACTAGCGAAATAAATACACTACAGAAAAACTGTGAACGCGCTCCCGCCGCAGCCGCCCCGTCCGGCCGGTACCGCCGCAAACTATGAACAATCTTCGAAAATATTCATTTAAATCATATGCTGTAAAGGGCCATATAGATCTATATTAAATCAACAATGTATTAACAATGTATTAATTAAAGTATTTAATTGGATAAGGATTAATTTATTGGTTAAAACCGCTTCGAAAATTAGCCATTATTTGTCATAAAAAGTAAATGACAAAAAAAAATGTTATTGTGGGATATCCATAAGAGATAGATATATGCCATCGCGGAGTTTTCTATAGATATTTTCAATGTGTACAATACTTATAACCGTTATATTATTTTGATAAATAACGGTTTAAGAATTTTATTATCTCAAAAGAATTACTAAAATTCACTGACTAACTTATGCATATTGTGCTATTAAGCGCAGTGTACAGACTTACGTTAATGTTATTGTTTCACATATATATATAACATTCACAACCTAAATTAATACACTTCCAAATCACTAATATTCATCACAACATAATAGCTTCTTAATAAATTACATAAAATTAACTAGTGGGTAGTTTTACAATATTGATAATTAACCAAACACTCTGTTCCAGTTTGCACACAAACGATATTCTATACAAAACAGTAGTACTAAGTTAACGATATTTACTGCTTGAATATAATTTTACTTAAAATATATGAATTAATTTAATTTTAAATGAAAATGTTACGAAGTGTTATTTTTATTAAACCCTTTATTTTGTGGTATTTTTTTGTGTGTGAGTGTGTTTTTTTTTATATCTATTTAAGAAAACTCCTTATAAATATGATTTTTTAGTAATTTTTTGAAATTATTTAAAGTTTTTGCCTGTTTTATTTTGCTTGGTAATTTATTGAATAATTGGGCCCCTTCAAACATTATATTTTTTATCCCATAATCTCGTAGGGTTCAGCCTGCGTTTGCAATGTAAGCGGAAAAAATTTAATTATTTACGACATCACATTAGAAACCTCAAAAATAACAGTATTTCTCCACTATTTAATGGATGTTATTATGCATATAAACCTTCCTCTTCAATCACTCTATCTATTAAAAAAACCGCATCAAAATCCATTGCGTAGTTTTTAAGATTTAAGTATACATAGGGATATAGGGACAGAGAAAGCGACTTTGTTTTATACATGTAGTGATAATGAAAACAATGAGTATTTTTCTATTAGTACGCTTTTCAAATCACAAAATATGTCTCTTTTTTAATGTCAGAGATAGACAGACGAGCACTTTCACTTGATGGTAGGTCCTCCGCCACGGAACATTAGTCAATGATGCGCTGTAGACCTATTTTTTAAAGCATTAGATAACCTAGACAAAAACATATAGAACTATACGTATTAATATATGCCATTTTATTGGCATCTATGAACAGTTGTGTATTTTGTGAGTACAGTAGAATCTCACTAATCCGGCACTTCAATAAACCGGCACTGTCTGCCTGCGCTTCCCTCGCAGACCTAACAGACCTCAATTAAAAACAATGTAACCTGATTTAAAGTGAACATCGCCACCATTATACGTTGCCGGCCTTTAAAAACATGAAATAGAAATATTAAAAATATTTATATTACTTATTATAGTAATATTGTATCATAATATGTAAGAACATATTGTATTTATTTAGTATTAACTCTACCCAACATTTGTTAAGGCCACGAAAAGTAATCAGGAATCTTTGCGTATGCGGAACAATTCCACAAAGTTTCATCACAGTTGGTTGAATAGTTTAAGAGTGCAAATAGGTCAAACATACTTATATTGATGTTTATTTATATATATTACTAGCGACCCGCCCCGGCTTCGCACGGGTCAAGATTTGTTGACAAAAAAAGCAGGGGTTGTATGTATTTTTGTATGTTGTATCATAAAAAAATAGAAATTAAAAATTTTGTCTAAAAAATAAAAATTTAGGGGTGGACTACCCTTAACATTTAGGGGGATGAAAAATAGATGTTGGCCGATTCTCATAGATACCGGATAAGCACAAAAAATTTCATCAAAATCGGTCAAGCCGTTTCGGAGGAGTATGGCAACGAAAACTGTGACACGAGAATTTTATATATTAGATTTTTGATCACATCTTTCGGAGAAATATATTTCTCAATTCAGTATAATTCTCGTCGAATACACGAGTTCTATTAACTCGCGGCGTCTCGGCTAGTGTCAATCAATGTGCCATCACTCATAATTCTACTCGACCCAACGAATTGAACTCATCAATGTAATTGCTGCGTTTTCTTTACAAAACAAAATGAAACATTCATATCTGAGAACGGTACGTATTTTAATGGAGAATATACGTAGCCGTATCCCGAAGAATAAACAGGCTCGTTGGCGCGTTCAGTAGAACACCTCCCGTGCGCATCGATGGGTTCGAATCCTACCGAGACGATGTGTGTATTATTTTCTGTAAGCATGACGTCATTCCCCACGTCTGGTAACGGGTATTGAATGGGTGGGAGAATTATCGAAATTCCGACCGAGTAACGAACCACCGTTTACAGATGGAAATAGTCTATGGATTTCCGAATGCTCGAAATAAAAATGAGATCGACAGCGCATCATTAACTGATGTTCTGTGGCTGAGGTATCACCAACCATCAAGTGAACCTCATGCTCGTTTGTCGATTTCTAACATAAATAAGCGTATTTACCTACTCTCTTACGTACATAATACATATTATATATTATGTATGAACGAGTAAATACACTTGTTGCTGTTGCTTTAGTAGTTAAGTTCTAATAAAGACCTCACCTACTATAAAACGACCATTACATTCAAATTTTAATATATCGTCGTGATCGTAGAATAACGACGGTTCTGATTTTTTTACGATTTTAGTTCTATTGTATTAGTCATAACATGAATCTCCTTGACAGTTCTATATTATACTAGCGACCCGCCCCGGCTTCGCACGGGTCAAGATTTTTTGATAAAAAAAGCAGGGGTTGTATGTATTTTAACATACACATATACAAAAAACCACCACCACATAATAAAAAAATAAAAACAAAAAAAATCGTCCAAAAATAAAAAATAACAATTTAAGGGTGAACAACCCTTATCACTTAGGGGTATGAAAAATAGATAGTAGCCGATTCTCAGACCTACTGAATACGCATATAAAATTTGGTAAGAATCGGTCGAGCCGTATCGGAGGAGTATGGCAACGAAAACTGTGACACGAGAATTTTATATATTAGATAATTTAGAACTGTCTAAAAACCCTTTATCAACAGAACAAATAAAAAATTGGAGTTTGATAATTAGATAGTTTTATTGCATAAAACTAAAACCGTAAAAAATCAGAACCGTCGTTCTACGATCACGATGATATATATTTTTACGACATTTAAAACTTACAAAATGCGATATTTCTCAAGATAACACTTGACTCTAAAGCTCTTCAAATATTATTATATATTTAAATAGCATACAATTCCGCAATAAAATCTTATTGTTCGGTGCCTTTACAATATATGCTGTAAAGATAACGTTTTATTTGAGTATAATATTAATTATTAATTTTATTTATAAACTCATGCGCATAACACTTTAAGATATAATATTTATGTAATATAATAAAAAAAAAATCCTTTATTCCACATTCAAAACCTAAGCATTTTAATAAGTTATTTTTCCATTTAAAAGTACTCCAGCTTTAACAATTTAGACAGTATTAAATAATATTTTTTCCATTTTTTTACTGCAGTCGAAATGCGATAGAAGAGAAGCATTTGAAGCCTTTCATTTATGAATATCAGTGAATTCTGTACCATAGAATTAATTTTTTCGCATTCTTCCCAAGTGAAAACGTAAGAAAGCATGAAATATAATAGGCCGGTATATCTAATTATAATATCTATGTGTAATGTGTTTTTGTGAAATAAATCTTTTTTTTTTTTTTTTTTTTTTTTATTTCTCGTGCGTATTCCTGATGCCTAAGTAGGTATAGAACGGCGGCACTTAGGGGTAGCTAGAAAATGCTGAAATGACTCCTCCTCCTCCGCTCCTACGCGATTTAAAATGTAAAAACAACTTCAAAACCATATTATTTGATTTTGAAACAAAATTAAGAATTTTCTGTTATACCATTAAAAACAAGTTCTATTTTTTTAGTGTTTTCTACATCCAATCGACACACGCGATAAGATCTTTATTTAGGGGCCGTCCATTAATCACGTGAGGCTCAAAAGGGGGGGGAGGGGGTACGGAAAACATCACGAAACATCACGAGGGGGGAGGGGGGGGGTCTCGTTAGACATCACGTGTATTCATTTTATTTATTTTTTCTCAAAAAGCGCTATTTATGAACCGAAATTTTGAACGGCGCGAAAATTTATTAATTATTCATTAATTTTATTGCAAATACATATAAATGTTTTTCGAATCAAAACGCCATTTGTTAAATATTTTTTTCCAGTCAAAAATAGCCTTTACATAGACTTCCAAAAAAATACACGTGATCCAGGGGGAGGGGGGGGGGAGTGGTCCCAAACCTCACCAAATATCATCAGGGGGGAGGGGGGGGTCAAAAAATGAGAAAAACGACCTCACGTGATTAATGGACGGCCCCTTATTATGTTATTATACTTAATAATATGATGTTCGTATATATTTTTTAATAATTATTACATCTACTATTGGTCTATTATATCTGTGTTATTGTTAGTGGTAACATATTTGTAACTTCAGGTTACTGCTGAAAAGCAACTACCACGCTTTCATCAAAGCTTATCCACTTTATGCTAAATCCAGAGTGTGTGTGTGTGTATATTACTTGTATTAATATTGAATTATACGCTAACATATAGTAAAACAGTAGAGATCGATTGTCTGTTCCTTGGAAAAAAAATGCTTAAAACTGATTTAGGGGGCTGTAAGAAGATAAATAGAACAAATCCTGATATTTTTATTTTTGTTTCTCTGTCTGTTTGTCTGTTTGTACAGGCTAATCTCCGATTAACATGAAATTTTGCATGGAGGTACCTTATAACCCTGTTCAACGTCTTCGGAAAAAAAAATATCTCGGAAAATTAAAGATTTCCCAACATATAGGCTTTGTTTCATCGAAATCCAAGAAGCCAACACGAACGAAGTCGCGGGCATCAGCTATCTTAAATATTGTGTATGTAAGGTTATTGTTGTCAATTTCTCTCTCTCTCTCTCTCTCTATCAAATTAATAAGGAAAGTGAAGAAAAAAACAACACCATAAGTTCACATCGTAAAATCTCAGAATTAAAGGCCCATAATGATTGCATTAGATAATAAAATAATAAATATATACATAAGTAATCAGTAACACCTTCACCTCGACCCAAACCTTGCTGATATACAAATTGTTTTGGGTTATTGATTGCGACGCAATAAGATAATATGAATAATAAACTCCACTTGATAATATTATTACTCGTTGTATCATACTAGTTAAAACATAAACGTATGCTGTTTAAGGTCCTATATCCCCTGGGGCAGAGGGCAACCAGAGTGTTCCTCCAGCCTGCTCTGTCTTAAGCAACCCTTTTCATTTTGCTTCAAGTCTTCCCAATGGACTTCGCTTCTGCAATGACAGTCCGGCGCTAAGTCAGTTTAGGACGACCCCGCTTTTTTTCTTTTTTTTATGTCAGATATCGACAGACGAGCATGAGGTTCACTTGATGGTGATACTTCAGCCACAGAACATCAGTCAATGATGCGCTGTCGACGCTTTTATATTCCGTATATTTAATTTTATTACGTTATTTTTTTAACTCGTTGAAATCGTCTTTCGATTGTTTTTTTTAGTTAACTATTGGACAGACGAGCGTGAGGGAGTGGTATCTGAAATATGTTGGAAGTGTCGGAAAAAGTCAAGCCATAGATGGAAAAACCGTGAAGTGCATATTGCTCGTTTCGGTTTCAGTCTATGGATTTCCGAATGCTCGAAGTAAAACAATAGATCGACAGCGCATCATTGACTGATGTTCTGTGGCTGAGGTATCACTTACCATCAAGTGAACCTCATGCTCGTCTGTCGATATCTAACATAAAAAATAAAAACAAGCTGCCTGGGAGCTTTCATCTGGGAGATATAACAAAACAATGCATAGTGAAATATTCCTCTTTTATAGATTAAATACCTCGATGGCATATATCTATCTTATAATTTGTATATTACAAATTATAACATAGATGGCATATATCTATGTTATAATTTGTAGAAGAATGGGTATAGCTTACTACACCCATTCTTCTACAAAATTGTCACGTATAATGCGGTGCTAGGAAAGCTATTTAGACGGATACAGTGTTAATCTTTATCAACATAAATACATTATTATAATATTTTACACCATATAATTAAAATGAATATCTTAGGAGCTAATCGCAAAAAATCAACGCGCGAATGCGAACCTACCACAGATAAAACATGTAGGCATTATATCCTCTACCACTAGTGCGAAGTCGGGGCGGGATGCTATATAATATGGATTAGATATGGGCGTTTTCGTTTTTAACGGTTATGTAACCGATATACAGTTTTCATATCGATATCGACAACCGCTCAGATATCAATATGAATTAACTTATGGTTTGCAAACGTTAACATGATATTATAGATGTTTATGCCACGTTTTGTTTGAACTTATTTGGTACCCTTTGAGGAAAGCGATAAGTAAATTGCAATTAAATAATATTGATTCACAATTATCTGGCACGTGTAATATTGTTTACTTAATTGTAATAAATAATAAATATGCTGATTACTGTCAGTTTTCGAGTTCATATCACACACACACACATACAAGCACACACAATATAAAACTTTACCATTAGATGTTGTTTTTGGAAAGTAATATCTGGAATTACATAAATAATTCAAAAAGTATGATTTTACTAACAAATAGAAAGTTTTATTATGAAAATAGTTTTCAAATCAAGTTTTCATATTCATAAATAAGGTGATAAAAGACTGAATAGTCACTAGACTAGTTTAATAAAATAAAAATATATTTTTCCCCCGATTGGTCACTTCGGCCATATTTTGACGGGCTCCTTGGCGCTTTCGGTAGATCACCTGCTGAGCGCATCGATGGGTCGTGGATTCGAATCCCACCGGGACGTAATGTTTATAATTTTCTGTAAGCATGTCTTTCCCACGTCTGGTAACTTCGGGCATTGAACGGGTGGGAGGAATATCGAAATTCCGTCCGGGTAACGAACCACCGTTCATAAATGGAAAAACTGTGTACATTGTACGTTTCAGTCTCTGTATATAGATTTTCGAAAGCTCGAAATAAAAAGTAGGTCGACAGCACATCATTGACTGATGTTCTGTGGCTGAGGTATCACCTACCATCAAGTGAACCTCATGCTCGTCTGCCGATCTCAGACATAAAATAAAAATATATATAAAGCTCGCGTCACAAAAGTAATATAAAATCAACTAGAAGCTGTTTCGTTAAATTACAATATAACGAGCGGCGATAATGAGGCAGTATTTGGGGGAATAACAAACAATTCCATTCAAGTTTGACGTCATATGTCCAAACATTGACCCTGAGACAGGGCCGGACTCAGATATAAATAAATATTCATGTATATTTTAGAGTGAGAGTAAAGCCCCTTTTACATTTTGCCATTTTCTTGTATAGGTATACAAGAGCAATGATTGACATCCAAGAATTGTAAGCGACTGTTTACACGCGGATATAATATGCTGTTTACACCAAGAAAAATATTGAAACAAAACTTGTATGACAGATAAAGAATGTTATGAGTTGTTTGCTTCAATTGAATTGTATGCAACAAGCAAGAAACTTGCATCGTGTAAATGGGCTTTAAAACATAGTCAAAAACTTCTATTATTTGTTTTATTTATCCCGATGAAATGAAATATTATTCTAAACTTAAAATTAATATTGTCTTTTATTAACGCGAGTATCACACATTTAAATAAAATACTGTATACCGGATTAAAACGCGATTTATTATTTATATTGTTTAAGTTATTTATCCCGACCGAAACGTCGGGATAAATAACTTCCGTTCCCGCGACCACGGTTGCTGTAACAATATAAATAATAAATCGCGTTTTAATCCGGTATACAGTATTTTATTTGAACTTAAAATTACTTTTACTGGACTAAAATCGCGTTTTAGTCCAGTAAAAGTTATTGAAATGTATACTACTCTATGTTGTGTCTATTACTGTATGTTAATACTATTGTATAATACTCGCGTAAATGCGTAAATGTGTGATATGTATGTATATGATATATTTACAAAAAAATAAATAACCCAAATTTATATTCTAGGTGGAATCCAGACTCTCAGGGTTAGTGCTGTGTGGCGCCACCTTACGGCAAGTAGCTGAAGTCTTCACGAGGGAAATAGAAAATGGTCTTCGAGAGAAACCTTCAAGTTTGCAGATGGAGAACACATATGTGCCAGAATTACCGGACGGTACAGGTCAGTAGATAAGAATACTAATGATGTTTGAACTTTGCTTATAATCAACTGTATTTTTACATATTATTAAAAAATGATTTAATAAACGCTAGTCTTGAATTAACTTAATTACGCATTATAATTTTTAATTTTTGTTTTCTATATTTAGCAGTTTTGACAATTTTTGAGGAAGCGGATTTGATGGGCTCGTTGGCGCGTTCGGTAGAACACTTGCCGCCATCAATGGGCCGTGGGTTCGAATCCCACCGGAACGACTTGCTTATAATTTTCTGTAGGCATGTCTTCCCCACGTCTGGTAACTTCGGGCATTGATCAGTGGGAGGAATATTGAAATTCCGATCGGGTAATGCAACCATGGAGAACCGTGAAGTGCTTACTGCGTTTTTCGGTTTCTATGAATTTCCGAATGCTCGAAGTAAAAAGTCGGTCGACAGCGCATCATTGACTAATGTTCTGTGGTTCACCTACCATCAAGTGAACCTCATGCTCGTCTGTCGATATAAATCTGATATGAATCTTTATTTCGTATTACAGAGGAGGGTTTCTTCTTGGCGCTGGATCTTGGTGGCACGAATTTCCGTGTGCTATACTTAGAACTGCAGGGAGGTCAGCTGGTGAGAGAGGATGTCAAGCATTATCACATCAGGTAATTCTAGAACGTAGAATAAAACGGAAGTCGTTGATGGTGTTTATGACGCCATTGGGAAATTGTCATCTTGAATTATGCTACTGCGAGCAATTACTATATCTTGGTCTAATAAATAAAATTTAGTGATGCTGTCGGCACAGATGATAAAATATTAATTTTTAATGGGGGAAACCTTTTTTTTTTATAGAGGGGGAAGCTTCCTTTAATAGTCGAGGGCGAGACAGTCTTTTAAGAACAACTTGATAAATGGGGGAAACCTTGTTGTAACAGATGTCGAGTATTATTGACGTTCTCAATTAAAATCCAATCCAAAATAGATGGTCTTTTATGTTGATAAAGCGTTTATTGTCATTCTAATAATCTACATGTACAAATTAAAACATTGTTACATTTTTTTTTCAAATTATGAAATTGCATAGTTTTGTGGCAACAACCTCAGCATAGAATAGATGGAGCACTGATTTTCAGCTTGTACTTTTATCATACTATGCTGAAGTCAAACAAGTCTGAACCTATATCTTTTATTTAATGATAATTTCAAATTAATATAAACTTAACGACAATTCATAAATTTCCACCTTCATATACTAATACTAGCGATCCTATGTTACTCACTGATAATGTAGCTTTCTATTGGTAAAATAATTATTAATATCGGTCGAGTAGTTTTTGACTTAAATCGTAACAAACAAAAAAAACTTTCCTCTTTATATTATAAGTGTAGATGTATAGATGAACTCTTTGCGGAAAGGCAACGAGGACCGGCTAGTTTTAAATAATTACTTTTGTGATGACAGTGATGAACTGCGGTTGGGTCCAGGTGAGGACCTCTTCAACTTCCTAGCGGACTGTGTGCTGGATTTCTTGCGTTCAGAAGGCATGGAACAGTTAGAACTATCTCTTGGTAAGACTTATAATACTTTCTACTCTTATGCTTGCTTCATGAGGCGATTAGTAAAAGGGTGTAACACTATTTCTACCAAAGGTGTCAAAAGAGACCTTTTGAAATTCTAACTTGATATTGTTTTCTAGGTTAAATACAGTGCCGGTGTTAGGACCACTGGCGCCGCGGGCAAGAATATTGTGGCGCCCACTTTAGGAAATCAGTATCGAATGTTATTTGGTTTTTTAATCACGATTTAAATTAAAAACATCCAATTTTCCAGCGGTTTCATTTTAAATCGACAGAGTAGCCAAGTTACGTGTAAGTGGCGTAAGGCATAGGTATGAGAATATGCATTACGGGAGGCAGGAGACTCCCAAGTTCCAAACCTCGGCGCCCTCCCTAATTTGGCGCCCTGGGCCGTCGCCCCATCGCGCGCCATCCTAACGCCGGCACTGGTTAAATATGTTTTGCTCAATTCATGTTTTGACTTTTCGCATATAATAATTGTTAAATTAATTTGGCGGTATTATTTTCCTTACATTCCAATGCAAATGTGTCAAACACCTACGTATTGGTAACCAAATAGGTATACAGAAAATAGTGTTAAAGTTAATTGAGAGGAATAAGGAAGATTGTTGCCGTTTAATAATCATCAAGTTTGCAATTTTTATATAGAATTATTTACACAAATGTATATCTTCAAGCCCATACACACCACTTCTTAATACGCATATTTCTACCTATACAATCTTAAGCGCAAAGACTGAAGTGTTGAAGAAATAATACTATGTTAACATAACATATAAACTATAAAAAAATATTTTTATTCCAGGATTCACATTCTCATTCCCAATGAAGCAGCATTCAATATCCTCCGGTGAGCTGATCACTTGGACGAAAAGTTTCAAGTGCGGCGGAATGTCTGGTGTAGATGTAGCAGCGCTTCTGCAACGATGCTTGAGAGAGAGGGGGCTGAAGGTCACAGTTCAAGTGCTTCTGAATGATACCACAGGGACCCTGGTCGCTGGAGCTCACTTGGATCCGGAAGTAGCGGTAAGTGGAACGAAGCGATTTCAGAAAGCAAGAGAACGATATCGCTCAGATTGGCTGGGCTTTAATAGATTTGAAATATCGTATTGTTGTAGATACCTGGTATTAGGTTCCTTGCACGCATTGAAAATATTGCAGGAACTAAAATGAAATTATTAAATATAATTGTACAATGCCACAAATTCTATAGTAGGTTTGGAGCAAATGCCTGATTCTATTATTTACGTTATCCATGACAACAGACAGGTCTACCAAGCTTTTAGGAGGGAGTCAAATCTTAACCTGATTTCGGACCACAGAGTCAATTTTAAAAAGAGTAGTAAAAAATTAAACGAATATATCTTAAATCTATATAAAAATCTTGTGTCACGGTGTTTGTGGGGTCCTCTCCACCAAAACGGGTCGAGCGATTTTTATGAAATTTATATATTTTGATAGGTTGAATTAGTTGTAAAAATAATTATTTTTTTGAAAAAAATTCATTTGGTCTCATTTTCTTCATTAGTACAGCCGTGCGAAGTCGGATCGGGCAGCTAGTATTTTATATTAATTTTTATTTTGTCGTTTTAAAACGAAATATTATGGTGTCACACTAAAAGACCTGGTATTCAAATTTGTTTTATATTAATTCAGATTGGCGTAATTTTGGGGACGGGTTCGAACGGCTGTTACATGGAACGGGCTGATCGTGTATTGCACTGGGAGTCTTCACACGAACGCGTCCACGACGTTTGTGTGGACATCGAGTGGGGTGCCTTCGGGGACAACGGCTGCTTGAAATTCTTGAGGACAGAGTTCGATGATGAGGTGGATCGCAATTCTCTACTGGCTACTAGTTTCACGTGAGATATTTTTACTACTATAAAAACTCATTAGTGAATACTCAAATCATCACCAATTCTCTTAAATTAATTCGATATATAGCAATCCCGTGCGACGACCCTCACGCCCAAATTAAAACTTTCGCTGGCTTCAATGTAAAGGATATATAGAGCGTCTAAATAATTGTACACATTCACATACGCATCTAGTAAATGTTTGCCAAGAAGCAAATTTGAGCATATTTTTCGATTTACCTTCGATGGTTAAAATTTTTAATCTGATATGTTTAAAATAGGTAACCCTCTTCAAATAATTATAATTATTTTCTTCTTTTAATCAGTGAAAGCTCTTGACAGAGTGGTTGAGTTTAAGATTATTAGGTGCACCTTCATCCTGGAGAAGTTCAGGGCTAATTCTGATTAATTATTATATTAGTTTCGATGTATAACCATGAAGTACTTTTGTCGTTTTTATCGGGATTTCTTTTTCATAAAACTACTAAAGTACCACCAAAATTACCCAGTTTTGCCTCACTCAAGGCAGCTCACTTGATGTTAATAAAATGTCCACAGATTCGAGAAGTATATTGGTGGTAAATACTTGGGTGATCTACTATGCGCAGTGCTTGGGGGTTTGGCGAAAGACGGTCTGTTCCCGGCTGCTCCCGTCTTGGGAGGACTAGAGAGTGCACACGTTAGCATGTTTGAAGAGTAAGTATTTCTCTTGGAAGGGAGAGAGAGTGACTTCTTTACTTTCGTACTTGCCATATTGCAGAATCTAGGAGTGGGTGTTAATTCAACAAGCAGCCTTTTTTAGCCGCTTTTCTAATGTTAACGAATTAGCTTCGTTTACCGCAAAAGCCGTTAAATATATTAACTGTTTCAACGATTTTCGAACGCAACGCGCGGATTAGCTCAACGAACATTCAATACGTAGTCGCTAACTGCAAACCAGCTAATTAAATTAGCTGCTTTTGTAACAGGTTATCAGTTTGTAATAGCAGTTTCATTTCGTTAAAACAAAAACCGTCAACGACCCACCTCTAGCAGAATCTAGAAATATCAAATGTGGATTTTTTTTTTGTTTATAAGAAATAAATCGTCGGTTCAAAGGTAAAACTCACTAAGTGTCATTTTGAATAAAAATAATTAATAATTAATAGTAAACTTACGGATATAACAAAGCTATAATTATTGTTTATAACAAAACTATGAAGCGCAATACGCACTTAGTAATTTACTCTCATAACAAATTTATTTTATAAATACACTTACACTTAATGAGTTTTATTGTTAATCGACCGATGAAATATTAAAAAGGGTCAAGTCAAAAGTATCGAAACCGACGAGCGTGATGTGTGGAGGAAGCGGAATTTGTATGCAAGGATTGGAGCATATGGACCTCTGATATCTCTGCCTACCCCAATGGAAAAGAGGCGTGAAACATTCAGAGGCTTTTTGTGGAAATTAAGCAGTTTACAGTCTACAAAATACCGACTTATTGTGCATATTTTTTTTTACAGAGAAAATTCGATTGGTGACTGGGAGCGGACTGCTGAAGTGTTATGTGAGGCGTGCGGTGGCTCAAAAATGTCGCGAGCAGACGCGCATGTTGCGCAACATGTTGCCAGGGTCATTTCCAACCGCGCTGCACAACTTGTTTCCGTTTGTAAGTACTACTACAATTATACTGACGTTAGTGACAGAATTTATCTACGATCGATAAATGGACGCTGTTAAGCAATACAGTGTCAACCCACACGGTTGCCATTTTGAGAAAATTGAGTTTAAAGTTTAATAAGGTTTTATTAAATACCTTTTAACAAATAACAGAAATAATAGACTTTTTTGTAATTATTATTATTACGTAATGTTTTTCTTGGTAGCAATCAAAGTAATAGAATTTAGTGCATTATTTTTTAAATATTTAAACATTTTAGAATTTCGTGCCCGCTAGTTTTTTCAATATTTTTGCTATTAAAACGATTTAAATGATATAATATATCTCTTTTGTAATATGTACTCTATGCTATTAAAACGATTTAAATGATATATATGTCTTTTGTAATGTGTAGTTACTTAAAATAGAAATTTAATATCTTTAAATCGTTTTCTATCCAGGTATATCAACACTGATTCGTCGAATGGATCGTAATCACATCTCAGTAGCGGTGGACGGTTCCGTATTCAAAAGGCACCCACGCATCCGACACCTTATGAACAAATACATCGCGTTACTTGCTCCTAAACATAAGGTGAGTTTTCTTAAATATAAAGAGGGTGAGGGGGAAGGAAGAAGTGCTCTTTATCCAACCTAAAGGGAGAGTCTTTGACCAGTCTAACTACTAATTGGCTGGCTGTAAGTTGCTTTTTGGTTGATATAAATAATTTTTGCTACTATTACTTATTTTAAGCAATCTACGATGAGAACAAATTACAAAGTGTGTATTGCGCTTCATAGTTTTGTTATGGACCACAATACGCAAATAGTGCTTTGTTCTAACCGTAGGTTTAAGATTAAATTAAGCAATAGTGACAAAATCCACCGGAGCCACTGAAAATCAGTGTTGGGACTTCAGTCCCAACTTATACTGAGTGGTCTTCCGCTTCAGGCACCACTTATGTTTTGTTTTTTTTACTTATTACAACTTTAATATCTTGAATTTCATATAGTATATATTTTCAGAACTGATTTTATGTTTGTAATATTGTTTTATAACTTGTAATATTTTAAGTGGTAAACTGAATAAACTTATTCTATTCTAAAATTTATTTTTATTCAAAATGACACTTACTGAGTTTTACCACTGAACTGACGATATTATGTACATTTTACATGTACAGTGCTTGGATAAACTTTTATAGCGTCAACTAGAACTTTGGTATCGATGCGTCATGCTCGTGAACGGGTGCTACCTATGGTGACAGGTCGGACTTGAATTCGTGTATGCGGTGATATTAGTTATTTCAACTACATACATATATGTTTGCGTGTTGTTCCCACGATAATGTAAGTGCGTGCTCCTATTTCACCGTCCCTACTGCTGATAGAAGACAAACCTTCGTTTGTTTTATTCGTTAATTTTTTTATTATTATAATAAATTACTTCAATATGTCATGGGGAGCATAGTGTAATGGTTGCAGCTCATTACAAACAATTATATATATAGTTTTTTATCCAAATCATTAAATATTTATTTTTATTTTGTTTTTTTTTTTTTTGCATTTTTCGTAAGTTGAATACTCTAAGGTTTAAATAAAATACTGTATACCGGATTAAAACGCGATTTATTATTTATATTGTTTAAATTATTTATACCGTGGTCACTGGTTGCTGAAAAGCATCCGAAACGTCGGGATAAATAATTTAAACAATATTCATAATAAATCGCGTTTTAATCCGGTATACAGTATTTTATTTTTAAATGTGTGATACTCGCGTTAATAAAAGACAATATTACTCTAAGGTTATTTAAGTTAAATTTTAATTGTTTTAGTTTTAAGGATAAGTGTAGGTAGTTATTTATTTTTTGTAGTGGCTAAATAAAACAATTTTCATATCATCTCGTTTCAAATATGGATGTTTTCGCACTGACTCTAGGTGCAGATTGTAGATGTCGCTACAAATAACATACATTCATTTTAAAAGGTTTCTTTGATCTTTTTTAATGATGATTTATTATTATTTATTTTTGCATTTTTCATTTATTTTAATACTCTACTAATTTTATTTTAAATTATTGTTTTTTAAGGATAAGTAATAGTATTTTTGTTTCATTTCAAATATTGACATTTTCGTACTGACTGTAGGCGCAGATTGTAGATGTCGCTACAAATACATTAGTTTTAAATGTTTTTTTTTTCCAGTTCACGCTCCTCGGAGCAGAAGACGGTAGCGGCAAGGGATCAGCACTGACAGCCGCTATCGCTGCCCGAGTCGCCGCAAGAAACTCCTAACACTTCAGGTTTTAGTTGATAGTTCTGGAACGTTCTCGAAATGACTGATATAATTTTACCCCATATATGTTATTGTTGTTGTTTTTAAATTTGCTTGAAGTGCCTTTTTAAAAATAATTCCTTTATTGAAGGCAATAAATATATTACACGTAGGTACATAATTCTCAAATAATTAGATGTTTTACAAATGGAATCATTGACATACGTCAATGAATGGAATTTATATTATTGATTATAAAGATTGTTTTTTTTTGTTAAAAATATATTCGATATTTTATATTATTATATACTAAGTAATTGATAAGAAATGATAGGATCAATATCAAGTAGTAAAGTTTGAATGAAACTGTGATTGAAAAATTGAAACGCAGTCAAATGGTTTATTCTATATTAGAAACCTAATTCTCCGTTTTATACAGAAAAAAGGCCTATTACACTACATTTACACTATGTAAGTTTCTTACCTGTTAGGGGCCGTCCATAAATTACGTGAGGTGTTTTTTTAAATTGATGTCGTGATATTTTATTCAACCCCCTCCCCCAATCTCACGTGAGATTTTTCAAAATGTGGGTTTCTTACGAAAACGCGTTGGATTGTTATTGTAAAAAGAAAAAAATATTGCATGTATACAATCTGGATTAAATTGACCAAAATAGTATATTTTTTTTTTGTTTCAATCAGAAAAAGAATTGTGTGATATTTGCCGAGACCGCCCTCTCTCCAACGTAAGATTAGATGAGATTTGACTCGACCCCATCCCCCCTTAAACACCTCACGTAATTTATGAACGCCCCCTTACGTACAATTAAATTGAAACAATAAATGACTTGCATGGTCTAAATAATACGTAAGAATCTTGATATGTTATACAAGTTTTGTTTCAATACTTTTCTTGATGTAAACAGCACATGATATCCGCGTGTAAACAGTTGCTTACTATTCTGGGATGTCAATTATTGCATTCAATTATTGCTCTTGAATGTACAAAAATATGGCATCATAATCATGTCTTAAAATGGAGAATTAGCTTAACATTATGAAGCTATATTCAGTGGTGTATGTTCCTTTGTTATGCAAACGAATTCATTGTGGTAATATTGCTTTATATTTAGTGGATAAGTGGCAATGTGTCATCGCCTTTATATTGCGATTTTATAAGTCCATTTCCTACATTTTTGAAAGCATATTATTACCGTTTGACGAATGATTATTTGAATAAGTCAGTTGAATCAAATTCACTGACTACTTTGAATTTGAATAACGAAAAACTTATCCTTGAAACTCAAACCATATGTATGGTCCGTTATAGCTGCAAAATGATAAACAAAATATAATGCAATAAATGATTGCTTCGTTGTTTTTCTTAAAATGGTAAATTCGAAAAAGATCTTATTTATTATATGTTTGGGGTTCAATTTTGATACTCAAAAGATTGTTTCTGCAAAACTTGCGGGTCGGGTTATGCATTTCCTTAGCTTTATTTAGCTATATTGATATTATGGCTTTTAAGTATTTTATAAGGAAATTAGGTTAGGTTATGCGTGCCATAATTAATTTACATAGATTATTTTGTTTTCTTTTTATTATTTCAAAGAAGGTAAGCGTTCACGTAGTTAGTGAGTCTAGGATGAAGCACGCTTACCTATCAACAGTGGCGTAGGTATCATAGCATAGCATAGCATTCCACCGTTGTGGGCACAATGCACACAACCCTAATAGAGCTGTGACGTCACACTTTCACGGTCTATTGACATCGATAGGCTGATAATATTTTATCCAAATCCAATGCCTTAACAAAAAAAAAGAAAAAACTATGATTCGTGCGTGATCCGGAACGTACCTATCGATTGACAGAATATTTGTTCCATATTTCTGATGTCCTGGTACTTTTTAGATTTGACCGTTTTTCGTGTGGCTGTGGCAGACCACAACCTTCTTTGAGGGCTGTATCTTAGGGCCTTGCCCTACCTAATAGTGCAGTTTAATGCTTAGAGGGGCTTTGGAAAGAGGGGGAAAGCGAGCTCTCGAAGCTAGAAAACTTCGAGCCTGTTAACAAGCATTTTATTTTTATCAAGAAGTTAACTAAACAAACTTTTACTATATCAGGGGTACAGTGCTAAAATCCAATAGTATAAAATTAAAATTTAAACGCAATTTTAAAAGATTAGGGCCAAAATTATCTAAGATATAGAAAGAATATTGCCTTAATTAATATTCGTAATATGATTTTTTGCTAAACTGTTAAAATTTAATGCGTATTGGGTTATGGATTTTTCTCTATTCACGGGGGCTTCTTTTGTACCTAGCTACGCCACTAATAAATAGACTTTTACTATTTCTATATTTTACTTGATAACTAAATATTATTTTTACTTCCTTCTTCGGGTACAATAAGTATGTCAACACTCTAGAAAATGTCTCATAATTAATATATTATTATATTAGTATGAATTTTTTAAATCGTTTGCAAATTTATTTCTACTCGATATAACTACATATCGCTGTAAATACATACGTACGAGTATATATATATATGAAATTATTGTTAGATTTTAAATGACACAAAATATGCGTAAAACGCAACGTTTGCCAATAAAAGTTATTTAGTTTTCTGTCATGTCAATTAGTTAAATTTAGTTTTTGTCATGTTTATTGTAATGTTATAATTTGTAATGTTTATTTTGATACACTTGGAAGAGCTAGGGCTACACCAATATCTACTATGTAATGTGTTTTTAGGACAATATAAATGTTTTTATCTCATCTCATCAATTGTTATTGCGCATTTTTTATGCCACAATAGCCCAGTTTGTAAGGTACATACTTTTAAGTTAAATTACTTTCTGTGCTATTTGAAGCAAGGACTGAAACCGGTTAATTTTTATTTTCCAAAATATGTATCTGACTGAGATACCATGATATTAGTTTTAAAGAGTAATACACACTAAACTTACCACAGTTTTTTTTTTTCAGTAAATTTGACTAAAAACGAACGAATATTAACAAAAACCTTTATTATACCGGTATAACTTCCATAGTAAATTAACCGGTATTCAGTCCCTGATTTGAAGGCAGAATATTTGAAGTACCTGGCCGGACTCATGACGGTATATGTTACGGTTAAATGTTTCCCCATTTTTCCATGCATGGTAAGGGAAAACTTTGCAACGTGTAGTATGCTTCCATATTTGTTATAGTAAGGACCTATGCTGTAACTTATTATGATTTCTTTTTGAGCCATTTATTTAATTTCTATGTAAGAACTGTTTAGTATTTAGAAAGTGTAATATGTAAGAATTTATACAGGAATTTATATATTTTGATATTGTTGTATTTTAAATTAATAATGACAGAATATTAAATATATAGTTTATGTAAATTGTAAATTTATATAATTTAAGGTTCTTTACATATTGAAGACCTATGTATATTGTTTATTGTTATGTGATTTAAGATTTTTAAATAAAATATACCCATGATATATGTTTTTCTTTTATTTTGTTTATCTGAATCGATTCAAGTTGAGAACCTTCAAAAAACGAGCATGCCCATAACCCTAATAGACTTTTGATGTCACACTTTCATGGTCTATTGAGATCGATAGATAATACTATATACAATGCCTTAATAAAGTATTAATGAATCCTGCGTGATTCGGAACGCAGCAAAGTACTTATAGTTTGACAGAAAACTTCTTACATATTTCTGGTGTCCTGGTACTTCTTAAAATTTCCGAGTAACCTAGTGGGGCATGAGGTAGACACATTTCTCTCTGTTTCACTGATAGCTTACTAGTTAATACTCACAGAACAGAAGAAGTATGCTAGTATATTATTTAGTAATTATTAACCAGTATATATTGACAGAAAATACTTGTTACATATTTCTGATGCCCTGGTACTTCTTAGATTTTTCGAATCACCTAGTATGGGGAAGACATATTTTTGTCTCTTAGCTGAGCGTCGCTTAGTTATGCTAGTTTATTATTTAGTTATAATTTATATTGTTGATCGAAGAATTAACCAGCAAAATATTGACCGTATACTTCTTACATTTTTCTGATGTCCTGGTACTTCTGAAAATATTCGAGTCACCTAGTGGGCATGAAGTTGACATATTTTTCTCTCTGTTTCACTGATTATCACTTACCAGTTAATGCTAGTGTATTATTATTAAGCAGTATAGATTGACAGAATACTTGTTACATATTTCTGATGTCCTGGTACTTCTTCGATTTTACGAATCACCTTGTGGGTATGGGGAAGACGACATTTCTGTCTCTTTAACTGATCGTCGCTTAGTTATTAAGGGCCAGTCTCACCGGTTCTAAATAAAGTTTCAGCTAGTTATTTGCCATTTAACACTATCTCACAGTTAAAGGTTGCTGATATATTTTTTCTGTTTCACCATCTAACTAATAGATAAATTAACTGGCAAATAAATTTATCCGCCACTTATTATTTGACGGAACGGCAACATCGCATTTTTACGTTTCGATACGACGAGCAAATTATTGCTATTTAAAATCTATTTTGAAAACTTAAATTGTATATTATTTTTTATTTAAAATGAGATACGTTTACTTTTTTAGTGTTCTCAAATATGATTTTATTATATTATGATGATAATAGACAGTGTATGTAATATAAATAATAAATATTATATGATTACAACTTACAAGTTTGTGTACCAAATGTATTTACGTCAAATGGAAACGCAGATGTCATTTGTGACAAGGAATCTGACTTGTTCGATTTATTGACTATAATATTGTTATTTTATGTTTATTTGAAATGGAAAAACATAAGCGTGAAAGAAGCTTTAATTTTAGTTAAGATGAAACGGATCTAGTAACTTACAGACGCAAAAAAACGTGATGCGACTGTGACTTGGTAAAGAAAAAGCCTGGAAGGATCTTGGGACGGTATTTAAAGCATCATCTGGGTCAATATATCGCAATTACAAACACCAAGTTAAAATATGAGGGTGTTAAAAGAGATAACAAGGATATTATACACGAATTACAAAAACAACATCTTCTCAAAATAGAATTATCAAATAAGAATTTGGGACAAAAGTGAAAAAAAATCATAAGTTCGAGAGTCAAACTTACAGTGTTTTATTTTTTGTGCAAATTTTAGTATTTAGTCATAAACTTTTGTATCAGGATTCTGTAAGTAGTGCACAGTAGTACAATATAGTATAGATTTTTCACTTGGAAAATAAATGACATATTGTAATAAGAACTTTCTTTATTTTAACAGGTTTTCCTTAAATATTCAATTTGTTAATATTGATTAACTACTAGGGATCCCGGATTCGCACGGGTGCAATCTAGACAAAAAATAATAAAGATAATTGAAATGTCATATATCTAATACTTTACTTACCAATCAGTTGTAATCTTTATATCACTTTCTATTAATTGTAGAATATTATAAACAGTCATTTTGGTAAGGAATTGAATTCTAAAATCTATATCGGCGAGTGATTCAAAATAATTTGGTCTACGGCAAATTATTCGAAACGTACATCAAATAAAAATTCTAATAAATCTATCTCGTGACTACAGTCTACACTGGTTAATTTGAAAATTCTAGTAGAATTTATTGTACTGAAAAATATTCCAAAACTATTTCTATTCCCGCCATTTATATGTTATCTTCCAGTTAAAAACTTTAACATCCACTTGAATCGGCTGTTAAGTTACCAGCAACTTTATCTGCCAGATATTTCTATTCAAGACTTGTGAAACCGAAATTTGTAGTTTATCTTGCGGATAAGTTCCGAATAAGCTATTCGGGACTTTATCAGCAAGCGGTGAGACCGGCCCTAAGGCTAGTAGTGTATTATTTAGTAATAATTAACCAATAAATATTGACAGTATACTTCTTACACTTTTCTGATGTCCTGGTACTTCATAAAATTTTCGAGATAGTTGGCATGAAGTTGACATATTTATTTCTCTCTGTTCCACTCACTGATAATAATCACTTACTAGTTAATTCTAATGTATATTTAGTAATTAATAATTAACCAGTAAATATTGACAGTATACTTCTTACATATTTCTGATATCCTGGTACTTCTTAAAATTTTCGAGTCACCGGCATTTGTCAATTTTTTTCATTTGTCGCTTCTCTCTCTTATAATGTTATTATTATCATTCCCCTATTATATAATAATAATAGTATATTCTCTGCTGTTTTTAAATACTCTACTAATCATGTTTTACTAGTAAGCTAGTGTGTTAACTAGTAAGGTATCATAAATACTTTATAATAAGCATCTTCAACTAGCAGAAATAGCGTATACAAAAATAAAATAAAACAAAATAAAGTAAAAAAGAGTATAATAGTAATAGATTTAATATTATAGCAATATTAACAGTAGGATGAACTCCGATGATACTCTAGTGTGAGTTCGTGACATGTGTCAGTGTGTGCGTGACCAAACTCCCCGTTGTCTATGGTCAGGAAACCTCGACCTTTTCTCGAACCTTCCGGAGGATGCTCTGCAGTTCCGATGCAGATGTCGTCCTGTACTGCTCGCGGAGACGGAAACACCACCAACAATTGAAATTTTTATTTTTATGTTAATGCATCATCTATTTAAGTCAATGCCTTCCAAATAATTTGTGAAAACCAAAAAAAAAATGTCTTTTACGTTACGTTAATGTTAAATTGCAAACTCATAAAATAATATAGAAACGTAAAATACTCAATTTGTGGTTTCCACAAATTACGTGCGAGGCATAAAAGTATTTAACGGGCTCGTTGGCGCGTTTGGTAGAACACTTGTCGTGCGCATTGATGGGTCGTGGGTTCGAATTCCACCGGGATGACATGTTTATAATTTTCGATAAGTATCTCTTCCCCACCTCGGACATTGAACGGATGTGAGGAATATCGAAATTCCGACCGGGTAACATAACACCGTTCATAGATGGAAAAACCGTGAAGTGTGCGCGTTTCGGTTTCAATCTATGGATTTTCGAATGCTCGAGGTCAACAGCGCATCATTGATCTGTGTTCTATGGCTGAGGTATCACCTATCATCAAGTGAACCTCATGCTCGTCTGTCGATATAACAGAACATAAAAAATAACAGACACGGTTACATTTAAAATGAGTAGAGTAGAGGATATTATGTACTTGAGTTATGGGTTTAAAAAAAAGATATCTTACCCCAGATATATTTCTTTGGACCAGAACCTGGCTGTACAGACGTTTCCCTTCATCTGTACCCAGGACGCGTTCAAGTTGAGCTCGTGAGAGAGCAAACAGCTGATGACCAGAGACGCGGAGTTGTTTCTGTGCAGTGCGACTGAAACCCTTGGCTTCCAACCAGGATACCACTTCATCTGGGTTGGATTTCTGTTGATTTTGAACATATTATAGATCACAATTTGCCCCGGCTTCACACATGAGCAATGTAGATGTACTATACACAAAAATAGCCTATGTTACTCGTTGATAATGTAGCTTTCTATTGGTGAAAGATTTTTTAATATCGGTTCAGTTGTTTTTGAGTTTATTCATAACATGCAAAAATACAAATATTTCCTCTTTATAATATTAGTATAGATAGATAATATCATCTTTACAAATAGCTTACTACAGATATGGATACCTAAAATACAAGCTGCACTGACTGACTGAAAATCCGCCAATTTTAAGGAACCAGAAAATGGCATAAAAATATATGCACACTTCACACAAAGTGGGCCTCTAAGACAGCGGGATTAGATACGAAAAAAAAATGAACTAAAGCTTGGATTGGTGACTGAAAGGTGTTCTGACTGATTGTGAATTGGATTTTCTAAAAGTTGTCGTATTAATCATCTATTATTTTGTTACTCGTTTTAGTATGTTCTGGATTATGGTAATTCTGGTCAAGCGTTTGCTTTTATTTTAATACTTTAAAAAGTCTTGGAAGTAATTTCTGAAAAAAAAATCCATCTAGTAGGGTACAGAAAACTGATCATCTATTTGCCAAAAAATTCTCAGTGAAACATACATTTTGTGCCCTATATCCTATGCCCTGGGGACACAGGGGTATGGGGCGGATAGAGATGTCACTTCAACTATTTTTAACCGACTTCAAAAAAGGAGGAGGTTCTCAATTCGTCTGTATGTTGTTTTTTTTCAACTCCGCATGTTATGCATGGATTTGGATGATTTTCCTTGGCTGGCACCGACTTTAAAAATAATCGTTAATAAATATAATATTTATTTATATATATAAGTATCAATAATGTTGTCGATTGTCCTTCAAGGCTGTTGCTTTTAAGTAATTAAAATATTATTTTTTGCTTTATAGTTCAAGTTTGTATATAATATATGTAGTTATAGTTTTGAAGTCGGTTTTTGTTTTTAGTTTAAAAATAATTATTAAAGAAAATCTGACTAGGTACCTGATGAATGAATATATCGGGGGTCTTCTTAATTTCGAGTCTCCTTTGTATTTGTGGCAGAACAGCTTTCAACTCTTCGTGTAGTCCACTGCTGGTACTCATCACTGACTTAGTAGCTGTCATTATAAATATTTACTTATAATTTCGGTTAAATTTTATTCACAAATGTGGGTTTAATACGGAATAAAGAACGAAGAACCATGCTTCTAAATCTAAATTAGATGTAAAATTATTTGAAACAAACTTCTACAAAGATATTTTAAGGTTAATTACGATTTTTAAATACAATTCTGTACCTACCTATGTATAGGAAACAGTATGCTCTTTTTGTTTATATATGTAATATAATATGAGACCGTGGCTTGGTATGCCTATTACGCTGCAAGTGGATTCAAATCCTGGAGAAACAGATGTAAAAAAAAAATTCGATCAGAAAGAGTACAGAATATTACCGACTGGCCTGTAAAAGAAAATGATCAATGAAACAACATACAAACGTTTATGTTAGGTATATGCATAGGTTTATGCACATATTAGTTCTCGACCTTACGTGCCGTCTGCACAGATTTTAAACTTCCACCAATGTTGTTATCAACCCCTTTCGGGCGTCAAACATCCCTTAAATTCTCAAACTCTGATCAACAAGCACCCCTTACACTTTTTAAAAACGAGAATACTTTATCAACCCGGGAATTGAATCCGAGACGTATGCTCTTACGGCTAGGCTACAAGGTCAAAAGTGATATTCATTCTATAAATACCAGGAATAAGCATAAAATAGTAGTCCCAAAATATAGATTAACAAAATCGAATAAATCGTTTCTTGGGAATTGTGTCCATGGAGTTTCTTGCCGGTTCTTCTCCATGAGACCCACTTTTTGGAACCGTGCAACTAGACGTTTCATAAGAGCCTGCAAAGGCCTATTTGAAATAAAAAAACTTTTGATTTTGATTTTGATTGACATACGCAGTTATAGGCTTATGCACCACAACTAGGGAATACAATCCCGGGATCCCGGCCGTTTTCTGGTCCCGTAAATCCCGGGACTGTATTTGGCCAATCCCGGGATTTTCGGGATTGCCACAAACAGGTTTATTTTGCATTCCGTAGTCCGTTGTGCCTTGACAATAACCTTGTCTAGATTATATTAATAGCAATTATTGTAATAAATGTAAAAATAACGACAAAAACAATCTTTAGATACGTTTGTCGTAGACCTTAGAAGGGACGTCCCATCTCGGAATACTTCCATATGATACTCTTTAGGTCATTCCCCAACTGGCCAACAGTGATGCCCCATCACCCGATCACCTCATATTTTATTATAATATTGTATATAAACTAAGAAGTAGGCTTGGAAGCAAACATTGGATGCTTTGATATTTCTGCGATTTTATTTTATGTATTTTAAAATTCTAAATAGCTTTTTTGTGTTATCGTTTTGATTTCTTGCAAAAGTATAGTTTTTATTATTTGGTCTATTTTATTTTCTTAGTAATACTTTTTTTTAAAGAAATTACACATTTTTTTTTCATTTGAGCCCAATTACAAACCATATAGTCTAATCCCGGGATAGTCCCGGGATCCCGGGATTACACAACAAAAATCCCGTAATCCCGGGATTGAAAAACATGCTCGGGATTGTGTTCCCTAACCACAACTGACTTGGAAATTCACTTACAAAGGAGACCAACTCCCTCAGAAGGTTTTATTGACTAGATTTAGTATATATGTTGAATTAGCTAAGTTACTTACACTTCATGGTGTCTGTCTTAGTGACAGGTGGTGGAGGGGCTACCGGTGGCTCGGGCGGAGGGGGAGGTGGTGGAGGCGGAGGGGGTATTGGTTTCTCTGAAACAGGAACAGCTATCATAAAATAAAAACTATTTAGTAAGTAAAACAACCCGAACATTTTTTTAACAAATTCTCAAGTACTACAAATCGCTTAACGAAACATGATGTAGCCGTAGGTATGATATATTTTATTTTTGAATTAATATTATTTCGTTAACTGATTTATAGTTGTTTAGATTCAACAAATTGAATGTCGTAGTGCCTTCAAAATCTTGCATATGAAAGATTTATATTTTATCTTTCTCATTGGGGGCCACCAAACAAAATGGTATTTTCAATGCAGTACTTAGTTCCATTAATAATGGACGAAAACTGTTTTAAATAATTAATGACAATCACTTTGAATACATTTCTTTGTTCGTACTTTGCATCAGTACTAATAACATATAATAGTCTAACAATTTATTTAAAAGCCAAATTATTGAAAATACCCATACTTATAAAATGGATTTTATTTAAGTAAGCCAAAAAATATAATTTATATGTGATGTACGCATATTTACAAAATACAACAAAAACAATTAACACTTACCCGACAACACAAACACACAAAGCTATACAAACCTTTCTTGCTGTTTCGTTAAGTGAAGCACACATTATTAAAAAAAACGTAAATTTAAAGGCGCTAACACACTTGCCCATTAAACCATATTGGATAACATTAATGGTGCTCCGTAGACTCCATGTAAGTTTTTTATTAGTATGGTTGGTTCTGATGTCATAAGAAAAAATAATTGACCATGACCTGCCCGCCTAGCATGACCATCAAGAGATATCTCGCGGACGAGTGAAGACAAACTAAGATATAAGATATCTCGATATATTTTGACGTCGAAAATTTTGATAGGCAAGATCGACAAATAACTTTTGTCATGTCATCGAGTTTTAAGTGTAACAGTCATGTTAGACCCGGGAAACATAAAGAGATGATGCCATACCGCATGGCAGTTTTCTTGAGGGTGTATATATATTATAATTAGTTAAGATCTAGGCTATTGTTTTATTTTTATAATATTTTTAATGGTTAGTTTTAAGATCTTGGTTGTTGTATAATAGTTTTCCTTTGAATGTTAATAGATTTCCATTACATTTAAAGTAAAGAGATAATCGATTTAAACACGAGAAAACGGTCGACAAAATTTTGTCGTGGTTGTCATGCTAGGCGGTCTGGCTTTTTTTTAAGTTATCTATAAATTTAGAATCAGTCATGAGAAGAATGCATTTTTTTATAAATATCTAATATATTTTTTCATGACGGCAGAATTGATAGCTTACCTACCTCTTATCAGTCAATTAAGAATATTTAAGTGTGTGATTACGATAACGTATCAATTGTGAAAACAAAGATTAACGTCACTCAGGAAAAGGACAGAAGAGAAGAAAACACCACATTTGGTAGATTATGAGTTTAATATGAAAACGTAAAAACTCATTGTACATATTGAATTGTTTGAAAGCGCGCTACCTTGTTTAATCATAGGTAAACTATCCTTTACATTATACTTTCAAAGTATTGATCTATTTAAGTTTAACATAGATATCCGAATCAAGCGAATAAAAATAGAATATAATTATTGCAAGACATGATAATAAGTTCAATTGGTGCAAGCATGTTCTCTTAGCAATCACCAGTCATAGATGCTCTAAATGAGAACTGGCCAGTCTACTATTCGAACAAAACTATAGTTAAAATTAAAGACTTTACTTGTCTTATAGAACTCTTTGAACTCAGCATAGATTTGTTTATGGGCTTGTTTTGTTTATACAATTATTTTCGATCAAAAAATACCTAGCAGCTCGGAAATATTGCTTAATAGAAATTGTGATGTGGAACTTATGGATCTCTATGAACTTAGTTTAGATTTGTTTATGGTCTTGCTTTTTCTTTGTTAAGATCCCCTTGTCTGTGTTGGGTATTACTGCTTAGGTTTACTGAAAGTAACGCGCCTTCATACGGACAGACAAACAACAATTACAATATAGATTTTGTTCACTGTCCTACATACCGGATGGGTATAATAAATATAGTATTTATATAAAAATAGACTCTGTTTATAATATTATTAAATTGAAAAATTATTTCTTGATGTTTACAAAATACAAAATAGCTTAAGAACTCAAATTATACGAATAACTTACGTATAGGTGGACATTGCCAAGCGCACACCGATACACACCTAGCACATAGCAGCACACATCCAAGTCATAGGATATATCCAGATATATATAATTTATTAAAATAAATCAAAATTATCCCCGATTCTCTAAACGCCCTAGATTTTATTCTGGCTGTTAATTTTATCTAATAATATTATAAAGAGAAAATATTTTTTTGTTATGATTTAACTAAAAAAAATACTCGACCGGTTCTAAAAATTCTTTCACCTACATTATCAGATACTATGTATTTATTGTTTTTTGTGTATAGTACATTTACGTTCCGTGCGAAGCCGGGGCAGTTGCTAGTTATGTAATATTATCACTAAAGCCTATCTGAATTAATTGTTTTTATACTACAAATCGTAAATTTATTCGGATAGCAGTCTATTTATTATGCTTGGGGTTTTTGATGCTATTCTTATAGTAGAATTGTAAACGGTAAATAGATAAAAAAAATCTGGTTATATCCTAGACAGATTGTTACAATACACCAACTTATCATCGCGTTCCGATATTTCACCGCCGCATTATACCGACATCTAAGTTCTACTCAAAAACTATTAAAGCAAAAAATGTTCATTTAAATGTACTTTAAGTTGCACAAACATTTAAATGCAAGTTAGTAAACGCGAAATACTAATACATATTTAAATGAAATAACTTTTACCGTATTATACGCGATTTATTATCGCTACACAGTATAAAACAAAGTCCCGACGTCTGTCCCTCTGTAGGGTTAGATCTTTAAAACTACGGAACTGATTTTAATGCGGTTTTCATCAATAGACAGAGTAATTCGTCAGTCAATATTGTTTTGTGTTAATCAGTAGACTAAGAGTAATATTATTAATCACTCTACACTGATATTATATCTACATTGCACTCGTGCGCAGGCGGGTCGCCTGTAATAAATATTATACTGGATTTCAAGAGCTTTACAGCAAACATAGATGACGTTAGTATAGCTACCTTGTGAAATACCTCTTCAAATATTCGCCATCTTTTAATCTGACTGTGAACAACGTGCTCGAGGCGAGATATAAAATATAATGAATTTTAATCAGATAAAAGTTATTTCATTCAAGTGTGATACTCGCGTTATTAAAATACAATATTAATATTGTACGTATCTACATAATAAATTATTATTATAAATTATGACTAAGTCTGAGCACGCGTGTTGCGCTTTGGTCGGATGCGGCGGTTAGAAGTATCGGAATTCGCCCTTTTTGCCGATGCGTTCGTTGCGAACCCATTCGGCGCTCGCCCCGCCCCCGCCCCCGCCCCTACCCGCAGGCGCTGTGGGGCTGCTACCGCCAGACTCGCGACCGCCACTTGCCCCCTCCTGAAACATACATGCAAAATGAGTAATAAATAGATGGTCGTTTTTGTAACAACGGTTTTGAACATACTCCCAAATAATTTGTTATTTTAATCAATATGTAATTCAAATGGTGAAGTTTATCAGCATCCAGTTGATACTTGGCATTTGCATCAGTTCTTATACGCGAGTCTGTGGAAGAATTAGGCATGTGTAACACTACGCTGCGCCGCGCAATCGCGTCAACACACCCAACTGCGCCGGGTGAGCCAACCGACACATTCAAAATATATTGGCGCACGGCGCAGGAACACACTCACTGCAACATATTGCTGCGTCATGGCGCAATTTTGATTTGTCGACCGCGACGTATACTGCGCTTAAGTTACTGAGCTAACGCAAAGAAATTCGCTGAGTTACCCATGTCTAGGACGAATGGCACTACTGAGAAATAGTGTTGAGTAGGACATACAAGAGGCGATACATTTGTCCTGTACATGACGTCAAAATGTAAGAGCGGCTCGAAATTATTCGTTTCTTTCTCGATGTAATTTGTCCTAAATCGTTGTTGTAATTTTTTAGTGATAATCAAATAAAAACAATTATAATTTTTACTTTTTTATTAGCCACATATAAACTCAAACGAGTTTTAAAATATAATTCGTTACGTACAATTGATATTTTATTGTTTCATCAAAGACATTCTGTACAAAAATAACCATCAAATGTCGTATTAATACTCGCTAGTACAAATGACGCTTCGAGCTCCATACGCCTCGTTGTACTGGCTCAGAGTAAAAAAGAGGCTACTCTTACAAACTCTTTTTGAAGTCCTGTACTACCCAACACTACTGAGAAACGATAATAATTACCTGATAGTGTGTATAGATGGGGTTGGGGTAGAGGTGCGGCGAGGAGGGCGGGGTGACAGCGGGCGCCACGATGGTGTGAGGTACGTGCGCCGTCACGCCGCGCCTGTTGCGCGCCTTCCACCATTTGCGCGAGTCGTCTAGCACCTGTAAAGTGGATAATTAGTAGGAGAACGGAATCCTCTAGTCAGTGGCGGAACCACTATACAAGCCCAAAAGCCCGGCTTTTCTTATTAATGGAACGATATAAAGATAAAAATAATGCCGTTTACTTAATAATATCTATACTAATACTATAAAGTAGAAAGATTTGTTTGTTTATTATGATTGAACTCAAAAACTATTCGACCAATTTTTAAAAAAATATCACCAAAAGAAAGCTACATCAGCGAGTAACAAAGTTTTTTTTAGCTTTTGATGGGCTCGTTGGCACGTTTGGTAGAACATCTACCGTACGCACCGATGGGTTCAAATCACACCGGGATGACATGTGTATAATTTTCTGTAAGCATGTCTTCCCCACGTCTGGTAATTTCGGGCATTAAACGGGTGGGAGGAATATCGAAATTCCGAACGCGTTCATAGATGGATAAACCGTGAAGTGCACATTGCGTGTTCCGTTTTTAGTCTAAGGATTTCCGAATGCTCGAAGTAAAAAGTAGGTCGACAGCGCATCAATGATGTTCTGTGGCTGAGGTATCAACTACCATCAAGTGAACCTCATGCTCGTCTGTCGATATCTAACATAAAAAAATAGATTACATAATAAAATGCAGTACCTCAAGATACTCTCCCCGCACTACAGTAAGTTCCTTGTCGTTGTTCGCCGTTCGCGGGTACGTCACGCGCACAACGCGACCACCGCGCGCAGCGACGCCTTGCGCCCACGCCTCGCCTAGATCATCTGTAATACATCGTAAAAAATATTAAAAAAAAATACATCGTATATAATAATTAATTTAAAAGTAATTAAACAGTTATGGTGTTATTTTCTTTTCTAAATGTAGGAGGAGCCTATTCGCCCAGAGCTTAAAAATATTCCCGGAAAGATAGAAACCGGCAGAGAATTTCAGTTTTTTTTTTGTTAATTTGATTATAATACAAAAGAATTTTACCTTTAAAGGCAATCAGTAGGCTTCAATCTTCAATTTAATATTTTGGTTGTCAAATTCAAATCATTTACTCATTTAGGTAACACTTATAACGTCATAAAATAATGTCAATAAAAAAATGCTTCTTATTTTACATTTACTGACACTTCTCTAATCAAGGGCGCAGAACGGACGAGAAGAACTGTCAATAAACTCTCCGCCACTCTTTTTAATCACCAAGCATTTTTGTTTTTCAAAATGTTTGTAAGGAGCTGCAACCATTACACCATGCTCCACATGACATCTTGAAGTAATTAATTATGTGTAATAATAAAAAAAAACGAAGTTTTATCCTCTATCAGAAGCATGGTGAAATATAAAAAATTTACTTCATATGGATTTTGTTCGTATTACATATGTATATGTGATATGGAAACATTTTACTGGGATACGTTGTTAATTTTCTTATTTTTATGTCAATATCCAATATCATCATACAAACTTAGCACTTAGATAATGTACTTGTAAATTCAGTGGTGGGACCATCATAAAGCCTAAAAGCCCGGTTTACCGACAAAACGTAATAACTTATTATATGTATTTTTATGACATATATAATTACGTTAGCGGCATTATTGTTTTTCTTTTTATTTCAAGCCGGGCTTTTGGGCTTGTATGATGGTCCCGCCACTGCTTGTAATACTGGTTACCACCTACCGTCATCGCGGTCTCTATCATTAGCACGGTATGGCGGTTCTCTCTCCGGCGATGATGCTGCAGATTCTGAATCTTCAGTTCTTGTAAGTGTCCGCGTGTTTCTAAATTATTAAGCATTTCCACATTAGGTACGCTATATTGGGTTACTAGCTATTCGCCCAGGTTTGGCACAGATGCAGTATACATGTACTAAATACAAATATTATATATATGTTACATAATGTAGCTTTCTATTGGTGAAAAAATTATTTAAATCGATCGAGTAGTTTTTGAGTTTAAATCATTCTTGATCTGTTATACAAGTTTTGTTTCAATACTTTTATTGGTGTAAACAGCTCATAACATCCGCGTGTAAACAGTCGCTTCCAATTCTTGATGTCAATTCAATTATTGCTCTTGTATGTACAAGATAATGGCATCATGTAAATAAGCTTTAATGTGTCATTCAGACGAAAGCGGTAAAATACGAAAACATTGCTCAAAATCAAAAGTTTTTTATTTCAAATATAATAGGCCTTTGCAGGCTCTTATGAAACGTCTAGTTGCACGGTTCCAAAAAGTGGGTCTCATGGAGAAGAACCGGCAAGAAACTCCATGGACACTCTTTTCAAGAATGGTTTAGCTTACAAAGACTCGGTTACAATAGTAATAATAATCGGCTGAGAAGTTTATATAATGAAAGGTATACAAAGATTCTATACAATGCAAAAGAACATTGAGTTTTGACTATTAATGTAAAATGAGATGCACAGCATTTGCATTGATTGCACAGCGCAAGTTGCCAGGGATATGCTAATATATAATTTGATGGATATAGCTGACTGACACATATTGATTCTACTATACCTTGGAAAAGGTGCATAATCCCTCTCCCCATATAGGTCAGGCTCATCTCTTTCGTACGCGTACCCATCAGCTGCACTCGCACTAGCTTCCTCGCCAGCTCCTCTTCCCTCGCTACGACGCGGCGATGGCCTTTTTCAACATTGGACAAACACATAAAGCGCGATGATGAAATAAGCCATGATATTTGCGAATGAAATTATAATATCTGAACAAGACAAAAATTGAGACTATTTCATTACGAAACTCATGAAGTTCTCGACTCTCGTACAATCGACAACAGTTTTCATCTACTTATATAGTTAGGTTCACCTATGGCTACTGTTTACTTTTATTTTAAAATAAAGGAACATTATTTTTTGTATATAAAATAAAGACTTAAGTACGAAATAATAGGTACCTATAGACTTTTCCTAAGATTGTTTCACATTGTATAACTATGTATAATTTAACGTGTAAAAAAAGACGCTTGTATTATTGATGTATATTCCTATTTATGAATATTGATAATATTCCTTAAATACAGGACTGTGTTCCCGGATTTAGGTGACTAATTTTAAGTAGCGTTTGTGTATTCGGCCATAAATCATGATATCATCCTGATAATAAAAAAACATTTTAATATGTATTTTTTTAGTCATTATAAAATGCGGTTCTTCGGCTATAGATTTTGTTATTCAATAAAAAAGAAGTACTACAGAATATTAAAAATATAGACCAACCTTCTCAATGGCTGATCGTCGACTTGATAATCTGGTGTCCATCCATCCATGAATACTGGTTGATATGGAGGTATCGTAGTTTTCCATTGTTCTCTAAAAGTATAAAATGTAAATATTTTACTGGATATAAATAAACTTCAATACTTTTTACTATTATAACACCTAACAGCTGTACAATACTGTTTGTACAGCTGTTCAAAAAGTAAAGTGTAAATCAGGAATGGTGTGACTTTCTATTTTAAAGAGATCTCTTTAAATTCTATTTAAATTGGTTACATATTTTCAGACTACTAACTACAAATAGACAAACAAACTTTACTTATTCATTATATGAGTGTCATCTTACTAAACGTGATGTATAAAGAACTTCATTTATTGAACTTACTTCATTAAGTACAAAAGAATATTAACTTACCTCGGAATCAACCAAGCGTCTCCAAGCGAATGCCAGAGTTCAGTCTCTTTGCTTGTCACACAGTTAGCCAGCAAATTCAAGGCATCCCTCGTCAACAATGGCTGTATAACTCTCGACGGCAGCCTTCCATCCGCGACATCTTGCGCTGCATCAACTATCAACGCTAGCGGCGTGAACAAGAAATGCACTAGCTCAGGCGCATTCGGATCGTGTATATGTGTGCGTAGTCTCGCAAGCAAGTTGAAAGACAGCTTGAACTTTTGTAGTACGTCCACGAAGTCGCGTTCGGGTGGAGGACGTGTCCGCAGTGCGAGCATGCCTTCTCCGGCCGCACCGCGTTTCCCCCCGCCCCGGGATCGCCTCCGTCGTTCTAATTCCCTGGATGCGGCTGCGGCGTGTTGTAGTCTAGCGATGAATTTCTCGATGTCGTCGAAACAGCGGTTGAGGATCGCGATGTCTTGTTCGTAGAGCCGCTCCGATCCGGTAGATGACGCGTCGTCACGCTCGCCGCCCGAACCGCCTCGCTCGCCTCGGCCAAGTTGTGCGGACATTTGCTGAAATGATATATTAATTAGGATGGTTGCGAAAGTATTGCCTTTTATCTATATCTATACAAATCTTATAAAGAGGAAATATTTGTTTTTTTTTGTTGTTACGATTTATAATAAGTCAAAACGTTACTGGACCGATTTAAAAAATTCTTTCACTAATAGAAAGCTACATTATCAGTACATTTTGCTTCATGTTTATTTTTTCATCTACATTGCACCCGTGCGAAGCCGGGGCGGATCGCTAGTGTAATATATGATCAATAGGATCGTTTAACTCATTAATAGGTATCTGGTATATAAGCAGAGGCATCATGGAACAAGACAAGGTTTTGATTCTAGATTATCTTAAGTTTTCTTATATTTATGAAGTTATTTAATTACATTTTAAGAGGTAGAATGTAATTTATAAAATCGGAAGCGGATTTAGCAAGTATCTCTTCATTATTTTTGACTTATCATCGTTGTAACTTGATAACTAGATTATTATTAGGAAATATTGTTCTTCATAAAACAAAATATATTTTTTTGAATTCGGTATACAGTGATAAGGCCTGTAGACTTCCGTGATTAGATACGACTCCATTTCAATTATAATAACGCTCATTCATATGACTTCATTAATTCATGAAATTGTAAATAATTAATGTGTTCCAACTGTATCTATATCATGAAAATGAGTGTCAATAGTTTATTACTTTAGAACAATGTTAAAATTCTCAAAAGATTTACATTTAATATAATTAGCGTAGCGAATTGTCGGTAAATTTTTCATCTTGAATTAATTATTAAGTGACAGCGAGTGAACTTATTAGGTAGGTAGTTTGAAAAAAATATTAACTATGGCTAAAGAAGATAGATTTTTTTTACAATCAGCTACTGATTTAGTACATTTTTAGAATAACCTGTAATATACCCACTTAAATAAATAATGGGTTAACTTACAAAATGTATAATATTGGAGGAGTACAAATTGCTGAGTGCGTATTGCGCTTCATAGTTATGTTATGGACCAAAATACACAATTAGTGCTTCGTTTAACCGTAGGTTATACATAAAAGCAGTAAGTAGCAAAAAAAGTTTTTATTCAAAATTACACTAAGTGAGTTTCACCTTTGAACTGATTTGTCAACGACTGTTTGCTGTTTGAAAATGAATAAATCAAAATTAAAACACCAAATTATACAAAAAAGTAGTGGAATAACATACTATTAAAACAGCCTCCCATTGTTGTTTCGTAAACGTCCGGTAAGCAGGTGGCATAGCACTGAACTCAACCTAGCTACTGAGCTGTTTATCACTGATAAGACGCAATAACTATACTGAATAATCCGTGAATGTAATCAGTGGATTATATTCACGGATATCCATGCAAATTTTGATTATCCTTTAGTTTTTATAGCTTCCGTGACTATTTGGGGACTCTCCCTATTTTTATCGCAACAATTATTTTTTTATTAACGCGAGTATCACACATTTAAATAAAATACTTTATATCGGATTGAAACGCAATTCATTTCGTGCATTCCCAATATCGGGAATAGATATAAGATGCTTAAACACTACAGAATAAATTCTAAAATACCTACTTAAATAAATAATAGGTGAACTTAGAAAATTTATAATTTTTGAGGATTTATAGAACGCGAGTACCCATTTAAATAAAATATTTTATACCAGATTAAAACGCAATTAATTACTATATACATTGTCTCTCATAATTTAAATAATTATCACAGACAATGTATATAGTATTTAAATAAAATACTGTATACCGGATTAAAACGCGATTTATTGTTTAAATTATTTATCCCGACGTTTCGGATGCTTTTCAGCAACCGTGGTCGCGGGAGACTGAAAGATGACAGTTGTCTTATATTTGAAATGTCACAAAGTTGCCATATTTAATTCAATTAAATTAAAAAAATAATCTATTAATTTAGGTAACACAATGTACATCTATGAACGTCAATAAAAAATAATACATATTAAATTACTAATATTACTAATATTAAATGCTTCTAATTTTACATTTACTACCAGTTCACAAATCAAGGGCGTAGAGCGGACGAGAAGAACTGGCAAGAAACTCGCCGCCACTCTTTTTAATCGCCAAGTTTTTGTTTTACAATTATTACATATTAACGCCATCTATTCCTACGGAGTTGATATTTACTGTAATTTTCTATATTATGACAATATTGACTAACGGTGTCCTCTTGTTTTTTAGTATGTTTGATTTGGGGCTTTAGATTTTTAATAACTGGATCCCAGGTGTTGGAAAGTCTCAAACCATCTTCTCTATTGAAGTTAGGATGTTTTTTAATTTCAATAGCCTCACGTACTAGTCTGGGAAAGAATCTACTTTCTTTAGCAAGGATTTTTGGTTGGTCGAAACGTATGTAATGGTTTGGTTTATCCAGAGTGTGTTCACATACTGCTGATTTAGAGTGACGTATGTTTTTGATATCCGCAATGTGTTCCTTAAGTCGGTTTGAAATGCTACGTTTAGTTTGCCCAATGTAGGATAAACCACAGTCACAATCCAGTTTATATACACCTGAATCTTGCAAAGGAATATTACTTTTTATTGGTCTCAAGAACTGTTGAATCTTCTTGTGTGGCTTGAAAACTGTATTAATAGAAGCTCGTTTTAAGATTCTTCCAATCCTGTCTGTAACACCCTTCACATAAGGCAGGTAGGCTGGTTGACGTTGTACTGTTTGTGGTTTATTCCTGTTTCTGTGATGCTGTGGAGGCACCCGCAGGTGTATATAAACTGGATTGTGACTGTGGTTTATCCTACATTGGGCAAACTAAACGTAGCATTTCAAACCGACTTAAGGAACACATTGCGGATATCAAAAACAGACGTCACTCTAAATCAGCAGTATGTGAACACACTCTGGATAAACCAAACCACTACATACGTTTCGACCAACCAAAAATCCTTGCTAAAGAAAGTAGATTCTTTCCCAGACTAGTACGTGAGGCTATTGAAATTAAAAAACATCCTAACTTCAATAGAGAAGATGGTTTGAGACTTTCCAACACCTGGGATCCAGTTATTAAAAATCTAAAGCCCCAAATCAAACATACTAAAAAACAAGAGGACACCGTTAGTCAATATTGTCATAATATAGAAAATTACAGTAAATATCAACTCCGTAGGAATAGATGGCGTTAATATGTAATAATTGTAAAACAAAAACTTGGCGATTAAAAAGAGTGGCGGCGAGTTTCTTGCCAGTTCTTCTCGTCCGCTCTACGCCCTTGATTTGTGAACTGGTAGTAAATGTAAAATTAGAAGCATTTAATATTAGTAATATTAGTAATTTAATATGTATTATTTTTTATTGACGTTCATAGATGTACATTGTGTTACCTAAATTAATAGATTATTTTTTAATTTAATTGAATTAAATATGGCAACTTTGTGACATTTCAAATATAAGACAACTGTCATCTTTCAGTCTCCCGCGACCACGGTTGCTGAAAAGCATCCGAAACGTCGGGATAAATAATTTAAACAATATAAATAATAAATCGCGTTTTAATCCGGTATACAGTATTTTATTTAAATGTGTGATACTCGCGTTAATAAAAGACAATATAATGTATATAGTATACATTGTCTGTGATAATTTAAATAATTATCACAGACAATGTATATAGTACATATAAATTGCACCCGAGCGAAGCCGAATTGCTAGTATACCTATATAACTACATAGGCAAATGCTTAATTACCTAAATGAATATTAGATCACTCGATATATAAGAAAGCATCAAAGGAGCCGATTGATAAGACTGATTCCGCCAACATTTTAGTGTGAAAGAGAGGTGTTTTGTAAACTTATTTGCATACCAAATGATAAGAAAAGGACAGAATATTCTTTTTATCGACGAGATCGCTATCAAAAAGATATAAGTTTCATTATGAAGCTAAATACTGTTCTTATCGAGAATATTTTTCTACTCATTGTGACGTCATGATTATTTTTTACCTACGAATATGTATTATATCTCCTACAATAGTTTACTGACAATTCTATGAATTCTTGGCTTCGTCTGCTACTCAACCACTACTAAAGGTTTCAAAACACTGTAAATATCTAAGTACTTCTATGAGAATTTCGAAGGCAGTGCACTCGTTTTATGATGATTTTTGACAGACTCGTTGACGCGTTCAGTAGAACACCTAAGAGTTTTTTTTTTCATTCAGGTTTTCTTCACCCCCGCCTTGTATAGGCGAGAGTGGCACCATGATTGTTCCGCATAAGCGGAAATAATTTTAATTTGTAATCTCTATCTGTACTTAATATCTAGCTATGCTTTTACCGCAACAGGCGGCCCTTAGATTATATTTTTTTATTACTTTTTTTTTAACATAATATGCATACACTTTCTTATCATACAATTAGAATAGTCTCATAAATAACCTGTATGTAAGAAGTAAGAAAAAAGTAAAAGCTTTTTTTTTAAATGTAATAAAATAGAGAGGTGTGTGCCTACAAGTGCAATAGAAAAAATAAAATGAAATAATAATAAATTTTAAATTATTTTTACATAATATTTGCTGTCAGTTTACGAAAGCAATAACTGATAACCACAATAATAGCATTAGAATTTTGAGTGGTGTTTGTTATCAGAACTGATAAGAACTGATAAGGCGGCGCGTGAACCTCGCGTCTCATAAATACAAAGCATTATTCTAGATTTTACACTTGCAGGTATTAATGTACTAAACTGAACTTAACATTTCTGTAAAGACAATTTATGAGTTGAAAATATTTTTATCATATATACATACATACATAATTCATATACATCACGCCTCTTTCCCATTGAGGTAGACAGAGATCACGGAATTCCATATGCTCCGATCCTTGCACACCACTTTCGCTTCGTCGACTTTCATCGATGCTTTCATAGACACTCGTCGGTTACGAGTACTTTTGACCTGGCGCTTTTGAAGAACGTCCCGGATCTGATCGAGGTACGTTCGCCTAGGTCGACCCACACCAGTTTCATAAATCTTTTTCGTTTCCCTACTTTCATCCATCCTTTCTACGTGCCCAAACCAACTCAACATACCTTTCTCAATTTTCGTCACTAAGTACATCGTCTTTTACTCTACAACACTCTCGAATTTCGCTATTTCTTATTCTATATTTCAGAGTTACACCACACATACTTCTCAAGGCTCTCATTTCCACAGCATTTATTCTACTTTCATGTTTACATTATCAACGAGTAACATATGTAGGTTATATTTATTGTTTACAAGTACATCTACAGTGCGAATCTGTTATGTCAGATAAATGCAGACATGTGTGAGATATTTCTGCATGCCCAAACCAATTCAACATGCCACTGCCAATTCTCGTCACTACATCGTCTTCACATTAATTATAATATAACTATAATTATTCAAATGCGTCTACGCAAAGTTCTATGAGCACTCTGATTGTCAGGTTAAATAATACAATGAATCATCGTTTTAATCCTGTTTTGCCTTAGTTTTGCACGGTCGTGAATGGCTCAGTAAATACATCGTTTTAAAACATTAAAATGGTATGGTAAAAAATGGGTATTCAGGTAAAGCTTACCTGTCGTCTCGGTCTCTCTATCTCTGTTTCTCGCTCCCTTTCTCTTTCCCGCTCGATGACGAAGTCGCGACCACCCTCCGATCCGCCGGTTCCTACACCCCTATAAAAATATTATTTTATAACTCATATTGTTATAAGTAAAATAAAATATTTTCGGATTTCGGGTTAGAATATGACTTGGGATTTTAAAGCCCTCTTAATACCCTCTTTTTTTTATATGTAGCTAATTATAATAGTCATATTATGTTATGAGTAAAAAAAAACCACCTTCGGATTTCGGGTTAGAATATGACTTGAGATTTCAAATCAAATAAATATGATAAATACCCTATTTTTTAGGTAGGCCATAGAAAGCATTTAATTGCCTGTAAAAAAATGATCAGTGAAACAGACACAGAAATGGGTCTGCCCCATGCCACTAGGGAATTCACTTTTAATATATCAGTCTTCTAAATAAGAAAATAAGATTTATTTATCCCAAAAAAATATGAATGAAACAGTGCTTATTGGTGTAGCCCTAGCGTGGGACTGGGTTTTTAATTTCGATCAATATAAGAACAAAACAAAAATTAACTAAACCAACAAAACAAACTTTTGATAGAAAAAGTATCTATATATTAAGATTTGTGTTTTTGTATGTTATGAATAAACTCAAAAACTACAAGACCGATTTTAAAAATTATTTCACTGATAGCTACATTATCAGCGAGTAACACATTTACACTGCACCCGTGTGAAGCCGGGGCGCGTTGCTAGTATTAGTATATATGGTTCAATTCTTGAATACTAAAATTTACATCATCAATATACTTGTTACCATAATTCTGATCCGGGAAATCTAAAATTGAGTTTAAAATAGAACATCACTACACTGTTCACATTTCGATCACTCACTGATCTTATTGGAACACGGTTATCTTGAGATATAACTTGAGATGCTGTTATCAGATACGGATGTGATTATCTAAATACTTTAAGTAAATTTAGGTCATCGAAGAATTTATGAATATCCGAAACAAGTTCGATTACAGAGGATTATAATATGTCAGTAACGAAATGGTTTTTTTTTCATATTGAACGGTGGTTTGTTATTCGATCGGAATTTGGATATTCCTCCCACTCTTTTACCAAGTGAGTAAAACATGTTAACAGTAAATTACATGGATTCTAGGCGGGATTTGAACCGGCGAACTATCGGAATGCAAGGTGTACCCAACGCGCCAACCAGCTGAAAGCTAACGTATAATCAAATATCTAGTAATGAAATTCAAGCTCTCAACGAAATATGAGATAGGACTTAAAGGTAGGTATGTGTCAAGATACTTATTTAAGGCCGACATGATGGTTTAAAATATAATTTTAGATGCGTGCGAAAAACCCTGAGTATGTGTGAACTAGTCATATACCACGCTAGGATATTAACCACAGGTAAAAACTGGCGAGTGGAGTATTTCTGCTCTGCGGATGGGATGAAGTGGGAGGCTAGCGCAGGGGAGGGTTAAGGTTAATCTTGACACCAGAGGTGACGGGGGTCTTTGGATCCAATCGCCGGGGTCTCGCGGTGGTATATTATTTAATCCCGTGGGCCCTATTATGGCGGATTGAGGGGTGAGGGGTTTTAGTGGGTAGTTCCTAGTGATCCTGCCTGGAGCACAGCGCTCACAGCAGGCAGTCTTAGTTAGAATGAGTCCCACTCTCCCTGCGTTCTTGCACAACCCCTGACGCAGCAGGTTCTCAAATGCCCCCGGTAAAAATAGGATATTAAGGGATAACACCACTGTAAATTTGGCCAAAAAAAAAATTTTTTTTTATGCTTTTAAAAAATATTTTGAACCCTTTAGAATATGGGACGAACTCGTCTTTAGTAAAAAAGACAAAAATTCCATCAAATTTCGCACCTTTCCGCGACGACTCTACAAGGTTTTTGTGGGTAGTATAGAATTTGAATTTTTTTTTTCGATCTCTCGAAGTGCTTACGCATCACAATGAGTGACAAATAAGTATACCAGGGTAAAAAAGGACAAAAACATCGTTTCCAACGCGGCGTTGGAACAGTATGTCAATGAAACGATTATTGAAGAGATTTGAGGTTGAGAGCGATTCAACAGGAGTCAGTGCTTTGGCTAAGAAATAAAAAGCTTCTAATGAAGATTTTGAAGGTTCTGCAAATGGAGACAGGTCTGGCCAGCTATAATTTTTGCCTCGAAACTGACGCAAAGCGAATCAAACACTCCGTACGAACTTTGACGGATGCAGCGAAAGAGGCGCTATCTGTTATGAAATCGTCGAGAAAAGCGAGTGAGGAGAAATTTTCCAACTTTGAAGGGCAGCTTTATGGTCCTGGGATAGCAGATTAATGGTAAAAAAATTTAAGTCATCGAATTTTTCATTTATTCATATGTAAAAAGTTCATTTAAACATTTTTTATTAACAAATGATTGTCTTTTTTCTTTGCAAAAATAGACACTTTCTGTTTTATTGCTCGCCGATTTTACAAATATGAATATTTTTAAAATCCCGTACGTCATTCTCTAGCTTGAACGATATAGATTACGGAGAATTTTTGTTTTTTATTCTAGGTCGAAAATTGCATCAGTTATGCTGCGTGCCGCGGTGCGTCTTGAAATCGTCATGCCTCCAGAGAATGGCTCCAGCGTCGCCATTTTTAAATATTTTTTGATCAAAAAAATATTTTTATATACTTCAATAATTCAAAATTATTCATTCAATAATATACTTGAATTGTATTTTTGTACCACCTTTCCTTCCAACCAAAAAAAAAATCGTAAGAACAGCCTTTTTTTAGGCCGTTACAGTGGTGTTACCCCTTAATATAGAATACGTACTTGAGCGCATTCAACTCCTCAACCAGCGTCTGCGCACTGACGTCATGACACTGGAATATGTGTAGTTCCCGCCTGGAGCCGCCTGGGGAACCGCCACCAGCCTCCGGGGCCCCAACGACGAAGGCCAACACATTGTTGTAGAGCTCAGCCGGTTCTGGCGATGTGAATGCGGTAGGTGAATGAACCCAGGTGGCTGGAAACCGCTCCATTATGGACTGTAAGGAAAATGGTTACTTTTAATTTTCATTTTTAGTGTGTTTTTCATAAATAAGTACTTACCAATTAAGTATTAGGAGCACATACAATCTCGCCTAACTTAATGATAATAAACTGTTTATTCCTTTTCTAAGCTAACTAAATTATATATTATAGGTACCTAGTATTCTTTATCGCCGTTAATTGTCTCTTTGTTTATGTTGTTGCAATATATAATAATATTGTTAAATTCTCCGAAAAATATTAAAACCACCATAAACCGTACAAATATTACAATAATACTACTTAGGAGTGTATTAATATGCTCAAAATTAAAATTGTACATAAATATGGAGTATCCCAATAATGACACCACTTAGCCTACGCGCAGACTAGAGCCACTAGTGGCGACCACAGCATAGCCACCGGTGGCCGCCACAACGGGCGTAATATTTCATACATTTTAGGGCATCCGCGCAAACACGGCGCTCAAGTGGCCGCCACCGAGCTTCTAGCCACCGGTGGCCGCCCCAACGTGCGGGCGCGATATTTCATAGATTTTACAGTGGCTGAAACGCGGCCACCGGTGGCCGCGTCTAGACGCCGCTTCTAGTGGCGGCCACCGGTGGCTCTAGTCTGCGCGTAGGCTTAGTATATGATGGGATCTATAAAACTTTGCCCTCAGCACTGATTTGTGTGGCACACACTGTGGCTCCGGTTAAAGGGGCACGCCAGCCAAAGCAAGCTATTAATTAAATCGCTAAACTACTATGAGGTAATTTAAATTTGATGATTTTTCAGAACAAGCCGTTTAAAATTTGGAGTTATGAGGAATAAAAGGTAGAATTTTTTTTTTAAATATTATCAATTTGATTCAAATTTAGTAAAAAGGTCTAGAATCAGAATTTAGTCGGGTTGTACTTATAACTAAAACTTGTATCCTCTATCGATAAATTTTAAAAATACCCACAATCCATGACTTCAAAATGACAATTTCGACATTATTGCAATTAGGTACGTCACTGTAGTTTCGGATGAGCGAAATATTAATTTAATTAAACAATCCACTAATATAAAAAGATTTAATAATTTTCAAAATATATTTGACTCACCCCCGTTTCGTAGTCCATTACTAAAACCCACTGATCTTCCAAACATAGTTGCATTTTCTGACTCCATATTCCTGTGAAGATAAATTTTGTAAATATTAATGGATCATTATCCAAGCCTTAAGCTATCTTTACATGTAGGTAAATGGCAAGTAACTAATGAGTATTTTGTGCCCTAATAAGCCAAAATATTTTCCTGGAATTTGAACCCCCTGATGATAAACGCAACGCATTGAAAAATGGAGCTGGTTGGAGACGGCTGTTTGCAATCTTCATCTTCCTGCCCTGTTCCCTTTTTTTATTTGAGGTCGGCGCAGTGTGTTCTCTTTTTCCATTCTCTCCTTTCACTCGCCATATCGTAAGTCACATTAATTTTGTTTGCAATCGTCATAATCCAGAAAATATTAGAAAACATAATTATTTAAAAGTAATAATAGAAAATATTTTTAATATTGTCTTTTATTAACGCGAGTATCACACATTTAAATAAAATACTGTATACCGGACCACGACCAAGTCTCCCGCGACCACGGTTGCTGAAAAGCATCCGAAACGTCGGGATAAATAATTTAAACAATATAAATAATAAATCGCGTTTTAATCCGGTATACAGTATTTTATTTAAATGAACATATTTTTTATTAGAAATAAATCAACTCTATTCAATATCATAATTACAAAAAAATTAGTAATTACAAATGAAATTGGTGACTTTCGAATAAGAAGAGCACTCATTATACGTTGAACTCGAATGGGACTCTAACACTGTCTCTTAACATTTAAAACCCACCATTAGTTTTCTCAAGTTGCAGCAGTCTTCTCATGCCATCAGCTGGGTAGACAATGCCCGTCTCCCGCGTGACTGTGAAGGTGGCCAGGTGTTCCAGCACATACACAGCGCGCCCGCGCAGACCTGCTAGCTGCTCGAATTCATCCATAGCACGAACTGCCTGTTAAGTGAATTTTCATTAAGATGGGCTCATTGGCGCGTTCGGTAGAACACCTGCAGGGCGCATCGATGGATCGTGGATTGGAATCCTACCGGGATGACATGTTTATAATTTTCTGTAAGCATGTCTTCCCCACGTCTGGTAACTTCAAGCCTTGAACGGGTGGGAGGAATATCGAAATTCCGACCGGGTTATGAACCACCGTAGATGGAAAAACCGTGAAGTGCATTGCGCATTTCGGTTTCAGTCTATGAATTTCCGAATGCTCGAAGTAAAGAATAGATATTCTGTGACTGAAGTATCACTAACCATCAAGTGAACCTTATGCTCGTCTGTTTATATCTAACATAAAAAACTTTTAGAATCGGATACGTATAAATGACAGTAGGTACTGTACGGTTTACGTAGTTGGTATCAGCGACTATCAAGTGAGCTTCACGCTTATTTGTCATTCAAATGCCCAAACTAAAAGGTCGATGCGCATCATTGATTTAATATTTATTTATTCATCCAGACAAAATAGTAATTTTTAAGTACTTACTGTATTTTTAATGCTATTTTTCGAAATCTACAATACTGCGTTTTTTAATAGCATTCTGTTAAAATGCGTTTTTTTGGTTTATAACCGTTATGTACATTAAAATCATACTATGGAATATAAAAAATTGAATTCCCGAATCCCCTCGTGGGGCACAACAGGCTCATGTCTATGTCTGTTTCATTGATAATTTTTCTTTACAAACATTTTACAGATTTTATTTTAAACCTTTTTTTCGCGCGATTCGAACTCAAGACCTCCAGTGCTAAACGATCTGAGCCACGAAGACAGTAAATATGTTATTTAAAACTTTTAAAAATACCTGCGAATCCCCCCCACGGGACCGCCCCCCCGTAGTTGCTCCTCCACTCCGCATTGCCATTTCCAGTTAGCACTTCATCTTCATTAACCCTCTTTACACAATCAATCTGGAAGGAAGAAACAAATTGTTAATACTTTCGAGAACTATATTCAAATCCTGTTAATTATTCATGTTATCCAATTCATAATATTCAAGAAATTAATCGCTTAGTAAGAAAGGTTAAAGTGTAATTAATTTACAACACTTTATAAATTTTGCCTTTTAAATTTACGAATCACAACATTATAATTTAATTATTTAGCATTTACAGATAAAATTCAAAATCAATTTTATACGTGTCAAAACTACAATATTAATTATTACAAGATATAACAGCGGTACATGGAAGCCCTAAATGAAACATACATGATAAAAAATATTATAATTGATTGATTTGTTATTCTTTCTAAAGTAATGGAGCAACAAATTCACTTGATTATCTAATAGATTCCAAAAGGAATTATTTCCTAGTAGCCGTGTCGTAAGCCGTTTACATTTGTCGAAAGTCGAAACATTTTCTATCTATAGAGATTTATAACAGGGAAATTTATGTAAAATTGCAGCAATACTAGCACCATACTTTAAAGAATATGGGTATGCAATTTAAGTCAAGTGTTAATACATAAGATTCCTCTAAAAGTATGCACGTTGAAAGCTGATTTACCGTAGAAATGTAAAGTAATTTGTTTCACGCAATAACAATACAGTAATCGCGGTGACTGATAGGGTGAACATAAGTATTTTTTATTGTGTGACCCACTTGATGGTAGGTGACTTCAGTTATAACATCAATGATGCGCTGTCGGCCCATTTTTACCTATAGCGTTCGAAATTCTGTGGGGGTTACGAATCAGTCTCAATTTCAATAATTCCCATCCGTTTAATGTAGAAATACATAGAGAAAAACGTGTTTACAAAAAAATATAAAAATGTCTAACCTTACGGGGTTTGAACCTGTGTTCTCATGACAGGGTTAAATTGTACGGTATAGGAAATAAACTGGCAATCGGTTTATCTGGTAAGTGATCACGGACGTCCATAGACATCCGCAACACCAGATAACTTGCAAGTGCGTTGCCGGCCTTTAAGGTAAACTACTTCCAGGCATAATGTGCTAACGAGCCTTTGAAAGGTTTTGTATTTGAAGTATTATTTTTTTTATTATATCAATAACTAGCTTTTTTGTATTGTAGTTTTATGGTATTATTCAAGGTTCTTCCGGATCCAAAGGTATGTATGTATGCATGCCTCATACGTGCAGTGCATGTGAAAAATATAATTTTCTTCCTTACACTCATTTGACGCATATCTCGCCATCCCTTTCTAACACTTTCTCTAATCCATGGCATACGGAACACATGGTACTTAGAAACTGGTAGAAAGTGCGCGTGAGAGTAATAATATTTTAGTGAGGAATTTAACAATAATAGTCAATAAAATATGTAAAAAAAACTGCCCAAGTGCGAGTCAGACTCGTGTCCGTACAAACTTTTAGTTAAAATTTTTCCCAATAAAAAAAACTACAAATTTACGGATTTCGCATGTTTTCCTTTACTTGTGCTACATGACATTACTTCATGAAAAATTTCAAGATTCTTTGTCAACGGGAAGTACCTTTTAGGTTTTGATTCCTTTGCGAGTGTCAAAATATGCATAAGAAATAAGCATTCTTAAGTTTAAACAGTCAGTTATTACGGTTCGCTGTCATTAAGATGTGCGTTGATGTCTTTTCTATAGTATTCGAGTAAATACTAAAAGGGTGTATTTCAAACTAGGATTATTTTCATTTTTGTATAACACTGACATTTTGTTTTTTTAAATATGTATGTGTGTGTTCAATGTGTGTGTGAAATAAATATTCTTATTATTAAATTGTATCGTATGTGTGTGTATTGTTCGAATAATTAATAGTTTTTTCAATTAAAATTCAATTATAAAATGACCTTTCAGAAATACGAGTATGAACTGATAAGGTTTAATTGAGTCATTTTATATTACGATGAAACATGTAAACAAAATAGAAAGATGAAAAGTTTAGATCTTTAATCTAATTTGGCTACATATTCATAAGTTTTGTAATTTAATTAAAATAACTTTTATCGGACCCTAATATTCGAAGTAAAAGTAAAATAGGGTATAATATTGTCTTTTATTAACGCGAGTATCACACATTTAAATAAAATACTGTATACCGGATTAAAACACGATTTATTGTTTAAATTATTTATCCCGACGTTTCGGATGCTTTTCAGCAACCGTGGTCGCGGGAGACTGGAAAGCTGGTTGGAAAACTGGCTGGCTGGAAAACTGGTTGCTGAAAAGCATCCGAAACGTCGGGATAAATAATTTAAACAATAAATCGCGTTTTAATCCGGTATACAGTATTTTATTTAAAATAGGGTAGTTGCTTTATTTCGACTATGTAATTTGCATGTTGTTCCCACGAGAATGTAAGCGCGTGCTCCTATTTCACCGGACAACGGACAAATCCTTGTTTTTTATTTTGTTTCGTTTATATATATTTTCTTTTATTATTATAGTTAACTACTAAATAATAAAGATGTCATGTGGAACATGGTGTAATGGTTGCAGTCCCTTACAAACATTTTGTAAAACCAAAAACTTAGCGATTAAAAAGAGTAGCGGATAATTTGTTGCGAGTTATCATCCGTTCTACGCCCTTGATTTGAGAACTGGCAGTAAATGTAAAATTAGAAGCAATTTTTATTGACGTTCATAAGTGTACATTGTGTTACCTGAATTAATAAATGATTTTGAATTGAATTAAATTCAATTTGAATTGAATTTGAATTACTCGATAGCCTGTGTCTGAGTCCTTAAATTGAAGCAATAAATAACTTGCACGATCGTAACAACACGTACCATTCTTGATCTGTCACACAAGTTTTCTTTTAATACTTTTCTTTGTGTAAACAGCACATAATCGTGTGTGTAAAGTTGCTTACAATTCTTGGATGTCAATTATTGCTCTTGTATGTACAAGAAAATGGCGTCATGTAAATGGACTTTTACGCTCGTTTGTCAAAGATTTAAAAATTTTAGTATGTGCTTCATAGATATCGTATAACATACATAGATAACATAGTTACTACAAAGTCGGCACAAGGTCGTCATGTAAAACCTGCTCTACTGATAAACTATGCGAAATAGCTTCGACTTATTAATTAGAACTGAGAACATGATGTCATATTCATTTAAGTCTTTTATCCTGTCAATCTGCCTTACTAAAACATCGCCGTTATTAGGAAATGCTTAATTTTGTTCTTTTTTGTTTGATAAAGATAATAAGCTAATCAAACTTGTTTAAAAACCCGATATATAACTCCCTCCCTTCAAATACTACGGTGCCAATGGTTCCATTCAGAAACAGGACTGGGGTGTTTCGCACCATGAGCGGTACAAGCTGCGGACTAAATACTCATATAAATAAGATACGATTTTTTTTTTGTTTATTTGGTAGAACACCTTGCGTTCCGATGGGTTCCAATCCCGGCAGGACAATATCTTTATAATTTTCTATAACTTCCCCACGTCACTTCGGGCTTTAAACGGGTGGGAGGAATATCAAAATTCCAACTGGATAACGAACCACCGCACCGTTCATAAATGGAAAAAACGCTTCCGAATACTCGAAGTAGAATGTAAGTCGACAGCTCATCATTTACTGATGTTCTGGGGCTGAGTTATCAACTACCAACAAGTGAACATCGTCTGTCGATATCTAACAGAAAAATACACACTAATCTTGAGGCAATACTTTCATCATTCTGGAAAAAGATTCGTAACTTGAAGATGTATCCAAAGTGCTAATTTCATATTCAGTTGAAGGTTGAACAAACAAGGTTAACGCAAGAATATTGCATTGTTTATAGTGTGCTGTACGTAGGTTTCACAATCACATTCCGATCGATAATACACGGTGCTGTGACGTACGTCATAGATACCTTGAATTGATTTCCTATCAATTTCTAAATGAATATGCAAGCGATTAATATTATGAAAACAATTTTTTTTTATAGTATAGAGATCAAACTAGCGATCTTAATTTAAGCTTATTTGAATAATATATTTTAAAAAAGTACTAAAAATAACGCCACACATCTGCAATAACTGAGGATTTGTAAATGCGTTGCAGGCGTTTGGAAAACAATATTTTCTTGAAGGTCACTAAGTCGTATTGGCTCGGAAAAATCGCTGGAGGCAACTTTATATTTTACTAGCAACGCGCCCCGGTTTCACTCGGGTGTAATGTAGACTCTTGTTACTCGCTGATAATGTAGCTTCCAGTATTGGTGAAAGAATTTTCAAAATCGATCCAGTAGTTTTTGAGTTTCACATAACATACATAAATACAAATTTTTCCTCTTAATAATATTAGTATAGATTATACCTACTTATTTAAATTAATCAAAAAGTATTACGTTATTAGTTTGATTGCGGTTTCGCTGCCATGAAAATTGGGAATTTTACGGTGAAAACAGAGACAAAAACTTTCGCATTTATTGATTAAGTATAGATCATTATTATATTTCTTAACACGGCTGTACCATTGTACCTTTTACACCCATTGTGTAGAAGAAAGCGAACAAACACACAGTTTTTTTTATGAACCAGAGGAAATATTTTATAGTTTAAAATAAAAATTTAAATGCTATAATATTTTGACTCCAGACTTCGTCATGTATGATTAATCCTAGTTTGAAATCAGCCTCATCGCTAAGGTATGTGATAGGCCGAGTATGAAATTATATGTATATATATAATAGCATTCGATAACCTACGTAATTAGCGCGGCATAAAGTTTATTTTAGATATTTCTGTTAATATATTAAGTTTTCAAATAATATTAATCTTTACTGATTATCAAACAATTCAAATTTCAAATTATTAATAAGTTAATTTTTTAAGAAATGACAATGAAAATAATGCTCTTAATTTTATGAACCCTTTTCAAAAACCCTTATTAGAGAATTTTAGAGCGTTATATTGTTGTTAGAAATACGACTTTTTTCATGTTAGATATTGACAGACGAGCATGAGGTTCACTTGATGGTAGGTGATACCTCAGCCACAGAACATCAGTCAATGATGCGCCGTCGACCTACCTTTTACTTCGAGCATTCGGAAATCCATAGACTGAAACGAAACGCGCAATATGCACTTCACAGTTTTTCCATCTATGAACGGTGGTTCGTTATCCAGTCGAAATTTCGATATTCCTCTCACCCGTTTAGTACCAGTAGTTACCAAACGTGGGCAAGACATGCTTACAGAAAATTATAAACATGTCGTCCCGGTGGGATTCGAACCCACGAACCATCGATGCACACGGCAGGTGTTCTACCAAACGCGCCAACGAGCCCGTCAGAAGTATATTGGGGTCAAGAGATAGGATAGCGGGTATGGATCAGATTATGATTAGCAGAGAATCGTGGTTTGATCAGATCCCCATACTCCCCGAATTCCACTTCCCGCGGGGAGGGCTGAGGAAAAGAGAAATTTCGCAAGGCAATAAGAGCAGCTTCCCTCTCTATAAAAAAGAGGTTATTACACTATATTGATCTATACTAATATTATAAAGAGGAAAGATTGATTTAACTCAAAAACTCCTGCCGGCCTAGCATGTCCGCTACGAGATATGTCGCGGACGAGAGAAGACAAACTAAGATGTAAGATATCTCGATATATTATATCTCGACATCGACAATTTTGATAGAAAAGATATCTCGATCGACAAATGTATCTATTTTTGATATTAAAAGTCGAGTTTTAAGTGTAATTGTCATGTTAGACCCGAAAGAAATAAAGCGATAGTCGATTGAAACACGAGACAACGGTAGACAAAATTTTGTCGCGCTTGTCATGCTAGCCCGGCAGCCGAGCTAACATGACAACCGCGACAAAATTTTGTCGACCGTTTTCTCGTGTTTTAATCGATTAATTATCTCTTTATTTCTTCCGGTTCTAACATGACAATTACACTTAAAGCTCGACTTTTAATATCAAAAATAGATTTATTTGTCGATCGAGATATCTTCTCTATCAAAATTATCAATTTCAAGATATAATATATCGAGATATCTTACATCTTAGTTTGTCTTCTCTCGTGCGAGATATATCTCGTGGCGGTCATGCTAGCCCGGCTGGGCGCGTTACTAGTTGCAGATAAGCGATCCATTAAAAAAAACATGACACAAAAATCGTTTAAGCCGCAGAGTACAATATCCAAGCGTTGAGACGCATATTTTACAAGTCCGATATAATCCGTGGGGACACGTGAAGGCCGTACAGAGGCTACTAGCGACAACTCCCTACATTCTTGAAATATTTGTCATCTCGTTCCACGCTAGCCATGGCTCAGTTGACCATGTTGGCATTATGTATTTCGAGGTTTTCTTGTTAATATACACTTAATGATAATTATATTTTAGTCCTATTATTGCGTACATCTATACGTATATACTAATATTATGAAGAGGAAAGATTTGTATTTTTGTATGTAACGAATAAACTTAAAAACTATTGAAGAGAGTAACATAGACTTTGCTTTTTTTCATCCACCCTTGCATGTGCGAAGTCAGGGTGTTTTGCTAGTATGATAATAAATTAAAATGTAATATTATTTAAGTAAACTTTTACAAGTATTTTAAGTCGTCAATTATTAAAGGTATTGGTTCGAAATGTCACTTTTACAGAGAAAAGCCGGCAAAATCTTGGTACTTACTCTTTTAAAAATCAAAAGAAATCCAGTATATATATATGTATTATGTATACATCACGTCTTTCCCATTGGGGTAGGCAGAGATCACAGAATTCCATATGCTCCGATCCTTGCATACCACTTTCGCTTCTTCCACTTTCATCAATACACTCATCGGTAATTTTACAATTGTATAACAAAAATAAAAATATTATAAAATTGAACGATTATAACTATTATGTATAATAATGTCCCAATAAATATACAGTTTATGCATTTTTATCTTGCAGGTTTTCATGAACTGTTCGATAAGCCTCATTCAATAGATATTTTTCAAATTATTTTTACCGAAACTTACCTAAAAATAATGTAACTTAACGGTTTTAACAAAAAAGGCCAAATATTTGAAGTCTAAAAGAATTATTACGGTTTTATTGTAAGTCTAAAAAAATTAGTTGCTCTCTAACTCCTCACTTACCAAATATAGTTTGGTTAAAATTAGTTAAGTCTATTCAGATAAAACAAACAGACGGACACAATACATTAAACATGCGTGTTTTGTTTGTGTGTCGCACAAATAAACGTATATATACGAATAAATAGTAGAATTATTTAAAAAATAAGTCCCAAACAGTATTTTTTACTAAGTAATAACTTTACTAATTAATATCAATAAGTTATTATTTCCAGTAATAATTATGAGTATTAAGATTGGAAATTGTATAAGTAATAATTTGCAACTGAAGAATATTTAGAATTGTGAGAATTTATAATTATTTAGTAAGGCGATTGCAAAATAGAAATATCAACTCTTAAAGATATCTTTGATAACGATAAAATACTTGTATTGATACGTATGTAATCTATTATTCGATTAGGATTTTAACCTTATTCTAAGACGTGCCTCAGCTTTGAGTCTCGTTTAAGTACCTACTAGTTAATCCTTTTTTTGTACAGAAATTTGACATTTAGATAGAAGTCAAGAATAGATTTCAATTTGAGTATCATTTTGAAATCGGGTCCAATACATACTGAAAATTTTCATAGCTCCAATCTATATTTTATAAAATATTTTTAACAATAAATAACAGAAATTCTTAATTTCTTATTTTGTATTCGGCAAAGCTTTTTTAAATATTTGTCGAAAAATTTATGGATTTATTTAATTCTGAGAAATTTTGTTATTTTCCCTTATATTTTTACGTAATTTATTATAAATTTAAATATATCCTCATATGTGTTAATGATAACAGTTATTATATATGATTCATATTTCACGCATTCTAACTAAAGTAATATAAATGTAATAATAATGATCACATTATTGGATTTTAAAATTATATTTATTAATTCATAATTATTATCTACAAGTTTGAAACAAGGAAAATCAAAGTATTTATGACAGTTGTATCAGTCAGGTTTTATTTATTTATACTTTGTAAAGAATATGAAAATATCAAAATTACATCATTATTTTTATTATATAAGAATACAAACGAAGTGGAGTACTATTTTTAACATCAGAAGTTAATTAGTCCCTTATTTGTCACTTAATGAACGTGTTAACTAAAATTGTACGGACTTGTTTACATATTACACCATATAAATTGCAGTTAAAGTGATCCATACAGAATAATAAATAATCATCAGTGTGTACTGTGTGTGTGTGTACCGCTCTACGCCCTTGATTTGAGAACTGGCAGTAAATGTAAAATTAGAAGCATTTAATATGTATTTTTTATTGACGTTCATAAGTGTACATTGTGTTACCTAAATGAATAAATGATTTTTGAATTTGAATTTGTAGGTGTCTCATAAATAAAGTGGTTGAGGCTAACCCCAGAAATAAAAAAATATCTATGGCACGTATTTTAAAAATTATTGCCATTCAACAAAACTAAATTAATTTTATGCATCCTATGATGTTCTCCCTACTCTGACTACAAATCTTTATTTTTTTAATTTTTTTTCACTGTCATATTACCGTGGGTTACCTTTCTGTGAACAACTGACAAATATTCATACAGCAACCGCCGAATTTTCAAAGAAAAGAGCACATTTTGTCAAACCATGTAGTACTCAAAATTATTATTTCATCCAACTTTAACCGACCGTGTTGAAAAAAAATGTACTATGCAAAATTAGCAAGTGATATCAAACGATGACGGGTTTAGTCCTCATTCCAATTATATGGTAAAAATTGTACCTAAGTGTTACTTACAATTTTTTTAACCACGAATAAAAAAAATGTTTAGTACCGAATTACAAATGTATGATGACGATATGGATAATACACTAAACTACTAATACTATTAAACCTACTATATATCTTATGATAACTATGTGTATATGGTAATAATATAACTGTTTTTTTTATTAACGTGAGATGTCTGTTAATTATTTTGATGTGAATATTACTAACACTATATTTCTTAGCTGTAAAAAGTTTCTCATGTCTATAATAGAATGCTCATATTTAAGAACTAGCTGTACCCTAACATGCGTTGCAATTCCACGTAAATTAAAAAAGTATTTTGCCTTACGTGGTCAGGAACTGTCGCGAACGTATGCATAGTATCTAACAAAAGTTTCATAATTACCGGATGAATAATTTAGAAGTGCAGGTCAAACGCACATAAATTGATTTTTATTTATTGATATGTTTACAGTTTATGAATTTTGATTTTTAATATAGTTTTGAACACTACGTATGTGTAATTGGATTTTGAATGTATCCTGCTTTGACGATTAGAGATTATAGCTATGATATGCGTAGTTTTTAATTGCAACCTTAAATAATATTGAACGCAATTGCAAGTTTTTAATTACAAAGGTAAATCATATTATAGAAGTCTAATTGATAATATAAGGCAAAACATAAACATTATTTTACTATAAGGCCATATTTTTTTTTTGTTAGATATTGACAGACGAGCATGAGGTTTACTTGATGGTATGTGGCTGGCACAGAACATCAGTCAATGATGCGCTGTCAAGCTACTTTTTACTTCGAGCATTCGGAAATCCATACACTGAAACCGAAACGCGCAATGTGCACTCCACGGTTTTTCCATCTATGAACTAGATAGATATTATATTGAATTTAATATATTTCAGTATTGAGAGAGTAATTATACATGTCCGAGTTTGTTTCATAAAGTTCAATAAATCATTTATATTATAATATTTACCGATCGAACTCATTATTTTTAATCTTATTTTCTCGGGATTTGAACCTATAAACTCCGGTGCATCGGGCTTACAAATGAGACTCAGAGGCGGTATATTATCGTAATGATAATTAAAAATTATGCAATATTATTTAAAATTAAATTAATTAAATCGAAAGTGTAATTAAAAACTAATCGTTTATAAGAAATGTTAATTATAAACGACGTAATCAAGGTAGGTCTTTAATGTGTTCAACTGAATATAGTATGTTCCATAGATTTTATTTTAACAATTGTCATAAATAGAACAAATTGGGGCGAATATCTTAACTATATTTTTATTATATAAAACAAAGTCGAGTTAAACTCCATTTACCGATTTAATTGATATCTTATTTGTTGGATTCGTCTATGTCCTGAATAACATAATAAGTATTAAAATATCGAAAAAGAAAATAAGAAAAAATATGCAGAAAATAAATTTTAAAATAAATTAGATTCGAATTTCGGGACTCCGCTATCATCCGCAATTGAAAGCCAACTTCACGCACGCTTACCTATTTGTAATAGTTGATGTCCACTGCAAAATCAATATAATAGATGTGAGAAAATAGCATATTCAAATCTTAATTTTTTTTAAGCCAACATTCTGGCAGGACACCGCCTTTCGGATCAGCTAGTAAAGTAATAAATACATAGATTGTTGCAAAAAACATTAACTTTTTTGAATATTATTTATATCAATCTATATATATATCGATGGCTCCTACGTATACAGGCCTAAGTGAAAAAAGTGAATTTTACAGGAGAGCGGTTTAAAGTTGCCAGAACTATATTTTGGGTCATATCTTTTAAACTACTGAATCGATTTTTATGTAATTTTGCAGTTAGTGTTAACATATGGTGGTTTTTATACACATGTACATAAATTTTATATATTTTTTATATATTTCGAGATTTTGCACATTCGTCTTTTTACTTTGTTGGTTTCTTACGATTTCAGTTTTATTGTTCAACGTAAAAAGGCTAAAATGACTTTCAGCCTATTTACAAGGGTCAACACTAATTAACGTTTGAATGCAACATTGTTTTTATTTCAAATACATATCAAATTCTAATACTATTATGAGCTAAAATAATCAACGGTCAATCAGAAAATTGTACCTAACTTGGCGTGATTTCAGTTTTAAAACTTGTACGCCCATATTCAGAGTGCAAGTAACTGTTAGGTCTTTTTACCGGCTACAATTTCAGAACAAAACAGTTATCCAAAATCAAAAGTTTTCTTCTTCTTCTTCTACCTGCCCAGTTCCCTTTTTATTTATTTGGGGTCGGCGCAGTATTTTCTCTTTTTCCATTCTCTCCTTTCACTCGCCATATCATCAGCTGTTAGGGTAGGGTTTGTATCATGTGACCAAAAAAGTTCATGCGGTTTTAGTCGTGGTTCGCTATAAATACATTTTTGAACCTGTTGGGTGCTAGAAATCGCTAGCGCCCAATATTTAGTATCAATATAATATGCACAAACTCTTCACTCTATTATGCTAACACGCCTTTCATAGGTAAATTATTATTATCTAAAATGTCGGTTAATACTAATATGATTCGCACTTGTTTGCTCTACAAACGGCTTCAGAGGCATCTTGTACGATAAGTACGGCAATCGGCGAAGATCAGAACGTACTGCAAAAAAGTGGTGTAAAAAGTTCTTGTCTGGTGACGAGTCGCTTAAAGATTCACTCGTTCGGGAAGACCCTCTGTTATTGACATTCAAAAATTATGAGCTGCCATTGAAAACAACACTAACTTGCCAGAAACTTTCGCTGTTTGGTGTAAGTGATGAAACAATTCGGTTGCACTTACATCAGTTAGGTAAATTAGGGAGGTTATGTAAATGGGTTCCTCATGAATTATCAGACGAACATAGGTTTCATCGAGTATTTCAGTTTGTTCAGTTATGCTTTCGCGCTATAAAACCAAGCCGTTATCGAACTATTTGCTTACAGCTGATAATAAATGGATTATGTACAATAATACAAAACGTATCCACCATTGGTTAGCCCAAACCAACCAGTACCAATCAATAAGAAAATATCAAAGACGACAATTGGTAACTAGAAGATCATGCTTATTTGTGTATTGTCGACTGCTGCTGGTATAATACACTACCGTTTCTTCTCGAGTGTCAAACTATAACTGCTAAACTCTACTCGATGCAGCTTGATTGAGTATACAAATCTTTACTTCAGAAGCAGCCTGGATTAGTTAACCGGAATAAAGGAATATTTTTACACGATAATGCTAAGCCACACGTTGTCAAGTTCACTCTGGAAAACAAGTGTTTTAAAATGGGAGTTACTACCTCACCCTCCTTAGTCTTCTGGTATGACTACAACGGATTATCATATTATGTTGACTTTAAATAATCATATAATAATATGATAACATAAACCGAAATAAAGTAATTATCGAGGAGACAGACAATTTTTTTGCGTCTAAAAGAAAAAGCTTTTACGAGGACGGGATAAATAAACTTGTGTCTCGTTACGAAAGAAATGTAGAATGCAAAAATGCTTATAAAAATTAATAAATTGTTTTATAAATAAATCTACAAGTCCTTGATTTTTATCATAAAAACCGCACGAATTTTTTTGGTCAGCTGATAGAAAACTTAAGACTAGGATTCCGCAGATTACTATACGCTATTATGAGAGAGAGTATTAGGTTAGATCATATGGAGCTGGCATCCTGGCTCTCCATAAGATCCGATAACTTTTTTACAGTGCAAGAAATATGTACCTACTCGTCTTGGCGTTAGTTTATATGAAAATGATTTTGGTAGAATAATGTTTATTTGAAAAAATATATCTTTAAAAATAGGTTGGTATGAGATCAAATACGACATGGAAAATTTAACTAAACGTTCAATTAATATGTATCACTTAGGATTTTCATAATACTATAAATTACCATCAATAGGTTCGGCTAGCTCTGATGTTGAAGTCAAATAGTCCGAATTAACAAATGGAACGTTTTCAAAAGAATTATCTTCACTAGAATCAGCAGAAAATGACTTTGCTGGTGACGGCATCGGTGTATTGCAAATTATTGGTTCAGTGTTATCAATAAAAGACGTTTGTACTCGTACATCATTATCGATGGTCCTTGTTAGCTATAAATCTGTATGAGCAAATATATAAAAAGATAAATATTTAACTGCATACTCTGCACCAGATGGAAAAGGAGACACTGCAATAAAAGATAATTTTATCACATAGAAGAAGTTTTACATAAAATACGTCACTAGTTGCCGTCTTCTGAATTTGAACAAAAAAAAGCAATTACACATTATCTGATCTGGGAATAGAGCTTTCACAAAACAAACAAATTAAAGCATTAAATTGGTGTTTACAATAATAGCAAATCATTTAATACTAACTGTAATTTCCATACAAACAGCCTGCCTGCACTTACGCCATCGGAGGTTATTAAGTCAATGGTAATAATTAACTAACAAAGGAACTGTCATAGTATACAAATGTATAGTTCTATCCGTAATGACATAAAAAAAATATTAATTAGTTTTCATTAAGTACAAAATATGACATGTCTACAAAACAGGCGAATACGATTTACTAAAAACCGAATCACGTAAAAAGGCAAATGTGATGTTTCGCCTTTATACGAGGTTTTCGGATACTGAATAAAAGGACTGAAACGGCACATTCGCCCTCTCACCGCGCCCCCGACGCGCTCACACGACGCCGTAAATCAACCAAACGTTTCATCGGTTTTTATACGCTACCGATTTGTGTACATACGCCTATGTGCCTAAAATTTTATTTTGTATCTAGTAAAAAAAATAAAATTTTTATTTGTGAATGTCATAGAATAGGATACAAGGAACTCAATGCACTAATAATTGGAAAAAGGCTTAAGCGGCAGTTTCGCCCCTTTACGTAGGAGCCATCGATATTTTTTTATTCTATATCTATGTTCTATCAAACGAACAACAAATTTTATTCTATACCATTACAGATAAGCTGAGGAAGGGTTGTTAGAAACTTCCTAAAAAGGGGTAAAGATTCCAAGATTCGTTCAAGCGAAGCCGTGAGCATAACCTATTCATTGTATAATACCTCCCACACGCAATGAATTATAGAGGATTCCATCTTGTGAATCATACATAGAACTTCCGGCGAATGCATTTCCACCTGTGTTATTATTACTGTCACGTCTTCAGGTATACCGTTTATAATTTTATAGTATCTTTACTGCCCATATTAGAGTTATTGTCCGTTAGTTTGTCGGATTAAAAGCTGCAAAGCCTAGATACTAATATTAGTCAAGAAATCATTTTGAATAGGCGATGTTTTAAAGGTTTTTTAATAACTAATATACCTACTAATATTATAAAAAGGACAGATTTGTATTTTTGTGTTTGTAACGAATAAACTCAAAAACGACTGGACCGATTTTATAAATTCTCTCATCAATAGAGAGCTACATTATCAGCGATAACATAGAATTGTGTATGTTCATTTACATTGCACCCGTGTGAAGCCGGGGCGTGATGCTAGTACTTTACCAAAGAGCTAAAATATGATAATATTGTTTAATAACACAGAGATAAAATAATAAATTCCATGTGAGCCGTGACACTTTCAGACTGTGTAACAGGACATTTAATTATTTCTTATCACTGAAAAGTGCTTGTAAACATTAATTAAAATACAGCTGAGTTGCGTACACCCCAAGAGCAACGACCGGTCGCATTCAGTCGCCATCTATCGGTCAGACTATCCTTCACTCTCGCCATTTTATATCTAAGTGATACACTTTATCCATGTTGATCAACAAGAGTGTCGTCTATAAAGATTTATTACCGTCTTCATAATTACTAAAGCTAGAAGACTTTCGTTTTAGGAAAATTCTGCTGAATGCTGGCTAGTGAACCGTATGTGTAAAATCAGGCTGGGAGTGGCGTCGCGGGAAAGCGGCACATTCTCAGCTAGCGGCCTCAATTCCGAGCTGCGCAGGCGCATGTGACGTGTCACCACCTATTATTTCAGCAGTTTCAGTTCAAATCTTAGCTTAGAAACTCACCGTTCGCTTCTTTTCAATTGTTGAACTCGTTGACACATTCACAATACACGTTACGATACTTCGCGCCTGAACGGCGACCCGGTAAGCACTGGAAGCCTCGGCCGCACATTCACGCCCTCCCCTCCCCCTCAGCTGAGCCTCCGCAGTCCGCAGGTGATACGTGGTGCGGCGGGTGGCAGTGGCTCATCGCGACCGAGAGCGATTGCGCGTTTATCAAGTTCCAGCGATGTCTGCGAACGGCTCGGCGGCCGCAGAATCGCGGCTCTGCCACGTGCGGAAAGTCCCCGACTTCGACGGCTATGGATTCAACTTGCACGCTGAAAAGGGAAAACCCGGCCAGTACATCGGCAAAGTCGATGACGGATCACCCGCGGAAACGGCAGGGTTGCGACGCGGTGATCGCATCCTTGAAGTAAACGGACATAGTATCGCGGGCGAGACGCACAAACAAGTGGTAGCGCGTATCAAAGAACGACCTGACGACGCTGAGTTATTGGTCGTGGCCCCAGCGCCGGGAGAACCTGTTCCTGACTTAGACGCGCCCGAACAGAAACAAACGAATAACGTACCTGCTTCTACTGAGTCGACATCGACCACTGGTTCAACGGGCTCGGATGGAACCGATGGTGCTTCTCCTGAACCGCCGCGTCTTAATTTACAGATGACAGCGGCAGAAATGCGCGCATATTTAGCAGCCAAGAAGAAAGTGGACCCTAAAAAGGTGCCAATGGATCTCAAATCCAAGTTCGATATCGTTAAGAAATTGTGAGGTGCCGCCCGTGTGCTAGTGTGTTGCGTGATACGAGCTCGCGTGTCGATTAACCACCCTATTGTAGTACATAATGGAAGCGCCGTTGCCCGTCGCGCGCACAGGTGCAACGCGATGTTGCCAGCCCGCGCCGTGACATCAGTGTTCTACCGTGTCATGTTTGATTTGTGATCGTATCCCCATGTACAATTTTTGTATCATAATATAACTGAGAGAATGTAACATATCGTGCCTTTAAAATTGCCATTGAAAAGTTGTACATAGGTACTTCGTTTTAAGGAATTTAATGGAATATTTTTTTATTTATGTGCATAACAATATTATAAATTTTATTAATTGATTATCTAATTGTTTAGTTAGAATAATGTTAATTAAATGCAATTATTGTTGAGTGATTTAATAAAGATGTTGAAAATGTTTGAATTCTTATAAATGTCCTTTAGGTATTACTTAGCTGGATTCTAAAACTAGGTTCTTAGTGACTCATGATTTACTAGTACATTCGTTTAATATTTTTACTGTCATTGAAGACCAGATAAGCTCTTATCTTATTGGCCAGTACAATAAATGTATTAAAGTTAAATAATGTATTATTAAGATAATATTACTTATATACCACACGATTAATGTCAATAAAACAACTGAAATTCACAATTAAAATTAAAAGAAAATATTTTCTTCATTAACGAGTAAAAGAGATAGATATATTCATGTTGACCGTAGAGATAGATATATTCATGTTGACCGTGGATATACCTATTGCGGGTTTCTTTTTTATTTAGTATCATATCGTATAACTACATAATTTATTAACCTAAAATAGATTACAAACGTTAATTTATAAATAGCATTACTGAAGTAGAAGTAATAATTGGTAATGTTGTAAAAGGTATAAAATATTTTTTTATTGGTATTGCTTTCTTATACCTACTATATGTAACTATTATGTAAGGATATTTTCCGTAATGATTACACTGCTTAGCTGCTTAATACGTTATCTTCATATTTTTTTATGGAGATTGAACATTTTATGATATGATTTATAAATTTCAAAAATAATTTGAGATTGAACCCGATTGGTTTTTTTAAATTAACAACATACCATAATATTTTAAATGTTAACTGATCACCTCTATTTGTCAAAACATACATTTAAATATTTGCCTCATGCCTCACTAGGGGAATTCACAGAGTTTAGGGGTAGAAATAACATTAACAGAGTGCTAGAATTATATTTTTAATATATATATATAAGCATGGTGATTATAAATTAAACAGATATACGATATCTTGCATTGTAATAAATTTCACTTTATCAGATATGCAAATGGCGGATGCAGAGGAGTTCGCAGAAACATTGATCAAAATAACATTATATTTTAAAATAACTTGAAGTTATTTGGCTGTCTGGAGATATAGAATTAATAAATAAAATATCAACTACAACTATCATATATTTATCTAAAATAATGTTATAAAGAGGAAAGATTTGTTTGTTTGTTACAATTAAGTCAAAAATTACTGGACCGATTTTAATGTCTCATGCCTTATTTGATCCAAATTTCTAATTAAAAAGGCCCATCTATCTAAAAGAGAGTAAAAAAAACATTAATATTACATACACATAGGAAACACTTAAATAAAATAGGAAAAGAAATAAAAGCAAACAGTAGCAAGTACTGTTATATGTTATATATTGTTTTTCTTTTTATAAAAACGATAAATACCTTGGTATTGGTACCACCTCGTATATTAATATATTTTTTAATAAGAATCAATGTATGTTTGTCCTCTATACACTCCTAATCTAAATATTAATTCGATTATGATGAAACTTTGGTTAGTTATTCTACATACGCCCGCGAAGGTGCCTTGCTCAAAATATAAAAAGAACTCGCTAGATGGCGCTGCAGATTATCAACTTCTATTTCATTTAATATAGGTACTTGGTATGCAGCTAGTATTTAACTAGGTTTAGCCTTCTTTGCGGTTTATTTTTTATGTTAGACTAGCTGATGCCCGCGACTTCGTTCGCGTGGGATTCACTTTAAGCTTAGCTTTTGAGCAAGCTTTCTTCAAATGACATATCCTCCATCCTCTGTACTTGGTGATTTCTTTTGGGAAAGAGCTATCAAATTAGTCATTGACGGTAGCTTTTGCATCATATTATTGACACGTTTAATGGTAGTTGAGATTGGGGTTCCAAGTATGATTTAAAATTCAATAGAAATACCATAATAGAAAAAATGAACCTGACTTTAAAGAAACTTACTTATTTTTTTTATAATTAGTAGCGAAGATACTGTATCCACCTCGATATTTATTTCATTTTATTGATCATTTTCATTTTGAGACTTTTTTTAAATTCCCTTTTCCCGGGATTCCTACTCGGGTTTCCGGTGCTAAATGCGGAAACCTCTAAGATACGAAGGCAGTCCATAAAAGCTATGTCGAATAATCGTAATTCTGTAGAGAAAGGATGGATGAAAAGGTGAAATAAACGATCTCATAATAAATACTTTTTCATATAATACTTCATTAATACATTTTCTGTTGTTATAATATAGTTCTTTAAAAAAAAAAAAATACAAATTAAAAATCCTTTCGGTTCAACTTCAGATTCGAACTCGCATCTGATGTTACGCAGTTTGACTGCTTATCCACTATTCTACGAGTACACGTATCGAAAATGGCGAAATAATCAAAGTATTTCATTTACATATCAACTGTGATTGACATCTGACAATTCGAAAAAGTTCAACGCGAGTCAGTTTGCATTGCAATTTGGTGATATGGTGCCTTTAAAATTATTTTTAAATGATGATAACTTTTCTTTCCGAGAACCGATTTCGATGAAACAAAGCCTATATGTTGCCCCGGGTTTTACTTAATATATTTGTGTAAATTGCATGAAAATCCGTTCAGTATCTTCGGAGATTAGCGTGAACAAACAGACAGACAGACAGACAGAAAGACAGACAGACAGACAAGAATCTTAAAAATTGCATTTATGCATTCTGCTACCCTTCTTTTATCACCCCTCTTAATTTCTGGTAAAAATATTTAGTGAAGCGTAATTTCGATCCTACTCTTTTATTATATGTATATAGATATCGACAGACGAGCATGACCATTCACTTGATGGTAGTTATATCTCAGCAACAGAACATCAGTCAATGATGCGCTATCGACCTACTTTTTATTTTGAGCATTCGGAAATCCATACTCATATTGGAGCGGAGTTGACATAACCAAAGTTTCGGTATTAAAAAAAAAATAACTGTGAGAAAAATGAAAATTCGGGCTTCGATAATAGGGAATATGCATGCATTTTTTTTATATTTTTTATCGACTTGTTACATCATTTTACCCTAATAAAAAATATAAATACTCTTGGCAATGTCCAAATTATTTTTTAAAATTACTTTGAAAACATCGATAAAATTTGATCTGTTTAAACGCGGCCATATTTCGCGGGCTTTGGATGATATCACATTACACGCTCAGTGACGGATAGAGTGAGGTAACTATGGTAACCAGTGTTTGACGCCATCTTCTATGTCAATGGACGCCATTGATAAATCGCTGCCGATAAATGACAGAATGTGTAAGGTGACGTCACGTTTTGTTTCGACCAATGGTGATGCGTTTTGCAAACTTGAATTTCTCTCCCTTATTTTACACATTTTAATTAATATTTTTTGCAATTAAACACGAACTAAATAAGAAAATAATTGTTTAGGCATAATATCTGGGCCATAAGGATTCAAGGGAAAAAATATCAAGTAAATTTAAACAACATGCATATTCCCTATTTAATTTAGGCATAAAAAAATTCAAATCGCCAAGCGGTTGTTGAGATGTGCTCACAAACACAAATGCAATTTGAGTCGCGCCATGGGAGACCCAATAAAAATAACATGATAGTATTTGAGAAATTGGATGTTGCTACACAACCTAAGAGTAAGACCCTGAAATTCGTTGGTTCAAAGGTAAAACTCACTATACTCCGTCCAACCATTTATTTTCTTTTTGACTGTTCGAAAACTAAGCAATTCGAGTGGTCCTAATGCGTTATCGATTCGATTTTGGATAACTATCGATTTTATTTTTCAAGAAATTTTAATCGATTTAACAATGATATATTTTCACGCTCAACATTTTGTTTTATTTTGAAACATATTCACATATACACAGGTTACAATATTTAATATTAAATAGTTAAAATTACAATTTGATATATTTAAATAAGCCATCATCAGTGCAAAGTATTAAGGTAAATGTATTCATAAATTGGCAACATTACTTTACTATACTATCAAAACCGTGATGTGAATAATATTTTAGAAAATTTAAATAGTCATTATATGTATTTCCGATAGGACCATAATTGAAGGATTTTACATTACTTGACATATTCACATCCCTTAAATTACGTTGTCGCTAATGTAATCTTGAACAGACGTCATGGCCAATAAAATGGATTGTTTTGTATGGAAAAAACTTCGCTTGACGCTGGCACAAAGTTATATAATCTAATTTTGCGAGCTGTCAAAAAGAAAATAAATGATTGGACGGAGTATACCTAAGTGTTATGTTTACTACGTTAAGAACCAATTATCAAGTGCGTATTTCAGTTCATAATTTTGTTATGGACAATACGCAATTAGTGCTTTGTTACTGCAGTAAGTTTACGCTTAAAAAATGAAATGTTTTTATTCAAAATGACATTTAGTGAGTTTTACTGTTGAACCGACGAAATGTAAGAATGGATACGCAAAAAGTCTATTTATTGGTCCTTATTGCGTTAAAGAAAGAGAAACCATCAACAGTATACGTGTTCAATTTACTTTCTTATCAGTTCAACCAACACAAATTTGGAGCATTCAGTTATAATCTAATTTATCTATTTCTGATAACGTTATCTAAGTATAAGGGTTTTTAATTTGGAATAGTATTTATTATACGTATATTCTAAGGTTCACAACTAACCCATTGGTCACGAGTTTTATCCCGACACTTCAAGTTGTTGCAAATCGCATTTTTCTCAGAAAATACTGATTTATTATTAGAAAAAAAATGTATTGAACTAAAAATATCAATCTATTAGTGGGCTACAACTTTTGTCTTAAAAATCAATATTTTTCTAAATAAACGGGATTTTTTTTCGAATAATTGAATGTTTTTCATGGTTTGACCTTGCTCGAAGTAAAAATTAGGTCGACAGGGCATCATTGACTGATGTTCTGTGGCTGAGGTATCACCTAACATCAAGTGAACCTCATGCTCGTCTGTCGATATCTGACATAAAAAAAAAAGAAGAAAATTTCAATATCACATTCTTAATCAGCGCGTCAAAATATATAGCTATACCAAAATTCAGTTCGATTGAATGTATAGGCTAAACGGAAGTTTATTTCTTGATGTTAATTGACAATAGAAGATTTGGGATTGATTCATTTCTTTCTTTCATCTATATACGTATTATTAAGAGGAAAGATTTGTTGCTCAAAATCTTTTTCTTTTTTTTATAACAGTAGGTACATCTACATTGCACCCGTGCAAAGCTCGGCGTGTGGCTATTTTGCAATAAAATACTTACCAGCGTATTACCAGTATTGATTCGATCTACCAACAAAATATGTTCATTTTACTTACCATTTAAGATCAGATGATTCTCTCATTATATCATACAACTATCACATAGTATCACAAAACAGAGGCTTTGTGTTTGACATGTTCGTGACAAGGACAGCAGTAATAATAATAATAATAATAATAATAATATCGTTTATTTCGGGTAAAATGCCCATAATTATACATCACAATTACATTAAATTTATAAATATAACACAAAGAATATTAAATAAGAATATACGTAAATTTAATAACATTAATAACAATTAAAAATAAAAATTAAATTAAATTCTGACACAATAATAAATTAATTAAAAATCATTTGAGAATAAAAAATAAAAAGAATAAGGCCGTCTATCAAGATTGCACCGAGAAATGCAGTTTTGTCCAATGCTTCATATAGGGGGAGCAATATAATCTATCAGCGATAAGTTGTAGGAACTTGTTGGAGCTATCCCGCAGCCTGCGCATCAGCGATGCTGTTCGTTTGCGCAGTATGGCAGCAAAGCCATCAACTCGAGCTTCCGCGAACATCCCCGATGCGCTGCAGAAGCGGGGCAGCCCCATCAAAGCCCTGAACCCATTGTTATATTGGACCCGCAGAGCACTATAAGACTTTTGTGTGTATTTAATCCACAGGCTGCACGTATAAAATGTCTGGCAGTATGCTCTAAACAAAGTAGTTTTAACCTGCGTTGTGCAACGTGAGAATCTACGGGCCAGCATATTCGCTCTGACTGATAGTGCTCTACGTCCCCTCTCCATATCAGCGTCGTCAGCGAGCGTCTCCGTGATCCAATGGCCCAAATACTTAAACCGGCTTACTTTATTTAAAGAATATCCGTTGAGAGTGATATTCAGGGCAGAAGAATGCGTCTTAGAGCCTGCTTTAAAAACCATAAATTCACTCTTATTACCGTTGTAAATAAGCCCGTGGGTTTCCGCATAACGCTCGCAGACTCCGATCAGTTTCTTTAAGGCACCGATAGACGGGCCCAGCAGCACCATATCGTCTGCATAACTAATATTATTAACAAAGACCCCGTCTATTGAACAGCCTACTCGGGTACCGCTGAGCTCGCGAACCAACCCGTCTATGTACAAGTTGAAAAGCTGCGGTGAGGTTAAACCACCTTGCCTCACGCCGCATTCCAACCCATACACTTCCGAGCGTGCCCCCGACCACCTTACATAATTACATTGATTGCCATACCAATATTTAAAGAGCGATATCAATTCTCGTGGGAGATCTGTTTCCTCTTTCAACTTCTTCCACAACCTGTCATACACAACAAGATCAAACGCCTTCGAGAGGTCTAAGAAACACGCGTAAACTGGTGTATTTCGAGTAGTGTAGTACTGGACAGTATGTTTGAGATTCATTATTGCAGTCTCAGTCGATAAACCTGCACGAAAACCAAATTGAGCATCGTGCAGCTTTAAATGACTCTGCAGGTACTTATTTAACACACTGTCCAACACTTTGGCTATAACAGTGGCAAGTGATATCGGTCTGTAATTGTTTTTACTAGAGGCGTCCCCAGTTTTATTTTTAAGAATAGGAACGACCACTGTTAACATTAACTCTTTCGGCAGGTAAGCGTGACTAGCACAGAGATTAAAGAACATTGCGAGCACCCTGGGTAGGTGAACACCTGCATTTTGTAGATGTTCGATACTTAATGAATCATGGCCAGGAGATTTGCCTCGCTTCATGTCTCTCACTGCATGTGCTACCTCTTTTACAGAGAATCTAACAATCTTATTTCCACTGGGAATGGTCTCTGAGAAGGATTCTGCACGTCCTAGTGGAGAAATCACCCTGAACTGCTCTTTAAACAGGTTGGCAATCTGGGCGGGTTCACTATTTCCCTCTATACTCATTGGGACACACGGCTTCGGATTCAACTTACTTGTTTCCTTCCAGAACTTACTAAAATTTTTAGACGTGTGTTGTGACGCTAAGGTATCCATTTTTATTTGGGTCTCATTATTTTGGCACCACTTAATAATAATAAAGAGTAATGACTCGCTATTTGCTTCTTCCCACGCTTAGCGTAGGAAGACGCTCTGTGATTAGAATACAATGCACAGGTAATTATATTGCAAATTCTCTAAACTAAGCAGAAGTATTTACAAGAGTAAATAAGGTTTTATATTTTTCAAGTGAGCGTGCATAGTCAAATACGAAACTATGATACCGAAAAGTACTGGAAGTCTCGAGGCCAATTTTACATATACCCATACACTTCAAAAGGGCCAGGTCAACAGTATTCGAAACCAGTGGTGAGTGGCGTAGCATGGGGGGAAGGGAGGTAATTTCACAGGTAACGGTACAAAAATGACTTCCTTCAACGTTCTTTTTTATTTTATTTTTTGTCATTATATCTACTATATAAAAATAAGTCGGGTTTTCCTTGCTGACGCTATAATTCCAGAACGCACGAACCGATTTCCACGGTTTTGCATTCGTTGGAAAGGTCTCGGGCCCCATGATGTTTTATAGCAAAGAAAATTCAGGTAAAAATTTTAAAAGTAAAACGGGAAAATCTTTTTTCACATACAGCGGTGGGCAAATGGGCATATTCCAATCTAAGAATAATTGTATAAGCCAATTTCGAAGCCAATATTTTGGCAGAACAACGTCTGCGGGGTCCACAAGTCATCTTATACAATTTTCACAACGCCCCAATGTTTTATAATCAATTTCAAATATCAGGGGGCGGCAAATATGGGATCCGCCCCGGGTGCTATGCTACACCACAGCTCGAAACCGACGAGCGTGTATGAAAGCATTGATGAAAGTGGAAGAAGCAAAAGTGGTATGTAAGGATCGGCGCATATGGAATTCCGTGATCTCTACCTACCGCAATGGGGAAAAGGCGTGATATATATTATGTATGTATCACACATTTAAATAAAATACTTTATAACGGATTAAAAAGCGATTTATTATTTCTATCGACGTTTCGGATGCTTTTAAGCATCCGTGGTCACGGCAGACTGCTGTGCCGTATAATATAAATAATAAATCGCGTTTTAATCTGGTATAAAGTATTTTATTTAAATGTGTGTGTGTGTGTTATTTAAACGTTAATAAAAGACAATATTATATACTTGGTGCTTTTGCTTGCGGAAACACAAAGTGTTTTTATTGAGTGATAGTCTATATTAATATTATAAAGAGAAAAGATTTGTATTTTTGTATGTATCGAATAAACTCAAAAACTACTGGACCGATTTTGAAAATTCTTTCACCAATAGAAAGCTCAGCGAGTAACATAGTTATATTTTTATGTTTTGTGTATAGTACATCTACATTGCACCCGTGTGAAGCCGGGGCGTTTTGCTAGTATACAATAAAATGCTTTTCTATTAAAGTTCAAGGGTTTTTGAATGGCCTTGAAAATTATTTATTTTCTCTTACAACTACAAGTTAGTTGATCAAAGTATATTGAATATTGGGTAGATCTGTCTTAATTTTATTCATTACTTAGATTAGGAGTAACGTTTGTATAAGATATACATTTAAATGAATGAAAATAAGTATGAATCATCAATGTAAGAAGAATCCAGTAAAAAATAAAACACATACCTACGAACATTTTAATTCATAACATGCGGATGTAGCCTGCACAACGCATTAGCGTATAATTATATAGAGATAAATAATGTATGCCAGAATATAACGTAAATTACTTCGTTACGATGACGTCAAATTGGCCAACACGCAAAAAGTGACATTGACGGGATTTTTAGTGCGTTAGTTGAAGGTAATTGAAAAGTATTGGGATAGGTCACAAGTTCGAATTGCACGTTGGCTATACGAATTATCTAAACATCTAGCCACTTCGAACATTAAACGGGTGAGAAGACTATGGGAATATAATCCATCTGGGTAACGAACCAATATAATTGAAAAAAACACTAATTGAGAGATTGAACGTTTATTAAATCAAGAAGAAGATAAAAATCTCTTCATAGATGAAAAAAATGTGAAGAACACAATGCGCGTTTCGGTCTCAGTCTATGGAATTCCGAATGCTCGAAGAAAAAAGGAGTCTGTCGACCTACTTTTTACTTCAAGCATTCGGAAATCCATAGACTGAAACCGAAACACCCAATATGCACTTCACGGATTTTCCATCTATGAACGGTGGTTCGTTACCCGGTCGGCATTTCGATATTCCTCCCACCCGATCAATGCCCGAAGTTACCAGACGTGGGGAAAACATGCTTACAGAAAATTATAAACATGTCGTCCCGGTGAGATACGAACCCACGACCCATCGATGCGCACGGCAGGTGTTTGACCGATTGCGCCAACGAGCCCGTCTACATTATATAATAAAAAAAAGACATTAAAATTGTTTCATGTGACATCACCGTAAGGTATTTATTGTCGCGCTTTATCAATGAATAAAATTAAATGTGTGATAATCACAATAAAGTATTTTAAATCAATCGTTTTATTACTAGCAACATGCACAAAACAAAAAAATATCCTTCATGAATAATGATTCGAATCAAAAGCCATTTATTAATACAAAAAGATTAGTAGGGTTTCATCGCGCGAATACCTCGGGCTCGGAGGTCAACCGGACGATGCCGAGGTCAACTTGGATGTTAAATGATAACTATAAATAAATTAAATTACAGTTATTTAGCAGTAATGATAAGAGAGACTTTGTAATCTTATCAATGTAATGTTTTTAAGCTGTACTTTACCTCCTTGAATAAGGAATGCTCGGACTAACTACTCGTTCAGAAACTTTTCTAACTCTATTTTAATTATTTTTAGGGTTCACCCGTGCGAAGCCCGGGCAGATCGATAGTGAAATATATGTTTATTGAACACCACATTTAAAAAAATATATGTATAACATAAATGAAAAAACATTAAAAGCAATATTCGCCTTTTCGCTAAAAAGCGATTTTTTGTATTGTATTAACTGAACTGAAGTAACTTTTGCCGATTAAGCAGTATGTGGAATTGTAGTTACATAATAAATGTATTAACATATACAGTAAATACAAATAAATAAAAAGCGAGCTAATAAATTTTTCACAGAGATACACACATAGATTTAGAAGATATTATATTTAATACTAGCAACGCGCCCCGGCTTCACACGGGTGCAATGTAGATACACAAAACATTTGAGTTTATTCATAACATACAAAAATACAAAAATTCAAAAATACAAATCTTTCCTCTTTATAATATTAGTATAGATTGATTAGCAACATGTTTTAAATAGTAAAAATATAAACTAAAATACGCTAATTAGTGACGCGATCATAATTGCATCACAATGTCATTTTTCATTTGAGGGCTATTTATAGCAATTTGCACTAATTTTGACATGATATAACAAATATTTGTGTAATGATGTCAATGTTATTTGTATCTAAGGAGACTTATAATAGTATAATATTACTAAAGTTATGTGTAAACTTATAGACACTCAGGGTTTTTAAAAAAAAACAGTTCTCAGTGATGTATTTTTTTTGAAGATGGTACTGATAGAAGATGGCTCATTTGATACAATATAAAAATATAAAAAAATATTGTCAATGGTAAGGAGGCGTCCATAAATTACGTGAGGTGTTTAAGGGGGGGAGGGGGTCGAGTCAAATCTCATCTAATCTTACGTTGGACAGAGGGCAAATATCACGTAATTTTTTTTCTGATTGAAACAAAAAAAAATATACTATTTTGGTCCATTTAATCCAGATTATTTTTACAATAACAATCCAACGCGTTTACGTAAGAAACCCACATTTTGAAAAATCTCACGTGAGATTGGGGGTTGGGGGAGGGGGTTGAATAAAATCTCACGACATCTCACCAGGGGGGAGGGAGGGACAGAAAATTAAAAAAAAACACCTCACGTAATTTATGGACGCCCCCTAAGACAAAACTGCTAAAGCGCAAAAATTGTGCTTGTGGGATATGAGGTTAAAGTTAAAAAAAAAACATACTGCACAAACTACGTACCTATATGAATATAATTGTATAAAAAGGAAATATTTGTTGGTTACCATTTAACTCAATTACTCGATATTTAGCGTGTTTATTTTTAACTATCTACATTGCACCTAACAAACTATGTATAAAGTTGTTAAAAGTTAATAGTTAAAACTATGATCTATCAACCTCTGCAAATGAAATATAGTATTGTGGCCAAATTGGCGCTTTAACAGTTTTGCTTTTCCCCTCACGATTTGATATTTTTTATTAATATTTTTTTGTAGAAGAAGTCGGGTACACTAAAGCTGCGATGTATAGATGGCGTACCTGAACGAGATAGGGTTTGGATGCTGCAGGGGAAAGACATTAGATAGGGAGAAATGGACGAAAATACTCAACTGGACCAAGATGCAATAGCAAGCCAAAGCATCTTAAAGATAGAATAATTATTTAAAGGTTTTGATTTTTTTTATTGATACCAGTAGATTACGATAATTACAGCAAATCCAAATATACGAAAACAGGGATTAATTATTAAAAAAAATAGAATATAATTACGTAAACAATGTTTATTATTATGTTAACAAGTAGGTAACTTTAAACTTAATAACACTTGTTGATTTAATTTTCCTTAACTTGTAAGTTTCCTTAACTATTTCCTCAGTAATAATAATATCTTGTATTTACGTTACGCGAGTATCACAAATTTAAATCTGTAGATTAACAGCTGTTACCGGATTAAAACACGATTTATTCATTATATTGTTTATCCCGACGCTTCGGATGCTATCCAATACCTGGGTACATTTTAACATATCTTTCTGAGGGCCTAGCTCGAACGACTATCGACAAAGTATTCGAATAGTCCATCTGTCAGTTGTATGAAAAATTATTCCACATTTCATAGCAATGACAGCTCGACGATACGAATACTTTTTCGCAAGTTGTTTGGCCCTCAGAGGGCCTAGCATGAACGGCTATCGAAAAAGTATTCGTATCGTCGAAATGTCATTTGTATGAAATTTCAAATGATTTCTCATACAATTGACAGTTTGACGATTCGAATACTTTGTCGATAGTCATTCGTGCTAGGTCTACGTTGCGTCTACTTGTATGGAGATAATGTGTGTTCTGAACCAGAAATTATCAAATCGAAGCTGGCCATGAAAGTGTTAAATAAGAGAAGGACTTTGAAACACACATAATTCTAACATTAAAAGTGCAAAGTATATTTCCGCATCCCCAAGTGGGCCGCGGGAATTTTGGAACAGCGTTTAATTCTAGTTACAATAGCCTACGCGCAGACTAGATCCACTAGTGGCAACCACAGCATAGCCACCGGTGGCCGCCACAAGCTACGGGCGTAATATTTCATACATTTTAGGGCACGCGCGCAAACACGGCGCTCGAGAGGCCGCCACCGAGCTTCTAGCCACCGGTGGCCGCCACAACGTGCGGGCGCGATATTTCATACATTTTACAGTGAGTTTAGAGGCCGCTTCTAGTGGCGGCCACCGGTGGCTCTAGTCTGCGCGTAGAGGCATTTAGTGAAAACTAGTTCTATCTAGAGAAAACGTTATAACTAAAAACGAATTTTAACTGTAACACATGTCTAATCAATACAATGCTGACGTAATAACAGCAATAGTAAAATATTCATAATTAAAAAGGAAACGATTTTCAATTGCTTGCTTCATAAAGGAATACCTTACCGAATACGCGAATTGCGTGTCAGCTGTTTTGTAAGCAAAAGGTAGCTTCGCTTACTTCCCCCGCACCCCCTCGGTTAACGAGGCGACCTGGGGGCCTAGCACGAACGACTATCGACATCGAATTCGAATCGTCAAATGTCAATTGTATGAGAAATTTCATACAAATGACAGTCGACGATACGAATACTCTTTCGATACTTGTTCGTGCTCACCCCTCAGAACTGAATACTTATGGCAATTATGAAAGTCCCGGCCTAGCATGACAAGCGCGACAATATTTTGTCTACCGTTTTCTCGTGTTTTAATCGACTATCGCTTTATTTCTTTCGGGTCTAACATAACAATTAAACTTAAAACTCGACTTTTAATATCAAAAATAGATATATTTGTCGATCAAGATATATTTTCTATCAAAATTGTCGATGTCGAGATATAATATATCGAGATATCTTACATCTTAGTTTGTCTTCTCTCGTCCGCGACATATCTCGTGACGGTCATGCTAGCCCGGCTGTTGGCAATTTATTCAGTTGTCACTAGCTCCTCTGGCAGAATTTTTAGCTTCATTTTCTTCGCGACATCGTGACCAAAACTATTTAAATCTCATCATTTATCTACATATATATTGTATAAAAGTATACTTTGACTAAGGTGTTGTTAAGAACAGTTTTTAATATTTTCTTCTACTATTTTATGATATCGCAACTTAATATTTGTGCAGGATTTTCCTTGTGGCTGGTTCATGCTTCAGAGTAGGGTAGAACCTATTTCATCCAGAGAATCAGCCTCGCCATTCAGCGAGGCGATTCATGCTAGTATTTTGAGAATCACGTCAGATGGAAGTATTATTTAGGGTGTATACGTATATAGGTATACACCCTAAATAATACATACGTATGTTATAATTGGTTAGGATCTATTATCTACACTAATATTATTCAGAGAAAAGATTTGTATTTTTGTATATGTTTGTAATAATTAAACTCAAAACATACTGGACCGATTTCAAAAATTTTTCTTTTTCCAATAGAAAGCTGCATTATCAGCGAGTAGGCTATTTTTGTTTATAGTTCGTCTCGCAAGACGTCCGTGTCGTTCTGTTATTGTTACATTTTTATAGTATTTAAGTTATACATATAATCTTAATTGTATTAGTTTCTACTATTAATTAGATTTAAGTTGTGTAATTGTTGTTATATTAGAATATATGCGTATTTATAATATTTATATAAAGAAATACAAAAACATAATTATAGACTACAGTGCACTGCCATCTATTGTAAACATAAATAAACGTCATATTATTGTTATGTGTGAAGAATATGTGTTTGAGAAGTGTGACTGGTGATATGGCGAGTAAAAGGAGAGAATGGATTAAGAGAACATACTGCGCTGACCCCAAATAACAAAAAAGGGAACAGGGCAAGAAGAAGATTATAAAAAAATATAATACAATATTCCAGACTCCAGTGTATTTTAGTGTTCGGTTATTCGGTATTCTTTTTCAAATAGGAAACCCCTTATAAGCATTAGTAAGTGTGAGTATGTTTGCATAAGCGGAACCGATTGAATAATACACGTGGAAATGTAGCTTAGTTAATTCAAATTTAATCAATAATAATCATCCAATTAGTGATACTCCAATGATATATTTGCATACAAATTCCTGCAATAACTTACATAATTTCTTGTACTTTATTAGGTACACGATATACACCTCCGGGGTCAGTAGTAAGCGCGATACTTTTAGCACCCGACCCCCAGTCCTGGGTTCGAATCCCGGGGAAACAAGTTTTTAAAAAATTGTTTCGCTTGGGCAGGGCACAGAAGGCTGATCACCTACACACTTGCCTGTTAAGAAAAATTATCAGTGAAACAGACACAGATAGGTCTGCCCCATGCCCCACTAGGGGCCACGGGAATTTAATTACTTACACAATATACATCAACCTACATGGTTGCCATTTTGAGTAAATTAAGTTAGAATTTTCAATTAGGTTTTATTAAGTTTCTTTTAAAAAATATCAGATATAATAGGTTTTTTTGAAATTATAATTATTGAAATAAGTGTATGTTGTTATTGTTGGTAGCAATCAAAGTTATATAATTAAGTGCATTTTTATTAAATATTCTAATCATGTCAGGGTTACGTGCCCTCTAGTTTTTTCAATTTTTTTGCTATTAAAACTATTTAAATGATATATAACTTTTATGAAAAATGTACTCCAGTTCATAAGGAAAATATATCAAAATTTAATTATTTAGCATTTTGTGGGTTGACACTGTATTGCATCCTTACATACAGGCAAGATAGTAGGTAAAGTGCTCGCCAGATAAGTCTGCGCGCGACGGGTGGCGTACCAAATATTGCCAGGTATAGAAAGCAAACTCTCAACCACTATGCAACACCAAAAAAATCACCGGCATTCTGAATGTTAATTCGTATTAGGTATACTTAGTATACAACAGAAAACAAATTTATATTTAGATATCACGTCGAATTAACTACTAAATTTGACGTGATGTAACAATTTTATTTGTAAATTTCAATTAGTTTTAGGGTGATGAATAATAATTACATACTAAAACTCAGTGAAAATATATATATTTTTAATTTGTTACATATTGTAACTGAACAACTCCTTATTTACCTGCTCCATAAAAAATATTTACATAATCTACAATTCAATAAAACAACACCAAATTTTATATATATATATACATATATATATATATATAATTATTTAATGTAAATCATTTATCGAGAATATAGCAAAACTTCTAAATTTTGGATAAAATTTGGAGTTTAAAGTTTTGCTGTCACTTGCATGATCAATTATAAATTTGTCCAGTTCTATGTCCAAAAGCCTGTCAGATTCAAAATATTGGTCTACGATTTTTTCAACATGCTGACACACATTATCGAATTAAATGCCACTTCAGATTGAAGATATTTCACCTGTGGCTTGATTTAAATTTTTTTCCACAATACGTCTTTTTTTTCAATGGGGTTTAAATCCTAAAACAAACTAAATCATTAACCAACAACAAAGTAAAAATATGTATCGTATAAAGATACCCCATATAAAGACATAATACCATGTACTGGTCACCCCAAAAATTACCTGTCAAGTAATAAAAAAGTTTTGAAAATGGTACAATCGGCCCTTTATTTTGCCGTTCTGCTTCATAAGCACGTTTTACTTTCAATATAACATCTCTACCAGCACTTTTTATAACCTTAGGCATGATGATTACCAATAAAATCGAATAAAAACGCCACTGCTGCACACTAATTCCGGAAAACAATATGATGGAAAGAAATTTAGTTCCAATTTTTGCCGCGCGCAGACTTATCTGGCGCGCACCATACATCTGCACTGCACCCGTGCGAAGCCAGGGCGTGTTGCTAGTAATAAATATTAAATCATTCACAAAACAAACATGTGACTAAAATGATGACTAATGCTGATAATTGTAGCCTTCAGTATACACAGTACGACAACAAACGGAATTATGTATATAATCAGCCCTCGAACGAACATAACTTTAGCGGACTAAATAACTTCTATCTATCTATATTCTATATAATATATCTTTATATATATAATTCTTCTGTGAGTGTGTATGTCACTGAACTTCTCTCAAACGACTGGACCGATTTTGATGAAATTTTTTGTGTGTGTTCAAGGGGATCTGCGAATGGTTTAGATTCACAATTTTGTCCGCTGGACAATGTTTTTTTAATTAATTTTTAATTATTATATAATTTCGAAGCCAAAATTGTGGCAGAACAACGTCTGCGGGGTCCACTAGTATATACGAGTATATAAAAATGAATTAATGTTCGTTAGTCTCACTAAAACTCGAGAACGGCTGAACGGATTTATCTTATCTTAGTCTTGAAATGTTCGTGGAGGTCTAGGGAAGGTTTAAAAGGCGAAAACTCGAATAATTTCCGGGAAAACCCTAAAAACATCCCTTTTCTATTTCCCATACAAACGTTTTCTAGAGTCAATTTAATTATATAATTTCGAAGCCAAAATTGTGGCAGAATAACGTCTGCGGGGTCCACTAGTTATGTATAATAACAGTAGTATAATTATTTTTGTTTTTTTTTTCGTTTGAATATAATGTATTTGGAGGGAATGAGACAAATAGAGGTTTTACTGTTAATACGTTGAACGATAAGGCCCAGTTTATGCAAAATTTATCAATATGCAAGATTATCCTCTTACAGTACCTTAGTTAGTTTCATCCTTAGAAGTCTTAGAATTTCATATCTTATCTTATCTTACTTCTTACTCTTACTTATATTATAAATGCGAAAGTTTGTGAGGATGGATGGATGTTTGTTACTCTTTCACGCAAAAACTACCGAACGGATTTTGATGAAACTTTACAGTTATATAGTTTATATATATCAGAATAACAGATAGGCTACAATTTATATAAATTTTTTGTATATTGGCCATAATATTACGATAATTATCAAGTAACTCGAAAAATTCCTGCCTCTGAAAAATTCTGAGGGCTATCTTGGCGTGCGCTGCCTAAACCGTTGGAGTTACACAAAGATAATGTATGATGGCATTGTATATCTTAAATAGTTCTAAATAAAAGTCCGCGATCTATCTTCTATGTGGAAGCCAATATATCCGAAATTATAAGCCATAAATACATTTAAAATGAATACTTTTTTTACAATGCACATTTTATAGTATTTAGCTAATTCTTATTAAAATTAATACATTTGTCGTTTTCAGTATTTAATGTAGATGAACTTTGTCTTTTACACTTAGTAATTCGAACGAATTGTTTAAAAAATATCACGATAAGATTGACTCGAGTGGAGCGCCATTAAGCAGATATTGATGAAAAAACAGCTTTTTTATGAAAAAAAAAAGCTACCCGTTGTCCTAATTCTACGCAGACGAAGTCGCGGGCAGAAGCTAGTTATTAATATATCCTCAGTACTAAAATCAGTACATTTCCCACTTTTTCTACCGTCTTTGATAGCGTCACAAGCATCGATGACGATTATTTATAATCTGTGGTACCTAATTATTGACAATGACATTGACAAGTCGTAATATCGACTTTGTATTCTTCGATTCGCTTCGTAATTAGTACTTATAAAATATATATATATCTTAGTATATTATTTATTGTGTCATTAGATACTATCTCGAAAGGTTTCGTGGTAATTGTGTTATATTATTTTATTAATATACAAATTAACGATGTCTTTATCTAATTGCTAGTTGCAGTCAGCTCCTAGTGGTCACCACTGGTGGCGTATTGTGCCGCATCACTAAGGATTTGTATAAATAGATTTTCCTTATGCAGTAATTTAGAACGCTTACGTAATTGCATTGAAGGTTGCGGTTCGGAAAAAATACACAAACTATACGCATCACCGCTATTACTATTTTTATGATTATGTATGGCATTTTATTACCTGTAAAAGTACACTAGTAACAAACATAATGGTTAGAGTACCAAAGGCCGGTTAGTTTTAAAGGCCATATGTGACAAAAAATATGGTGTCCTTTCGGAAAAAAAAAGGTTAGAGTGCTAAACACGTCATTAAGGTTTATAAGACGCGAATCAAGTCAAAATCTATTCTTGAAATCTGATCAATAGATTATGATAAGTCTTAACACTACATTCAAACTTAAGTCAAGTCTTGAAATACGGATTTTTACAAATAAGAATAAGAAAAAAATATTCGATGCTACACACATAAATACATTCTATATAATTTCATTCTTACTAAATGCTTAATAAAAATGCTGTGTGGCGAAAGATAAGGCCCATGGTCAATTGGTCCTGTAAACCAGTACTGGCTACGTTAATTTTCAGCATCTGCCTGGGTCTTTTGGAGTGACAGAAAACACGTAAAGAGAATATTGTCTTTTATTAACGCGAGTATCACACATTTAAATAAAATACTGTATACCGGATTATCTACGGAGGCTGTCACCTCGTGACCACGGTTGCTGAAAAGCATCCGAAACGTCGGGATAAATAATTTAAACAATATAAATAATAAATCGCGTTTTAATCCGGTATACAGTATTTTGTTTAAACGCAAAGAAAATTTAAAATAAAAAGAAAGAAAAATCATTTAAAAAAAAGCTAAATTAATAAAACAATTATATGCATCTTTATCTAAAGAGACAATGTTGTAGAAATACTTCAAGATTTTTTTTTTATGTATTGTTTGAGCTCCGATGGAATGGGTTATGGGGTCCATATAGTTAGTACTTATGTAAAATCGATAAATTTTCATATATTTGCTGCTGCTTTTTTATTTATATAGATTGTATTTTGTTGGGCGTTTTATGTAGTATCTATCTATGTGTCGATGGTTAATGAGCTGAAATCTCATTGGGACATGTTAATTGTTTTCATGTTTTCCCTACGTCTGGTTATTCCTCCCTCTGAAAAACTATAAAGCACATACTGCGTATATATTATTATTTTTTACTTGATCGATGCACTGTGATTTTTTTATAGTATGGGAGGAAAACCCACGAAACTTCGCAGATGCGTTGCCAGCCTTTTTGGTAGGAATAGACTTTCTTTTTGAAGGTCCGAAGTATTTATTCGGAAAACACAGTAATTATTAAGTTTCAAGCATCAAGAGTGTGCGGGTGGGACATGGAGCTTTGTTGCAAGGTACGGTGATGAAAGTAGCGCCTGAATATAATCATTTTGTCAGTCGCTTCTTTCATCACCGTAATGATGAGTGACCATACTGCAGCGGGTATCAGTTTATTTTTATTTTCAGGGATAAGAAAACAATTAAACAATATTTTATTAAAATCTTTAATAACTAATTATAGGGCAGTGTTTCTATTAAATAGAACTTATCTATTACAGTTATAATTATTACAGTGGTATAAAATGTATCACAAATTGTAAATAAATATCACAATATAACTGCGATGAGATGATACTTACGTTTTTTTCTAATAATTGTTGAAAAATATTCGCAAATAAAATTATAACGCCTGCTTTTAAAAAACGAGCAATAACCACTTCAAATAAACAATAGCGCCTGTGGAAATGTTTTATACAATTAATATTACATTGAAATCAGGCGTCGTGGTACTTCATCATAGCTGCCTGGATAAATTTAACGCAATAAGAACAACACTTGCCGTGTATTCAACGGGTTTCGATTCCTGCATCAGAAGACCAAACACGAACAACTTAGAAACTATTCGTTTAGTGAATTTGTCTGTAAAATGTCTGTCACACATTGACTTAAATACTACTTCAATGCTTTCACAAGTATATCTAGACCATCCTTGTCTTTTGTTTGATGGTTTTAAATTCCATTTACTTTGTAACGGATATTTAAAATTATAACTCTTATGAATCTAACACAGCTATGCCTAAGGCTAGCTTTGTGACCTTAACTCTGTGAGAAAGGTTTTAAAAATATTAAAGTTGATATCACTATATAAATACTGAGTAGTTTGTAGGAATATACTTATGGTAAATAGAGAATGTATTATATAAGGCATATAATACCGATCGGATAGAAACTGAAGAACTATGTATAAAGAATTTTGAAAGTACATTGATATAAGTAAGAACAACAGGCTAGGGATGCAAATAAACAGATTGTTTAAAGAATGATACGTTTAGAAAGGCTATCACTTATGTGATGGCAAATAGAAGTGTTTTAATCACAATAATTTGAAGTGTATATATATTAATACAAACTGCAATACGACGCCCTTGGATGTTTCTTAATAATATTGGTTTAGCAATGGATCTAGTATAAATATTATTATATATTAAGCAGAATTAATAGCTTTCTTTTCTATTAAACTAAGTTGTACCTCTTTATCTGAATTATTAATACCCTTAAAACTATTCTCTATATCAATCAATGTTCTGTCTTTTGTTTCAGGTAACAATACATACATAACACACAAACAAATCGTCAATGTTGCTGAATAGACTAGAAAAGCACCTTGTACTCCTATTGTCGAGTATAAATGTGGAGCTGTTTTCATAGAAATAACAAAAGCCGGTGTCAAAAATGACGTTGACAAAGTGGATCCTAAACTTCGGTAAGCTAATGGAAATACTTCTCCACAAATTACCCAATTTAATGGGACAATGCCTATACAAAACGAAAATGTATATGCTATCATTAATACCATGGGGAATGTATCTAATAGCCATGACTGAGTTATGTACCCAGCATTTCTTAAGTACATGAACACTGATATTGTAGTCAAAGACATAACAGTCATGAGACCACTCGTAAATAAAATAGTCCGTCTTTTTAAGTTTTTGAGCAAGAAAATAGCGAGAAATGCACATATTGTTCTTAAGAAATCAATCACAGTGAATTGCCAAGTGACGTCGGTAAGATGTTCTTTATTTAATACTGCTTGAAGGATAACATTTCCATAAGCCGCTAGCATATGCGCTCCACCAAATTCAAAAACTATCAACATGCAGATAGCAACAATAGATGGCTTAAAGAATTCCCTCTTCTTGAAGATTCTCAGCACTGACTTAAAGGAATTCAGCATGTATCTCGTAATGCTGGAGTGCCTAGAAGCAATATTTTTCTCATTGTTCCTATCATTTTGCACGACTCTTTCTTGAGTCTGAATCATTTTTTCTAATTCTTCATTTTGCTCGTTACCATCACCACGAACCCATTTAAATGCTTTTTTGGCATCTTCAAATCTCGACTTAGAAACTAGCCAATACGGTGACTCTGGAGATAAACTTATAATAACCATGGATATTATCGGAAACATTGAACATACAACTGCTGTGTTTTTCCACGTTAAATATGCCCCCCAAACGTGTGACAACATGATACCGAGGCCTAAAGAGATGGCGAAGGTGCCCAAGAAAGCTCCTCTATATCTAGGTTCTGTGTATTCAGCAACTAATATCGCAGCTAACGGAGTCCTAAGACCTAAAGCGAGGCCGTGAAGTAATCTGGCGAGAAGGAACATTGGGACGGTGTTTCCAAATATGAAAATGACCCAACCGAGAAGCGCAGGTATCGTGGAGAGGAAGTGTGACTTCTGTCTTCCTAGCTTCGACATGAATACTGGTGATATGAAGTTTCCGACGATACCCATCAAGCCAACGGATGATGCTGGAAATAGAAAAAAAAAATAATTAATATACTTCAGAAATTAGCGCGAGGCCTGGCCAATTTTTAATTTACATAAGTATGGTTAAGTCCATTGAATAATGCTGAATCGCACAATCTACTGCATATATTCTTCGTTCTCTCCTACTTACCTACCTACACATTACTTTAGAGTCAATAAAAAATGATTGACGGGCTCGTTGGCGCGTTCGGTAGAACACCTGTCGTGCGCATCGATGGGTCGTGGGTTTGAATTCCACCGGGACGACATGTTTATGATTTTCTGTAAGCATGTTTTTACCACGTCTGGTAACTTCAGGCATTGATCGGGTGGGAGGAATATTGAAATTCTGACCGAGTAACGAACCACCGTTCATAGATGGAAAAATCGTGAAGTACACATTGCGCGTTTCGGTTTCAGTCTATGGATTTCCATATGGAAGCATCATTAACTGATGTTCTGTGGCTGAGGTATCACCTACCATCAAGTGAACCTCATGCTCGTCTGTCGATATCTAACATAAAAAAACGGATTTCTTAGACAATTTTTTGCCTCGAACAACCAGTCGTCAGTGTTGCGGATGTCCGTGGGTGGTAGTCATCGCGTAACATCCGCTCTTATAATAAAAATTACCAACCTATCCAAGAGGTATCATGATCCCTTAGTGTGACAGGACCACCATCCCGTATCAATTGCGCAAACAGCACAGCTGGGTAACCGTGGGCACAGCCATGACCAACTATGTTCAGAGCCGCACCAGATACGACGAAGGCCTGGAATTAAACATTATATAGAATTAATGAATGTCAATTAGCAATTACACAACACTGGTTTTCAGTGACCCCATAGGTATATTTGGAGTTTAGACTATGGAACTCTTGCAACAAAATTAATACTATTGTATAAATCTTAAATATTTCGTGTCACGGTGTTTGTTAATGTACTATATTGTATGAGAAAAGGTACCGTAAAGTATATTTCATACCACTAGGTGATTAGTGTCTCCAACCAGATTTTTTTTCTAAATTTTTGACAAAATATTGTTTTGGTCACATTTTATTCATTAGTCTAACTATATCATATGAAGCTGGGTTGGGTAGCTAGTGAATACCTATATATTTATAAATTATTGGCCAAAATTAATTATATATGCATATGTATATAATTTAATTAAAGACAATACCCAAGATCCCACTCAACCTAATATGATTATCATAAATAAATAAATGGATAATCCTAAAGTATTCGTATCAACAGATGAAAGTAATGAATGAAGTAATATAAACCTACTGACTGCTGACTTTTTAGAATAAAATCACACAAACAATTAATTAATAAAATGGTGTAAAGCGTAACGAATATAGGTTGCCTCGTACTCGAGTCAGCCGATCTGATCCCAAGCGTGCTACCGAATCTTCAATAAAACAACGTTTACTACTCCCAGAACCATATCTACAACCCTTACAAAGTTAGCCTTTGGTACATTCCATTGTATTTACTAATTGCATAGTTCTCTCGGAGAGGCTAGTACTTCGTTTATTTACGACTCGTCTTATAGTTGTGGTTTGCTCACTGAGACTGTTGCAATGATTTCGGCTACATACATACATACATATACTACATTACGCCTCTTTCCTATTGGGATAGGCAGAAATCACGCCTCACGGTATTCCATATGCTCCGATCCTTACACACCACTTTCATGAATGCTTTCATACACGCTCGACGGATTCGAGTGCTTTTGACCTGGCCTTTTTGAAGGACATCCCAGGTCTAATGGCGGTCTGTATCATATTAGACAGGTTTTATGACTGGATGGGAAGTACTCTTTCTTCTACCTTCGTTCCAATAGGTTGCGGATTCGAATCCCAACGGGATGACAAAAAATGTTAAATTTTTTAAAACCATGTTTTATGTTTGGCTACACCGGGCATCGAAATACCGATCAGTTAACGAAAAACCGGAACGGCTTATTGCTCTTTTCGGATTTTCGAATGCTTCTTAATATTTTCTTATTAACTTAAAATATCTATAACGATCATAATATGACCATATTATGGTCCTGTGGGTGAGTTATATTACCGTTATGTCAGTCTGCCTATATTTGATATTAAAATAACTTAATGAGTTTTTATTAAAACTGCCTAAGTCATCAAGTGTAATTATATTATGTAGTTCTCGCTAAATATGTACTAGTGGTCTCGAATCTACCGATTTCACGTTTGAATTTAGAGACGAGAGAGAGAGATATGTACTGAGGTCAACATAAGTTTATTATCTTAGCTGGTGGTAACAAGTATATTACGACATTATTGGTTTATTATAATCAAGATAGCTGAAATGTTTGCACGGAACTTATATAAACCTGTCAGAATTATTAGCTCATCAAATTAGAATACATGAGTAGGTATGTATATGCCATAATGAAAGTCGGACTTAAAATAGGATTGTTTTCAAATTTTGTGTGTACAATGTTGGCGCATAGCATACAGGTTGTCGTAAAAGGAGAAAGGTAACCATTTGTTAAAAGCCTCTTTACGAGCAGATTCTATGATGGTGCTGCACCTCGTAGCTACAATATTCTCAATAATGTTAGTGTCAAAAATCTCAACAAATATACCTACATATAAGAAAACCCTTATTTCATAGCTGTCTAGCCTTGCTTATGAAGGCGTTCATAGTCTTATCAGATTAATAGAAATGTAAAGATCACATACAAACACCATACCCCCACCTAAACACGTACACACTCCATCGTGGATATTCCCAGAATCCGCACAGTTTTCTTCGCGTCCTCATTCCTGATTAAAACTGCGAAAGAATGGAGCTCCCTACCGGCTTCTGTCTTTCCGAACCACTATAACTTGGGTATTTTTAAGGCCAGGCTTCTTCTAGACAGACGTGCCCCTTCTTCGCATCACCACTTACCACCAGGTGGGATCGCTATCAAACGTCTGACTATTATGTATAAAAAAAACACACTGGCTAGCAAAAACATAAAATTACTAATCTTATAAATATAAAAAGTTCTTATCTTTATATATATAATTCTTCTGTAAGTGTGTATGTCACTGAACTTCTCTCAAACGACTGGACCGATTTTGATGAATTTTTTTGTGTGTGTTCAAGGGGATCTGGGAATGGTTTAGATTCACAAAAAAGTTTGAAATTTTCAAATTAAAGACGTGTAGACAGGACAACGTCTGTCAGGGCCACTAGTTTACTATATTATTATATAAGGAAGGAGCACACAGGATCTCCTAGCTAAGAAGTCACATTTTAAACAGTAAGTATACTAAAAAGATATTATGTCAATGGTTATAAACGATTTTTTATTATTAAATATTATTACCTGTTTGATGAATGTCTTCATTTTATTCGACTACATGTAGAGTAGGCCACTGAAAAATAAACATTAAATATTAATCAACAACTCTATACTTATATTTTTTTTCAAAGTTTCTTATCCAACATTTCTAAATATTTGGGAACTTGATCGTAGTACAACTCATTTCAGTGTGCGTAATGTTTAGCGTGCGCTCCCGTGATTACGCACACTAAAACTGTGTATATGTGCACGCCTAATAACATTCTTAGCCAAACGGAGTTCGTGAGATAGAATATCTATACCCACAAGGCACCGACTGTGAGTTCAAATTCAAATTCAAAATCATTTATTCATTTAGGTTAGGTATAGTCCGATGCAAACTTTTTGGCGGCTGGAAATTAAAGGCAAGTACAAGTGCGCGCAGGTATAATCAAGTCCAAAATTCTTTAGCTCTATTTGAATTTCTATTAAATTATGAAATGCTATTACAAATGTGTTACTTATAGGTTCGTATCTGGAGAATTGTTTAAAATACTGAATTAGGTGAATATAGTCCTTAATCAAAGGATGCAAGAAAAAAAAACATTTTATGAGATCTACAAACTATTATTAATTATTGTATTCATTATTTTTATACATTTCATAGAACTTCCTTCTTTTTCTGGGCTTGATCAAATTTGTCTTCTTATTCTCTATCCTTTTTATTAATCAATCAAGCTAACACAACAAAAATGTAACATAAATAAATAACTGATGAAACTAAACATTCAATAACAATAAAAACGAAACAATAATAATATAATTAATAATTAACTCTTAAGAGCTCGACTGTAGTTAGATAGAAATGTGCGCGTGTGTGCAGTATACCGATGTCACTCACACAAAGAATTAAGACGCATGAGGCGACTGCGGGGAAAAGAGAAGGCGCGCGGGGCGATTCCTCCGCCGCGCGTCACTTCCACGTCCCGCTAACACCTTATTATAGCGTTCTGCGCATCGAAACGTACGATGTTCACAGCCGCCAATTAGTTTGAATTCAATTATATTAGGTAACATAATGTACACTTATGAACGTCAATAAAAAATACATATTAAATGCTTCTAATTTTACATTTACCGCCAGTTCTCAAATCAAGGGCGTAGAACGGAAGAGAAGAACTGGCAAGAAACTCTTCGTCACTCTTTTTAATCGCCAAGTTTTTGTTTTACAAAATATTTGTAACATTAAATGTTACAAATATTTTGTTATGTTTTATGTGTTACCAAATTTTGGTATGTTTATTTCAATAAATTTTGAGGTTGCAACGACATAATTCTTCATTTTCCTTATATTATTAAACGGGGACTTAATAATTAGGCAAATACGTAATTTAAAACAATTATCCAATCTGTAATTGATTATTTATTAGCACTTAATCTATCTACAACTAAATTGTCGTTAAAGACACTCAAGTCTAGCCTTTTTAATTATAATTGCATAATAAAATTATAATGACTTAAACACTGGCAGTTGTACGCATTTTATAAAAAATGAATTGAGTGATGAATCATGATACAAGCCTTTATGATTATACAAATAAAACACTTTTCATTATTCTATATGTTGAAAACCTATAGAGTACTCCCGTTGGGGAGTACCCTATATAGTTTTGATTAAAAGGTATTATCTTTTGATTGCGTCGACTTAGATGTTTGATTTTTTCAGGGATTGCAGTCCTGAGTATGTGAATTTGAACTCGATACCTCCACGTGTTCCTGAGAAAAAGGGTAGTCACAAACGGATAGACAGATAGACAACGAAGTGATCCTTTTTATTAGAACGGAGTGTGGAACCCTAAAAATTGACTTATTTATACAAATACAGCAAAGCGAAAATAGCTAAAATGTAAATAAGCATGATGATGTTTTTAATAAAGCTGTAGAAGTAAGAAAAATATTTTCACAGTATCTACAAAATTTTCTTTAAATTGAAAAATAAAACAAAACACGGTTACTCTTTTTTGTCAACGAAACATTACATTACTAAAGCACTATACTCTCGTCAGTACCGCGCGTTTGGTCTGTCGAAATGACTGTCAACAAGTTGTTCAATTCAAAGTCTACGGATGGGAACAAAGGCGTTTTGTAACGATGCTGCTTTCTGCATTATTTACGAGGCTTGTTAGATAACTGTGTTACGAATATTGCAATATAATCGATGTCTCCTATATTCAACGCTTAGTGTTTTGATAATATTTTATGAATTTAATAAAAAAAAAATAGATAAAATATTCATCCAAATATCCACAAAATTATTCCCTATATTGTGCGTAGCACGGAATAGATAAAAAAGGCTCAATCAAGCTGATATCGAGTAGAGATATTATATTTTGTTGGCGATGGTATGGAAAAAAAATCTTCTTTATAATATTTGAATTGTGTCATTTTATCTAATTTAGGGAGATATGTTTCCTCGATATTAAATTGCTATAGTAAGGGCGTTGAAACAGTTTTTTAGCATAATTGTACTATTAGAACTAAACTTATTGAACCTTGACTTTATGATTAGTATTCGTCACGACAGACTTCCTAGCCAAAGCTATTACTGTTTATATAATAAAAAAATAGTAGTAAATTAAGCTTAAAACTGTCTGGTTTTCAGATGTGCCGGCCTAGAATGACCGCCACGAGATATGTCGCGGACGAGAGAAGACAAACTAAGATGTAAGATATCTCGATATATTATATCTCAACATTGACAATTTTGATAGAAAATACATCTCGATCGACAAATATATCTATTTTTGTTATTAAAAGTCAAGTGTAATTGTCATGTTAGACCCGGAAGAAATAAAGAGATAATCGATTAAAACACGAGAAAACGGCAGAACAGCCGGCCTAGCATGACAACCGCGACAAAATTTTGTCGACCGTTTTCTCGTATTTTAATCGACTATCGCTTTATTTCTTTCGGGTCTAACATGACAATTACACTTAAAACTCGACTTTTAATATCAAAAATAGATACATTTGTCGATCGAGATATCTTTTCTATCAAAATTGTCGATGTCGAGATATTTAACATCTTAGTTTGTCTTCTCTCGCGCGAGATATATGTATCTCGTGGCGGTCATGCTAGCCCGGCTGGTTTCCTACTTATGATCAAACAATAGCTGCTTGTTCGTTGATCAGTGCAAACATTCATAATAGAAATATATTTATTTTCTCACTATATCTAACTATATCTTCATGACACTGTTGATGAGTCCTCACAAATAGTAGTTAATCAAAACTTTAAATCCAAGATTCATGGTTTTGACTAGTTAGTATATTTTAAAGTAGGTAAGTAAGTTTTGACGGGCTCATTGACGCGTTTGATAGAACACCTACCTTGCGGTCACGGGTTCGAATCCCCCCGGGACGACATGTTCATAATTTTCTTTAAGCATGTCTTCCTCACGTCTGGTCACTTTGGGCATTTAAAGGGTGGGTTACTTTTTAATACGAGCTTTTTAGAAATTAACGGTGATTTGTTACGCGGAATTTCGATATTCATCCCCCAGTTATAAAGGAAGTGACTAGACGCAGAGAAAGCATGTTTAGGGTAAATTATAATGATGTTACGGGCGGGAGTCAAATTCACGGCCCATCATCGCAATCCTAACTTCAACCCAACGCGCCAATGCCCATCGAAGAGTTTGCGTGTAAACAATTTATGCCATACTTAAGCCCGGTTCCCACCGCGAGCGGAGCGGACCCATTAAGGACCCCATTCAACTCGCAAAAGTAAACTGCATATTTGTATTTCCACAAACAAATAGTCGAGCGGAACGTACTGAACGAGTAAAAAGCGTTGAAATGAACTCGCTCAGTTCTAGGCAAGTTCAGTGGAAATCAAAAGTCAAAGCTCTTTGTTGGTGGAAATCTAAACCTATTTCATTTAAAAGGAGTCCGTCCCGCCTAACCATTTCCCGCTCATTACCCTTTCGCGATGGAAACCAGGCTTTAGAGAAGCAGACAGAGCAAAAACCTATTAACAGTTTAAAAATAGCTCAATCTATAAACAATCTGAGTATTTAATTAAGATTCTGCCAATTTGCCAAGTCGCATCAATAAAATTGGTTTCGGATTAGTCCAAAAATACAGTTTTTTTCCAATCACGTAAAATTATTCTTTTGAATGGATTTCCGCGTTGCTTTTTCGGAGTTAATTGAAACTTGTGATCGATTGTTAATATTTACGCAGCTCTGGCCTTGAAAATTCAGTAATGATTTCACTCGATTCCTTCCTTAGAATGGTTTTTTACTCGAGGACGCAAAACATACAAATCAATTTTATTTCAGGAAGCAATGATAATAGCAATACAGTAGGTATCAAGTATAAGCAATAACTTTTTTGTTTACTTTTTAAATACATATCAGTACTCCCGTTTTTTAAATTAAAAATCAGATTTGCAATGAGGAATGTTACAAATGATGCCGAGGCCCTACTATTTTTTTTAATGCTAGATATCGACAGACGAGCATGAGGTTTACTTGATGGTAGGTGATACCTCAGACACAGAACATCAGTCAATGAAGCGATGGTCGACCAACTTTTAACTTCGACCATCCTTAAATCCACTATTTAAACCACTAAAGTTAGTTATTTGAGAATTCCTAGTTATAATTAATTTTATGAAGTAAGCTTTAAATAAAAGCCTTAGTAATTACAGCCATTTGAAAATGTAGATGTACCTACTATTACCCTATGCTACTCGCTGATAATGTAGCTTTCTATTGGTGTAAGAATTTTTAAAATCGGTCCAGTAGTTTTTGAGTTTATTCATAACATACAAAAAAACAAATCTTTCCTCTTTATAATAATAAGTATAGATATAGAAGTATAGATTATTTTAGCCTCAGTTAACAATAAAATAGCTTCAAGAGTTATTGCATTTATTATTATTTATTAACACGACAATCGTGTAGACGCAAAGCGTGTTGCGTCAGGGTTATCCCTATTTTGAATTGATTTGCAACAGTTGATACATTCCTTTTAAATGAGTACACTCAATTAGATTCCTTGAATTAACAAAGAAACAACTGAATAAAAGCTTGGAAAAGAAACCGCCATAGCCATCTAGAGCGCCATCCATTCACATTTAAATTTGAAAACTCCTGCGTGAAATTAGATATATCCTAATGAAAGGGGAGATGCAAGTGATAACTAAATTAAATTATCTTATATATAAAATTTCCATGTCACAATGTTAGTTACCGTACTCCTCCGAAACGGCTTTACCGATTTTTACCAAATTTTATATGCGTATTCAGTAGGTCTGAAAATCGGCTACTCTACGCTATCTATTTCATACCCCTAAGTGGGGGTTGTTCACCCTTAACTTTTTTTTTTAATTTTTGGACGAAATTTTTTGTTTTTATTTTTTACTAGCAAAACGCCCCGGCTTCGCACGGGTGCAAATAGATGAAAAAAAAGCAAAGCCTATGTTACTCGCTGATAATATAGCTTTCTATTAGTGAAAGAATTTTTAAAATCGGTTGAGTAGTTTTTGAGTTAAATCGTAACAAAACCCCACAAATTGAACAAAATGACATAGTACTACCCCTCGCCGTATTGCTCGATGCCCTGCGTGGAGCCACAGCGGTGCGAAGCGGACGGCGTGTATTTTTTGTTTACATTGATATTTTTAATTTCGTAATATCTTTTGAATGGAATGTCCGATTTCAATATTTCAAAAAGTAATCAACAGGTATTGAAACACTCTTAAAAATGAATTTATTTGGATAAGAATTAATACAGAGGTATGGATAGCAGGGTCTGATTTTGATCGGCATTTCTATCAACTTTTAAAATGTACAAAAGTAGTTATAGTAACATAACTATAATAGTTAGACATATGGTCTCGCGAAGTTTTTTGTAGATATTTATATGTTCTATAATATTGTAGAACTTTATTTTGTTCTATCATCAATACTTTTCGCAGCGCATGCGACGAACAACATTTTTTGGCAATTTTTTTTACACCTCGGGTTGGTTTTAGTAGGAAATTCTAAGGATCTCTATTTTTTTCTAGTAATAAATATAGCCTATGTTACTCAGCGATAATGTAGCTTTCTATTGGTGAAAGAATTTTTGAAATCGGTCCAGTAGTTTTTAAGTTTATTCAATACATACAAAAATACAAAAATACAAATCTTTCCTCTTTATAATATTAGTATAGATAATGTGGCATTAAAAATACATACAACCCTATATTTTCACTCTTCTA